>CM024695.1:4499361-5848042 GCA_014182845.1 Corymbia calophylla
CTCGCGAGCTTAGTCCCCACGATGCAGAAGTACATTGAGTCGGCAACGGAGAATCTCCAATCTTTTAAAGAGGAGGACATCACATTCTCCAACCTCTCTCTCAAGTTGGCCACTGATGTGATCGGCCAGGCAGCTTTCGGCGTGGACTTTGGCCTTTCTAGAGGGCAGTCCGAGCAAGGTCATGGGAGTAGTGCTGATGAAAAAGGCAACAGCGACGGGGACAATGAAGTCAGCGATTTCATCAACAAACACATCTACTCGACCACGCAGCTCAAGATGGACTTATCGGGCTCATTCTCGATCATACTGGGCCTGCTTGTCCCTATACTCCAGGAGCCTTTCAGGCAGATACTCAAGAGAATTCCTGGCACGATGGATCGAAAAGTCAACCAGACTAACAAGGAATTGGCAGGTCGGCTTAATCAAATCGTGTCAAAGAGAATGAAGGAGAAGGAGCGGAGCTCAAAGGATTTCCTGTCACTCATACTCAATGCTAGGGAATCAGAGAAGGCAGCCAAGAATGTATTCACCCCGGACTATGTAAGTGCAGTCACATACGAGCACTTACTTGCTGGGTCAGCCACAACGTCTTTCACGCTGTCTTCCGTGATCTATCTCGTTGCCGGACACCCAGAAGTTGAGAAGAAGTTGCTCGAAGAGATCGAGGAGTTTGGTCCACGTGACCAGTTGCCGACTGCTCAGGATCTCCACGAAAAATTTCCCTATCTCGATCAGGCAAGATCTTGAAACTCCCCATTTGTTGCTACTACATGGCCTCATATTCCGATCCAATGATTTAAACGTCGAATGTTTTGCACCAGTGGCTCAGCTTCTCACCTCCAACTTTTTTTGTTCGGTTGCAGGTAATCAAAGAGTCCATGAGGTTTTACTTGGTTTCGCCTTTAGTTGCAAGAGAAACATCGAGAGAAGTAGAAATAGGCGGCTATCTTCTCCCAAAGGTAACATTGAGTTCACTTTATCAGTGTCATGTACTCGCATCTTTGTGCTTGTGTGAGCTAGAATGTGGAATACACATTGTGTGAAATAGCTCCTATTGCAACGTGTAGGGCACATGGGTCTGGTTGGCGCTCGGAGTTCTAGCAAAAGACCCGAAGAACTTTCCCGAGCCAGAGAAATTCAAACCAGAGAGGTTCGATCCAAATTGCGAGGAGCAGAAACGGAGGCATCCTTACGCCCTCATACCATTTGGAATCGGTCCTCGTGCCTGCATAGGACAGAAGTTCTCCTTACAAGAAATCAAACTCTCTTTGATCCACTTATACAGGAAATACATATTCCGGCACTCCCCAAATATGGAGAAACCGTTGGAACTCGAGTTCGGCATAGTCCTCAACTACAAGCATGGCGTGAAGCTTAGGGTCCTTAAGAGGAATTGAAAATCAATTTGCAGATATATAAGTATTTAGGAGTACGCCTCAAAGTTTTTGTAATAAAAAAACACTATAATCACCGTTTCAACAAATTAAGAATGTTCACTGACCAATATGAAACTGAGCTACTAATGTACTTGTCACGGTGAATAAACAGGGGTTCGATGCCACCTCTTTTCCCTGATTTCTGTTGTTAGGCTCTCTAAAGCTCTAAATGGTAACCATCCCCTGTAGTGAATGTTCATTACACACTAAGAACCAGCCAATTCAACGGGGTATGAAGAGAGGCCAAAAAATCGAATGACATTATGCTCAGGTTAAATAAAAGGGTCATCAATTGAGCCTACCTTAGACATCCTATAGATGTGATGCAGCCAAATTAATCATAACTCACAGAATAATGCATAAACTTCATTTCACATAATTTCATTTCATATAGTATTGTATAAAGTATTTTCCACTTCTCGGAGTGGAACATATTAATGCCATAGAGTTCTACAGGAATAATTCCTGTCCGCCATCTTAAAAGGACAAAAAAAGCCACATTGGACAATTGTACATAACAGAGGACCACTTCATGATTTTCGTCAGAAATTCATGCTGTGGACACATTCTGCGACTTTTGTCGGGGGGGAATGCGGAGCCAATTCTTCACCATATCATATGCTGTGAAGCCAATTGCCACCGAAGGAACAATCTACAGAACAATGAGGAAAGGAAGAGAGCGGATTCAGGTGAGACAGATAAGTTAAGACAATGTTACACCTTCAAGCAATCAAATCTCATTCGCTTATAGTTTGTAATCTGTTAGAAACCATATACCTTGATGTAATTTATGCTGAGGCCTGCAAACAGCTGTTTCCACCCTTGATTACGGACTATGGAAGTGAGGCCGTCCCACGTGTCCTTGTATCTATGACCACCAACAGAGGGCTGCAGAGATTCAACCTGCACAATTTTCAACAAGGAACCCAATATTACAAATCCAAGTAATTTCAATCACCGGATATCAGAATTCTAGATGTGTTCCCACCGAACGGAGCAGAGAAACTAATAGCCAAAATGCAATCTTAGAGTAAGCAAGAACATTTGGAAATCCAGAACCAAGTAAATGCTTTGGAGTATTGCCTCATTTATCAAAACCACAAGTTGAAGATTTAGTAATGATAATGAACTTTAGACAATCAACCGCCTCGTAATCTAAGTTTGACCTCCCCACTCCACTGGAGACAGAGGACCTCAAAAATAATACGGTGTACTCATCATGGGGAATCTAATAGCCAAAAGCCTTCAGTATCCTATAATGACCTGGGATATGATGCATAGCCAACTGCATTATGGCAAAAGTCTAGATACATTAATTAGTGTCAATTGCAGATAATGCTTCATCTTCAAGCACTTGAGTGTCATGACAAAAATTAAAGTAAAGATCCTCGCATTAGGTTTCAGAATTTTCCCCTTCCTAATAAATATGAGCAACATATGACTCAAACTGTTGCTTGGCACATCAAGTATATAAGAAGGATGGAATCTAAGATGGTGTGCATGCATGCATGTATACGTCATTCCAGTTCTAGCACTATCGCAATCATAACAGTAGTCTTCTCCCCCAAAATTTTCTGGGAGTCAATGGTGCACGAACTCATGGTGGACAGGAACTTTGTAGATTCAAACATGCCTTCTACTAGTAGATGCGTTGGAAAATTAGAACAGGGACGCACAACTCGCCCACATCACGAATAAAAAAACAAAGGGGCAATTCGTAAGCTGAAATCAATGAATCCCACGACCGAAAGGAAAGGCAATAAAAAATGATCTTCACCAACCCGAAAGAACCAACAAGAAGAAGACCAGGAAGGCATAGGGAAGCCCCCACTTTCTCCAATATCCTAATCATGCACGTACCGACAAGCACCGAGCTCCCAATAAGATGCTCTGGTGCTGAGTCTGCCGACACCCCCAACTCCACACCCCCCTCACACCATTTGGAATCGGTCCTCGCGCCTGCATAGGCAAGAAATTCGCCCTCCAGGAAATCAAACTCTCTTTGTTCCACCTATACAGAAAATACATTTTCCGGCACTCCCCCCATATGGAGAAATCGCTGGAATTCGAGTACGGCATAGTCCTCACTCAGTTTCAAGCATGGCGTAAAGCTTAGGGTCCTAGAGAGAAATTGAAAAGTAGTTCGCAGGTAAGTGTATTGAGGAGGACTCCTTGAAGTTTTAATGTGAACAATGAGACTTTTGCCGTTTCACCAAATAAGAAGCTAAATGCCATTTCTTCTAACAGAAATAAAGATCCTATGATCGACAATATTCATGTTGCGAAAATAAACAATCGTACAATAAAATAAACAAAATGACCAAAAAGATTAGATTCTATATTTATGAGGTTTGATTGATTTGACTTACATCTACAAGGAGAGCAGCATATAATTTCATTATATATCAAGAGAAACAGTGGGGATCATAAGTTACAACTTGACTTGAGTCACTTAAACACTCCCAATGTTTCTCAATTTCCAATTACACTAAATCTTGCAGAGCAATACACAAATTCCTAACATAATATTTTCATGGCTTTAGACACTCAAATGAAAATTCACGAGCACAAGCTCCTCTTGAATAATCTTCATAGAAAGGACCCACTACTTATGTAGACAAGATTGTGATCCAAAAAAAGAAATTTACTTAAACTAGGTGATCACAATAATAGGAAACTAACACTGCCTAGGAAAACTATTCAAACTAGGTAATTTGTAATCTAATGAAGGTTTCAGGCTTTTGTTGCGCATTCCCAATAATTGGTATTAGAGCCAATTATAGATTGGTGGGGACCCTAATTTGTTCAAGTATTTGGTGAATATTTTAACTATGTCACGACCTATGCGGTTTCTAGGCAATGAGCATTTTGGTATAGCAACACAGTCCCAACGGTAACTTCCATGATTTTGACTAGAGAAAGAGACTAGGGATGAAGATGGGCATTGAAAAATCAAGTCGAGATATGTTGATGCAAACTTTACACTAAGCTCACATGTGAGTGAAATTTAGTTAAAATTTTCGTGTATGTTTTGGTTTAAAGTAATGAATATTATTGGGGTGTGGTTCATACTCTCTATCAACACAAAGGCACAGACCCCTGCGATGTAATGAATATTGTTGGGATGCAAAGTTTCGGGAAGGTCAATCCATATAGGTGGGAGTTTGCCAATGAAGGGTTCTTGGAAGGGCAAAGACACCTCTTGAAGACCATCAAGAGGAGGCAGCACATCTTGCAAAGCGCACGCTAGAAAGGAGGCGCATGCGTCGAACTGGGTCATTGCGGGCTCAACAACGAGCTCGAGAGGTTGTTGAGAGACGGGGCCTTGCTGGTGGTCGAGGTTGAGAGATGGAGGCGGTGGCAATAGTAGCAGTCAAGGGACCATATCTTTGCGATGGAGAAAGGATGCAATGTACCGAGTGGAAGCAACAACAAATGTTGGCTTTCCTTGCTAAAGTGTGCAATAGCTCGTTTTTGATTTGGCAACTCATGCAGTGTGTGAGATTCTTGGTAGGACCACAACTAACTATTCTAAAAGTTTAAGTTGTTAGATAAATGCGTAGTTTATTATTTAAATATTCCAACGCTCTACCTTACGCTTAGTTTGGTTTTTTGCCAAGTACTAAGTGTGGAAATTTAATTTGGAAGGTAAATAGCCCTGGAAAAATTCAAACTCAAGATTTTTAACTCGAATACCTAGTAAGATTTTGTAGGATCACAATCGACTGTTCTATATTTTAAAAGTTTAAGCTGTTAAATAAATGCATTATTTATTATTTAGGTATTCTAACTGTTGACACCCGAATTTTTTGTTTATTTTGTTTTAAATGCCCATTTATTTTGCATAAATACATGTTAATCTAAAAAAAAAGATTTGAAAACATTCGAAAGAAAAGAAAAATGAAAAATGAATGAAGTTCGAGTGGGCTGGCTTAGCCCAGCCCACACTCTTTCTTTCCCAGTTTTTTTCTTTTTCTCTTTGGCCCAGCTCATCTCCCTCTCATTTTTTTCCTTTTCAGGGCCCAGCCCATGTTCTTCTTTGGCCCGTTCATTCTCCATGAACACACGCACACGGCACAAAAAATCGGAGAGGAGGAGAGGACGAGGGAGGAGAAAGGAGACGGTTTTTTCGGAGAGGAAAAAGGGAAAACCGGGGGCTGGTTTTCAGACAGGAAGCAGGAAAGAAAAGAAAAAGAAGACGATGGCCTAAGCAGAGGGGATTCCGGCGAGAAAAACGAGAAAGAAAAACCAGAGAAAGAAAAAAGATGCAGGGAGAGGCTAGCTGAGCGAGGATGATTTTCTGGCTGAAGTTAGACAGTTTTGGAGAGGGGGCGAGACAGAAAAACCGAGGAAGAGAGGGGGAGCTGTTTCTGGCTTTTGAGGGGAAGTGATCTGAGTAAAAGCAAAAGAAAAACGAAAAGAAACCGGACGTCCGAGAGAGAGAAGCGTGACAGAGTAGACTGTGAGGGAGAAGGCAGGCTCGAGGGGGCGTTTGGTCGTCGCCGGTGGGCTTCCCGACCGCCCTTGCCCGCCGCGGCTTTTCCTTCGAGCAAGGTAGGTTCTCTAAACCACCGGTGTATTATTTGCGAAAAAACGCCGGGCCGGAGCTCGCGACCAGTTCGCGCAGGTCCCGGCCCCTGTCGATCCTCCTTTTGCATCTCTGTACATGCTAGTATGGTTAGATAGAAGCTCGGGCTCGATCTTAGGCCGGTTCGAGTCGAATATTCCCTGTTTTACTTATGCCCGCAAGCTGTTTGTAGAAATGCCCAAGTGAGGCCCAGAAAGTTTCATGGTTTAATCCGTCCCCGACGACCTGTTTTCGTAGATTTTTGACTGTATATAGCTTGCTGTTTCTCTTAGCATTATAGCTAGTTTCATGAGATTTCCGTGCTTTTTTGGGTCGAAAAGAGACATTTTTGGTTTTCCGGCGAGGGCTAGCTTCCGGGATCGCCGGAGGTCATCGCCGGCGATGTCCGGCGTCGGCCGGATGGAACGGCCGACGCTGGACAACACGGAGACCCCTTTTTGATCGGTGAGGGCCCGAGGCGGCGTCGGCCGCGGCGCGGCGAAAGAAGTTGCAAGAGCTCCGGCGTGCTCGGCACGGGGAAGGAGAAGACCAGACCAGAAAAAAAGACAAAAAAAGAGGGGCCGGGCCGAAAGTTCGGATAGAAAGAGGGCTGGGCCAGCTGATTTTTTTATTTTTCGCGTGGGCCTAATATGAACTTGGGCCATTTTTTTTAGAAATCAGAAATGGGCTTTTTGTTTTATTTTTTTATGGGCCATTTGAAATATTTTTTGATCGGGGCCGTTCGGCCAGCCTGGTCGTTGCTCCGGCCCGGTCGATAGGGGTCGGGTCGGTTTAGTAGGGCCGGGTCATCTGACCCGGTCCGAATCACTTTTTTAATAAAAATTAAAAAATTAAAAAATCTAAAAAAATCAAAAATTCCAGAAATTCAAAAATTCAAAAAGAATCTTTAAAAAATCTTTAAAAAAGAAATTTTCGAAAGTCCTTAAAAATTAAAAAATGTTTTTAATTTCAGAAAGGTTTTGAAAGTTTATTTTTATTTTATTTTTATTTATTTTTCTTTCTTTTTCGAATATTCCAAAATTCCAAAAAAATAGAAAAACTGGAAAATTCCAAAAGACATTAGTAAATGCTTTTTTTTTAAAATTTTCAGAAAAGTCAAAAAAATATCAAAAATCTTAAAAGCTTGTTTTCTTTAATTTCGAAAAATTCGAAAAAATTGAAAAAATTGAAAAATATTAAAAATATTAAAAATTCAGAAAATTCAGAAAAAATTGCAAAAATTCAGAAAACCTTTAAAAAAAAAAAAAGAAAAAGAAAAAACCAAAATTGAATAAGCCTTTAGGGCTCTACAATAGGTTTTTATTTTTATATTATATTCCCGCACCTTATTTTGTTGCAATTTTTAGACGTTATTTCCTTATCTTAAAACGGTTAGGACAGACCTTAGAATTCTCGAAAATATTGTCATGACCTCATTAATACACGATCAAGTTAGGTACTGAAAGGGCGTTAGTCGCATAACTAACGTAATCAAGTCCCCGACCCTAAACTCTCTGGTTACGTAGAAAGTGAGGCACGTATGTCTCACTTGGTTTCTAGTCGACCCCAATAGACTAGTGGCAACTCCTTATTTGAAAATTTTTTATGAATATTGAACGTCGCGTGGGGTATGGGCTTGGGAGAGCCCAAGTTAATCAAGGGCCGTTGGCCCGAAATTAACAATACCCCTAAACCTATTTATTTCGAAAAATTTAGGTCGCGACACTAACACAGTGAAATGCTTATGGAAGGGATATCGGAGGAGTTGAAATTGGACACTGCTACCCCAAGCCTAGAGAATATGCAAGATTAGGTCATGGCAACTGCTCTGGGCCACAGTGGAGCAGGAGATAGTGCGATCCGCAAGCAAGAGGAAGTGGTCACCTTGGAATCAGAAATGCGGACAATGTTTTCGGCTGCCTTGGGGAACCAAGTACGGCTCCAGTTCTTGTTACAAGAGGTGGTAACACAGATGCGGTCGGTTAGACGATCCTGGAAGAATTGTTGAGTGAAGATTTGATAATTGAGAATCTGAAGGAAGAAATATTGGTTGGCGACCAACTTGAAATTGACATGGAGGCCAAGGGTCCCATGTGTAGGGGGTAGGAATGTGGGCGAGGGATCGAAAAACCTTGTGAATCAATAGGGTTATCTCGGATCGAAGCTGTGACTCCGTCCAGCTCTTTCCAGCAGGAGAAATTCATGGAAGAGTGGCAAGAGGTTTAGTATTAGCAGTTGACACGGGTAGTTGTATGTTTCGTACAGAGTGCAAAAGTAGAGCAGTATGTAAATATTATAGCTCAGTTAAAAGCCATGGCGTGGTTATTATGAATTCTCAATTCATGAAATCGACACAGATATACTGGGCAAGAATTTTGACTCTGTAGCAATTTTTAGGTTACTAACTCTTATTTGGTCGTCGAGTCAAAAAGATAGAAGATAACAAGGTCAATTCACTTGTTTAATAAGATACTCGGCAAGATCCCGTCAGGACGCACCAAATTGATGAAACCAAAGTTAAGAGAGAGAATCATCAAAAGGGAGAGAAGGAAAAACGCCACGCTTTCAACGATTATATTTGTTTTATGATCCCTCTTCGAGGACCGTTAATGGCCAGGGGAGTATACATACATAAAAACTGTGGAAGGAGACAAAACATGCAATTGGGGAATCTTCGTCCTAGGAATGCTTCCAGGAACAGGATTATTCCAATACTTGAGGACAAAGAAGAGAATCTCTTCTAGTAGCATTGCTGAACAACGGCCGGACAAACTCTCATTTTAACATTTAGGATGAGTTTATTTGGAGAAAATTTTCATGATAAAGAAAAATATTTTTCGAAAAAAAACACTTCCTTTAAAAATGATTTCCCCTTTTCCAATTAGGGAATTGATTTTCCTAATTTAAGCATACATATTTCCATTAACTATAAATGGGTTATTTTTTTACTGATCAATTTTAGTAAACAAAATATGTGAAAGTCCAGAAAATTAATTTATGGAAAATTTCTTTCATTCAGACAAACATACCTTTGACTAGTGATGAGTGGTTTTAAGTTTCATATACGTTTCCACTTGAAATCTGGAACTTATCTGTTAGAATATGATCCTCATTTTTGGGAACATGGAACCTATCTTACATACCCTGAAACTAGAAAATTACCCGATCACAAGTTCTAGAGTTTATCCAGGTTCCACTTATATTATTAAATGAACAATTACAGTGAACTGTTATCTTTAATAATCACCACTTATTGCTACAATCCACTAATCATGACTTATATTAAACACATGAAAAATAGAATCCTTAATAAAGTAAAAATTTCAGTTATAAAATGAAAGTTTGGATTGGTGGTTTCAGATCATACATTCATTATCGGACGCCATGGAATAATATAGGATAGTGTGAAGACATAGGCCAAAAAAATACAAAACTTGTTTCAAGTTCCATACTTAGTACATGGAATTTACTCGTCGAATTAGGTTTTCTAATTTTTGGAACCTGAAACCTACTCTACATATCTTAGAACTTGGAACTAGGCAGGTTCCCATCAGTCCATCGT
This sequence comes from Corymbia calophylla, assembly GCA_014182845.1. Classification (NCBI taxonomy): domain Eukaryota; kingdom Viridiplantae; phylum Streptophyta; class Magnoliopsida; order Myrtales; family Myrtaceae; genus Corymbia; species Corymbia calophylla. The sequence continues at coordinate 4,508,927 of CM024695.1, forward strand.
CCGATTCTTCGGTTACAGGTTCTATCTTAGAACTATGCTAACCCTACCTTTGATGAGGCTTTTTTCCAAGAGCCAAGAAGCATCAAAAACCAGCTACTGTGCCCTGGTTCTCTTCTCTCTAGAGTCTCTACCTCCTTATAAATTGCTTCGAGGGGATTTTCTCATTCCAAATATGTAGATGCTGAAACGGACAAGAAAAGGAGGGAACTTTATGAACGTTTAATGTTGATCCAAGGCGAAATTGTTGAAGATCAAGTATATCACTGAGATAACAATGAAATTAGTGATTGGGTTTTGCTTTCCACGTGAGAGAGCGAGGGAGGTACCACAAGTAACTCTACTTGGAAGTTAAGCGAGTTGATTCGAGAGTTCGGTGGAGTTGACAAAAAGTTACATATGACGCCTTAACCATCACAATCCCACTCGACTTCTCATGGTAAATGCGCATGTCATTAAATATCCAACTTCCGATTTCGACGGTGATGACTTAGCTTCTGACTTGCCTTTTTGAGTCCATGATCTAGTGTGTTGGAAAATTACAACAGGGACGCACAACTCGCCCACGTCACGAAGAAAAAAACGAAGGGGCAATTCGTAAGCTGAAATCAATGAATCCCACGACCAAAAGGAAAGAATCCGAAATGATCTTCACCAACCCAAAAGAACCAACAAGAAGAAGACCAAGAAGGCAGAGGGAAGCCCCCACTTTCTCCCAATATCCTAATCATGCACGTACCGACAGACACCGAGCTCCCAATAAGATGCTCTGGTGCTGAGTCTGCTGACACCCTCCAACTCCAACCCCCCCGGGCCCCCCGCCCCCCCTCTTCCAATCCTCCATATATAAAAAACAAGCAAATGCTCTCTATTCTCTCTCTAAACCACCACCTCTCTCTCTCTCTCTCTCTCTCTCTCTCTCTCTACTGTGAAAACATGTTGGAGTTCAGTTTGCAGAGGGTGATGGAGGTAGGAGCCACCTCCATCGCCAGCCCTCCTGCTCTGTCAACGCTTGTCTTCACTGGGTTGGCCATTCTGATGGGGCTGGTGAGCTACCTGTACGCGCCCTACTGGGGAGTGAGGAAGGTCCCCGGCCCGCCTGCCTTCCCTCTTGTGGGCCACCTCCCCTTGATGGCCAAGTACGGCCCTGATGTCTTCTCCATCCTCGCCAAGCGTTACGGCCCTATTTTCACGTCGGTGCCTGATCATCATCATCATCATCATCATCATCATCACGATCAAATCATTTGTCGCTTCTTCTTATTCTCGCTGAAGATTGGACGTTGATGTCTGTTTTACTTGGTCGAACCGCCGAGAAAATTCAACGAAAAGGAACGTTTTGGAAACCAGAGGGGCGTCCAATCGAACCAGCAGGTCGGGTTTGGTTTTCGAGACCCCTGCAAAAACTTGAGAAATCCATGTCCTCGTATGTTTGCAGAGGTTTTTGAGGGGCAAAGTCTAGTCATTATTTGTCGTCCACTCATGCGTGCTATGCAAAGATGTTTGGGGCCTTTTGAGTTGGTTGATGAAGTCCTGTGAAATCTTGGATCGCTGTAGGCTCTTAAGTTGTCATCTTATATATGTGTTTATGTATAATTCTTAATTCTTACTAACAGGTACTATAGGGGAAATACTATGCGAATTCAATACGTGTGAGGCGCTACATCTTGATATAAAAATCTGACAGGTTGGTATGACGCTGATTTATAGGTCTAGATATATGGAGCTTGATTATCCGTTGTTGCAACGACATCTTCATGAATAATTGTTGGTTTAGTTTTGGATCCATTGCTAGCAAATGGACAAGTTATTTGGTCGTCGTGGGATGAGTGATTTGTGCACATGCAATTAGTTATGTAATTCAATACTTCCACATGTCAGTCATCCGACGGTGGCAAATGAATCATTTTTCACATCAACGATGGACCTAATGAAAGTCCTAATCGGCTTTTCACCATGAGAGAATAGAATGAAAAGGAGCAAGAAGCATCTTGATATGGATAGCGTTGAATCAGTTCAAGTCTTGAATGACTAGGACCATAGCCAAAAGTAGTGCTCAAAGCTTGGACAGATGATGTAGACGGGTCCTCTGCATTTTGGATGGTCGGAAAACATTCCATTTACAAATGCAGCCTGCAGATAGCATATAACTTTGCCACTTTTCGCTAGAATAGTTCCCTTTTGATGTTTCTAGGAATCGATATTTTTTTTTTCCTACTTTGAAATTCAATGCCAACAATAGGTCTTTTAGATTACTGATCAAAAAGTGAAGAAATGATCTGAGCAGGTTTCACATGGGAAGGCAACCCCTGATAATCGTAGCAGATGCAGAGCTTTGCAAGGAGGTTGGGATAAAGAAGTTCAAGGACATCCCCAACAGAAGCATCCCTTCTCCAATTGCTGCATCCCCACTCCACCAAAAGGGACTCTTCTTCACCAAGTAATGTCACACCAACAGTATTTTCACGAGCAATTTATGTTCTTGTTCATATGTTAATTTTGCGAAAACACCCCATTTGACCAATACAGGAGAGGGTTTACCTGCATTAGTTCAATCCCATAATTACTAATAGAATTCCTGTTGCAGGGATGCGAGGTGGTCAACGATGAGGAACACGGTTCTGTCTGTTTACCAGCCGTCGCACCTCGCGAGCTTAGTCCCCACGATGCAGAAGTACATTGAGTCGGCAACGGAGAATCTCCAATCTTTTAAAGAGGAGGACATCACATTCTCCAACCTCTCTCTCAAGTTGGCCATTGATGTGATCGGCCAGGCGGCTTTCGGCGTGGACTTTGGCCTTTCTAGAGGGCAGTCCGAGCAAGGTCATGGGAGTAGTGCTGATGAAAAAGGCAACAGCGACGGGGACAATGAAGTCAGCGATTTCATCAACAAACACATCTACTCGACCACGCAGCTCAAGATGGACTTATCGGGCTCATTCTCGATCATACTGGGCCTGCTTGTCCCTATACTCCAGGAGCCTTTCAGGCAGATACTCAAGAGAATTCCTGGCACGATGGATCGAAAAGTCGACCAGACTAACAAGGAATTGGCAGGTCGGCTTAATCAAATCGTGTCGAAGAGAATGAAGGAGAAGGAGCGGAGCTCAAAGGATTTCCTGTCACTCATACTCAATGCCAGGGAATCAGAGAAGGCTGCCAAGAATATATTCACCCCGGACTATGTAAGTGCAGTCACATACGAGCACTTACTTGCCGGGTCAGCCACAACGTCTTTCACGCTGTCTTCCGTGATCTATCTCGTTGCCGGACACCCAGAAGTGGAGAAGAAGTTGCTCGAAGAGATCGAGGAGTTTGGTCCACGTGACCAGTTGGCCACTGCTCAGGATCTCCACGAAAAATTCCCCTATCTCGATCAGGCAAGATCTTGAAACTCCCCATTTGTTGCTACTACATGGCCTCATATTCCGATCCAATGATTTAAACGTCGAATGTTTTGCGCCAGTGGCTCAGCTTCTCACCTCCAACTTTTTTTTGTTCGGTTGCAGGTAATCAAAGAGTCCATGAGGTTTTACTTGGTTTCGCCTTTAGTCCCAAGAGAAACATCGAGAGAAGTAGAAATAGGCGGCTATCTTCTCCCAAAGGTAACATTGAGTTCACTTTATCAGTGTCTTGTACTCGCATCTTTGTGCTTGTGTGAGCTAGAATGTGGAATACACATTGTGTGAAATAGCTCCTATTGCAACGTGTAGGGCACATGGGTCTGGTTGGCGCTCGGAGTTCTAGCTAAAGACCCAATGAACTTCCCCGAGCCGGAAAAATTCAAACCAGAGAGGTTCGATCCAAATTGCGAGGAGCAGAAACGGAGGCATCCTTACGCCCTCATACCATTTGGAATCGGTCCTCGTGCCTGCATAGGACAGAAGTTCACCTTACAAGAAATCAAACTCTCTTTGATCCACTTATACAGGAAGTACATATTCCGGCACTCCCCTAATATGGAGAAACCGTTGGAACTCGAGTTTGGCATAGTCCTCAACTACAAGCATGGCGTGAAGCTTAGGGTCCTTAAGAGGAATTGAAAATCAGTCTGCAGATAGAAGTATTTAGGAGTACGCCTCAAGGTTTTTGTAATAACAAAACACTAATTCATCGTTTCAACAAATTAAGAATGTTCTAATGTACTTGTCACGGTGAATAAACAGGGGTTCAATGCCAACTCTTTTCCCTGATTTCTGTTGTTAGGCTCTCTAAAGCTCTAAATGGTAACCATCCCCTGTAGTGAATGTTCATTACACACTAAGAACCAGCCAATTCAACGGGGTATGAAGAGAGGCAAAAAAATCGAATGACATTATGCTCAGGTTAAATAAAAGGGTCATCAATTGAGCCTACCTTAGACATCCTATAGATGTGATGCAGCCAAATTAATCATAACTCACAGAATAATGCATAAACTTCATTTCACATGATTTCATTTCATATAGTGTTGTATAAAGTATTTTCCACTTCTCGGAGTGGAAAATATTAATGCCATAGAGTTCTACAGGAATAATTCCTGTCCGCCATCTTAAAAGGACAAAAAAAGCCACATTGGACAATTGTACATAACAGAGGACCACTTCATGATTTTCGTCAGAAATTCATGCTGTAGACACATTCTGCGACTTTTGTCGGGGGGGAATGCGGAGCCAATTCTTCATCATATCATATGCTGTGAAGCCAATTGCCACCGAAGGAACAATCTACAGAACAATGAGGAAAGGAAGAGAGCGGATTCAGGTGAGACAGATAAGTTAAGGCAATGTTACACCTTCAAGCAATCAAATCTCATTCGCTTATAGTTTGTAATCTGTTAGAAACCATATACCTTGATGTAATTTATGCTGAGGCCTGCAAACAGCTGTTTCCACCCTTGATTACGGACTATGGAAGTGAGGCCGTCCCACGTGTCCTTGTATCTATGACCACCAACAGAGGGCTGCAGAGATTCAACCTGCACAATTTTCAACAAGGAACTCAATATTACAAATCCAAGTAATTTCAATCACCGGATATCAGAATTCTAGAGGTGTTCCCACCGAACGGAGCAGAGAAACTAATAGCCAAAATGCAATCTTAGAGTAAGCAAGAACATTTGGAAATCCAGAACCAAGTAAATGCTTTGGAGTATTGCCTCATTTATCAAAACCACAAGTTAAAGAAGATTTAGTAATGATAATGAACTTTAGACAATCAACCGCCTCGTAATCTAAGTTTGACCTCCCCACTCCACTGGAGACAGAGGACCTCAAAAATAATACAGTGTACTCGTCATGGGGAATCTAATAGCCAAAAGCCTTCAGTATCCTATAATGACCTGGGATATGATGCATAGCCAATTGCATTATGGTAAAAGTCTAGATACATTAATTAGTGTCAATTGCAGATAATGCTTCATCTTCAAGCACTAGAGTGTCATGACAAAAATTAAAGTAAAGATCCTCACATTAGGTTTCAGATTTTTCCACTTCCTAATAAATATGAGCAACATATGACTCAAAATGTTGCTTGGCACATCAAGTATATAAGAAGGATGGAATCTAAGATGGTGTGCATGCATGCATGTATACGTCATTCCAGTTCTAGCACTATCGCAATCATAACAGTAGTCTTCTCCCCCACAAATTTCTGGGAGTCAATGGTGCACGAATTCATGGTGGACAGGAACTTTGTAGATTCAAACATGCCTTCTACTAGTAGATGCTTATGTATGGTAAGTCAGACAAAGCACATCCATTTAGGTTTCTACTAAAGGAGAAAAAACATCAGCCATAAAGTTATACCTGCATCTGTCTTCTGACAACATCTAGTGGATATGTGAAAGTCTGTCCAAATAATCCAGCCAGAGCTCCACAAGATAATCGCATCACAATGGACTTCTGATGCTCTTCAGGAACATGTGTCTTAAGCTCCTCATATATGTAGAACTTTAAACCAGCATATGGGAGTATTCCAATTAGAGTTGGACCTGATTAAAGAGCACAAAATAGTTGCTTATAGGAAGAAGATCATATTTCAAGAGGACCATAATCCATGGTATAGTAGTATGCAGTTAAAAAAATAAAAATACAGCACTTTCTCAGAACAACATGGCTTATGGAATAAATATATGAAAAACATGATAAGATTGACTATCCAAAGGATGTTGAGCACACTCACCTACACCCCGGTACAATCCGCGCATTCCCCCTTCCTTATAGACACTTCTCAACACATCTTTAATACCATCATAAGCAGGCTGGCGAGCGACACTTGATACACCATTTCCCAAAGTTGCTCCTGTGTTTTTAACCTGTTTTTCCATCAACACATATCAACCAAGAAGATACACTTAAACAACTGCTATCTTTTTATCAAACAAGGATCAATAAGAAAGAAAAGGTTAAAAGGTTGCTCAACCACCAAAAGTAGTTAACACTAGAGAAAAAAAGTCAGATGATCCAATGATATCATGCATCATGCGCTCAAAATGAAAATTGAACATTTTGTCTGGTAATACATCCTATCACAGACATTTGATACATATAGAGCCACAACAAAAGAGTATCCTGGAATAGGTGATAGAAACAAAGGCATGCAATCAACAATTGCATCCAAATAGGATGCTAGTAAATACTTATTAAAATAAACTCCTTCTGAAGAAGGATAAGAGTCCTCAAAACTTCAGGATGTTTTTTTTAATTAAAAAAAAAAGGATAATGGTTTATGCGAATTATTTACCTGATAAGCAAGTTTAGTTCGAGCCAGATCCAATGGATATGTGCATAATACTGCTGTTCCTCCAGCTGCTGAACCAGCCAGAAGATCTATAACTGGCCCAGAACCTAAAACTTGGTAGTTATTCAAGATCCAGCAGCGGTATTGCTCGTACGTCATAAAATGCAAGGCTGCATAAGGAACAATACGAAGGACACTGGCTCCATTTCCTCTGGAAGACAACACAGAGACATGCATCATTTTACTGCCTTTCATTGAAGAAAAAGGACACAAGTTTACAAAATTACTTACTTATAAAATCCCATAAAACCTTCAGTCTTCAGCAACTTCTGCAAGCTTCTCCATACCCCCAGAGATTGGAACCCCTCAGTTCTTGTCTGAAAGACAAGCCAGAAACTGTGCAGTCAACAAGGCAACAAACAAAAGAACATACAAAACCGATTCTTCCCTGAATTGCAAAGCTGAAGCATATAAACCCCCTTAATCACTAAGTTACGCCACTGCTTCTCAAGTAAAAACAAAGAAATACACCTGGTGGAAGTCATCGAATGTTATATGGGTGTGCTCAGAGAGCAAAACCATCAGAAATTCATGTTCAATTAGACTGCAGCTTCTTTTGTCCAAGGGAATCACCATATACATGTAGAAACCCAAGCAGGGTGAACTTTGACAGTTTCTCAGAAAAAGCATGCTAGATGCACCTCAATCCATCCCAAACTCACAACCGCAAAAAAATATACCGAGGTCCTAATGGCAATTCAACATTAGTCAACAGCAAGATGATAGCGAGAATCATGAACACTACAAAAAATGCAGAATCCTTTTTTTATGAAACCAAGGTACAAATAAGACTTTGCAAAATGATAAGGATACTATTATAAAAGAACATGAAGCGAAATAATTAGTATCCTAGGAATTTTATTTGGTTTATCACAGCTCGTGGTTTCAAGCAGAAACTCCCACGTGTCAATTTCCAATTTTCCACGCCTTAACAGCAAATAATCGATATGTCTTGCAAAGAAAAAGGCTCGACCAAACTATTACTAATTTTCTCCCTAAAAAGTAATTACACTAGACAAATAGCTTAACAAGTTTACCAACTCAAAAAAGAAATCTTCTCCAAGTACTTTACCTGCAAAAGTATCTTAGTCCGTTCAAGGGGAGCGACAGCAGTCTTAGCAATGCCACCAGCAGCACCCCCAGCTATCAGCTCCTTCACATAAACAGGAAGGCTATCAATGTACTTAACCATCCCATGAGTCGACGATCCCTCGACAAACCCAGTCACATCAGCCGACAAAGTGGAACCTTGAGATGAGCCCATCGCGAATTACCGCCCTCTAAAACCAAAAAATCCTACACCTTCAAAACCTCAGTGAAATCGACAGCTTCCCAGTTATCCGCCCTGCAGCTCGAAGAAGGCCTTATCCCATCTATCTCTCTGGGTACAGAAGGAAACAGCTTTCTGCTCAAAGGGCAGCAGAGACAATGGCCTGAGAACACCCCGAGATGCCTTAGGTATGTTCGCAAGCCAATCCCCCTCTCTACGAATCACAAGATACATCCACAGCACAGTAAAGCCCCTCCCAACTAAAATAAACCCTAACGATCTCTCAATTACAAACAAAACCCCATGGATCGATCCAGAAATCACCAGCACTCATCCGCGAACGACCCCTCCTCCAAATTCAGCATAAGAAAAAAAAAACCAGAGCCGGAGACGGCAACGTCGCTCGCAATTCAGGAACAGATCCAAACCCCGCAGGCAGAGATCGAACGGCGAAGCCTCCCCCACCAAAGTACAAACGGTCCGAAACGATCGAAGTGTGAACGCGAACCGAGGCCGATCCAAGGCCAAGAACGAGCGATTCGACGGACGGATCGTATCGAACCCGGACCGCGCGGAGATCGCCTGAAGAGGACGCGATCGATTTCGATCAAGTCAACAGCTCCGGGTCGCCGCCGCCGCCGTCGATCAGGAAGAGAAGATCAAGAACCCTAGCCTCGTTCCGCGTTTCGTTCCTGAACGTGGAAGGAGGAGGCTTCGCGGGGATTTCTTCTTCTGCTCCTCCTCCGGCGGGTCTTCTCTTTCCTTTCGTTTTTTTATTTTTTTATTTTTATTTTGGGCGGGGAACGGATCCTCGGGTGATCCGGGCCGTCGATTTCGTTTCACCACAAAGAGGGGGAGAAGGGTCACCGGCTGAAACCGGTTTTGAGTCAATATATATTGTTTTTGTATTTTTTTCCGCCTTTAAACTTTGATAATAAAATGCAGATAAAATCAATATATGAAGCTTTGCTACAATGGACTCTAAAAAATCTTCAACTTTTAACTATAATCCTAATTCTACCTGAAGCTTTTTGTCATCTCAATAAAGATCCCCAATCTTTTGTCAAGTCCCACTTCTACCCTATATTTTTTTGTCTCATAAAAAATAATCGACTTTTACTTAAGTTACATATCTGTCTTGTTAACGTTTCATAAAAAATCGCTTTTAAATGAGGTGGGATTTTCACATCATTACTCTAGCTTTCAGATCCAAGAAGACATCCATTGGGGATGAGTTTTCACGTCAACTAGGATGATGTCTTCTTGGATATGTCGATGTTTATGTAGATTATAGCCAACTTATTATGACAAACATCATACTTTCGAGAGTTGATAGGTATTCAATTTTCAATATAGTATGATGAACTCAATTATATTATGGTATTTTACTCGAGGATTTTCTTTGACTCTGACAGATTTCAATCATGTGGATTACGCAATTATTTGAACTAAATTCTCTCATTTTTTATACTTCCATATGATTATAATATGAATAAAATTAAGGATAATTATACAAATGGTTCCCAAATTTTAGCTCAATATTCAATATGATCATTTGATTATTACTCAATATGCAATATCGCCTCTTTCATACTTTTATATGATTATATGAAAACATCAAATGCAATCCTTCTATTAATTTAAGTTAACAGGCTTTGTTGATTTGGTTTTTAATTCAATAAGTTTGAATAGTAGACAAAAAAATAATATTGCACATGGATTATCCGCGTAAGAAATACAATTTTGATATAATAATTCTATTCATCAAATAACATGAACAATTATTTTTCTAAATTGGACAAAATAAACATATTAAAAAAGATAATCATATTCTAATTTGAATGAACATTTTATGTGGATAATTCACTTACTTTTTTGCGCACCTTTCAAACTTACCAATTAGATGCCAAATTATCAAATTCAATTAAATCGAATTAATAAGATGAAAATATTAAATATTTTTATATAATTCAATGACTAAATTGAATATACATAAAAAAATCCTAATCACATTAAACAAATTAAAAGTTCATGGACAATATAGTTCATTGAGTTAAAGTTCATAAATCATATTGAATAAATTAAAAATCGGAAGCGATATTTCTTATTGGGTGGAAATTCATATATCGTTTGCCTCATTTTCCCATGAAATTACAAGAGAAGGCAACGTGGTTAAAAAAAAAATACAAAACAATATAAGGCTGCAGCCAGCCAAAAAATAAATAAATAAAAGGGCGGGGGTACCGGTTGTAGCCGGTGAGTCTATTTTAGAGGCGCTCCTTGAAGACCAAATTTGAACAGGAGGCGGACGCCACGCCACGCGTATGCAGTGACGTCGCCACTAGAACGAACCAATCCACGTCTTCCACGTGGCCGTCGCGTTCGGCACGGTTAGAAAAGGCTTCGGTCTGATTGGCCGCACCGGTCGCTCCCGAGAACGACCAAGCGTGGCGGACCACCCAGAGAGAGAGAGAGAGAGAGAGAGAGAGAGAGGGGGACGATTTTCTAATTTAAGGATATGCTTAACGAAGTTAATTTCCAAAACAGGCATCATACGAACCGATAAAGAGAATATTTGGCCAGTCCCAACTAGAGATATGCAAAAGAATCCTCCAGACATGGGATCATACCAAACCGAAACCGACAGCTCATAAAAAAATTAATTCAGTTCTTGATTTCAATTTATTGGAATTGATAGGTTTCAATTTGGTTTCCGATTCTAAATTTGGAACCACCCATCCGAATTGAATTGGTAATTCGGACCGCATTGGTAATATATAAATATATATTTAATTTTTAAGAAAAGAAAAACGAAAACTCTTAGGTCTCTAATTTGAAGTTTAACATCCATTAACTGAGTATTCGTTTCGTCTTACTCTCGCTTTATTTGAATTGTCTCTCTATTCCTCACTCATGGCCTTCACTCTCGAGCTCAACGCCTATCGACTCATGGCCTTGAGTCTCAACTTTTAATACGAGCCTAATTTTTTTTATTGATCTTATAATTAAAAATAAGGAAGTTCTTTATTTTTTACTTTATCTTAGCTTGTTAGAAAATGTTGCACTGAGTGCATGAAACTTGATGGAACCGGTTCCACGGACCTACTCGAGAATCGGACTAGATCAGCGGTTCGATTCTCGGATGGATCCATAGAACCAAAGGGCGGTTCCGAGCTCCAATTTTTTGAAACCAATCCTTAATAGGCGGTTCCCAATTCTTGAGTGCTCACCTCTAATCTCAACCCCGTGTAGTCTTTTACGTGCCAAGATAAGAAAGATTCGAATCAAATATTAAATCATGCCTTTATCAATCGATTTAAACTTTTCGAGCAGCAAGTAATAATTCTATGAAATGTTTTGTAAAGAAATAAAGAGAGGTGCTAGGGGAATGTTCGAGTAAGTAGATATTAAAATGTCGCCTTCGTCTAACCCACAAAATCTCACGGTTGTTGAGGCAAAGTTCAAGGTTGGATTCTATTTCTCGGGAGAGGGGAACTTTAAGGATCTGATTGATCATCGGAATGAAACGCGGAAAATTTCAACGACAAGCTGCTGAAATGTCGAGGACGAATGTTCGATTGTCGGCCCAATAGGCTCGAGCAGAGTTGCTTTTCAGAAACATTCAAATTTAAAATGATTTTTGTGCACATATCAGCATGCGTATAAGAATGAAAATTTCAAAAATAAAAGGAAGAATGTTTTGTTGCCCATATTGGTTTTCACCTGTTTTACAATAGCAGGAAAAAAAACGCTGGAACAGAAGTTAAGGGCCTACACGGTGAACAGGCAAAGTCACCTACCCGGAAACTGCTGGCGATTTTTAGTGAAAATTAGTCGATGTCGAGCCGAATGGTCGGCGCCCTCGATTGGATGGCTGAGCTGCTCGGGTTTGTCGAATAGCGCGTTTTTAGCATTATCTATCTAATTGAGCAGATATTATCCTCGATTCTACAGATGGATTTTGACTTCAGAATACCTCGACAGTGACTAAACTCTTTGTGCCAACAAGAGTCAAGAATGCCGTGAGTATTTCCTCTTAAGATCTAAGGTTTTTGACATAACAAAGAAAAACCGAACACCGAACACGTGGGTTATACTATTACTTTACCCGTTCTACTTTGCGACCCACACATTCTGACTCTTTTGTTTTCCCAAGCCGACCAAAGCACCTAAAATTCTCACGAAAGATAAATTTCCACACGTAGACTTGCATGTGACTTTTTCATAAATTTTTCCAAATTCGAAATGTATTTGGAATTTTGACAGTACTTATTTTTGCTAAGGACAAGATGTCTGGCTTTATTATATTGGGAATTTCGATGTACCAAAATTGTGGCATTATAACCCTATTGAAGTTGGGAAGTACCAAAGTCGGATTGAATTTGCAGCAACATTCTAGCAATCTTATATTTTTATGATCTTGTTATGATATCACGTCAATATGATCGAGATTTGTTGAGAAAAAAGATGTGGGTAAGAATGATCGTTTCGAAATAAAGGAGGAAAAGAAAAGAAATTGACGTTGGCAAATTTCATTTGAAACTTACAAATTCCCTCTTTTCCCCCCTCCTCCCTATTACAATGAAGGGATTGCATCTTGATCGATCATTGAATTAGTCCTAGAAACGGTTAAGGACCTTGGGGTCCTAACGCGGTACGCCGAGATCCTATTCCCTTGGCCGTCGTAAATTATCGCGTTGTCGTCGTCGTCGGGGACCTTGCACTTCTCTCCGAGTATTATGGCCTTCGTCCATATGGAATCCTCCCGCTTCAATTTCTCCTTCTTGCCGTCTTGCCGGTGCTTTGATACCGATCGGCTCCTCGGGATCTTCACGCTCAAGCTCATCTGTAGGTTATGGTTCGACGCCGCCGCCGCCGCCGCTGCCCTCGGGAGATGGTTGTGGGAATGGCTCTCGCTCAGATGCTTCCTCGCCGGTGGAAGAGGGAGCTCTTGGCTTCGAGGTATCTCCACCTTCGCGTCGTCTAACTCTACTTCACCATTGGCTTGAGGTGCCGGAGCAATCGCCGCCGTCGCTGTAACTTTTGGTTCAACCGTCGGGCTATCCTTCTCTTTCTTATCTTTAGAAGAAGGTCGCGATCTCCTTCGGAAACGGACGCCACACAAACTCGAGATCATAGCTACCGTCACAACAATCCAAGCAAGTAGAAATAATTGCGGAAATGGGATATTCACTGCTCGTGGGGACCTCTTCTTCCTATTACCAAAACAAGAAAAGCCCGGCTCGCAACAATTACCAATCATCCACACGGAGGCATGGACATTGATAACGATCGAGACGAGGATCGAGCCCGGCGCGAATCGAGATTATTCTTCCAATTCTCCACACAGCATATGGTTTAGGAACCAATTGGACGTGCAGCCAAGGGATGAAGGAGAGGGAGGGAAGAACGGTGAAAGAGGCAGTTTCCTTAGTTTTGACAGCCGTTTGCTCTCAAATTTAGTAATTTCACGTGTCTGGGGCAGTTGGGTTAGCTAACCTTTTTGGCCTAAAATGGTACAAAGGGCAAATGTCTCTCTCTCTCTCTCTCTTTCTCTCATTCATGTTCATTCATTTTGTGCCCCCACAAGGTCATGGTCGTAGGCTCATTGTCCAAACACGTGGGGATGAATGGCACATGGGTGCCGCGTAAGTAGACACACCACCGAGGACCTTTGGTCGGCAAGTAAAAATGCACATTGAACTTGAGTAAGTTCTTAAATTATTTCGACTAAACTCGGGTATGTAAAACACTGGGAAATTTTCATTTTGTTGGAAAAATATACAACTTGAAATAAGGAGTGCGAAGCGCATATAAAGACGCTAAGACGTTAAAATAAAAAATTCAGTCAAACCAAATATTTTTACTGGAACGATTAGTGGCCCTCGTAAGTGAAAACGCTCCTAAAGGAGATAAGGATAGTAAAATGGTACGAATGGCAAATGCCCCTCTTCTCTCTCCCTCTCATATTCATTCATTTTGTGCCCCCACAAGTTCATGTTCATAGGCTCATTGTCCAAAACACTCGGGGTCGGACGGCACATGGGTGCCACGTCAGCAGACACACCACCAAGGGGACCTTCGGCCTGCAGGTTAAAAAATGCACATGGCCAGCGGCATTGATTGTTCAATCAAGCTCAATCCTTGTCTACTTAATTTATGCCTTTTGGGTCACCTCGTGTCTTTTAAGGTCACCCTGTCCTTTGGACAGGGACAAAAGAATCTCTATCGATGGCCCTTCCAATGAGCTCGGGTGCTTTGATCTCGAATTCCGTGCCTCCTATCCTTGGCGATGTGCTCATCCGTTCGTTCCTATCCATATAAAGGATAGAGATTTCAAATGCTCTCGAAGCGACATCTAGCAACCCTTATCGGCACTCAGACAATCAGAGAGTACCGATTGAGCGCATAATCACGCGATGCTTCGATAATACCTTAAATTCTTCATATATGATAATGATGATGTTTGTGGGTCGGCAGCATGTCTAAAAAGCACATTGTCCCACCTTTTTTTTCGTGGTATTTAATTCCTTTATTTTTCCTGAAGAGCTAATCTAAGCCTAGTGAACCGAATTGGCATCTTCTCAAGTATGACAATTTTGTAAATTGGGCATCCAAGGTTCTCAAAAGTTCATTATGTTTTATTTTATTTTATTGTGGCTAGATATATTTAAAATGGTAGCCCTTGGAAGAGGAAGCCGGAACTAGAAGTCCTTACTTACACGCCTCCTCTTAGATCATCAAATTGTCTACGCTCACTAGTAAAACAAACAAGAAAGTGATTAGGTGACAATAAACGTGTTTTTAATCCCACTCTGGTCGGAACCTAACAGACAAATGATAGAGTCAAAGAAAAAAAAAAAAAGGATGATTATCGAGAATTCATACATTTGACGAAACTACTCGATAATCTTTGAAGGGCATACATACACAATGAAAAACATACAATTGAGATGCTCTCAAAAAAGATATAATTGAACTGACATTTTTTTTTTGTGGGTCGGTAGCTAGCACTGTCGTGTGACGTCATGCAACGACCCTTTTTTTTCAAACTTTCTATATGTCTGTTATGAAATTTGTTGTATTCGAAATCAATCCATCAAAAGGACAATGATTCATATAGATAATCAGCTGGGAGTTGCTTAATTCTATAGTCTTCTGTTACTTGTCATAGTACTGCGTTCGCACACAGGACTTCTCAATTATTTCATTCTTTTAGTTGGCTCTATATATAGGTCAATTTAAAAATATATATATCATTGGTCAAATGTGGACGAAATAAAATAAAATTGGATGTCTAAGATGGTTAAATAATGTTTTTTTTCATATTAAATAATTTTTTCAAATGTACTTTTTTAAGGTTAAATATTATGCGTATCACAACAAAGCATTAGGAGGAGGACTTGGTATCAGGCAGAGGATTAGATTCATTTACAAAATGAATTATTTTGAAGGAAATTTCCTTGACATGACTTTTTTTTTTTTTTTTTTTTGATATTTTAAGAAATGGAGTCCTTTTCCGCAAACCCGGTGATATTTTCTTCTGCTCATGCAAATGGACATACTCTAATGGAAGCAATTAAAATAATGTGGGCAAGTTGAGGAGATGATGATGATATGTGCGGCAGTTTAAAAAGACGAAAAAGGAGGGTATTTTTTATGTTTTGGTTCGGAAATTATATATTGCAGTGGACAGTTAATTATGACAAAAAAATAAAATAATACAATAGACTACCTGAATAAAAAAAGGCTGTGTAAATATCAAGTCAAGCTCATTTAATTATTATAATGATTTTCTTCTTTTCTTTTTTTATGTCTAGAGTCAGCTTTTGATGTTAATTGGGCCCTTTTCATGGATTCCATAGAGCGTTATGATTGGAATTTGGAAAATTATGATGACCACCCGACCAAAAATAAAAATAAAGTAGGATGTTGTCAATAAAGCATTTAGGATTATCATATTCTTTTAGACCTTGAACTTACGACAAGAAGCTACTTTCTTACTATATGCGTGAAGGTATGTCTTCATCCAAAATTCATTTGTATAAAAGGAATATGTATTGTTTATGCTATATAAATACAAATAATTATCATATTAAACCGTACTTTATATCGTGAGAATTTCGCATTAAATAAAATTGAGGAAAATTGACAACATTGATATAAAAAATGTTTATTGTGAAATTAGTCTGTTTACTAAGGGAAGTGGGGCTTTTTCTCAAGATAAATACTTCCCTTTGTTATTCCTATTCGTGGAGTAAAATATAACATCAACAATCTCAAAAAGAAAAGTCAAAATTTGGTAAAATAAGTACCATAATTTCATTACTTCGATTTCTTTTTTAGCATGCACTTTACTTCTTGGACTTGAATTTTATACGGTTTAAAGTTACATGGTCCTCCAAATAAATTTACAAGCAATTAACATTCTACATAAAAAGGAGGTAGTAACTCACAATCAAGGAGTGAGATAATCATCCAAAAAGTCATAAATATATTACATGACAAACTAATGTCTTAAGTTTTTTAATTGTGCCAATATAATTTTAAATCTTTTGACAATTTGTTAATATAATCATAAACATTTTTTTTGTGTTGAATTTTTAGTTCTATACCTTTTTAGAATTTGTCACTTTAATTCTAGATAGGAAAGACTATATTGCAAATCGTCATAAGGTTGGTGATTAAATTAACAAATTTTCAAAAAAATTATGATTAAATTTTCATAATCGAAATATTTAGAAGTGAATTGATCCTAGTATTCATCGAAATCTACCCATTCCGTTTTTCTTGCTGAGCTATCTCTATCAATCTTTTTGTTACGCATTCTTTTTTTTTCCCCTACTTTTGGGCAGACTCATGTTTTCTTTTTCCGGGTCATATGCTTTTGTTCTGCAGATAAACTTTCCTGTTCATGTTCAAATTCCTGTAGAAAAGAGAGAGAGAGAGAGAGAGGTAAATACCATGAAGTACGTCTTGTTCCTTCTTTGCCGATTCATTCTACACAAAGGCCCCTGCTTTAATTTAATTCGATCCCGAATCTTTTCTAAACCGACAGGGAAACATTTGATTACAAAGGCAATGGAGCATGTGGGCTAGTCGTGTCCTCTTCCAACCCCCCCTTCCCCCCTCTTCCGAAATATATATTCATGCGTATGGAACCGTTCCAAGGAAGAGTCTTGCGATTTCTCAGGCTTTGAATGCTCAGTTTACCAATATCGAATCGACCCAAGATTGTCTTTTTTAAGTACCCGCAAGTTTTTTGACCCGTCTTTTCCGTTTCTTTATTCGTTACTGTTCAGTGGGTTGTAATCTACAAAACGCTTTCTTGCTTGGCTTCTTCCATCCGCTTTGGTTTGGTTGGTTTTTGTTTTTTTTCTTTCTTTTTCATGGTTCTTTCTTGATTGAATTTCGGCGAAGGGCTCGAACGGCTTTAAATGGAGGACGGTGAAGTTATTGGAAGCAAGTTCAAGAGGGTCTGCGTGTTCTGCGGAAGCAACTCTGGGCACAGACAAGTATTCGGCGACGCAGCCCTTGAACTAGGCGATGAACTGGTTTGTTTTTGACTTGGGCTTTTTTATGTGTCTTGTGTTAGGATTGTTGCATGGTAAACAGTCTTCTTTTCACACTTGAGTTTGAGAAAGAGAAAGAAAAATCGATACTTTTTTCCTTGTTGGATGCTACAAGAGGTGATTTGTGGACTGAAACTCCGAGAGCTCATTAATTTCATTGCATATGATTAAGAGGGTTTTATTCTGTGACCTCATCATGGCTTTACAATGCTTAGGAGTTTGTGTTTTGACTTTAGTTCTCTTCATAATGTTGACTGTAGCGAAGGTGTTTGATACTCGGAGCCGGTTCATGAATATTTTGATGCGGATAGATAGTCAACGGGTTTTGTGTTTAATATGGTTGATTGCTTTTCCTCTTTTGCGCGTCGGTGTTGTTCACCTTCTTTGGGTATAAATTCTGCAGGTGAAGAGGAAGATAGAGTTGGTTTATGGTGGAGGGAGTGTTGGGTTGATGGGTTTAATTTCGCAGAAAGTGTTTGATGGAGGGTGCCATGTTTTGGGGTAACTATGAGACACTCTGTATGGTGTGCCTTTTGTTTTTCCCTTCCATTTATAGGAATGTTAGTGATTTCACGGTAATTCCCTGTTTTGAAATAATCTCTACTTCTTTTGCATGCAGGGTGATTCCTAAAGCTCTCATGCCCCTTGAGGTTAATAACTTTTCTGGCCCTTTTTGGTTTCTTTCGAGCCTTTTTGTAAGGCTGTGGTTGGGGTGGTTTCAGTCTTCACGGATTCTCTCCCTTCCTCATTTTTCAGCTGTTCTAGCTAAGTTGGATAAAAATATGTCAGGTCAATCTGATGCCTGAAATTCGCATCTTCTTGTTGTCATAGGCACAAAGTTTAGTTGTTATATGTGCTTCAACAAGTCACTCTTAGTGACGGTTGTTGCACGTTAGTATGGTTAACTTTGGATCTTAATTGTAATATGGTCCTAGTTCATTCCCCAATATGGTCTGTTCACAGCCTTGGTATGATGACTTATTTCTGCTTCTTTCTCTGCATCTTTATCATTGATCTGAGATTATAACATCTTACGTGTCGTTATGACATTACCTTCTGCTTTTTTTTCTATGGTCTGATCTTCTGGTTGATAATCTAAGCTCTTTATATGTGATGAACTCCATGTCCCATCTTGTCAGATATCTGGCCAGACCGTTGGGGAAGTACGGACCGTCCTTGACATGCATGAGCGCAAAGCTGTGATGGCTCGTGAATCAGATGCCTTCATTGCTCTTCCTGGTAGTCTTTTAGTATTGACCTTGTAGTTGTCAGGCTTCGATTATTTATCTTCATTTGTGCTGAAACTCCCAATGTTCGTGCTGTTGTTGCTCAGGAGGATATGGAACAATGGAAGAAACTTTGGAAATGATAACGTGGTCCCAGCTTGGCATTCATAAGAAACCAGTAATTTCCAAATCTTTGTGTTTAAATGTAATGATTACGTATCTGTGCACGAGTTATGATTCTGTTAATAACGATGTAGGTTGGTCTCCTGAATGTTGAGGGGTACTATGATAGTCTGCTTGCTTTATTCGACAATGGTGTCAAAGAAGGTTTTATCAAGCCCGGTGCTCGGGATATAGTGCTCTCTGCTCCCACTGCCAAAGAGCTTATGATAAAGATGGAGGTATAATACAGTCGCTATTTGTGCTTCTTGCTCTTGTCAGCCTATTTGCTTGGTGGGCAGAATAATTTTTCGGAAAGAGACTTAGTGTAAAGCAACTGCAATGCATTCTTGGGACTCAAAGTGTCTTGCTTTCTCTAAAAATAGTAGATGCGACTTCTCTTGGTCTAGTAGCTGTGTTGTTGAAGCTCGCTCCTGAAGCAATTTCACATTGGCTTTTTTAGATGCTTTAGCATAATAGATGAGATTTGACATGCAAATGTTAAATGATGGAGACATCACTTTCCCTTGTGCCATCTTAATTAATATGAAAGGCCAAAAAAATAAAGTAACTCCCTATCTTTCTTGGGTCTTCCTTTTAACCCAATACATAATCTAAACTTCTGATGCTTCTAGCATCAATAGTACTCAATTTGTTGACTTGTAACAGCGTACTGTTTTGCTTTGCTGCTTCTTTGTAACTCGCATAAGAGTATGTTTTTATCATTCTCCATCTCCTTTTGCAGCAATACACCCCCTCCCATGAGCACGTTGCTCCTCGTGAGAGTTGGCAGATGCACAAGCTTGGTGATTATCCAAGGCAATAAATTGCACAGGAGGTTTACATACAAGGGAGGCATTTTTCACAATTGGGTTCACAATGTCAATCATTATTCTTTTGAGTTGTTTGAAAGAGCTTATTTGTAGGGGCCCAGACATTGTTTGTTCTTGCTAGGACTGCATCCCCAGCTAGCTGTTTCCCAGCACCAGTTGGTATGGTCAAATGTAGAACTGTTCTGCCATCATATCAATTGGTTGATGTTCTATATACAAGAAATGCATTTTGAAATTCTAAGGAGACGATGATTGCTTTTGTATCAAATCTTCGCGCTTGTTATGATATGTTTCTGCAAAGGAATGCTTGATGATAGTGGATGTTATAGCATGTTCTGGGGTGGTTGAGTGAAGAATGTCAAGTGAAACTCGGTTGAACTAAAATATTACGAATTTCTTTGTTCCCCACCTGAGGAAGTTACGTAAGTTTGGAATTATTCCTTCACCTATCATTGAATCCTGCGGTGCAGCTTTTTGGGTACATGTTCATTAAGATGGAGGATTGAAATAGCATTACAATCTCTCAGTACAGGTGACAGATCTAGTTTCTTGATGCAAGATTCCTCTACGGCTATATTTTTTCGGAATAGAGGATAGGTATCATAGCTGGATTCCGTCGCTGTTGTTATTTCCTTTGTTCCCAAGTCTTGAATGCTTAACATTGTGTATAGTTTGGGGCAAATGGTGAAATAAGCCCCGCCAGAAAATTCTGTCGTTTGGACAAATCGAATTCTAAGAGTATGCCACTGAACTTTATGTAGTTGCTTACTGTGAATGAGTTGAAATTGATCAGAGTGTCATGCCCTATATTATATATATATATATTTTTTTTCGTCATCTTTTTGCTCATAATGAGCATTCAGTTTCAAAGATAGACATGTATATCGCTTCTTCAACCAAACGGGAGTCATAAAGATGCTGTAAGTACTTTCCGAGGTTGTCATGGTCTGCTCTATCCGTGGCCCTTCTTCATCTTTATCGATGTGATTTTCTTTCCAAGGACAAGAACTACTACTCAGTGAAAACAGCGATCTTTCAGAAATATATCGGTAGGATGCGTTTGCGTGTTGAGAGCCACGGATAATCCTATCTAAAACCCCACGAGTCCAACTTGGTGCGTCACATTTGAAAACTTCATTCAGTGTCTGTTGCTTTCTTAGGTTTAGCTTGGACTTATTTGGCGGTGCCAACTGCAACCCACATGGATTTCTGAGAGGGGCATGTCATGGTGAGGGGTCCTGATGCCCCATCACCTTCTTGGCGATTAAATTTGAAAGGCCACGAAGAGAACGAGAGTTATGCAGATTCCAACCCGTTGACTCCAAAAGCCCCGTCGATTCCAAGTATAAAACCAGGCTGTGTTTTGAGTTTTTGGGTTTCCGCAGGACCAGGTACCGATGAACTTTAACGCATTATTAGTGAAGTGAAATTCATTCTGTCATTTCACGCGAACAGTGTTTGTTCCCCAGTATTGCTTGGTCGTGTCATGGAACACTCTCATAATGCCCCTCCCAAGAGAGATTCCTGATATCTGGTTTTGTTTTCTTTCATGCCCTGTGGTCTTTCCCACCATTGATGGTTGGTGTCAGTGTCATGGTGGACCTTGTTGCTCAGTTAAGATGAGCAAAAAGATGGAAGCGATGGTTTGTTGCTTCTAAGTTAGGGGGTCCCCATCTCCTTGTCCGTTCATCCCTGTAGCCAAGAGCCATTTGAGGTGTTGAAGTGGTCCCAGCCATGAATTGACTGAAGAGGTACTTTTGGCCCTTCATCACTCAGAGAGATTGTTGGGGGGTCCATTAATTTTTCCAACTCTCTCTCCATTCAGAATCTGGTGTTATCTTACTGGGCAGAGTCATTGTCATCTCATTGTTATCATCACTGTACTTGGCTTAGTCAGGAAACATATCCATGTCATGGATATCGGTCAGCTTCTTTAGAAATTTAATGTGGCGTGCCGGCAATGTTGAAATTAGATCTCGAGTGTGAACTCATTTGTCGAAGACCTGACTCGAGCCACGAAAGTCCCTTGTTCGGTCTATTTTCTGATTTCTAATTAATTGTGTTCGACCGACTAGGTTTTGCATCAGTTTAATGCTTGGGAACTACCATTTTTATCCTCTTCACTGTAAACTTTTTCATCATATATTTTCCTGTTATTAAGTCATGACAGAGTAACTGTAGTTAATGAGAGAGCTCTCTTTTCTTGTTGATGCCTCTAGACAGTAAGGACAGGACACCCGAGTTGGCAAGCACTGTAAGCTACTAGAATTCACATATAACATAGAAGGCGCTATTTTGACACAGTGGTGGATTGTCGCAAGTGCTGCAAAGCCGGCGAAGTTAAAATACAATCTGGGCACTTAGATTCGCGCTTGTCAATGGAGTCACCCAACGATAAAGATGAAGCTTGTACAGATGTTAATATGAAGAACCATGTGTTCTAAGGGCGCAGCGCTGCCCTACTAAACCAAGAACTTGACTTTACCTGGTTGGAGGACCTGTCATGAACATCTAGAAGTAACATGGGGTTATGCTTTGGGCCACGACATGCTAGCACCACGGCGTCCACATGTTTATCATGCCAGTTCACATGGCTATGGCCTTGTCAGTGCTCACCGCGTTTGCAAGTATCAGTCGTTTATAAGCGACAGCAGCGGACTTTGCTGCTATTGTCAGGCTAGCAAGGCCATAACAGGATGGCTTAACCTAGTTTCGTTTATTCTTTCTTGTCCTTTGGAGGTAATTGTCCTGGCTAATATCATAGAATGAGATGAGGCAACAAAATCAGGTTTCGGTATACAAACACAGATGGCAAATTTACCTCTTTGGTCCTCCCGAAAAGCCGAAAGCCCAGACAATTTGCAGGAAATTTAATGGAAGGAGAGATGAAGAACAGAGCAGATAGGTCACATTGTACTGATGTCCTAATGAGTCCCTCAAAGTACGTAAATGCATGTGCCGGAGGCCCGCTGAGGTACTCAAGAATAGAGCCGATAGCATGTCTTGATCATGCAAGGACACAACAACTATTGCGAGAAAACGAACTCCCTTATGTTATGACTGTTACGATTGCGTGGATCATATGGTAGATTCATGCACTATGAAATTTCAGCATAAGAAAAGTATTGCTCTGTCTGACTGCATAAGCCAACCAGGAGGAGGGTGAGCCCACGCAGTCACTTTCCGATATCTGGTTCCCCACATTATCAGATAAGCCGTTCCAAACGCCTGTTCGCTAGAAACAAGGATCTTGCCTGTTGAATGGTGCGCAACTGAAAGTCATCCTTGTAATAGGGCATGAAGAAGAAGCAGCAGCAGCCACTGATTAGGAGTCCGGAGCTTATGATGATAGAACTCGAAGTTCGGAGGTTATTTAAGGTGTGGCACTAGTACCCTACTAGGTGTCCACAGACTCAAGATCAGCTGGCTAATGTTGTACTTTTGAAATGTAAATTAAAAGAAGGTATCAACCAAAAGCATCAAAAATGAGAGGAGAGGCACAAGATGTGAAACTTGATGTGCAGCTGAATGAGCAATGGCAAGATATCAAGGCAAACAGTTGACAATGAACCATCACAGAAGAAACGGATTCAGTTATGCGATCTGTTCTGTATATATGGGATCTGAATTGGCAGGATTCTACTAATATACTGAAAAGCTCCATTCCATAAGACTTCTGAGCACAGCACGTCAGTTCAAGTGAAGGCATCGACCTACATCGCAGAAAGTTCAGAGCATACCTAATAAATCAAATTCATTGTCTACAAATAATTGAAGCAGTAGACATCCATTCAGCAGATGAGGCCTCTCTTTCCTGGCTTTCACTAGCAAAACAGAGAAGTTTAAGAAGCATTGACAACTATAGACAGCCGGAATCACCCGCCAGCGAAGGCACTTAAATGAGCAAATACAAGACTACTGATATAGACTAGCAATCAAAGTTCAGGCGCTATCTGCACCTGGGTCGTAGGAAGCCCTTATGACCTAACGAAAACTAAGGTGTAACAGTATCTTGCCGATCTTAACTAAGAAATTACACGCTAACTATGGATATGATGCCGGAAATAGACCGATTTTATATTATCCTTCAATTCGAATTAGCAAAAGCAATGTTTCCTTGCATAATATGGATTCCAAACATTCCTGATTTGGATGTGAACGAGTCGAATTACTTATCCCTCTCGGTCTATTAATGAACTATCTCTCCAGGGATTATGAAAGATGTTCCGCATCCGATATAGTTATTTCGTACCCCCTTTTCTTTTCGTATGATTTTACTTACTACACCAGCCGCTGTAGCACTGATGAATGATGAAGTTAACAAACAATTCAATATAAAAAAAAAAAGAAAAAAAAAAGAGTACTCTTATTCGAAACGTCTCGTAATCTTCAATCAATTTTGCGCTTCAATATAATTACCAGGAATGAGCACTATAGTTTGTTTCCAATACTCAGCGGCTTGATCGAACCAACCGATATGCCCTTAGGCATGGTCATACATAATATAGAAATCACTCTTGAAAAGGGTGGACAATTAGCTATGAGATCTATAATATAACTAATTGTAGACGCATCCTAAACTTTGCTGAGAGGAACTGAGAAAAGCACCCAAGTCCCATCACGGCAGCTGTAGCCCTACCTACTCCATTCCTTGCGTTACGCAGATCTGACTCAGTGTCATTCTGAAGTTAGATGCATAAGGTGCTAATAAGACATCGCGGCATGATTATGATCCCTGTCGTGAGCCAAAGACTAGCTAATAATGCCTCAGATTATCATTTTTCTTAACCCCATAAAAGGCAAGCTACGAAACAACCTAAAAATGACAGCATATTCAGGTCCATCATCACAAGTTGAACTACTTTCCATCCCATCAAATATGCATGCAATTAAGAGAGCATTGCCCCTCTCCCCAAACATTAATCTAAATTTCAACACTTGCGAGAGCTGTGAACACCGACATGAACATATGGTGCAGCACGGAAAGAATATTAATTATTGCCAGGAATCATCACGGCCACGAATCGCCAAAATTTACAGCTCCAAACTCCCTAAAGATTTGACCATATCAAATTTTGAAATTCAAGAACGTAAAAAAAAATTTGCCAACGCCATAACCTCACAAGAGCACCCGACCATTCACCACCAGCCATTGACGACCTGCGAGTACCTGTCCTTGAGCCACCGGAAGCTCTTCCTGAAGGACCCCTTGACCTTCCCTTCGACGCCGTACATCTTGTAGCTCGCGACCCTCCTCTTCCTCTGGAACTCCGGGTCGGCGATGCTCCAGGAGTTGGAGGCCGCCGACCCAGATGGGCCCTTCCCTTTCTTCGGCTTAAAGTCCCGCCCCTTATCGTCCCCGCGGAAGTTACCGTTCATTTGGGCCTGCTGCGCGCCGTAGCCCCTGAGCTCGTGGGGTCCGCCATGGTAGGCCTGCAACTGCATGTTGTTGCTGTTCTTGCTGCCGCTGCTGTTGCTGGCGTTGGCGTTGAAGTTGAAGTTGTAGCTGTTGCTGTTGCCTCCATAGCTGTGGGTTCCTGATCTGTCGTGATCCTCCATGGTTATGGCGATTGGATGTGGATGAGTTGGGTTTTGATTCTCTTCTTTTCAGAAGAACTTGTTTTTTTTGGAGGTTTCTGATGCTGACAGATGAAATAGGATGGAGCAGAGAGAAAGAATAATGAAGGACATTTCTCTGTTAATGGTTAAAAAATAATTTCATTATTCATAAAAATATTTAAATTTAAATTATCATCAATAATAAAAAAAAATTTCATCGTTAGATATATCAAATTATATAAATAATTATTTAAAAAAAAATATTTATCAAAAATATTCATTTTGCACAAAATGAATGGAGTCCATAATAAACAAATGTCCAAAGTTGGTATTAGGAATGCAATTTCAAATTTCTATCTAGTATTTTCAAATTTTAAAATATGACCAAAATTATTCAGCGATGATATTAAAAAGTGCCTCTCAAATATTCATTAGATCTAAGAAACATATTTTTGGACAATTGAATGAAGTGAGTGATTTTATGGTGAGTCTTCCCATTTTTAAAATGTCCTAAAAAATGTGTATCTTTCAATTTCGATAAATTTTACTTGGTGTCTTACAAGCACTTATTAATTTAGCTCATCGTCAATAAGTAATTCGAGTTCTCATTAATAATGTTTGAATTTAAATTCCAATGTTTTTCGATGATATCCAAGGAACGCATTCTTTTACTTTATCCGTCGACCGTACAGTCATTAAGTTATAATGACCTACAATATTAATATATTAAGTACGCAAAAATATAAAGCAAGTTAGGACGGCGGGGTCAATGGAACTTTGCCTCTAAATGGCGTGCTGACCCGGCAAACATATGGCGTGCGGCGATTTACCGTTATTTTAGTGGTTCCTATTTTTCTAAAAAGATTTTTAAATTTTTATTTTTTTTGGTTTTTTTTCTTGGGAATTGAGGGGGGGTTTAGTTAAAATTTTAATTTTTTTTTGACTAGTCAATGATAGAGGACGGTCAGGATGAAGATTTCTGACAGATTTCGCGCATGGAAATTTTGCTGCATTTTCGGGAGGAACGCTTTCTCCGAGACCCAAGGGCCTTTCAGGTGGCATCTTTTCTTAAAAAGTTGCACTCTTCCAAGATTTTTTTTTTATAAAAAATTTGGCATAAATCTGGAATTACAAGAGCATCCTCTAGCAAATTCACTAGAAGCCAAATCCTAACGAGATTGGATAGATTTTTACTTTTTAATCCTGTTAAATCTCATCTATATATATATGCATATCTTATTTTGTTGCTGGGGTAAATTTACATGAATTTTGATGGGGTCTTTCTGCTTTTTGTTGAAGTGTAAACAGTCGTGCCTACATCGATTTTTATTCTAAATATTGAAAAGAAAAAAAAAATTACTCATAATTTCTGCTCCAAATATAATTTTAGAATAAAAATTTGTTCTAAAAATTGGAAAAATGAAATTACACTATCAAACAAATGTCTGTTCAAACCTGTTCTTAAGAATAGAAAAATAAAAAAAAATTGAATAATTGAATAATTATCAACACGCAGGAGGTATAATGTAATTAGCGTTCAAAATGGAGACTTAGATGTTGAATTAAAGGGTGTTTAATATAACCGACACGAGCCTTAGATTTTAGGTTTGAAAGTCAAACTATAAATTCATCTTGGCATTATTCAAAATATTTAGGTTCTATTTGTTACGCTAAAAATAAATAAGTTGAAAGACATTTCTCCTAAAAATGATCGTTTATATCAGTCAAAATAATTAGTTAATGAAATCTGCATTCATTATCTGTAATAATTTATATTTGAACATTTTCATTGATGGTGAAATTTTTTTTTCCGTTTATTTATTTTTATAAATATCACAAGCGACTATTTTTATGAAAATATTTTCCATAAAAATTTTCAAACCGACACGTTCTTTGCCGAGTCTCTAACTCTTCTTCTCACGCGCGGGAGTCGCCGCATGTGCGAGCCTCCAGCGGAGTCAAACGGTCGACGCTTTGACCAGCTCCACGTGGGGCCCCGCGAAACAGCCCATCAAAGTGGACTTGATCCGGTCGGATGAAATAATAAGATTTAAGGGTGTGTGGACAGGCCCATCACACGTGTGTTGTCCTGTCCATTAAATTTATTCCATCCACCATAGTCCGACCATGTCCTTATAATAGAAAAAAAGGATATAAAAAATATTTTCTTATAGCGAGTTGGGTGGAGCCTGGATCGGCTTTCGAGTTCGTCTGACGAGGGCTTCGGCCCGGTGGCTTACTTGAAAGAAAGCTTTGGAAAGGCCCATTAGGTGAGGCCCGTGCTCGGCCCATGTGTGCGCAGCCTCTGTAGGGCTAACTCTAGATTAATGGCGGGATCCCGAGCCCATCCTTGTCTATGTGGATGTACCATGGAGTGAGGGTCATCGAGGAAGACCGGATCCGGTCTACCTTGGACTCCTTTTCCGGTCGGCTTGATATCAAGAGTCAGGACACGGGCCGCTGACTCCTAACTAGACTCATCAAATGGGTGGGTCGGGTCGAAAATGGTCTAACTCATATTGACCCATTTAACTCGTTTTGACTTATATTTTTGTAATGCATCTAGACCCATGGCCATCCCGACCCGTATTCTTAAAAGTCATTATTATTGAAAAAAACCCAAACTCATAATGCTCTCCGTCTTAAATGAATAAAACTTCAAATCAAATTAAAAAAAATTTAAAAATCAAATAAAATAAAAAAAATTAAAAAATAGTAAATAAATTAAAAAATGTAAAAAACATATAAATTGAAATTTTTTTAAAGAATTTCACCAATTAAATATATCTTTGTAAAAAACCTATAAATTGAGATGGGGTGGAGGCGAGTGGTGGAGGCGAGCAACGGAGTGTTGCGGTTATTGATAGGTCACCACCAGTCACCGAGCTTGAAGATGACTCAAAGAAGGAGTTAAAAATGAGTCGAAAATGGGTCGAAAATGACTCATACTTTCTAGGACCCATTTTCGACCCATTAAGATAGAACATGACTCACAAAATGGTCCATGACCTATCTTGACGTCTCTACTCCTAACCTCAGTCTCTTAACAAGGGCAAAACACCATTCGTCCATTTGGTATGCACGGATCGCCACGTGGCCGGATCCCATTCTGTAGCCATCTCTTACTTAGAAATCCCCATAAACCGTTCGCTTTGAGGACAACAAATTTCATCGGGGGAAAAGTTACGGGCGAAATATTTTGGGCTCACTTTTTTTAGTGGGCTTGGCGAGGGAAACTGACCCCAATCTCGTGTCTTGCCCAGCCAATCTGACAATCAGCTCTATTTCATATTTCTTGTGTACACAAAAGCATTTATTTTACTTGCAGAATACAGTCAAATGCATTCATATGCTATTGCGGCACTTCTTGTGATGCGCCATCTCAAACTGATACTCACAAGCACAACTGCTGCTACGCCAAGTTAAAAGGCCAGCAACTCGGAAGAAAGAAAACCCTGTCGAAATGAATCGCCGCCTTAAACAAAAGTAATCTTACCTGCTATAGTTGCAAATTGTGCGGAATGAACGTGTTGAAGTGTTAACGGAGAAAAGCATTTTTTGTAAGATGTAAGAATTTGTATTTGTGCAGCAAGTTCTGAGGTTAAAGTTTTAGAAGCTCATGCGTGTTTTTTCATCAACAGATATAAGGATCAGAAGCACACGGAAATGTATTCCTCAAAACATTTTTTAAACAGCATCATTTGAAATGATCTGATAGCAGGTCTCCTGTAAAGATACATCAGTTTTCTGTAGTTCATCTCTAGACCTTTATTGGGTTCCATAAGTTTGATTGTCACTCTATACATTGGAGTAACGATTAGGCACTTGGACATTCTCTTCGAAGAGGCGAGGGTTTTTCAAATTCGCTTTCTTGCTTGTCGTCAATTCTTAAGGTTGGTCACCTCAAGAGTCATGAACTCATGTGATTCTATAATTATCCGAGTACCCAGTTGGTCACCTCAAGAGTCATGACCTCATGTGATTCTATTATTATCCGAGTAGCCAGGATATGATGACCATCAAACTCGATATGGGGATTAGTCGGTTGCCAACTGATGCCAAAACATTTCCAACATTATATTCAAAAAAACCTAAAATCCGACACATTTCTAGAATGAATTTGAGATGTTTATTCCGGGAGTGAACAAAGAGACATCTCAATGTCGATTGGTTGCGTAGTTCTTGCAATTAAAAAAGATAACCGAAAGATTGACATAAAATTTGTGCATCTGTATACTTCAGTTATTTGAGTACATAATAAATAGAAGCCAATGCATCAGATCATACAGTATTGTAACACTAAACTAGTCAAAGTTTATATACATGATATGCACAAATCTATCAATAATACATCCTCATATCAAACCAAAATCAGATCTCTTGACACGTCCAATCTCAAACATCAGAAGATGAACAAAGGAATTACTTCTCCTCCCTTCTCCTTAATATGATTCCTCTTTCTCCTCCTGAGATTGGCAAAATTTGATCTAGAGTCTCATTGAACCATACTATATAAATACACTTGAGCTTATAAGCACAACACAATAATGAAGCAACTCTGAATTGGACCACACATCATCCCCGTTCAGCGGCTCGACCTCAATCCAGTTCTTCCGATGTTCAGAGACCTGTGAGTATACCAATCTGGGATTTCAAACTTCTTGTTTTTTGCTGAAACTCTGGAACAAAACTAATTAAGAACCAAAAGGGAAGTCAAAACAAGCACTGTGCTAGGTTAATCGTCGTAGGTTTCCAAAGGAAAACATACCTGTAAGGTAACAATAACTCAAGAAGAAAAATCCTTTTCTGGATCAACTTACCATCCATACAGTTGAAAATCAATTCAAAGGCCATCTACATGACAAAGAACAGCTTGAAAATTCTTGAAATTATCATGTACAAATCAAGAGATGCACACATAATTCCCGAGGGGAGGAAGAGAGAGAGAAGGTATGAATGATTAATTGCCAGAATCACAAGCATGTATTAGATCGTCTCTTTGAATGAACAGACTTGACTTGATGACTTTTCGAAGCTACAAAGCAACCTAAATCATCTCCGACACGTCATAATCAGCCAGAATTTAAGAGCAATTAACCTGGCCCCTTGCGCAATTCAGGGTAGAATCTTTACTTTAGAAAATTAAAAGTAATCTTCTTTCTATCGGGCATCTGAAATGAATCGATGAATCAACTATGATCAACACGAAGAAACAAGATTAAAATATCCTGAGATTTTCCTAGGATAACGTTGATAATACTAGGCAAGAAAAATCCTTTTGATTCATTTTTTATTCTGGGTTTTGCTCGATTAGGGAACAACATAAACCTAGGCAACTGATTTACGGTGGACCAGCAGCCTCGGGCACTGTAATAAATTTACTGCGTGGCCGTTAAAACGCTCACGCAGACAGAAAAAGATAAGTACAACGACCAAGATCGGGCAGTGCTCTAGACGAGAAATTAGTAAATATAAAGATGCCGATTAAATTAAGATGGAGTCTAGGGTTCCAAGACACAGAGAGCACAGTTCGGTTATTCCAAAGCTAGCATCTACGATGATACAAAAAAAGGAAAAAGAACCTGGGAAAAAAGAAGATGTTCACTGAAATGAAAACACTGGAGCTTGCTACTCCACAAGATTCAAAGAGGGCAAAAAAAATAAAAAATAAAGAGAGAAAGAGAATGAACCGGACATGTTAAAAACATCACAACACAGGACAAGCTGGCATGAAAATTTAAAAATCACATCAAGATCAGAGGGGAAGAGAGGGAGAGGGAAGGAGAGAGGGAAGGGGGTGACAGAAAGAGGGTGAGCACACAGAGCTTCGAGCATGGATCGTGACATGCAAGAAAGAGTACCATGTGTGCTCACTCTCTTCTGTCACCTCCCTTATTCACCATTTATTGAACTGAAGAATCACCAGAGCAGGTGGACAAGAAACCCTAATCTTGTAATACCCTCAAGATCTCTCTCTCTCTCTCTCTCTCTGCGTTACTGTTCCATTGGACAGAAACGAGGGCTCAGATGATCTGATGCTGTGGATGAAGAAGTTGGGGTGGCGTTTATATAGATGGAAATAGAGGAAGGAGAGAGGAGGTAGGGCATCACGACATCACGCAGGGCATAAATGGGGCTTCTTCTTTCATTGGTCGCCCTAGTCTTTTTTTAATATCGTCCCGTCTGTGTAGGGAGAGAGAGAGAGAGAGAGAGAGAGAGAGAGAGAGAGAGATGCCAAATCTATATTCGTTGAGATACATGGGAAGGTGTATTCGGGTGGAAATCGAGAATCGGGCATGCCAAAAAAGGCAGTTGACGAAAGATCGTGTGTCGAGGTGATCCGATCTGAGACCCTTGGACGGCCATCGAAATCGCACCCGTAATTCCACGCTCGAGCACGAAGTGCACGGATTTTTTTTTTTTTTGGTGGGGGGGGGGTTGTTTCAGATGGAGGCTGATGAAACTGCACGAATTCAGGTGCATAGGAAATGTAAATTCTAAAGAATTGAGATTAGGAAATACATTGAGAGAGAAAAAACCCGATCAGAATTGAAATTACAAGGAATTGAACATACAAGGAATTGAGAGTGCGATTGTGCATGAGAGTGTTCTTCGGCATATGCCTCCAAAAGCTTTCTATAACTCCAGGAATTTGTCAGCAGTTGCTACCTCCCTCACCACCTTCCAAATTTTAGCAAAGCACCTCCACGTAACTATACACAGAGCTGCACTCTTTTTGCACATTGATATTGATAAATACGATGAGTTCCTAAGTGATTATACCATTTTCTCCAAGCTTTGAAAGCTCTCGTCTCCTAATCTAAATCTAGATTTGGAAGCTCTTCGCTTCTAATTTATATTTAGATTCGGGAATTCCTTAGATGTGTTTTTATGTTTGTCCAATCTTTCAAAATCTAGATCTAGATTCGGAAGCTTGTTCCACCCGTTTTTGATGTCTTTGTACGTGATGATGTTGAGAATGTTGAACTTAGGTGCGTGACGTGCACTGGGCATACCTTAGCTATTGGAGAAGGAAATTATAGTGTGTGCTTATTACTAATAACAACAAGAGATTTGGTGATTGGCAGCCATTCATTTTGTTTTGATACCGAAACAAATCCATTCTTATGGGATGAGAGTATGCTTTTTCTACTTTATTGTTTGTGATTTGTTTTGTTTTGAACTTCTCATGTATCATCTTAAGATGTGAATAAAATATTTACTTTAAAAAACCTTACAATGATTTAATGTGAGTACATTAATTATTCAACTTTTCTTTTGAGTTAAATTAAGTTTAAAAACTATTTTAGTTTCTTTCTTGGTTCGTTTTCCTTCTTTAATGCATAGCATTGTGTCGTTAACAAAATTGACCGGAGTTTTGTTGAAATATCCATGATTCATCTCTAAAGTTTTTTTCACTGAATTTAACTGACACGTCTAAATAATTTTTATCAATAAAATCTGTAATATAATTGATTCAGGCAACCCATAAACCCATTTGAATAATGAGAAATTCATACTTATAAGGTTGAATCACTTCATCTCTACAAATTTAAATATAAGTGTCCATTTCTATATGGTAGCACAACTAGAAAAATTAACTTTATTACGTGCAACACAAATATTTGGTAGAATTGAGAATGGACTTAATCTCTATGAAATAATATATTGTGTAATAGAGAGGATACATACAATCATGAACATTATTCAATATGACTTTGTTATGCAAAATATGTTTATCTACAAACATGATTCTTCTTTGTAACATAACAATTAAATTGACTTCTATTTGGGCAATACAACATAAAATAGAATAGAACATGATTGCTCAAAATATGTTTGATAAAGCAATTAAGTCAAATTATAAAGAAGAATTAGTTGACAAAGAAATGAACTTGATTTATATATACACGCAGCGTAGTAAATAAGACATATTAGATATTAGACAAGTGTGTAAAGTGAATTTAATACGCAAGACGATTTTGTTCGCAAAAGCCATTTGAAGCATCGACATCTTTTTGTTGTTGCCAAACTTGTAAAGCGAATTCAATAACAAAGCGAACAATAGAAACCTTTCCAAGCAAGTGGGGCAAAAGGATACAAGAAAAATGAGCCATTTGAGTACATTTATACAAAATTTGTGTGTGTAGTACTAGTAGCCGGTTAGAATTGATATAGAGTTGGTAGTCAATTCTTGACAATGTAGAACTTACTAGTTCTAATTAAGCCTTTTGAAATACTGTAGAGCTTGCACCTATTACACAAAATCATATAGCCATCACATCAATTATTTATACGCACACCAAATCATGTAGCCCCCAGCAGATGGACACGGATCCTTTGTTCTGCCATAACGGGACATTACATTTCTTTGACCGTGTTGTAGCAATTTGGTAGGGTTGTGCGAGACCTGTATCAAACATGAATGATGTGAAAAAAGCTACAAAGGAGAAAGCTACGAGAATATATATCTGCATGCCGACTGATCTTAGTCAATCATGGATCGCACCACATGTACATACTCTCTCTCTCTCTCTCTCTCTCTCTGTGCAAGTGCAGGAGCACGCGTGACATGCATATATTGCAAAAAGGTCAAAAGAGAGCAGGAGCGACACTGATTCACATCATTCAAATTCAATTGCCATATAACATGGGGGGTTTTGCTTTGAATTGGCACATCAGGTCTATATCATTTCATTCAATGCGTCACTAATGGGGGGCCAATGTGGCCCTCTTGGCCTCATTAAAAGTATTCGATCTCTCTCTCTCTCTCTCTCTCTCTCTCTCTCTGCTGTCATAAGTTGCTTACAGGTGGCCATGAGCTTATGCAGATGAATTTCCCTTTTTCCCATAAAATACAGATGACCAAAGATATCTATTTCTCAGAGGGAATACGAAGGAGGTGAGGAGGGACCATCCTCAATTATAGAGTTTCAAAGATTAATAAAAAAATTGAATGAGGGCACAGCCCAAGGAAAGAAGGATGGTCCCAAAAACTCCTCATCACAAGCTCATTAGATTGTTGAGCTGTGCCATTTAGTATTTTTAGGAATCTTTACTAAAGCCCAATCTTTAGGAAAGAATCGTTTTTCCTTGAAAAATGAAGGAATCCAGATATTTATCCTTTTTAAATTACAGTTTCCAATACTGAATTTTCAAGAGAATTGCACATCTCGATGAAGTCGCTTGTTTCAAATAGTGAATATAATTTTTCTCAAAATATATTTAATAAGATTTAGCGAGCGTCCATAAGAAAAGACGCATATATGACATTTACAACGTGGGACTCAGGATCCATGAGTCTTACTAAATTGGGGGATTTACCGGAAAAGATGGTATTTTAGAAAAAAGTCATCGGTTTGTTTTATGTAACCTAAGTGGAATAGATAGGTCAAGAATCATTAAGTAGCTAAGTACACAAACTTAAGTACATGCGCGCAAGGTTTCTAGTCTCTTTTGCGAAAATCAAAGCCTCAATGTTCAAGAGCCAGTCCGGTCAATGCGCAGCACCATAGCTCTTTTATATGAGCTATGATGTCGAGGCCATACCTAATACTCCAAAATCAGAGAAAAAACCTAGCCTGCACGACCCCAGGAACGACAACCGATGCCATTTAGGATGGTCCTCTCAGCGATCTTGGTTCTCATGAACAAGAGAGGGGTTATGATCATGTCTGCACAGTACTGTTAGCAGTCGGTTTTCCCTATATTCCTATTAAATATCTGTTCGCCAAAGAAGGAAAAGAGTTCCAATAACTAAAATACGAGCTTCACAGATGTTATGGTTAAATGGTGGATTTGATCCTTATATAAACACACGACAACAAAACCTAACTGAAAACCCTAACCAAGTGCAAGTTCTTTTTAGAGCCAGATATAAGGGCCTCTTTGTTTTGTTAATTGTTCGGCTCTGCAGAAGATAAAGGGCTATCATGATGTTTAAGGAGACTTGGACACTCAAACATCGTGGGAAAATAAAATTTAATAATAAAAAAAGATGAAACGAAAAGACATATCTTATGAGGCAATGGTCCATGGCAATCAAGTTCCCCAACACCCCATCAAATTATTGGAGGGACCATCTAACTTAATACTATCCAGCCAATTTGGAAGCACACAGATTGATCTCACGGTTGGGTGGGAGCCAACAAGATCATGAATCCCCCTAGACCGACACTTGGAATTGCCAGAAACATGTAGACTCATTGAGCATCATCATCTGTGTCATTTGCATCTGCCGAAAGTGGCATCCAATCTTATCAAGATAGGATCACAACACGCTTCTACACAAATTTCCTTTTCTTTATTTAAGGTAAAGAAAAAGGAGGAAGGAGGAGGAAGAAGGAAAAAGTAAAAGTTTTCGACTTTTGGGCTTCTAGTTAGTACTTTTGACATATCCGAAGTTTATTCTGAACATATATAGAAAGATATATGCAATCAGTCATGGTAATCCCAAGTTGGAGAAAATTTATTTTCATTGATGTATGATATGTGACTTCTCTAGGAAAAAAATTATACATCTAGATTATCTCTCTCTTACCTTGCCTAAGTCGTCGCCCTTACAATGCCTGACCAGTCACTACCATCACAATGCTTAAGCCGTTGCCATTTAAGTGACATCTGAGTTGCTGCCTTATCATCTGAAACACACACAATGAAAACACACACCCACGTGGGTATGTCTGTATATTAGTGTAGTCCACAGGATGGAGGTTGCCTGTGTATCTATGCACCATAACGGTTGTGTAGTCCATATGATGAAGGTTACAACCTTCTAATTGCCTAATTCTTGAGCTCCCCTTAGGTGGGGAGGCACTACTGATCTGAGGTGGAGATTTCAAAATAGGTTCTTCAGGTTGCGACGACAATTATTGTCGCATGATTTCAATTTAAAAAACTAAAATTACAAAGATACATAACTAGAATGATTTGTGTAAATTATAGAGACGTATGTCAAACAAAAATTCTTTTTTATTTTTAGATGGTGGAAGTGGGATGTTGAAGATGCTCATCATAGTAGATGCTCGATGCTCTCATTGCTCCTTTAGTATTGGGTTGAAAGGGGCAAAAAGTTTTTGTGCTCATGGAATGGAACAATGTATGTGTAAGCATTCCCATCTCCCCCACTCCAAAAAGGGAAAGTCTTGATCATCGTTAAACAATTGCCCACTTCCCTAAAGGGTAAGATTTTTATATTTTGTGGCGTACCCACCACTTATCATCATTTTAAAGTACACCCAAAGAACAATAATCCTTTGGCATATGAAGACGGAACAGTGAATGCTGATTGAATGATGAGCAGTTGCATCATTTTCTACAACTGTACATGGAGCCCTAGCCCTCACCGTCCAATCATTTTGACCCACCTTTTGTTTAATGGCTAATTAACCAACCTACATAGATCTCCATTGATGACTTCGGTTTGGCTTTTATCATGCTCATCCATAATCCTCCTAATTGGATCTGATTCCAGCTTAAATGATTGGTTCAGATCATTTGACAAATCATTACATAGTTCATGTGGGAATCATTTGTGATCACAAGATGGTATATGTTGATGAGCTACGTGGTTTTCCTTTTCTCAAAACAGCATGATCTATCGAATTTGTTCGGCAGTTGCATAATTGAAGATACATGGTCCGATTATTGGCACGAGGAAACACGTGCCTAGAGAAA
The DNA here is from genome assembly GCA_014182845.1 of Corymbia calophylla. Lineage (NCBI taxonomy): Eukaryota > Viridiplantae > Streptophyta > Magnoliopsida > Myrtales > Myrtaceae > Corymbia > Corymbia calophylla. The sequence goes on from CM024695.1 coordinate 4,545,999, forward strand.
GGCAACCAATATAAACGAGCAAAAGGCCGTGTGTGAGGAATCGAATTCGTGGCCTCTGACCTTAATACCATGCCAAGGCTGCTCGAGAAAACTTTTTTTTTTTTTTGTAAATGGTGATTAGTGTAGAAATATAATCTTTAACGAGGTGCTTTACGCAAGAATCGAAATCTGCTCGCGAATGTGTAAAAGCAATGACGTCCCCGCAAACCGCGCACTCGCAAGGATTGGTCGGGACAAATGTCGATGATTCTCAGCATGTCATTATTTGTGCTAAACTAATATAAAGCAGTAAAAAGCAAAAAAGCATATATACTTTAAGTTGCTTTAGCGCCGTATTAGATCTTTGCGTGAGCATGTGTTGATGGGTGTCTGGTGGTCTCCCATTGGCTGAATCAATCCAATTCATGAAGAGCACCTTCCAAAGTCTTTTTCTTTGAAAACTAATGTGCATATTGTTTTCTTTTCCAGAAGGTGGGGCCTGCCATTAGGGTTTCTTGATTTAGTTTATGGTCTGATTTGCAGTTGATATGATAAATTAATCGAGGCAAGAGCATGTCTCTTTGCAAGAGGGAAGCATTGCCGACCTTTTCTTTATGTCATGATGGCTATATTCCCAGGCATGAAGACACACAGCATAAACACACCCTAATTTTAATTAGCACTACTTGTGAGAAACATAGTCAAAGTTTATGATTTCTTTCCCTAATTAAGGGGTCCAAATATCTTTCATATCTGAGTTTACGGTTTCTTTCCATAAGTTTGAAGAATGGAAATTTGGACTTGGAGGAGAGATTGATGGAGGATTTCGAGATTCAAACACAAAATCTTCTTCTATAAAGTTGGTTGGAATTGATGTGAATCTCTCTAGACACTTAACAAAATAGTAGATGAAGGCATCTTCAATAATCCAAAATATTGTCGAGAAAGAGTAAGAGGTTTTTACCTTTGCATGTAGCATCTTCAAGATTTGCAATTCAGCATAAATGGAATATCGTCAAATCGAGTATGCCATACCAATTACTCCAAAACTCTATATTGTTCTATCGAATCTCCAAAAGTCAAGAGCACAACAGTATTTACACTCCCCCACATGTAACTTTATGTTCGGGTCATCATGTAAAAGTTGATTAAATCACTTAACCTTTCACATTTAACTCAACATACAGAAAGTGAAAGAATTGAAATCTCTTATATTTTGGTATCAGAGTTAGAATCCATTTTCTTCTCACCTATTTGTACCCATCTAGGGCTATACTCTTGAATCTTGATTGCTGTTGCCTAATGATTAAGTCTAACACAGCATTTGCTGTCTTTCTTGCCTTATTCTATCTCCTAGGCAACACATTGTAATAGCGTTTGCATACATAATTTTTGACAACGGAATACTTTAGTGTGGCAATTGAAGTGTTGTCTAAGGTCATAGTAGTGAAAGTCTAGAGGTTTATTTGACAATCAAGCCATTACCTATACCATTTTAAATGATTAAAATACCTTTTCTTGTTTTCCAATTTTTAATACAATCTTTTAAAATTCTCTTCCCTATTTTCTTACTCAAAACCACCAATTCCATTTTCCTCTCGCTTCATAGCGCCTACGGATGGGCCCGGTACACGTAAAACAAACTCAAATCGCCTCGAATTTTATAGCCCCAAACCGTAGTTGATGTCGATGACATAGAAATCTGACAAGGTTGTATGAAGGTTTTTGACGGATTCGGAGGACTGGACAAACCCAACCCATCTGTCTCTGCCCATGAACGTGTGAAAAGCATGGATATGACTTGGGAAAGCGGAAAGCGATGAAGGCAGGAAGACCAGCGTGGGGATCGGAGGGCCATCACATGTCGAATCACTAGATGCATTGGCAACTGTAAGCGAAATAAATTAAGCCTTCAATTCATTTCCCAGATTAATCGCTTGACGACAAGCTATGCAATAAAAGACGCTTGGTGGCAACAGCCCCTTGACTGAAAGATCCAGTCAAACATGTATTTATGGATATGGCATTCCCAGGTTGAATTGGATTGGCAATGCTATCTTTTTCATTCCCTGTTGCTTTCCTCTTCCCAAACTCACGGGTGTTATCTGCATTTTCTTGCTCTCTTTTCCTTTCCTTTTGCGTGCTCCCTAGGCTTGATCAACTCAGCACGTTAGCTTTCTGCTGTCAATTTGGACCGCGGTCATTGAAACTGTATCCGTGTATTCGTGTGATTAGGTAGCAAGAAGAACATGGCTTAAGTCGAGGATTTGATCAGGAAAGGGAAATACAGCAGCATCAAGGACGGAGAAGATTCTGAGTCCGCTTCTTCGGTAAATTTCTTCAAGTATACATAAGGTATGCGCCAGAGAGAGTGTCGAATGTTGGGATTATTGATCTTCATGTGGAACGGTGAATGCTAAATGATGCGTCAGGTTTTTATTGAGTGTTACTTTGGTGCAAATGTGACGATCGAACTCAACACTTTTCAATTTGACAGAAAAAAGAAAGAAAAAGAAATCAATTCTTTTCAAGTGAAGAAGACAAGCAGACTAACGGGTTGAAATTTAACGCTATACACACTTACATATTACCATTTCCTCTCTATATTTTAGAAATTCTTTTCAAGTGAAGTAGACAAGCAGACTAACGGGTTGAAATTTAACGCTATACACACTTACATATTACTATTTCCTCTATATTTTAGATACTTATATTCAATGGACGAGGTGTTTGAAAATATCCTTTTCACCTACGTGGTCTCTCTCTCTCTCTCTATGTGGGAGTGATTAGCAATAAAATATTAGGGCAACCAATGAAAGAAGAAGCCCCATTTATGCTTGTGCGGAGCCACCATCCCTCTCTCCATCTATATAAGCACCATCACTCCAAGCTTCTTAATCCACATTATCGAATCATCACGCTCCCTTTTTCCTCTCTAATGGAACAGTAACGCGGGGGCCCCCCGCGGGGGGGGTGGTGAGGGTGAGGATCTGAGGAAGTTTATGCACGCCAGAATTAGGGTTGCAATTCAAGTGAACGGGCGGATCGATCTGGGGTAAACAAGGGAGGTGACAGAAGAGAGTGAGCACACATGGTACTCTTTCTTGCATGTCCCAATTCATGCTCGAAGCTCTGTGTGCTCACTCTCTGTCTGTCACCCCTGTCTTCTCCCCTCTCTCTCTCTCTCTCTCTCTCTCTCTGGTTTTGCTCTCCCCGGGGGGGGATGGTGGTGAGGGTGAGGATCTGAGGAAGTTTATGCACGCCAGAATTAGGGTTGCAATTCAAGTGAACGGGCGGATCGATCTGGGGTAAACAAGGGAGGTGACAGAAGAGAGTGAGCACACATGGTACTCTTTCTTGCATGTCCCAATTCATGCTCGAAGCTCTGTGTGCTCACTCTCTGTCTGTCACCCCCTTCTCTCTCTCTCTCTCTCTCTCTCTCTCTCTCTCTCTCTCTCTCTCTCTCTGTGGTTTTGCTCCTGTTGTTTGTGCATGTGTGAATTTGTGATGCATTTTCTCTGCCTGTTGTGTGTTTAATCTGCCCAGAAAAACTTGCATCTTTTGCGATTTGCTAAGTCGTTTTAAGGTTTCAAAGTACAACCTCAGTGAAAATATGTTTTCTTTTTTGGGCTTTGCCATTCTTCTATGTTTGTCCTATTATGCACACCTGATAATTTGCCCCGGCGAAATGGAAGAAGCTAGGGTTGAATTGAATTTAAAAACAAAAATTTTTCCCTTATTTTTTTTTCCCCTTGTGTAACCGACTGATAGATCCTGCTCTTGTACTTTTTTTTCGGTACTTAAAAGGTCTGTACTTTCTCCATCCTAAAATTACAGTGTCCAAGAATTTTGTCCTCCCCAAATAATTTATTAGTGAGTAGTGAGATCTCTTTTGTTTTTTTGGTTCTGTGTTTTTGAGCTTTAGCAGATCTAACCTTCCTGTTTCAGAAAAAGCATCTCCAAGGTTGTTGATTCCCCAGAAGAATCAGATCTATCAGTTTCTTCTACTTATCCTTTCAAATCATATTTCATGTCGCCTTCTTCTTTACATTGTTTTATGTGTTGGAGTTTTTCCTTTTCCATTTTCTTTTCTTTTCTTTTTCTTTGGGGTTTTGCAGGGTGATGCATTTTGAGACGGGTTCCTCACAGGAGGGCAATTTCCATTGATCCTGAGGTAACTTGCAACATTTTTATGTTGTATTGTATTTTATATTCTCATCTTGTTTGTTACTTGTATATCTTTCTTTTGCTGGTTCAATAATACTAGTTATGCTAAGGCCAATTTACAAGAATTGATATGGTAAGTGATATGGCAGATTGTCTACCTGTTTAAATATTTGTTTGTTGTCTCTCACGTCATTTCTTGTAACATGTTTGTGTTTTATGTCAATTTTAAAATACCAGCATTAGTCTTTGCAATTTCTGTTTTAATTTTCATTTTGGCTTTTAGGATGTAATCTCTCTCTCTCTCTCTCTCTCTCTCTCTGATGTTGCAGGATTAATTCATCAGTCTTATGAAATCTAAGATTTCTTAGGTCATTTCATCTTAAATGGTTTTACCTGTTGTGGGTTTCACTGAGGAGATTTGAGTAGGTATTTTAGCAATCGGTACCATTGGAGTCAATAATACATTAGCCAATAGAAAGATCACTTTGTTTCCTGAGAATAGATTCTTGGCTAAAATAACGATGAGTGGGTGTTTCACTTTATAGATCTCACTTTAGATATGACTGGTTACCCAGGCCCTTTGTCTCTACAAAATTTACAGATCAATGGGAAAGAACATTGAATTAGTTAGCTGAGTTAATATACCATTGCTTATGTTTATTCGCTTATCCTAGGTTGACCAGTTGTCTTTGTGGTTCTGGGAATGACCTATCTGGTATATGTCTAGGTTCAGGACCTAAAAAAGGTTCCATCTTCTTATCCTAATGGAATTTATGTATTGAAAAGTTGATTGATTGGTTTAACTTTGTCCCATCCTTTAGGATTATGTTTACCTTTTCTTGTTCTCATGACAACCAACAAGCACTTTCCCACTGGTTAGCTTGTTTCACTTCACGGATCTTTTCATACAATTGCATTTTCGTTCCTTGCTACATCTCCCATAACATCCAAATGCTCGAGATCTTTTCCCCCAAAGTATCAGTATGTCCATATCTTTCCCAGCCTTCCCTTGCTTCTTTTCTGTATCTGTTAATCTTTACTGTTAGTTGAATTCTTTCTTAATGAACACTTCAGTAGGAAAAAAAGGATTCATTCATGGGATTTAGTTTGCTGGATTGACGTTTCCATAGTTATGGAGGATCTTGTGGATTTTGCAGGTCTGTACTTTCACAACCCAGATGGACCAATTGTGACCGAAGCACTCTCATGAGTTAGAACTTTCAGTCTCAAAAAGACTAGGCTGAGCTAGAGTACTCTAAGACCAGCGGCAAAGTAGCAAGCGACAAGATCATATCCAGAGTCTCGTGACAACATCAAAAGTCTAGATTCATGTACTTGCAATTTGAAGATGCTTTCTTGCTGATTGCATGTTGCAGCTTGGCAGCGCGGAGCCATCTCTCTTCTTGGATAAATGGAATTAGAATGCATGTCATATGGGGCATGAATGTTCATTGCTCTGAACATAGCTCAGAACTCATGTTAGCTGCATTACTCTCGTTGATGCTATTACTTAAGTTAGCAATTTGTCTTCATGATGTGTTCTTTCATCACAGGATTCTCGTTATGGAAAGACCTTCGATCACTTGTTAAAGAGCTCTTGAGACGATGAAGTGTTGTAATCTTACAGCTTAATGAAAGCCTAGGACAACAATTAACATGTTTTCTTGATATTATATGATCATTTGCCTGGTGGAAAGTGATATGTAGTAACCAAGTCGGTACGTTCTGAAAAGAAAAGTTCAATTACAATGGAGATGTATTGATTTTTACAGATATGCTATAGGAAATATATGTATGTTTCTTGATGCCAATCCTGATGCTTCAATTATTACTGACTAATTTGAATCAATTGCAAACATTGAATGTGCAAATCTCAAAATTTTGCTACTAAAGATGCAAAAAATGTTGTTCTAATTGAAGAGATTGATTGTGGGTTTTTCTTCCGCTATTGTTAAATATTGATTGAGTTTGTTCTTCCTTGATTCCGATCTAATCCTCTTGATTCTCATCCTTGATTAATTATAACTTCAATGTTATTTCTAATCAACACCAATCAAAGGGAGATTTTTTTTTTTTTTTTGCAATCATGTGATATTCATCTTTAGATATAAAGAGTTAGCCTCTCATTCTTCAAGATGATAAATTTGTAATACATCTAGCAAATATGGTTAAGTCAAAGAGGTAAGATAAAATTTGGGCGACGAAAAACAAGTGAAACCAATCATTTATATCAATTGGCCCAAAATATTGATTTACTAGGGTCCTGTCGATCATTTGCCCCAAGAAAATTTGCTATTCCGAAGCGTACTTAATAAGGAATTGTCGGATATGAGCATTGATCATGTATATGTTCCGAAAAAACTTTGACACGTTTTCTCATTTGGTTGCTTAACATACATTCTAAAATAATCTTTTCTCACTTATTATTGCCAATTATAGATTACGGATACAATCTATTAGGCATTTGCATGGGTTTTTGTCAAAACATTTGGAGGTGTAGATCTCTACAATTTAATCCTTACATAATAAAATTCTCGTGAGTTCATGTCGAAATGATCGATGTCTCCTAACTTCTCTACGCTCCACATATTCTTCACACCTTTCGTTCTAACACTTTTGAGTATCATTGAGCATCATAATCTTTTTTTTTCCTCATTTCATATACAAAATGAACCATTTTTTTTTTACATGAAACCACAAAGAAACTTCATTTTGCTGTAACTCAATTTGTTGGAAACAAGAATGGCCTAACATTTGAGTATTGAGTGTAATGTGATGATCCATGATTATGTTCATCACTTTTAGTTAGCAGGTGCCAACGACCAGAATAGTCATGGGGACCGAAAGGAGGAGGATTTTAGGTAATGCAATCTGATCTTCCAGGCTGGTCATTTCACATGTTCTTTCTAGGGTCTCCTGAAGCCATAGTAATATAATAGTTTCTGGCGGGCCCAATAAGGCCCACACAAACTCACTAATGAGATAAGCCCCTACTCATTTTCTGCCTGTCTTTTCTTCTTTTCCCTGTTTACTGCCATCCATGGGAAAAGAAAAAGGAAGAGAATGCATTCATATATCAGGAAACTCAAATGAAAGTAGGGTGTTCAGTGAACTCATTATCATCTGATGTATATTCCGCGCGTCATTTTAATGTTTCGGGATACATATGACAGGAAATGCACATTGTCTATCATTAAATCGTCAGTTTACCAATTTATTTAAGTGTGTGTTTATCTCAATAATTCGTTGAACATTCATAGATTAGAGCTCAACTCGATTAACTATTCGAACTATTCAGGCTCAAGAAGAACTTGAAAAGATGCCAAGTCGAGTACGGCCACAAAATATTTGAACAAGCGTCTCGAAAAGGGCCAATTTGCAGCTTGCAGCATAATCTACGGAGAAACTTCTATAAACAGCTAGCATCCAGAACTTACAAGCACCAGACTTAGTGAACAAATTCTTGAGCTCTGGGTATGCCCTCTTAACCATATCCTAAGATCATATAACTTGAAAGAACAACAACAGCAACATAAATAAGTTACAATGACTAGCTAAAGAAGCAGCCTCTGAGGCATAGAAATAGTAGTAAGGATAAGAATAATCATGCCCTCCCATTCCCATTCCTGGAGTCCCAGGACTAGAAGGTGGATTGTTGGAGTACTTAAAAGGAGGCGGCGGAGTGCTCCATGATGGGTACTGCGATGGCGCCCCGGGCGGGGGCAGCAGTGTTGGCAGAGGCGGGGCCGGAGGGGTCAGCGGCAGAGGCTCCAGCGGTGGCGGGGGCTGGTAAGACCCGGGCGGAGGATGATGGTGGTGGATAGGCGGCGGTGGGGGCGGTGGGGGCGGCGTCGGGAGCGGTGGCAGCGGAGGCTGATAGGATGGCACTGAGAGTGGAGGAGGGGATGAGCAAATGACAGGGCAAGTGGGACAGTCACTGATGCAAACCATGCCAGTGGTGGGAGAGGTTGGGAGCATTTGACCCTGTGAAGTCACTCCACCTGGGAGCAGGAGCAGCGCACTGAAGATTCCAACTTTGAGTACCAATGGAGACCCGAATGAGCTCAACCTGAGACCAGTCCAACTCATCTTCTTGATGATGTTTCAGCTGGCATAAGCTTTGAGAAGAAGCTGCTTGGTATGGTGATTCACCAGAAGATCTGAACTACACTGTTGTGCCTGTGCTTATCTTGTCACTGTTGATGAGAGACTTTATGATGAGTGGCGAGATGCCCCTTTTGCACTCTTCTTGGCCCGTGTTTCTTTGTAAAGCTGGATTCCTCTCTCTCTCTCTCTCTCTCTCTATCTCTCTGGTGTAGAAGAGGAGACAAATGGAGCCTCTAGTTCATTACGTAATGCAAGTTTATCTGTTTGGTTTTAGATCAACCTCTAAGAGAAGATTCAAAAAGTTGAATTCTGATCCTCCCCTTTTCTGGGGTGTTATGGCTTCTTTTGTTTGTTTAATTAGGCCAATGTGGGGCGCTACTCCCAAGAACTTTCCCTCCACATGTCTTGAAAATTGCACACCAGCAGTGAGACAGTATTGTCAAAAGTGCCTTGACTGTTGCACCAGAGGACTTGCTGTGCCCCATTTGAAATTTATGGATGCGATTGTACAGATTTCAGCCTTTATGCCTGTGTGTGTGAATGGGACGCAGCTCACAAGGTAGGACAGAGTAGTGACAAGGGGACAAATTTCAGCTCAATTCCACGTGCATAGTTTGGCTGATTCAAGCCGATTGGTCCAGCAATGTGCCCTCATAGAACGGATCAAATTATCGTCGTTAGATCTTGTGGGATCTTACTCGTGCATGATTTACGTCGATTAGTCCGACAATATGCTCTATTTGGAGCTTCTTGCCAGTCAATTATTGATCCTTTAATGACGGAGTTATCCCATCCTTTGACACGAAACACTAGGATTATAAAAGATAAGAATGATATCTATTAGATAATCAGGGAAAGAATCACCATGTCGGACCATTGAGAAATGAATCATTGCGAGGACCCAAAAAAAGGGGCTTTATCACAGGAAAGGACAGAATTTAGAGACCCTAGAGATAAAAGTGCCTATTCTTTCAATTTCCTTTCATTCCCATGGAGTGGAATCCTAAGTGAAAGTTGCTTGACAGATGCTGTTGCTTTTTGCTTTTGACTCTCACATTTCACAACCAATTCACCTCTTTTTGTGCATCAAGTCCTAGCCACACAGATCACACCTTTTGTATTTTTTTTTTCCTTCTTTTATTCTTATGCTTCTCTTTGGAAGGCCAACTTTACACTTCCATTCCTGATTCTAGGGAAATCTTGTTTGTATTCGATTTAACTAGAATTTGGCATGATCACATCACATAAGTAATGTTTTTCAACTAAAAATCTCCACGAACCTAGTCTAAAAACATGTAACTTAGTCTCAGCAACCTACCTGATCATTAGAATGGTTAAAACAAAAAATAAAATCGCTAGAAGACATGGAGATGCCAAGAAATTTGGAAGAAAAGCGGTTTCAATACGCATCACAGGGAACAACTGGAAGGCAAATTCATTATAAGAGCAGATAGAAAAAGCTGCCTTCGGTCAATGCAGGTTGCGCAAAATTTTTTTATTCCATGTGGTATAAATTGTCTGCTGAAAAAAGCTCAAGTATACACATTCTTCACTGTTTTCTAATATCAACAAGCTCCCCCCCCCCCCAAAAAATGATCTTCACAGTCTAATCTGACTGGGTAATAGCAGGACCAGGATCTTTGCATACCGAGTAGCTTTTTGTGTGATGAGTCCTGAAACTATTGAGTTCTTCAAGATTGGTCGATGTCATCCTTGCTCGCATATGCATTCCTTCATCCATCATTTCGATCATTCGAAGTCTCATATGAGACACCCTGGATCCTTCATCCATCATTTCGATCATTCTAAGTCTCATATGACACACCCTGGATAGATGCCAGCACGATATCAATGTACAGAACAAAGATGAAGCTTATTTGAAATGCTATTCATTCCTGTATAAATGCAACATTATGGAAGATGCTATGGTCAAGAACAGCTTTTCCCTTTTACTCTCCTTATTTTATGTCTGAAGGAGTGCGATGGGTATAATTCTTCAGTTGGGTGGATGCCAATATGTTAATGCATAGCTTCGAGTTTTGGCTTTTTCACAGCTAGTTCTCAATGACCGTATGCATGCATATTTATTATTAAACTCGCCTCCCCTCATCATTTTCTGCGCACAACGTTGAGAAGATTTTCCATGAAAGGAGGAAAGGCCCAAAAAAGTAAGATTTTACAAGTCAGCTCTAGAAGACAAAATATGCACAGAAAAATCATCTGTCCCAGCTTTTTTATGCCTATCAAATGCAAAATCCATGTCAGGTGTTCTGATTAGTTCTCAGTTCATGATTCTGTCCATCCAAGCAATGAGGGTCAGACGTGATGTAGGATGCATCCATTTAACTTGTTGAAAGCTAAAACTCAACCAAGTTTAGTGTCTAGTCATACCTGACGAGGACTTAATCTGGGAGAACATGTTCCATGGCTTACAGTGGGAGAACTAGGTCCTCGGCTCACATCAGTAGAACTCTGTCCATGGCTGTGACTATCACCGCTGCTGCTTTCTAAGTTGCCTCCAAAATCCCTTAGCCGGTTAAGCTCTGGCAATACAACCGTTCCAAGATCAGGTCTATCCTTCTTTCGCAGCTCCGCACACATTAGAGCCAATCTAGCAAATGCTAAAGCCTCTTCCACTGGCCAATCCAGCACTGCTGGATCAAGCACCTCTTCAAACGTTCCCTTCTCGATAGCAGTTCTAACATGGTGGGACAGCCCCATTGCGGGTCGAGCCGTGATTATTTGAAGCAACATTATCCCGAAGGAGTACACGTCTGATTTGGTGGTTAATTTCCCCGTCTGTTGATACTCCGGATCTATATAACAAAATGTTCCTGCAGCCGAAGTCATGTGAAATTGCGTGACACTATCTGCTACAGCAGGCGGGACCAGCCTCGCTAGGCCCACATCACTAATCTTGCTCTTGTAGTTACGGTCTAAGAGGATGTTGGCTGGTTTGAGGTCCCTATGAACAAGGGGCTCAGGCTTGGATTGATGGAGAAACAAAAGAGCAGTTGCAATTTCAGCTGCTATATCAAACCGCTTCTGCCATGAAATCGGAGCAGTTTTGCCTTTTCGAAATAGGCGGTCTTCTAGACTGCCGAGGTCCATAAATTCGTACACCAAGCATCCATACTCGGGGCACGCTCCTAAAAGGAGGACCATGTTTGGATGTCTCATGCAGCTCAGAACCTCGACCTACATTTTTGGCATAGGCAAATAGCATTATGAGATAAAATGGGAAACATAGAACAGAAATGTTTGGTATAAATTAGCTGAAAATATGTTGTCTTAAATAGTGTGGGTCACTCCACCTAGTCCCCCAATTGTGTCGTTTCCTCACATTTGGAGATTCTGAAACTGATGCCTCCAGAGATGCATTCATTCAAGCCAGAAGATCTTAGTATGCATTGAGATTAAGGAAAGCCATTAATTCTCATTCATTCATCAGGCCTACTGATTAACAAATTCAATGAAATCCATGGTTTTTTTTTTTTTTTTTTTTGTGCATCAGTTGAACGAAAGCAACCAACTAAAAATATATTTACCTCTTGATGGAATTGCTTTTTCCCTTGAACAGCATCAGGTCGTAATACCTTGATTGCTACAGGCGTGTGGTCAAGCTTTCCCTTGTATACTGGCCCATATCCGCCTTCGCCAATTTTATTTGTCTTGGAGAATTTGTCAGTTGCTTCCTCGATTTCTTGTATGGTGTATTTCCTGTATCGGAAATCATTCTGGTGCAAAGCAGTCAGTGCTCGAACCTTTTCTTGTGACTCTAGCCTGGCTTTTATCTCAGCTTGTTTCCTTCTCTGTGCCTCCATTTCAGCCACCTTCTGCGCCTTCTCTGCTGCTTCAATGGCAGCTTTGCACTTGGCCTTTTCCATCTCGGCAAGAGCGAGAGCTGCCTCCTCCGCATGCCTGGCTTCCTCGAACCTACGAGCTTCTTCAATCTTCATCACATGAAGTTCTTCGGCCTACAATAGAAACAATACAATCCCCATGATCCTATCAGTTACATTCAATACCTTTTCAATAGCTTCAAAAAAGGCGCACCAATGAAATGCAAAAAGCTTATCCAAATTCCATGTCCAATATGTTCATTGCCAATTATGGAATGATCTGACAGCATATTATCATGATGTGTCTGCAACACTTATTAAGAAGTTCCTATCTGCAAGACAGGAAGATATGCATAGGTCTCAATCTCACATTTTGTAATGGTAACTTATCTTCATCCATCCACAAGTGCCAATTATTTTACTGTGAAATTGAGAGCTATTTCGTGTATTTGTCAATAATTATATCGCAGAATGAGACTATAACAAGTGAAGGAAGGATTCTGCGATTACCACTCCAGCAGATCTAGTTGGTGGATACGTCAAATATTTTGGAAACTTTCGTCTTCTAGATAAATAATAGAAATAAATGGGCACGAGGGGTATCTGATGAACTATCAGGGAAGTCATCTGTGCATCAAAATTTGACGAAATAATTTTACCTGCTTTTTGGCGGAGAGGGCCTCTTTGCAAGCAGTGCTGTACATGTCCATGGTTTGCTTAAGTTCAAGCTTGAGTCTTTTCATTTCAGCCTCTAGATCTCGCTGTAAAGAGCCACCAGTTATGCTCAGATAGTGAAAATTGGATTGAGCAGTTTGAAAATATGATTGTGAACTGCGGTGTATGGACATTGATGCAGTAACTGACAATTCTAGAGAGGTTGTACTTACAGAAGATTGACTGATTGAGGAAGATGCCCAAGAATCTGACTCTACCATGCTGAAATCAAACTTCTGGCCCCCCAAATCCATCGATCCAAAAGAAAGAGGCCCCGAACTATCACTATCGTCGGACAGAGAATTTCGCTGTGGCAAAGGACTCAGCCCACGAAGGTCAAGATTGTCTACTGACAGGTTCACCGCAGCAACCCAGCTCCTTTCATTTCCCATACTCATCATATCCGATCCTGTACTTCTTCTTCTTCCCCTGCTGGTTCCTCTGATTTATCGAACGACATTAGGACAACTGACACTGGGCACTTTGACATGTAAGAGAGATCCTTTATGACACTTCTAATGAATCTCTTATTTTCGACATTGTCAAGCATCGCTTGATTTAAAATGCATGAGTATTCTTACTCACATGAAACAATCTCATGCATCCACATTAACTCGTGTTCTATCAACATGCAATAACTCCATGAGTGTAATTTCCACATCTAATAATGCATGAAGAGGTACATTTTCTAAAGGGTAAGAGCTGAATTCAGTATCTACCACCTGGCTGCGTCCTGGAGCTTGATCTGTTCTGGTGAATAAATAGGAGAGACACTGCGAGAACTTGGCTGTCTAGGGGGAGTCGCGGTGTTTACCACAGGCCGACGTGCTTGCCGGACCGATACTACCTTCCCTTTCGAAATCACATAGACACTACAAAAGTCGGGTGCAGATTTCGAAACGGAGGTTGACACATCGGCATACTTCAACTTTCTAAGGGCAAGAAAAAGAGAACTGACTTAATTTTTTCATCAATGTTTGATAAGGGAAGAGAGAGAGAGAGAGACCTGGTAAGAGTGTTGCGACTCGCCGCGCCCATGACGATGCTAGTGATGCAGTTGTTTGCGATATACTCCAAGAGGCCTTTCGCAACATCATTCTCCTCCACGATCACCTCTTTTATTTGAACCTAAAGCAAGTTTTACATAAGAGAGTGAATCTGATTTGTTTGCGTTCATCAATCGCCATCCATTTCCCAATAATGATCTTCCGTTAACCGTTTCACCATTTCTTGTCTATTGAATTTAAGTAAAAGTGATAAAATGTTCAAAACCAAATGCTGCTGCTGCATCTAAAAGCTTAAACTTAGAAACTAAGGCCTTACAACATGGAACATCAGCTTCTGTTAAATAAGAAAGTACATGAAGAAACATAATGCCATGTTGATGTCCAGGGCTGTGATGTTCACGGATTGTCCGGAATCTCAAGAACCGAAATCTGAACCAGGACTTAATCTAGACAGTCATACTTCGACATGTAAAATGTTTGATATGTGCATGGAAACGAGAAGCTGGCGTACCCCTTTTCGAGTGCAGTATCCACGGTACATAACGAAAAGATCTCGCCAATCTCCGTCCACTGGGTCTCCCACAACATCAGTGCCGGAAGCGGCTGCTGAATCACATTTACAGCATCTCAGGTGCGAACAAAAACCCAAACAGCCGGCGCGCGAAATCCAATTCATTCACAATCCTCATTTTTCAACGCGTGAATTCGAGAAACCAAAGAGAGAGATCGAGGGTACCTACTGTGATGCGAATTCTTGTGCTTGACGTGGATCAGGGCCATAACCATGCCGTTGGCCCCGAGATGGTCGATGGCCCACCGCACGGCGTGCGGGCTGTTCTTGTCCTTGTCAATGGCCACGGCCACAGAAGCGGCGCCCATGGCCATAGCATTGTGGTCGGATGACAGCTGGGACGAGGCCATTTCCTGGACCGTCGAGCGGGGGATGGGGCTGCTGCTGCGGGAGGAGGAGCAGGAGCTGCTGGTGGCGGAGTCGGTCCTGTCCCTTCTCAGGGTGGTGGAGCCGCTCCGGGAGTTGCCGTTGAGGCCGGTGACGCCGCCCCCGAGTGGGAGTTGGGTTGGGAAAAGAGGCTGATAAAAGAGGTGAAAGCTCATCGCGCCTGCGGTTTGAAGGTCGTTGGGATTCGGTTTCCTCGGTTGCCAAGGTATTAACGAACTTTCACCTAATTTGCGCGCCAAGCTTTAGAACTATTTTAAGGCAGTTTGACCGGGTCTGCATTTCCTAAATTATCAATGTGATCAGGAGAAGATAATCTTTTGTGCCGCCCGTTTGGACAGGGCAATTGGACAGTGGCTAATTGCTATTTTTTGTTTGGATAATAAATTTTCCTTTTCTATAAAATACCCATAAATCTATTTACTTTTTAGGGAAAATGTCACCAAAAACATAAACTATGTCACTTGTCATAAATTTACGTTGAACTTTGTTTTGCGACACTAAAAGTCCCAAAACTATACCATTTGTGATCGATTTATTTTGAACTTTTTTTTGTGATATTAAAAACCTCAAATTATATCAATTGTGACACATTTACCCTAAATTTTCTTTTATAACATAAAAAACTCTGAATTTGTACTCATATGATACATTACCTCAAAACTCTATGGTCGATGGGGCATTTTTGTCTTTTCTGTTCTTCTTTTTCCTTTCTTTTATCTTACCTTCGTCATGACCAATAGAAGGAAGCCGGCGAAGACCACCCTCGCTAGTGTCGGAGTTGTGCAAGGGTGACCCTCATTGATGTTGGGCTTAGGTGAGGGCAATCGCCTGACAAGGGTGATCGCCCTTGCCCTTGTCTTCACCCTCACCCAACTTCGATGGCAATATGTTCTTCGTTTAAGCAACATTTAATCCAAATCAAATGATGGGATGATTAAATGATGTTTTTAATTCCACATGACTAATTGGTTCGATCGATGCTTACATGGTCTCATCATTTTTTATCATATATTTGGCAAAAGGAGTAATGTGAATAAATTAGGAAAAATTACATAAATGATTATTAAATTTGGGCTCAATATATAATGTAGTTCATAAATTTCTTAATTTGTTTGATATAATTCTTAAACTTTAATTCAATATGTAATATAATCTTTAAATTTATAATTTGTTAATGTAGTTTTAAACTTTTGATGCGCGTTGATATAATCTCAACTTTTAGTACGTATTCAATTTATAAAAATTAAATATATATCAAAAGTCTAGAGTTTATATTGAATAAATTAAAATTTTAATAATCACATTACAAATTAAGTTAAACTTGAGGGAGTATTTGTGTTATTATCTTCGAAAATTACATGATTTGAGGGGCTTAATTGGAAAAGAAAATTATTCAAGGACGACGGTTCAGGAACCGGCGGCCGACGGCTTCGTTTGGGTGTTCTTCTTCCCCAACTGAGCTCTAGAAAACCCTGGAAATCGCGGTCGGCGGAGGGTTCTCCGAATCGGAGATTTGTCCTCGTCGAGATCACCGCCCGGAGCTCCGGTAGGATTCAGTAGAAGATGTCGACCGTGTACGTGTTGGAGCCGCCGACGAAGGGGAAGGTGGTGCTGAACACGACGCACGGCCCGCTCGACGTCGAGCTCTGGCCGAAAGAAGCGCCCAAGGCCGTCCGGAACTTCGTCCAGCTCTGCCTTGAGGGCTACTACGACAACACCATCTTCCACCGCATCATCAAGGACTTCCTCGTCCAAGGTGGCGATCCCACTGGCTCCGGCACAGGTTCTCCCCTCTCTCTATTGAAATCAAATTGCAGGGATTTTGAGCAAAACCAATCGGTTCAGTCTGTTAGGGTAGAGGGTTTGGTTGATAGTTATTATCGCGTCAGTTCATGTGACATTGAAGATTGGATGAAGTATGAAGATTGGGGAACACCTCAGGGCAACAGCACATTGCTGATTGTTTAACTCGATCGAGAGCTGTTTTTTTAGATGTAAAGTTTGTTTGCTTGTTCCTGTAGTGGAAATTGCCGGAAAAGTATCTGTTTTAGGTTTTAGCAGTGTCAAATTGGACTGCTTTGACGGCCAGTCTTTTTATTTCCCTGAAGCAACTGGCTTTTGTGATGAATGAAATGGATTTTGGACCTATACACCCTGCTTATTTAGGGTTTATGTGGCAATGCGCGAGCTGGATCTTCTTGGTTAAAACTCGCCCTGTGTTTGTTGGATGAGAAATTCCTTGTCATGGATTTTCCACTGACATTGGCAAGTTGTGGTGATTTCAGGTGGTGAAAGTATTTATGGGGACGTATTTGCTGACGAGTTTCATTCGCGTTTGAGGTTCAAGCACAGAGGTTTAGTGGCTTGTGCCAATGCGGGATCACCACATTCCAATGGGAGTCAGTTTTTTATCACGTTGGATCGATGTGACTGGCTTGACCGTAAGAATACCATTTTTGGAAAGGTAAACATGTGATGGGTCATGAGTGATATGTAAATTGCGAGTCATTTGACAATTTTCTGCTTTTCAGGTAACTGGGGATTCAATATACAACATTAGTAGACTAGCTGAGCTTGAAACTGACAAGAGCGATCGCCCGTTGGATCCACCCCCCAAAATAATCTCAGTGGAGGTAGGTTCTTTTTCATGCTTCTAACGGTCTTTGAAGAATTGTAACTAGTGGCACAGCATGATGTTTCTCCTCAGAGGTTATTCCAAATCCAGGTTTCTATGATGGTTTTGCACACTGCTTGTTTTATCAACCCACTTACATTTGTTCTGCCTACTTCTCAGTGACCTTAATCGCTTTTTTTAATATTTTTTTTTTTTTCGGTGTAACAATTCACTACACCAGGTACTCTGGAACCCTTTTGAGGATATTGTTCCGAGAGCATCAGTGAAGTCTTTGGTTCCAACTGCACCTGATGTTCAAAATAAAGAACCAAAGAAAAAGGCTGTAAAGTAAGATGTTCTTCACTTTTATGATATGACTGAAGCAGGGATATCCAATACTTCCCCCACAGCTACTTGAGAATATAATTGTCTTACTGGTTCTTTGTAGAAAGCTGAACTTGCTTTCATTTGGAGAGGAAGCTGAAGAGGAGGAGAAGGCATTGGTTGTTGTTAAACAGAAGATCAAGAGCAGTCATGATGTGCTTGATGATCCCCGTTTGCTGAAGGAACATATACCAAGTAAACAATCGGTAATTAGATAGTCAGTTTTATGGTATAATGGCTGGAGAAATGGAGAATAGCTTTTATTTTTCTTTAGACGAACTTGGTCCTCCATTCTGAGTGGGGAGTTGCATTCGCAGTGTTTTGTTCTATGCAGGTGCAACATTTTCTATCTGTTATCCTTGTTTTTCCATTGATTATTTACACTTGGTGATGCCAATTATGAATCACAGGATTCATCTGATGGCAAAACTGCAAGGGATGTCCAATTATCTGTTAGAGAAGCTTTAACTTCAAAGAAACATGAGCCGCAGAAGGAGTCTGGAGCTGAATTTTCAAATTCATTCAGGGAAATTGCCGATGATGAAGACGACGATGATGACGATGATGCGAGCTTTGATGCAAGAATGCGTAGGCAAATACTTCAGAAAAGAAAGGAGCTGGGTGATCTCCCTCCAAAGCCAAAGTTGCGTGATGGTACTGAATTAACATCCAATAGTGCAGTTTCATTTATTAAGTTACTGTTGCACCAACCTGAAGACCTTTACTTTTTTCTGTTGCTCTTGTGAATGTCAACAATAGAAAACATAGTGATTCGGATAGATTGCTTTTTCTATGCCAGTGGCATCAGACTTTGAACTGAAAATCATTAGTAGAGAATCAATCGATGGCTATAACCAAAGCAGCAAAGTAGTGTGATTGGTGTGAATGGCAAAGTGTAGACAATATTGCTGGTGTGAACCAAATGTAGACATTTTGGGAAGATGATCTCACTTCAACCTCATATTTCTTCTAGGAAATGATTCAAGGAAAAAGCAAGAGTCAATTTCCTTACTCATGATGTCAACTATTTCGAGAAAGATCAAACTCAGTAGCTTGTTGTATCGAGGATATCTTAGGAGAATCATAAGGGGACAAAAACTGATGTTTAGAATCATGAGATTTCACAAACAAGTTTGTTTTATGGATACTCTTGAAATGTCCTGAAACAATTGCATGGTGCAGCTCTGCTTTTAGGGTTCTGAAATCCCTTCTCTCCCACTTCACACCTCAGAGCAGACCGTTATTATAGAGAGAAAGGTTGTACCTATCTGAAAACTGGTCCTCTGAAATTGGTTTACTTTTTTCTTGTCACAATTTGCTTGGAGCTTTACACTCACTTTGAGGTATTTGACTCTTGAGAGAAGCTTTATTGTCAACTGACATAAAGAATAAGAATTGCTTATTATTACAAAAAGTTACCTGGTGATATTGACAGGACAACATAATTGAAAATTTGCATAGGAGCTCCTTTGCATGGTTGTTTACTCAGTTCATCTTCATTCCAACTTAATCGTGCTATATTGCTTGAAATGCAGGGACTTCTGCCAGAAAGGAGCGGGAGACATCTATTTCAAGGTAAAGAGGGAGAACCTAATTTCTAAATTAAGGATATGGTAGATGTTTATCCATTATAATTAAATTATCTATCCTACTTAACCTTGCTCTGCAGGTGAGCAGTGGCTTAGACATACTTCCCTCTTTGTACAAACTTTACTATATCTTAAGAGAGAAGCTCCTATATGATCAAGTATTCATCATACTCTGCTTATAATGGCAACATGTGAGTGCAAAGTGCTAATTTAGATATAAGTGGCTGAGAACCTTAGGTGACTAGGCTTTTGCTGTTTCTGAGACAAAGTGACGTAGATCCTGTGATTTACAATCTGAATTTGTCCTTGAGGAGATGCTCATGATTAGAAGACTTAATTCACTCATAATCAGGATATTTGCCCCAACTTTTAGTGCATTAGGTTTATTAGAAGACAGTTGTGGCTTGGTGTTTTGACTTTAGACTAAAATGTCACTGTGCTTAAGATGCATTGGGGCTAACAGCATTTGGAGCTGCGGGAACAGAGGCGTAATTGGCTGCAAATTTCAATATTAACTGATTCTCTCACCTGTTGCTAGTCAATACAAATTGCTGCCACTGTTTTTTGTGTTTGAGGGTGGTTTTGGGCCTAGATGTACCCATTAATTAAAGTGAAGTAACCTTAAAGATATTTGTCATTGTACATCTTCACTGTTTATTGACCGAAGGATGGATCAACTACCTTGACAAGTTGTGGGGTTAAAGTCATTCATGCTTAAGCCTTCTTAGTATAGATATATGGAAGCTTCCAGCTTGGTTTTTCCCCTTTTTCAGATGATCTTAACTATATCCTCTTACTGCAAAATCATGGATCAAAATTGAGCTAGTAAAATCTCGTTCAGTTTTAGCCATTCATAGAGGAATTTTTAGAACTATAAATTCAGAATTGGGGTTAGCCTGCCTTGTGTTTGAAGTCTAGCAAGTTATATTCTGATTCATGATTTGTCAGAAATTGTTTCATCAAGCCATAATTCAACACGTGATGATGTACGTATTTCTGCATAACCAGGGACAAAGATGACGATGATGATCAACCAAGGTTGGAAAAGCTCTCCTTGAAGAAAAAAGGAATAGGATCTGAAGCCAGAGCTGAGCGAATGGCTAATGCTGATGCAGACTTACAGCTGTTGAATGATGCTGAACGAGGTAGACAGTTGCAAAAACAGAAAAAGCGCCGACTTCAAGGACGTGAAGATGAGGTATTTAATAGGCTGTAATGTTCACAGTGTTACCATTCCAGGAAATTTGCGGTTAATAGGAGAGAATTGGATCAACAAGCAAAAGATCTAGACCCAAAGAACACACCAGAAGTCACAATTTATTGACTCATGATGCATTTTTTGCTAAATGACTTGAGTTCCTATTTGTGGGCTTTTAACTTACTTTCACCTATTGAGTTCATCCAGCGCTTGTATCTGTTACTTTAAATTCCTGTGCTTGCTGTGTATGTTGTTGTTAATATAATTTTTTATTGGCTATTAAGGTACTAGCTAAGCTTGAAACGTTCAAGGCATCAGTATTTGGAAAACCTTTGGAGTCAAGTGCCAAGGTTGGAGATGGTGATGATGATTTATCTGACTGGAGATCAGTTAAGTTGACATTCACTCCTGAGCCTGGCAAGGTGAGCTTAATTTTTTATTTTTACATATGTTTGAGTTCTGTTAAACTTTCAACAGCTTTTGGAGGGTCAAGAAAGAATTTAACTGATCAATAACCAGTATCTAAGAGCGTATTTAACGGAAGTCTTAATTGAAAGTACACTGTCATTCCCGAAAGAAGTTCAGTGTGAATCTGGTTCTGTTAGTGATGAGGAGTTGGGCCTTTAAGTTGTACGTGAAATTGAGCAGTCTTCTGTTGTGTATGGGTATAAGATGGAATATGCGCAACTAGGAGACATTTTTATTGCAAATGGCAATTTAAAACTTAATTGTTTCATGTTGTTGAACATTGGAATGTCCCATATATTATAATAGTTTTGCTAATACATCTGCAGGACCGCATGTCTCGTAATGAAGACCCAAGTGATTACGTCGTTGTGGACCCTCTCTTGGAGAAAGGAAAAGAGAAGTTCAACAGGATGCAGGCCAAAGAAAAACGAAGAGGACGGGAATGGGCGGGCAAATCTCTCACTTGATCCCATTTGTCGCCACTCGCATGTCTCATGAATATAACTGACTCCATGAGCCGGGCAATGGTGCCAGGTTCATGCTTGCTGAGCCCTTCAACTGACAAACTTCTTCCATATTTATTCACCTTTGGACAAATTAAACAGCAATTCTTGAAGTGCATGCTAGAGGTGGTAGCTCTCTCCATTGAAGAAATTGACCTATTGACATCCCTTTCTGTATCATTAGGACACAGATCAACATGTACATAAATCTCTCCTTCGAGAGAGGCAGATAATCTAGTAGCACTGTTCTCGAAGTGGTACACTATTCTTGCCAAGAATTTTCAGTTCTTGCTTTTGTTCTCTCTCTCGAGATTATGTTTTGTTGTCTTATTTGAACTGAAGCGCTTCTGGAAGAACGGCACCAAGGAAAAACAATGGCGGGTCTCCATCTCTGCCCACTGACACAGGGCACGGGAGGAAGGCGTTGGATTCTGACCAACCCCACCATGATGTTTTCGATTCCTTCTAGACGTTTTGACGTTTGGGGGGCTGACAACACACCTGTCCAAGACTCTTGCGGGAAGCCACCAATGAATTGGAGCCTGTTTAGAACGTGTTGGCGTTTTCTTGAAGGAGGAGAGCATCACATGGTCTCCGTTGGCCGTGTCGGGTCCATTGGAGTTTGATTATCTCTCTCGTATTAGTTGTCATCATCATCATGAGAATTTGGAATTTGACGCTCCTCGTTCTTGAATCACAGCTATTTTCTATGAATTGAAAAGAGAAGATTATTTTTTATTTTGAGGTGGTCTTGAGGGTTGGAAAAATTTGGTATTTCTTCGGTTTCGGCTAGTTTGAATGTGAAACACAGGAGCAAAGCTTGGGTCCGAATTGGAGCGTTTGACCCAAGGGCCTCTCTGGAAGGTATGAGGCTTAAAGATGTCATAAAGAAGAGCGCTTTCTCTTTGGGGTTCAACCGAGGCCTCACGCTCCTCCCAATTGAAAATATTATCACCACAATCTTCTGTTCAAATTCATGACAAAGTTCACAAAGACCCTTCCCAAAACACCTAAATTTCTCACATTCCGGCATAAAGTTTAACGTCTGAGTAGCTGCGGGCCGGGACGAGCGACAACCTCGATCGGCCACCCTCCGGTTCACATTCGCATTTTCTTGTCCACCCGTGCCTTCCGGTGCCGGTTCGGACCGATTAGGTAAATTATACACGACCGGGACCAGGCCTCTAGAAAGCAACGGTGGACGCATGTTGGAACATTAACAAATGACGGACGGGAGGAATGATTTTGAAGCTTTGACTCGAAGTCCCCATTGGACAGACCAGATAAAGCCCCGGAACGAGCAGATGAAATTTCCAAGATGCTGCTCGAAACATCGTCCCACAAGCAAAGCCATGATTCTTTCCCTCTCTCCATATCTTTTCCTGCCTGTCAGGCTGAGCTGCCTAAACGTCAAAAAGCAGCGTGAAACGTTGAATTTCTTGCCCCTCTCCAGATTGCAATCTCGATAAAATTGCATCGAGCTCGCTCCGAAGAAGACTCAGAAATTTTTTTCAATTTTTTTTCCCCTGATCTTGGCTTCATTCTGAAGTAACATGGCGGGCTGATTGAAGGAAAGAATTAATTAATTATTTAATCAATTAACTGGAGGAATTTACAGTACAGATCTCGTTTAGGCATCATCTGTACGCGTTGGAGACTAATCATGATCATTGATTAAATGATATTCTATTTATTCGTGTGGACGATCTTAGCTATCTCTTTAGCTGTGCAATATGGTGACGTTGACCGGATGTAATGTCAGAGAAACGTACAAGTATATTCTTGTGATATTATTATTATTATTATTATATTGCATTTCCGCCGTATACGGTTTTTGTATGTCCTGTCATAAAAAAAAGGGACGTTTTCCTTTTCTCTGAAATTTCAACAAAAAATATTGAATTCTAAAAAAGAAATTACGAAATAATTTAACAAGAGTGTTGCGTTTTCAATATTTCCATGTCTCCAAAGGTTTCGGGATACTAAATGAAAGCGAAACTCTAAGCGCTTCCGAGAAAAGATAATTTGTGAGCAGCATTTTTTTTTTCATTTTTTTTATTTTGTAGGAATTGCGAGAAGCATCGGTTTTGAATTATTTATGCTGATCCTGCTCCGAATATCTTAATCAATCGCGATAAAGGACAAATACTTATACTAAGGAATTCATGAAAAGTAACCACACTCCATCACGTTGCTTTAAGATTCAACATCATCTTTGGCTGCTATGTCGGCCTTAATGTGAAACCATAATTAATAATTGTAAGTCCTAGATTTATTAAACTCAGTTCCGCTAAGGGAAGCTCGCAGCTTCTCCTTTTAGATGCAATCTATTCACTTTTAAAGAATCGAGGTCTTGTCTGCTTCATATTTTAGCCGACATAACTCAACAAAAAAAAAAGCATCAATTCAAACGAGCTCAAGGATGGAAACAATAATTATCTTAAATGTAAAAAAAAGAAGCGAAAATCGATCTAACAAGAATCTCACTTAGTGGAAGAAAAAAACGATCACTGTTAAAAAAGGGGGGTTAAATAAATTTTAAAAAAACCATGATAAAAGTAGGAAAAAAAGGGATAATTGTCCAAGAACCGTCTAAAGTTGCCGTGCGACAATCGATTCAATCTTTAAACTTTGCGATTTACCAATGTAATCATTACAATTAATTTTCACTTAGGAATTGCCAAGACCACCAACCAAAAGACTAGATTAGCAGATAGTGGAAAAGGGGGTTTGGACAAAATTGATAAAATTGAAAAATTTATAATTATACCGAGAGCAATTTTTCCCGAAAAAGAATTTAGGAAGTGAAATTAGGAATATTACACCGGAGCCAATCATCACGTTCCATGCAAGTAGAACGGTGCTGAAAAGACAAAAGTGTTTGGGTGGGGAATGATGGAGAAGAAGATGCGGCTGTGTGAACACAAGGTAGGGAAAGTCAAAAGGGATTCTCTCTCCACTCCCTCACTTTTGGCACTCTCAAAACACCCAAATGGGAGGGAAGGAAAAGAAGGCTTGGGGCATCCCCCCAGGCGTCAAAACCTTTTATTGAAGGGGACATCTAGCCACGAAAATCAAAAGGAGGCGACTCCACGTGTTCCTTCTTTTTCATTCTTTTTTAATATGCATTGAAACGTTCAATTCCCACGGTGGTTTTTAAGATGACGAGCATCATGAGTTCCCCCCTTCCCTTGTCGGCCTTCGATTGAGGATCTAATTCGACTTGCTGTCCGAATTCACCTCTTCACACGAAAGCATTCCAAGTTTTGGATATGATTGGTCCGTGTATATGTGCCCACGTGCATCGGTCGGGACTTCAAATTCGTTAGGATTTCGAGGTCTGATTCGACTTGTGACTCGATTCGAAGTGTAAGTCCATTTCGATCGACTAAGTCTCTCTGCATGAGCATTTCAAATCATCTCATCCACATGCATCGGCCGGGACTCCGCTCATAAAGGCGGAGGCATGTGCGCCTCCTTGAGTTGTAGACTTTTTTGTTGCATTCGCACCGAGAGTCGTAGTCCAAAGTCTTTGAAAAAGCCAAAAAAAAAAAAACAAGCGGCGGACATTAGTATTTAGGTTCACACCCACTTTTTGGGTAGTAGTTGCTTGTAGATTGAAGTTTGAAATTGTGGCCTTAGCGAGCAGGTCAAAATGTATAAAAGCTTATCGTACAAGTTGTCCGGTGCAATCATGCACCTCTCACCCATATTGGAAAAGCCCTATTCAGAAGATCCAAGAGGAGCTCCACACGTGGCCTGAAATCAATGATACCCATCGCATACATTCGGTATCATGGTGTACAATCAAGTCGGTTCTATCCAGGAATTGGATTGGATCGGATCGGATCATTTGAAAAACATGTCTGGAAACCGGTTCCCATTAGAATCGGTCTGAAACAAATTTTGAATAAATACCTATACGATAACCGGATTAGATTTCCCTTTTTGGGACCCACTCATTTTCGAACCGATTACTCCAACTCGGTAGCCCGACATCATTCGGGTAATCGGGATGCGTGACTCGGATTATTGAAATTAATTGGATATTTAACTACATTCCCTCACTTGATCTTGTGGGGGAGGTGCATTAGGAACCCCCAAATAAAAAGTCATTAAATATATATAAATTTTATGATTATATTAATTTTGCGGGATCCGATAAACCGCGTGTTGAATCACAAGAGAGCGAAGGTCACCGTCCCGCACCAACCACCGCCCCCCTTCCGCCCCCCACAAAGAGAACCGCGTTCACACCTCTTCCTCCACTCCTCCTTTTCTCGGGTAGTATCCCCTGTGACGCGCCCCCACGAACTTCCCACGCCGCTTGCCAATCCCGCCTCGCCACGTCGCGCCCGTTCGAACTCCTCGGCAGTCCATATTTCTCAAAAAAAAGAAAAAAGAAATGGAAAAAAAAACCCGAGTCTCTCCATATGTTTGCCTGCTTTGATTGAGGACTAATTAAGTAAAAAAGAGAACAAAAATATTTATTTAAATTTTTTTCAAAATATGTCGGTATGTCAATTATTGAACGCCTGTAAATTTTTCTTTTTCTTTATTTCCATTTCCGAGCGACCATGCTTTGCATTAAAAATAATGATTTTTACAAACAAAACGTAATGACTTGAAAGTTATATCAAAATGGCTTTGAATTGAATGAATGATGCCATATGCTAAATTCATAGGAGAAACAATTACTTGCTGGCAATGTAATAGACCATGTCCAATTTTCATATGCATGTGCAGAAATCAAAAAAAAAAAAAACCTGCTTTTTCGGGTGTGGAACTTCATGACATCCAATGCCAATGTGAAAAGGAGGAAAAAGAAAAGAAAAGAAGCGAACATGAATTCGATCACCCGTCTCATCTTCAAGTACACAGGTCCCTCGTCCGAAATATTCCACAGCAGGTACTGTGTATAAAGCCCTTTTCGAATCCATTTCTAATTTTGGGAAGAGGGTTCACCGTAGCAAGCGTGCGGCCGTATGCACCGGATCAAACCTCGGGTGTAAAAGAGGAGAATCCCCCATTTATAATTGAGAGTCGTAAGTCGTGGCTGTTAAAACTCAAACAACAAACGACATCCTCCGTCCTCACGAAAGATTGTCAAATCTCCACTCTCCCCGTTCACACCTGCTTTGTGCCGTAAAGGAGCTACCTTTAATACGGGACTTCCCGACCCAAGAACAAGAACGAGGAGAAGGAGAAGAAGCAGAAGCAGAAGCAGCAGCAGCGGGAACAGTAGCCGGCAGCAGCAACAAAAATCACTACTTCCCATTCAAAGTTTCGATCTTTGTCATTCCCCGTCTTTATGAAACTCGCTTCCCCGCGAACCCACAAGACTACTCCTACATCCTGAGCTTCCTGCAGCGCTCCCTCGCCTCCGGCCACCACCCCATGAACGAGGCCGCCAGCACCAACACCACCACCGCCTCCAAGCGGCGCCGTAGGAAAGAGAACGGCGACAGGGGCGGCGGTGGTGGCGGTGGTGGGGAGGAGGACGGCGCCGCTGGCTCCTCCCCCCCTGCCGAGGAGGAGGGCGAGGGGGGTGGCAAGAAGAAGGAGCTGAAGGGTATAATTACTTCCCTGCTGCTGCTGGAGGAGCAGGAGAAGCAGGAAGATCGGGAGCGCGACAGGGCTTCGAGGGAGGAGAAGCAGCTGTTCGAGAGCAACCACAAGAAGAAGAGCCGGGCCACGTTGGATTTCTACTCCAATCTCGATGATTACTACACCGAGGTGGAGGAGCTGGACCGGGTGAGGAGGAAGAAGGGGAGGTCGTTGGCCGGGGCCGTCGCCGTCGCCTGCGAGGCGGATTCGGGGAAGAAGGGGTCCAAGAAAGGGAGCGGCGAGAGCGCGGGCGGGCAGCAGAGGAGGTTGTGGGTCAAGGACAGGTCGAATGCCTGGTGGGACGAGTGCAATAGGCCGGACTACCCTGAGGAGGATTTCAAGAAGGCCTTTCGGATGGGGAAATCGACCTTCGACATGATCTGCGAGGAGCTGAATTCGGTTATCGCCAAGGAGGACACGACATTGCGGAGCGCGATCCCGGTCCGGCAACGGGTGGCGGTCTGCCTATGGAGGCTGGCGACTGGTGAGCCGCTCCGCCTCGTCTCGAAGAAGTTTGGTCTAGGCATTTCGACTTGTCATAAGTTGGTCCTCGAGGTCTGTTCGGCTATTAGGACCGTGTTGATGCCCAAGTACTTGCAATGGCCTGATGAGGGGAAGCTTAGGAAGATTAAGGATGAGTATGAATCGATTTCGGGGATACCAAATGTCGTTGGGTCCATGTACACGACCCATATTCCCATTATCGCTCCTAAGATTAGCGTGGCCGCTTATTTCAATAAGCGGCACACTGAGCGGAATCAGAAGACCTCGTATTCGATCACTTTGCAAGGCGTGGTCGACCCCAAAGGGGTGTTTACTGATGTTTGTATCGGTTGGCCCGGTTCGATGGCTGATGATCAGGTGCTGGAGAAGTCCGCGCTTTATCAGAGGGCTAATGGGGGGCTACTGAAGGGCGTTTGGATCGTCGGTAATTCCGGGTACCCTTTGTTGGATTGGGTATTGGTGCCTTACACACAGCAGAATTTGACATGGACTCAACACGCGTTTAATGAGAAAATCGGCGAGGTCCAGAGGGTGGCGAAGGATGCATTCGCGAGGTTGAAAGCGAGGTGGAGTTGCTTGCAGAAACGGACGGAAGTGAAGCTTCAGGATTTGCCGGTGGTTCTCGGAGCGTGCTGTGTTCTGCACAACATCTGTGAAATGAAAGGCGAGGAAATGGACTCGTCGCTAGGATTTGACCTCGTTGATGATGAGATGGTCCCTGAGGTAGCTTTGAGATCAATGAGCTCGATGAAGGCTAGGGATTCTATTGCCCATAACCTCTTGCACCATGGCCTCGCTGGGACTTCTTTTCTATAGAACAGGCACAGCTGGTTTTTGTTCTTATTTTTGTTGTTTTTTTTCCTACTTTGGAGATGGTAATTCTTTGGGATTCTCTTTCTTTCATACTTTGTTGTAGTCTTACACGATAATCATTCATCACGATTTGTTGAAGGAGCTGTGTAAAAGATATGCTCTCGCCCCTTCCACAAACTGATGAAACAAGTCTTCATAAGCTTTATGTTATACTGGTTGTATCAAAGGAAAATGTTGCAAATCGTGATTACACACTTGGAATTAATGAAATTTGACATCATTGGATTCTTTATTTGCACGGAGGCTTTTCTCTTATAATTTATCGCGTTTTGTGTTCTGTGTTCGCAAGAACTCTGGACTGATGGAATTGTTAAACTCATCTCCAGCTGCTGAATCATGGTCGGTTTTATCTCATACGCTGGCTACTTCCAGCGACTTCTCTCTGTATAAGCACTGACAAGTCGTTTGAGTTTCTAGTGCAGTATGGCCGCTTATATATGAATCACAGGGGCCGACCTGCTTGAAAACTAGAAGTCCTCCACTCTGGTGCACCAGAAATGTGCTTTATGTCAGCTTATTACCTGAGAGACTACGAGAGACATCGCATTTGCATTTACTTTTCTAAAGCCATTTGTGCTCATTTTATTTTCATCTCATTGTTCCTCTCCTTGTGTTCTTATTTCTGAGCTCAGCTAGTCTTCATTACTAGACTGGAGTAATTTTAGTTTGAAGGGGAAGTATCTAGAGAGCTAATCAGTTTTTTTTCGATTCGGTATTCTTCTGCATCTAAGTTCAAGCATATAGACCCTATAAACATTTCAAGTTCATTCTTTCCGAGTAAAATGTTCAAGTTGTTGCTAAAAGCTGATTACTTAGGGAATTAACAGAAGCAACATGCAGTGTCGATGTTAAATCTCAAACTTTTAGGGAGTCATTTCCTCATAATGCAGTAAGTTCACTGGTGATCTCTAATTTTTCGCAAATTGAGCTCCTGCTATATCATCTACCGCGAGTTTATAAGGACTCTTATGTTTTTTGACCGTTGTCATTGTGATCATAATCCAGGATACCAAGTTTTAGTTGGGGATTAGCTTACAAGGGTGAAAATGTTGGATCGAGGAACTCTGGCTGCAGATTTGTGTGTTAGCCATTTCCATTGGAGCCAGTGAGAACTGTTTTTTATAGGTTCATTGCTCCACATCTCTTCGATTCTCGGTCTGTATTCCCAGATGAACAGCGAGGAAGATGGTACCTTCAAATCTTGTACTCATCCAATAAATCTCTTTCAGCAAAGAAAATTAAACCTCGGAAGGAATTCCAGGCTTTATTTAACCAATGGAAGTATGTACCATTAACTTCAAATGGGAATTTGCACTATTAAGCAGACTTCTGGAGATTGTCGCTTGCTTTCTCATAACTAAGTAGAATGAACAGGAAGTCGAACTGTACGGGATTTGAGCAAGACAAGGATAATGTCGTTGGGAAAAGTGTTGACAGTTTTTCCTTCACTTTAATATCAATCAGTAAAGGCTGTACCGCAATCGGGCAATGGCCAATAGCATCTTACAAAGGCCTAGGTGATGTTGCAAGTTGTGCTTCCGTTTCTTGTTTCGCATGATTAAGTGTAATTATTAGAGAAATAAGTAGGGAGGTGTCTCAGAGTCCACAGCTTGGACTTTGGGAGAACCCTTGACTTATTCTCTTCATGTCACTTTCTATAGAGCGCATGACTTGAATGACATCAAATGATGCAAAGCACGAATTAGCACCAATCTGTTAGTGCTCTGACTTCCACTCCACTCAATATTAATTAAGTCACCTTCGTAATTGGTCAGGATCATGCCATTTTCCACATTTTTGTATCTATGCACCAGTCCCTTACAGTGACCGGCATATCCCATGCCATAATTTCCTCTGATGTGAACGAGCCGATATTGGTCACACCACACAAATCCGAATAATGTGTCTTTCATCGAGAAAGTTTATTGCGTCTTCATGTTTCAGAGAAACCCACTTAGGGGGGGGATTGGAAGACAGCACGCTCAAGCTTGAAAAGATCTTGCAGTCATCCTGAATAATCATTAAGACCACGGTGAAATTTCTGTTTTCTTTACAAGAGTATCAAACAGAAAAGTCTCTTACGTAATGTTCACGAACAGTTCGATCAACTACAGGTCAAGTCATATTCAAAGGAAAGCTCATTCCTGCTTTTATCCTTAGATCCAACGGCCCAGTGATGTTGAAGCTATCAAAATCTGAGATATGCACACTAGTCTACATGTCATCCGGCAAAACAGTACAGATGGATCAATATCACATCCATTTGCTCAGATCAGACCTGGCCTTCTAGCCGTTTTTACATCATTTTTCAGAGGGTAAACGAAGAGGAAAGTTTGCAAATTGAATCCTCAAGACTGGGGAGTCTGGTTTCTTGTCATCAAACTGGTAACCTGCCAAAAATACCAACAAGCTCTTGTTAGGTTATATTATCAGAGGACTCTAGATACAACATACAGCAATAAACATAGGAAGATAGTTTAGCTGACTAAAAAAGTGATACAACTAAATTTGGTAGACAGGATAAAAGTCAGGATTTTATCCTATCCGGCATTTGGTTGCTGTTCAAGACAGAATAAGGCCAGATAAAAGAGGGATATAACCCGAATTAACAAATCCTATGTGGGGGGTAAGATAAAGGTGGATAGGAGTTCTCATGTCCATGGTTTGTGCCAGCTATCGTGCAAGGGCCACCACCACAACTTGCGTGTCCTCCCCGTAACATATTCATTTCACCTGCAAGGTAAAGTTTCCACCTTTTTCATCGTCTCTCACTCAATCACGCATTATTCTCATGGGAATCGAAGAAATCAAGCCATGAATTCCATATTCTGCTTTGACTCATTAATAGAAGTACGGTATCTTTTTATGCTTCGGAGGTGAGGACAAAGGAAGACCTTCGCGGTCACCTCTTCCATGCGCTGGGGATCTACTATTTCAGAGACTAGAGATGAGACAGAAATGGCAGCCGATTGGGCTCCATGGGTTGATGCCTGGGCAACAATTGGGACAAGATGACGACTGGCAATAGCATGATGAGGTGAGGCGACGTCAATGGTGGCTTGAAAGGTGGAAGTGGAAGGCAACAGCAATGTTGTGTTGATGACAGTAGCAAAAAGGTGGAGGGAGAGAGAAAATTTGTGTTAAATCCACATTATATCCAAAAATAAGATAGTACGAATCTCGTCTATCCCACAAAAAAGGCCAGACAACCAAACATGGCCATTATGTTATATTAACAAAGGACTCTAGATGTTGACTAAAAAAGTCGAGAAAGTCTGTCATTTAAGGGAGATACTTTAGGGATCAAAATGCAGTTTTCTTCTTTCTCCCAAGAATCCAATAACGTACTCATAAAACAGCTGTATTCTGTGTGTAATTGATAGACAAGTTTTACCTTGAAGAGCTTCCATAGCTGTCAAAGCACGTTTGGAATCCACGAACTCAACAAAGCACAATACCATAGCTCTATCTCCACTCTGCAACAAATACCAATGACAGAAAACTTTTTACTGCTATAAAACCAAATAACAACATAAATAGTTGAGATCAGGATGTCAATTTGGCAGAAAATAAGGATAGGATTGATCAATGTGAATGGCATTATTGCTTGTGTATATAGTGAATCCATGGATGTAATGGGAAATTCCACAAGTTGGGTTAATCTAGTTTCCAAGTGGTCATAAAAGTACTCAACCAATATTCTGGAATTAGAAGAGAGATTCTCAGAGTTGGCAGAATTGCACATGATAAGTACCTATGATACAGTTGGCGGAATAGAAAGTCAACAGAGATTGGGGATGGGGGAACCCTGAAGGAGGAGGCAGAAGGAAGGAGTCTTGAGGGAAAAAGAAGAATAGTCCAAGGGTTTATGCCAAAATTATAGGTAACTACACATGGAAAACAGAAAGAACATAAACATTCAGGCTCCATTTAAAGCTGTTGAATATTGTCACCATTTGGAAATTTTAAGCATGATATCATAGTAAATATTAAGCAAAAGGCAAAGTTAGAGTTACCCATCTGGCCTCCTTATGGATAACTCTGATTTCCTTGAAGCCATAAAATGGTCGAAACAGATCTACCACTTTAAGTCAGGAAGTTACAATTAATTGAACAGGGAAATTAGGACTAGATCTTGGTTCTGATGAAAACAGATAGGGAATACATGCTCCCTTCAAAAATAAGCAACAACCATGTCAGAACTGAATGAGCAACAAAGTCATATCCTTGATAGGACATGTAACTGAACTATTGCAGCAGCAATATGATGCCCAATGCCCCATCTGTAAACTCCAAACTTTTGTTGAAGCAATGGAATACAAGTAACGTATTTCAATAAAGCATGCAATGATCTAAAGGATACGGCCCACTTCTCTTCTGGTACAGTCAGTTGGAAGACCCTGGACAAACAAGATATTCGATTCTCTTGTGGGTGCTGCCAAGCTATCAAAATTCCTTAAGGAACTTGACCTTTCGGTTGCCGAAATTATAGGACTAATGCCTGCTGAAAAGTCTTGTCTTTGATGAAGTACTGGATCTTCTAAATGAGATGAATAGCCCTTAAATCTTGTGCCAGCAGCTAATTGTCCAGTTCCAGGTTCAGGACGTATTCCCCTTCCTAGAATATCATCTACACCATATGTCCCTGGTCCAACTGAATTTACCTGAATTTAGAACCTATGAGTTCATTTCTCCCAACAAACTTATTGTAAGAGCTATGAAACTATAGTGAAGTCATTACATCTTTCTGCAAAGCATCTGAAGAAAAAGTGCGTAGATCTCCATAGCCGAATGCATGATGAGATGCTAACGATGGCGGCTCAGATGACAAATAGCCAGGAAAACTTGCCCTGGCAATAGTAGCTGGCATAACATAATTAGAGAAAAATCAATGATGCAACAGTTAGTATAAAAGTGGACACCACAAAAAGAAAAGAGCAGTATGAGGTCCAATTTAGTAGGACATAAATACTTGGATATTCCAATTAATATCGTTGCCATTCACATAAAAGTGGCATTGTCTTGATTTATTGTGGAGTGATTGTTGGTATTGCGGGGCTGTTACTGCATACCGGCAACATTCAACCCAAGTCTTCCTATAAGGCTATAACACGTCCTCAAGACATCTCCACCACAGTATTGACTGATCCTACATGTGCATTTTGCAGGATAAAACTATAGTCTCTCTTCTTCTTTTTGCACCAACAATCTCGATCTGATGACAACACTGTTCATCTTCTTCTAAATACTAAAATGTGAATCTCTCCTTCCTTTTCTTCTCAAATAAAGGGGAACCAGATTGGGCAAGCATTAGCTTAATATGCAGAGGAAGATACGATCTGAATAATCGTGCTGCTTTCGAATGAAAAAATAATGGGCACAACAGACAATCTTTGTGCTCAAAACAATTCGACCTCAACCAAACTCAACAGAGCATTGCAGTATAAAGTCCTGCGTCCTAAACCCTGCTACGTCGACTAGATTTTGCAACTAATTAGCTCAAAATTCATTATCCAGATAACAAGAATTGCAGTGGGATACTGCCATCAGAACCCCAGAATGCCAGGTTCACGTTTCCCTGACAGAGGCACACAAGACCAAAGAGAACCCCACAAAGCGTATTCAACCAAACCAAAAGGGCAAAAAAAGAAAAGAAAGAAGGGGTTCTTTCTCCCCTCATAGCACCAAGCAAGCAAGTTCGGACAATCGACTGCCTATAATTCTCGCTAAAACACCACACCACACGAATCGACACAGGCATAGGACCCCAAACTCCGGCGATCGTCCGTTAAATCCGACCACCGTCGTGACCAGAACAACAACGAACGCTCCGACCCATCTCGAAGGAATGCCTCGATCGATTCCCCGAAGAAACAGTCGAATTGATCAAACGAGATGAAGAGACGATGGAGATCGTCGGCCTTCGACGAGCGATTCGAGTCGGGAGGAGAGATGGAGTACCTCGGTCTGCGGCGGGAGCAGTATAAGCGTAGTACGGATCGGCCATGGAAGCACCGAGATGAAGAGCTTTCGCCCTGCGCGCCGGACGCTGGTCAAGTACGTAGCCTTGAAATTCGTGGGAATTTGATGGATGAGAAATCTTTGAACTTTTCGATTGCTGCTTTTATAGCCCAATAACTTTTCGATAAAAAAGGAAAAATAGTCCGATAACTTAATGTCATTGCCATCCTCTACCTAGTATTTCCGTCAATTTTATTTTTTCAGATGTTAACTTTTCGTATAAACGACATCAATATGACATATTAGTAAATATAAACTTAAAAAATATGCCAAAAATGAAAGAGAGTAATTGCTAAAGCGCTACCGATCCCGTTATTAGCAACGAGAGACCCTCGCTCAATAGTGCCAGTGACGCACATCGCCACCATCGAGCGAGGGTTAATTAACCTTTCATGGCAACCATGTGCTCTAGCAAAGGGCGTCTAGCCCTCTTCCTTGACCTAGCAAAGGGTCGCCATAAGGGGATAGTGTTGACATTGGCGTTGCCTTACTATCATCTTTCGAATCCCCTCTTGCAATTCTAAAATAATTTCCCATTACTTTAAAAAGGTGAATCATTAGTTCAGGTATAAGATATGATCGTTACTGCTTGGCTAATTAGACATGCAACTTATAATTGCAATGACCCGATTGCAATAGCAAAGCTCTACCAGCTAAGCTATATCCCTTGAGCCAATTGGAGCGTGCATGAAGGAGTCGATGCTTCTTCTATTCTTTTCTTTTTCTTGGCATAGTTGGCCAATCCTAAACTTGAATTGGAGACCTCGTTTGTGAAGTAAATTATCGCACTCACGGTCAATTTTTTATATCTTTAACGTAAAACAGATAGTGGTAGTATTTTATCGTGCTCCGTTGGCTTACCAACAACTAGGGGTGAGCGTGGTTCGGGTAGAGCAGGGAACCAGGAGAACCGAACAGGAGGTTCCGGTTCGGTTCCGGTTCTAGGGAGACCGGTTCGGTTCCGGTTCCTCATTTCCGGAACCGGCGGTTCCGGTTCCGGTTCCCGGTTCCTCATAGAACCGGAACCGGAACCGGAACTGGAACCGGGAACCGGAACCGGAACCGGTCTACACCTCCCCTTAGTCTTTCCAAAAATATCCCCAATTCTAACCCTAATTTTTCCCCTTTCTAATTCTTAGGTCTAACTCTCTCTTCCCTCTCTTCCCTCTCTCCCCAGTCTCACGCGGCGCCTGACTTCTTCAGTTCTTACTGCCTTGAACCCTCGACCGTCGCCCGTCGCTCGTGGCTGCTCGTGGCCGCTCGTCCGCCGCTCTGCTCGCCGCCTGCCCGCAGCTCCGCCCGCTCGCAGATCCGCCCGCCCGCAGCTCCGCCCGTTCGTAGCTCCGCCCGCCTGCGACTCCGCCCGCCCGCAGCTCCGCCCGCCTGCAGATCCGCCCGCCCGGGACTCCGCCCGCCTGCAACTCCGCCCGCCCGCGACTCCGCCCACCTGCAGCTCCGCCCGCCCGCGGCTCCGCTTGTCTACTCACCGCTCGCCCGCGGCTCCGCCCGCCCGGGACTCCGCCCCCCCGCGGCTCCGCCCGCCCGCGGCTCCGCTCGCCCGCGGCTCCGCTCACCCGCGGCTCCGCCCGCCCGGGACTCCACCCACCCGCAGCTCACTACAAATTTGGAGCACCCTTTGCTTGGATCACTTCACTTTCTGTTGCTGCTTATGTTGTCTTCACATTAACTGTGACACAGGTATGAGATTCTTGTAATCTTCAAACCCCCCTCCCGCTTCTCTTCCTCGCACGCGCTTGTGCTCTTGCAAGCACACAAAGCCATTTCCTCCTTCAGGGGAGCCATTCTCTTTCATTTCCCTTTAGATGTCATTGTTAGAGAAAATAATCAATGATCATTGTGGAGCTATATTATGATAATTCTTTTCCTGGTTCTGTATATCTTTCTTCTACTGAGCTGGGGAATGTGCTGGTTTTACAATGTCTTGAAGTTTTGTCCATACACATTTGTCTTTCTCAGTGGAGGACAAAATTCCGGAAAGCCATGAATAAGGCTGACAATGATGCAAGCACCAGAGCAATCGATTCGCTTATTAAATATGAGGTAGAATTTGATTGTAGCCTGCATCTGTATTTCACGATGTCAACACCCCTTTGATACGGCCTCATTTGACAGCATTCACTTTTGTTTTCTTTTCTCTAGACTGTCAAATATTTCAATAATGAAGCTTATGAAGTTGAGAAGTATGATGAGTTCTTAAAAAGTAAGTCATGTACTTTCTTTCTTTTTTTTTTGTGAATTTTTGTTTGCACTCCGTTCATACCAATGCAGCAGGAGCAATGGACATACTGCTTGGATGAAAACAGACTTAGCAGTGACCCTCTTTGGGTGGTTTAAGGGGTTTGTTAGGTCATGGAATCATTCAAGTTTTGATTTCGCCGACTATTTTAAACATGCTTCATTTTTCTTGCTGTACCTCTTGCTTTGCAATATGATGACATGATTGTTTTATGACTTAGGGAGATCTTCATAGAAATTGTGTCGTTATCATTATAAAAACTATGTTGAAAGGGATGATCACGGTTCCCGGTTCTAGGGAGGGAGGTTCTGGTTCCCGGTTCTTCTTTTTTCGTAACCGGAACCGGTTCCACTTAAAAAAAAAAAAAAAAAAAAGAACCTGTTGGACCCTGGCCGGAACCAGGACCTGTAAGAGGGTAGGTTCTAGGTTTCAGATTTTGACGGGTAGGTTCCAGGTTCCAAAAATTGAGGAACCTGTACCCGAGGGTAGGTTCCAGGTTCCAAGTGGAACCTGTAAGGAACCTGGAACCGCTCACCCCTACCAACAACCGCATGGATGAAAAAATTAATTAAAGATGTCACTTCCGACTTTTCTATTTGTTAAAGATTATATCAAGTGCCCGAGTGATATAAGTTTTACAACTCCTCGTGCCTATTAAGTTCTAATAACATAAATGGTTCGTGAACTTTAACTCAATATGTAATGCGATCTCTGAATTTTTAATTTATTTGATGTGATCACCCAATGCGTAATGTGGTTTCTAACTTTTAATTTGTTTAGTGTGGTCCTTAAAATTTTGATAAATATTCAACTTAATATTTGAATTATATAAAAATGTTCAATGTTATCATTCTATTAATTCAAGTTCAATGATAACATTGAACATATTCATATAGTTCATGGACTAAGTTGAATATATACAAAAAGTGTAGGGATCACATTGAAAAAATTGAAAATTCAAGGACCATATTACAAATTAGGCAACGGTTCATAGATTACATTAAATAAATTAAAAGTTTAGGACCATATCATATATTAGATCAAAATTTGAAAAATATTTATGTTATTATCTCTAAATATAATGGCTCCTCATCCCTAATTACTTTGATTTGCTCTTTTATCACTTCGTGAACTTTCGTTTTTCCCATGTAGTCTTTCTTCCTCCATCGATACTCGATTTGGCTCGGAATATTTTTCAACAATAATATGATATTGCACCATGAATTAACTTTTTGTATGGGGACGGAAAATCACAATCTTACTCGGAGATTATCGACGAACGCTGAATCAGTGGATGGTGGCAACGACAATTCTATCTCGGACTCATTGAATCTCCATTAAGCGTGCTTAAAAATAGCACTAGCAGTCCCCAACCGCAAATATCCCTGCTGTTCGGATTATTGCTGCACAGTGCATAGGGCTACAACTTGGTTTTCGTACAGATACCTACCGGATGGCCGAAGTCAATCGGACTAGCTTGGAATTGCGTCCTACAGTGAGATTCAGATTCGCAAAGGACGTAAAACTAAGAACTCCAGACATGTGCAGAATGCAAATACAGTCAGATTCATTATGCTACAAATCCCCTTGTAATAATACAAGCAACATAGCAAGATCTGCTGCTAATGAAATGGTTGTGAATCTAATTCATCTTGAATAATGATAAAGAGTTCCTTACCATGCTCAGCTGCACCAGAATTAGGCGCCTCAGCTTAGACCTCGAGCTATCCTTAAACATGTGTCCTTCAAAACGACAGAAAGACGAACAAAAGTCATTTCTTTTTGAACAGGAAAAGTGCCACCATCCACTCTTCTCCATCATTGTATCCAAAGAGTTCTGCAACGGCGATGAAGAATGTTCTCCAGTAGACGGTCCACTTGACAGCTTGGTCCTTGCCATAAGTGCCCTCCATGATGGGCTTGATTGAAGCCAAATTCTGATCCATTCTCTTGAGCCATTCTTCACTGCATCGAGCAATATTTTTTTATTCAAAGGCGCGCGTAAAGGGACCAGTAGCGTAAAAAATTGCTTGGATTGGAAAATGGAGCTCGATGGATATCAAGAAACTTCTTATCCACATCATCTAAACATCATACATGATAATGAATGTCTTAGGTTTACCTCGTCTGTGCATAATGCTTCCCATTGACCAGCCAATGATCGACAACAGAAACATCATCCTGCACATAATTCATCAGAAACAAGTGAAACTTGCCACCCTGTCTTTCGCATTTGACAGGATCATGTCTACAGTAGGTTCAGAGCCTTGTATTTTGAGACCGAACTCAGCAGAGATAATCACCATTAACTTCAAAACTTCAGGTAACATTGCCCCAAAGAGAATATCAATGTCCCACTAAAGTCAAAAGAACACTAAGAGTGCTACAACTTTTGTACGGCCCTCACTTTGGTGTCAAAACTTGCTTTTTCTCACTTAAGTGCTATAAGTTTGAAAAAACGTTCACTTGAGTGCCATTTCTGATTTGGCCGCCAGACAAGTTGACGTAACCACCAATGGAGAATATTTTAATATATTATTAATAAGCAAAAAAATTCGAAAAAATTTCGCATATTGTCCATCGGTGGTTACGTCAACTTTCTGGCGGCCACCTCATCTTTTCCAGTGGCCAAATCGGAAGTGGCACTTAAGTAAGCGAAAAAAAACGTCGTGGCACCAAAGTAAGCGCCGTACAAAAATTGTGGCACTCCTAGTGTTTTTCTGTCTTCCAATAAGAATGGAAAGTAAATTAAGTTACTCGAAAACAAAAGCAAACTAAGCCCCTGATATATATAGATCCTTTTATTTGATTCTTTTTTATTCAGTTTCAAGTCTCCTGAAGGGTCTGAGTGCTCTATATCTTTTCTCATCATCTCCTTCCATGTCTTTCTAGACTTTCCTCAACCCTTTTAACCCGAGTCTGATTAAGTTCCTGTGTGATTCATAATTTCTGAGAGATTATCCTTAGGATGGTGATCTGGTAAATTCAAAAGATTTGATGTTGATTTGTCCTCACAGAGAGCAAAGACAAACATAAATCTTTTGTAATGAACAGTTGTAGATTCCATAGTTTCACAGCATCAGGTTCTTTAAAGGCTAATGTACACAAAAGCTAAGAGATAGCTCAGAAACTCCTTTTTGCAAAATGGGAAACATTACCTGAAATTATTGGACAAGAGAACCAAAAAATCTGTCTCAACTTCTAATATAGAAATGTGCAAAAATCACCTGAAAATAAAGAAGCAGGTTAGCCGAGGGCATTGTACCACCGGTGAAGAAGTATCTAGTAATCCAGTCATCTTCATTTATGTCCTGCAAGAAAATTAAAGGGCGAAAATTCGTCTTCTTATGGGATGAAGGATGCCAACCTTATGCAAAAATTGAGGATGGTGATCTTTTATCTCATCAAAGTAACATGGACATCTAACTGCATTACAGTTGTACCTCAAAATGGTATGCAAATGCTTTATGGCAGAAATGATGAATAAAAAGAAGGCCATCCTCTTTCATCCACTTCGAAATTTTCTGGAGAAGATCCTTATAGTTCTTCATATGCTGCATCAAAAATAAAAATGTTCCCCAATATTACTGTTAACACCTGATGTATCTAGCAACTAAAGCCAGTGAGAAAGGACAAACCTCAAACATCTCGATAGAGAATATTCGATCATATGACGCCTCCATTTCATATGTGCTGATATCAGCAACAATGATCTCCACATTCTGCAGCTGAAGATTTCTATAAAAAATGGAGTAACAACTTAGTCCATTCTCCTTAGTGCAGCACAGAGCCAGATCAAAAAATTGTTCACGTTGCAAAGCGTTTTACATCTTGCAATTTATTCCCTAAAATTAATGTGCATTTAACAATTTATGCTGTCATAGATAACATCCATACCGGCACTGCTCTT
Source organism: Corymbia calophylla (assembly GCA_014182845.1). Classification (NCBI taxonomy): domain Eukaryota; kingdom Viridiplantae; phylum Streptophyta; class Magnoliopsida; order Myrtales; family Myrtaceae; genus Corymbia; species Corymbia calophylla. The sequence continues at coordinate 4,586,701 of CM024695.1, forward strand.
CAATGAATGTTTTTTGTGTTGTCGAGTTGCAAATTCCTGTAACCTTGCAGTTACTGTAATTCTGTGCTACATACATAGTCAGTGAGCCCCATCCACATCCCACATCCAGAACAGTGTGGCCATCTTTCAACTGGGAATTCTGACAGTAGAGTTCCAGCATGGCCTTTTCAGCATCCTCCAAGGTCATCGACTTGTCGGAGAAATAACAGCAGCTGCACTAAGTCAAACATGGAGCAGATCAGCCTATGAGGACTGAGAACACATGGCCGCTTTCTTCTAAGTAGACTATTCATCGCCTCAAATTCATAATAAAAGCTTAATTGCAGGCTTGCAGCTGACTGACTGCAAGGTACATATATCTATTGTAGGTGAACTTTTATCTTATACTCAGTTCGTCCGTCACAGGATATCACTCTAAGTCAGGACCCATGTGCTCTGTATGTATATATAACTTAGCAAAGATTCTTTCTTCTGATTTTGAGAAAAGAAGTGCCTTCAAGAGAGGTCTAGTTTACCATTGCATTCTCACTTCTGGAAAAGATGTTTCCTATACAAATCAGTCGAGACGTATCCTCAGACAGAAGTACCTGTATTTGAGATGCTTGCCGAGCACTAGCTTGAAGAACGAAGTGGGCAGCTCGTAATGCTGTTCTTTGGGCTTCTCCGTTGTGATGGCGATCGGCAATTCTTTCAGAGCTGCAAAGGACCAGGAAACAAACAGAGCAATTCATCAAACTTACCCTTACCATCAACACATGAAGCAGCATATAGCAAGCCCTCAAAGAGCATCTCTTTTTACAGGAGACAATGCACCAAATGATACCATCAAGAAAAAGTTTTCCTTCACTCTTCTTGCGATGATTCTCATATATGCCGCAATGTCTGCGAATTTTATGATTAGTTCTACCAAAGCCGTAGATGTAACGACAGCAAACAGCCAAAACTCGACCATCACCGAACAAGTTGATGCTCAAATTCAGACAACGAGCAAAAACAGCACAAGCTCATCGAACCGTTTCATCCATCACTCGAATTCAATCGTCTTATCCAACCCAATCATTTAGTACAAGAATTACGGATCAAGTCGACATCAGTGGAGAGAAAGGGAGTACAATGCGCGAAGCGGAGGAGGTCGGAGAGCTGGAGGTGGGAGGAAGGGCGGTAGCAGGAGCGGAGGCGGCCGGCCAGGAGGAGGCGCGTGAGCCTCCGGATGACGGCGTCGGGCAGGAGGTTGCGCTCGAGGGAGGCGAGCATCACCTTCACCGTCGCCTCGTAAGGCACCTGCATCACCTTCTCCATCTCTCTCTCGCGCGCGGAGACTCGGAAGTGATGGGCGGTGGACGACGACGGCGGGGACGACGGCGTCCGGAGGTTCTCTCTGGCGTTTATCTCCAATTTCTTATCCGTACGTAAGGAGAATGACACGTCGATTTGACTGATTTGCCCTTTTCAAAACCGAGCCGGCGTGACGTGGCCTTGCCTCCTCCCCTCGTTCGCCGGAACTCCTTTCCGTCCGATAAGCCGGTGGGCTGCAACCCGGTGTTTTTTCCGATCTTACGCGTGAGTCCCACAAAATCAATGATTTTTCATTCTACAGCTCCACGGTCTATGAAAATAATGATGGCCGTCCCTCTCCCTACGGGATTTTAGGCTCCGTTTATTTGAAAGAAAATAAATAATTTGAAAAAAAAAATCTAAAAATGATTGATTATAATGGTTACAAAAACAAATGAATTATAAATTGTTATTGACAATGAATTTATCTTTTTTAATATTCTAATTATTGTAAGCGTTATAGGTAATCGTTTTTGAAAAAAATATTTTCTAAATTATTCATTTTTTTCGGAACAAATAGAGTCTCAAAAACATACATATCTCCTGCGCTACTCATATGCTCATCAAAAATACTAATAAGCCCCAAATTAGCCTTACTTTACAAATTAAAAAAGAAAGGTTAGGGTTTTCTTCGATATAGACCGAAAAATTGGAGAATTAAGATCATTGTAAGATGAAAGATGTAATGAGAACATTAAGGATAGAAGCGAAACTACTAGGCACTTTCTCTACATAGGAGGACTATGGGGTAGTTCAACTAAGGGCTCATTCAAAGTTTGGGACTTTACACAAATTTAATAAGTTTTATAACTTAATTGTATTTTTTTGCAAGTTTTAGGATACAATTACATTTTCGTGATAAATTTTAGAACTTCCAGTGCATATATCTCTTTTTTGTTGGTTTTAGAGTTACAGTGATTCTTGGACCAAAATAGCCTAAGGAAAAGTGCTACGCATTTTCGTTGACCAGCCATTATTTTCAACAACGATGAGCTTATAGGGTTATTGGATCAAATTTATCAAATTTGAAGGGTGGTTTAGAAAAAAAATTCAACTATAAATGGAACTTTGACAAAGGAAAGCGCCACTTCAGGGGGTTTTCAATCAAAATGATCTATTCTAAAATAAAATCATGTCCGAGGACAACTTTGAGAATCTTGAGTCAGGCCTCTCAAAGACTTAAACGGTTCTAGTTGCTTCCCTTAGACTTCCCTTAGAGCTTCTAGAATATTCTCAAAGACGGGCAAGATGTGTGTCGAGTTCTAGAGTTATCTTTAATTGATAGGTCGCTAGATCAAATGTCGATCGATGATTGTAACGGGAGAGCTCTAATATAAAAAGATGCCTTGCCCCTCATTATAATCATTCAATGTCTAGTTTCGTTTCGATGGCTTCTCTCTAGAACTTTATCTCTCTGATTTGGGTGAGTGAGTGAGCAATATTAATCCCAAGAAAGGCTTAGTTTAGGTGCTCTAAAGCCTAACTCAATAACCGTTGTCGGTGAGTGAGTGATCAATATTAATCCCAACAATAACTGTTGTCGGTGAGTGTATATCCCAAGAAAGGCTTAGTTTAGGTGATCTAAAGCCTAACTCAATAACCGTTGTCTTTGTCATTTTTGTAGAGGATCAAACAAAATCTTAAAAACAAGCGAAAAAATGTCATGATTAACTTAAAGCATGCCGACCAAAAAAAAATGCAAAAAATGTGTTGCGGCAATGGAAAAATCTGGGCACTTAGATCAACATATTGACATACTGGTTTGAGCTCTAAACACCCGCTTCTGTGCAAATCTGGCCATAACGTTTATCGCTGCAGCATTCTTTAGCAAGATTTTCCCCTGGCAGATATGAACTCTCTTCATCATGGAATTTCTTTGTTCAAAGCCAGGTATGTGGGCGCGGTTGCGAGTATCGGCTCATGTGATTTTCGATGATGGTTGTCTTTGTAAAAGGGAAAAGGATTCATATTTTCCTTTGCAGAAATGAGAGATCAAACAAAACTATTAGCTCGGCTCATTTTACGAATTATTCTTCAAATCAATCAAAACAATCAAAAAAGGGGAAAACTCAAGCTACCTCTCAAACTTTGTTCATAAAAGTTACCCAGAGAATTGAGATAACAAAGAAACAGAGACAAAAACAGAGTCGTCTAGAGAGAGTGTTGAGAGAAATAGAGAGAGCCACTTTCAATGAGGGATTTTTAGAAATTTCCCTGAAATATTTGATAATCGGTGTTAGAGAATTAGAAAGATCAAATGGTAAGTATGTTAAAAGATTGCCTAACTCCAAAATTACACAGTACGTTTATTGAAATACAAATAAACCATTATTAGCTTAGATACAAAGTGGAGTCTGTACTCTCATTTATATATATATATATGCGCGAACGAATTTTGAGTAATTGTGATAGATTTTTTTGGATTAGATTGAACCGAATCAAATATCTCAAAATGTCTTCTAGGATCTTGCCGATGGTCGAAAACTCTCAAATGAAATCAATTGGACAAAAAATGTTTGCAATTTGGTCTTCTTTCATTAAAATAAAGAGTAGACAAGACATGTCACAAATGAGATGATGTCCGCCAAAATGTCAATTATTTCCAAATACTTAGTTCTCATGAAAAAACACCATCTTTCGCCATTTGGGCGGGGCTCTACTTGATGAATGCCATGATGACTCGTGTTTTTGAGAAGCCGTATGAGGCAAGGAAGTTCAGAGACAGCTTTAGAAAAAGCTTGATATCTGGTGCCGGATATAACATCAGCAGCACGCTTCTCACCATGCCGCTAACCATACTCTATAATATAGACTATGATTGAAATTATAGAAGAAAATTTAATAATGTTTAAGGAAGAGGGCTCAGAATAGAACTTATCTCAAATAATTATATCAAACTACTATCTTAATTCCAAATAAGAGCTTGAACTCATCGACGAACTTGTACATGCAATTGACATGCTTATCTCTTTTTCTTATCATCTCGCATGCTTATTTCAATGACCATACCTGAGGCAATTTTGACCAAAATGTTCTGATTTTATCTAATTTGGAGAAGCCCTGATCCCCTCATTATTCATCATGGGCAATTTTGTTCCTATTGTTAGTAAATTTATCTAAACTATTTAAATATTTTTTTAAGAGATAAATATATTAGAAATCCTAAAAGTTATCAAGAAAGTGCAATTGAGTTGTAAAACTTATAAAAAGGGCAATCAAATCCTAAAAAAATATTAATTTGATTTAATTAAGTCATTTCGTTAATTCTGTCCAACTAAGCTAATAAAAAATTCTGACGTGTTTTATTTTATTACTTTATAAAATAAAATACAAACTAAATCAAATTAATAAATAAAAGACTAAAATTTTTAAAAAAACTCACCTTAGTGGCCAAGACCAAGCGCTTATGGATGATCATTCGTTGCAACCGCTAGGAAGGGTTGGCAGAGTCTGCTTGAGCCTTTCCCAAACTTGGCGACCCTCACCGGCCTCGAGCAAGGCCATTATAGCCCTATTGGTTGTGGCATAGTTTGTATTTTTTCAATTTTTGAATATTTTTTCTGACGGAGTGCTTGGTGGGCACCACATCCTTGCCTCATGTCTTAATAAAATAATAAAATAAGACATCATTATTTTTTGTTAGTCTAATTAGACGGAGTTAGCATAATGGCTTGATTAAATCAATTCTATAAGTTTTAGGATTTGATTATACTTTTTACAAGTTTAATAACTCAATTGCACTTTCATGACATGTTTTAGGACTTCCAGTGCAATAGAGCATATTTTCAAGTTAATTATCCTTTATTGTGGTAATTTTCCTTAATTAATTGCAAAAATTTCACAATCATAGATTAGGGCGCGCATGGTAAAATTTTTGTTCCAAAAATTGATTTTTTCATTTTTATTCCTCGGACGAGTTTTTAAGATAAAATAAGCTTTTGATACCGGTACAAAATTTCATAAAATTTCTCATTCTCGATTGGTTGCGTGCAGCAACGACTTGTGATTGGCGACCAGTGGTGGCGGACGGCAACTAACGAAGAGCAATGATGAAAGCGAGTGATGAGAAGAGTTTTCATTTCTTACTTTTGTTCCAGATATAGAGAAGTAATAAATTTTAACTTTTAATTTCTGTTGCAAATCTATTTTGAAACATAAATTTATTTTAGAAATAAAAAATTAAAATTACAATATCAAATTTATTTTCGAGAATAGAAAAAAAAAAAAAAAAAAAAAGCGTATGTGAAATGTTTTCGTACGCGTCCTTAATAATCGACCTCGAACGTCAGTAATTCACAGATTCAACAGGCCACATCTGACCGACGAGATTGTTTAGTTTTCGAATCGAACGGTCATATCGCAGACGGCACTGATCCGGTAAAAAGGGGGCCCCACCCGGAACATAGAATTTTCCAACGCGCACAAAAAGACAAAAAAAGACGACGAAAGCATTCATTTCCTTCACGCCTCGCTCGTGAAAAATAATTTTCTCGGGAAAGTGTGGCAAGCGGAGAAAGTGAGCGAGAAAATCGGACGCTTTCCCCGAGAAAATATGCGCTGAATCAACGGCTTCTTCCGTTCTCGTCCCGTCCTTCCATCCCTATACTCCTCCTCCTCCTCCTCCTCCTCCTTCCTTCGTCGTCGCCGTCGGAGCTCGCGGTGGTCAACGGGCTGCAGAGCCTCACACTCGCCTCGGACGCTTTCCGCTTGCCGCAAGCAAAGAATATCCGCGATCCAGGTACGCGTCTCGCTTCGTTCGCTGAGTGGTCTCCTCCGGCCGGCCGCGGTGAGCCGAACGTCGCGGCTGGATTTGAAGTGCGTCCCGGCGTGAATAGCCGGCGTTTGACTTCGTCTCTGCTCTGTTCTTACTCCTTCTGCTTGCTCGGGTGTTTCGGGATTCTCCATTCACGCGGTTGCGGAAATCGTTGGGGATGCGATGCGGCTGCTGTGATGTTCTTTGATCTCGGTGATCATGGTGGTCTAAGCCGCGCCATTGTGGGATTTCTTAAAATGGGCGCGTTTCTGTTGTCCTAGATTTTCCAGATTGTGTTGTCGGGAGGTGCAGAGATAATGGTGTCCCGACGCGAGTAGATGATCTTCTTGGTTTGAAGTAACTGTGGGTGTGACTGCCTTGTCGTTTGTTTTTGTCTGCGTTTGAGTGAAGAGTGTCGTACTAGTTTCTGTACAATTTCCATTCGTGTTGAAACATTGTCGATTTGATTCGCTGCTGTTGTTCGTTTCTTCAATTGTCATGATCTGAGTGAGTTGCTGAAGCTTTATCAGTCTTTATGGGCAAAGTGTGCGTCTTTAGAGAGCCGATACATGATGTGCTTTTTTCTTTGTAAAAATTACAGATCACGTTCCTGCATGGTGTAGAGATGTTGGTGTCCGAACATGAGTCTGGAAATGGCGTGTGCTCTACGAGCGCCAGTAATAGTGACCTTTTGCATGATATTGAGGCAATAAGCAAAGCTTTGTATCTGCATGAAGCCACTCAAAAGTCTTTAATCTCCCCATCAACTCAATATTCTGGAAAAGTTGGGTGCGTCGAACATAGATTGGTTCCAAAACCAGGAAATTGGGATGAAAAAGGATTGAACAAGTTCAACATGTGGAAATGGAAGAAACCCCTAAAAGCTCTGGCCCATCTCCGGGGCCGAAAGTTCGGATGCCTTTTCTCTCTTCATGTGCACTCTATTGAGGGTTTACCTGCAAATTTCGATGGTGTTGGTTTGTGCGTGGAATTTAGAAGGAAAGATGAGGTGTTGAAGTCACGACCATCAAGGGTTCTAAGAGGAACTGCTGATTTTGATGATACTTTGATGCATAGAGGTACTGTGTATTGCCATAAAAGTGGGCCTATTAACTCGTGCAAGTATGAACCTAAGCTTTTCTCAGTTCATACTTCTGTAATTGGAGCTCCCGGAGTTGATGTTGGTGAGCACTGGGTTGATCTCACCAGGCTGCTGCCTCTGACTTTGGAAGAGTTGGATGGAGACAAAAGTTCGGGTAAGTGGACAACAAGTTTCAAACTTGCTGGTATGGCTAAAGGTGCAACTCTGAATGTCAGTTTTGGTTTTTCACTGGGAAGTGGAGCTAATGTTGAGTCTAATGGTAGTATGACTGTTTCAGAGCTCATACACTTGGCATATAGTAGGCCAAACACAAAGCAAAATGATAGAGGATTTTCTCAGAATGGTTCAACCGAAAAGCTTCGGCGGAGTGGGAGCGTTCCAAGCAATTTAAACCATCCTCCTCTCCAATTTGCACAGCCTCTAGATGTTAAGATGGGACATGGTGCCTTTGTTGATCCTGCTATAGAATTCTCCAAATCAATCCATTATCTCTATGAGAAACTTGATCAAGATATTTTGAGCGATAAATCGGGGCCGGATTTATCATTGGAGAATTTGAAGTTATTGAAAGCAAAATCTGATCTTTGTCCTGAGCCTGTTGGAGATCCTATAGATGATGAAGGAGATGACATAGACTTTGTTGTGATAGACCAGGGAATTGAAATCCCTCAAAGTAAACTGCTGAATCCCATTCAAGTTAGCATTCATACTCAAGATTCTGCAACTGAGGCACTAAATAAGGATGACACCCTCATAGGCAATGACTTGCTCTGTCTGGACAAGATGAGGCGTGATTTAGTGGATGACTTAACTTGTAGTACAACGGCTGGGCTTGTAATTGGTGATAATAAAATAGGAGAGCAAAGTGTACATGCAAAGCAATCAGCTCTGGAAGTGGAGTCAACTTTTCCCAATGCGTTGATTTTGGACTCAGCTGACTTGGGTTCTTTGCCTGCTTCAGGTCACAGTAAGTGTAAGGAAAACTATATGGAGCTTAAATATAGTTATAAAGCAAACAAAAAAGGAACCAAATCGCTAAGTTCTGATGATGTTAGTGAATTTGTAAGTAGTGATTTCTTGCACATGCTGGAAAGCGAGCAGAGTCTTTCTGGCTCAAATTTCAGTGGTGAACCTGAGTCTCCCAGAGAACAACTCCTAAGAGAATTTGAAAGAGAAGCTTTCCTTTCTGGCAATTTTATAATAGATTTTAATGCCACAGAGGAGCAGGTGAGATTTGGTTGGGGGGCTTCAGTTGGTACTTCTTCTGAAGATAACTCTGAAGATTTTATTCTCACTTCAGTTCTTCAAGATTCTGAAGAGGAATATGAGCGGTCTAGTCCGTCGTTGAGGCACAGAAGAAAGGTCGAAATGCTTGAAGATCTAGAGACGGAAGTTTTAATGCGTGAGTGGGGGTTGGATGAAAAAGCCTTTCAGAATTCTCCTCGATGTTCCTCTGGTGGCTTTGGGAGTCCAATTGAACTACCTTCACCGGAGCCAGTTGAGTCACCTCTGCTTGGAGAAGGTTTTGGTCCATCAATTCAGACTGTAGGAGGAGGTTTGTTGAGGACTATGATTCCCTCGCTCTTCAGGAATGCTAAAAATGGCATGAATTTAATACTGCAAGTTTCTAGACCAGTTGTGCTACCTGCGAGAATGGGATCTAGTAACATGAAGGTACTCCAGCACCTTGCATCAATTGAAATTGAAAAGCTTTCCCAGCAGATCGATAAAGCCATGCCTTTGGAGGACATTACTGGTAGGACTTTGCAACAAGTAGCCTGTGAAGCTGCTCCCAAAACCGTTTGGTATGATATGTCACGAACTTACTATCTTCAGTTTTTATTTTTCTCTTTTGCTAATTACAGATACCAGCTCAACATGCATCACTGTTGGCCCATTGGCTATAAGTCCGTGGTCCGATGATCATATAGTTTACTATCTTCAGTTAATAATAGATATAAAAGTCATATCTTATTTTTAAGTGTAAACTGGTTGCTGTGGCAGGCAGTCTCTTTTGCAGCACGAAACAGCATCGAACCGAAAATTCAAGGGGCAAGAGTGTAGTTTGGGTTGTAATAACCCTGTCTCGGACTTGGCATCTCTAGAAGATATTGTGCTCTTGGCCGTAAATAAGATTGAAGCCCTAACAATTGAAGGTTTGAGAACTCAATATGGGATGACAGATGAAGAGGCACCTTCAAGTATTATTCCACACTTTGAAATGCCTGCTTCTCAAAGAAAGTATGCAAATTTTCATGAGCTTATGAGCTTGGAAGATGATGAATTTCACCTTTACGATGTTCAAAATAGTGGCAGTGATACTTATGGATTGATGGATTTCTTTGTAACTCTGGATGACTGGTTGAGGCTTGATGCTGGAGTTAGTATTGGAAACCAGGATGAAACTGGTGAGAGCACTAGAAAGATCCTAGTGGCCCATCATGCAAAGTGTGAGGACAGCTCCAGAGCAAAGCTGATTGAAGGCATACATCCTGATGAAGCATCTGGTATGAGGAGCGGCCTTTTACAGAACAACCTCACCGTAGCTTTCAGGGTGCAGCTGAGGGATCCTCTTAGAAACTTTGAAGCTGTTGGTGATCCAATGCTTGCTCTAGTTCATGTAGACAGAAGATATGTCCATCGAGTTGTTTCAGAGAGGAGAAACGACGAAGAAGACGATGGTATACCCACAGGAGATGGAATAGCCATTTCTTTGTTTAGAATCACTGAACTCCATCTGGCAGGCATAGACGCCGAACCAGGCAAGAAGCATTCATGGGGAACTACAAGACAGCGACAATTGGGCACCCGGTGGTTATTGGCAAGTGGGTTGGGTAAGGCTACTAAACAGCCACTTGCGAAATCGAAAGCTGTGGTGAAATCATCACTAGGAGTGAAGACAAAGGTGCCACGTGCAGATATTTTGTGGAGCATCTCTCCTTTCCCTCATGGCAATGAAAGCAATTCTAAGAAGTCTGGACAAATAACAGCACACATCCGAAATCCCGACATCATCTTTCTAAATGAAAGCATACGTTCAGCATCTTGTATTTAAGCAATTCTAATCTAATCGAAGTTTCCACTTGATGCACGCAAGGATGTATCCATTCTTTTGTGAAGAAGTGGATTGTGTTATTTTGTATATATCTCCCGAGTGAGTTGGTCTCTGAAACTGAAAAGCTTGTTTAGCTTAGTTAACATTACAAAGCACTGTGTACATTGACCGATCTTTTGGTGCTGGTGGCGAAACTATTTTCGTAGATTGTATGTCATCTATCTTTTTTTTCCTCAAGCTCGAGAGCACCACTCGATGCGAACTACTAATTTATAGATATTGAAAAGGTACCCTACAATGGCTGCTGCAAGAATTCTTGGTTACACCACAACAAGATTTGCGTACACTACAGTACAAGGCTATCAGTGACTCTTGAGCTCTCCTAACGAAAACACTAAACAGCTCTTTGATTCTACATCAGCACATACTTAAAAAAAAAAAATTTCACAAATGGGAACGCGGCCTTCGCAATGTGCGCGACTAGAAGGCCCCTTGGTGATTATGGGTGCCCTCGTAGGTCGTTATCACGTACCTCGGGTCTTCTCTATCCCGTTCAACCCTCTTCTTTACAGGACAGCCTTCCACAGAACACCGATAGTAGTTCCTGCAGATCGTTCAAGAACAAAATCATTCGGCGAAAAGCGAACCGAACCAGTACATCTGCGGTTCTTTCTAAGACAGCTTTCCAAGTCAAGTCTCCGTTTCGCAGCAAGAAAATGTTTTTGGCTAATACCATTTGAGGGAGGAATATAAACAGACGAACACTGGGGCATGGGAGTCAATTTATTAAACTGTTCTTGTCATTTTCAATAGTTAAACAGTGGGCAATACTGCAATCAACTCGAAGCAAGAACTACCTCGGATTCGGACTGTTCTTCACCATCTTCTTCCCGTACTTCCTCCACTTGAAACCATCATCTAGTATCTCGACCTCGGATTTCGTCTTGAAGGCGAATCTTTCTTTAACTTCCTTCTTCTCCTTTCCGCCTTCGGCGTCTGCTCGTGACATAAACAAACTCTTTCAGGTGCGAGTTAGCTAAAGCAATGAGTGTATGCAGTGCAGACAAACTCAGTGATTTTCTTTTACATGCGTAGGAACCCTAAAGACTAGCATCAAATCGGAAACCAAAAGAGAGAACGAGATGCGACGTCGGAACAGATATTTACGTCCACTGGGGCCTTCTGGGTTGCTGCTAGATCCGATGGAATCGTCAACTTCACTGGACTGGTAAAAAAAACTATTCGCGGGCACCCCGTGGACCATGGACGCCGGATCGTCGCCTAGCCACTCGTCGATCTTTAGGAACTCCGAGAGCTCGAACTCGGACTGCTCGCTGAAGTCCATGTCTGGCGAGTCCGACGACCGGAAGTTAGTACTGTCAGACATTCCGGCGACTACCGACGGCGAGGAAAGGAAGAGCACGCACTCCCCTCACAATCTCGAGTGTCTGTGGAGTGGAAGCGTTATCGGCGCGGCCCTTTATACCGAGCTTTCGAGTTCTTATCTAGTAGGCTGCTTCTCACGAGCTTCCTGCGATGATGTAGGAAGCTTCGACGTTAATTCTCAGTTGAAACGAGGCGCAAAAATGTGACAATCTCCCAGGTCCCACCAAGGAAATAAAGAAGGGAGACGAGGGTTTTTGCTCCATGAGGACAAGATCGAGAAGGACGAGATTGGTGGGGCCTACCAAGGATGACTTGAGGTTAGACTTAGCGCACAAGTTTTTGTGTGAATCAAGTTCGAGGGTCTCGTGCCAAGACCAACCCCTTCTCAACGGGGAAGAATAGTGAGTCAACTCTGACTACGACGGGCTGGGGGAGACTCTGGCTTTCTCCTTGGATCCATTCACCATCTGAAAATGCTGCACATCTGGGTTCCTTGGCAGCTGCTAGGCCATTCAATCCTAGTACTTGATTTCACCATCTGAAAATGCTGCACATCTGGGTTCCTTGGCAGCTGCTAGGGCATTCAATCCTTGTGTTTGATCTCGAATACGGTCCAAGGGTGTTACGGGATACCGAGTCGTGTAGTTTCCAACTTGTGAATATTCCATCGAGTCGATCTTATCTCGAAAAACAAACACGACACCTAAATGAAAAAGAGTTCTGACGTGTTTTACACGCTTTTCTTTATTATCACTTTTGACTGACGGGTATTGAGATATTATTGCAATGAGGAATGCTCTAAGAAACATCCTTTTTTTGATGAAAGGTAAGACCTGGCTTTGGCCATAAGCTCTTTAATCTGCTTGTTCACACCTGATGAAGCTAACAGAACTTCTGGGGTCACCCATCCGATAAAAAAAGAAATAATATCAGGGCAAGCTTTCCCATATTGGATCAGGGTTTCTTGTTCAAGATAAGTATACGGATTACCTTATTGGCTGGTCATAAAGAGGTCAAATGTGTGGTCAAGTCAACTTAACAAAAAATTAGAAAAGAAAAGCCATGTTTGTAGATTCAGTGCACAAGAACTGGAATTCAATGATCGTATTTGCTTCAGTCGTCACTTTCTTTCATCATCATATGTAGTAAGATGCTCTTGCCTTTATTTAACAGCTGTGTGAAATAAAACTATTCTGCCTAATGAAACCCCGAATTATTCACTCGACCCTGTAGTCCTATCGGGCGAGATTGCCGAGCGAGAGACGGAAGTGTCGCGGGGCTTTCCTCTCGATGCCGATGGATTCGAATCGCCATAGATCTAGAAAGATGAATCTGAGTCGGGATTTAACTCATGAATCGATACCGACCTTGTGGGATGGAAAAGCTTCAAGGCACATAAAGCAAAGCATGCGTCTCCGTGACTTCATTTTTCATAGGTCAGCAGCGAGCGAGGAGGGCCAGTCTGATGGTTGACTGAGAAGTTGTGAGGAAGCTTCTATCGTCCAAGCTGATCTGCTCGTCGAATTGTATCGGGTCTCCTTTTGAAAACGAAAGAGATAAATGGAGAAACCGAATATCGTCTCGAGTCGTCTTTATTCCCATTTTTTTTTTTTTTGTGTGGGATACACTATTTCGGCAGGTCGTCGTCAATTTCAGCAGGCTATTAATTGCAAACCCGGGGTACATAGGATCCCGTACTGTCACAATTAGTTTGATTATGATGCTAATGGTGGATATTAGGCATCTGTCAAAATCAAGAAGGATTCGCTACACAACAATGAGGCGATGGTGGTCTCCGGGAGCTTGTTCCTGGAACCAGCGTCGGATGCATTTATTGCTGGGCAAAGGTCGTAATTCTTGTTTTTGATCCGAATTCGTTGTTGATAGAATCGGTCGTAGTTTGGAAATTACGGGTCTCAAATGGAGTCCAAATGGTTTAACGGTGTTGGATGGTTTTGGACTTCTCCAACCCCAAAAGGGTAGCTCAAAGAGTGAGAATTGAGTTAAGGTTAGAATCATAATAACCCTCTCCAAGTGATTGTTGAATCCAAACTTGTTGACAACCCATACTCTAATACCCAATGTTGGGTGATATTGGACTTCTCTCTCCCGTAAAGCTAGCTCTAAAGACAAGGGTTTCCCTTGTGTTTATAAATTGACCACCAACCCTCTTAAAAACTGATCAATCTCCCCCATATATATTGAGCCTTGGGTTAGAGCCGTAACAACTTGTATCTTCCGAGTGACTATAGGATCCAGACTTTTTGATAACTTGGGTCCCGATACCAATGATAGTGGTCTTGAGCTACTCTCATCCCAAAAGGATCTCGATAGCTTCGATTGTAAAAGTAAACATCTTATCATTTCAATTAATGTCTTATTTATTCTCTCAATTAAGCCATTTAACTAAGGTGTCTCGAGAGGTGAATGATTATTGTTTGCAATATTCATCAAAGGGTCCAACATACTATCCCCGTTATAAGTTTTAATGTATTTCAACTTCTTTCTAGGTCCTCTCTCTTAATTGAAGTTTGAAACTGCTTAATAGCATCTAATACTTGTTCTTTAGTTTTCAAGGTAAAAACCCAAAGTTTCCTTGAATAAATCATCTATGAAAAAAATAAAATCAAGAAAGTCACAAAGTGATTTTGTTTTCATAGGATCACAAATATCAGAATGCACCAAATCAAATATACTTGACTTTTTCAAAGGAGGGGAGCTTTTCAATACAACTTGATTATGTTTTCCCATTAAAAGATAAGCACATTTGTTTAGTGCTAAACTTTTCATTCTCGAAAGGAGCTTCTTGTTGGCCAATATTAACAAACCATTTTCACTAATATGATGAAGCCTCTTATACCATAAGTCAACTGTTTTTTCATTGTTTATTACATTAATTTTGTTTGTGGACAACTTTGCCTGTATAATATACAATGAATAAATTTTTTTGCTTTTAGCCACAATCATGGAACCTTTAGTAAGCTTCCATCGACCATCACCCCTCATCATCCAACTTACCTTATGAAAATCAAATTCAAATGAAAATCAGGTTGTTGTCAATTTCAACCGGTTACTAAGTGCAAACTTGGGGTACTTAGGAGCATTGTCCTATCACAATTAGCTTGATTATGATGCTAATGGTGGATATTAGGCATCTATCCAAATCAAGAGGGATTCCCTACACAATAATGAGCGATGATGATCTTTTAGAGTTTGTTCCCAGAACTTGCATCATATGCATTCTTGACCAAATTTGTCATCGGTAGAATTGATTACATTTTAGGGATTGACAGATCTCAAATGGAGTCCACGTGCTTTAATTGTTTTGGATGGTTTTGGGCTTTTCTTACTTCAAAATCTAGCTCAAAGAATAAGACTTATTATTAGCCCCTTTCACAAACAATGTGGGATTATCTTAACAATCTTATCCTCACGCATGAGGTTTAGGTTGGAGCCGCAACAACCCTCTCTAGATGACTATTGGGTCCAGGCTTATTGGTAATCTAGGCTCAAATACCCAGTGTTTGTGGTCTTGAGCCTCTCTTACCTAGAAAGCTAACTCAAAATGTGGGACTTTTCCTCACACTTTTAAACCGACCATCAGCCCTAGATAAATTCCAATAATCTTTCCCTTGCACATCGAGCCCTAGGTCAAACCGCAACAACCCGTATCTTTCGAATGACTATTGGATCAAGATTTGTTGATAACTTGGGTTCTAATATCAGTGATGCATGATCTTGGTTACCTCTCATTTCAATAGGATTTTCATAGCGTTGATTGTGAAAGTAAATATCTTACCCTTTCAACTAGTGTCATGTTTTTTCTCTCAACTAAACCATTTAAATGAGGTGCCTTAGGAGATGTTTTTTTAATGTTGAATGCCTTATTGTTTGCAATATTCATCAAAAGGTCTAGTATACTCTCCCTTATTATAAGTTCTGTTGCATTTCAACTTTTTTCCAATCTATCTCTCAACAGGAGCTTGAAATTGCTTAAAAACACATAATACTTGATATTTAGTTTTCAAGATATAAACCTAAAATTTCCTTGAATTATCATCTATGAAAATATTTTTTTTAAAAAAGGATCAAATAAAGAAATAATAAAAAAAGAGAAAAATTTAAAAAATCATAATGTTATTAAACAATATGTACATCAATGTTGGTAGTACCATGTAGGACAATAGGTGTCCACGTTAGTGATTTTCAATTTAAATTGATCGAATAGATTGAATTGATACCAAATATGAAATTGTTTAGAACTAATAAGCCTAATTAAAATATTTAGGACTGTATCCATATAATAGATTTATAATTTTTTGGATACTTTTCCCGAGTTGAATGACCATCGCTTGTATTTGAAATTGCAAAGTACTCTTTGCTCATTAAATCAGTAATACTAAATTTTGCACAACCGAGGCGGCTTGAAAAGGTTCAGTGGACTAGACTCTAGGACATGCATTCTCATTGGTCCCTCTAGGAAAGGGGACCATGCTAACCCTCTTTAGTTCCATTCTCGGCAACTTCAATAAATAGGGTCATTTAGAAGCTTCGAAACCCTTCAATGCCATGCTATTGACTAAGGAAAATTCGAACAAAAAAAAAAACCTAAGGAAAAGAATAGTTCTCTAAATACTCTAGCATATTAAACTTTGAATGTGGAACCAATTCTAAGTTTAGGTTAGAAAGCAGTAATGTACGCATTTCGTATCCAGACGCTTCATGTCATTTCAAAAAAAAAAATGCATAAAAAACGAAATAACATTGTGGAGACATTATTTAATATTGGCATACAGTCCTTTCATTGTCAATCTCTGTCTCTGTTCAATTATGTTGGTATTGGTTGCAATTTGAGTTAACATCCTTGATACGACACTGACCTAGACAAGATTTGGGGCGGTGAATCTTGACCGTGATCTCGACTGAAATCGATCCAATCACATTTTGACAATTTTTTTTTGGTCATAAATACTTTCACCAATTTAAGTAGCATTATTAGGTGTAATAGGGAAAATAACACAAAAGGTCCATGAACTTTAATCTATTGTGTAATATAGTTCATGAACTTTTATTTAATGTGCTATGTGGTTTATGAAATTTTAATTTATTCAATGTAATTTCTGAACTTTTCATATATATTCAATTTAGTCTATGGAATTATATAAAAATATTAAATGTTGTTTTCGTGAACATATTTATATAATTTAAGAACTACATTGAGCTTGTATCAAAAGTCAAAAGACTATATTGTAAAAATTCAAAATTCATGGATGACATTGAGCATTAGGCTAAAGTTCAAGAATCATATTGAACAAATTAAAAGTTTAGTGATCATATAGCATGTTAAACCAAAGTTCACGAATCATTTGTATCATTATCCTTGCAAAATAATAAGAAGTGGGCCCAACCTTTCATTGCGGCCCGGGTCGGCCCACTAACTAGCCCAACTAAGCTATAGAATGTCGTTCCAGGGCGAAATGGACCCAAAACGACGCCCCTCTTCTTCTACTTCTGCGTTTCAGTTGAGACTTCATTCGACTCTTTTCCCTCCGAGCTGCTCCGACGGCGAGCGATGCGCCTGTCCGCGCCGTCGGCGGCCGCCAGTAAGGCGGAGTTACGGCGGCTGAGCAACGCCGAGCGCTCGGCCTACTTCGCGCGCAGGGAGGCGGCGAAGGTGTTGGGGTTGGTCCTGCGGGGCGACGCCCGGCGGCGGGCCGTCGGTTCCGTCAAGTCGCTCGTCTACAGCCCCTCTGTCAGGAACAAGAGAGCCACTTTCGCCTTGGTTTGCCAAACGCTCAAGCGTAAGATGTCTAAAGTTGTGCGCGGTGCATTTGTGAGCCATTGTTTTTCCGTTTGCTTCTCTCGCATGGAGGCTGTGTTTCGAAAGTCGTGCCTGCTAGAGTTGGCTTAGTTTTGTTCCAGTTGTAGGGTTTGTCTCGAGTGATTGAGATTGATGTTGTATGATAGTTTTACGTACTCTACTGGTGCTGAAATTTATGGTTTGGTGGAATTTCCATGAATTACTGGGAAGTGGTAGATGCGTTTTCTTTGATAGTTGGAATGGATCATGTGGTGTTACCTACATTATGAAATTGGCGAAAGTGACAAGATCACATGGTTTGAAAATGCCTGATTTTGACTGAAACCAACGCCGAGAATTTTCAATGGATGATGAATTCTGTGCAATCAAAATGAAGCTTGAAAGTCTCATTTGAAATAGAAGCCATTGGGGATGTCTCCATTTGTAAGGTCATGAATGGCAGAGTGGGAGAGTGATGATGATAGCTGAAGTTGAAGAGAACCCCACTGATTCTACTTATGGAAATCCCTTGTCCTTGGATCAGCCTATTGCCATTTCATTGCCTGCTTGGCAGTTAGTCAAGTGGCAGTTGTAACTGGCATGTCTCACATGTGGCATTGTGAAAGGATGAAAATGAATCCACTGTCTTCTGGATTAATCCAAGGCAGATGTAGTTTGACTTTAGAAAGTTGAAACCGAGATGAGCACTTCCATTTGGGCCAATAATATCCTTCACTGCTCAGCATCTTTTGCTGAAGTAGCTCTCTTTAAAAGAGAGCCACCCTTGAAATATATAAGCAAAATTGCACTTCAGTAGCTGTAAAATGGAAACCCTGGATCTGATAAAAAATGCATCTTGATTAATAATGTAGTGCATCTTGAAAATTCATTTCCTGCTTACTTTTTTGATTTATGAGATCTTGACATTGTGTAACTGGCCACTGGCTCAGATTTAAGATGTCATTGATTAAATAGGCTGTATCAACTGCGCTAATTCTGTTTTTCTCCACTTTTCTTTTGGTTCAGCTCTTTGTTTTATGGCCCCTTTTGGTGGCTAGAATGTGGCTCATTCCATTTCCTCCACATAGTGCAACTTTCGTGTAATTATTGCTTTCGAGTTGCAAAATTAGTTCTAATGGCGTTTATATCTACTGGCCTTTTCCAGTATGCTTTTTAATTTAATTTATATGTGATGCATGCAACTAATTAGAGTCTTCTGTCAAACAATTGGCTTCTTTCGTTGCTTTTTCAATAGAATGATCTTTTGTCTGATGCCGTCTCAGATCTTCCTATTATAAAGAAGATCTTGGAGGATGCTGACATTGTAAATAGCAAGTGGAAGGTAAAATTATCCATTCACTCATATGCCAACTCATGTAACGAGATAAATTTCTTCTAGCGATGTGAGCATGAGATAATTTAAAGTTTTCTCTGATGTAGTCTATCAGTTGTTTTTGCTGACGTACTTGGTTATTGTTGTTTTGAAATATTCAATTACAACTCAATGAGTTGCAAGTTCCATTTTTCACTATAGTACACTATCAGAAGAAAATAATGCTAGGGATACTTAGACTCATATCGAATGTATTTACTAGATGATGCAATAGATTCCTGTTGAGTGCTTAAATGGGCCAACAAACTTAAATAACTACTTATGCTTGCCTCATCATTTAGTAAATTCATTTAGTAAATGGGGTGCATAATACCTTTAGCATTACTCTTCAAAAAAGTTTTCTCTGGAAATTTTTGTAATCATCAGATGAATATCTCTTGCGATGGCTCTTTAGATGTGGGAAGTTGCTGGGTTTGATAGGACCTGCCAAATTTCCAGCTTATCCAGCTATTGAGCAGAACCCTTTTTTGTTATTTTAATTTGATCAATGAGCTAGTGTGAATAACTTGGCTTGGACATTTTATGTTCTATATTTCGCTCTTGCAGAGAAAAGAAGACTTGCTTTTCATAGCGACGTATGACGTTCTCTTTGGTCAAGTAAGTCATTGGCTTTCCTTAGACTCAAGAGTGCATCGTGCTCCAGTATTCTCACTGCACTGGGCTAGCTTATGCTTATGGTATCCTGGACAATAGTTCAGGTTTTTTTCTCTTTCGTCTGTATGGTGAATGAAAAACTTTTCCAGTGTGAACTCTTAGCAGTAATCTAAGGAGTTGTGACCGTTAAAAGCAAGAAGCACATCATTCTCTATGTCTCCTCCCCTATTTAGAAAAAAATGATTTAAGTGTTCTTTCACCAACTACATAAGGTGTATTGTTTGGGGCTCATACATCAAATCTATTATATGGGCTCTTCTTACATGCAGCTTGTGGTTGTAGGGAGGTGCTTGTTGCTTCAGGCATTGGCATAAATATTTAGTCATTGATTTTGGTCCATTTGGTAATGTTACTATTAACTGCAGCTGATTTGCAAGAGTACTCTGTGCTGCAGGCAAAACAGTCAACGGGTGATGCAGAGAAATTTATCATCCAGCATAAAATTAAGTTGCAGTCAGCTTTAAAACAATTGTTACTGAGAAAGAAAGTGAATGGTGTAGATGAATTGACAAACCTTTATCAAACAGGAGGTCTATATTCGTCCCTCTTTTAGCTTTATTGGATTCCATTCTTTCATTTTGAGGCAGAGGTTAAGCATGCTTTTGTTGCAAAATTCTCAAAATTTGTCTATCTAAACTATTTTGCCCTGTTATTATAAATCCAACAACCCCTGATGCACACAGGCAATTGTTTTCTTTAGTTCCATTTTGGGGACTCAATACCAGCTCAATGTAACACAGAAAATGACATATTACTATGGAATGACTTGATCATTAGATTAAAAATTATGGTTGTCTAATTAATTTGAATCAGTGACTTGAGGACCTATTTTTTCCACGTACTTTGTTTGAATAATGAGTTTTAGGGACTATGAATTAGAGAACTATTAAAGGAAAGAAACTTGTACTTGAACACAGCTACTTTCAAGTATCGCTTTTAGTTGGATGGTCATATGGCCGTGGTGTTTCTGACATAGGGAGTTGTGCTGCCTTTCTGCCTGTATGTCCCTATCCTTTTATAAAACTGAACTAGTCAAAAATTTCATTTCAGTTGTTGCATGAAACATGCAAATGACATCCTCTAGACTTCATCTAATTCAGGTTCTGATTTCTCATGCAGATGCTCCTAAACCACGATATGTTAGAGTGAATACTCTGAAATTGGATATTGGATCTGCCATGCTTGAATTGGGAAAACTAACAAAGGTATTTTTCTTGTGTGAATTCTTATTGGATCCATTGCATGCCTGTGTACATCATGTGTGTGTGAAATAACTATAAAGTGGGCAAGAAGAAGATTGTAACCGGGGAATCTACAATGTGGAAGTGCAGAGACAAATGGGTGTCGGTCTTCTTGATCCCTCTATTATAAGTACTGTGTCACCTTTGATTGACAATTTGGTTAGTTAATAACCTGTTTTGCTGAATGATTTGGATGCTGCATAACCTTGAATTTAAAGTATGTCCACCCTCTGATGCTTTTTGATGCATTTGAATATCTCAATTAAGTGGTGGACATTCCCGAAATGACATTATGGTTTGTGTGTTGCATAGGTTCAAAAGGATGGCCTGCTTCCTGACCTGCTTATTCTGCCAGGCGGTACTGACTTGCACGATCATCCTCTGGTCTTGAATGGAAGTGTCTTTTTGCAAGTAAGGTGTCAGGAAGAATTACGGTTCAGCTGCTGTCATGATGTGGTTCTAGTGTCTAATCTTTAGTTTGAAGGACGTTCCATGTGTTTTATCTAATGTTGAGTTTGGTGGGAGAGATTTTTTATTTTGAATATCTAATTTTGTAGGGTAAAGCAAGCTGTATGGTTGCAGCAGCCCTTTGTCCTGAGCCAGGCTGGGTGGTGAGTTGCTTTTTGGTACTGTTTCTAATGTTCTCTTTCTGAGGTGTACCTAAATGTCAAGAAAGATACCTTGCCATTTTTCCTGAAGTGGTTCGCATATCCTGATCCTTCTTTTTCTGAAGGTTCTTGACGCTTGTTCTGCACCTGGAAACAAAACTGTCCATTTAGCTGCTCTCATGAGGGATAAAGGAAAGATTATAGCTTGTGAACTCAATAGGCAGAGAGTTTACCGTCTAGAAGATACTGTCAGGCTGTCTGGCGCTTCCAGTATCCTTTTACCCCGTTTGCCAGTAATTTGGGCGGCTATTGACAGCTAGTTTGTATGCTTCTGTTTGTATTATATTTACAATTGGGTGCATTGTCTTTAATATTTGGGAACATTAGTTTAACCTGCTTAAGAACATTCGTCATTCACTTTTGCATTCTTGGTTCTTCTCTTTGTCATGCAAGTATTGTCCACTTATTGTGAGCCTTGATAGCTGCTAGACATCCATGTAGTCCATGGAGATTTTTTAAATTTGACCCCAAGCGTTCACCCATACAACAAGGTAAAGAATCATAACGCATTCCATGGTATTCTTGGTTTAATGCACATGTTTTCGTGGTGCTTTGCAACAGTCTCACCGCCAGAAAATTATTATTTCCATTTCTCCAGGGGTTGTGGGGTGGCTTGTCCATCTGCCCCGTGTGTTTCTACACATAGTCATGAGAGTTCACATTTGCAGGTCCGAGCAATTCTTTTAGATCCGTCCTGCTCGGGATCTGGGACATCTGCTGAGAGATTGGATCACCTGCTTCCTTCTTACACGACCGGTAATTATCCATTATTTATGCAAGAATTTTTAAAAAATAGTACCCGATGGCTCTGTTTTCCAGGAGTTATGACAAGAATTATCCATGTCTCGTGCATCATTTGCATTTCACTTTATTAATAGTGTCCAAACCCCCTCGATATCTCTGGGTTATACAGGTCATGCAGCTGATGGTACAGAAATAGCGAGGCTCAGCAAACTTGCAGCTTTTCAGAAGAAGGCCCTGTCACATGCATTAACTTGTGAGTTTGTGATCGATTCCAAGACCATTAGCAATTCTTCGGAAGGATCTCATGTATTTTTCTCTGTGCAGTTCCAGCTGTAGAAAGAATCGTCTATAGTACATGCTCCATCCACCAGATCGAAAACGAAGATGTGGTCCAGTCTATCCTCCCTCTTGCTGCATCTCATGGGTTTCGCCTGGCAGCTCCCTTACCCCAGTGGACTCGCCGCGGTCTTCCAGTTTTCGAAGGCAGTAAGTGCCGTGTCATCTGATTTAACAACTTCCCGGAGGACTCTTCTGCTTGTTTTGAAAGTCTGTTTTCGGCCTTTGTCCCCCTGAATCACCGTTCCTTATCATGCAGCCGAAAAATTACTGCGAACTGATCCAGTGGAGGACAAGGAGGGTTTCTTCATTGCTCTCTTTGTCAAAGAACATGTCGACAGGCATGGAGGAATTCCATCTGGATTCTCTACTCAGAAAACCAATAGGAGAGTCGCCGGTTTGACAAAGAAGAGATTTGTAACGGGCACTAGATTGTCCAGGTTGCTTTTTTACTCACCAGGATTGCAGACTAAAACTACTTGAGAATCATTATGACATTTGCAATTTTTGATACCCTTTTAGATCAACAAATCACGCCGATCGGCTGAACTTATTGCGAGTCATTAGATCGGTTCCACCACGAGTCCTGCAGGGATCTTCTAAAATTGATTTAACCAAATTCGATCAGTGCAAGAGAAGTCTTCGACAGATAAATTTGAACTGTCAGAATACCTGAATCGGTACACTGTGCTGAAGTGAATTTTGGTAACACTCGCTTTTGAGGACTCAATCGCCAACTAGAACATCAGTTTTCATGGAATTTGTCTCGCTGCTCTGTTGCATACTTAAAATTTAGCGTGCGACTGGAGTTCCTTGCAATCGGTTTCCGATTTCAGAACCGTGGATGTTCAAGCTAGACTTTTTCGCTTTTCTCAAGGGGAGAACATCACGAATGATGGACAAAATCAAGAAGATGAGAAAGCTAGAGAAAGAAAAGAACCAAGCCCTTCATAGACATACGAACGCTCTGGGGGATCGGGACCTGGATGGCCCTAGGCTATGGCTCCGGCGGTCGCCTCTTTAGTCTCTCTACTTTTGCTGCCACCAACCCGACCCAGCCGGGGCTGCCCGACCTGACCAGGGTTGCCGCTGCCATCTTCTCCTAGGCCACATTCTCTAAGTAGCAAGGCTTGAGAAAGAGAGTTGGACTTAATGATGTGACTGGACTTTTTGAACTTAATTTTGTTTTCTTTTGCCTGTGAATTCGGACACTACTGGTTTTTCTTCATGTTCGCTGATACAAAAACCTTGGATGAGTGATTGTAATATCTTCATCATTGAAGCACACAACAGACATACGCAACAAGCTTCATTCCAGAGAAACCCCACACAACCCAGACTTTTTACACTACTACTGAGCACACAACAGAAGAACAAAAGAAGAAACCCTTTTCTTGTTTCTTCGACACCCCCTCATTCTTTCTCCATATTAGGCCCTGGACATGGACGCACGCGGTCAGAGGCAAGCTTTAGGCGATCTGGACCTCGATGATCTTGGGCTTCTTGGGCTCCGGCGGCGGCCTCTTCTCCACCGTCACCGTCAGTACCCCGTCCTGGTACGCCGCCGCTATCTTCTCCGGGTCCGCGTTCTCCGGCAGCACGAACTTCTTCAGGTACTTCCCCAGCCTCCTCTCCATCTTTATGTACCTCAGCAGTCCCCCTCCTGCTCCATCCTTCTGATCCTTCAGGTCCTTCAGGTCCTTCTCTTTCTCTCGCTTCCTCTCGCCGCTCACTACCAGCATGTTCCCGTCCTCCACCTGGACTCTGATCTGGTCCGGCTTCAGCCCCGGCATGTCGAGCACGAACACGTACGAGTTTGGGTACTCCTTCACGTCGGCCGGGGTCGCCGCCATCGCCTTCTTGTCGCGCAGGAAGGCGCGGGACGGGGCGTGGTGGGACTTGCCGTCGGCCTCGTCGGAGAGGTCGAGGAGCTCGTGAAGGGTGTCCAGACGGTGGGGTCGAAGCCCATGTCTCGGAGATCCATGCTCTTCAGCTGTGGAAGCTTTGATGAAAAAGCGTGAGCCAAGTGTCTCTTGTGCTTCTTGGTGAAGTGCAAGTCTTGGAGTCCGAGGTATTTATATGGAGGTGACGAGGTCGGCGGTGTGACAAGTAACCTTGTAGATCCTTCGACAGGGCTCGGTGGAATTCGAGATTTCCCCAGTGTCTGTCCGGCTGCGATGACACGTGGGGATGGAGCGCACAAGCCACTGACACATCACAGAGCTTGCTTGCGTGGCATCATTCTCAGTTTTTTTTGTTTTTCCAATAATTCGTTTTGCTTTTGTAATTTAGAAACCCAACTATATGAACACGACATCGATCTCAAACCTTAGCTAAAGCAAAATTGGGTTCTCGCGATGCCTATGGTAATCCGATTTTTGTTCATGTAACTTAATGGATGAAAATATAAAAATAAGAAAAAGAGAGAGGAGCTCCATTGGTTGACTAAAAGGATTTTCACAAGTACTTTCTGGTTTCCCCTTCAAAATGCCAAAAAAGTAAAAGATTGTTTTAGTTCCAAAATAATCTAATGTCGACTATCAATATTTTTGTAAGATTTAGAAAGTCTACCGTTAATTGAGGTAAAATTAAAAGTGTAAATACAAAATTTAGAACTATGAATAATAATACATGTCACTTCAAATCGAAGTTTTAAATAGGTTATAAAGTCTTTAAAAGAGAAATAAAATCAATAAAGATTACATTTTTAGCTAATTAATTTAATATTAAGATTGATGATATTTATATTCAAACTATATAAATATATATGTAAGGAAATAATTTTATAAGAAAATTAGAATAATGAAATAACAAATGATACTCTTCTTATCTAAAAATATCTCTAATAATATTTTTTAATAGGAAATTCTCCAATATCCACAAATATTCTTTAACAAAAGAGTAGGCTTATAATCTTTACTATTAAGATACTCTAGTAATTAAACAACTCATAATTTGTTGCTTCGTGGTGGAATTTGGAAAGAGGTGGGATGTGGAGAAAGCATCGGTTCAGAAAGCAATCGGTGAGCCTCCTTCATACGTAGTGGGGCACAAGGTGGCCCCGACCTCCACGTGGCTTGGGTCGAATAGGACCGATTCGACGGATAATTATTATTGCACGGATTTGAAACATGCCTACCTATTTTTATTTTTAATAATATCATCTTTTATACTAGACTCACATAATTCAATGAACTAAGATGGTATATGTAAACTTCCCTCCATCTTAATTTCTATTCGAGCTCAGAGGTCTCCATACGGAGAAATATTTCTCTCGAACCGTATTATGAAGATTTTCCTAATATCAATCGGGCTGTTATATTCCAATTTAATTTTGACATTTTGTGACGTTAATTTCAACCGAGCCATTAGAATCTTAGTATATATTAATCTATGACTCTCATGGAACTTCAGACCAATCGTTTGGACTAGTAGGGCTGAAAGGTTTACCTCATCTCACCCTTTATATTCACATATATTAATGTGCATCGAAATCAACAGAGATGGTCCTACATACTCTTTATCACATGATAAAATACATTTTGCAAACCCTTATTAGATTTCATTACACAGAGACATGTCTCCTTACACATATCAAAGCCCCGTGCAAAGTCAGGCAAGATAACAGAAGGAACTCCAGAAGCCCCCAAAAACTTTCGTGGACAGAATTAAAACTGAACCCATCATCAACCAGCCTTGACTTCGATGGTCTTGGTCTTCGGCTCCGGCGACCGCACCTTCTCGACGGCCACCCTCAGCACCCCGTCCTGGCACGACGCCGTCACCGTCTCCACGTTGGCGTTCTCCGGCAGCGCGAACCTCCTCATGAACTTCCCGGTCCTCCTCTCCATGCTCAGGTACTTGGCCCCTTCCTCTTTCTCCCTCTTCCTCTCCCCGCTCACGACGAGCACGTTGTCGTTCTCTATCTGGACCTTGATTTCGCTCGCCCTTATCCCGGGCATGTCCACGACGAACACGTAGGAGCTCGGGTACTCCACGACGTCGGCAGGGGTCGCTGCCATGGCCTTGGCGTCACGGACGTAGGCGCGCGAGGGGTTGTTCCTCGATTTCTCGGGCTCCTCGGGGAAGTCAAGCATATCTTCGAGGATCCCGAGGAGGCGCGAGTCGAAGCCGAGATTTCGCAGATCCATATGTGATATGTCTAGAAAGAAAGAGGGAATGTGTGTGATTGTGAGATGAGGAGGCTGGTGCTCTAGTTAACTGGGGTTTTATAGAGCAATTTGAAGGGGAGGGGATTGCCATGAGAGAGGTCTTGAGAGTGTTCTGGAGAAGAGTAAAGCGGACTGCTCATGATGGGTTTTGAGATGCTTCGGCAATCTTCTGTAATCTACTACAACAAGATTACTAAATAGGGACTCTGACCTTTTTAATGACACGTAGTCCATTTGATTCATCTGCATCAATCAATCTCATTTTCCCGCGATGGAGCACCCTCCAACGTCGAATAAATGCAAAAAAATTGCCATCATTTCGGTAAATCCTTCACTAGATAAGGTTTCTTTCTTTAATCAAAAGCTGTGAAGAAGTATTTCAAATTTAGAATTTAAATGTATATAAGATAGTTCCAAGGTTTATTTTTAAAATAAGTCATCAATCTTATAGTACCCACAATTCGATTATTACTTATTTTGATAAATAGAACTTGAAAGAAACTTGCGAGTCGAAATTTGAGATTGACAATCGCCTATGAACAGTGGCTAGAAAAGGAAAAAAAGAAAGAAAACTATCATTGATTGGGCATGTTAGCGATGATTTCTAAACAATGATTTTGTTTATCATGGTTCAAAAAGTTTATACCAAAAACTCAAGCGGGTAAATGGGTAGAGACGGATATATAAAGTACATGCGAAATAAATTGAGGCACGATTTGGCTTTGAGATCATGATGTTCAATTCAAAAGCTTGGACTGATAGTGAATGGAGAGAACATGTATATAAAATGCAAATAAACCCCACAGTCAAGCAATATGAAATATTTCAACAGTCATACTTTAAAAAAATAAAATTGTGCTTGAAAGTTAACTAATAATTTGCTTGATACGTCTCATAAATAAAAGAATCATACAAGCCCCCATTTGTGAGGGCAAATGTACAATACAAGCTTCTTAACAATGGAAGCATGACTGGATCATAACATTAGCCACGGGTCTAGGGTCAGCTGCGAGAAAAAAAGAGACCGCAGGCCACGTGCAAAATTGACTGGTTTCCGACATGAAGATAATTTATGAACTGTAAGATCACTTTTGCATTTACTAATACTTAAGGACGTAAAGGTAATTTAATGACGCCGGAACTAATTTTATAAACGCAAAAGTATGACTTACAAACATCATTTTGCAGTTATGATACTAAAGATGTGGCTGCAATTAGACCGCTTTAGCAATTTATTAAGAAAAAGTATAATTAAGATCATCAAGAATTAGCACTCACTCAATTTACTAATTACAAGGAAAATGACTTCATTAGAGGTGCATTACATCTTATAAGGTAAATTACTACTTTAATTTACTTACTACAAGGCATATTATTGTCTTAAGGGACGTTACTACTATGAAGGTAAATCACTCATTTGATTGCATGAGAGTACTTACACTTAGTAATTTCCTTATAACATACTAAATTATCTCAAACCATAGTAAGTGATATAATACTTGCTAATTGACCTAAAGCTTTGGTAAATTGGCTAAACTCCTCATAATAACATTGCACTTATTATTCGTACAGTTTTATTTAAAAATAATGACATTTCTTTACACTTCGTTAAGTTGGGGATGTTGTCACCAGTAATTAACAATTGATGATTTTAATTTTCTTAAATAGTCGTAATTGGTAGTTCATTATGGTTAGTACTTTTCCACCGTTAGGTGGCATTATTAAAACTGGCATACTTTCCTTTTTCTTCCCCAACTGTAAAGTCCCCGTCATACCTGACCTAATTAAGGGAAAAGCAAATACCTTTGGCATGTGTTCTCTTCTTACTTGTAGCCATCTGTGATCTGAGTACAACCGCAACTCACTTCTTACATTAACTACATTATATAAAGAAAGAAGAAAGAGAAGAGAATTCCATGTATTAATATTACCTCCGGTTGATACTCCAATCCATCATCCATGTAAGCTCCATTCTTTACATGCATCATCCATGAACACGCCTAAGACACTTATTGTTTAAACCAGCACATAGACACATGCATGCATTCTCAAACGTATCGTACATAATTGGCTGATGGGCACACTGAATAGCACATAGTCTATAGCATCGACTTTTGCATGGCCTCATGGCTCTGTGCATTTCTTCTAGGACAAAGGCACCTGTAGCTATAGACAACCACTAAACCATAGGATCGTCCCTCTTCCCTTTTTTGGAGGCTTTGCGGACAAATTTCAGTACTTTGCATGCCAATTTCAGGACTATGCAGACAAATTTCAGGACTATGCGTACCAATTTCAGGATTAAGCGCATTATATGGCACAAGAAAATAGAAAGCATCAATCCCCCCCCATATCAGGACCGAATAATAAGCAGATGTTTTGTTATTCTCCGGTGAGGAGAATTCTATGAGGAGCGAATAACTGAACGCTGTGAAGGTTATCGCAATCCACATAGTTAGCATTACAATCCATGTGGTGATCCGATGCTGCTTTAAGGGAAGACCACTTATGAGAAGCATAATGGTGCTAAGCGATGCGATGAAGCTTACCGTGTTAAATACTGTAAACAGCTTGTAATCATCATCAATTTTCCCACAATTCTTTGTAGATTTGTCAGGTGGGCTCTTAGCTGCTTCGTAAGCTATGGTAGCTACCAATGTCGCCACCACAATTAGCACCTTATGCATACCCTCTTGCCACTTTCTTTTCCTTTCCCTCTTCCTCTCTTTTCTTGTAAGTGAATGGAAGGTGGAGACCTTGTTATTCGTAAAGATTGGTCGTTTGGACGGGTCGTGATTCTCTGAAGTTTGAGGAATAGAATTCACAATCTCTGAGGCTCTTTCCATGCTTTGGCCTTGTGTTAGTTGGCCTAGTGCTGTGAAACCTTCGGAGTTTGTAATGTTCGGATCTACCCCTTTATTAGCGAGGAAGATTATAGTCTGCAGAGGAATAAAAAAGAATGTACCAATTGATGTCAAGTTTGAACAAGACAAGCACATGTTATATACTTTTGAGGACTAAGTTTACTTCTTGTGATTGTAAGTCCTTTAATATTTGTGACTATTATATGATGCCTTCAAAAGGGAGTCTCATCCCTTGTTGAATTTGTTTTGCTTCTCTGTTTTTATATTCCTTGTAATCTAGATGAAATTAGTGTGAAAATAAAGTGAAGCGTAAAGTTGTAGTTAATTTTGTGGACGAATGACTTATTTTCAAAATATCAAAACCTAGGGAAAATCGTCAAAAAAAATCCTAAACCTATGGCATTAGTGCAAATTGAATTCTAAATATTTTAACTGTGCAAATTTAATCCTAAACTTTATGACCTTGTGCAAATTCAGTCATTTCGCCTAATTTTAACCAAATATTGTTGACTTAGACCCCATCCGGTCTATGTGGTATAGTTGGCACTGATGTGGGCAATTTTTAATAATATTTTAATAATTTAATAAATTTTCTTTTTTATTACTTTTTTTGATTTTTTTTTTCTTTTTACTTTCTTTTCCGGTGACTAGTTGTTGACCACTAACCATGATTGGGGTAGCCTCGCTTGGGTGAGGGTCTCCATTGCTCGCCACAAGCGAGGTCAAGCCCCAACGAGAGCTCCCTCTTTTAGGCTAGGGTGGCCTTGTGAGATCTGGATTGGGGGAGGGCAGGCAAGGCTAGCCCTTGCTTAGGCCAGAGCTACCTCGCCTTCATCCAATCAGGGCTCCTCCTCGCCTGGCTGGGCCTTGCCTTTGGTGGGCAATGATGACTGTTGCCTAGGCAAGGCCAGCTTGCTCGGCCATGGCTAATGGTGGTAAAAGAAAGAAAAAGAAAAAAAGAAAAGAAAAAAAAAAATCAAAAAATATTATTAAAAATATTCATATTAGCGTCAGTCATACCATGTATGATGATCATTGTCCACATTAGTAATTTTTGGCCAAAATTAACTTGAAGGATTGGATTGACATTAATAAAAAGGTTCAGGACTAAATTAACACGATTAAAAGGTTAGAATTTTTTTGACACTTTTCATTGACGATTTATAAATAGATATCTTTTAACTTCCAAATATTTCTAGGACATTTATGTTTCCTAGAACTGCCTTTTTTATTGATAAACTCACTGAATTTGACTAGTGCAAAGGCTTGATCGGATAAACATACCTCAGTTTGTCCATCTACAGTAGCTAAATGCAAAATTGTGTTGCCATCTTCGTCCCTCGAGTTGATGAATTGATCATCACCCAAGATATCTATCAAAAGTTTCAAAGCTTCCAGTCTGTTGTGCTTCATGCATAAATGCAGAATTGTTTGGCCATGTTCGACGACACTATTGGCTGCATTAGGTCTTACTCGAACCAAGTACTCCAACACATCCACATGCCCTTTCATAGCTACGACATGAAGAGGGTTTCTTTTGTATTTGCCATGGACGAAACATATTTCGGGGCTGACTCTTACCAACCTTTCCACTATACAAAGGTATCCTTTTGTTGTCGCAAGATGAAGAGGCGTAAAACTCTGATAATCTTGCTCTCTTGCCATCTCAGCCTTTCGAGCCAGGATCTCTTCCGCGAAATCCAAGTGTCCGAGCATGGTTGCGATGTGCAAAGGAGTCTCGTTGTGATTTCCAGTCATGATTCTGTCAAGAAGCAGCTTATCTTTTTCAAACAGCTCAAGCAAAGAACGCACATTTCCTTTCACGGCGGCTTGGTAAAGCTCAGACTCCATGCTTGGCTCTCTAAAATGGGAGTTTCGGGAAGCTCACTACTCCATTTGGACTTATATAGGCATAACGAGGACCAAAAAATGACTGGTGGATAATGAGATATCTCTTATCTACAAATACGGGGCTCAAGTTTCCGTTGACCCGTCGTTGCGCCTCGGATGTTTCTGTACGCACGCTAGAAGAGATGTTAGCTGACGGCTCTATAGACCTAATCTAACTCCGCCGCGCCAATCGTTCGTAGACAATTGGAATCTACTTACAAGTGGTTCTTGGGGGAAGCAAGAAGAAACCGCAATCTCTCCTTTAAGCTTGTCGTTGTGGGAGATTGAATTTTAAATTGTTTGAAAGTCCTCGTAAATTGGCCTGAAGGAAACTGCCATTCTCTTGATCGTCACTTCTTTCATCTTCATTGCGATGATGTCCTTCCCTCAAACCTCGACCAGACATTTTACACACAATCTTAGACATGATTGGCTAAGATCAAAGACCAAAATTTATTCTCGCCGAACAATCAGGGATATATCAAACACCATTCCTGTCCTTTTCTTACGAATATGGACATATATGAAAGGATTTGACCTACGTAGACCAAATGCATACTATGGTCCCCAGATGCATCCCCCAATTTCTAAGCACGGCATGCCAACATCTAAAAGCTCTTCTTACAGCCTTATTTGAGCCTGCCCATTACCTTATTCTTCAGCTAAGATTACCAACTAGATGGATTAGGTTAGGAAGAAGCTTGAAATGATCAATAGTGTCACAAGTGCATTTTTGATTGGTCTTTCAACCAGCATGTTGCTAATTGTTGAAAATGTCCCGAATTTGAACCCATGAATAAGCCCGATCCATTAAAGGATAGTTCTAAAATAATATTTATGGACATTCGCGATTGTGTACAGTGGAAACCCATATTTCCTGTTCGGTGAGAGTCCAAGTTGGATATTTACTATGCTGTCTGGATGCCTAATTGGTGGGCATGATGGGTTTTGAGATGCTTCGGTAATCTTCTGTAATTTACTATAAAGATTACTAAATAGGGACATTCACCTTTTTAATGACACGTAGTCCATTTAATTGATCAATACTGATCGTTCTCATTTTCCTATCATAGCGTCGAATAAAATTCAAAATTTGCCATCACTTCAGTAAATCCTCCAATAGGTAAGGTTTCTTTTTATTTTATTTTATCAAAAGGTGTAAAGAAGTATCTGAATTTTAGCTTTAAAAATGACAGGGAATCTTATAAGACAGTCGCATACTTTATATTTAAAGTAAGAAGTTATCAACTTTATACTACCTCAATTCAGCTGCTACTGCTTTTAATGACTAGGGCTTGGAAGAAACTTATTTGTCGAAAAGTTTAAATTGGCGATCACCTCTGACTAGGGCTTGTTTTCACAAGCCCATGCACACATATATGCAATCTCAAATGTATTGTAGATAATATGTCCGATCGGCACATTGACTAACACAACACATACAATATAGCATTGACTCTTGCATGGTCTCGTGGCTCATGCACTTATTATGGGACAATGGCACTTGCAGCGCTATACACAGCCACTAAGCTATATGGTCCTCCAACCCCCGTCTTTTGAAGACTGCGTGGATGAATTTCAGGATTAAGAGAGCCCTCCAGATCAGAAAAAAAGAACCACCAATCTAAAGAAAACGGCAACATTAATCTAACTATTATTAACCACTGGAGTTTGCCCCGGTGATCACCCTTTTCATATGAGAAGGGGGAGGTGGGGGGGGGGTTTCGAATTCCCACATTTTTCAGGGAGTTGGGATGGGGATGATTCGGTTTTAGGAGTGGATTTCAATTCCCATACCTTACACAGAGGTAAGGTAAAAGTCTAAACTCTATAGTAGGAGTAGAGTATAATCAACCAAAAAAAGAAATTTAAATATTAAATCTATATTGTCCCGATCAGCCACTGCGACGACTAGTGTAGAAATGATATAAGTAGGGAGCATGAAATATAGCGCAATACATATTATCCCACCGATGAGCCGACGCAGCTTTTTAGGACCATCACTTCGAGAATTGCAATGAAAATAAGCGATGCGACCAAGCTTACCGAGTTACATACTATAAATAACAGGTTCGCACTCCGGTACTTATCTGCCATTATGGATTTGCCAGCAATATGTGTTCCAAAATCATCTTGCCAAGTGCCGCCAGGCGGGTTCATACTGGCTTGGAATGCCATGGAAGCTAGCAATGTCGCCACCAATATTAGTATATTATGCATATTGTTTTGCCAGTCTCTTCTTTCCCTTTCGTTCTCTTCTCCTATAGGTGGATGGAGGGTGGTGACTGTGTTAATCTCATGGACTGTTTGTCCAGCTGGGTTGTGACACTTTGAAGTTTGAGGATTAAGATCTGTAATCTCCGAGGCTCTTTCCGTGCTTCCGCTTTGTGCTAATAGGCCGAGTGCTGTGAAACCTTTGGAGTTTATAATTTTTGGGTCTACTCCTTTATTAATCAGGAAGACTATAGTATGCATGGGAGTAACAACAAAATGTATTAGTTGATGTCAGGCTACACAAACCTATGTTATATACATTTTAGGATTTGACTTTGCCACTAGTGTTTTTCGGTCTTGTAGTGTTTGTGAATATTATTCGATGCCTTCAAAACAGAAACTTGTCCCTTGTTGAATCTCTTCTACTATCTCTATTTTTGTGTTCCTTCTAATCTAGATAAATTAGCATGAAAATGGCCTACTTAATTATTTGGAGCAATGGCTTCTTTTTCAAGTATTATAACCTGCGATGATTGATAACTCTATTTTTAATAGAGTATTATTGCTAATTTAGACTTGATATTTGCTAAATTTTGATGAATTTTGGGAGAATTTAATTGCTACTCACGTAATTTTATTTTGTATGAAATATTTTCAGATCTTCCAAAATATTGCAATATCTTTCAGAATATTTCATCTTGAAGAAAAAGCCAGCCCAAATCAGAAATTTGGAGAATTTGACCATGATTGAAGATAAGGTTCAAAGAAAATCAAGGAGATAAGGAGGAATCTTTTCTAAATCCTAATAGGAAGACTTAGGGTAGATTTTTGGAGGCTATATAAACCGCTCTTGTGCCGCATATAAGAGGAGGAAGAGAGAATCCTTAAAGCCACCATCTTTGCATAAGATTTTGGGTTTTCTTACTTAGATTTTGTTCTTCTATTTTAGTGGAGTTGGTGCGTGTCAAGGAGAGAAGGAGGAGACAAACCTGAAGCTCCTTGTATCTCAAATTGGTGAATTTATTTTTATTTAGTATCATGTTTTCTTTAATTCTTGTTAGTTTAGTTTTTACTATGTTCTAAATTTCTTTTGTTAGAGCTACAATGGATCTTAATCATGATTGATTGATTTTTAAAGACTTTCATGCAACAGAATTGTTTTAATTGTGTTTGGATTGATCACTTTCGGTAAGTAATTGGATAAAGTAAAAAAAAAAAAACAGTCTTTGTGGGAACGATACTCACTCATCACTTTATTACTTGTTGATATTGTGCACTTGCAATTCACCTAACAAGTTTTTGGCGCCGTTGCCGGGGATCGCTTTGACAATTTTCCAATTACTATTGATAACGAGCAATTCTTAGTTTAGACTAGCCTTTATTTTATTTTTAATTTGTTTCTTTTGCAGGCCAACTCACTTCTCTATAAAAAGTGGAGGAGCATCGCATAACCCGAAGCCAACAAGGAGACCTTGAAGAGTTTGATCCTGAGATTGAAAGAGCCTTTCTTAGGAGAAAAAGAGAACAATCACAAGCAATTCACATTGCAATGGCCGAAGATCAAGAAGTCGCACCTCCAAGGAGGACTTTGAAAGATTATGCTACACCAACAATTCAAGGAGCACAATCAAGTATAAGGAGGCCGGCAGTGCAAGCCAACAATTTTGAGATCAAGCCATCCTTAATTCAAATGCTTCAAAATGCAAGGCAATTCAGTGGATCGCCTCATGATCATCCAAATCTACACTTAGAAGTATTCCTTGAAATTTGTGACTGTTAAATTTAATGGCGTTACTGATGATGCTCTTAAATTAAGATTGTTCCCATTTTTTTCTTTGTGATAAAGCTAAGACTTGGTTGACTTCTCTTCCTGCAGGCTCTATCACTACTTGGGAAGACTTGGCTCAAAAATTCTTAAGTAAATATTTTCCTCTTGCAAAATCTGCCAAAATGCGTAATGATATTACTACATTTATGCAGATGGATGGTGAGCCCTTTTATGAAGCATGGGAGAGGTTTAAGGAGCTCCTAAGGAGATGCCCGCACCATGGACTACCAATTTGGATGCAAGTACATACATTCTATAACGGAGCGCATCCGACCGTTTGAGCTAGTTTAAATGCGGCAGCTGGAGGCACTTTGCAAAACAAGTCACCCGAAGAAGCTTTTCATTTACTTGAGGAGATGGCAAGCAATAGCTACCAATGGCCAACTGAGAGATACCAAGCCCGAAAGCCAAGTGGAGTTCATGAAGTTGACACCAATAGGACTTTGAATGCAAAACTTGATGCATTAAGCAATATGATTGCTTCTTTAAAAACTCAAGGAGTATCTTGTGAATTTTGTGGTGGAAATCATATTAGCACTGATTGTCAAGTAGGTAACCCTTATGCTAGTTCTTCTGAACATGCTAACTTTGTCTCAAATTTTAACAGGGGTCCTCAAAACAATCCTTACTCCAACACTTACAACCTAGGATGGAGGAATCACCCTAATCTATCTTGGGGAGGTCAAAATCAACAAGGACCGAGAGCACCACCACCATCCATGGAGAAGTATAATTCCAATTTGGAGGATTTGGTTGCCAAGCTAGCCCAAACTGTGGAAAGGAAAGCTCAAGTTGCGGAAAAACAAGCTCAAACCACTCAAGATTTCATGAGAAGTACCGATGTAAGACTCCACAATCAAGAAGCATCAATTCGAAACATAGAGAAGCAAGTGGGGCAACTAGCTCAGAGAATTAATGAGAGACAAAGTGGTGCCTTGCCAAGTGATACCGAGAGGAACCCCATAAAGAATGCAAAGGTAATTACGTTGAGAAGTGAAAAAAAAGTTGGAAAGCAAGAT
The DNA here is from genome assembly GCA_014182845.1 of Corymbia calophylla. NCBI lineage: Eukaryota > Viridiplantae > Streptophyta > Magnoliopsida > Myrtales > Myrtaceae > Corymbia > Corymbia calophylla. The sequence goes on from CM024695.1 coordinate 4,623,155, forward strand.
CAAGATGAGGATGTAGAAGAAGAGAATAAAGCCAAATCTTCCATCGAGACTAAACAAAAGGACGAGCCACTAAAGAGCAAGCCATCTCCAATGCCATATGTTCCACCTATTCCTTTTCCGGAGAGGCTAGCCAAACACAAGCAAGATAAGCAATTTTCAAAATTTTTAGATTATCTTAAACAATTGCACATTAATATTCCTTTTGTAGATGCTCTAGCTCAAATGCCAAGCTATGCCAAGTTTTTAAAGGAGATTCTAGCTAACAAAAGGAAGTTAGAAGAGTATGAGACTGTGAAGTTGAATGAGGAATGTTCGGCCATCTTTCAAAATAAGCTACCACCAAAATTAAAAGATCCAGGGAGTTTTACTATTTCATGCAATATTGGTGATGCTTATTTTAATAAAGCTTTATATGATCTTGGTGCTAGTATAAATCTAATGCCTTATTCGGTGTTTGTGAAACTAGGTGTAGGAGAAGTAAAAGCGACCACCGTGTTTTTACAATTGGCGGATAGATCTATCAAATATTCAAGAGGCGTGGTGGAGGATGTTTTAATAAAGGTGGATAAATTTATCTTCCCGGCGGATTTTGTTGTGCTAGAGATAGAGGAGGATTATGAAGTTCCTATTATTTTGGGCCAACCATTCCTAGCCACAGGAAGAGCTCTCATTGATGTACAACAAGGAAAATTGATCCTTAGAGTGGGAGAAGATCAAGTCACTTTCAATGTCTTCAAAGCCATGAAAAATCCGGAGGGACCAAGTGATTGCTTGAATATAGATACCATAAACAGTGAAGTAAAGACCATGTTTGAATTGACCACAACTCAAGATCCTATAGAGGCATGTTTGGTTCGGCCAAACCAAGAATGAAGAAATTAGAGAGGCCATGGAGTTTTTAGAAGCAAGTCTACTATGTCCGAGATGGAAATCACAAAAATTTGAAGAGTTAAGAGTCAAGTGCAAAGAAGCCCAAGCCTTCCATTGAAGAACCACCAACTCTTGAGCTTAAACCTTTACCTTCTTATTTAAAATATGCTTTTCTTGATGGTGTTTCGTATCCAGTGATTATTTCTTCTTCTTTGACAGGGGTGATGGAGGAGAAGTTACTTAGAGTGCTTAGAGAGCATAAGAGTGTAATTGGATGGACCATTACGGATATAAAAGGAATAAGCCTTTCGATTAGCATGCACAAAATTCTGATGAAGGAGCAATACAAACCAATCATCTAACCACAAAGGAGGCTTAATCCGAAAATGCATGAAGTTGTGAAAACCGAAGTAATTAAGTTGCTTGATGCAGGTATTATCTATCCAATTTCGATAGTGATTGGGTAAGTCTGTGCAAGTAGTGCCAAAAAAGGGAGGTATGACTGTTTTAAGCGATGAAAAGAATGAATTAATTCCAATTAGGACGATTCTGGTGGCGAGTTTGCATGGATTATAGAAAATTGAATGATGCCACTCGCAAAGATCACTTTCCTTTACCTTTCATTGATCAAATGTTAGAAAAACTTGCAGGACATAAGTATTATTGTTTTATGGATGGATATTCAGGGTATAACCAAAATGATCAAGAAAAGACTACATTTACTTGTCCCTATGATACATTTGCATATAGAAGGATGCTTTTTGGTCTTTGTAATGCACTTGCTACTTTTCAACGATGCATGATGGCTATTTTTTCTAACATGATAGAGAAATACATTGAGATTTTCATGGATGATTTCTCTGTTTTTGGTACATCTTTTGATTCTTGCTTGCATAATTTTGGTGTTACAAAGATGCAAAGAGACTAACCTTGTGCTAAATTGGGAAAAGTGTCATTTTATGGTGCAGGAAGGGATAGTGTTGGGCCATAAAATATCTGCTAGAGGTATTGAGGTGGATCAAGCCAAAATTGAAGTTATCTCCAAATTACCACCTCCTACTTCTGTAAAATTACTTCGAGGATTTTTAGGATATGCAGGGTTTTATAGGCGATTCATAAAGGACTTTTCTAAGATTGCAAGACCACTCACAAAATTGCTTAAAAAAGATGTTAAGTTTGATTTTTACTCTAAGTGTTTGCAGGCATTTGAGACATTAAAGGAGAAGCTGATTTCGGCTCCTATAATGACACCACCAAATTGGAGCTTGCATTTTAAGTTGATGTGTGATGCTAGCGATTATGCCATTGGAGCAGTGCTTGGTCAAAGGAATGATGGAATTTTTCGAGTCATATATTATGCTAGCCGAACTTTTACTGGAGCCCAATTGAATTATGCCACTACTGAGAAGGAGCTTTTAGCAATTGCTTTTGCTTTTGATAAATTTCGTTCTTATTTGATTGGCTCTAAAGTGATTGTCTATACTGATCATGCAGCTTTAAAGTATTTGTTGGCAAAGAAGGATGCGAAACCAAGGTTAATTCGTTGGATCTTGTTGCTTCAAGAGTTTGATTTAGAGATTAAGGACAAGAAAGGGATCGAGAATCTTGTGGCCGATCACCTATCTAGGTTGCCAAATGCCCCTAGCGATGAAGCAATAGGAAAGTTGAAGTCTAGATGGACCGGTCCTTACACCATCACCAAAGTATTCCCCTTTGGAGTTGTTGAGATTATCAATGAGAATGAGGGGACTTTCAAAGTAAACGGTCATAGGCTCAAGCACTACTATGGAGGAGGTTTCGATGCTCAAACATCTGTCATCACCTTGGTTCCACCTATTTAGAAGCATGGGAAGAGTTTGGTTGCGAACTATAAAGCAAGCGCTTCTTGGTAGGCAACCCAAGTTTTTAAGCTTCTATTTTTTTATTATATTTGTTTGGTTTGCATTTTGTCTAAAAAAATTGAAAAAAAAAAGAAAATTTTTGTGGTGATGAATTTTCTATTTTGCAGAGATAGTAGTGTGCACCTCAAGTAGAAGAGGGGTTAGGAGCGTACGGCCATGCGATTATGAAGCTAAGAAATTTTCTGTGAGCAACCTCTAACGACACATTTGAACCATTCGTCACCTCACCGGGCATGAGTCAACATGGACAATTGCCATCTTCACATCTCTAGGGGAGTATTTCGAACTTTACTCTAATTTGTTTGCCTCATTGCTTGTATTTAATTCTTTATTTTTATGCATTGAGGACAATGCTTCATTTTAAGTTGGGGGTAAGGGATCGAAAATTTTGAAAATTTTTTGTGCTAAAACTTTTGCTAATCTTGAAAATATTTGCGCTTATTTAAAATTTTTGAAGCAAACTTCATAGGAGATGATGATTTTTGAACTATAATCTACAAGATTGATATCCTTTTCATGGTTATGAGTTATTGGGATTTTTAGGGGAATATAAATCTTGTTCAATTGGTTATTGATATATGAGTTAGTCTTAATCTTGATCATGCAATCCATATTTTGAGCACTTATCCTTACCTTTTGAGTTATGTGTGCTTAAAAAAGATCAATGGAAAGTATGTAATTCTCTGAAACTCACCTAAGTCTTAGAATTTATTTGATATTCTCTCGAAATTAATATGCTATACTCAATCAAGAAGGTGATATAGGCATTCTTTGGATTGTTTGAGCCTTTCAAGCCTACCTTATTACTTGATTCCTAGTACCTTTTTGGGCTTAATTGGCTTATTTTTCTTTGATGACCTTATAATGCTGATCCAAATGTATTACTTTACCTTATACCCCATAAGCATGTTTATCCTTAAAGCTACTTTAATAGTTATGGATTCTTGAGTTTGAAATTGCCGAAGCTTGAAATAGTCATGAAAAGTATAAAAAAAAAAGACACAAAAAAAAGAAGTAAGAAAAAAGCCAATAAAAAAGAAAGAAAAAAAAATGCAAGTTATAAAGTGAAAGTTGTTTACTTTAGTACAGCTCATACGGATCCCTACTGCTAACTTTCAACTTGAGTGAGCCTTTTGGATACTCAATGGGTTAGCATTGCACTATGGGAGGGACTTAGGAAGGAACTTCGCCGTATAACGTGGAAAGAAAAATAATGGAAGCTTTAAAGTGTTGAGTGTTTGTGAATTGCATGGCTATAATAGTGTAAGCATATGGATGACGTGTTTTGAATCCTATTTAATTCAAATGCTTTGAGAGTTGACATGTATATGGGGTTTGTTGAGCTTAAATCCTTTATACCCTCCCCTTAGCCAAGCCACATTATAAGCCTTAAAGACCTATTGATTTTTGAATGAGTATTAGTTTTCAATAGTGGAGAGAGAATTGAAAAACAAATCTATGAGACTTGGTTAGTGGATTTTGAGTTTAGAGTGTTGCATATCAACTTGATTTATTTGAGCATACATGATTTGGAAAGTCAAGGGGCACACATACACACGGATTGCATAGTTAAGGTAGACATAGCTTATGTATTGATTTTGGGTTGATGGGATTTATTTTTTCCTTCGAGTTGTGATTTCACGTAATTATGAATGGATATTAATAACTGGAGATGAGGTTCGTTTATTTTTATTATTTGCTCGAGGACTAGCAAATTTCTAAGTTGGGGGTAATTGATAACTCTATTTTTAATAGAGTATTATTGCTAATTTAGACTTGATATTTGCTAAATTTTGATGAATTTTGGGTGAATTTAATTGCTACTCACGTAATTTTATTTTGTATGAAATATTTTCAGATCTTCCAAAATATTGCAATATCTTTCAAAATATTTCATTTTGAAAAAAAAAAAGACAGTCCAAATCAGAAATTTGGAGAATTTGACCATGATTGAAGATAAGGTTCAAAGAAAATCAAGGAGATAAGGAAGAATCTTTTCCAAATCCTAGTAGGAAGACTTAGGGCAGATTTTTGGAGGCTATATAAACCGCTCTTGTGCCGCATATAGAGGAGGAAGAGAGAATCCTTAAAGCCACCATCTTTGCATAAGATTTTGGGTTTTCTTACTTAGATTTTGTTCTTTTATTTTAGTGGAGTTGGTGCATGTCAAGGAGAGAAGGAGGAGACAAACCTGAAGTTCATTGTATCTCAAATTGGTGAATTTGTTTTTATTTAGTATTATGTTTTCTTTAATTCTTGTTAGTTTAGTTTTTACTATGTTCTAAATTTCTTTTGTTAGAGCTACAATGGATCTTAATCATGATTGATTGATTTTCAAAGACTTTCATGCAACAGAATTGTTTTAATTGTGTCGTTCTCTATCATAATCTTAATGCTTTTAGAAGTTTGGCCAACTTTTGAATGATTTTTTGATGTATGCATGATACCGGGTGGAGATTGTGTGCATGCGCATTAGTGATATTGAACCATAAATTAAATCTAGGTCAAGGCACACTAGGTTATTTATGTGGCTGCGGTAGTAGATCTAGATTGGGACTACTTAAATTGAATCCGGGAATTTCCGTAAGAACTTAATGCTTTTAGGTAGTTTAAATTCACCTAAGGTTAGTGTGGGTTAACATACCTAATTAGGGATTATTAGACCGAGGTCGGATTGTAATTTATCTTAGGGAAATTTCGCCAACACAATTGAAAATTAATTTGTTGCATGATGATTTATGAATGGATGCCTTCTAGCTTACGAATATTCTATTCTCGTCTGCAAGTAGATGGTTCAGATCTTCGCTGAGCCTTGACATCCTTGTCATGTAAAGCAGCCACACTCTAGTCATGAAAAATTTATTGTCAGATCATTTCATTTGCATGAACACATAATTCCTTTGAAATGATATGAGGTGACAGACACGATCTTTACACTAACGCTCACTTGATCGAAATCAGCCATAACTTAAGCACTTTCAGAGATATAATACTTCCATAGGGCTGTGCTGGGAAGACGGTTACAAATAAGAACACTATCATTAGCAGATCAGGTTTCGGTCTTCTCAACTCGGTAAACCCATGTGATTTCAAGCTTTGTAATGGCTTAAGCTGCCATTCCCACAAAGTGCTTTTCTTTGTGGTCGGCTCCGTCCGAAATACCGTCAGTAGCTTTGTCACATCAGTTGCTAACGTAGTGCTATGAATGTGTCATTTTGTAAGAGGATCAAACCAGATAATTGCTCCCTATATTAGCTGTCAGGTACTATGAAAGACCGAATATTTCTCAAAACATAAAAAATATTCCCTAGCCACCACAGGAATGGTTTTCTCATTTAGATGAAACGCGTGGGAGGTTTCGGGACACAAACGCTTGGCATATGTCGCTGCCAGCTCTGTAGACCGGCGCAGGTCGGTCATCGACGTTTGCAGTCTACTTACAACTGGTTCTCGGGCGAATCAAGAAAAAGCCCGCAGTTTCTTCTTTGACTTTGTATGTGTGAAAACGAATTATAATTTGTTTGAAAGTCCTTGCCGTAAATTGCACTGAAGGAAGCTACCATTCTCTTGATCGTTGCTTCTCTCGCAATGCTTCACTGCGACGATGTTCTTCCCTCAACCCTTGACCGGACATTTTTCGCACAATCCTTAGACGTGATTGGCTAAGATAAAAGACCATAATTCTCTACGGTATATCATCCTCCCATAGTGTTCAACACAACTATCTCCTTATCCCCTTGTCCTTATGTGCCAAATATATCCCTCATACATATACACTTGCACATTCAAATTGAAAACCATTAAGCAGCATCAACATCATGCTTCCGCAAATCAGCAATCAATTCTGTTTGGACGATGCTTGAAACGAGCGATAGCATCATAGGTGCATCTAGTCCTTCCACCAAAATAGTCGCAAATGATTTCAAGCTTGCAAATAATTTAAGCACAATGAGAAAGCAGCAGTCTTGCTTTACATCTGATTGCCCAATTTCGTTCAAACCCTAATGTATTTTTATGCATCTCATGGGTCCATGCAAAGATAAATTTACATTTGAAGGTATGATCAGCAAAAAGAAACGATCATAAATCGGAGAAGGGAAAGCCAAATTAGTCTGAACCAATTTGCCCTATTAAGTTCCGTCCCAGAAAGAAAGAGCAAGAAAACAAAGTCATGTGACAAAATTAAGCATGTTAGATACTCGGATCACTGGCTCCCCTGCGTTCAGAAAACATTGCCAAGTTTTTTTGAGAAAAGTCCGATTCTTCCTCTCATGACCAATGTAAAAATTTCGTGTGGCATGTAATCTTTTTTATTTTGGCATTCAATCTTTTTAATGACAGAGGTGGCGAGCAATGTACATTAGGAGGATGGAGAGCTGCCGCACCCATTGCTGAGGACATATTAGGGTGCGTTTGATTAGGCCACCCGATGATGTGAATTTTGCTACTGTCCATCATGTCCACGGCTGCGGTGAGGACTTTTCTGGTGTCATTGTACTCATAGCAGCGTATTAGCCTTCAGAGCACACATTTGAAGGCATTAGGCTTTTCTCTTCTAATCGCAAGACCACAAGCAGGCGCCCAGCCGCATTGGCCTCTTCGTAAATGGATCCAAGCCGGGCGAGATCGGCTGCCGAGTGACAATTCTGCCGTGTAAATGGTACTTAGTACTCTATGTATATAGATAGTAGATTACCTCAAGTTATCGCAAGCTCAAAGGTCTTAATGATCATAATTTTTATTGAGAAATCTAAGCAACCTAAACTTTACTTTCAATTTCCCTATTCTTAGTAAATCTACATAAATAATCCTTCAAATTCATAATCAATAGATCCAATCCATAAGTAATAACCCTATTGATTGTCGTGATTTTCCTTAATTAATCGTAAAACTTACAATTTTACCGGAACAAACTTCCTTAGTTGTCAAGAAATTACCACTTCCACTGATCCCATGGGTAGACCTGTTAAACGGGTGGGTCGGGTCAGGTTTGGGTCGGGTCATAAATGGTCTGACCCAAATTGACCCATTAACCCATTTATGACCCATTTAAGCATAGTATAAATTTTTTGACCCATACCCAGCCCAACCCATACCCGACCCAACCCATATTGTTAAAACACTTCCCAATCTAACTAAACTTAGGAAAACTTATTATTATAATCTTTTTTAAAGATTATATTCCTTTAATATTGTTTATTTTTTAAAAAATCGAATTCTTAATAAATTTTATTTTAAATTTTGTAAATTATTTTTATTTTTTAAAAATCACGCACACATATGGGAGAACGAGACTTACCTGGGTTTTGACGGCCAATCAAGCTAGCAAGGCGGGGCGGCTAGGGTTGTACGAGCGCGAGCGATAGTCAGAGATCGAGAGAGGTCCGACGATGGTGCTGATTGCATGCGACAGCGCCGCCGTGTGAATGAGAGGAGGAGTTGCTGTGCGAGCAGTGGGATCGAGACGACGTGTTGTCGTGCGATGAAGAAGGTTTTGTTGTTTTGATTTGAGAGAGGAGAGGAGAGGAGAGGAGAGGAGAGGAGTTATCTCAAAGGACTGAGGAGTAGTTGGGTTCTGAGTAGGTTTAAACTTTGACTCATTAACGACTCATGTATTTTTTAGTCTTTTTAGTTTTAAACCCATTATGACCCATTTAAAAAGAAAGCCTGACCCATTTATGACCTATTTAATGTATAAATTCGTCATAAATGGGTTATGCACCCATTTTGACAGGTGTACCCATGGGTAGGGATTGTGGGTAGTATGTGGCTCAAATCTCGCAAATGTCCTAGTATGTTAGAAAAGGTGAAGATTCTCGGAGCTTTATTGTGGGTAGGGATACGCTTGTTGGCCATTTCCTGGCGAATCTCGTCTCCCTTTGGTCCTATATAGGTCGAGTTCGCACATGTGACATGTCTTGATGGGGCCATGACATTTTTTGATCATGTAAAGCAGCCACACTCTATCCATGCTTTTTTTTATTATGAAATCACTTTATTTGCACAAATAGGTATATCACTCTAAAAGGACATGTATTTCATCGATATGTGAGAACTAAATTTTTGCACTAATGATCACTCAATTGGAATGAGCCGTAACCCTTTAAGAGAAATTATTTTGCCATATGGGTGCATTTGGAAGATAGTTACAGATGAGCAATAGTATTATTGGCATATTCGAAGTCAGTCTTCTCAAAATGGTAATCTCAAGTGATTTTGAGCTTGCATATAGTTTAAGCTCAATGTGGAAGCATCAGCCTTGTTATGCCTCCAAAAATTCTGCCAAAGAGAGTTGATATTCATTTTCTTCCATTAAAATTAAAGATTGAAGGATCATAAGTTTCTGATTGATTTGATGAGTCATGAAAGGCCAAAATGGTACTAGGCAGGGGAATGAATCACATAGAATGGATACTCCAGTCACCACAGGAAGGATTCCCTTATTTGGATGAAGAAGCCTAGGATGATTTTGTACACAATTAATGACGTTTGCAGCTTTATAGACCTCGTCAAACTTGGCAGCATATATCAGTTATAGACATTTGGAACTTACTTACAAATGTTTCTTAAGGGAATCAAGCAGATACCTCTAATCTCTTCTTCAGATTTGTATTGTGTTAAATTGAATTTTTATTTGTTTGAAAGTCCTTGCCGTAGATTGCCCTTAAGGAAGCTACCATTCTCTTCTTGACCATCGCTTCTCTAGCAATGCTTCATTTTGATGATGTTTTGCCCTCAAACCATGACCAGACAATTTTCTTGTTGGGTATTTGGGTATTTGCTTGTTGAATAAAATAAAGTGCCCTTTCATCCTTTTGCAGTTGATCCTTCGGAACACTCGCACCTTCTTGCGGAGCCTCGTAACCCTTTTCCACAATGTCCCATAGGTCTTGGGCCATCAAGAAGGTAGTCATTTTAATACTCCAAAAATCATAGTTATTCCCATCAAAAATAGGAATGGGAAATGCGGATGATGTAGAAGTGGCCATAATTTAGTTGTTTGAAATTTGAATGGGTAGTTTTAGGAGCGGGTGGTTAGGACAAACGCCTAATACCAACCAAAAACGTGGCTCTAATACCACTGTTGGGTATTTGGGTATTTGCGGAAGCGTGTGCTTGTGTGTGTGTGAAATAAGCTAGGAAATAAGGATTTGGCAAAGGAAGCACAAGGGAAAAATAAGAAAATTTTTATTAATAGGTGGGTAATACAAGGAGCTGAAGTTGGTCTGTTGGGTGGTCTTAAGTGGACATCCACCAAGCCTATTTATAGGCATGCATCACCGACCTATTCAAGCAAAAATCTCTGCGCAAGTCAGAGATTTTCTCATCCTTAGTCAGCTTTACATTGAGTTTGTTGACTGGCTTTGAAAGACAAATATCTCTGCAACTTGCAGAGATAACATCCCTACACAATTCTAGTGATGTCTAGACATTTCCTTTGCCGCCTAAGTCTGGATTTTTTATTTATTTTAGTATTCTTTAGCTTATTCTAGAAATTGGATCAACATTTAACACTCCTCCTTGATCCAATTTTGCGATACTCCAAGCATGCTTTGTAACTTCTCGAACTTGGCTGGTGGTAGTGCTTTAGTAAATATGTTAGCGACTTGATTTTTGGTCTTGCAATATTTGAGCTCAATCTCTCCATTGCTCTGCACCTCTCGTATGAAGTGATATTTGATATCGATATGTTTGGTTCTTCCATGGAAGACTGGATTCTTCAATATGGCAATTGCTGACTTGTTGTCGCAAAGTATTGGAGTTGGTTCCATCTGTGCTTCTCTGATGTCTTCTAGAATTCTTCGAAGCCATAGTGCTTGACTGGTAGTGGTGGCAGCTGCAATGTATTCAGCTTCCGCAGTGGATTGTGCCACTGAGTCTTGTTTTTTGGATGTCCAAGAAAATATTCTAGAACCCAAAGTGAATGCGTAACCAATAGTGCTCCTTCTGTCATCAGCTGATCCTACCCAACTGTCAGTATAGCCGATGAGCTTGGTGCTTGCACTTGGCTGATACCAAATGCCATAGTCTGTTGTTCCTCGTAAGTATTTGAGAATTCTTTTGGCAGCTTCAAGATGAATTTGACTCGGACTTTGCATGAACCGTGACAATAGACTTGTTGCATACATAATGTCCGGTCGTGTTGCAGTGAGATATAGTAGACTACCAATCAAACTTCTGTAGAGAGAAGCGTCAACTTTTTCCGCTCCATCTTCCTTTAGTAGCTTCTCATTTGTCACGAGTGGGGTCGCAACAATTTTGCAATAGTTCATCTTGAATTTCTTTAGGAGGTTCTCAGTATATTTCTTTTGCGAGATAAAGACTCCTCTGTTTTGGTCGATCTCGATGCCAAGGAAGTAGTGCATCAAGCCCAAGTCTGTCATCTCAAATGTCTTCATCATTTCTTCTTTGAATTCTTGAATCATCACTTCATTGTTCCTTGTATATATGAGATCATCTACATACAAAAAGACAATGAGTGTGTCGGACTTACCTTGGGTCTTGATGTAGAGCGTTGGCTCGCTCATGGTCCTCTTAAATCCTTGCTTGGTGAAGTATTCGTCTATTCTGCTATACCATGCTCGTGGTGCTTGTTTTAACTCATAAAGAGCCTTTTTAAGCTTTAGAACATTTTCTTCTTGCCCTCTGATAATAAAGCCTTGTGGTTGTTCCACATATATTTCTTCTTGAAGATATCCATTTAGAAATGCCAATTTCACATCTAGTTGATAGATCCTCCATTCTTTTTGTGCTACAAGGGCTATGAGTGCTCGAATAGTATCAAGGCGAGCAACAGGAGCAAAAGTTTCAGTATAGTCGATACCTGGTTGTTGCAAGTATCCTTTCGCCACAAGCCTTGCTTTATGCTTATGGATGGATCCATCTGCATTAAGCTTTGTCTTGTAGACCCACTTGACACCAATGATCTCTTTGTCTTCGGGGCGATCAACGAGCTCCCAAGTTTTATTTTTCTCGATCATTTTGATCTCTTCTTCCATGGCTTTTATCCAAACTTCTTCTTTGGATGCCTGTTCGTAGTTTTCTGGTTCTAAAGCAACAAAGTTGCATGTGTCGTAAATTCTTCTAAGGGTTTTTACCCTTAGTACTGGAGACTGTGGAGGAGATTCTTCTTGCGTCACTCTTGGAGAGATTGGTGGAGTTACACCGTGAGTGGTGGAATCTGGCACTTCTCCTTCTTCTTGTGTTGTTGACTCCTCTTGAGTAGGTGACGTGTCTAGCAAGGCGACATACTTTTTTTCGATCTTCTCATCCTCCCAATTCCAGGCAGCATTCTCATCGAACTCGACGTCTCGATTGATCACGAGCTTCTTAGTTCTTAGGTTGTAAACCCGATAGCCTTTTGATTGATCATTGTAACCGAGGAATATTCCTTTTTCTGTCTTCTCGTCGAGCTTACTCCTCCTTTGAGTAGGAATGTGAACGTAGCATATACAATTGAACACCTTGAGATGCTTCGCTGAAGGCTTCCGTCCGCTCCATGCTTCAACTGGAGTTTTATTTTGGACTGCTTTAGTTGGACACCTATTTAAGATGTATATAGCCATGTAGACTGCTTCTGCCCAGAAGGTGTTAGGAAGGCCTTTCTCTTTAGCATGGACCTTGCCATCTCCATGACGGTTCTATTCTTCCTTTCTGCTACTCCATTTTGTTCTAGGGTGTAGCCAACAGTTAGTTGATGATTAACTCCTTCATCTTCACAGAATTTATTGAACTCTCTTGAGTTGTATTCAGTGCCTCTATCACTCCTTAGGACTTTGATTCTTCGGCCACTTTGATTCTCGACGTGGTTCTTGAATTTACTAAAAATAGAAAAAACCTCCGATCTTTCTCGAAGAAAGTATACCCACGTCCTTCTTGTGTAGTCATCAATGAAAAGGATGAAATATTTATTTTGACTAAGTGTAGGGGTCCTCATTGGACCACACACATCTGTATGAACTAGCTCTAATGGTTTCTTAGCTCTCCATGCACCTCTAGATGGGAAGGATTGCCTTTGTTGTTTTCCAAGGAGGCATCATTAACAAACATCTGAAATTTCTGAAATAGCTGGAAAGTCTCTCATCATATTTTTCTGATGGAGAGTTTTTAGTCCAACGAAGTTAAAGTGGCCAAATCTTCGATGCCACAACCATGAATCATCAAGTTGAGCTTTCATGGCTATGTCTTTGATATAGTTCCATCGAATAGGAAAATTCTTATTCTCCATCTTAACAGAGGCAATGATGTTTTTATATTTATCATAGATAATGCAGGCATCTCCTTTAAAGTATAGAGAATACCCACTTTGAATCATCGACCCACACTCAAGAGATTTTGTGCTAAACTGGGAACTAGATATACATTATGAATATATTTTGGTCCTTTATTTGTTTCTACGGCGATGGCGCCTTTTCCTTTGATGTCCACTAATGCACCATTACCCAATTTTACTTGGGAATTCACCGACTTATCAATATCGGTGAATATAGATTCGTCCCCTATCATATGATTGCTACACCCACTATCAATATACCATGTATCGTTTTTCTTATCATTTGCCACTTGGCACGCGTAGAATATACTGTCTTCACTTTCCTTTTTTTCAACATAGTCAGGTCGATTATTTGTTTTCGATCAACAATCTTTTTCTACGTGGCCATATCTTTTACAAAAGCGGCATTGTGGCTTATTTTTGAACCAACAATCCTTCTCCAAATGATTTGTGTTTTTGCAAATGCCACAAGGTGGATACTTTTCCCTTTGTGTAGTTTCTCCTCCTTTTTTATTTTTCCATTAGCTCTTTCCACCATTTTTAGATTGATGAGACCGTACGTTTATTTTAGATTGAAAAGCACTTTCAATTGAATATTCATCTTGTGCCATCAGTCTTTTCTCATGTACTTCTAGAGAGCCAATTAATTCACTCACTGATAGAGTCGCCAAGTCCTTAGTTCCTTCTATAGTTGTCACAATAGAATTGTATTTTTTAGTAAGTGACACCGATATTTTTTCTACGACCCTTTGATCAGTGATCTCATCTCCATAGGCTCTCATTTGATTAACTAGTTCCTTTAATTTTCCACAATATTCTTGGACAGTCTCATAATTTTTCATTTTAGAATTCTCAAAATCTCTTCTTAAAGTTTGAAGCCGGATAATACGTACCTTTTCTGATCCTTGAAATTCTTCTCGAAGTATCTCCCAAGCTCCCTTTGAGTCTTTGCTCCAATTATTCTCAGAAATATCGTTTCCGAGAGTGCTTGTTGAATAAAATAAAGTGCCCTTGCATCCTTTTGCAGTTGATCCTTTGGAACACTCGCACCTTCTTGCGGAGCCTCGTAATCCTTTTCCACAATGTCCCATAGGTCTTGGGCCATCAAGAAGGTAGTCATTTTAATACTCCAAAAATCATAGTTATTCCCATCAAAAATAGGAATGGGAAATGCGGATGATGTAGAAGTGGCCATAGTTTAGTTGTTTGAAATTTGGATGGGTAGTTTTAGGAGCGGGTGGTTAGGACAAACGCCCAATACCAACCAAAGACGTGGCTCTAATACCACTGTTGGGTATTTGGGTATTTGCGGAAGCGTGTGCTTGTGTGTGTGTGAAATAAGCTAGGAAATAAGGATTTGGCAAAGGAAGCACAAGGGAAAAATAAGAAAATTTTTATTAATAGGTGGGTAATACAAGGAGCTGAAGTTGGTCTGTTGGGTGGTCTTAAGTGGACATCCACCAAGCCTATTTATAGGCATGCATCACCGACCTATTCAAGCAAAAATCTCTGCGCAAGTCAGAGATTTTCTCATCCTTAGTCAGCTTTACATTGAGTTTGTTGACTGGCTTTGAAAGACAAATATCTCTGCAACTTGCAGAGATAATATCCCTACACAATTCTAGTGATGTCTAGACATTTCCTTTGCCGCTAAGTCTGGATTTTTTATTTATTTTAGTATTCTTTAGCTTATTCTAGAAATTGGATCAACATTTAACATTTCTCAACTACTACATTGAAACAATAGCCCGAAAAGCAACCCTCTCTTTCAGAGAAGTTTTTGGCATGAAGTGGGCGACAATGAAACAAGGTATTGTCAGTTACTCATTACAATGACGTGACATTACACAAAGATTCAATCATTTGCGTTCTGCACCACCTTTGCTCTTATCTGCAAGTATGTGGCCTGGTTCATCCAAAGGATCTAGGGATGGCAGATAAGGGAACGATTTTTCGAGTTTGGGTGAGGATGCTGTCTGTATGAACAGAGGCTGTTCCTTCATATGTTCGGAGGATTCAGTCCCAGATATGGCTTTTGCCCTGTGGATGTCTTGCTGCGTGTTTGTGCACGTGTGTTAAAACTTTAGATTGGCCAATTTAAGCAGCAAGAATGTTGAGCATATGAATCTCCTATATCAGAGTCAAAGATTTTTGAAGAATTACTTTTCTATATTAGGCTCTTAACAGATAAAAATACTGTCATGGTCCCCTAGGCCTTCATGCAATGTTAGACATGATCGGCTAAGAACAATGCCCAAAATTTTCTACGTGAAAGATATGTCAACATCATTCCTTTCCTTTTCTTTCGAATATGGACATGAATGAATGTGTGATCTTGACCTTAATGTCGCCACCAAATGATCCACAGGGGTATCCCCAGCATGCAATATATCAAATTCAAAAGCCTTTGTTAAGGTCTTACTTGAGCCTGCACGTTACCTAATTCTTCAGGAGTACTATTCAACTTTAGGAATTGTGATAGGAAGATGCTTGAAATGAGCAAATAGTGTCATAAGTGCATTTGTGAGGCAGAGGAAGAAATTGCTTGGAAAAGGATTCCAAAAAATAGTGTTTATTTTTTAATAATGAAGTGCATATTACAATATCTTAAGCATCTATTTATAGGGAAGTCACCATTTAGGAAATAATCAAATAATTGAAGTCAAATAACAAAATAAAGATATTAATAAAGGGGAAAAATTTCAAAACATAACTTAAAAATCTGCAAAACACATATGAAACTTTTGACGGTTTAGAAATCAAGGAAAATGGTTGATTTTGATATCAAACATGGTAACCTATTTGTAACTTTGAAAATATCAAAATCTTCCTTGATTCGTGGGACTGTCCACTCTTTTGATGTTTGAAGGTTTCCATATAAGCATTTGTCATTGTTCCATATCAATTTCCGATTAGTCTTTCTACCAAATTAGTCGCAAGTGATTTAGAGATATAAAAAAAAACTAAGCACGATGAGCAATCAGCAGTCTTGCTATACATTTGATTGCCCATTTCTGTTGGAAAACCAATTAACATTTGAAGAGATGATCAGCAAAAAGAAATGATCAGAAATTGGAGAAGGGAAAGCCAAAATTGTCCCAATCAATTTGATCTGCTGAGTTGCTTCCCGGAAAGAAAGGGCAAGAAAACCAAGTCATGTGACAAAATTAAGCAGGTTTTATACTCAGATCCCATGCTCCACTGCATTCAGAAAACATGGTAAAGAATTCTTGAGAGTCGTAATCTTGATATTGACTCTCATTTTTGGAGGTGAACAATGAACATTAGGAGGACGGAGAGCCGCCGCACCCATCGCCGGGGATGTATTAGGGCAAGTTTGGTTCGGCCACCCCATGATGTGGATTTTGATCCTATCCATCGCATCGATTGCTGCAGTGAGGACTTCTTTTATGTCGCTGTGCTCACAGCAGTGTATTAGCCCTTCAGAGCACGCATTCAAAGGCATAGGCTTTTGCCTTCTAATCTCGAGAACACAAGCAGGTGCCCAGCTGCATTGGCCTCCTCGTGGATGCGGACAAGCCTGGCACGATCGGCTGCCAATCCTTTGGTCACGGAGAAGATGCAGATGAAGCCCTGCACGGGGAACAAGTCAGATCAATTCTGCAAGAATATCAGCTAATAAAATGTAGTCCTATGATTGTGACGATTGTCTCTTCGGTTCGTTTGATGTCCATTCTGAACCGTGCATCTCCGGGTTCGGGGACTAGTTCTACTGAAATCTCCGCAATTCCCGGTAAAAACCATATTCTCCTCCCATGGACCATTTGGACAGTCATTGTCTGGTTATGTTGCTTCCCCAAACTAATTTCTTTTCCTGTGGGCATATTCTTGCCCTTTAGTGAAAAAAAGACGGGAAATAGTTACTCACATACCAGGAATTAGACGCCATATTGACATGAAGGTGCTAAAATCATAAACAGATCTCAAGAGCTTGGTGAAGAATCTAATGGAAGAGAGAATTTACCGATGTGACGATCTGTTCTGTTTGGATGTTGACAAAGACGAGGAATTCCTGAGGAAACCAATGCAGAGAACCGGGCCATGGACCGGGTTGTCCTGGCCTTGACGGAGTGCTCACCTGGCAGCGGCATAACCAGAATGGAGCTTAACTACCAGAGACCGATGATCGGGCATGTAGGTCCCGACTTTCGCCTTCCAGTCATATCTCATTCCTTTCTTCTTGAATCCTGCCGTGTCCACATTCACCACCCGCCTGCTCATATCTGCATTGTCAGACGGAAAGTCCTCATCGCTTTGCACGATATACACACGAGCTTGTCCACACGAATGTTTTATGAGGTAGTATATATATCTACCAGCCATGATCCTAGGACAATCGTGTGGATGAATGTTTGCAGCAGCACATTGGGATGGATCTTTAACTACCATAATGTTGGACTTTCATCTTCCGGATTTTGTCTCCAGGACCTCTTGCCCAAGCTAAAGCATTTCATGATTTGCTATCGTGAAGTTCTAGTCTGAAAGCTTATGTTTTATCATCTCTAGCGAAATTTTGAACAGGTAAAATCAATCGAGTTTCACAAGAAATACCGAGACTTCTGTCCAAAACATGTTCAGTAAATGATGCGTCAAATTTCAATGGTTTGAACAACAATCAAATCTATTTCGTGACATCTTTTGTAATGTCCAAACCGTTAACATGAAGTGAAGGTAGATTTAGGAAAAGAAGGCAAAAGTTACCTTGCAATTCAATACACATTGTTCCAGGTTTAAATCCCCTAAAGCCACCACATGACTATTGTCCGTAGCGGCTTGGATCGTCAACTTCCTCTGGAGCATCAAGCCCTTGATAGGCACGATGCACGCCTGGAGCTTAATCACGCGGTCACCCCTCCTCACCTTCACCCACCAAATCTCAGCCTGCTGGCTGATCTTCTTGCCAAGCTGCGAGTTGAATTCCGACCGGGCCTTGGTCAGCACGAACTCATCCGTGCCATCCTCCACAAACCCTTTGATGATATCCCCAGGTGGCGGCATGCTCTCATCCCAGTCCTCCGGCACCTCCTGCTTCACCTGCTTCACGCACAGCACCATCTTCTGAGTGCTGCCCATGTCGTCTTTCCTTTCGAAAACGCGCCAGTACCTCTCCATGGAAAAACACTGTTCACACAGTTTATATTCTAGGAGAGGTTTCGCCACCTGTCCTAGAGCAGTATGCGATGACGTACGAACACTCCGAGGTCTGTGTTTAGGACTTCACGCCCAGATCATATTCTCTTAAAAACTTGGAGAGCCTTCCAATGCCGTATGGTGACAGTGTCATGTACTTAATTAATTAGAATAATGACAAGCGATCCGGCTAAGTTAGGTCACAAATTATAATAATAGACTGACCAATTTGTGCTCTGCACTAAACAGCCAAATAGAGACCGTACAGAATTTCACACAAAAATGTTCTACTAGGATTAACAAGAAATTCTGATCACAGATTTAGTATATAACGCAAGAAAGTATCCGTCTTTGTCCTCACTTCGCTCATGGCGCCACTGAACACTAACAAAAATGTGCCGAAGGACGAAAGTATAAGACTCATCAAGGTCTCAAAGTCTATGAATGTATCCGACTTAGTAAATGTCGGACTAGTCTGTTCTGGCGACTCTGTAGCAGATCTTGTCCAATTTTCGTTGCCATATCTCGATCTCTGCTTGGGTGTGACTCCGTCTCGGTTCATTTTCTCTCTTTAGCTGCTCCCTTAATTCCAAGATCTTTCTCTCGATACATTGAACCTGCGGGAAACTGAGATTTTGGCTGAAGCGGAAAATTTTGGAAGGGCAAATGTCAATTCGAGAACCGAGAGAAACGAAAAGGGAGTATAACCTTTCTGTAAGGCCAGCGCCCCCCTCCACCTTTTCGGCAAATTTTCTTGACAACGGTAGGACACAAACGCAATCTTTCAGGAGCCTTTTCGATCGGAAGATGAAAGTAGCCTCTGACGTCTGCCAGCGTCATCTTTCCCGCTCTCTCCCTCTGCACTAATCTCAGCACATAATAATGGAAGAAAAAGATGAGTTCAGTGCAAGCTCCATCCTTCTGTTCCTTCTGGTCCTTCAGGTCCTTCTCCTTCTCCCTCTTCCTCTCGCCGTTCACCACCGGCAGGTTCCCGTCCTCTACCTGGACCCTAATCTGGTCTAGCTTCAGCCCTGGCATGTCAACCAAGAACACATACGAGTTCGGGTACTCCTTCGCGTCGGCCGGAGTTGCTACCATCGCCTTCTTGCCACGCAGGAAGGCCCAGGACGGGGCGTGGTGGGACTTGGTGTCGGCCTTATCGGAGAGGTTGAGGAGCTCGTGGAGCGTGTCCAGGACGGTGGGGTCGAAGCCCATGTCTCTGAGATCCATGCTCTTCAGCTGTAAAGCCTTCGATGAAATGCGGATGGCGAAGTGAGGTCGAGGAGTCCGAGGTATTTATCTGGAGGTGACGACGGAGATGTGACGGAGTGGGTGGCGGGACAAATAACCCTGTAGATGTTTCCATAAGGCTCTCCGGAATTCTCATGCGGAGGAGATCTCTTGGAGTTTGTCCGGCCACGATGACAGGTGGTGTGATTGAGCGAGCGGACAAGTCACCGACACGTCACAGAGCTTGTGTGGCATCGTTCTCAATTTTATTTTTCCTTTTCTTTTCATTCCTTAATTTGAAAACCCAACTATCAAAAACAACAAATCTATCTCGTTAGAATATTTAGAGGAAGACCATGCGAATATAAAACAGGTCAACCAATGCGGTACAATAGGGCATAAACCGAATTATCAGTGGCATGTAATATTTTTTTTCTTTTTAGTGAAATTGGTTGACTCATAGGGGTGGACGCACGATTGCAAAATAGATAATATTAATTTTGATGTCATGTTTGAATGCCTAATAAAAAAACTTAATCTAATAATTAGAAGAAAATTATATGAATATAAATAGTATATAGAATCCATTGTCAAGCAATATAAGATAATATTTCAACGGATCTTAAACCTTAGTCAAGCTAAAGTAAGATCTTGCTATACCTATGGTAATTCGATTTTTATTCAGGTAACTAATGGATGGAAAAATAGAACAGAAAAGGAAGTGCGTGCCACGTCATCCGCTGACATAGTGCGCATTTTCCAATCAGATGGTGATCCGTGCCTTGGGAGGGGACCCGCTTAAAAATAGAAGTGTTGGTTCACAGCTGGCTCGGCTTGGCTCAGGTGATAGAAGAAATAAGAAATGACGGGTCAATAAATGCGCAGCTCCCGCTCAAAAATTCTCTCTCCTCACTTTTTAGGGCTTTTTCTCCGTCTCTCGGAGAAGAAAGACGCGAGCGGAGAAGAACATCCCAGACCGCTTGCTCGCGTCCCACCCCTCTACCTCTGCCTCCCCAAAAAGGCTCGCCGTTCGCAACTGGTCCCGAGCCCCCTCCACCTCCGCCTAACTGTTTCCATCGCGGAGATCGAGTGCAAGGTTTGTGATCGCGTCAGTTTCTCTTCTCAGACGAAGGAAAGAGAAGCAATGAAGCAAATTACGGTGCTCCGACGCTCGCTCGCTTCTCTTTGCGCGCTTGTTGCTGCTCTGCCGTTCGTTCGGCGGCTGTGCCCCTGCCGTCACCGACGAATCACATTTAAGGGCGCCTCTCTCTGACGTTCACTCGCTTCTCTCTCGGTGCTCGTAGCTGCTCCGGCGTTCGTCAAGCCCCGTCGCCGACGAAGCACATTGAGGCCATAATAAATGTGCTTCGTCGACCGACCGGGGAGGAGGGAGGTGTCCATTTCTTCCTGAGGCGGAGCGACGGGGGCAGAGATCTGGCCGTGGTGGGGCGGGAGTGGCGGAGCCTGAGGCACATGTCCTACCACTGGCCTCAGTGATTACGCACTGGTCTCAAGCCTCAGGTCCCCATCGAAGGGAGGTGGTCGATTGGCTGAACTCAAGGTGCGTTTGGGGCTTTCTTTTCTTCCCTTGTCTTCGTCGCTCTGTTCAATAGGATGAAGGTTTTCATGGGCACGGTTGGTATTCTCTGGTGTTGGGCTCTTCTTTTCAGTGTTTGCACAATGAAACCGGACATTTAATTCGCCTATGCTTCGTTTGGGAAGATACGATTTTGCCTCTCGTTGCTTTTATCCAAAATATCTCATCCATTTCTTCTTGTGGAAGGAGGTTCTGTGTTTTCTCTGGCGTCCTTGTCCGGATTTCACCGCCCCTGTGAGCTCCTTGGATCCGGCGATGGAGGTGATGGTAGCGGGGCCAGGGCCAGGGCTGGGGCCAGGGCCAGGGCTGGGGCCAGAGGCAGAGCCAGAGTCGGAGGAGAGGATGAGAAAGATAGGAGAGGTGGCGAGCGCTCTGGACATGAGAGTGGGGCAAGTGCTCAAGGCATGGAGGCATGAGGAGGCCGACTCGCTGTACGTGGAGAGGTGGACGTCGTCGAGGTCAAGTACGTCCCTCTCCAAGAGCTTCAGGTACTCCTCTTGCCTCTGTGTATTGCAGCGGCTTGGCGCTGCTCTTGAAGGTTGAGGATGAAGTAGATGGTCTGCGTGTATGTTTGTACACTCAACTTCATTGGATTGCCTGGTAGGTTTTGGAACATTGAACCTACCTGGATACCATGTTGAACTAAACTGAATGCTAAAGCCTTGGCAAAAGCTTGTGCTTTAAATAACACAAAGGAATCCTGACCTCGGTGACTCTGGTTGGCAAGCAAATTTGTTGGACTTTTGCCAAATTTCAATTCCTGAACTCTGTTTATGTCAGGTCTATAGCAACTACAGGAATGCAGTCAAATTGGTGATACAACTCAGAGAATCAGGACTAAGGCCAGAGGCTTACAAGTACCTCATTGCAATGACTGCTGTTGTTAAAGAGCTTAATGAATTTGCTAAAGCCTTGTGCAGGCTGAAAGGACTTAGGCTGAAAGGACTAGCTAAGGATGGTTTGATAGTTGATCTTGATGTTGAAAACATTGCCCTAATTGAGAAGTATCAGTGAGATCTCCTGGCTGATAGTGTCTACTTATCCAAATGGGTCATGGAAGAGGGATGCACCTCTCTTCATGGAGTGGTTCATGAGAGGCTTCTTGCCATGTATATATGTGCTGGTCATGGTCTTGAAGTTGAAAGACAGCTTTGGGAAATGAAGGTTGTGGGTAAGGAAGCTGATAGTGATCTTCATGACATTATTTTAGCTATCTGTGCTTCTTAGAAGGAGGTCAACGCTATTGGACGCTTGCTTACTAGAATGGAGATTGCTAGTTCGATGCAGAAGAAAAGAACCTTCTCATGGTTGTTGACAGGTTATATTAAAGGTGGACACTTTGATGATGCTGCCGATGCTTTAATTAAAATGCTCAACTTGGGTGTGTATCCAGACTATTTGGACTGGGCAGCTGTGCTGCGGGGCTTGAGGAGCAGAATTCAACAATCATGAGACGTAGGTGCTTATCTCAAGCTTTGCAATTGCCTTTCCGTTGCCAATTTGATTGGGCCTTGTCTGGTGTATGTCTATGTTAAGAAGCATAAGCTTTGGATCGTGTGGATGCCTTAAATGGTTCAGATAAAGAGCTCAGAGACTCCTATATTTCGCTTTATTTTTGGGGTCGATGACTTCTTAAGGTACAGCACTAGATGCAAGTTGTTTAGCTGTGGTTTCTTGCTTTGTAAATTTTGTACAATGTATCAGTGTCTTGGTTACGAAATGAACGCATTTTCTACACGGTGGTGTCTGTAAGCATGAGGAATTGTTCGGTATATATTTGTCAAATACATAAATACATGAGCTATGGCTTATAGGTATATTTTTGCATTATATAGCTCTAATATTTAATTGTTTTCCGTGGTGCTTTTATGTGCATTGCTGTCTCTTGATTCACTTATTACAATCTATGCTTAGTGAGCTAATATGACTTTAGCCTGTTCATGAAGCACCATCCTTCTGCTATGTAATGAACAGATGGAGCTATATATCTGGTGTACAATACTCAATTAAATTTGTTGATTGGAGTTGATGTGGAATTGAGTGGGCAGACTTTTTCTTGGGTAGCCAAAACCAAAGATGTGTGATTTGCAGTTAGAGCACGCATTGGCCTGCTGGATGTCTTTTAACAATAATTTCTAATATGAGTACAAGGAGTGATACAGATAACTATCCTCACCAACTGTCATTTGGTCTGCAAGAGAACATGGAAACCAGGGCAACATTTTCTTTTGTCAAACAGAGCCCATCTTTATAGAAATATTGGTCTTTCTTGAGGAAATGCTCTACAAAATTGAAGAGCTTCTGGGTAATAGGAAGCATTAGAATAGAAGGGAGTGAGAACAGCAGATGGACTTGGGTGGGCCAATATAAGAAAACGATCTTTGGTGATTTTATTGGCATGATCTCATGAGTCACGTAACAATCAAGTTTTGCATTGCAGAAAGTAAAGCAAACCAAAATGATTCCCATATTCATTTTCATTTATCTACAAGTGCCACAAACCTCTAAAACAAATACTTAGTATATACTCTGCGCAAGTTGCTTCAGATGCCCAACAGAGAAACCAGGTAAAAGATTGAAGACCTACAGCATATCTTATAATCTACCCCCAAGGTTCGGACTTCACCCCTTCTCTTGATGCTGTAGACATAATTTCAAGTTCTGCCCACCAAAGGGGAGATAATTTTGGTGAAACTACATCAGGCTCCATTGTTGTGATCTCTTTCAACTTGGTCATGACCTCTCATTCTTGGTCGCTGATGAGGATTTGGATTGAGACATTCTCTCATCACTGCAAGCAATTTCTGGAGCACATCTTAAAAAGATTTCAAAGTTGTATCCACCATATCTTTTGTGGGCATCTCCCCTCTAAGATAATTAGTTGTCTAGTCAAGTAGAAGACCGTTATCCATCGAGTATGGGATCCTGCCAGTTATTATTTCGAACAAAATGACACCTAAGTTGTACACATTGCTCTCTGGATCGACTGTTGGTGTGTCTAAGAATTCAGCAGCAGCTGATCCAATATTTTGTGGCTACTGAGTCACTGCAGAAACTGAAATCTGATAATTTAGCTGCATAGTCCTCGGTCGGGTACACGGATGAAGACTGCAGATTTCCGTGTGCTATTGGTAGTGTCAGCTCATGCATGAACTTGAGGCAGTAAGATATGCCCATTATTATCCGTGATCTCATTCCCCAGTCCAAGTGCTCCAATTGTTGGACTGCATGATGTACAAAAGAATCATCAAAACAACAAGATACCATTGGGATTCAACTTTCCGTAATGCGTGAGCCCAACCCCATATAATCTGTACATGCTTCATACCACTGGTTGATATCTCATTACATGGATACAAGGATGCTCGTAAGTCAAAAGTACTTACTGTGCAGATGCTCAAAAAGGGTTCCGTTTGGGGCATACTCAAAAACCAACATTCTTGTGAAAGGCTTCTCTTCCTCACAAAAGCTGATGAGATTCACAAAGTTCTTGTGGTTCACCTTTGATAATGTGTATTTGAGGATTGACGAAAGCCAAATATTCAGTGATTCAGTGTAAATATTTAAATTCCACAAGATTCTAGCTCAAAAGGAGCAGATAAGTAGAGTTGCTCAATTACCTTCTTTCTGAACTGGGCTTCTTAGTTTTTTGACCAGTTATCAGGAGATGCAGCCGCACTTGAGGTCACAGCAATTTCAACTCCACTAGACAATGTCCCTTTGTACACTGTGCCGTCCGATAGAGTCCCAATTATATTAATTAAATCCTTGCAAGCTGCTTCAAGTTCGGACCGCTGTAGTTTTGGTATGCCTGAATTGAAAACAACCCACTATTAACAGAAAAAAAAACTTATTGGTCCGGAAAAGTTGAGTAATAATTGCATGGTTGCATCTGAGTGGAAGGACTAGAAGATAAAATTTGTTCTGTATATGTGACACACAGAAAAGGAGGGTGGGAGTGCCCCTTCACTTTTCCTATGACGTAGATTATGGAATCCAAAATTTGACCCTAGTAGGATGATCATAATATTTTTCAGTGAAAAAGACTAGATATTACAGGCAAAGACAAGCGGCTTTTCTTCTGAACTACCATTTCCTCAAGCCAATCTTCAAAAGGTTCAGTTACTCAAGAAATATGTGCTATCACAAGATCAATCTTTTATGCTAGAGCTTTTACGGTTTTAGGAAAGTGAGATTAGTCTCTCACTCTTGTTAGAATAGTTCATATACCATCACCACAAATGTATTTTGGTCTTACAATTCTTGGAACTCTCTATAATGAATTTAAGATCCTAACCCACTTGCTGATAGACTTATGCTTCTAGCTTTAAACTAAATTGCTAAACTAAATGCTTGGAACTTTTTACTTTTATTACCGCTATTGGCATATGCCCTTATTTCCCTCAAGAACAATGATTACCCGTTACTAAAGCTTTCTGTAGTTGCCCACTCAACCCTGTGGCCCACGATTTCACTGACCTTATTGCATTGGAAGAAGAACATGGCAGCAGTTGATGTTAAGATTACCACTGACCTTGCAATTACTACAATAGAAATGATCGCCATTTGATGCTTCCTGTTGGAGTGATTATCAAGATTTTGACCAGAAGTTGAAACAGGAGGCGCTGTGATCCAGTTCTTTGGGCCGCAACAATAGGATGCTTTGGTGATGTCGGTATATGAACGGATGTCATAATTAGTGAGAGTGAAGGAGTCAGAGAGATGCTCCGAGGAGATTCTGATGGGGAAGAGTGGATAGGCTTCAATGGGGAGGGTGATGGATTGCCTGAGAGGTTTTAGATTGTTCACTTCTAACCTTAAGATGTCATAGGAAAAACCCCCAACTTACCTCCAGCTTCCACCGGGTTAATTTTTCCCGTCCACATAGTAGATCGATCAAGCAATGTTCCAAAACCTACCAGGCAATCCAATGAAGTTGAGTGTACAAACATACGCACAGACCATCTACTTCATCCTCCAGCATGGTTGTGTAAAAGCAACGTACCTATGACCACGGAGGGTGAATCCTCCACCTTCTTTCAAGTAATAGCATACATATTTCCTTGCATAGGGGGTCTGTTCAGGTTATTCTGTGATGCGTACCCTGTAGGCTGTCCTACCTACAACTGTTGCCCTGGTGCTCCTGATGACCTACGAGGGCAATTCCTCACTTGATGGCCTTGCTGGCCACAATCAAAACAAGCTCCCGTCTGGGCAGGACACAGGGCATTTCCATGTTTTCTACTACATAGCCAGCATGCACCATTCGAGCTAGCTACTTGCTTTCCCACATTGTCCCTTCGGTTTGGCGGAATATAGGGCCTTCCCCCTATCATCAGTCTCTTCCCAAACAAATGGTTGTCTCTATTCGGCACAAACTACGATCCAAATGCGGTTGTCCTTTCGGCCAGATGTTTCTCAATCATCTGGGCTCTTGCATACAGCTCATCATAATCCTTCAAATTCAGGTATACCAAATGGTCCCTGATTTCCAATTTCAACCCATCTCTGAACCTCCTAGCCTTATCGATTGGATCCTCCTAGCCCATCGCTGCGTACTTCGACAGTTTCGCAAATTTCGCCTCATACTGATCTACTAACATTTGGTTCTATCGGAGTCATTGAAACTCCGCCATCTTCTGCTCCCGAGCACACTCGGAGAAGTACTTGCCATAGAAAGCTTCCACAAGGGCACCTCACACCGGGGCTGTACCTTCTGGAACTACTCGCCTTCGAATAGCCTTCCACCAAGTACTAGCATTTCCCTGCAATTGATAAATTGCCAGTGTCACCTTCTCTTCTTTTGAACACATTAGTAAAGCAAAGGTTTTCTCTCTCTCCTTGACCCAAAGGGTTACAACCTCAGGGTCACCCACCCCAGTGAACTTGGGTGACTTCAGCTTCAGAAAATGTTCTACCAATTTATACATTGGTTGCGCACGAGGCTCTTCCCTCACCTCAGGGATTAGGGCCTCAATAGGAGCAGCAACACTAGTAGTAACGGTTGCAGTAGCCGTGGCAACGACAATAGCAGCAGTAGTGGCAGCGACAGTAGCCTGAGCCTACTACCCTATCAAGGTCTCAAGTGCCTGTAGGATCCCATCCAGCTTGGGATCTCCAGGTGCCCTATCCCGAACTCTAGCCTGCATTGCTGCAATACACCTACTAAGAGCTCTTTAATCAGGAGTGCTCATTTCGCAGAATCTTTACTGAACCTACTTTCTAATTCCAACCAGGAATTAGAAACTATGAGCAACCCGCTTACGATAAGGGATCCTATAACAAACACAAGCATATAAAAGAAATTATCTTTCCTAGCTAACTATCCCAAACACCCATCGCTCCTTATCAATCCAAGTATTGACCGGGCTCTGATACCAAGTCCGACGGGGATGTGAGGCCCCGACCCTCGAGCGCACATCAATCCTTGTTCACTTGTGGTCAAAAGAGTGCAACATCTCAGGACGCGTTGCCGATCATTCTTTTTATCATATAAATATGTGCATGCGAAAATGAATATTAAACCCTAGTCAAATATCAACAAAAGGGATAGCCAGAAATATAGACAATTCAAAATGACCTCGTTGAATCTTGAAGAATGGATACACGTGCAACCTTATCATTAAGCACTATTCCAAAAACCATCAAAAGGTATAAGGCCAAAAAAGAGTCAATCTACTTTCTCCCTTATCCTTAGGGTTTGAGGTCTGGTCAGTCCAAAAAGCCCACAGCCAAGCACGTTTCTCAAGGACCTGAAAATGGTTAAACCACAACCAGTGAGATAAAATCTCAATAGGTTAAAGTGCTAAGCCTCGGTTAGGATATCAATTCGCCTCAGGGATACCTAACAGGCACATCCCTCATAATAACACCAGCAATCAAACTCAATTATAAGCAACCTTACCTCACGGGTACATATACCTTGCACGATATTAGTCACACAGGCCATACAAAGGCAAACAAATACTCACATAATTAGAACACCGCACATATAATATTCCATGCATATAGTAGTCAGGCGTGTTTCAATTATACATCTCCTTGCATAAACATGCATCAAGGCTCTATCATTTTTCCCCGCATAAGCACGCATTAGGGCACAACCACCTCTATCTTCCCGCGTAAACAAGCATCAAGGCTCTATCATTTTTCCCGGCGTAAGCACGCATTAGGGCACAACCACCTCTATCTCCCCGCGTAAACACGCATCAGGCTCTATCCCTTTCCCCGCGTAAAAACGCATCAGGGCCACCCTCCACCCCGCATCCGTACGCCTTAGGGCACAAATGGTCACACGAGCACACAGCCATATGAATCCATATAATTCTCAAAGCACTCGCCTCACAATCCACACGGGACAGGCATGAGATTCACATGCGATGCAGTCAATGTCCCACATATTATCCGTAAATCAACATATTGCAATAATCTGACAATTAACTATTCTCGTAAAGAAAGTCCACATAATTCTTAAGATATACATGCTTCAATTAATAAGGCACAGGCATACAATTAGCACATTAGTCAATCGGTATCCCGTATAATATTCATCTCAAAATAATTCGACAATCGATAATTCCCGTAAATCAAAATTTACCACAATTACTTATCAGGAAAGTAATTAATTTAAACAGGGGAAATTATCCTAATTAATAATTATTAAATAATAATAATAAAACAGTATTGAATTATTTTGGAATAATAAAATATAAAATAATTAATATAAAATAAAATAAAATAATAATATAATTAACACAAATTACGATTAGGCTCTAGTTAATCCCCACTAATCTAGATTAGCAAAATTAATCGTCATTTACTTATATTAACCATAACTAACAACCTAATCTTGATTAGTCCTAACTAAACTAACTATAATCGAGATTAATACACTAAACAAGGGATTAGAGCCAAAACCTACCGTTTAACTGTGGCAGTGGCACGGCTGCAATGGCAGCGACGAGATGGACGCACGGACGCCTCTAGTGCATCGAGATGAAGTGGATTGATGCCGGATCTCAGCCGGGAACACACTTCGCGTTCAGCCAAGGGGGGACCCCATGAGAGAGAGAGGTGAACGGCGCAGCTCCGGCGGTTGAGGTGGTTCGAGGCAGCCCACAACCGACTCCCACCGACGGCGCAAGGCGGTTGAACGGCGACGAGAGTGGCTGGACAGTGCAAGGCGGCTGAACGGCGACGGGCGTGGCTGGACAGCGACCAAGTGGTCCGGCGGTGAGCAGCCAAGGGAGGAGAGAGCAACAGAACAGCTACGACCGTTGGGGCTCGGCGAACGGCGGTCCCCAAGCGGCGCGGCAACAAGCGAGTGGAGGAATGGCGACGGCTGAATGGTGGACGACCGATCGATGACCGACAAGGCGACTGCAATAGTAGAACGCAGCAACAGCAGTCGTGGTCGAGCAAGGCGTCGGCTAGCCGGTCGGGTGGCTCGTCGAGGCTCTGACAACAAGCTGGCAAGCGGCGAACGACAGCCGGAACAAGGGCAACGCAGCTGCTGTAGTGGGCGAACGGAGGAGGAGGAGAGGAGAACGGGGGCTAGTTCAGTCGCGGGCGGCAACTCGTCGGTGGTTCGACGACGCGTCGACGGACGGCAGAGTTGCGAGGGCTGTGGTGGCCATCGACAAAGCAGAAACGCAGCGACAGTAGCAGCCAAGTTGCGATGGAGAGAAAACCAAAAGAAGAAGGAGGAGGAGGAAAAGAAGGCAGCAGCTGAACGTGCTTCAGCCAACGAGAGAGAGAGAGAGAGAGAGAGAGAGAGAGAGAGAGATAATTTTTTGAAAAGTCAAAAGTGAGGGGGAGAAAGGACAAGGCAGGTGGCTGCATAGGAGAAAAGGGAAAAGAGGAGGGATGGAGAGGACGTGGGTGTGCGGCAGCAAGGGGAAACGTGCGGGAGGAAAGGAAAAAGGAAAAGGGGAGAGAGAGAAATGGGGAGGGCGCACGTGGTGGGGAAAAAGAAGAAAGGGAAAGAAAAATGGCGAGGTCCCGTTTCAAATTTTCGACTCGGTGATTCTACTTTCGATATTTTCGAGTACCCGAAAATTTTTGGAAAATAATGAGGCTAAAAGTCCAATAATTTAATCCCGACGTCCGAAAAGTCCGATAACCAAATTTAGATTAAAAATCATGGCCAAGTCAATCAATTGTAACTTTAGTGGGTCTCAGACTAACGGGCGACTTTTAAGACTCACGTGTGCACACGAGTCCTCAGTAGCCTTTCCCCTTCGGTTAATATCTCGTGAGTGATCTGTCACGCCTCGACTCTCGAGCTCGCGACAACCCCATTACCTTGGTCGATAGAAAGCGACGTCCCAGGACCCATCGACGATCATTCATTTTATCTTTCATTATGTGTAAGCAGAAGACGAACTATCCCCAAACAAACAAACAATCAAACAGGGATACAGGGATGAACAGCAAGAACAACAGCAACTACTCATTTATATATTCTTACTGGATTAACCAACGGAGGATCGTTTCCGAATTACAAGTCCAACAAAAGGGGCCGATCCATCCTCTAAGCCAAATAAAAAAGAAACTAGGCTAATCCAACAGTACACAAAGAACCCTTGGATTTAGCACCATGGCCACTCGGACCCATCGGACTCAGGCTCCGTCGGGTCGATCACTGGTGGAACGGGGGCAGGATTCTCCACTACGGGTGCACCATTCTAAGGACATGAAAGTGGTTATACAATAACCAGTGAGATAAAATCTCAGCAAGTTCTCCCTCTAAGCCCCGGTTAGTACGCCAACTCAACTCGGGGTATCTCTCCAAAACTACCCCTCACTCAACCCAACAACAAACAATCAGCAACCCGCAAGCAAACAACAGATATGGTCAACCAATAAACACATAGTCAGTTCGCATGCAACCTTACTCGGTATGCTATACCATGCACGTTAAACCTCATACAATGCAAGCAAGGTACATGGCCGTTAAATGATACACTTCATCAATCACATGCGAGTCGTGTCACAAGCGATCTCACCTGGCTATTGCCACACCCTGCACGACTGTCAACTTATGCGTGCGTGCCATAAATAATCACAACATTAAGAGGCATGCAAATAATCAGAGCATTGCATACAGCTTTCTCATGTCTCACATTCACACATGCTCCGATTATTATGACCCCTCCTCCTGGGCCACGGCACAACCTTATGGTTGGCGGTTCCTGACCAAGCCAACTTCGTCCTCTTTACCTCGAGGCACGGCGACGTCAAAGATTCACTCCCAAGACGGCATTCCTAAATGAGCATAGGACCTACCCACTACCGCAGTCCTGCAACTGACAGAGGCTCGGGACTCGCCCCCTTATCGCAGTCCCACATAGAACCCCTCCCTGTCAGGCAACCGACCGAAATCAGATGACCAACTAGAACCCCATAAAGATTGGCGATCTTCCGGCAACACCGGATTCCCTCTCTTAATGTGATCATGCAACACATCATCAAGTAATTCATTTTTATCTTTGCTCTATCGTGAATGCAACATCGCTTATGCTCATGCGACATGCCATTTTAGATAACCCATGCAATATGTCATGCGATCTCAATCGACAATTTCCAAAATTTCAAATCAACCAGCATTCGATCACGCATTTCATCAATATTCACGAGTATAATTAACAAGTAACACTTCAATAAATCACAACAATCAAGAGCACATCAAAATAAGCCAAAATTTAGCTTCCGCATGAACAGTGTTTGTGAACAATGTCGTGAACAATAATTTTCAGAAATTCAATTAATTAAAAAATTAAATTCAAAAATTAAATAAAACATTAATTAAAACAATTAATCAATCAATTTAAACTAAACATGCTTAATTAAACCATAAAACACATAACCCACAATTAAACAATAAATAAGCTCAATTAGCAAAATTAAGCAAGATTAAGCTAAGTTAATCTTAACCATCTATCTAACCACCTATCTTAGGGCTAATACAACTTAATTAAACTTCCTAAACCAACATTAACACTAACTAACCCAACCCTAAGCAAGTTTAGGCACTAATAAGGGATTATGGGCTAAACTCACCCGTTAAGCGAGCCGGCGACACGGACACGGCGACGGTGACGAACTCAACATCTGGGGACCTCTACCACAGCGATCTAAGGTGGTCTCGGGGTCAAAACAACAGCAACAAACTCGAAATCCTCACTACAAGATGGAAAAACTGATTGCATAGGAGGAAAGTGGCTAAATGGAGCTAACTGGAACTCCGGCGCCCAGCGGCACCTGGGGGTCGAGGGGGAATTGCTGGTGGTTGGTATGGGCGGTGGTTGGGTCAAAAAGGAAGGAAAATGGCTGAAATCGCGAAACAGAATAGCAGCAGGCGCTATAGTAGCGGTTCGCCCGACGGTGACTTTTGGCCGGTCGGCGGCTCCAACCGGCGAAAGGCCGCCATGAACAGTACGGATTAGGTGTCCTGAGCACGGTGGTGGGTGGCATAGGCGGTGATTCTCACGGGAAGGGCACAAACAACTCGATTTTCGGAGAAAGGTCAAAAGCAGAAGTAGAAGGAAATGAGAGAAACAATGGGAGAGAGAGGTGTGTGGTTTTGAGGGCTGAAAGGGGAGAGAGAGAGTGAAGTGAGCTAAATGTCAAGGCCTCATTAAGGCCATTAAATGGCTTGCTTCAACCCCCAAGAAAAATGACATCATCTTCTCTCTCTTCTTTTATCCTTTCTTCAAAATATCCAAGGGCAAAAAGGTCATTTTCACCTTGCACATTTCCCAATCTGCCCTTGGGCTGAAAATGAAGGGCAAACCTAAGAAACAAGCTAGAAAATGAATAGGAACAAGCTTGGGAATTTGTTGGGCTCGAAACGGCTTAAGGTTAGACAATGGGCTCGGAAGGGTAAAAAGTCGGTTTGGTCCAACGGGTTCACTTGCTTGTCTCGAGTCTACTACGGTGGCTATCCCACCTTAGGCGTGAGGCCTACACTGGTCTTGCCCAGCCCACGTCCTTGTAGGCTCGTTTCCTTGGTCCATAAATCTATTTTCCAATTACTCGGCTTAATTGGCATTGTTGGTTGACTAAGAAGCATCGTCCAAAAGTCCGTCCTGGACGTTCCCGAAAATTCGAAGTCCAATCTTGGATTCTCATGCCATGTCAATTTTGCCTGAATGCCATTTTGGTACAACTCAGATTGACAGGCAACTTCAAGTATTCATACGTAACCGACTCATGCCAATTCACGTTCAAGACATCTCGACACATGGACGTCATTGACTACATGAAATTGCGAATGATAGATTCTTATTTCAAAGTACACGATTACCAAGGATCGACATAGGGTCATTTGCGAACTCGATAACAGTAAACGGAATTACCCAGCGTCCCATTATGTTCTGTCCGCGAATCGACTTCTATTCGTCCCTGGAATCGGCCTGCATATCTACAGGATCATTCTTACGCAAGTCTCACGGTCGAGTCGTTTTCCCAAGTCAAGTTCTTTAGTCGCATGAGTTCTGTCTTCATTAGCCTTTCCCCCTCAAGGTTAGTATCTCGAGAGTAATCAGTTCTGAGTGAAATCAATCAACAATGCATTGACGAAATTAATGTTCATTCCTCCTTTAAAGGGCTCGAATTTCAAGATGTTTCATGATCAGTTCAGAGTGAAACTCAACTAACAGTGCATTGACGAAACATTCATAATTAAAGCTCAAAATAGTTCGAAAAATTCCAGGACATCACAATAGTAAATTGGTTATATTCCTCATAATCTGACTGCACTTGCTCATAAAATTGTATTCAAATAGCGACTTTCATATACACAACTTAAATTAGGGATGTTGTACTAGTTATTCGGTAATATTATAATTTTCTTCAATTAGTTAAAATTGGTAGCTCATTGTTTTTTTTATAGTATTTTTCAATAATTAACAATAACTTCCTTTTATACTTCATAACTCGATTGGTCATAATTTGTAGTTCCCGTCCCATATTAATTTACCTCCAATAATTAATAATATACCTAAAACTGCCACGATCTTAATTGCACGTCTAGTTAGTCCTTTCCTTTTCTTTTATTTTGTGTGTGTGAGCTTCTTCTTTTTTATCAGTCATACTTTACTCCTATTTTAATGCTCAAAATTTTGCACTACCTCCTTACAGGACATGGGAGTTGAAACAAATTTCTGAAACTAAATCATCTCTATCCCAACTCCCTGAAAATGTGAAAATTCGAGCCCCTCCCCTTTTCTTATGTGAGAAGGGTGAACATTAAGGCAAACTCTTATAGCTTGTGAGCTATATAGTTCGAAACAAGGAATTCCTATCACATAATAATTATCTAATGGGATGGTAAGGTAGTCGAAAGAGACACATCTTAAAATTAATAATGGACCACGATAACCGTAAATCATTCGCAAGTCCGTGTAAATGGTAATTAGTTATCTACGTTTATCAATAGTAAATTACCTCAAGTTATCATGAGCTCGAAGGTCTTAATGATCGTAATATTTATTGAAAAATCTCAGCAACCTAAAGTTTACTTTCTATTTCCCTATTCTTTCTTCAAATTCATAATCAATGGATCCTATCCATAAGTAGTCCTTTTGATTGTCGTGATTTTCCTTAATTAATCGTAAAATTTACAATTCCACCTGAGCAAACTTCCTTTGTTTTCCATAAATTACTGCTTCAACTGATCCCACGGCTGAGATTTTTTGGACTTTAAATCCAATAGGTTATATTTTCTTTTTTATTAACCGCCACAAATCAAATCAAATGAAACAGCCATCCATTATACATCTAAACACCGTATTTCACATTAGATTCAACGCGCATAAAACATTCATTATTTCCACTCGCACATGCACACATGCATGCTATCGTAGCTAAATTGTCTAATCATCACACTGAACAACATATACTGCATAGCTTCTCCTCTTGCGTGGCCTTAGGGCTCAGTGCACTTCTTTTGGAATAAACACATTTGCAGCGATATATAGCCACTAAGGTGTATGATCCTCCCGCCTCTGTTTTGTCAAGGCTTTGCGGACGAATTTCAGGACCTTTGGTACCAACTTCAAAATTAAGCGAACAACGTGGCACAGGAAAATAAGAACCATTAATCCAACCCATACCAGCATCGCACATGTTGTAACTGTATCACTTGCAGTACGATGTTGGCTGTGCGGTGTGGGGACCCATATGGAGATGGTATAAGTCACCGCTGTAAAGGTTATCGCAACCCACATAGTCAGCATTGCAATCCACGTGGTAATCCGACGCCGCTTTAGAGGAAGACCACTTATGAGAAGCATAATAACACTAAGCGATGCAACAAAGCTTATCGTGTTACATGCTAGGAAACCCTTGTAACCGCGCGGGTCCTTATTTGCCATTACGAACTCGCCTGCATCATGCTTTTCCGTGCTTGCAATGTCACAAGGGCTTGGGCTTGGGGAATCTTCTTGCCTAATGCCACTAGGGCTTGGGAAATCTTCTTGCCAAATGCCACTAGGCGGGGTAATACTGGCTTGGAATGCCATGGTAGCTAGCAATGTCGCTACCACCAATAGAGTTTGGTGCATGTTGTTTTGCCACTCTATCTTTCTTTTCCTTTTGTCCTCTTCTTCTACAGGCATGTTATTGGTGCAAATTGTTCGTTTGGATGGGTCATGATTCTCTGAAATTTGAGGAACATAATCCTTAATCTCTGAGGCTATTCCTGCACTTTCGCCTTGTGCTGATAGGGTGAGTGCTGTGAAACCTTTGGAGTTTGTAATGTTTGGGTTTACTCCTTTGCTAATCAAGAAGACTATAGTCTGCAAAGAAGTGACAATAGAATGTACCAATTAGGATCAAGTTATATTTATTTCAAGGTCAACTTTGGTACCAGTGATTTTGCAGTCCTGTATTGTTTGTGACTATTACTTGACACCTTCACAAGGGAAACCCATCCCTAATCTCTTCTGCTACCTCTAGTTTTATGTTCCTTCTAATCTAGAAAAAAATAGCATGAAAATATCGCAAAGTGTAA
The DNA here is from genome assembly GCA_014182845.1 of Corymbia calophylla. Taxonomy (NCBI): domain Eukaryota; kingdom Viridiplantae; phylum Streptophyta; class Magnoliopsida; order Myrtales; family Myrtaceae; genus Corymbia; species Corymbia calophylla. Next base: position 4,659,193 of record CM024695.1, read on the forward strand.
ATTTGCAGCTGATTATCTCGACCAGTTAATTCTTTTCCAAATATCATAAACTTTGATGTACAAAAGGATACTTCTTAGCTACTGAAAATTGTTAGGACACTCAGGTATCCTAGAAGGGAAAATAACACAAATAGTCCATTAATTTTGACCTAATGTGTAATATCATCTTTAAACTTTTAGTTTGTTCAATATGATCCTTGAGCTATTCCTAAATATTCATTAGACCCTAAACTCTCAATTTGTTCAATCTATTCTCTCATTTATCCATAAAAAAAAAGTGAAAGTTTTCATAATTATGCTATTGCTTAGATTTTAGAAAAAAAATTCAATCCATTTCCTAGATCAACGAAAAAATATGACTATCTTTTTATTACTTTTCTCCTTTAGATATTACAATAGTTCTATTTATGCATATTTTAACTTATGATCTCTACAATAACAAAAGTAAAACTGCATTAAAGTTTGTTCAGGTTGATATTTCCGTTATTTTAATTCCTAATTTACAGATTTAACTAAATTTATTGATGAAAACATGAAACACAAAAACTTGAATTTTTAATATATGTAAAAAATTGGGAACGAGTTTAGATTAATATAATACAAGAAAATTTATAGATATATGAACATTGTTGTTAAATATTCTTATGAGAATACTTATTTAAAGTCGAAAGGATTATGTATCCAATGTAACTCTGTAATATTTTTTTCTATTATAGAGATTGTAAGTTAAATACACTTAGATGGAACTATAGTTATATTTGTAAAAATCAAAAAGGTAAAAAATAATAAAAGGACAACATTTTTGTTGATTTAGGAATCTGATTGAAATCAAAGATATTCTAAAATATGGGCAATTGTGCAATTGTGAAAATATAAATAGTATTGAATGACTTATTTGACTATGGTGTGGAAAGCTAAGAGACTAGATCAAACAAATTGAAAGTTTAGGGACTAAATCGAGTATTTATGAATTATTAAAGGACTACATCGAGCATACTAAAAATCCAAAGATGATGTTGCATATTGAGCCAAAATTGAAGGACTATTTGTGTTTCCCATCGTAGAACCACCTTTTTTGTTGATAAGCTCACTGAATTTGACTAGTATAGAGGGTTGATTGTATGAACATACCTCGACTTGTCTATCTACAGCAGCCAAATGCAAAATTGTGTTGCCATCTTCATCTCTTGAGTTGATAAACTGATCATTGCCCAAGATATCTATCAAAAGCTTCAAAGCTTCAAGTCTGTTATGCTTCACACATAAATGCAAGATCGTTTGGCCATGATCAATGATGCTGTAAGCTGCATCAGGTCTCACTCCAATCAAGTTTTTCAACACATCCACATGCCCTTTCATGGCTGCAACATGAAGAGGATTTCTCTTGTATTTGTCACGAAAGAAACATATATCAGGGCGGGCTCTTACCAAGCTTTCCACTATGTTAATGTACCCTTTTGCTGCCGCGAGATGAAGAGGCACTGAACCCTGAGAATCTTGCACACTTGCCATCTCGGCCTTCCGAGCTAAGATCTCTTTCACGAAATCCAAGTGTCCAAGCATAGCTGCAATGTGCAAAGGAGTCTCGGTGTGATTCCCAGTCATGATTTTGTCAAGAAGCAGTTCATCTTTTTTGAGCAACTCAAGCAACGAAGGAACGTTTCCTTTCACGGCGGCTTCTCTCACGGTGGCTTCTTTGAGCTCGAATTCCATCTTTGGATCTCTGAAAAAAAAAAAAAGAGTTTCAGAATACCCACTCCTTTATTTGCAGACTTGAATATATATTGTCATGACCAAGTCAACCTTCATAGTAGGCTTGACGAAGACCTAAAAATGATTGGTGGACCTTTCTCATGAGCAAGTATTTGTCTCAGTTCCCGCAAGTGTCGTGGAATGTCAAAGGTGACGATTTCTGGAGCCTATCGTGGTTACGTTGGGGATACGCCTGTCGGCCATTTTCTGCCGAGTTTCGTCTCCATTGGGTCCTTTATAGGTCAAGTTCGCAGACGTAAGATGTCACATTGGAGCCATGACATCCTTTGATGATATGAAGCAGCCACACTCTATTCATGCAAACTTTTGTGAACATGAATTACTTTGAAAGGACATGAATTTCATCGATATATCAGAAATAATTGTTGCACCATTGCTCGCTCAATCGGGATGAGTCATGACCTGGGAACTTTCACAGAAATTATTCTGCCATCTGGGTGTGCTCGGAAGATAGAAACAAATAAGCAATATTATCATTAGCACATTAGGAGCCGGTCTTCTCAACTTGGTAATCCCAAGTGATTTTGAGTTTGCAAATAGTTTAAGCTCAACGTGGAGGCATCAGCCTTGCTATGCCTCCAAAATGCCGCCGAAGAGAGTTGATCTTCTCTTTATTCCATTAAAAATTTCAAAGATTGAAGGACCATAAGTTTTTGATTGATTTGACCAATCACAAAAGTCCTCAATGGTACTAGGCAGGGAAATGAATCACATAGAATGTATACCCCCACCACCATAGGAATGGTTTTCTTATTTAGATGAAGTAGCCTAGGATGATTGTTTACACAAGCATTTGGACAGATGTCACTTGCAACTCTATATGTAACAATTTGGTTTGACAAGGGCACTAATTAGTCACAAAGGCTAGAGGATTCGGATAAGAAGCGGCTCTTAACAAGCTTTTAGGGTGGCAAAAGGGGAAGGAAAGAACTAAACTATGCACAGAACAAGAGGAGAGCGATTCATGGATATATATATATGTGAAAACCGAATGGCAAGTTTTGATATGGAACTCCAAAGTTAAGTGTGCTTAAGCTAGAGCAATACTAGGATGAATGCCCTCCTGGAAAGTGAATGCCTATACATTCAAGTGAGTTAATCTAAGAATATTACAATATGATATCAAAGTAGGATCATCTCTAATAGGTGTGTGGTTCAAGGACGAACCGCATGGAAGCTAATGGGCTAGTAACAACCCGATCGATGAGGGCAAGGATTGGTCGCTAGGGCTAGGAGGCTCGAATGAGGAGTGGCTCTTGGTAGGCTTTTAAGATGACAAAGGAGACAAGAATAAACCGAACTATACACTAAACAAACAAACAAAAAAACAATTTTCGGATATGTGTGCGTGTGCGCGTGTATGTGTGAAAATTGGAATTAAGTTATTGAGGCATTTTTTGACTAATGGCAATTTTTATTTTGAAACTTCAAAATTAAGCGTGCTTGGGCTAAAGCACTACTAGGATGAGTAATCCCTTGGAAAAATTCTTGCGCAAAATTTGGTTTGGGACGAGCCAAAACGTGCTCAAGCTAGAGTACTACTAAGATGAATAACCTCTTGGAAAGGTACTTGCACAAAATTTGGTTTGTGATGAGTCAAAACAAACAATACCTCAAGTGAGTTAATCTAGAGATATCATACCATAGACCTAGTCAAACTTGGCATCACAGATAGGTTATGGAAATTTGGAATCTACTTGCAACTATTTCTTAAGGGAATCAAGAAGAAACCCGCAATCTCTTCTTCAAATGGGTGTTTTGGCAAATCTAATTCTATTTGTTTGATAGTCCCTGCCGTCGATTGTCCCAAAGGAAGCTACCATTCTCCTTTTGATCGTCGCTTCTCTCTCAATGCTTCATTGCGACAATGTTGTTCCCTTAAACCCCGACCAGACATTTTTCTCAACTGCTACAATGAAACAATAGCCTTCCCCATAGAAATCTGAGAAATGCAACCCCCTCATTTAGAAAAGTTTTAGACATGATGGAAATATGAGAAAAGCAACTTTCACTCTAAACAAATTTCTTAAAAAATTCTTAGACAAGATGGAAATCTATGAGGAGCGACGTTCTCTTTTAGGAACGTTTTTGGCGTGAAGTGGGCGTCCATGGGTTACTCATTACGGTAACATGATATTACAATGAATCAATCATCTGCATTCTGCATTGCCCTTATTCTCATCCGCAAGAACGTGGCCTTTCATCCAAAGGTCCAGGGGACGTCAGGTATGGGAACAATTCTTCGAGTCCGTTTTGAGAATACAATTTATAAATAAATAGAGGCCGTACGTCCATATGTTCGGTGGATTCAGTCCCAAATGTGGCTTTTGCCCCATGGATGTCATTCTGCGTGTTTGCACGCAGATGTCAAAACTTTAGATTGGCCAATTTGAGCAGCAAAAATGTTGAGCATAAGAATCTCTCCTATATCAGAATTGAAGATTTTTTTAGAATTATGTACGGATATCGGACTCTTAACGGATAAACATAGTGTCATAGTCCCCAAGGCCTTCACTCAATATTAGACATGATCGGCCAAGATCAATGACCATAATTTTCTACGCTACTTTCGTCGAGCAATCCAATCAAAGATATATCAACATCGTTCCTTTCCTTTTATTTCAAATATGGACATTTGTGAAGCTTGACCTTGACCTTAAGCACAGTGAGCAATCGGCAGTCTTGCTATGCATTTGATTGCCCATTTCTGTTTGAAAACCAATTAACATTTGAAGGTATGATCAGCAAAAAGAAATGATCATAAATTAGAGAGGGAAAGCCAAAATTGTCCGTATCAATTTGACCTGTTAAGTTGCTTAAGAGCAAGAAAACCAAGTCATGTGACAAAATTAAGCAGGTTATATACTTGGATCACTTGCTCCATTGCATTTAGAATACATGGCAAAGAATTCTTGAGAATGTTTCGATTCTTCCTCGCAGCTCTATATGTAATAATCCGGTCTAATGAGGGCAAGGAGTAGTCACCAGGACTAGAGGATTCAGATAAAAAGCAGTTAACAAGCTTCTAGGATAGAAGGGAGTAAGAATGAACAAAACTATGCACAGAACAAGATGAGAGCGATTCTAATAAATATATATATGAAAATTGAATCGCAAGTTTTGATTTGGAACTCCAAAGTTAAGTGTGCTTATGTTAGAAAACTACTAGGATGAATGCCCTCTTGGAAAGTGAGTGCCTATATGTTAAGGTACCATTTTGTTGCCGCGAGATAAGGAGGCGTCAAATTCTAAGAATCTTGCTCACTTGCCATCTTAGCCTTCCTAGCTAGCACCTGTTTCACAAAATCCAGGTGTCCAAGCATGACTGCTATGTGCAAGGGAGTCTCAATGTGATTTCCAGTCATGATTCTATAGTTTATTTTTTGCAAGCAACTCAAGCAAAGAAGGCACGTCTCCTTTCGCTTTATAGAGTTTGGAGTCCAAGAGTTTCAAAATACTCACCCCTCTATTTGGAGATTTGAATGTACATTGTCATAACAAAGTGAACCTTTACAGTAGGCTTGACAAAGACCAGAAAATGATTAGTAGATCTTTCTCAACAATAAGTAGATGGCCCAGTTCCGCAAATGTCCAAGAATGAATTGAGTATACATTGTCAGAACCAAGTGAACGTTCGCAATTGGTAGATCACCATGGCAGTTGACTTGACGAAGACCGAAAGATGATTCTTAGGTCTTTCTCAACAGCAAGTATTTGGCCCAGTTCCCGCAAATGTCCAAGGATGTCAGATAAGGTGATGATCTTGGAGATTTATCGTGGGTACGTGGGGATTCACCTGTCGGCCATTTTCTGCAGAGCCTTGTCTCCATTTGGTCCTTAGATAGGTCAAGTTTGCACATGTAACATGGCTCAAACCTCTATTCATGCAAATTGTTGTGGACATGAATTTCATCGGTACGTGAGAAATAGATTTTGCACTAACACTCACTCAATTGGAATGAGCCATATTCTAGGCACATTTCGAGAAATTATTCCATCGTATGGGTGTGTTAAAAATATTAAGATGCACGTGTGAATTATATTTAAAAGTCTCAAATCAAAAAATTAACGTGATATAAAATATGTTAATACATTTTAGTTGACCCATAACTCATTAATTTAAGATAGGTACAACTAGATATATGAAAAGGCTCAGACTTGAACTCTCTTTTAGTAATTTCCCCAAGTAAAAATATCGAGCTTATGTTATGCTCTCACAACAAGGAAGATGGTAAAAAATGAGAAATAGTATCATTAGCCCATTAAAAGTCGATCTTCTCAACACAATAATCTCAAATTATTTCGAGCTTGCAAATAGTTTAAGCTTAATGTGGAGGCATCAGCAAGGCCGATACCTCGAAATTCCACCAATGAGAGTTGATCTTCTCTTTCTTCCATTAAAATTGATAGATTGGAGGACCATACGTTTCTGATTGATTTGATTGTCTGGTACTATGAAAGACCGAATATTTCTCAAACCATAAAAAATATTCCCTAGCCACCACAGGAATGGTTTTCTCATTTAGATGAAATGCGTGGGAGGTTTCGGAACACAAACGCTTGGCATATGTCGCTGCCAGCTCTGTAGACCTACACAGATCGGTCATCGACGTTTGTAGTCTACTTACGACTGGTTCTCGGGCGAATCAAGAAAAAGCCCGCAGTTTGTTCTTTGACTTTGTATGTGTGAAAACGAATTATAATATTTGGAAAGTCCTTACCGTAAATTGCACTGAAGGAAGCTACCATTCTCTTGATCGTCGCTTCTCTCGCAATGCTTCACTGCGACGATGTTCTTCCCTCAACCCTTGACCGGACATTTTTCGCACAATCCTTAGATGTGATTGGCTAAGATAAAAGACCATAATTCTCTACGGTATTTTCGCCGAACAATCAGAGACATGTCGACACCATTTCTTTCCTTTTTCGCTCAAATAATCGGTACTTTATTTTATAGTTAAAAAAGTAACATTTACCAATAAAAATAAATGGGCAAAGGGCAAAAATCAAAAGTGAAAATCACACCAAACATATTCTATTACAAAATTATCTTTATGCTAATTTTTTTTTTTTTTTTTTTGGTTGAGATCTTCGTGCAAATTTGAAGGAGTACCTTGTTGGCTTTTTTAGCATTGTAGAAATCATATTTACAAAATGAAGAGTACATCTCCTTTCAGATGCTCTCTTTCCCAATTTTTCCCCCTTTTCTCCCTCCTTTTTCATAATTTATTTTCGTTATTTTTCCTTTTCTTCCTTTGGTGGGTGGAGAGAGAGAGAGAGGTAATCGTGGATTTTCTTGAAGAAAAAAAAAGGTTGCGTCTGGGTGTGAAAGGACAACAACAAGAAGAAAATTGAAAATACTAAAAGGGAATAAGCCCATAGTACAACCTTACAAATCACAAATGGAGTTGTATCTCAATTAGATTTGAATGAAAAAAGACCAAAACCACTTCATTCACAGTTAATTTGGTGAAAGATGATGAACCATAATTTCGTGATTAGAGCTGCAAGCAATGCATTGCAGCATGTAACTACACTTGCACTGCATTGATCGGTGGCTTTTTCTATCATTGTATTTTCGCAAATGAAAAAATCGATCTTTCTATCTCATGGGAATCATGGACGCACATCTCTCTCTCTCTCCGCCTTTCCTCTTTTCCTTTTCTGCTTATCATTCCACGGAGGAACAGATGCAAAGAAACACAGAGGCCTCTCTACTTCACTTTTCTCCACTCCCTGAACCCACAGTCCCTCCGTCCCATCGGGAATTCACAGAGCTTGAGTGAGCTGTAAAGAAACACACGAGATATTTGATCTGACTGCTCCCATCGGGAATTCACCTTTGTCACTTTCCTCATCCGTCCCCTACCACTCTTCTTTCCGAGTCTGCAAAGCCGAGTCCTCTTCTTTTTGGTGTCAATGTGAAGCACGTTGGTGTCCTCCAGCTGTTCAAAAGAAAAAGATAAAAAAAAGGAAAAGAGCTGAAAGCACCCACATCGGTTAGTACGTTCACCGATATGTCAGCGTGAGGATATGTCCGAGTAGCCTTTATTCACTCTTATTCAAGTTCTGTGCAGCACGCTCAGAGCTTGACAAGAGATACCGTAATTCTTGTCTTCGACGAAAACAATTATCAGAAATCAACGTCTATTTATCGAGGCTACCGTGTAGGAAATAGCAAGGGTTAATAGTAGGGAATTATTTGGGAGGCATACAATAGATAGATGTTTTCGCAAGAACATGAAGATGAGGAGCTAATGAAGTGTTGATTTGCATTGTTTGAGGGCCTTTTACTCGATCCAATTAATGTAGGATAGATATATTATAGATGACATACATGATCACAAAAAGTTATGCATTTCTTTAATAAGTAAAACATCTTAAGTTGGCTAAAAGAAAAGGTGAAATATCTAAAAGTGAAAATTTATTAATTTGACTCGTGACTCATTATTTTATTAAGATAATTTATTATTGCATTGGCTGGCTTTGTTCGAATATTCTCGTCAGCATACCTAACTAATTACACTGTTTTACCGTATAATATAACAAGGCCGAGTCATGTTTTTTGCCCAACTTGCTAGTTGTAATAGGTAAATTACTGAATTTCTCACATTCAGCAACACCTTAAATTTTTCCGTATTTCAACCCCCATGAATTCAAGTATTTCCTAAATGGTTGTACGTAACAAGGTAAATTCAATCAACTATTCAAACTTCCCAATTGAATTGGGCATACGATAGAGACAACAATCACTGTCACATTACCGAAAAGCATTCATCAATTATTTCTCTCATCCGTCCCAATCACTCTTTCTTTCTGAGTCTCCAAGGGCATCATGATCTCTTCTTTTTAGAGTCAATGTGAAACGGGCAGGTTGCTAGTCCAAAAGAAAAAGAGAAAAACCTAAAGCACCAACACAATCAGTATGATCCCCGGAACGTCCGCGTAAAGTATTTGTCCTCGGATTGAACCGTGCAGCGAGGGCATCATTGGATCTAGAAATCAACGTCCGTAGGCTACTATGTAAAAAATAGTAAGGGCGTGCATGACAACGTTTCTGTTTTCGGGAACAAATTCTGCTAAAAAATGATTCTTTTTTATTCTGTTCCCGGGAATAATTTCTGAGCATTTGAAGGCGTTTGGGGGATAGAAATGTGTTTGGTAAAAAGCTTAGAATTTCTAGTCCAAAATATTTTCTTTTAATTTTTTAATAATTTAAATACTTTTTTTCCTTTTTTTTTTCTTTTTATTTTTCCCTTCCCCATTGTGGCCGGTCGCTACCGCCGGCAGTGGCCGGCGACCGGCTGGGCAAGGTCCAACGAGCTCGCCGGTGGCCAGGCGACCCTCGCCCAGCCCGGCGAGCCTCCAAGCCAAGGCAAGGTCCGGCAAGCTCGTCAGTGGCCAAGTGAGCCTCTAGTGAGCTCACCGGACCTCACCCAGCCACTCGCCGGCGGTGGCTGGCGCCAGCGATGGGGCGGCAGTGGGCTGAGGGAAGAAGAAGAAAAGAAAAAAAAGAAAAGGAAAAAAAATTGATTCTTGAAGTTGTTCCCGGGAACAAGAATCAACTTTTTTTTTATTCTTATTCCGTTCCAAATCTGTTCCCGAGAACAAAAAATTTACCAAACGCATTTTTGTTCCTGGGAACAAAAAATCCGCTCCCGGGAATAAAAGAACAGAATCAGTTGTTCCCGAGAGTGTTACCATGTAGGCCCTAAGTCTCTCGGTAGGGAAACTATTTGAGGGACATCCAATAAATCCTTTCAGAAGAAAATGAAAGATGAGGAGCTCTTAACATGTATGTGAAGCTAAGGTTCATGAAGTTTAGGATTTTTTCTTTCAAAATTTGTGGGCTTCAATCTTCGTGGCTGAACGTGTGAATCTTTTGCTCAGGAATTTTGCCTACGCATTTCAAAGATTTTGTTTCCAAAAGCCAAGGTTCCTAAAGCAGGAGATCGGGGCCTATTCAGCTTTTCCAAGGGGCTTTCAGCCCCCAAAGCCTATTGGAAAAAATTTTAAGTGTTTGGTTCAGCATTTGAGGACCCCATTGGCCAAATGCTGGCATTTCAAGAATGCAAGTCAACCTCTTTGACTTTTTTTTTTTTTTTAGAAACCATGAAGGTGGAGCCGGCCACCGCTGCTCGGCGCGACCGCTGTCGCCCGGGGTTGCCGGGGTCGCGCAACGCCTGGGTTCCCGCGACCCAGGCGTCGTGATCTTCGGCGGCGACGCGCCTGGGTCGTGCGAACCTAGGCGTCGCTGCCGGAGGTCGGAGGTTGTAACGCGACGCCCGGGTCGCGCGAACCCGGCGTCGCCGGCGGAGGTCACGACCTTAGGTGCGACGCCTGGGTTCGCGCGACCCAGGCGTTGCCGCCAAAGGTCACCTAAGCGGCGGCGCCTGAGGTCAACCTCAGGCGACACCGCCGGACAGCAACGCTGGTGGCCAGATCTGGCCGGCCACCCCCTGTTTCAAAAAAAAAGAAAAAAAGAAAAAAGAAAAGTTATTTGTAAATGCAAGTTTACCAAACGGTATTTACGCCAAAGTCATTTCGGAAAACTCAATTTGCCAAACACTTTTGCTTTCACCAAATGCCCATCCGTGAAGGAATGAAATAGGGCATTGGAAAGCTTCAGCATGCAAAGCTTCACTAATAGAGAGAAAAAGAGAGTTGGCTCGTCCATCCGTGAAGGAATGAAATATTTTTGCTTCTCTGCTTTTACTTTTGGCCTGACTGTTCAAAGTAGTATTGGTTTTTACAATTTTTTATGATAAACAGTTTAATTTTGGGACCTCACGTTCCACTCATTATAATTTTTCTTGTGCCAATTTGCAATTTTTGAAAGGAAGCAAGCAACACAAAATACGAAATGATCTTAAATTGAAGAAAAAAAAGAACAAAAAGCAAAATGAGTTGGGTGGCCGCATGTCTACACCTTAGAGGCTCCCTCTCCATGTTCTTATGATGAGTTACAAATATAAATATCATCCATATTTAGTTTTAATTAATTTTACGTATTTTAAGTGGAGCACCAATCAAAAATATAGTTGGAGATAATTTTTTCCGACTTGCTATGAGGACAAAACCGACGTGGCTTACAATAAGGAAAATCACCTCAAGCTCCAAGCATTTGTAAGAGGAATGTGAGATTTCATCCTAACATTTTAGGGAAAGTTTCATTTTACCGTTCCTAACTTTAAAGTTGGTGCATATCACATCTTTAAAAAAGTTGCAACTTCTATTTGCCTAACCCAAACTTGTATTTTGTCACGCTCATTAACACCGCCAACCTTTTTCTACAAGTATGGTGCGCATCTTTATGGGATAAATAAGTTACATATCCTATATAATCTAAAATCCTTTGCCTAATGATTCTTAATATAGTGAGTGTCAATTGTCTAATTAGTGACGGATTACTCATATGATGAGATGTTATTTGTTGCATTTGTGCTGCCATAAAAATATTCAACTTTGTGAATAGAATTTGGGCTCCGGAGAATCAACAAAATTTGCTATGAAATTGACATTATCAGTAAGTTTTAAGAGGGGCATTAGAGGAGGCAGAGCAATTTCTAGGCTCCAAAAGTTCAAAATTGGTAAGTCCAGGGTGGTTGTGCTACTAATTCGATACCCACCATATAGCCTATACATAATATCTTTTACAGGATATCTTTTAGAGATTTAGTAAATTCAAAATATATTAATTAAGTAATCATTAACTACTTAATTATCTTTTACATCTAGTTCGTAATAACCAATACTACTTAGCAATCTCAAGCTCTGCTTCAACCCCATCCTCTCCCTCCCTTCCTCCATCCAACAAAGCTCTACCTTTCTACGTTTTAATTTAGCAATTACAAATACGTTTATCTTTTTAACGTTAGAAAAACTAACATTTAAATTTACGATTAAACAGACAAAGGGCAAGAATGAGAAGTCAAAGTCACACTAAACACTCATTCTATCATCACTGGCCTTTTAATCTTTGTAAGGAGCACAAAAACATGCATCACACCTCGCATCACCTTCACAATGAATTACAAATTTATCTTCATGCTAAGTTAAAGGAGTATTTGTTGGCTTTTTTAGCATTGTAGAAATCATATTTACAAAAATGAATCGGGACCTTTGTCACTTTCCTCATTTGTACCTACTGCTCTTCTTTCCGAGTCTACAAAGCCACGAACCTCTTCTTTTTGGCATCAAATGTCAAACGCGCTAGTTGCCTCCAGCTGTTCAAAAGAAAAAAGCAAAAGAGTTTAAAGCACCCACCTCAATCAATATGTTCGCCCAATCAGTACGTTCCCTTTATGTCTGTCAAAAATAAAGAACAAATATGACAGGCATTCAAGGTTTAACCACATGATCTTTGATGACACCAATCATTCTCAATGACCTTGGCTTTTTAACATGTTTGATCAACATAATGCTTGACTTTGACTTGGAGGAATCTCTCTCTCTCTCTCTCTCTCTCTCTCTCTCTCTCTCTTCTTCAAATCAATTTTGACATCCTGAGCATAATATTTTGATAGGTAGTGAGTGTTTTGTAGCTGATTTTAGAAGTATAAATACTTTGATCCCATGCTATGTTAGAAATTTCACATATTTTACTATTTGGCTGGGATATCACAGTAGAAACAATAGAACGTCTTCCTTAAATTTGTATGCAATCACTTGGATGGATTTTTTTTTTAATGGGTAGTCGAGCTCTTTCTTTTTCACCGAATTTGAAAAAGGACACATTGATGGTTGCAACTACAAAGCTTCATTCTCTCTGTATTTAACTCATTATAGAAAATTTCAGTTCCTCCAACGACAACGTTTAGATCCTAAAAGTAACAGTCAATGTGGCGGGCTCTGCTAATGTCTGCCTCCCCCATGCAATTTCTTAGTATAAACGCAGCTCGTGTATTTATTCCTATATGTAACCCAAGCAATCTCCTTTTGTTTCATTAAAAATTAAAAAGAAAGAATAGCCTCTCAAATTATAATGCAAACTAACAAATTAAAGGATAACTGACAAAATCTCTCTTTTGTAAAATGTTTCGGCAATAAAAAATGCTATTAGTGAAGCATATTAATGATGTGCATATATATTATCCAGATTGGAGGTAGACATGAATAGTAGTGAAGGATTGTCCATGGTTGATAAACTACTACTGTACAGGAAAAAAATTATTATCGAAAATGACACAATGCCTGCATCGCTGAGATATGGCAAGTAGTGTGAGGTTCTATACAATAGATAGATGTTCAGGATCGAGACCTTGCAATGGCCTCGACGATTGCTGCATGGGCGCGACGCCCGCATTCAAGTTTTCAGCCCAACATGAAACTACAAATTAAAGAAAAGAACTAGAAAACCCAAACTTAAGTTCTAAGGGGCCTTATGGTTAATGATAAAGTTTTTAGTTTTTGCTTTCAATGGAAAGGAAAATTTTTCATTTCCAGTTTTTGTTCTCTTGAGCATTATGCTTGGCTTGAAAAAATAAGAACTCCATATAGGAATGTAAATTTAAACTTGTTCCCCGTGTCTTCGCAATCTATCATTATGCAACTTTTCCACCAAAATTTTACCTAATTGAGTTGAAATTCGTGGATATCCTCTCTCGATGGGAATCCTACCCCAATGGTGGTAGTTTTCACCTAGAAAACCCTCATGTTCTTCACTGTATACAGTAGTCATTTTGATCATGAGCGGTTTTGCTCGAAGTGGTGTGCTTTGCCAATCTTGGCCTTCCCCTACATCTATCGAGTTTTTTGGACTTTAGCAAAGAGGGCGCAAGACTCGTCAAAGTGAAACAGAAGAAACATTGAATTGCTATTGTCTAAATCTTTCCAATGTCAGCACAAAACAAATAATTGTCAGCTGCAAAAGGGGTCCTTCCAAGGTCCCTAGGCGATGAAAATGGAATGGGTTTTGGCGAGCATGTTAGCCGTTTGATTAAGAGTGGAAGTTGTACACCGTCGCTTCCTGTTCAGATTGTCCAGTCAGGAACATTCTAGAAAAATTGCAATCCTTCACAGACACGTCATTAAGAATAAGTATATTCAAAGTCGCAAGCACTTAAGAAAAATTACTCTTCATAAAAAAAGTTAAAAACTCGATGTCTCTTGAGAAGTATGATCTCATTCTCATATACAAATGTTATATATTAGGATAGATAAATAGATCCCTTCTTAATATGAGCACATTGAGAAAAACCGTGATTTCATTGTTAAAGTCACTAACCATAAGTATCCTCAAAGGTACGAGCATTTGAGGAAAATCACCAATTACACGTGCTTTATTTATTTGAATATGATCCAAAGTTATGTCTTTCAAGGGGTAAAATTGAAATGATTCTTTTGTCTATCTTCCAATCTTGTATGACACGTTAAATATTGTGTGCTCGCATTTTAACGTACTTAGGAAAAAAGAAAATGAATTTTCACAGTTGGTTTAGACAAAAGACAAGATTAGGTGGGTTTCAGGCACCGCATTCAGAAGTAACGCAACTTAAAATTTAAATTTGGTTCTTATCATATTTTAATCGCAATGATCAAGAGACATTGCAGAGTTGACAAGAAAAGGACTTGCCCAGCGACATCAAATTGAATTTAATCATTTTTTTTATCCAGCTAAAGTTACAAGTCTCCCCGAGCACTGCATTGTCTTTGGATAGCATTTTGCCGTACGGTATATTGTAGTACAACCCCGAGAATGAATTTAAAGGAATAGTTGCTTCTGTTGTACTTTTCTCACAGAGAGTAAGCTGTTTGCCTCCCGTGCATCTTCGGTGGAAGAATTAGACACCTTAGATTCTCGAGTTACCATCCTCTGCAGAAAATTGGGCAATTTGTGATCAGAAAAAGACTTGGCTGAGATAGATGGTATGATCCGAATGAGAGAATATAAGAATATCTTCTAACTATTTTTGGGCAATTGTTCTACAACCCCAATATCAATGCAATTGTTCTACGACCCCAGTATCAATCTCCAAACCTTCCAAAACACTATGAAGAGGGCATGAAGAGTGGATTCAGTTATCTTTAATGGAGTAGACTCAAGAACTTTAGCCTTTACCTTTAAGTCTAAAAAATGAAATGAACAGAATTCTTGAGACAAGACCTTGATCTTTCTCTAGCAATATTTAGGTGCTTAAACCATGGACACCGACTACTTCACAGTACAGTTACGATTACACACATTGCTAGTCTTGGGTTCAAGTGCACAGATTACCTATGGATTGGGTCTCAGAGGAAACCACAAGGTGAATAGCAGCAGCAACGGGCTTGATAACAGAAGTGAAAATTGATACAAAGGGGTTTAGCTCCTACACAGGTGGAAAAGCTAGAGTAAGAATTGATTTATCATCCCACTTGAAGCCGGGGACATTTGCCAGCCAAGATATTACTGTAGCTGACTTCACTTTTTCGGTGAGCTATGTCCAACGGTTTATATTAAATAATACTACGTCGGATTTTCCGGCCACACAAATCGCCAATGATACTAAAGTGATCAATTTTTTACGCAAGTGATACTCAAATAATTGAGAAAATAATTATATCATTAAAGTGAACGTTATAAGAAAATTAAGACAATCGTGGCATTCTTTTCCCGATCCGCAATCAAAGGCATCAAGCATCCTCATCTTCTTCAAAGAACTTCTTTTTTTTACCAAAAGATACATTTTTTTCTTTGTTCTGTTATTCCATAATCAATCGACCTATAAGCAGGTGAGGAGACGCATCTTGTAATTTCGCAGACTCGGATTGTCTTTCGCGGGCTCCTTGTTTTTCCCAGAAATTTCCTCACTAGTGTTTTTTTTTTTTTTTAATATCTTTTTTAGGACATATATGGTTTTCTCTGCCATTGACAAGGGAAGATGCAAATCCTCCTTAGTGCATTCCGAGTCGCTCGATATATGCATTATGTATATTGGCGACAATGACATCCTACCGACCTGATTTTTGGTTGGCCTTATCGACGTCTTCGGCGAAGAATCATCTACTTGACTTTAAAAAAAAAAAAAAAACTTCAAACAAGAAAAGAAAACAAAAAAGGGAAGATGCACGTACAAATTTTATTGATTGATGATCTTCAGCGGAGCAAGCAACCAAATTAGATATCATAAACAAAATTGATCTAGCTGTACAGAAGTAAGTGCGTGCCGATAATTAGCCAATGTGATGCCGATAATGCCGGTGATTACGAGCGCGTAAGATTGACGACCGGCTACATGTTTAGCCTTGGTTCAAGAGTCATCTCTTGATGCGTTAAGAGAGCCGATTGGTCTTTGTCGATGACTGGAGCCGAGCATCGAGCTGCATCCGTGGCAGCTCAAAAGCACACATAATTAGCGCATCCGAGCCGCATCCGCCTGGGGTTTCATCTTGCGGTTATGATCATCGAGCTGCACCCGGCAGAGGAATTTGCAATCACAGGTGACGGGACATGAGGGAGCGGGACGATGCAATCAATTTTTTATCCAGCTAAAGTTACAGCGAATTGACGTCCATTAATGTTTTATCAAGCTAAAGTTACAAGTTTCATCAAATTGACATATCGATTTTTTTTATCTTAAAGAGTAGGTACTAAAATTAATGTTTTCTTTTGGGCTAACTTCCAAAAGTGGGTTCTTATTATATATATTAATCACAACAATGAAGACAAATTGCAGAGTTGGCACGAAAAGGACTCTTAATTCCTAGTGACATCAAATTGATGTCCATCAATTTTATATTTTAAAGAGTAGGTACTAAAGTTATTTTTTACCATGACCAATTGAAGTCTTTATTTAAACTCCATTCGTTTTGAAAAAAATGTTATGTTTTTGAAATATATTTTCCATAAAAATATAATTATTTTTGATCGAATAAAAATCCAATCAGTTTTTATGGTAGCTGGATGATTCATTCGAACATAAACACGTAAGGAAAATGCCCACCGCTCCTTCGACAAAATTCTTTGCAAAAATCTCACTGCATATTGATCCCATTGTTAGCAGATCTTAAAGCATTTTGACGTAGCCTAAATGATGTCGACCGAATTTCAAGTCGTCCCGCAAGAGTTTCGTATTTCCGTATTTGCAGAATCTGATTCTGCGTTCTTTTGTTTTTGCCCTACATCATACGCACCCTTTCGGTGTTGACCGCTGGTTGCCGGAGAGGGACGTCTGAGAGGGTGTTGACGCGCACACGGGTCTTTAACTGCAGATCCTGCATATCCAATGCTATGTGTCTATTGTCATCATCCATATAATTCTCGAAACCGTGGTTAAAGGATGTTTGATGCATGATGTTGCTTGACTGACGGCGACGCTCCGGCGAAGGTTAAGGTTAACAGCAGTATGGCTTGACTTAATTATATAGGTTGACCCCAAATGAAGTTATTCGGCCGGTGGCTGTAGGTCTCGATCGACCAATCTTGGGTTTCAGTGCGTGGGACTGCGCGGAGGAGGAAGGCGTGGATTAGTAGAAGAGAAAAGGTAAATAGAAATAAGTGATAATGAATTTAAAAACAAAAAAAAGGCTTGGAGCTTCATGCAATAATGGGCTTAGGAGGAATGATTTCGGAAGTGGGATTTGAGAGTTTATGGCTAAGGAAGGCTTAATGTAATATGGTCCAATTGATGTCACTGGTCCGAACCCATGAGTCCATATCTGACCTTACATGCGGTCTGGGCCCTTGGGCCCGACCCAGGTTCCCAGTTTTCGGAATTAATTTTTTTTTAAAATAAGAAATAATTTTTTTTGAAAAAAAGTCTAAAAATAAATAAAAAATTAAAATTTAAAAAAATAGAGAACAGCTTAGGAGGCGGCCTTTATTAGGTTTTTAGGTCTTAGCATTAGATTTAAATTAGTTTTATTTTAATTAGTAAATATAGTTAGACTTTTTTTAGCAAATGCCTTTGAAATAGTTTAGTTCTTCGTAGGTTGATCTCTTAAGCAAGAAATTAAACTTAGTTTGAATTTAGCTAAAGGGAGTTGTTGTCTTAGGGCTTAATAACAAGGCCATGTGTGTTATTTGCTTTATACTTTATTGGGTTAATTTTCTTGCACTTTACTTTTATTGCATTGATTATGATTGTTTACTTTTCCTTGATTGCGATGATTTGGTTGCATAGAATAATAAAATGGTCAAAGACTGTATGGACAATTAGATAACATATTAATTAAGTTAGGGTATTGGAAGGGTACTAGTTATACAATTGATGTAATCAAGTTATCAACCCTAAATATCCAATTCACTAAGAGTGAGGTATATTCTCATACCTCATTTGATTTATAGCCAATTCCAATAAGCTAGTGGCAACATCTCATATAAAATTCTAATAAAGTCAACTGAATTAAAATGAAAATTCCAATATTGCATTAGATAAAGATTTGGAAAGATACAAGCCAACACGCTCATTAGGGAGGGTCGCGACAGTGAGTACTTTCCTTTTTCACGTAATTCCAATCACTTAGTTCAAGTCATAGTAATCTACCTTTGGAGACAGTAATTACTTCTAGTTATTGGAAGATCGAAGGTCTTGATGAATGCAACTTCTCTTGAGAAACAGAAAACAACCTAAAATTACTATACCTTTCTCTTTCGCTAGTCTTAGTAACCTAAAATTCCTTTTTTAGAATTAATTTTGCTTCCAATGTTTTTTAGTCTTGTAGTGTTTGGGACTATTATTTGATGCGTTCAAAAGGGGAAACTCATTCCTTGTGAAATCTCTTTTGCCATCTCTAGTTTTATGTTCCTTCTAATTGAGATAAAAATAGTTTGTCAATATTTATTTGGACCAACCACTTCTTTTCAAAAAGCGTAACCTGTGATGATTTTTAAATGGATATCTTTTAGCTTCCAAATATTTCAAAAACATTCATGTTTCCTAGAACTGCCTTTTTGGTTGATGAGCTCACTAAATGTGATTAGTACAAAGGCATGGTTGTGTAAACATACCTTAGTTTGTCTATTTGCAACAACCAAATGTGAAATCGTGTTGCCATCTTCATCTCTCGAGTTGATAAACCGATCATCGCCCAAGATATTTATCAAAAGCTTCAATACTTCTAGTCTATTGTGCTTCATTCATAAATGCAAGATTGTCTAGCCATGTTCAATGACGCTATGTGTGGCATCAAGTTTCGCTCGAATCAAGAGTTCTAATACATTCACATGCCCTTTCATGACTGTGACATGAAGATGGTTTCTTTCATATTTGTCACAAACAAAATATATTTCAGGATTGACTCTTAACAAGCTTGTCACTATGTTAAGGTACCCTTTTGCTACCATGAGATGAAAAGGAGCCAATCCCAGAGAATCTTCCTGCTTTGCCAGTTTAGCCTTCCAAGCTAAGACGTCTTTCATGAATCATATATGTTCGAGCATGGCAGTGATGTGTGGAGGAGTCTCGATGCGATTCCCATTCTAATGAGAAGGAGCTTATTTATGCTAAGCAACTCAAGCAAAAAAGGCACGTTTCCCTTCATGGCAGCTTCATAGAACTCGGAGTCCATGTTTGGCTCTCAAAAATGGAAGTTTTCATAATGCTCACTACTCCATTTGGGGATTTAAATATATAGTCATCAAGTCAACCTTCAAGGTAGGCTTGACGAAGACCAAAAATGCTTGGTGGATAATTAGACGTCTCTTCTCTACAAGTACGTGGCTCAAGTTTCCGTTGGTCGAGCATCGTTGCCCCTTGGAAGTTTCTGTACACACGCTTGGACCTAGTCAAACTTTGTAGCACAGATTGGACATAGACATTTGGAATCTACTTGCTCCTGGTTCCTGGGGAAATTAAGAAGAAACCCCCAATCTCTTCTTTAACTTTATCGTTAGGTGAAATTGAATTTTAGGCTCCGTTTGTTTCACAAAAAGTAACTTCGAGGAGAACTTTTTTCGGATTTTCAAGTGGTTGTTTCACGGAAAATAGATTCATTAGGGAAAATATTTTCCATGAAGAAAAAAAAAGGTATTCTAAAATGGAGGAAAATATTTTCCACTTTTAAGTTGGGGAAAATATTTTCCACACTCACTCTCTCTTGTCTCACACCCTCTACTAGTCCCCACTTCTTTCTTTCTATTTTTTTTTTTTTGATATTTTTATTATTTTTTTAAATCGAATATTTTGTTATTTTTTAATAAAATCGATATTTTCTTTTATTTTTTCTTTTTTTCTTTCTTTTTGCTCTTCTTCTTTTTTGCAAATTGATGGCTACGCCATGGATGGTGACTGGCTACAACCGAGCCAAGCTCGCTGGTGAGCTTGTAGCTCACTGATTTAGTGTCTCTAGATAGTGACGAGGCTCGGGCCTTGTAAATTGGCGATGCCCGAGCATCACCAGAGGCAACGAGGCTCTAGCATCACCGATCTTTAGCGACGCTCGGGCATTGTCGATCTAGAGAGGCCCGAGCCTCGTTGTCTCGAGCTGCCTCACTAGCGAGCCAATCAAGTGAGCTCGCTAGCCTCGAGCTCGAGCTACAAGCTCGCCTCATTAGCGAGTTGTGAGCCTAAGCTCGAGGCTCACCTGTGGCCGGTTGCCGGCCATCGCTATGGCTGGCGACCCGATAAGGAAGAGGAGGGAACATAGAAAAAAAAAAGAATTTAATAATTGATTTTAAAAAATAATTAAAAATCATTTTAAAAATAAAAATAATTAAAAATCATTTTTAAAAAATACAAAATAATTAAAAATATTTTTTTAAAAAAAGTAATAATAAAATTATTGAAAAGAGTGTATAAAGGAAAATATTTTTCCAATTGAACAGTGGAAAACATTTTCCACCTCATTTTTAGGTTTCATTCGAATATCTTAAAATAATTATGTTTTTCTAGAAAATAGCTTCCTAAAAATATTTTCCGAAAACACCAAATTTTCCACAAAAGGAAGAGAGCCTTAATCTGTTTAAAAGTCCTTGCCGTAAATTGGCAAGGAAGCTACCATTCTATTGATTGTCACTTCTCTTGCAATGCTACAGGGCGAAATTCTCCATCAGAGAGCAAGCGCTTCAAACTTGAAGGGCAATGAGGGCTACTCACTCTCTCTCATCTCTAAGCAAAAATTATGAGATCAAAGATGTCTCTTGACATTCATGAAGGAGAGATAGAAAAGAAAGAAAGAGAGGGGTCTGAATGAACTTTTTCTATATTTATATTGGTGAGAAGATGAGAAGTCACTGTTTTTAACAGTTGGCATGACCGGGGGAGAGAAATACAAGAAGAAAATCATTCCAATGGTTTTAAAAATGGGCGGTTTATACAAAGGAGCAAACATGACCATCTGCCCAATCTGGCTCTCTGAAAGGAGGAAAAGAAGACACAAACGAAGGTTTAAGGAAAGAATTTGATCGACAGCTGCCTAGAGATTGGCAAAATATGAAGTTGACTTAATTTTTCTTTCATTTTTTTCCTAATAAAAGAATCATTTTTTTTCCCGTGTGATCTAGTGACCCTTTCATTTTTATGTAATTGGCTAGATAATCTTTATTTTGAGATGTCAAAAGGCATGCCTGCCCTAGAACAAGTGAACGCCATTCTTTTTCTTGGAAACCGATCATAACAAAAGAGAAACAAAACTCCACTTGGTCAAATTATTACCAATGGTATGGAAAAAGACTAGGGCTGCCAAAACCATGTCCACACCATCCGCAGTTCTTGAGAGTTGACCATTCTAGCCTTCTAATCAATACAGTTGCTCATTTTTGAAAATACACATCGAGTTTAGACTCATGAACAAGCTCGATCTATTAAAGGAGAGTCCAAAAATTTAATATTTATGGATATCCGCGACTATGCAAAAACTTATATTTCCTGTTCGGTGAGAATGCAAGTTGGATATTTTATATTCTGTATGGATATTAAGAGCGCTAATGATAACTATTATGTTTCTAGACATAATTTCTAGTCAAAAGTAAAATTTTCAATTTCTATTCTCTAGATGAGCTTTTGAATAAAAATACGCGTTTAATAACGATATAAAATTTCCCCATAATAGAAATTCGTTTGATAATAACACAAATTTCTTCCTTCCGAGCAAGTGGCTGGCAATGAAGGATAAGAAACGGGCGAGCAACAATGAGTGGGCGACCATCTTGTAGTGAGGGCAACTGATGGGAAGAATTTTTATTTCTCAATTTTGTTTCAGAAATAGAAAAGTAAAATAAAATTGCTTCTAATTTCTATTCTAAATATATTTCTAGACTATAAATTTGTTCCAAAAATAAAAAAAATGAAATTGAATTACCAAATGGATTTTTTATCCAAATATATTTTCGAGAACAAAAAATAAACATCAAAGCGTTAATATGAATTCTGAGTTAACATTGCGGATATTTTCATTGCTATGAGGTAAGTGTTGCAATTTATTTCTTACTTTATTGGGTATTAAATTGGTGATTTGCACACCCACATGGTTACATCACATGTTATGGAGTAATAAAATGAATTTAAGTTGCTTGCCAAACATTTTTTTCATGAAAGGAACAGTACTTAAAGGGAATTAGAGAAATTTAGTATAATCAAGTTTCTGTACCTATAATCTCTAATTTGTAAAAATAAAGTATTTTTTTCGATATTTTATTTGGGTTTCTAATCGACCCGCCGTAAACTAATTAGTAGCAACTCTTGAATGAAAATGATTTACATATTAAAAAACTCTAAGTTGTGAATTAATACGGCTCATTCCTCCACATATTTAATTGCTTCCTGGCGTAAATCATTGCAGGGCACTGTTTAGAGATTCTCGAGGATCAATTGGTACTTTTGGAGTATTCTCATCGGTCCTGCTCTTCGCATTTCGGCATATATCGAGGGCAGCGTCAAAACCTTTTCTGGCCTAAAAACTGCCAGGATATGTCGCTTTCATCTCGAAAGAAGCGAAACTGACAGTGTGCGTTTTGTGCTCTTCCCCATATTTTTGCCACCCGATAAGTGCTGACGGCTCCTGAATCCTCAATTTTGGTTGCAGGATATGTCTACAAACTAACCCAGCAGCTTATTTCTCCGTATGAGACGGTGTCTTCAGAACAGTTGAAGTATTGGTTGTGTCATAATCGGCTTTTAGTTGATTTTCATGTCAATTTGTTACAGCTTTTACATACTGTTAAATTAGCATCTGTATGGTCGTCGATGCATTGACATAACCATGACAAAAAGTGTTCAAACCTTCACTTCTCCTGTCATAATTGGCTCATGGTGGTGGTTCCCTTACGCTTGTAGCTAGAGGCATAGCCACTGCACATGCACAGGTCTTGGAGAAGAGATTCAAATAAAAGTTCCAAATGAGGACAACCACCCTCTCGGCCGAATGCAAAAATGGGAAAGGGGGTGCCAGAAACGCGGCGACAAGACCCAACGGCCGACGTTGGGGAACACAAAACACCGCAGGGATGCCTCAACAGAATGAGACCGTGCACGGACGACTTGATTTCGGCTAAAACGGAGAAACGGAAAGTAGATCGCACTCAGGCATTTCATCGAACAGTAAGAGCGCGTTAGATGAACGAGAGATTTTCAGCTCCACCGATAGTCAAACACGCGCAGGCTCCCTCGACAGACAACATAACGGAACAGTGAAAACAAACGAGGGGGCAACGGGAACCGGAGCTTGCGTGAGCCGGACGACCACGAGCTCCAGCCCGACATGCCCAGAACAGGGCAAAATAGGGCAAACAGTGAAAGGAAAAAAAAACAGGGGGCGGTCGTCGGTGGAATCCCTACCCCGCTTGGACTACATCCAGTTGCCTCGTATGCCTCCAAACCGGGATCCTCGGGAAATCGCCACAACCCGAGAAAAAATTACAAAAAAAAAAACGAATCAAAACCTACCGCGGTTTTGGCGCGGTAAGAGGCGCACACCAGCGAGGGTTGTCCGCCGATGTTTAGGCCCGGTGGCTACCGGAGGAGGCCTCTCGCTCTCTGCTCTCTGTTCCTCGCTTTCTCTCTCTCCCATTCTCCCTCTCTCGCGGCATATCTCTCCTAACCCCCGCCCCCCCTTCTCGCTGCTCCCTCTCCCTCTTAAGCCCTCAGGCAGGCGCGCCTGGCTTCCTGGTCTGCCAGCTGACGCTGCCGGCCTGGCCCCGAACACCAGCTCCCGGTCGACGCCCTGGTCTCTTCTGTCATGCTCCGCCATCGTCTCTGTTCTACGTTCCTGCAGCAAATCGTGAAGGGCAGGGAGGAAAGAAGAAAAAGGAGAGGGTCGGGCCGGGGAAGGAAGGCGGGCCGCAGAAAAGGAACACGAAGGGACAAAATGGGCCGGCCCATGTGCTGGGGCAGGGGAGAAGAAAGAAAAATAAAAAAGAAAAGAGGCCGGGCCGGCCTGGCCCCGGTCCGGTCTTTCTTTCTTTTTCTTTTTTAAATAATAATTGATTAATAATATTTTTTAATAAATTCTATTACTATTAATGCTGATGTTCCTAATATTTGTTTAGGGGCTAAAGTTTAACCTTTAATTTACTATGCAATTTATCATTCAATGAGTAGTCAAAATTTAATTTTACTTTGAGGGTAAATTACGCATTTTGTAATAGGAGAATGCTTACACTTAGTAATTTCCTTAAAATATAGTAAATTACCTCAAACCATAGTGTGTGATATATTACCTGGTAGTCAACCTAAAGCTATGGTGAATTGGCTAAGCTCCTCATAACCTAACTACACTTATGGTTCGTAAAATTTTATAAAAAATAGAAACATTCCTTTACACTTCGTAAGTTGGGGATCTTTTCACTAGTAATTATCCAGTAATATTGTAATTTTCTTTAATTATTCATAATTGGTAGTTCGTTATTGTTAGTATTTTTCCATTGTTAATGGTAAGTTTCCTTTATACTTTGTAACTCAATGATGGAATTACTAAGTAGTTGTCCCGCAATAGTGTAATTTTCCTGGACTATGTCATAACTTGTAGATCCAATCCTTAATAATTATATATCCAACAATTGTAATTTGCCTGAAATTGCCTTAATCTCAATCGCATTAATAGTTAGTACTTTCCTTTTTCGTGTAGTAACTTAGCTATATAGTTCGTAATAAGAATGGTTTGATGGTAAATTGCCATCTTAAAAAAATTTATTGCATTGATGGTAAGTTATAAGGGTGAGCACATTAGACCGCCCGAACCGAGAACCGCCTGGACCGGACCGGACCGGACCGGCGGGTTTGGTCCGGTTCTCGGGAGCATCAGTCCGGTTCCCAGTTCCATAAAAATGGAACCGGTGATTTTGGTCCCGGTTCCGGTTCGGAACCGGACCGGACCGGACTGACAATTTTCTATTTAAAATAAATTTCTTAAATTTCTTAAAAAATGCAATAAACCCTAAAATAATAATATTTCTAGTATTTTTTTTTTATTTTTTTTGGCTAAGTGGTCGGTCCGGTTCCCGGCCCTAGGACCGTCCGGTCTGGTCCACGGTCCCAAAAAATGGGAATCGGTCCTCCCGGTCCAATTCCCGGTTTCACCTTGGAACCAGACCAAACCGGGAACCGATCACCCCTAGTAAGTTATTTATTTTGTAACATGAGAATGCTTACACCTAATAATTTCCTTATAACATTACCACAAACAATGGCATGCGATATATTACTCGGTAATTGATCTAAAGCTATGGTAAATTAGGGAAACTCCTTAAAATCTGATTGCACTTATTGTTCACAATGATGTATTAAAATAGTGACGTTCATATACACCACTTAAATTGGGTATGTTGTCACTAGTTATCCAATAATATCATATTTTTTTTTAATTATTCAAAATTGTTAGTTCATTTTTTAGTATTTTTCCATTATTAACAATATTTTCCCTTTATACTTTGCAATTCGCCAGTTCATAACTTGTAGTCTCCGTATCATTATTCCTCCGACAATTTTAATTTGCCTGAAATCGTCACGATCTCAATCACACATCTAGTTAGTACTTTCCCTTTTTCTATGGTAATTGAGCCATATCGTTCGAAACAATAGTTTCCTATCACTTGGCAATTAACCATTGGGATCATAAGGTCCTTGGAATTGTCATAAAAGGCACAACTTATAATCAATAACTGATCTCGATAATCGTAAATTAGTCATAAGTCCTTGTAAATGATAGTTCTTTATCAAAAGTAAATTATCTCAAATAAGCTGGAAGGTCTTAATGATCCTAATTTTTATTGAGAAATTTAAGCAACCTAAAGTTTACTTTCTATTTCCCTATTCTCAGTAAGTCTACATGAATAATATATGCGTTCTATTCAAATTCGTAAACAATGGATCCTATTAATAAGTAATAATCTTTTTGATTGCCGTGATTTTTCTTAATCAATCGTAAAACTCACAATTCCACCGGAGCAATCATCCTTAATTATCAATAGATTACCGCTTTACCATGTTTTGGTTACACTATTTAAAATTGATCCCATGTTCGAGATATTTGGACTTTAAATCTAGTAAGTCATATTCTAACGGCCACAAATCAAATCAAATAAACAACCATTCATTATACATATGAACTCCATCTTCTACATACATTCAACACGCTTAAAATGTTTATTGTTTTCACTAACACATACGTACATGCATGCATGTATACTCAAATGTATCGTAGCTAAGTTGTCTAATGAGCACTCTGAACAACACATACTGTATAACATCTCCCCTTGCATGGCCTTAGGACTTAGGGCGCTTCTTCCGAAACAAACACATTTGCAACATATACAACCACTAAACCATAAGATCCTCCAGCTTGCGTTCTGTCGAGGCTTTGCGGACGTACTTCAAGATTTTGCGTACCAATTTTTGGATTAAGCGAGCAACATGCCACAGGAAAAGGAGAGCTATCAATCCACCCCATGCTAGCACCACACCTCCTACTGCTAAAGTATGCTCCGTGACGGCCTTTATGGAGATGACATAAGTCACCGCTGTGAAGCTTATCACAACCCACATAATTAGCATTACAATCCATGTGGTGATACGATGCTGCTTTAGAGGAAGACCACTTATGAGAACCATAATAATGCCAAGAGATGAGATAAAACTCATTGTGTTACAGATTACAAAAATAACATAACTTGTCGAGTCGTCAGCTTGCAGTATGGACTTACCCACAGTATACGTGGTATTTGAGGTATCGTTCTGCCAAAGGCCGCCGGGTGGGTTAATACCAACTTGGAATGACATGGTAGCTAGCAATGCAGCTACCACCATTAACGTCTTATGCATACTGGCTTGCCACTTTCGCTTTATTTCCCTTTTGTCCTCTTCCCTACAAGTGGATGCAAGGCGGTGACTGTGTTATTCCCGTAGATTGGTTGTCCAGGTGGGTCGTGATTCTCTAAAGTTTTAGGAATGGGAACCTTAATATCTGAGGCTCTTCTTGCGCTTTCACCTTGTGCTAATAGGCCGAGTGCTGTGAAACCTTTGAAGTTCTTAATCTTCAAGTCTACTCCTTTATCAATCAAGAAGACTATAGCCTGTAGAGGAGTAATAATAGAATGTTCCAATTATGGTCAAGTTTGAATTAGACAAGCCTATGTTATATTTATTTCAGGATTAGCTTTGGTACTTATTTTTTTTCAAGTCCTGTGGTGTTTGTGACTATTATTTGATGCCTTCACGAAAGGAACTCATCCCTTGTTGAATCTCTTATGTTATTTCTAGTTTTATTTTCCTTCTAATCTAGATAAAATTAGCATGTGAATAGCGCAAAGTGTAAAGTTGTACTTAATTTTCTTGACCATATACTTCTTTTACAAATATCGTAACCTTTGATGATTTATAAATGGATACCTTTTAGATTCTGGAAATTTCTAGGAAGCTTAGATATCCTAGAAGGGAATGTCATTCTTTTCCAATAATCGTAACCCAAATAGTCCCTTAATTGTGGTTCAATATGCAATGTCATTCTTGAACTTTTAATTCATTCAATATAGTCTTTGAAGAATTCCAAATGTTCAATTTAGCCCAAAACTTTTGATTTGTTCAATCTAGTCTCTTAATTTCCTAAAAAAAGTTAAAATTTTTCATAATTACACTATTGCTTGGATTTAAGAATTTTTTTTCAATCCATTTCCTAAATCAACAGAAAATTTGACTATCTTTTTATTGCTTTTTCACCTTTTTGACATTTATGAATATTACAATAGTTTTATTTGAGCATATTATAACTTATAATCTCTATAATAGCAAAAGTGGAACCTCATTTAATGTTGTATCTGGTCGATATTCCCACTATTCTAATTTCCTAATTTACCGATTTAACTAAATTTATTGAGTAAATAGGAAACACAAAAAGTTGAACTTTTAATCTATCTAAAAATTTAGGAACGAGATTTAGATTAATATAACTATAAGAAATCTATGGATATACGAATATCGTTGTTAAAAATTCTTATGAAAATAATTATTTTAAAGTTGAAAGGATTATGTATCTGATATAACTCCAACATTTTTACTATTAGTGAGATTATAAGTTAAAATATAATTAAATGGAACTATAGCAATATTTGAAAAGGTAAAAAGATAATAAAAAGACAAAAAAGAATTTGTTGATTTAGGAAATTGATTGAAATGAAAAAAATATTATAAAATCTTGGCAATAGTGCAATTGTGAAAACTTGTAATGAGTATCGATTGAGTTATTTGATTTTGTTATGGAAAGTTGAGAGACTAGATCAAACAAATTGAAATTTTAAGACTAGATCAAATGTTTATGAATTGTTCAAGCACCATGTCAAACAAGTTAAATGTCCAAAGATGACATTGCATAGTGGTCCCAAATTTATTTACCATTTGTTTCATTTTTCCCATCCTAGAACTGCCTCTCTCTTTTTTTTTTATAAGCTCAATCAATTTTACTAGTACAGAGGCTTGGTTGTATGAACATACCTTAGTTTGTTTATTTGCAGCAGCCAAATGCAAAATCGAGTCGCCATATTCGTCCTGCAAGTTCTTGAATTGATCATCGCCTAAGTTATCCATCAAAAACTTCAAAGCTTCCATTCTATTGTACTTCACACACAAATGCAAGATTGTTTGGCTATGTTCGACAACAACACGGGCTGCATCAAGTCTCTCTCGAACCAGGAGTTTCAATACATCCATATGACCTTTCATGGCCGCAACATGAAGAGGGTTTCTTTTGTATTTGTCGCGGACAAAACATGTTTCAGGTTTGACTCTTAACAAACTTGCCACTATCTTAAGGTACCCTTTTGCTGCCGCAAGATGAAGAGGTGTCGATCCCTGAGAATCCTACTCCATTGCTAGCTCCACCTTTCGAGCTAGGACCTCTTTCACAAATTCCAAGTGTCCGAGCATGGCTGCGATGTGCAAAGGACTCTCGATGTGATTCCCGATCATGATTCTGTCGAGAAGCAGCTTATCTTTTGTGAGCAACTCACGCAAAGAATGCACGTTTCCTCTCATGGCAGCTTTGTAGAGCTCAGACTCCATATTTCACTCTCTAAAATGGAAGTTTGGGAATACTCGCTGCTCCAAGGGACCTTGAATATGTACTGTAACTAAGTCAACACTTGACGAAGACTGAAAAATGATTGGTAGATATGTTTCGTCCGCAAGTAGATGGCTCAGATCTCAGCTGAGCCTTGACATCCTTGTCACGTAAAGCAGCCACACTCTAGTCATGAAAAATTTATCGGATCATTTCATTTGCACGAACACATAATTCCGTTGAAATGATATGAGGTGACAGAAACGATCTTTACACTAACGCTCACTCGATCGAAATCAGCCATAACCTAAGCACTTTCAGAGAGATTATTCTTCCATATGGCTGTGCTGGGAAGACGGTTACAAATAAGAACAGTATCATTAGCACATCAGGTTTCGGTCTTCTCAACTCGGTAAACCCATGTGATTTCAAGCTTTGTAATGGCTTAAGCTACTATTCCCACAAAGTGCTTTTCTTTGTGGTCGGCTCCGTCCGAAATACCGTCAGTAGCTTTGTCACATCAGTTGCTAACGTAGTACTATGAATGTGTCATTTTGTAAGTGGATCTAACCAGATAATTGCTCCCTATATTAGCTGTCTGGTACTATGAAAGACCGAATATTTCTCAAACCATAAAAAATATTCCCTAGCCACCACATGAATGGTTTTCTCATTTACATGAAACGCGTGGGAGGTTTCGGAACACAAACGCTTGGCATATGTCGCTGCCAGCTCTGTAGACCTGCGCAGATCGGTCATCGACGTTTGCAGTCTACTCACGGCTGGTTCTCGGGCGAATCAAGAAAAAGCCCCCAGTTTCTTCTTTGACTTTGTATGTGTGAAAACGAATTATAATTTGTTTGAAAGTCCTTGCCGTAAATTGCACTGAAAGAAGCTACCATTCTCTTGATCGTCGCTTCTCTCGCAATGCTTCACTGCGACGATGTTCTTCCCTCAACCCTTGACCGGACATTTTTCGCACAATCCTTAGACATGATTGACTAAGATAAAAGACCATAATTCTCTACGGTATTTTCGCCGAACAATCAGAGACATGTCGACACCATTCCTTTCCTAGCCACCACAGGAATGGTTTTCTCATTTAGATGAAAAGCAACCCTCTCTTTCAGAAAAGTTTTTGGCATGAAGTGGGTGACAATGAAACAAGATATTGTCAGTTACTCATTACAGTGACATGACATTACACAAAGAATCAACCATTTGCGTTCTGCACCACATTTGCTCTTATCTGTGAGTACGTGGCCTGGTTCATCCAAACGGTCTAGGGAGGGCAGATAAGGGAACGATTCTTCGAGTTTGGGTGAGGATGCTGCCTATATGAGCAGAGGCCGTTCCTTTATATGTTTAGAGGATTCAGTCCTAGATATGACTTTTGCCTCGTGTATGTCTTGCTGCGTGTTTGTCCACGTGTGTTAAAACTTTATATTGGCCAATTTGAGCAGCAAGAATGTTGAGCATATGAATCTCCTATATCAGAATTGAAGATTTTTGAAGAATTATGTTTTGATATTAGGCTCTTAACAGATAAAAATAGTGCCATAGTCCCCGAGGCCTTCATGCAATGTTAGACATGATTGGCTAGGATAAATGCCCATAATTTTCTACGTGAAAGATATATCAACATTATTGCTTTCCTTTTCTTCCTAATATGGACATGCATGAACGCGTGACCTTGACACTTCGCCACCAAATGGCCCATAGGGGTATCCCCAACATGCAATATATCAATTTCAAAAACCTCTGTCAAGGTCTTACTTAAGTCTGCACGTTACCTAATTCTTCAAGAGTACAATTTAACTTTTTGAATTGTGATAGGAATTTGCTTCAAAATGAGCAATGGTATCATAAGTGCATTTTTGAGGCAGAGGAAGAAATTTCTTTGAAATGGATCCCAAAAGATGGTGTTTATTTTTGGATAATGAAGTAATATTACAATATCTTACGTGTCTATTTATAGGAACGTCGCCATTTAGGAAATAATCAAATAACTGAAGTCAAATAAGAAACAGGTATATCACTATGAAAGGACACGCATTTCATCAATATGTGAGCACTAAATTTTTGCACTAATGATCGCTCAATTGGAGTGAGTCGTAACCTAGACATTTTTAGAGAAATTATTCTGCCATATGGGTGCATTTGGAAGATAATTACAGATGAGAAATGGTATTATAGGGATATTTGGAGTCGGTATTCTCAAAACAGTGATCTCAAGTGATTTTGAGCTTGCATATAGTTTAAGCTCAATGTGGAGGCATTAGCCTCGCTATGCCTCAAAAATTATGCCGAAGAGAGTTAATATTCATTTTCTTCCATTAAAATTAAAGATTGAAGGATCATAAGTTTCTAGGCCGCTCAACCATAAAGATCAAAGGGGATGATGCCACGTTGTTACAGTCCAATTAGCGAATGAAAATAAATCGATTCGACAGAAGTACAAGGTCGGATTGCGGGCGATTCCGCACGATTTCGATATTGACTGCGAACGACGTTAAACCAATTTCATTTTGGCTCTGCACTCAACGTGAGCAATTAACCTCTCATGGTTACATGACAATTGAGGATCGCCATGATTTGAATAGGCACGATCGTGGATTGAAAAGCTATCAACCACGGGTTAAATGCGTGAGAACCCCTAAATGCCGCCCGATAGTTAGATCGTACTAAAGTCGCGATTGATCAATTTTAACCACGAATTTCAATTCGGTTTCAAGTATCGAATTTTCAAGGATGTCGAGACTAAAATATTGGATGTTGGCTCATTGATTCTCGAATTTATCGGTAAGCCTAGAAATTATCGGAAAAAGATTCAACGGGCCGAAAAATTAGAACCAAGAGGAGATGGGCCAACCGAAGGCCCAATGGGCCTTGCGCCCATTAAGATTCAGCCAAGTGGGCCTCAACCCAAGCCCACCAAGCCTGTCACACCCCGACTCTCGAGCTTGCGGTAACCCTATTTCCTTGGTCGATAGAAAGCGACGTCCCAAGACCCGTCGACGACCATTCATTTTTTCTTTCGTTATGCGCAAGCAGAAGACGAACCATTCCCAGACAAACAAACAATCAAATAGGGATAGAGGGATGAACAACAAGAACAACAGCAACTACTCATTTATTCAAATTACTTGGATTAACTAACGGAGGATTGTTTTCCAAATTACAAGCCCGACAAAAAGGGCCGATCCATCCTCTAAGCCAAACAAAAAAGAAACTAGGTTAGGCTAATCCAATAGTACAAAAAGAACCCTCAAATTCAACACCACCATCACTGGGACCCATCGGATTCAGGCTCCGTCGGGTCGATCACTGGAGGAGCGTGGGCAAGATCCTCCATTGCGGACACGCCATTCTAAGAACTTGAAAGTGTTTATACAATAACCAGTGAGATAAAATCTCATCGAGTTCTCCCCCTAAGCCTCGGTTAGTACGCCAACTCAACCTGGGATATCTCGCCAGAACCACTCAACCCAATAATAGACAGCCAGCAAATAGCAGGCCAAACAATAGACAGGGGAAACCAACAATCAATATTCAGTTCGCATGCAACCTTACCCGGTATGCCATACCCTGCACATCAAATCGCATACAATGCAAGCAAGCCACATGGCCGTTAGATGACACAATTTATCAATCACATGCGAATCGCGTTACAAGCGATCTCACATGGCCAGTACCACACCTTGCACGACTGTCAACTCATGCGTGCATACCATAAATAATGCGATCATCATGTCATTAAAAGCATGCGAATAATCAGATCATTTCACACAGTTTTCTCATGTCTCACATCCACACATATGCTCCGATTATTATGACCCATCCTCCTAGGCCACGGTACAACCTTATGGTTGGCGGTTCCTAGCCAAGCCAGCTTCGTCTTATTTACCTCGAGGCATGGTGACGTCAAGGGCTCACTCCCAAGACGGCATTCCCAAATGATCATAGGACCTGCCCACTACCGCAGTCCCACAAAGTTAACCCTTCCCTATCAAGCATCCGACCGAAGTCAAGCAATCAACTGGCCACAACACAACCCCATAAGGATTGGTGGTCTTCCGGCAACGCCGGGTTCCCTTTCTTAATGTGATCATGCAACACATCATCAAGCAATCCATTTATATATTTGCTTTGTCGTGAATGCAACATCACTCATACTCATGCAACATTCCATTTCAGATAACCCATGCACTATGTCATGCGATATCACTCGACAATTCCAAAATTCCAAATCCAACCAATCAACAATCACACACTTTCACTTCCACTCGGTCTTCTATCATGCATTTCATCATTATTCACGCATATAATTAACAATTGGCACTTAAAGAAAGCATAACAACCAAGAACACATCAAATTAAGACAAAAATTAGCTTCCACATGAACAGTGCCGTGAATAGTAATTGTGAACAGTAATTTCAAAATTCAATTAATTAAAACATTAAATCTAGAAATTAAATGAAACATTAATTAAAATAATTAATCAAGCAATTTAAACTAAACATGTTTAATTAATCACCTAAACCACAAATAAGCACATAAAACACAATTAGGCAATAATTAATCACAATTAGCAAAATTAAGATAATCTAATCTTAACCATCTATCTAACCACCTATCTTAGGGCTAATACAACTTAATTAAACCATCTAAACCAGCATTAACACTAACTAACCCAACCCTAAGCAAGTTTAGGTACTAAATAGGGATTATGGGCTAAACTCACCCGTTAAGTGGACCGGCGGCACGAACGCGGCGGCGACAAACCCGACACCCGGGGACCTCTACCATGACGATCTAAGGCGGTCCCGGGGTTGAAAACAGTAGCAACAAACTCGGATTCCCCACTGAACCTCTGAAAACAGCACTGCACAGGAGGAAAGAGGCTGAACGGAGCAAACCGAAGCTTCGACGACTGCCGGCACCTAGAGGTCAAGGGGGAACTGCTGGTGGCTGAGATAGGTGGAGATGGGGTCGGAAAGGAAGAAAAATGGTTGAAACAAGGGGAACCGTACAATACCGCATGAATAGTAGGCGGTCAGCGAGCAGCCGGCTTTCGGCCGGCGGGCGAGTTGGCCGGCGGCTTCAACAGGCAAACGGCCGACGCAATCCTTACGAAATTTTTGTCCTAAACACAATGGCGGATGGCACGAGCCAAGATTCACATGGGAAGGGCATGAATAACTCAGTTTTTCAGAGGAAGATCAGAAAGAGAAACAGAATGAAGGAAGGGAAACAAGGGAGAGTGTGGTGTGCAGTTTTGGAGCAGATGAAGGGGAGAGAGAGAGAGTGAAGTGAAGGCGGAAGGATAAACCTCATCAAGGCCATAAATTCTTGCCACAACTTGCCAAGCAAATGACATCATCTTCTCTCTCTTCTTTTGTCTTTTCTTCAAAATATTCAAAGGCAAAATGGTCATTTCCACCTTGCACATTTCCCAAACTGCCATTGGGCTGAAAATAAAGGGCAGGCCTAAGAAACGGGCTATAAAATGAATAGGAATGGGCTCGGGAATTTGTTGGGCTCGAAACAGCTCAATGTTAGATAACGGGCTCGGAAGGGTAAATGGTCAGTTTGGTCAAACGGGCTCACTTGCTTGCCTCGGGTCTACCATGGTGGCTGTCCCACCTTGGGCGTGAGGCCCACACTGATCTTGCCCAGCCCATGTCCTTGTAGGCTCGTTTCCTCGGTCCGTAAACCTCTTTTCCAAAAACTCGGCTCAACTAACACTGTCAACTATTAAAGAAGCATCGTCCAAAAGTCTGTCCCGGACGTTCCCGAAAATTCAAAGTCCAATCTTGGATTCTCATTCCTTGTCAATTTAGCCCGAATGCCATTTTGGTACAACTCAGACTGACATGCGGCTTCGAGGATTCACGCGTAATCGACTCGTGCCAAATCACATTCAAAACTTCTCAACACATGGACGCCCTTGACTATATGAAATTGCGAAGGATAGATTCTTATTTCAAAGTACACGATTACCAAAAATCGACATAGGGCCGTTTGCAGGTTCGATAATAGTAAATAAAATCACCCGTCGTCCCATTATATTTTGTCCGCAAATCGACTTATATTCGTCCCTAGAATCGGTCTGCATATCTACAGGATCGTCCTTACGCAAGTCTTACGGTTGAGTCGTTTTCCCAGGTCAAGTTCTTTAGTCGCACAAGTTCTGTCCTTATTAGCCTTTCCCCTCAAGGTCAGTATCTCGAGAGTGATCAATTATGAGTAAGATCAACCAATAATGCATTGACAAAATTCACGTTCATTCATCCCTCAAAGAACTCAAATTTCAAGATGTTACAAAGCCCAAGTGAGCCCAAGCAAGCCCAACTTCAAGCCTTTGAGCCCAATTGCATTTTCTAGCCCATTTCTTCACAATTTGAGCCCAAACCAATTTTATTCAAGCCCATATAAAATCTTGGTATGGGATGGGCCAGGACGGATAATACATCTATGAGTTAATGCTTATCCAAAAGGGACTTTTGCTAGTTGATGTGCAGTTCGATGATGCCTATGACGACTGATCCGATGAGAGTGGGGAGTGGTCGCCGGGGCTAGAGGGCCTAAGCAAGGAGTGACTCCCGGCAAGCTTCTAGGAAATCAAAGGGGGCAGAAATGAACTGAACTATGCACTACACAAGAGAGAGTGCTTGTGGGATAAAAATTTTATCCGAGTGGTATAACAAAAATATGGACAAGCTTGTCAAACTCCAGTCTAATGGAACAAGGTTAGGGAACTTGGGATCACTGGTTCAGAGATAACTTGGCAGTCAATGGATGCAATTAAGACTATTCGAGATAGGTTAAGGACAGGGCAAAGCCGCTAAATGATGGTGCAAATAAAGATTAAGGCCTTGGAATTTCAAGTAGGGAAACATGTTTTCCTTGGGTATTGTCTATGATAGGGACATCTCGATTTGTTAAGAAAGGAAAGCCAAACTGTAAATATATTGGATGTTTCAATATTGGGATCAGATAAAGATTTTGGCCTTAAATAGAAAAAGAAAGCAATTTTGGGCACTATCAGTGCCTTTAGCCGAGTGGTATGCGGGGATGGAAGCCGCCTGATCCGATCGAGAGTTCGAATCCCGGAAGCGGTAGTAGCCGCGTAGTTGCAAAAGAAGAAGAAGAAGAAGAACCAAAATTTTGCAACTTTCATTTTTGCAAAAATGGACAAGTGCTTATACCGTGTAGGGTATGGCATGACCGGGTAAGGATGCCTGCGAGTCGATTGATTGCTAATTATTTCTTATGGGGTTTACCAAGTAGATCGCATTTATAATTAAGTCAAAGCAAGGGTCGCTTTGCAATTGATCTGTCATCATTACAAGGATTTGCCTATTAGGAATCCCGATGAGAGTTGATATCCTAACCGGGACTTAGGGCGATAACTCACTGAGATTATATCTCATTCATCGTTGTTAAACATTTTCAAGTAGGCATCTATATTACCATGGATTGGACAACGCTGGAGCACGTCGTTGAGGGTAGCAGGTTGGTGTGTCCGATGGTTGAAGGAAGTGGATTAATCATATTTAGTATCTTTGGATGCTTATAGAGGAAGTCACCCGATTGAGGGACTTGTGTATAAACTTCCTAGGGTTAATTAGTACAAGAATAAAAATGACGTTGCTGCCGTTGTTTGTGAACTTTCTACTATCACTGCTGTTTATTGACTTGGTGTTGTTAATTTGCTTCCGCATGCGTTTAATCGCAAGATAAAAAGAATGGTCGGCGACGTGTTCTAGGACGTCACATTCATTTGACCAAAGTGAAGGGGTTGCTGAATGCTTGGGATTCGGGGCGTGACAACAAACTTCCTTAATTGTCAATAAATTACCACTTTAACATGTTTAGGTTACCCTGTATCAAATTGATCCCATGGCTGAGATTTTTGAACTTTAAATCCAATAAGTCATTCTTTTTTTAAAACTGCCACAAATCAAATCAAATTAAACAGCAATCCATTGTACATCTAAACTCCGTCTTTTACATAAATTTAACACGCTCAAAACATTTATTGTTTTTACAAGCACATACCATGCTCTAATGCATCCATTATACATCAAAACTCCATCTTTTACATAAATTCAACACGCTCAAAACATTTATTGTTTTTACAAGCACATACCATGCTCTAATGCACCGTAGCGAAGTTGTCTAATCGGCACGTTGAACAACACACACTGTATAGCATCTCCTCTTTTATGGCCTTAGGGCTCAGGCGCTTCTTCTGGAACAAACATATTTGTAGCTATATGTTCTGCCGAGGCTTTGCGGATGAATTTCAGGACCTTGCGTACCAACATCCAGATTAAACGAACAAAGTGGTACAGGAAAAGAAGAACCATGAATCCAGCCCATGCCAGCACCACATATCCAATTGCTAAAATGCAAGTTCTCATTTTTCCCGGTGTGAAGACAATTACGGAGATGGCATAAGTTATTGCCGCAAAGGTTATCGCAACCCACATAGTCAACATTGCAATCCACGTGGTAATCCGATGCCGTTTTAGAGGAATACCACTTATGAAAAGCACAATAATACAAAGCGATGCGATGAAGCTTGTCGTGTTACATGTTACGAAAATCTGGTACTCAACTGGATACTTATATGCCATTATAGATTCACCTACAGATTCTGGGGTGTTTCTATCATTTGCGGAATTTCCATTTGGGGCATTTCCTTGCCAAAGGCCGCCCGGTGGGGTAATACTGGCTTGGAATGCCATGGTCGCTAGCAATGTTGCTATCACCGTCAACGTCTTATGCATATTGTTTTGCCACTTTCTCTTTCTTTCCCTGCTTTCACCTTGTGCTAATAGGTCAAATGCTGTGAAACCTCTGGAGTTCTTGATGTTTCCTTTAACTCCTTTATTAGTCAAAAAAAGCATAGTCTGCAGACGAGTAACCCCAGAATGCATCAATTGGGGTCAAATTTGAACTTGACTAGCCCATGTTACATGCTTTTCAAGATTAACTTTGCTACTAGCGTTTTTCAGCCCTCTAGTCTTTGTGACTATTATTTGAAGCCTTCAAAAGGGATGCTCATCCCTTGTTGAATCTCTTTTGCTATCTCCAAGTTTATGTTCCTTCTGATAAATTAGTATCAAAATAACGTGAAGTGTAAAGATGTACTTAATTATATGGACCAATGACTTCCTTCTTCTTTAAGTATCATACCGCGATGATTTATAAATGGGTATCTTTTTAACTTCTGAATATTTCTCAGACACTCAAATATCTTAGCACTGCCTTTTTATTATTATTAATAAGCTCACTAAATTTGACTAGTGCAAAAGCTTAGTTGTATGAACATACCTTAGTTTCTCCATCTGTAGCAGCCAAATGCAAAATCGTGTTGCCATGTGCATCCCTCGAGTTGATGAGATCATTGTCCAAGATATCTATCAAAAATTTCAAAGCTTCCAGTCTGTTATGGATCAGGCATAAATGCAGGATCGTCTGGCCATATTTGACAACATTATGGGCTGCATCTGGTCTCACTTGAACCAAGTATTCCAACACATCCACATGACCTTTCATGGCCGCGACATGAAGAGGGTTTCTTTCATATTTGTCACAGACAATACAAATATCAGGGTTGACTCTTGACAAGCTTACCACTATGTTAAGGTACCCTTTTGCTGCCGCGAGATGAAGAGGGGTTGATCCCTGAGAATCTTGCTCCTTTGCCAACTCGGCCTTCCGAGCTAGGACCTCTTCCACAAAATCCAAATGTCCGAGCATGGCTGCAACGTGCAGAGGAGTGCCGATGTTTTTCCCAATGATGATTTTATCAAGAAGCTGCTTATCTTGAGCAAGCAACTCAAGCAAAGAAGGCACGTTCCCTTTTACGGCGGCCTTGTAGAGCTCGGAGTCCATGTTTGGATATCTAAAAAGAGAGTTTCGAAATACCAACTCCTCCTGTGGGGGACTTGAATATATATTGTCACACCCAAGTCAACCTTCACGGTAGTCTTAACGAAGACCGAAAAACGAGTGGTAGATATCTCGTCTCCAAGTGTGTGGCTCAAGTCTCGCATATGTCCTAGTATGTCAGATAAGGTGATGATTCTTGGAGATTTATTGGGGTTGGAGATTGGCCCGTTGGCCATTTTCTGGGAGTTTCGTCTCCCTTTGGTCCTCTATATGGGTCGAGTTCACACGTGTAATATGTCCAGATCGAGCCATGACATTTTTATCACATAAAGCAACCACACTCTATCCTTGCTTTTTATTATGGAATCACTTCATTCACACAAACAGGTATATTACTTTGAAAGGACACGTGATAACTCTATTTTTAACAGAGTATTCTTGCTTATTTAGAATTGACATTTGCTACTCACGTAATTTTATTTTGTATGAAATATTTTGATCTTAGAATATTCGATATCTTTCGAATATTTAAATGCTTGAAAAAAAAATGCGGAAATCGGATATTTGGAGAATTTTACCATAATTGAAGATAACGTTCAAAGAAAATCGAGGAGGAATCTTTTCCAAATCACAGTAGAGTCAACCAGGGCAGATTTTTGGAGGTATATAAAAGCTATTTTCTTGTCTTGTAAAAAGAAGAAGAATCCATGGAATCTGTATCTGCAGAAGATTTTAGGTTTTAGATTTTGATCTTTAATTTTAGTGGAGTTGGTGCGTGTCGGAAAGAAGGAGGACAAACCTGAAGCTCCTTGTATCTCAATTCGGTGAATTTGTTTTTATTTAGTATTATGTTTTCTTTAATATTTGTTAGTTTAGTTTTTACTATGTTCTAAATTTCTTTTGTTAGAGCTACAATGGATCTTAATCATGATTGATTAATTTTCTAAGACTTTCGTGCAATAAAATTTTTGATTGTGTCGTTCTTTATCACGATCTTATCTTTTAAAGTTCTGGCCAACTTTTGAATGATTTTTGATGTATACATGATAGGGTGGAGATTGTGTGCATGCGATAGTGATATTGAACCATAAATTAAATCTAGGTCAAGGTACACTAGGTTATTTATGTGGCTGCGGTAGTAAATCTAGGTTGGGATTACTTAGATTAAATCTGGGAATTTCACAAAAACTTAATGCTTTTAGGTAGTTTAAATTCACCTAAGGTTAGTGTGGGTTAACATACCTAATTAGGGATTATTAGACCGAGGTCGGCTTTTAATTCATCTTAGGGAAATTTCGCCAACACAATTGGAAATTAATTTGTTGCATGAAAAGTTAAGAAAATTAATTATGAATGGTTAGGTGAAGTTGGATGCTCTAACGTTTTGAGATCTTGAATTTGCTTTAGATTAATTTTAATTAGCTTTTAATTCTTTAAGTTTTGACTTTTCTATATTTTAGTATTTTAATTGGTCTAGTTTATTTTTTTTACTCGTCTTTTCGATTTGGTTAGCTAAATTTTTGAATTGATCACTTTCGGTAAGTAATTGGATAAAATAAAATAAAAACGTTATCGTTGTGGGAACGATCTCACTCATCACTTTATTACTTGTTGATATTGTAGTATAATGGTGAGTATTCCGCCGTCACGCGGGTGACCCGGGTTCGATCCCGCAACGACGCCAAAAACTTGTTAGGTGAATTGCAAGTGCACAATATCAACAAGTAATAAAGTGATGAGTGAGTATCGTTCCCCGAGAATTTTTTTATTTTATTTTATCCAATTACTTACTAAAAGTGATCAATTCAAAAATTTAGCTAACCAAATCGAAAAGGCGAGTAAAAAAATAAACTAGACCAATTAAAATACTAAAATATAGAAAAAGTCAAAACTTAAAGAATTAAAAGCTAATTAAAATTAATCTAAAGCAAATTCAAGATCCGAAAACGTTAGAGCATCCAACTTCACCTAACCATTCATAATTAATTTTC
Source organism: Corymbia calophylla (assembly GCA_014182845.1). Lineage (NCBI taxonomy): Eukaryota > Viridiplantae > Streptophyta > Magnoliopsida > Myrtales > Myrtaceae > Corymbia > Corymbia calophylla. The sequence continues at coordinate 4,700,269 of CM024695.1, forward strand.
TTAACTTTTCATGCAACAAATTAATTTCCAATTGTGTTGGCGAAATTTCCCTAAGATGAATTAAAAGCCGACCTCGGCCTAATAATCCCTAATTAGGTATGTTAACCCACACTAACCTTAGGTGAATTTAAACTACCTAAAAGCATTAAGTTCTTGTGGAAATTCCCAGATTTAATCTAAGTAATCCCAACCTAGATTTACTACCGCAGCCACATAAATAACCTAGTGTACCTTGACCTAGATTTAATTTATTGCTCAATATCACTATGCTCACGCACACAATCTCCACTGTGATCATGTATACATCAAAAATCATTCAAAAGTTGACCGACTTCTAAAAGATTAATATCACATGATAAAGAACGACACAATCAAAAATTTTATTGCACGAAAGTCTTAGAAAATTAATCAATCATGATTAAGATCCATTGTAGCTCTAACAAAAGAAATTTAGAACATAGTAAAAACTAAACTAACAAATATTAAAGAAAACATAATACTAAATAAAAACAAATTCACCGATGAGATACAAAGGAGCTTCAGGTTTGTCTCCTCCTTCTTTCCTTGACACGCACCAACTCCACTAAAATTAAAGATCAAAATCTAAAACCTAAAATCTTCTGCAGATATGGTCTTGGATTCTTCTTTCTTTTGCGGCACAAGAGCAGTTTATATAGCCTCCAAAAATCTGCCCTAGGTTGACTCCTACTAGGATTTGGAAAAGATTCATCCTTGATTTTCTTTGAACTTTATCTTCAATCATGGTCAAATTTTCCAAATATCCGATTTTCCGCCTTTTTCTTCAAGATTTAAATATTCGAAAGTTATTGCAATATTCGGAAGATCTAAAATATTTCATACAAAATAAAATTACGTGATTGCAATTAAATTCACCCAAAAATTCCTCAAAATTTAGCAAATATCAATTCTAAATAAGCAAGAATACTCTATTAAAAATAGAGTTATCAACACGTATTTCATCGATACGTGTAAATTTTTGCACTAACGATTGCTCAATCGGAATGAGCTGTAACCTAGGTACTCTAAGAGAAATTATTTTGCCATATAAGTGTGTCTGGAAGATAGTTACATATGAGCAACAATATCATTGGCACATATGGACTCGGTCTTCTCATGGTAATCTCCAGTGATTTTGAGCTTGCAAATAGTTTAAGCTCAAAGGGGAGGCATCAACCTCCCTATGCCTCCAAAATTTCTGCCGAAGAGAGTTGATCTTTATTTTCTTCCATTAAAATTTTAAAGATTGAAGGTTCATAAGTTTCTGATCGAAAGGCCAAAATGGCACTAGGCAGGGGAATGAATCACATAGAAGGGATACTCCAGTCACCACAGGAAGGGTTCCCTTATTTAGATGAAGAAGCCTAAGATGATTCTGTGCACAATTGATGCCGTGGCTCTATAGACCTAGTCAAACGTGGCAGCACAGATCGGTTATAGACATTTGGAATCTACTTATAATTGTTTCTTAAGGGAATCAAGAAGAAACCCGCAATCTCTTCTTCAAATTTGTGTTGTGTCAAATCGAATTTTAATTTGTTTGTATGTCATTGCCGTAGAATGCCCTAAAGGAAGCTACCATTCTCTGCTTGATCGTCGCTTCTCTGGCAATGCCTCATTGCGATGATGTTCTTCCCTTAAACCACGACCATACAATTTTCTCAACTACTACAATGAAACAATAGCCTTCCCCATAGAAAGGCGACTTTCTCTTTTAGAAATGTTTTTGGCATGAAGTGGGTAACCATGAAACGTCATATTCTCAGTTACTCATTAGTCATTGCGGGGACATGACATTGCACAAAGAATCAATCATTTGCGATTCTACATTACCCTTTCTCATCCGCAAGTATCTGGCTTAGTTCATCCTAAGGATCTAGGGATGTCAGATTACGGAACGATTCTTCAAGTTCGTGTGAGGATGCTATCTATATATGAACATAGGTTTTTCCTTCATATGTTCAGTGGATTTAGTCACAGATATGGCGTTTGTCCCGTGTATGTCCTGCTGCGTGTTTGCGTACGTGTGTTAAAATTTTACATTGGCCAATTTGAGCGGCAAGGAATCTCCTGTATCACAATGGAAGATTTTTGAAGAATTATGTGTTCATATTAGATTCTTAACATATAGACACAGTGTCACAGTCCCCAAGGCCTTCACACGATGTCAGACACGATTGGCTAAGATCAATGACCATAATTTTCCACGGTACTTTCGCTGAGCAATGAAAGATATATCAACATCATTCCTTTCCTCTTTCTTTCTAATATGGATACATGTGAACGCGTGACCTTGACCTACATAGACCAAATGCAAACAGTGTCACCACAAAATGGTGCCCGACTGTATCCCCCAATTCCCTAAAAGTGGCATGTCAACTTCAAAAACTTCTATTATAGTCTTATTTGAGCCTGCACATTACGTGATTCTTCAGGAGGATTATTCAACTTTATGAATTGTGTTAGGAAGATGCTTGAAATGAGCAATAGTGTCATAAGTGCATTTACGATTAGCCTTCCTACCAAAATAGTCGCCAATGATCTAGAGCTAGCAAAAATATTAAGCACAATGCGCAATCAGCAGTCTTGCTATACATTTGATTGCCCATTTGTGTTTGAAAACCAATTAACATTTGAAGGTATGATCAGCAAAAGGAAATGATCATAAATTGGAGAAGGGAAAGATAATTTATGAACAGCAAGATAAACTCGGGGATGTTGTCACTAGTAATAACCCAGCATTATTGTAATTTCATCAATTTGTCAAAATTGGCAGTTGATTATTTTGTATTATTCCATTATTAGAGATAACTTCCTTTTTGGAACCTCAAAATGAAGCGTGCTTAAGCTAAAGCACTACCAAAATGAGTAAACCCTTGGAAAAATACTTGCACAAAATTTGGTTTGGGACAAGCCAAAATGTGCTCAAGTTAGAGTACTACTAAGATGAATAATCTCTTGGAAAAGTACTTGCACAAAATTTGGTTTGGGACGAGCAAATGTCCAAGAATGAATTGAGTATACATTGTCACAAGCAAGTGAACGTTCGCAATTGGTAGATCGCCATGGCAATTGACTTGACGAGGACCAAAACATGATTCCTAGATCTTTCTCAACGGCAAGTATTTGGCCCAGTTCCCGCAAATGTCCAAGGATGTCAGATAAGGTGATGATCCTTGGAGATTTATCGTGGGTACGTGTGGATTCGCCTGTCGGCCATTTTCTGCAGAGCCTTTACAATGGGTTTGACGAAGACCGGAAAATGATTAGTAGATTTTTCTCAACAATAAGTAGATGGCCTGGTTCCGCAAATGTCCAAGAATGAATTGAGTATACATTGTCACAACCAAGTGAACGTTCGCACTTGGTAGATCACCATGGCAGTTGACTTGACGAAGACCCAAAAATGATTCCTAGGTCTTTCTCAACAGCAAGTATTTGGCCCAGTTCCCGCAAATGTCAAAGGATGTCGGATAAGGTGATGATCCTTGGAGATTTATCGTGGGTACGTGGGGATTCGCCTGTCGGCCATTTTCTGCAGAGCATTTACAGTGGGCTTGACGAAGACCGGAAAATGATTAGTAGATCTTTCTCAACAATAAGTAGATGGCCCCGTTCTGCAAATGTCCAAGAATGAATTGAGTATACATTGTCACAACCAAGTGAACGTTTGCAATTGGTAGATCACCATGGCAGTTGACTTGACGAAGACCCAAAAAATGGTTCCTAGATCTTTCTCAACAGAGAGTATTTGGCCCAGTTCCCGCAAATGTCCAAGGATGTCAGATAAGGTGATGATCCTTGGAGATTTATCGTGGGTACGTGGGGATTCGCCTGTCGGCCGTTTTCTGCAGAGCCTTGTCTCCATTTGGTCCTTAGATAGGTCAAGTTTGCACATGTAACATGGCTCAAACCTCTATTCATGCAAATTGTTGCGGACATTAATTTCATCGGTACGTGCGAAATAGATTTTGCACTAACACTCACTCAATTGGAATGAGCCATATTCTAGGCACTTTCCAAGAAATTATTCCTGTCATATGAGTGTGTTAGAAATATTAAAATGCACGTGTGAATTGTATTAAAAAGTCTCAAATCAAAAAATTGATGTGATATAGAACAGTTAATACATCCTAATTGACTCATAACTCATTAATTTAAAGTGGATACAACTAGATATGTTAAAGGGCTCAAACTTGAACTCTCTTTTAGTAATCTCCCCAAGTAAAAATATCAAGCTTATGTTGTGTGCTCACAACAAGGAAGATGGTAAAAAATGAGAAATAGTATCATTAGCACATTAGGAGTCGGTATTCATAACGCAATAATCTCAAGTTATTTCGAGCTTGCAAATAATTTAAGCTTAATGTGGAGGCATCAGCAAGGCCGATACCTCAAAATTCCACCAAAGAGAGTTGATCTTCTCTTTCTTCCATTAAAATTGATAGATTGGAGGACCATATGTTTCTGATTGATTTGATCAAATCACGAAAGGCCTAAATGTTACTAGGCAGGAAATGAATCACATAGAATGTATGCCCATGCCACCACACAAATGGTTTTCAAACTTAGCAGCACAGATCGGTTGTAGATATTTGGTACTAGGCCTAAATGGTACTAGGCAGGCCTAAATTGTGTGAACAACCGCTTGGATAGATATCGCTCGTGGGTCAATAGACCTAATCAAACTTAGCAGCACAGATCAGTTGTACATTTTTGGAATCTAGTTACAACTCTTTCTTTAATGATTCAAGAAGAAACCCACAATCTCTTCTTTAAATTTTTGTTTCGTCAAATCGAATTCTAATTTGTTTGAAAGTCCTTGCCATAGATTGCCTTGAAGGAAGCTACCATTCTCTTCTTGATCGTCGCTTCTCTGGCAATGCTCCATTGCGATGATATACTTCCCCAAAATCACGACCAGACATATTTCTCAACAACTACGATGAAACAATACAATAGCATAGAAAAGCAACTTTCTCCTTTAGAAAAGTCTTTGGCATGAGTGGGCGACCATGAAACGTCATACTCTGAGTTACTAGTTACAATGACGTGACATTATAAAGAATCAATCATTTGGCTTATGCATCACCCTTATTCTTTTTTGCAAGTGTTGCAAATGGTGCATTGGCTTATCCCATGTAGGAAAGTTGGGAGGAAATGAGCTCCATTATAATTGTAAGAGTCTTCTAGTTTGTTCAAAAGAAGAGAATGAATTGTAGGCTAAACCTCACAATATCCGTGTGTGGATACAAGAATAATTACGCAATTATAATTAGCACCAATCCTCTCTTTTTTAATATTGTATTTTTATTCCGAATTTTTATGTGTTTTTTCGACATAACTTTTGAGAACATACTTGTTCGCTTTGCAACCTTTTCCAAAGGGTTGCCTCTGTTCATTAAGACATATTTACATGTCAGTTTTGGAATGAATGAAGTTAAGTCTTTTTAAAATTTCTCTTTCTCAAAAAATACAGCCATCATTTCAATTATTTCTCTTGAGAGATCCTGAAGAACTATTAAAATTATTAGAATTGTTATCTATCAAGATTCTCATCGAGGAAACTTTGTTTGTATCCTAGAGGAAATTTATCGATTACCATTGGTAACATTATCGGGCAAATAATTCCTTAAAAAAAGTGATATCACACTTTAAAGTCTAACATTATTGTTTTTCCCAATGTTGATTGAAATTTCTCCAACAGCAAGTATCTGGCTTAGTTCATCCAAAGGTCCTAGGGATGTCAAGTGAGGGAACGATTCTTCAAGTTCCTGTGAGGATACATTCTATATATGAACAGAGGCTGTTGCGTCATATGTTCAGTGGATTCAGTCACGGCTATGGCTTTTGCGCCAAGTGTGTCTTTTGGCGTGTTTGCGCACGTGTTAAAACTTTAGATTGGCCAATTTGAGCGGCAAGAATGTTGGGCATAAAAATCTCCTATATGAGAATCGAAGATTTTTGAAGAATTATGTACTGATATTAGATTCTTAACAGATAAACATTGTGTCATAGTCCCGAGGCCTTTACACAATGCTAGACGTAATTAGCTAAGATCAATGACCATAATTTTCTATAGTACTTTCACCGAGCAATTAACGATATATCAGCATCATTCCTTTCCTTTTCTTTCGAATATGGACGCGTGACCTTGCCTAAAAGCAGTGTCACCACAAAATGGTCCCCAACTGTATCCCCTAATTCCCTAAAAGCATCATGTCAACATCAAAAATTTCTATTATAGTCTTATTTGAGCCTTCACCTTCAGGAGGATTGTTCAAACTTATGAATAGTGTTAGGAAGATGCTTGAAATGAGCAATAGTGTCATAAGTTTGCACATGTAACATGGCCATTTTCTGCCGAGCCTTGTCTCCATTTCGTCCTTAGCTAGGTCAAGTTTGCACATGAAACATGGCTCAAACCTCTATTCATGCAAAAGTTATGGACATGAATTACTTTGAAAGGACATGAATTTCATTGGTACGTGAGAAATAGATTTTGCACTAACACTCACTCAATCGGAATAAGCCATATTCTAGGCACTTTCAAAGAAATTATTCCACCATATGGGTGTGTTAGAAATATTAAGATATACGTGTGAATTATATTAAAAAGTCTCACATCAAATAATTAATGTAGTATGAAACAGTTGATATATCCTAATTAATCCATAACACATTGATTTAAGATGAGTACAACTAGATATGTTGACGGACTTGGACTCTCTTTTAGCAATCTCCCTGAACAAAGATATCAAGCTTTTGTTGCATGCTCACAACGAGGAAGATAGTAAAAAATGAGAAAAGTATCATTAGCACAATAGGAGCCGGTCTTCTCAACACAGTAATCTCAAGTTATTTCGAGCTTGCAAATAATTTAAGCTTAATGTGGAGGCATCGGTAAGGCTGATACCTCATAATTCCACTAAAGAGAGTTAATCTTCTCTTTCTTCTATTAAAATTGATAGGTGGGAGGACCATACGTTTCTGATTGATTTGATCAAATTACCAAAGGCCTAAATGGTACTAAGCAGGGAAATGAATCACATACAACGTATGCCTATACCACCACACAAATGGTTTTCAAACTTAGCAGCGCAGATCGGCTGTAGATATCTAGTACTAGGCCTAAATGGTACTACGCAGGCCTAAATTGGGTGAACAACCGCTTGGACAGATGTCGCTCACGGCTCTATAGACCTAATCAAACTTAGCATTACGGATAAGTTGTAAATATTTGGAATCTACTTACAAGTTACTGAGAGTGGCTAGCAAGAATCACCTAGAGGGGGGTGAATAAGTGATACAATAAAATCTTTTACAAAATAAAAATATAGAATAAAACTATTCGAGATAGAAGTCTGAATGTTGCAGAAGTCTGGATGTAGCAGACGTCTGATAATAACAGAATCAGAATATCAGTTTGAACACAATCTGGATGTGGTAAACTTTGTAGTATGCAATCAGAAATAAAAGAGTGAGGGAAGAGAAGATTGCAAACACAGTTATAGTGGTTCGGCTTAGATCAAGCCTATGTCCACTCTCCCACGCTAATAGCCTTCTGGCTGGATTCCACTATATGATCAACAAGAGATTGCAACTTTAAGTGTAAACACTCAGCGATAGATCACACTATCTCACTAAGTCACTCTTGTGTACTTCTCTCACGATCACAAACTTGTAAACTCACACAAGACAAGTTTATATGGTCGAAATACGCCCAGACTTTGGAATTATAGATCCTACGCTTCATCTCTTACTTGCTCTTCGGTCCTTTGATCTCTTTATATACTCCTCCACTTCCAAACTAGCCGTTGGACAGTATCTAGATGATCGTCTTCCAATCTACCATTGGACAGAACTGTATCAAGAAGATTTGGTAGCCGTTGAGTGACAGAAGCAGAATCCCCATCTTGATTCTGGTCGCCCATACAAGCAGAATCTAGGTTTCCATAAGTAGAGCTTCTCCATTAGGAAGGTTCTTGTCTTCGGGATCCAATTGCCAATCAATTAGATTGAGTCAATCAAATCTATTTTGATGTAGAATCCAAACCAGATTACTAGCCGTTACATGTTCTGGGTCTGCGTCTGGTTCTATTAGATTGTCTCATTCTGAACTTACTTCGTTCTAAACATTAAGTTCTGAACTTGCTTCAGTCTGAACATATGCTCATTCTACTCTTGTGTTGTTCTGAACCTGTCATGTTCTGGACTTATCACGTTCTATCTGAAGTAGACTTCTCAGTTTGTACTTGAGTCTGAACATATTCATCCTTAGAGTCTGTGTCTAATATCCTCCTGTAACACGTAAACTCAGAGACGTTCTATTGCTTCTCCGTCTGAAACTCGTAGACTCTGAAGCGTTCCTTTGCTTCTCCGTCTGACACTCGTAGACTCAGAAGCGTCTCTTCTCTTCTCCTTCTAGAACAAGTAGACTCAACAATGAGTCTATGTTCTGGTTCTTTCAAGTATGATCCTTAATAATATCATTTATACATTCCATCATCTGCATAGCGGCTTGTGTATCTTTCACCAGGTTATTCAATCATCAAACACGTTAGTAGTATTGAGAAAACTCCTAGTTTTGATGTTAACAAATCTTTTTTATGCATTCAAGAAATCATACATTTCTTAAGGAAGAAAAGTCACATGGTGGCGTATTCTTCTGAATTTGCTTATAGCAGAAAGCAAGCAGAAGATGTCTCTGAGTCTATCCGTACCAGATAGAAGATGAGAAGAGACGTAGTTTTTGAGTCTGTCCGTACCAGACGAAGGACACGAAGAGATGCAGACTCTGGGTCTATGAGTACCAGACGGAGAACTCGAGCAGACTCAGAATCAAACTACAGGACCAGATCACCAATGGTCATGTATTTTACTTACAATATTTGTATTGATTATGTCGTATCGAATTGATTAGCAAGATCAATCAACAGACAACTTCCAAAGAAGGATGGAACACTTATGGAAGCCCGGATTCTGAATGTATGGGCGAACAGAATTCAAAGGGATCTGATCTACCTTCAAACGGTCAAAAAGACTTTCCTTATGAAGTCTGTCCAAGAAATGAAAGGGAAGACTAATCTCTTAAGGAAAGAGCCAACGGTCAAGTGTGGCTTGGAGAGTATATAAGGAGAGGATGAAACCAAGTAGAATAGAGAGGATTAACATATTCCAAAGCTCGATTCTATTCTTCATTAGTTGTCTGAAAAAGTGCGAAATTGAGTGATCCTAGTGCATTACCAAGAAGAGTGACTTTGTGAAACATATCATTACTAAGTGCTAACACTCAAGAGTGCGTAATCACCTTTGATCACATAGTGAAATCCAGCCTATTGGCTGATCGCCTGGAAAGTGGACGTAGGCTTGTCAAAAGCCGAACCACTATAACTGTGTTTGCAATCTTCTCTACTCTCTCTATTTAATTTCTATTTGTAGATTGCAAAAAAATTTATATACTTATGCGTAAAATCCCTCTACACCTATTCACCTCCCCTCTAGGTGTTAATACTAGCAATATCAATTGGTATTAGAGCCCTATGCTCAGAGTTTTGAAGTGTTTATTACTTCAGAGTTAAAGATCCTCTATGACTAGTATTCTTGCATCAGGTCTGATTGAGGGACAGAGCAACACTCGACCACCATACTTTGATGGTAAAGAGTACAATATATGGAAGAACAAAATGAAGGTCTTTCTCAGATCAAAGGATCCGCTGGAATGGGATGTAGTTGAAAGAGGAGTTGATCCCAACGCTGAAGCTGGAAAAACCACAAAGAAAGATAACGAGAAAACAACAAAAACATCAGCTACCATCTCATCAGAAGAATTGACAAAGAGACAAACTTTAGACGCTAAGGCTATCTACTCCATTTACTGTGCTTTATCTCCTAATGAATATAATCGAATATCTTCTTGTGATACAGCGAAGGAAGTATGGGATAGACTGCACGTTACCTATGAAGGGATTGATCGTGTTAAAGAGACCAAAGTAAATATTTTACTTGGTCAATATGAATCCTTCAAAATGAAACAGGGGGAGTCCATAGGAGATATGTTCAGCTGATTTACAGAAATTGTAAATGGACTTGCATATTAAGGACAGCTTGTTTCAGGACTAATGAAAGTCAATAAGCTTTTAAGAGGATTATCAAAAGAGTGGAATAATGTGAAGACCTCCATACGAGAAACTTTGCGAATTTCACCTCTAACAGTCAATGAGCTTGTTGGTACCCTGCAATCCTATGAAGTAGAACAAATGAACGGGGAAGTGGAGTCTAGAGGTAAGAAATCTATTGCTCTCAAGTTTAATATTGATTCTGATGATACAGATTCTGAGGACGAGCTGAACGACGAAGAACTTGCACTACTAATCAGAAAGGTAAAGAAGTTAAACAAGAAAGGCAGAAAGTTCAACAGCAAGAAGCAAAATAGACAGTCTGGACAACGAAGGACAGAGGATGAGGAAGAATATGCCAAAGATGGTGTTTGTTTCGAATGCAAAAAAAAGGTCACATAAAGTAGAATTGTCCCAAGCTCAAGAAGAACAAAGGAAAGTATGAAAAATACAAGAAGGCCCTGAAAGCTGAAACATGGAGTGACACTGAGATTAAAGATAGTGAAGACGAATATAGCAATATTTGTCTTATGGCACACTCGGACTCAGACTCTGGAGCAAACTCAGAATCAAACTCAAACTCAGACAAAGAGATTGAGGTTAGCCATTTTGATATTCTTACAGAAGTTTCAGATTATATAAATGAGTTGTGTTCTAATCTAAAATCCACTCGAAGAGGATCTCCGGATTAAAAAAGGAATTTTTGAAAACAAAGGAAAATCGAGAGTTTTTATTAGATGAGAATAAATCTCTCAAAAAGGAACTTTTGGAAACAAAGGAAAATCGAGAGTTTTTATTAGATGAGAATAAATCTCTCAAAAAGGAACTTTTGGAAATAAAGGAAAATCGAGATTCCTTGCAAAAGGAGAATGAATCTTTCAAAAAGGAATTTTTAAATATTACTACAAAATTTTCTAAAGGATCGAAAACCCTACAGCATATATTTTCCATTCAGATTCCTTACTACGATAAGTCAGGACTCGGGTTTTATAAGGAAAGTGATTCCTTAATTGATTTTCCTAAAGTCAAGGAGAGAATCAGACAGAGACCTCCTCAACAAGCTTACAAAAATCATTTCAAAAAGAATTTTGTAAGACCTGTTGGTCGAGACAATCTCAAATGTTCTAATTGTGGAGAAAGAGAACATTTTGAAAACAAATGTCCTAAAGTCTGGAGACCTGTTCAGAAGAAATGAATAGACAAAGCATACACTACTAACCCCAATGGACCCAAGAAAGTCTGGGTACCAAAGAAAAAATGAGTATACGTGTTGATTGCAGATAAGTTTCAGAAGTAAGAAAAAATGGTACTTGGACAGTGGATGTTCGAGACACATGACTGAAGATTCAAGAATGTTCATTGGCTTAGAAAGAATCGAAGGAGGAACCGTTTCCTTTGGAGGAAACAGTAAGGGGAACATTATTGGACTAGGAACAGTCAAGATTGGGAGTCTTATCATCAACAATGTTTCTCTGGTTAAGGGATTAAACTACAATCTTTTAAGCATTAGCCAGTTATGTGATGCTGGTTTTAGAATTGATTTCAAAGAGAACTTATGTTCTAGAGTCTGTCACGACTCGTCTCAATCATTCACTGGACGAAGGCATGGGAACATCTATCTCTTGGATATAAATGAAGACACTGTCAAATGTCTTATTTCAGTTCAAGATGAAGCAAACCTCTGGCATTGCAAACTTGGACATGTCAGTATGAAACAGATCTCAAAATTGCTCAGCAAAAAGCTTATTCGTGGACTGCCTTCATTAAGTTATAAGAAGGCAGAACTTTGCTCCGCATGCACTCTGGGAAAACAGGTAAGAAGCTCTTTTAATTCTGTGAAACAGGTTTCTACTAATCGTGTATTACAGCTTCTTCATATGGACCTTTTTAGACCAACTAGAACTACAAGCATTGGAGATAAGAAATACTTGTAGATGATTATTCTCGTTTTATATGAGTATTCTTTCTTGCTAATAAAGGAGAAACTTTCTCTTACTTCTCTATATTTGCAAAAAGAGTTCAAAATGAGAAAGGTTACTCTATTTCAAGCATTAAAACAGATCATGGTGGAGAATTTGAAAATCAAGACTTTGCAGATTTTTGTGATAAAAAATAGTATTCAGCATACGTTCTCCTCTCCCTACACTCCAGAACAAAATGGAGTTGTAGAAAGGAAGAACAGATCCTTGCAAGAAATGGCCAAAACTTTGCTTATTGAAAGCAAGGTGGCAACTCCTTTCTGGGCAGAAGCAATTTCTACTTCATGCCATATCATTAACAGAGTCTTTCTGAGATCAATTCTTGAGAAAACTCCCTATGAAAATTTTCAAAGGAAGAAAACCAATTGTTTCCTATTTTCATGTTTTTGGTTGTTCATGCTTTATTCTTAAAAATGCTAACAATCATCCAAGCAAGTTTGAGAAAAGGTCAGATAAAGGTATATTTCTGGGATATTCAACCACAAGCAAGGCCTACAGAGTGTTTAACAAAAACACTCAAACTGTGGAAGAATCCATGAATGTAAAGTTTCTGGAGCAAGATGTTTCCAACAAGAGTGGAACTAAAATCGAAGATTCAGAACCAACTGTTGCTCCTAAGAAATCAACTCTCAACAAGGAAGCTGACTCTTCTCAGAAAACAGTCACAGAGGAAACACAAGAACAAAGAATCATTCAAATGGACACCACTCAATCACCAGAAGATTCTGATGACAGCGAAGTGCACAACAGAAACTGGAAGCATAAATCCAGTCATCCTCAAGAGCTGGTTATTGGAAGTATCAATGAAGGAATTCGAACCAGATCAAGGAACAAAAAGGATACAAGCATTATGGCACTCATTTCTGAGATCGAACCCAAAGGAGTAGACGAAGCTCTTGAAAATGAAAGCTGGATAGAAGCAATGCAAGAAGAATTCCAGCAATTCAAAAGGAATGATGTGTGGGAATTAGTTCCCAAACCCAAGGGAAGAACCATCATAGGCATTAAATGGGTTTTCAAAAACAAAGTGCATGAACAAGGAAAGATGACCAGAAACAAGGCAAGACTTGTGGCCAAAGGTTATTCACAATCAAAAGGAATAGACTATGATGAAACATATGCACCCGTAGCAAGATTAGAAGCAATCAAATTGTTGCTTGCTTATGCTTGTTATCAAAACTTCAAGCTATTCTAGATGGATGTGAAGAGCGCATTCCTAAATGGATTTATTAAAGAAGAAGTCTATGTAGAACAGCCTCCTGGTTTCGAGGAACCAAGAAAGCCAAATCACGTATACAGACTGAAAAAGGCACTGTATGGTTTGAAGCAAGCACCTCGAGCCTGGTATGAACGACTGAGTAAGTTTCTGTTAGATAATGGCTTCAAGAAAATTATGGTAAACACAACTCTTTTCATTAAAAAGGAAGGTAAGGATATTTTACTTGTTCAAATATATGTAGATGATATTATCTTTGGCTCTTCTAATGAATGTTTATACAAGAGTTTTTCAAAGTTTATGCAGGAGGAATTTGAAATGAGCATGATTGGAGAACTTACATTCTTCCTAGGACTTCAGGTCAAACAATCTAAACATGGCACATTCATTTATCAAGAAAAATATGTCAAAGACTTGATCAAGAAGTTTGGAATGGAGAATTGCAAAAAGACTGAAACTCTAATGTCAACCTCCATCAAACTAGACCAAGATGAAACGGGGAAGAAAGTTGACCAGAAGACCTACAGAAGCATAATTGGTTCTCTTCTTTATCTTACTGCATCTAGATCAGATATTCTATACAGTGTGTGTTTATGTGCTCGATTCCAAATGGACCCTAGATAATCACATCTCTCTACAGTAAAGCGCATAATAAAATACATTGCTACTTATCCACAATTAGGTTTGTGGTATCCCAAAGAAACAGACTTTACTCTTCTTAGATACTCAGATGCTGACCTAGTAGGATGTAAAGTGGACAGGAAAAGCACATCTGGAATATGTCAACTATTAGGACAGATGCTAGTCTCATAGTTCTTTAAAAAGCAGAACACCGTGGCTCTATCTACCGCAGAAGCAGAGTACGTTGCTTTTGGAAGCTATTGCTCATAGATTCTATGGATGAGACAGCAGCTGAGGGACTATGGAAAGGAAGAGACTTGCACTGAGATAAGATGTGACAATACAAGTGCTATAAATCTCATCAAGAACCCGATCTTACATTCAAGGGCAAAGCATATTGAAATCAAGCATCATTTTATTAGAGATCACGTGCAAAATGGTGATATATTTGTGCAATTTATTGATTCAAAGAATCAATTGGCAGATATTTTCACAAAGCCGCTGGACAAAGGTACATTTGATTCAATTTGTAGAAGATTAAATATTATTAACCATTTTGCATAAAGTCTGTGAAGACAGTGCATCTTCTGGGAGAAACATTCGTCTGACAAAAGAAATCTTTTGGGACGCACTCAGAAGGACTTAATGGTATTTTTGGAAATTTAAATTTTGACGCGTAAGTTATTTCCTTATATGATTGAACATGGTAAGTTAATATTAGCAGATAATTGATTTGCATAATTTCTGGTGCATGCCCATATTATTTGCATCTATTTTTATTAAGTTTCAAATTCTTGAATAACCGCCATTTTCAGTTATTTTTTATTTCCAAAAAGTCGTGTTTGTTCGTTTGCCTCTTTTCAGAAGGGTTTATAAACCCCAAAACAAAACAAAAATCGAGTCCATTTCCATCAAGTTCTCGAACCCCTTCAGAAACCTCTTTAGAAACCCTAAAGATCCCATCTTTTTCTCTATACACTAAAGATCCCATCAGAGACCCAAATCTTCTCCAACATGGCCTCGAGATCCTCCATGTCCAGGTCAAGGTCCGTGTCTCCATCTCCTTGAAGACGATCAAACAGAATTGCTAGTAGAGGACCAAGAAATATCGAAGGAGCAGCGACCCATTTCAACCTGACGCAGACTTCTGAAGAATCCCCAAGGCATTCTCCAACCGCGTCGGTTCAAAGGAACGCAAATGCAACTGAGGAATCTCCAAGGGATTCCCAAACTGAATCTGTGCAGAGGACTGTCTCTAGAAGAGGTATGTCTGGGTTAATTTTGCCTAAACCTGATCATCCTCACAAAGTCATGAAAATGTATGAACTTTTAGTAAGGAGAAATGCTACTGAGAGTATCAACCTCGAATATCTGAGACAAAAAGGGTATGCAAATGAGTTGCGTCTGGCTCAGGCTATCCAACTTGCAGAAAGTCCGTCTGCACAAAAAGAACAAGCAAATGAAACTAGTAGGAGTACGGACAGCTTCTGGGGAGGAAAAGATGACGATGAACGACTGTTCAGGAATTTTGAAGTGAAAAGGGAAGTTGCTGCAGTAGTTCGGAACTCTACAGGAAAATTGTTCCGTTCTAGAGAACATAAGGAGTGTTATAATGTTTTCCTTGATCGAGGAGTAATGCACTATAGGATTGTGGATTTTGACTTTTTGGATGCCACTGATGTGAATCTCAGAGGCTGTTTTGAAAGGTTGCAGATGGATCGCTTCTGTATTGATTTTGCTGCTGTTTATCCAGAACTGACAGTCTACTTCTACTCAAATTTGTCATTCATAACTCCAAACAAATTGCAGTTTAGTGTGAATGACAGGTTTTATGGAGTTGATGCAGACACCTTGGCTAATATCATGAAAGTTGAGAGGGGTGATTTTAAGCCCATTGAAGTTTCCTATGAGACAGTTTGCAAACATCTTACAAACTCTCTTAGGACAAACATCACTTATCCCTCTATGAATTCAGCAAGGATAATTCTGCACAAGATCATCATTAACTGCATTCGTCCTAAGGCATCATCCAAGACTGATGTTGCTAGGTTTGAAGCAAAATTGATGTGGGCTATTGAATAGGGAGTTATGTTCTCACTTCCTCATACTGTTCTTCTCCACATGTATAAAACAGCTTCAAAGGATAAAGGACAACTGTCCTATGAAGCTTTAGTGACCAGAATCTTCGAACATTTCCAAATCAATTTACCCAAGACTCTACACTAAAGTGCTTCCAACAATGCCTATTGGACTCAGGATGATCACAAAAATGAGGCTGCAGGATGTTTTGGTGACATGGAGAGGAAAGGAGAAGGAACTAGTTAAGGCATCTACCACTGCAAAGAGAAAATGAAAGGAAGTGGCTTCTGCAGGACCGAGTTCTAAAAGAATGAGACAACTGTTGCTACATAATGAAGATGATGAGAAGGAGACTATTTCTGAAATTCTAGCAAATATGAGTCATCATGCACGCAGCATGACAAAAACAGAAGCAGAACTACCTCCACCAATAGCAACAGAAAAGAACCTTCCCAGTGCAGAACCTCAACCTACTGAGAATGTGGAAATGTCTGAACCAGAGGAAGAAGATGAGTCTGACGAAGAAGAACCAGAAGAAGAAGAAGAAGAAAGAGAGGGAAAAGGACATGGAACAAATGGGGGTCATATTCCTGAGGCTGAAAATGAAAGCAGGGCTGAGGACAGACATTCACAAGGGCAACATGATCAAGCTGGAGCATCAATTCAGGGGGAGCATCAATCTCACAGAGTTGGAACACAAACTCCTGAAGCTCAACCTGATCGTTCTAATTCTCAGACGATATTGGATCTTCTTATGCAAATCAGAGATCAGCAAGTTGCCATGGAAACCTCCTTCAACAACAGGCTTGAGACTCTCGAGAATAAAACCTAGCAGCAATTGGCACGGATGGAGGACTCAATTCATCAGTGTCTCACCAGAATTGAAGAGTCTGCCACGGATATGAAAGATTTCACCTTAGTTCGAAACCCTAAAAAGCCATCTTCCTGATTTCCTAAACCCACAGTCTCCCACTCTTATTTGTTGAACTTCTTTGACTATTAAACTTTTGTTTTGATTTATTTGTTAGACTATACTTATTTTTTTACTGTGACAAAAAGGGGGAGATTTATTGCAGATGATCTGAGTTGATAAATGCTGGTTGGTTTTGTTGTTAATTTTTGTGAACATGGGTGCATGTATTGTGTGCATGGATCATCATTGGATATTTTGCGATATGAGTAGCATAATACTGGTCATATACTACTATGTTATACGAAGTATACTCTGTCTAACCATGTTTTGCAGGAACAACAAGCCATCTGCATAAAAGATTTTGTCACCATTAAAAATGGGGAGATTGTTGAGAAAACTCCTAATTTTGATGTTAACAAATCTTTTTTATGCATTCAAGAAATCATACATTTCTTAAGGAAGAAAAGTCACATGGTGGCGTATTCTTCTAAATCTACTTATAGCAAAAGGAAAGCAGAAGATGTCTCTGAGTATGTCCATACCAGACGGAAGATGAGAAGAGACGTAGTTTCTAAGTCTGTCCGTACCAGACGGAGGACACGAAAAGATGCAGACTCTGGGTCTATGAGTACCAGACGGAGAACTCAAGCAGACTCAGAACATTGGTCTGATAGACTCAGAATCAAACTACAGGACCAGATCACCAACGGTCATGTATTTCACTTACAATATTTATATTGATTCTGTTGTATCGAATTAATTAGCAGGATCAATCAACAGACAACTTCCAAAGAAGGATGGAACACTTATGGAAGCCCGAATTCTGATTGTATAGGCAAACAAAATCCAAGGGGATCTGATCTACCTTCAAACGGTCAAAAAGACTTTTCTTATGAAGTCTGTCCAAGAAAGGAAAGGGAAGACTAATCTCTCAAGGAAAGAGCCAACGGTCGAGTGTGGCTTGGAGAGTATATAAGGAGAGGATGAGACCAAGTAGAATAGAGAGGATTAACATATTCCAAAGCTCGATTCTGTTCTTCATTAGTTGTCTGAAAAAGTGCGAAATTGAGTGATCCTAGTGCATTACCAAAAAAAGTGACTTTGTGAGACATATCATCACCAAGTGCTAACAGTCAAGAGTGCGTAATCACCTTTGATCACATAGTGAAATCCAGCCTATTAGCTGATCTCCTGGAGAGTGGACGTAGGCTTGTCAAAAGCCGAACCACTATAACTGTGTTTGCAATCTTCTCTACTCTCTCTATTTAATTTCTATTTGTAGATTACAAAAAGTTTTATATACTTACGCATAAAATCCCTCTACACCTATTCACCCCTCTCTAGGTGTTAATACTAGCAATATCAAGTAGCCTTTGATTTATTTTGTCATCTTCAAAACATCATAAGGGATTTCCCTAATAGTTACAACCCTTTCTTAAACGATTCAAGAAGAAACTCGCAATCTCTTCTCCAAATTTTTATTTTGTCAAATAGAATTCTAATTTGTTCAAAAGTCCTTGTCATAGATTGCCCTGAAGGAAGCTACCATTCTCTTCTTGATTGTCGCTTCTCTGGCAATGCTCCATTGCGATGATATTCTTCCCTAAAATCACGACCAGACATATTTCTGAACTACTACAATGAAACGATACAATAGCCTTCCCCATAGAAAAGCAACTTTCTGCTTCAGAAAAGTCTTTGGCATGAAGTGGACGACCATGAAACGTCATATTTTGAGTTACTCGTTACAGTGATGTGACATTAAAAATAATCAATCATTTGCCTTATGCATCACCCTTATTCTTATTTGCAAGTGCTGTAAACGGTGCATTAGCTTATCCCGCGTAAGAAAGTTAGGAGGAAATGGGCTACATTATAATTGTAAGAGTTTTCTAGTTTGTTCAAAAGAGAAAAATGAATTGTGGGCTAAAACCTACAATACCTACGTGCGGGTGTGCGATTATAATTAGCACTAATCCTCTCTCTTTTTATATTGTATTTTTATTCCAAATCTTTACGTGTCTTTTCAATATAATTTTTGAAAACATACTTGTTCACTTTGTAACCTTTTCTGAAGGGTTACCTTTGTTCATTGAGACATGGATATATATCGGTTTTGGAATGAATGAAGTTAAGTCTTTTTGAAATTTCTCTTTCTTAAAAAATTCGACCATCATTGCAATTATTTACCTTAAGAAATCCTAAAGAAATATTGAATTGTTATCAAGTATTCTCAATCGAGACTCTTTTGTATCCTAGAGGAAATTTGCTAGTTATCATTAGCAATATTGTGGGGTAAATAATTCCTTAAAGAAAACGATATCACACTTTAAAGTCCGACTTTATTGTTCTTCCCAATGTTGATTGAAATTTCTCCAGCAGCAAGTATCTGGCTTAGTTCATCCAAAGGTCCTAGGGATGTCAGGTGAGGGAACGATTCTTCAAGTTCGTGTGAAAATACAATCTATATATGAATAGAGGCTGTTGCTTCATATGTTCAGTGGATTCAGTCACAACTATGGCTTTTGTGCCATGTATGTCTTTCTGCATGTTTGTGCATGTGTGTTAAAACTTTAGATTAGCCAATATGAGTGGCTAGAATGTTGAGCATATGAATCTCCTATATCAGAATCAAAGATTTTTGAAGAATTATGCATTGATATTAGACTCTTAACAGATAAACATAGTGTCATAGTCCCCCAAGCCTTCGCACAATGTTAGACATGATCGGCTAAGATCAATGCCCATAATTTTCTATCCCCAAGCAATCAAAGATGTATCAACATCGTTCCTTTCCTTTTCTTTCAAATATGGACATGGGTAAATGCGTGACCTTGACCTTGGTGTCACCATCAAATGATCCACAGCTGTCTCCCCCAACACGCAACATGTCATGTGACGGCCTAGGCGACGGTGCGCGGGGAGAAGAGATGGCGATGCACCTGCATCTTAGTCCTCGAACGTGCGCAGGGAGGGGTGCGTCTCTTGTCCCACATCGCCTAGAAAGGGAGTCTTGGACTAGCTTATAAGCATATGGGTTCTCTACTTGTACATACGCATTTTCTTGGCGAAACCCAAAAGAACAAAACCATGAGGGCCCAATGGAGTTCAAAGCGGACAATATGTGTACAATGGCGAACCCAGGATGTTACGGGTGATATCAGAGCTTACTCCCAACTGCATGTAGGAGGTGGTATCAGAGCCAACTCCCGACTATGTGTGGGGCCACAGCAAGGACCCTGTGCTCAAAGGGGACGACTCCCGACTACGTATGAAGGGATGGTGATGCGTCCACTGTGCATGTAGGAGGTGGTATCAGAGTTGACTCCCAACTGCGTGTAGGGCCACAGGGAGGACGCTGTGCTCAAAGGGGGGAGAATTTGATGGCCCAAGCGACAATGTGCGGGGAGGAGGGATGGCAGTGCCATCCGCTGTGCGTGTAGGAGATGGTATCAGAGCCGACTCCCGACTACGTGTGGAGGGATGGCGATGTGTCCGCTGTGCGTGTAAGAGGTGGTGTCAGAGCCGACTCCCGACTACGTGTGGGGCCATAGCGAGGACGCTGTGCTCGAAGGGGGGGAGAATTTGACGACCCAGGCGGCGGTGCACAGGGAGGAGGGATGGTAGTGCGTCCGTTGTGCGCGTAGGAGGTGGTATCAGAGCCAACTCCCGACTGCGTGTAGAAGGATGGCGATGTGTCCGCTGTGCGTGTAGGAGGTGGTATCAAAGCCGACTCCCAACTGCGTGTGGGGCCATAGCGAGAACGCTATGCTTGAAGGTGGGGAGGAGGGACGGCGGTGCGTTCGCACCTCGTCCCCGAACGTGTGCAGGGAGGGACACGTCTCTTGTCCCATATCGCCTAAGGAGGGAGTCCTAGACTAGCTTATAAGTATATGAGTTCTCTACTTGTACATACGCGTTTTCTGGGCGAAGCCCAAAGGAACAAAACCGTGAGGGCCCAGTGGAGTCCAAAGCGGACAATATGTGTACAGTGGCGAACCTAGGATGTTACATGTCAAATTCAAAAACCTCCGTTATTGTTTTACTTGAGCTTACACGTTACCTAATTCTTCAAGAGTGTTATTCAACTTTATGAATTTGTGGTAGGAAGATGCTTGAAATGAGCAATGGTATCATAAGTGCACTTGCGATCAGTCTTCCTACCAAAGTAGTCGCAAATGATTTAGGGCTAGCAAACAAAATTAAGCACAATGAGCAATCAGCAGTCTTGCTATACATTTGATTGCCCGTTCTGTTAAAAACCAAGTCAAGCGACAAAACTAAGCAGGTTACATACTCGAATCACTTGCACCACTGCATTCAGAAAAGATGGCAAAGAATTCTTGAGAATGTTTTGAATCTTCCTCTCGTGACATGTAAAAAATTTGCCGGCACGTAATCTTTATGCTGACTTTCATTTTTTTAACAGCGGAGGGGGTGAACAATGAACATTAGGAGGACAGAGAGCTGCCGCGCCCATCGCTGGGATGTATTAGAGCGAGTTTGGTTCGGCCACCCATGATGTGGATTTTGATCCTATCCATCGCGTCAATGGCTGCGGTGAGGACTTCTCTGATGTCACTGTGCTCACAGCAGTGTATTAGCCCTTCAGAGCATGCATTCGAAGGCATTAGGCTTTTGCCTTCTAGTCTCGAGACCACAAGCAGGTGCCCAGCTGCATTGGCCTCCTCGTGGATGCGTCCAAGCCCAGTGCGATTGGCTGCCGATCCTTTGGTCATGGAGAAGATGCAGATGAAGCCCTGCGTAGGTGAACAAATCAGATCAATTTCTGCAAGAATATCAGCTAATAAAATGCAGTCCTATGTTTGTGACGATTACCTCTTCGGTTTGTCTGATGTCCATTCCAAACCGTGTATCTCTGGGTTCGGGGACTAGTTCTACTGAAACCTCCGCAATTCCCGGTAAAAACCACAATCTTATCCAGTGAACCATTTGGACAGTCATTGTCTGGTTATGTTGCTTCCCCAAACTAATTTCTTTTCCTGTGGGGATATTCTTGCCTTTAGTCAAAAAAAGAAGGGAATTAATTAATCACCATGCCAGGAATTAGACGCTATATTGACATGAAGGAGCTAAAATCATAAACAGATCTCAAGAGCTTGGCGAAGAATCTCAACAGAAGAGAGAACTTACCGATGTCACGATCTGTTCGGTTTGGATGTTGACAAAGACGAGAGGAATTCCTGAGGAAACCGATGCAGAGAACCAGACCATGGACCGGGTTGTAGTGGCCTCGACAGAGTGTTCACCTGGCAGCGGCATAAACAGAATGCAGCTAACTACCGGAGAGCGATGATCAGGCAAGTAGGTCCCAACTTTCGCCTTCCAGTCATATCTCATTCCTTTCTTCTTGAATCCTGCCGGGTCCACATTCATCACCCGCCTGCTCATTTCTGCATCGTCAGATGATAAGTCTTCATCTTATCGCTTTGCACAATATACACACATGCTCGTCCAAATGAATGTTCTATACATATCCAGCCATGATCCTAGGACAATCGTGTGGATGAATGTTTGCAGCAGCACCCTGGGATGGATCTCGAGCTACCATAATTGGACTTTCATCTTCCTGATTTTGCCTCCAGGACCTCTTGCCCAAGTCAGAAGTTCTAGTTTGAAAGGTTATGTTTTATCATCTCTAGGGAACTTTGAAAAGGCAAAATCAATCGAGTTTGACAAGAAATACCAAGACTTCTGTCCAAAACATGTTCAGTAAATGATGCGTCAAATTTCAATGGTTTGAACAACAATCAAATCTATTTCGTGACATCTTAATGTCCAAACCCTTAACAAAAGTTACCTTGCAATTCAATACATTGTTCCAGGTTTAAATCCCCTAGAGCCACCACATGTCTATCCTCCGTAGCGGCTTGGATCGTGAACTTCCTCTGGAGCATCAAGCCCTTGATAGGCACGATGCGTGCCCAGAGCTTAATCACACGGTCGCCCCTCCTCACCTTCACCCACAAAGTCTCAGCCTGCTGGCTGATCTTGCCAAGCTGCGAGTTGAACTCCAACCGGGCCTTGGTCGGCACAAACTCATCCACGCCATCCTCTGCAAACCCTTCAATGATGTCCCCAGGCAGCGGCATGCTCTCATCCCAGTCCTCTGGCACCTCCTGCTTCACCCATTTCATGCACAGCACCCGTCGTCTGAGTGCTGCCCATGTCGTCTCTCCTTCCGAAAACACGCCAGAACCTCTCCATGGAAAACACTGTTCACACAGATCCTAGGAGAGGTTTCACCGTCTGTCCTAGAGCAGTATGCGACGATGTACAAACACTCCGAGGTCTGTGTTTAGGACTTCACGTCCAGATCATATTCTCTCAACAGCTTGGAGACCCTTCCAATGCCGTATTGTAACAGTGTCATGTACTTAATTAATTAGAATAATGACAAGCGAGCCGGCTAAGTTAGGTTACAAATTATAGTAATCGACTGACCAACTTGTGCTCAGCACTAAACAGCCAAATAGAGACCGTACAGAATTTCAGACAAAAATGTTCTACTCTCATTCGAGGCTTAACAAGAAATTCTGATCACAGATTAAGTATATAACGCAAGAAAGAGGTATCCATGTTTGTCCTCGCTCCACTCATGGTGCAACTGTACACAAACAAAAATGTGCCGAAAGACAAAAGTATAAGACTCATCAAGGTCTTGAAGTCTCTGTGGCATATGAATGCATCCGACATAGTAAACGTCATACTAGTCTGTTCTAGAGACTCCATAGCGGATCTTGTCCAATTTTCGTTGCCATTCCTCGATCTCTGCTTGGGTGCGACTCCTTCTTGGTTCATCCTCTCTCGTTAGCTGCTCCCTTAATTCCAAGATCTTTCTCTCGATACATTGAACCTGCAGGAAACCAAGATTTTGGCTGAAGCGGAAAATTTTTGGAAGGGCAGATTTCTATTCAAGAACCGGGTGAAACAAAAGGAAGTATAACCTTTCTATAAGGCCACCGCCCCACTCCACCTTTCCGGCAAATTTTCTTGACAACGGTGGGACACAAACGCAATCTTTCAGAAGCCTGTTCGATCGGAAGATGAAAGTATCCTCCGACATCTGCCAGCGTCATCTTTCCCGCTCTCTCCCTCTGCACTAATCTCAGCACATAAATACAGCCGTTTTAGAATAATGAGAGAAAAAGATGAGTTCAATGCAAGCGACAACCAATGAACAAGATCCTTATTCTAAAGGCTAAGTCCTAGAGCGTAAACAATTGACAGAGTAATTTATATTTTTCAACAGAATCCACGCAAAAACTGTTTGCGATGATAATTTGGCAAAGAGCAGAACTCCGGATATCGCTTTCATAACAGTCATAAGAGATATTTATTAAAAGATATGATCCTTTATCGTAGCATAAAAGGCTGGAGAGGACACACATACACAGAATATAATTCTAGAAAAGCAATAACCTGTGCTGCAAGCCCGGATTTAGGAGACTTCGCATGTCTTTTCTTAGGTTTTGGCTTGTCTGTTTGCCCCGGATTCTCTGCTTCAAACAACAGAAAATACAAAACAATAAACAAAAGGCATAGAATTCCGGCCATTCAATAGATCAATGGGAACTCAAATCTAACTCTATATCTGAGGCCTTTGATGTTGTAATTTGAAGAAGTACAAATAGATATGGATCACCTGAAACAGTTGGAGGTGGAGGTGGAGGTGGAGGCGTAGGTGGAGGCGGAGGTAGATGAAAATAATCAGCATTTACGTTGCCATTGAAATCTATTCCTACGCACACAGCTTTGTAGAACATGGCGAGCGGGTCCTGATACATGACGTAGCCAGCCAGTCTCCTTCCCTCGCAGTATTGCTGCAGAAAATCCTTCACATTCTGTATGCTTTTCTTGCAAAAACTGAAATGGAAGCAAGAAAGAAACACAGGACTATATTGCTGCACAGTACATATCCAGAACTCCAGTTTCCGGAAAAAGGATTGTCATCTAATTTTCTAAAGGAAAAGATTAACTGAAGTTCTTACTCGAACATTTGATACCGATGGTCGCCGACAGATGGCATTGCACCAGGGTTGTGCTGAGTATCCAGAATCGCATGACTGATCATACCAACTCTTCCATGGAGTTCAAGTTTTGTGGTATGATTGGTTTCCACTGAAAATTTTCGAAGAACTTGTGTTAGAAAGTTTCGCTGCAATAGTGATTAGCGAATAACACAACATTCGAAGGATGCGCGCTGGAAGCGTCGTTACAGAAAGTATTAGCAAACAGCAAATGCCATCGGCACACGATCGATCATGGAACCTGTCGTCAGCGTTCGACCAGACCTGAACTCCTCACACAGACTAATTCATCAAGAGAAGTTTCTACCCTGTAGGAAGGATTAATCGAACGCACCGTGAGTGTGAATGATCTCTCTAAGCACGTGACAACAACTGCAATTGTACGGAAGCGGCGGCGCTGGCCAATCCGGAAGCACCCTTGGCACGAAATCGTTCCACTCCTCCGGTTGTGGATAGTAGCGATCCTCCGTGCCGCCACTGCTCGTCCCCGAGGGACCCGCACGGGATGAACCAGCCCCCCCATCGTCCCCGCCACCATGCCCTCCGCTAAGCATGCGCCAGACGTCAGGATCGTCAAACGGGTCCGGGTCCCCAATCCCTTCGACGGGCAGAGGGGTGTTCTCGTCGGACTTCATGCCGAGTTGCAGATCAAGCGACAGCAGGTCGTCCTCGAGGCCGGGGTCAGGGTTCAGGAGGAGGTACTTGAGATAATCATCGCCGCCGTAAATGTCGTCGTCGGACTCACTGCCCGCCTTTGGATCCGCCATGCACGACTGATTTGCCCGGAGTTGCTCGGATTGCATGAACGGGGCACGCCTTTTTCTCGAGCCCCCTTCCGCGGGTGCTCGAGAGGATCGCTACGACGAGAGTACGCTCTGCTCTGCGTTTATATTCGAATGGAGTTTGATTGAAGACCGGCGAGCGACGAGGAGTTTTTTCATTTCCAAGAGGTGCGAGTGGAATTGGAAGAAGGGCGGGAAAGAGGCGGTTAACGACCGTTGAGACAAAGGCGGTTTTTTTTTTTCTTTTTGGATTTTGGTCCGAAAGTTTGAGCCCCACGGCAGCGAGTCTTTAAAAATATTTCTGAGAATTTTGCCCCTTCTTTTTTTGTTTTTCAGAATTATTAATTATTTTGAGAAAAAAAATATTATTAACTATTAATTATGAAGTGCAAATAAACATAAAATTTCGTGGATTCTTTTGGGTGTCCAAATTGATATGCAATGTTCGGCTGATAATTCATCACGTGCCACAATTGAGTTGAGTTCTATATTCATGTGATTCAAAAATAATTTCTTTATATGATAAAATTGATATTGATTATATTCGTATCAATTTGTGTCATTTTTGGATTTGTCAACCGACAATAGAACTTGTTCGTGTCAAAGTAAAGATGATTGGTTACTCTTGCTATTAGAATCGAATCAACTTAGTGTAATGGGTTCATAGTGAAGTAAAATTAAGGTCGATTTCATCGGCCTACTCCCTTTCAAAGGTGTTTCCACTTACGAAGACCATAGGTAGTAGTCCCTTCGATGAGGGTGATCAATTTGATTGTGTTCCTTATTTTTATATGTCGGTACCCGTACACCTCACACTAGGGGTGTCAACGGATCGGGTTGGGTCAAGTCAAGTCTTAATGTTACCCGACCCGACCCGAAATGCATAAAACATAAAGCAAAAAAAACGGGTCGGGTCGAGTTTCGGATTTTTTATTAAAAAATATTACAATTTTTTAATAAAAAATATGATAAAGGGAATTCGAAATGCTCTTACGTGACGTCGTAAGCGCCTCGTCCAACCCGTTCATGAACATCTCCATGGATAGATAATTTTTTAATAAAAAATATGACAAAGGAATTCGAAATGCTCTTACGTGACACCGTAGGGCCTCGTCCAACCCGTCCGTGAACATCTCCGTAGACAGATAATTTTTTGATAAAAAATATGACAAAAGGAATTCGAAATGCTCTTACGTGACACCGCGATGCCTCGTCCAACCCGTCCGTGAACATCTCCGCAAACAGATAATTTTTTAATAAAAAATATGACAAAAGGAATTCGAAATGCTCTTACGTGACGTCGCGAGGCCTCGTCCAACCCGTCCGTGAACATCTCCGCAAACAGATAATTTTTAATAAAAAATATGACAAAGGGAATTCAAAATGCTCTTATGTGACACCGCGAGGCCTCGTCCAACCCATCCGTGAACATCTTCGCAAACAGATAATACTTCCTCCTCTAAAGTTCTGCGTCGGCCGCAAAAAAGAAACAAATCATATGGAAGATGGGGAGAGAGAGAGAGAGAGGGAGAGGGAGAGAGATTGATGGGGGCAACTTGAGGGGCGACGACGATGAACCTGTGAGATGAGACGTGCTGGATGAGTTGCAAGTAGAAGGAGTTGTAGAAGAGATAATCTTTAATGTGCTTGGGTGGGTGTGTTTGGGTTGAAGCCTTTAATGTGCTTGTTTAGAACAATATTCCGACCCTAACTTGACCCAAAACATGTATTCCATTTATGTTTATAATTGTTACCCAAACAGTATTAAGACCTGAAACATGTACCATACTTATTTCGTGTTCGGGTTGGGTTGGATGGGTTTTTTGGACACCCCTACCTCACACCCCTTATTCCAAGTTGAATATTTTTCATCCCTAACCAAGTGGGAATACCCCGAGTTTTACGTCCTAAAATTCAAACATAACAATTTAAGGACTTAGGTCTAAAGTTTCATCTTATCTTAAGCATGCAAATAAACTGTGAAAAATCGAAAAAATTACACAACCCCTATCGTTTTGAAGTAGCTTGTTGACACAGACAAAAAAAAAAAAAAAAAGTAGCTTGTTGATGTAAATTTAGTTTTATTTCCTTCTTATCTAATATGATTATATTAAATTTAGTTTTATCTTATGGATTTGTCTTTTCCCAACTTTTATGTCTTATTTGTTTTGTATTTGGAAAGTGGATAAAAGTTAGAATTTCTTAAAATTCATTTTCAAGTTATTTTGAAAAGAACTTATGATATTTAACCCAACCACTGGCAGCACAGTTGGTGTGCATTCTCTCCCTCATCGCCAAGGTCAAGAGTTCGAACCCTCTCATTGCTAAAGTGTTGTAAGAGGGGATCATGGTATTGAGGTCCTAGACTAGTCTCCTCTGAGGTTCCCCCGAAGAGGTGAGCTCGGCAGTTCATCGGAAAAAAAAATTATGATATTTAAAAATAAAAATGAAAAAAATATCATGAGAATAATGTATACATTATTCCGACTATTTATCATAGTTGAACATTAAGAAAAAAGATGTATGTCATAATTAAGTAAGTAATACAAAAAAAACTTGTTTTAATTTGAAGTGTGGTGTGTTTCCTCACATGAATAAATTTCATTTCATAAAGACATTCACTACAGTTAGCTACTATCGCAAAATTGATTATAGTGGAAATTGAAGAGATTTATCTTTTTTCATTTATGTAAAATGGAAACATTGAACAAAAAAAAATATTGTTGCCAGATATTGTTTAAAATTTAAAGAAACCTATATCATTAAGCAAAATTTGAATTTAATGAATAAAGTCAGTTGATTTGAACGACAAAGAAGAAGAAGAATAAAATAAAAAGACATCGGTTCCACTTTTATTAATAACTAAACGTAATATACTTGATGTAAAATTTACAATTAAATTGAGAAATACGGTATATCTCATTAATGATTCTTCATAGCCTTTTCATTCTATTCCCTGAATATGATTATTTAATCCTAGTGTGTATAAATATATATATATATATAGCAAATAGAAAATATAAAAATACTTCAATTTTACTTTCTAGGATGGGAAAAAATAGGGATGTACAAAATAGATAGCCCAAATCGGGAACTAGCCAACTCGATTCGATTCTTGAGAGTATCAATCCAGTTCCCATTTCATAAAAGTGGAATCGATGTCTGCAGCAATCAATCCGCCAGTTCTCGATTCCAAAAGGGAATTAGACTAGATTAAACTAATTAGATATACCTTTTTTCATTATTTCTTCAAAAAAAAATAGTAAAATATGAACTAAATACTATCTCGTTCAATATTACCATAAATTATAGCCCAATAACTCTTCGTTCATTATCACTTCCATTAAAATCTTAAAATTTATCACTCTCTCTTATTGTGCACGGCTATTATTCTTTAGTAGGAAAATAGTGTGATCGGTTCATTGAACCGAAATTAACGATCTAGTCTGATTCAGACCAAATAGTCTTATCCCTAGTTCCAATTTGGAACCAGATCAAACTAGGATCAAAAACCAATCACCCCTTAAAAAAAACTCGGTCGAGTAGCAATAGAGGGGGAGAAACGACGTCCCGTTTCGTCTCCCAAAACGACGCCGTTATCTAAAGTCGTCTTCTTCCTCCGGCAACCGATGGACCAGAGAGCGGAAGTACAAAGAGGAGGAGCAGAAGCGAAATGAGATCGTCAGCGTCGCTCTCATCACTCCTCACCTCCAAAGCCTGCCTCTCTCGCTCCACTTTCCTCCCAAGGCCTCTCTCCCGCTCCAGCTTCCTCGCCGGCGCCGGCGTTGGCGGCCCGAATCCCGCCGCGAACCGTCGTCTCGGGCTCCGAATCGGGACCTCCGGCTTCTCCACCACCCCCGCCATGGCCGCTTCCTTCAAGCCCGAGCAAGCTAGGGCTCCGCCCGCGCTCCCTCTGCCCACTCCTCCTCTCGCCAAGGCATGAGCTCGAACCCCTCGACCTCGATCGTTGATGTTGTGACCTCGAAATTTAACGTCTTTTTGGTTGGTGGTTTCAGTTCAAGATTGGGCTGTGCCAACTTTCGGTGACGGCGGACAAGGAGAGGAACATTGCCCACGCTCGCAAGGCGATTCAGGAGGCCGTGGACAAGGGCGCGCAGCTTGTTGTCTTGCCCGTGAGTCTCTCTGCGTTAGGTAGACTTAATAGATGTTTCGGTGAATGTAGCGTGTGTTGGGTGAAAAGGGTCATTGAGCATCTTCGTAAAGGTGCGGAAAGTTTGGATGTGCCTCTTGATTGCAAAAAATGGTAAATTTATGGCTAACAAGGACTTTATACACCTTATCAAATGCCCTTTGTGAGGCGTATACGCTAGAAGAAAGAATGGATAAGAGCAACTTGAGCGCACAAATCAGTTTTGGGTGACTTTCTGTGGCTAAGTTCTTATTGATGCTTATGTAATTGCTATGTTTTTAAAGTGCAAGCTTTGCCTTCTAGTAAAATCAGCCATAATTTGCAGCCCGACACATTCTAAAAAGGGAAGGAAAAATCACGCAGCTTGCCTCATGATTTTGTGCACTCTGTACCAGGAAATATGGAACAGTCCCTATTCAAATGATAGCTTCCCTGTTTATGCTGAGGACATTGAAGGAGGTTCATCTCCTTCAACTGCTATGTTATCTGAAGCTGCTAAGGCCCTAAAGGTTACCATAGTGGGTGGTTCGATCCCAGAAAGATGTGGTGATCGATTGTATAACACTTGTTGTGTTTTTGGTTCCGACGGAGTGCTGAAAGCCAAGCACCGCAAGGTAACTTTTCTTTCCTTAAGTGACTGTATGGAACATTTAGTTGCCTGAAACTTCTGGTCTAGGAGGAAGTTGGGTATGATCCATCCAAAAGGTAGTCATTAGCTTAATTGGTCCTAAAGTTTTTGTATGGCTGTACTGTATAGAAATATAAAACATTCACTTGCATGAATGTACAGTATATTGGATCAGGACTGTGGACCCTTGTTAGCATAAATAGATCATGCAAAATCGACACCATTTAGGTAGAATAATTGAAGGGTCATGCAGATAATCCAACTATGAAGTCGTTTTCGTCATTTTTGGAGTTGACCGGACTGTGATGCTTTGACTCCTTATGATCAAATTCTGCTGAATCTTGTATGTGTTGTGCAAAACCATCATGTTGCTGCTAGTTCCTTTTCTCTTTTTCGTTTTGTTTTTGCTTTACCACAGGTTGCCACTAGTTCTTAAATCAAAATTGTGGACATGCTTATGGATGCAGATACATCTTTTTGATATTGATATACCTGGGAAGATCACATTTATGGAGTCAAAGACTCTCACGGCAGGAGAAAGTCCAACAATAGTGGACACAGGTAAAGCATGTCTTGAAATTTAAAATGATAAAACGTTCCTTTGCCTATGAGTTCTGTCATGAAATTCTATATATCATGTCTATACTCATTATGGTTACTGTATATTTTATATTACTGTAATTGTGGAAGTTCTTCGACGTTTGATCGTGTAAATCAGTATTCGAGAATAACTTTTAAACTTGAAGTTTTTCAGATGCAAGGACTTTCGTAAGTTATTCTCTATACACAAATTTATGTTTGCATTATGAGTATTGTCATGTGCAGCATTTCATGAATTGTGATTAGTGAAGGGTTATATTTTCCCCAAAATACTAGGGCAATCATTTTGCATGATTGACTGATTTAATAATACTACACATTATGTGAGATTTATCTTTATGAATGCGGGCATAGTTATACTGTGCCTTCATCAACACTAATATATAATGTAAATGCTGAATTTTGGAACTTGACTCTGAAGATCGGTAATGAGTGTATTAACAAATTGGATTATCTTCGCTTAATTTGCTCGCCTGAATATGGAAATGAACTCTTTCTTGTTTTTCTTTCTTTAGTAGGCCCAATTGTTTACACAGATCTATGTTTTATGGGTTTTTATAGCTCTATCTATTGTTTGAGTTGTTTTCTTTTTTTTGCTATATGCAGATGTTGGACGTATTGGTATAGGCATCTGTTATGATATTCGGTTTCAGGAATTGGCAATGACTTATGCTGCAAGAGGTAGGTTTTGTTTCCTCTTCATCTATCTTGGATTACCTAGAATGTTGACTGCATTCTGGTGCTGGGGCTGCCACTGGTCCAGCCTATGCAGTTTGAAAGTGAGAAGATTTCTGGCAGTAAACAGATATGTCTTAAGTGGTGGGCCTTTGGAGTGTTTTCCTTTGGTTTATTTTCGTTGTTATCCCGTCCATTTTGTAAGTTGAAAATCAGCAAACTAAGCCTTACACAAAAAGAGGCTTAGTCGTATAAATGCTTTTATGACATTGCGATATGTCCTTTATTGCTTTTTGTATAGAAGATAACTCTTTGCAATATAGAGTCCTACTTAGCTAGTTTTTGCCTCCTCCACTATAAATTGTGCTAAGTTCCTTTCCAAGATTAGTGAGGCTTGCTATGGGTGCTGCTCATTGGCCTCTAATCGACAATATCATTCTACTAAATATACTTGCACTGATGCATTGGTAATTAAGTTATATGATGCTGAACTCCTGAAGTTTGTTCTGCATAAATGAATGTAGGTTATTATATAATATCCTTGTAGTGTGGGTATTCTAGTATGTGGCACACTCAGGAATTGTCCTTCCTTCTAATATCATGTAGATAGGGTTCAGAAGTGATTTGAACTTTCCTTACACTTGAATTCCGTTGTTATTTGTTTGCATCAGGTGCTCATTTGCTTTGCTATCCTGGGGCCTTTAATATGACCACTGGACCATTGCATTGGGAGCTCCTCCAGAGAGCTAGGTTGTTATACATTTCACTCTTGCACCTCTTTTTCAGTGTATTCTGCTCTCTGAAGTTGTTATTGTGCCATTTTTATGAATTTTCTTATTCTTGTTAATGTTTGTATTGGTTTGTTACCCTGAATAGCAGGAAAATTTGTGTGGGAGATTGAATAAATATCACATTCTCCGCAACATTTTGTTTTACATCTGTCTTGAGATGATGCCAATTTTTAGTTTTGCATCCTTCATTGACCATGATCTATTTGATGGCCTTGATCTTTAGATGATACTTAGTTTCAACAACAGAAAAGGTGGCACACTAACAAGACTTCAACATATTATTGAATGCTTTCACTGTTGTAATTTCATGGTTATCTTATTACATATGATATCACATTTGATAGTGTGGTCCATGTCATATTTCTCAATCCTTCTCTCAACCCAATTCTAGCACCCAATTTTCCCGATTCGGCAGTGATCATTCTACTGATTTTCTTTTTTTAATCATGTGCAGGGCTGTAGATAATCAGGTATAGTAATGCTACTTGATCTGAGGTTTCTTGGCAATGAGCTCGATGGCATGGTTACATATATTACTAATTCTTGCAATAAAAGTTCTATTGCTCCTATGTGACAATTGCCTCCTGTTGATGCATCGGATCAACTTAGTGGGAATGATTCCTAGATTGGAGTGATCTGTTCTTGCTAATGACAAGCAACACAATAATGTCATAATGCTCTTTTTATATTTCAAATCTAGGTCATCGCATTCCCCTAGACCTTGGCAACATTATCTATTGCAATAGTGGGGGAGCTCTTTCAACCTGATTTCTTTTTGTTTTGTATGAAAGATTGCTTGTTTCATTTTAAAAGCATAAAATGCCCCATACTAGTCCTGGATTCGATTGGTAGAGTTGATAGGTGTGATTTGTAAAATTCTCAGTATAGTGGTATGCATCTTTTCCTAATGTCTTGCTTTTGTCTGTGTCATGTCTGTCCCTGTTTTTTTTTTTTTTCAATGATAGTTTTTTCTTATTTTTCATCTGGCAAGAATTCTCTTGCCATGGTATACAAGTTCATTCCATGTCTGCAGAAGATATCAACAAAATATTCAGAGCATCAATGTCAATATGATGGGGAAAATTCAATACACAATTGTATCATGATTTGGGATCCTCTAAAATAGAATATTTGATG
Organism: Corymbia calophylla; assembly: GCA_014182845.1. NCBI lineage: Eukaryota > Viridiplantae > Streptophyta > Magnoliopsida > Myrtales > Myrtaceae > Corymbia > Corymbia calophylla. The sequence continues at coordinate 4,734,027 of CM024695.1, forward strand.
CTCTGGGTCTTTCTGAATTTTAAACCAGTTGTACTTTTGTCTCAACTAAAATTGCTTGGTCCTTTATTCGGCGATTTCATCAAGGTAATGAATTCTCAAAGTGATGCAGTCTTTTTCGTGTCTCTGGCAACTTGTAATCTGCTTCTTGTTTGACTAAAACAAAGATTTTCCATGAGTGGCATGTTTCTCAGAACTCTTATTTCTGAACGCCGGTATGTTCTCCTATTGAATTTAGGGATGTCCGAAGAATGATTTTTTAGTTAACCAGTTATATCAATAAATGACAGTTGTATGTTGCAACTTGTTCACCTGCTCGAGATGCTGGAGCTGGTTATGTGGCTTGGGGGCACTCCACTTTGATTGGACCAGTAAGTGTATACTCCTCAGTAGGGTTCAATAAAAGGGGGTTTAGCTATGAACCATCCAAAGAAGCCACAAAAAGCTGATTGGGAAGTTTTCTTGTGATAGTTTGGACAAGTTTTGGCGACAACAGAGCATGAGGAGGCCATTATCATTGCGGATATCGATTATTCCGAGATGGAGATGAGAAGGTGATCTTCTTTCTAGCCTCATTTTCGTATTGCTAGTTCTTGACATTTTCCATTTATAGAAGGAAAAAGGAGCTGTCAAATGATTTTGCTGATTTGAATGCACAGGACTAATCTCCCATTGGAGAAGCAACGTCGAGGGGATCTTTACCAGTTGGTCGATGTCCAGAGATTGAACTCCTAACCAGTTCCTCCAATACAAAGGATCGAAAGATGGCTGTCCGGTATTGTAATGGTAATGGAAACATTGTACCAAACAGCAATTGCCGGGGGGAATTCTTGTCTGGGAGATGTCCAGATTTGGTCATTTTGCGAGCGGAAGTAATAAAATCTCTTGTTTACTTCCCCTCCAGTGTCAAGCGCACTTGTATTAAACCGAGACTTTTTTGATACACTACAAATTCGATGGATGGTGTTAGCGAGCTACAGTGCCATCTTATTTACATTCCAGGGCTAAATACAATGTCGAAGTCGTGGTGTCGCTCCACTTTTATCGGATGTCTCCAAATAGGCCAAGTGCAATGTTATATAAGAATTCAATTGAGACAGAGGCATTGAGGGAAGCAAAGGAAAAGAAGGGGCATGCAGTGCACGTGATGATGGCGACCCCGACTCCAAGAAAGCAGCCAACTTGGGCCAAAACTCCAGTCCATGAACTGCACGTGGCCTCACGGAAACATCACGGAAACATAAGACTGCCCCTTTGTCAGGGACTGCTTGTGCTTGCTAGTCCTCGGAAAAAGGAGCAATAATTCTATAAGCCCTAGCAAGATGGTGCTTTATCATCCTCTGTTTCTTCTTCTATCTACTTGATTGTTGTCGTTGCTGCTGCTTTTCTCGGGAAGAGAGCTCCATGCTTTTCTCGCTCCTCGCCTGCCCTTTTGCTGTGGGATCCCAATGTCACTCCCTCCATGTCACTCCCTCCATGTCTCTTTCAAAATATTCCCATTCCATCTTTTCTTTTCTTTTTTTTATCCTTAATTCTTTAGGGAAATCATCACTCTTGTCTTAGGTATAGGACATGTATTCTTGCAATGAGAAAGGGTAAATTGTCCCCACGATTCCCTTGACATGTTTATTGTACATGCCATGGCTGGTCGATGGAGGATGGTTTCCAAGTGAAGTCTACAACCTATATATCAAAAAGCATATTGCATGGGCATCATGGCAAGTGAAGTGAAGTGAACGATGGACCAGGTCGTGCACGATCTTCCCCACCGAATGGATCATGCGCACGGGTCGGATTGCATCGAGCCCATGCCTCGCCACGCGCTCATCTAGTATGTTGGCATTGCGTTCGGGACGACCCCCCTTTCCCTAGCCACACGTGCCAGAGGTGTCCGGTGTGGGGGCCTACAGCAATTAAAGGATCACGTGCTGGTTTGTAGAGTGGTCCTCCCGGGAAGGGACGGGAACCCTCCCCCCCAAATGGGCGAGAGAGGCTCGCCGTTTCTGGGCAAATCTTCGCATGGATCCGAGTCTACGCACCGATAATCACAACCCTTAAGTCGTGGCGAGACCATGCAGGCTTGTTATCATCAACGGCCATGATTCGCCCTGATTTAAGGTGGATCTAACTCCTCAATTATATTCTAGTTTATATAGAGTCGGCCAATGGACCGCCTATTGTACATGGATGCACCATCACTAAAAATTCATCGTAAGTGAGTCTAGACTGTTAAACGGGCAAGTTCAATCGGGTCAGGTAAAAAATGATCCGTCTCAAATTGAGCCATTTAACCCATTTTAACTCATTTCCTTATAATAGAAATCTATTTACTCATACTCGACCCAATTATATTATTAAAACACTTCTATATTTTAACACAATCTAAGAAAACTCATGACTAAACTAAGATAATAGCACAAAGCAAGTGAGCGCAATATGAGTGAGGACAAGAGAAAGAAGAGAGTTACAGAAGTGAGTTGAGTTTAAATAAACGATGAACCCATTTAATACTCATATTATCTTAGGCTATACCATTCTAAACCAACTTATGACTCATTTATTGAATATAAATAACCCATATAACAATACAGCCTATCAAATATGGGTTAAAAAATGAGTCTATAATAATGATATCCAAGTATATTAAAACCCCGATCCAAAACACCCTAAAGATTTTCATATCTTTCATGTATCAAATCGAAGTTAACCTTCCAAATATGAATGATTGCAAGTGACTAGTAACCCCATTTGAATTATGAAATTGGTCATTTTGAATGCTTCACTATTCTAGAATAATATACTCCGGAATACCCATAATTCTCTTCATGATCCTCCTCCTCTTACTCCTCCGTTTCTTCTTCTTTGCCACGGCTCCTTGGCAGCATTTAAGGCTCCGTTTGGTAATGTTTTACTTTTCTTGTTTTGTTCTCTAAAAATAGAAAAAAGAAATTAGAAATCCATTTGGTAACATCAATTAACATTTTTATTCTCCAAAATAGAAAATTGTCCCGGGGAATAAATTTAGAACAAAAACAAAAAATTAGAAAAAATTGCTTCTTATTATCGAAAACAATTTATGGAATAGGTCATTTTCTTTCTTTCATTTTTTTATGAATAAATTTTTTATGAAATAAAAATTTAAAAGAACTAATTTTGAAAAGAAATTATTTTTTAAAATAGAAACAACGCAATAACCAAATAAATGAGCTTTCCATCTGGACGCTTCGCTTCTCCACTGTCAAGAGAGCTCGTGTGATGCATGCATGATGAAGTAGCCGATTCATGAGATTGCAATGTCCTAACACGAATGGAACGATGGGAAGCATCGAGTGATTCTTCGACAAGGACAGCGTACGTTGCAGGCAGAAACATGCCAGGACGTTTCATATCACACAATATAAATATTAGCATTAACGCTGGTTGGTGAAGAAAAATAGATGAGTGAAATCATAAAATTCCACCATCTGATGAAAGCCAAATGCAGCATCAAAGATATCGCGTGGTGTCCCGCTGGAATTCAGCCTACGGTGCTATGTACGATGAGTGAAACCAATAACAATGCAATTGATCCTTCATAATTTTATATTATTGTGAATCTCAATCACTTTTTCAAATATTGTGTTCATGCCTCCTAGAACAATCGAATTTGGAAAAGAGCCGGAAGAAATGGTTCGATATCTGTGTTTTGGGTTCTTAATTCATCTAGCTTCTAAATGGAAAAAGCGTCGAAAAAGTCTTAAATCTATCGTATTAGTATCAATTTAGTATTAAACCTTTAAACGATACCAACTTAGTTCTATATTTTTTAACCTACTACTAATTCATTTCTTATGACCAATTTTAGCCGAATATTGCTGATGTGAACACCAGGTGGCTTACATAGCACCATCGACATTGATATGGATCATTTTAAATAATAATTTCATATTTTTTCGATTTTTTATTTTTTATTTTCCTTCTTCTTCCTTTTGCTTATGACAGACTAACAGCCGTAGCTGGGCTAGCCTCGTTTGGGTGAGGCTTGTCATTGCCCACCATAAGTGAGGCCTCACTTAGGCGAAGGTGAGCCTTGCCAAATCCGGTGAGGCCTAGCAAGGGTCGGCCTTGCCCGGGTCAAATCTAGTGAGGGGAGCCCTTGCCAGGGCTCACCCAAACAAGGCCAACTCAGGCATAGCCGGTGGCCAATCACCGACAAAAGGAAGAAGGAAAAGAGAAAGAAAAAATCATAAAAAAAAAAAAATCGAAAAAATATTAAAATGTTATTAATAATTGTCCACTTAAGCCGGTTGGCATCTACGTCAACAATATCTAACCAAAATTAATCGAAGAGGCTAAATTGGTACTAAATCAAAAGATTTAAGATTAAATTGATACCATTTGGAGGTTTTTGATTAAATTGACACCAATACAATATATTTATGACTTTTTTTACACTTTCCCCTTCTAAGTAGAAGAGCTTGTGTAACTTTGCAATGTTATCTATACATTAAAATTTGTATTCTACCTTATGAAGGTACAACCTTCCTTAAGAGAATTATAGATCTTGAAAATATCTTTCTCTTTCCGACGATTTCTTTGCACAGTGCATTCATACTAATAGTTTGTCAACGTTATTATAAATTATTTAAATATTTAGTGAGAAAGTGATTTTTCTCAACTTGTCATACCATTTTCTCCAACACAAATCAGATAATTACTAAAAAGTCATAAATATATTGCATATATGCCAATTTAGTCATAAATATTTTAATTTAGCCAATTTAATTCCATGAATTTTGATAATTTGCAAATGTAGTCCATCTAGCCAATTTTTGCAAGAATTCATTGATATTGGCACCAACTATCCTACATGGTACGAGCAGGCTAACATAGACAATTTTTGCAATTTCTTAATATTATTTCTATTTTTTTACCATTTTTTCTTTTATTTTCTTTCCTTTAATTTTTTTAAATGAGGTTAGCGACCCTTGTCGGCATCGACCGAGGGGCTGTAAGCCCTCATTGACACAAGTGGGGGCTGTAACACCCTCACCGGATCTGGGCTAGGTGGGGGCATCGTGGCCCTTGCCTGATTTGGCAAGTGTGTCCAAGCCATTACTTGTAACCGATGACCTTTGTTGGCGTTCGCAAAGATTGCGGACCGATGGAGGAAAATAAGAGAAAAGAAAAAAAAAGGAAAATATTCAGAAAGATTATTTAAAATTTATTGAAATTATTCATGCCAACAACAACCATACCACATAGAATAGCCAACGTCCACATTGACAATTCCCAACCAAAATTGGCCAAGATGACTATATTGACAAATCACCAAAAGGTTTTGAACTAAATTAGCCAAATGGAAAGGTTTAGAATTGAATTACTCATAAATTTTTGGAATAAATGAATTGGTACAAAGATGCAATAAATTTAACACTTTTCGGTTTATTATCCCTACACATGTCGGCTTTTCGGCTGTTGCGACTTAAAATTGTATGAGAGTTGGGTCATTCATTGCATCTATCTTCAAACATTAAATGCCGTAAAATTAGAGCTCTCCATGAGTGTATACGGACACATTACATAATGAGAGCCTTAGATCCGAATAAAGAAAATAATTCAATGTGTTTCAATGTACAGACCAAGAGCCATGCCTGCATGTTCTTCATCAGTTGGCTCGACTCCTCCAAATTCACTGAGAGAGGCTACCCAAGAAAGATTCAAAGTTATTTTCTCCAATCATTTTTGCTAATTTGTTCCAAGATTTAATTACCAAAAAAGAAAATTTATTTTGAGAAAGATACGATTTCCGTCATAAATTTATCTCCGGACGATGTGAAATACTTTAGTTAATCTTCGATATCTGTACATTTTAGTACATTTTGCTCAACCACTGTCGGGAGATTGGGAGACCCGTTGGCATGAATCGCTTTAATAGACAACCCTTATGAATAGTGATGTGGTTGGATTGTCCTAAGAAAAGTTTATGATGTGGTAGATGCACTCATCTATTCAAAAATGATATCTATACATTTTTATTTCTGATCTTTTATTCATTTTGTCACAAGTCGTTGATAACCATTCAAAAATGATATGAAGACATGGTTTAATATCGAAATATCACGGCACTCGCCCTCATGCATACGTTGGACTTTGGTCTAAGACTAAATGCGGGAATATAAGATAAAAAGTGCAACTTAAGGGTCAGGACAAATTTTAAATTTAGTGCCTCCTCCTTGATATCATGTATTATCTTGTAGGATCGCTGCTAACTGTTAAAAGTTCATATGGTTAGATAGAGGCATGATTTAACATTTAAATATCTTGATAGTAATTGAGTTTAATTTCGATTCCAAGTGCACCATCAATTTTGCCGCTCATACCTTTATTTTCGGCATGCGATGTATGGACCTCCTGTAAAAATAAAAGGAAAAAGCTACAAAAAGACTCCAAATTATGTTCACCGAAATACATTCACTCTTAACTCTTTTTTTCTAACATCCAAAATCACAAATTATGCATATTATGACACATTATGACACATTATTCTCAAACTTTTTCTTGTGACATAAAAAAAACCTCAAATGTGTACATATATAATTCATTTATCCTCTGTCAAAGTTCCTTATTTTTGGTATGTGATTATGGAGCCCTCGTAAAAAATAAAAAAAAAAAGGGAAAAAACCACAAAAAATCCCCAAATCATGCTCACCGAAACACATTCACTCTTAACTCTCTTTTTCTAACATGAAAAATCCCAAACTATGCACAATATGACACATTAGCCTTAAAATTTTTATTGGGATATAAAAAACCCCAAACTTGTGCATATATGATATATTTACCCTTCGTCAATGTTCCGTTATATGAACTTTCAGTCAAAACAACGTCATTTTTATTCATTTAAGCCACATGGGCACTATGTCAACACTGTTTGCTAACGGTTCTCAAATTATACTTACCATAACGCATTTACCCTAAACTTTTTTTTTTTGACAAATCTCAAATAATACCAACCGTGATACTTAACCTCAAGTTTTATCCCGTGACATAAAAAATCTCAAACTTACACATATGGGATACATTTACCCTCCATTAAAGTTCCATTATATATTTTTTAGCCAAAGCAATATCATTTTTATTTCACTTAAGTCATGTGGGCGTTATGTCAACATTGTTCGCTTTGTGGCATCTATATAAGTAAATTTTTAACGATTCTCGTTAATAGAATTTTGACATATGGGTCAATGTGTCATACAAATATAACTTTATGATTTTTGATGTCTCGGAAAAAATTTTACAGTATATGAATCACGGTGGATATAATTTAAGATTTTTTGCTGCTTCTATCCTAAAATAAAAGCACGGTTCCAACAAACATGAGGAATTTAATTATTCCAACTAAAATCAGTTCATCTGGCCCAGTCCAAATACCTCACCGCGTTCAAAGCTCCCCCACCTTTTTTTCCCCCAAAAGGATGTGCACACGTTTTATTTTAATATTAGGAAAAATAAATGTGGAGGGACATTAACGTTGTGCAAAGTGCCCCCCCAAAATTTGTGCAAAATGAAGGGGAGTTTCATGCAGCGACTCCAACCCTAGAAGTCGATGGTGTTGTGTCCCGGTCCAAAGAACCCAATTAGATCCATCGGACCAATGAAACTCCGCTTCATTTTGTGCAGTTGGGTGATGTTACTTATATAGATCTGAGTCAATTAGATACATTAGGTGAGGCCATGGATCATAGATCGATCCGCAATACTAAAAAGGGTTATATTTTTCTTAGTTCATACGAAATGATGTCCTCTCCAATTAGATTTGTGATTGAAGAAATATAAATTCGAACATTACCCACCTACAAAATGACTAAAAGCTTAGTCAATAAAATACTTGTTGGAAATCAAATGACTGGTCGAGAGAAGCTAGAGATGAAACGATAACATTATAATACTATGGTATAATGACACAAATGATCTCTAAACTTTAATCCAATATATAACGTGGTTCATGAAATTTTAATTTATTTAATGTGGTCATTAAACTTTAACACAATGTTTAATGCCGTCCCTGCACTTTAAATTTATTTAACGCGATCACTAAACTTTTGATTTATGTTCAATATAGCCTATCGTTCAATGATATCTCTAAATATGAATTAATGGAATGATAACATTAAACATTTTAATATAGTCTAGTAGTTAAATTGAATGTATACGAAAATTTAGGAGAAAACATTGAACAAATTTAAAATTCAAGAATAATATTGTAAATTGAGTTAAAATTAATTATTGTATTAAGTAAATTAAAAGTTGGACCAAAATTTAGGGCTTATTTGCATCATTTTCCCAAAATATTACACGGGAAAGCCATGAGACATGATTCAATGAACGGCAGAAATTGTTCCTAAGCATAGCGCCGTTTCAGGGGCTAACATAAAAGGTCAAAAATGATGCGCCCCGTCAGCACATGCCAAAACTGTCCATATTACATTACATTACAGGCTCCAATGAGTCAGGATTGGGCCATGCATGCACGCTTTATAAAGCCTCTCTCTTCCCCCTTCTCTTCATCAGCCTCCTCTCTCTCTCTCTCTCTTTCTCTCTCCTTCTCTCTGAAAAGATGTACAGATTCGAGAGGGCACTGAAAGAGGAGAGGTATCTCCGGGAGATGAAGAAGAGCAGCAACAGCCCGTCTTTCTCATCCACGCTCCTCGACGAGATCTACAGATCCATCGACGAATGCGAGCCGAAGCGCGAGTCGGAGCAGCAGAGGTCCTGCAGGGAGGCGCCGCCGTCCAAGAAGCAGGGGCTCGCCGGCGGCGCCCAGATTACCCCGCAGTCCGCCTCCTCCGTCGAGAAGCGCGGAAGCGACAAGGGCAAACCCATGGCGGGCGAGAGAAGGAGCCATCTTTCGCAGGAGCTGCTCAGGAAGCCGAAGTACGAGACCGACCACGACAGCGACGGGCTGTACTTCAGCTCCACTTCCATTTCTTCAGATTCGAGCTCGGGCGGGTTCTCGTTCTCGGACACCGAGTCCGTCAGGGGCGCGAAGACGACCGCTTCGTCTTCTTGCTTCGCGCCGTTCAGGCTCAAGCCCGTGAGGACGAGAGTCGCTGCCGCCAAAAGGGAGGAAATACGGCAGGCTTCGTTTGGCGAGCAGAGGGAGAACCAAGAAGACCGGGGCGGCGTCTTCAGGTCCGCGGCGTCGAGGATCTACGGCAACCTGAAGAAGGTGAAGCAGCAGCCGGTCTCGCCCGGCGGGAAGCTGGTGAGCTTCATCAACTCCATCTTCAGCACGACGCCGAGGAGCGCGAAGAGGTACGATCCCGCCGAGGCGAACCTCGAGAGGAAGTTAAAGTCGGGGCAAGCTTCCTCTTCCGGTTCTGCGTTTTCCAGTGTTTCTTCGCACTCGAGGCCGTGCCTGAGCAAGCGCTCGCCCTCGACGCGAGAGCGGTTCCGCAGCGGGGCGAAGAGGACGGTCCGTTTCTACCCGGTGAGCGTCATCGTCGACGAGGATTGCAGACCCTGCGGCCACAAATGCCTGCATAAAGAAGGGGGAGGAGGAGGAGAAAAACAGAGCAGCTCTGTTTCTCTCTCGGTGCCAACAGCTTGGAGAATTGGGAAATCTCAGCCTAGGAAATTCGACCAAGATTGGAGTGTAAATCTGAAAGATCTGTTGTTGATGGAGAAGAACAGGCGGTTGGAAGAGAATGCGAGAGAGTTGCTGAGAGATTATCGTGAGAATCAGAAGAAGGGTTTTGAGTTGAAGGGTCATTGTGAAAAAGAAGTTGAAGAAGAAGACGATGATGATGACGATGGTGGGGCCAGCTGCTCGAGCTCAGATCTGTTCGAGCTCGATCATCTTGAAGCCATTAATGATGAGTATAGTGTAGAGCTCCCTGTGTACGAGACAACTTGTGTTGATAAGTGTCGGGTCAGTGGGAAGGGGTACAGACTGTAATTCTTCAGTTTGATCTTACAGAATGGGGAATTGGGGGATTCTGTTTTGTCCTTAGTGTTCTCTCTCTTTATCCATTCACTGCTCTTATTGATTTATCGTTCACAGATCACCGCATTGCTAAGGCCAAATGAAACGAGATTGCATGAAACGAGATTATTTCCAACATTTACTTTTCATTGAGATTCATCTCCCTAAAGAAATTACTCAACCTCGGTTGAGGAAAGTAAGGCGGGTGCACAGAAAACTTGGGACGAATGGAAGCGTCGGAGACAAAGAGGCGACAATGGTAGTTCGCAGACGATGATTACGCTGCACTGCTAATGGCCAAGATCTGTGGTCCCGAAAGGGGATCGAAGTAAAATCCAAACTCGACACGAGTTCCAGTGCGTCCTTCCCTCCAGCTGCTCTTGATTACACTTTGTCTTGTTCCCTCTCTGTTCCAGCGAATCTGTCCCCCTTCTGCTTCAGCTCTCTAAACAAATAGAACGCAGGTTCCAAGATATCGAGAGCGAAGAAAGACAAAACGAAAAAAGAGATTCAAATCTCATTAAACATTCTTGACACCAGTCGTCTTGGGGGGAGGAGCAGTGCTGTAGGATCCGAACGATGGCAAAAGGAGAAAAAAGAGAGAGAAGGGGTGGTGTTGCGGATTGTTTTTTTCCAGAGAAAGAGCATCTGGGGATGCGTTAATTCTTTGATCAAGATCTGGGATTTTTATTTTTATTTTTGGGACAGAGATGGCGACAACTTTGGAGATTGAACGAGGGTATGAAAAGCAGAGGAGGAAAGAATCAAAAGATGGAAAAAGGAAAAAAAATAAAAAAAAAAAAAAAAAACAGGGGAGATTCCAGATTGTGATCACAAGCAAAAAAATTAGAGAGAGAGAGAGAGAGAGAGAGACTCTGTGTGTGGGTTTGATTGGGAATGGAGAAAGCGAGGGGCTTTTGCTTTTCTTTCTAGACCCGTTGCTTCACCATTTTGAGTTCGCATCTCCTTCCCATTTTTTCTCAGTACCCAAGAAAAGAAGAAGCTTATTTTAGGGTTTCCTCATCTCCCTCCAAAAATTCGAAAAAGATTATAATAAAAAATCCATGGGGCTTGTTTGATGTGATGGGACTTGTACAGATGTTCAGGCACGGTTAGATGGTGGAATTGATTTTTTGTTTTTGCCATTTTGTAATGAATTATGGGGGAAAGTTGAGGTGATTTGAAAAAATTGATATTTTACGTGAACTTAAAGGTTTTAGGGTGAGAAATATGCTCATCAAGAAATTTATAAAAGTATGGGAAGAAATTAAGAAAATTTTAAAACAATACTATTCATTCCCTTGTTTGATGTGATAGGACTTGTGCATATGTTCAAATGCGATTGGATGGTAGAACAAATGTCCTTTTTGTAATACATTATGGGAAAATTTAAGATGATTCAGAATTTGATATTCACATGAACTTTAAAAGTCCTGAGAAAAATGCCCATGAAGAAATTTATAAAAAGTATGGGAAGAAAATCAGAAAATTTCAAAAGAAAATGAAAATACTATTCCTATGTTTTTTTTTGTCGATCATGTGATAGGACTTTTACATATGTTCAAGTGCGATTGGATAGTAGAATCAATTTCCTTTTTCTATAGTGCTTTATGGGAAAAATTGAGGTGATTTTAGATGTTGATATTTACATGAACTTTAAAGGTCTCATTACGTGAAAAACGTTCATGAAGATATCATTGAAGTGTGGACAAGGACACGACAATATCCAAGCATGTTTCCACACCTATGGCCCTCAAAAAATAAAATTAATTTCTTTAATTAATTCAAGGGGGCCAGAACTGATTTAGCCTATGCTTAGCGACTATAGGCTAATTATTAAAGTCAAATATAATCATCATAAGATTAATCAATTTGCAATTGAGCAGTTCATGCAGGAAGTACATTTAAGATGGCCCACTAGAATATGACAGACTCGCTTAGTCAAAATGTGGCATGATTAGAGCATGCCAGTTGCTGCAAAGGGCCCAACAAAAGAAAACTCTTTCCTAGGCTGCCGGTTGTGATATACTAATTTACAAGTAATGGCTACAGAAAATTGTGAAGGAATCAGTCAGATTAATGTGATGTTGAATTTTGTTGGGAAGGTACTCTTGCAGAGCACTTGATGAAAGTACTAACTATGCTTGAAAAAAAATTATTTATTGGTTATGAAATGCTACATTTTTTAATGCAATTAAGTTGTAATGTGCATGGGATGCTGTAGTTTTTTTCTTTTTTTAGTATCTTTCTAGTGAGGGTTTTAGGATAGTACAGTTAACAAACGCATTTGCCAATTTTCCTATTTGTAGGTTTAGTTTTTAGCCCTTGAATATACCTCATACTTAAGTCTAGTGATTTTGAAATGGACATGCTTGGGGACTTACCGCGCAATACAGATTCGATTCCCCATGTTATCATATGTAAATAATTTCTTAGCTGATCCATCTAATCTTGATGTTGGCTTGCATCTTGTCCCACATGGTTCATTGTGTTAGTAGGAAATTCTATAAACTTACCGCACAATACGGGTCCCAATACCCTACACTATCCTATGTGAACAATTTCTTGGCCAATCCATCTAATCTAGACGTTGCCTTGCATCTTGTATTTCCATGGTTCATTATGTTAGTAGGAAATTCTACGAACTTGAAGTTTGTTTACTAGAAGCAGGCCTTGCTCGTTGACTAGAACATAGTTTTTGATCCCTTGAAATCGACACGTCATTCTCATATATACCCACCTAAATGAACCCCAAAAAGAAAGGATCTTTATGGAGGGGAATTAGACATGTAGATTCATTTAAAAAAGTCCAACTTTTGGTAGTGAAAGCATCATCTCCCCACTAGTAATGAACATACCACATCTCTAATGTTTTTTTTTCAAAGACATATTGCAATATACATATGATATTGCATGACAAGTTCAATCACTCTCAAAGGTTATTGTGAATTTTTTTTTTACTTACCAAGTAATTAACCTCCTCCATGTTATATTTTCTGCCCAAACTTACATGAATAAAAGCAATGGCGTTCTATCTAAATCTCCATCTCCATCTCCATCTCAAGGTGCATTACTTGACAACTCAGTGAATATTCCCATACCAATACCGATAGTTTACCCTCATATAACAAATCATTTTCCTAGGAATCTGTTTCTTAGTAATTCCACATGATTCCCCAACGCAAGAATCCACATGCTTTGGTCCGGTCAATTCAAATTGGGAAGACCGCGTGGAGGCCGGCAAAGAACGTGTCGACCCTCTCCTCTCCTCCCGTCATTTCCCAAACAGCAAATGGTCCACTTCGAGCCTTCCTTTATTTTTTTTTTTCTTCTTCTTTTCTTCTTTTCTTCTTTCTAGTCGTTGCTTTTCCTTTGCGAGTACAAGACAGATCGAGGTATATATTCGATTCGGCGATCCCAAGATGCATTTTTCGCAAGAATATGTCACCAGCTCTTTTTCCTTTGTGATGATAAAGTGGAAATTGATGTGATGAGCAACGTGAAGGTGGTGTTTTGCTTGGTCTAAAAACATTTAACATAATGCAAACCTAAGAAAAAGAGATGAGGAAAAAAAACTTAAGGTGGGGACCCAAAAGAAAAAAAATTAGAAAAAGAAAAGATGTGAAGATGGTGTTGGCTTTTGATTTATGTCGATGTACCCAATCGCGGAACCTACTCTGCAGAAACAACAAAGCTAACGCGTAATTTTTTTGATTAGATTCGACTTGTGATGCTATTTGAGATAAGCCCTCTTGCATCTGTGTATGTGCATTGTTTATTGACATGACATGTTCAACTATTGTTGTGCTCTTTCATTTTCTTTGAGGATCCCATGGAATATGCACCTCATGATTGACCGAGTAGAATTTCAATTGTTTTGTTCCGAAACGACAAACAAGAAGATTAAGACATACCATATCACGACAGCAATAAGAACATGCATCTTTTTCTTTCTTATCCTTCTTTTTCGAGAGGAACAGAAACTGAAAAGGAGAAGGTTCCCATTGTAAATATGAGAAAAGGATTATCATATGGTCCATAGATCATAAGATTGAGACCAATCCTGACTTCCAATCACGTGGGCCCTACAATAAGGCCACATAATTCACAATCCAGATGATATTACTCCACATAATCGATGAGCTGGATTTTAACTTCTTTGTATGCATCCACGTCCTTATTGCGATGAAATTAGAGAAATCTTAAATCACCGAGTTAGATATTAATGTTACCGGAACATTAGTATCCACAGAGAAATTAACAAGTAGTGACAATATTTTTTAATTGATATAATTTGAAATAAGGACCTAAAGTATTATCATTTTTTTTCAAATAAAAGCCTGAAATATATATTGTTTCAAATAACAGCATGAAATGTCCTCATTTTTTCACATAAAGGCCTAAAATGGACCTTGTTTCAAATAAGGGCCTGAAGTGGCTATATCAGTTTTAAAGAAATGCTCAAATTCACTATTTGGTGAAGGGTAATTTCAACTTTTAAATTTTTTTCCTTTTTTCTTTCTTTTTTATGTATTTTTTCTTTCCATAACAAAACAAAATATAAAAGTAAACTTACCAAAAAAAAAAAAAGAACACACATAGGAGGGAGGGCTCCCTCCCGCCTATGGCTACCACCCATCACTAATGAGGTGGTAATGATGGCTAGTGAGGTCACCAGCACCTAAGCAGGGTTTGCTGGTGACACTCACCGACTAGAGGTTGGCCCTCACTAGAGACAAGAGAGGATGGCGACCCTCTCCCATATATAGGCAAGGATCACCCACCCTCACCTAGCACCCCCGGACCTACTGCCCAAGTCTTGGGGCACTGGATGAGGGCCACCAAGCCTGCGTGAGGGTCCAGACTCTCACCTAGACCAAGGCAAGGGCAGGCAACCCTCGCCCAAATCTAGGAGAGGGTCGCGAGGGTCGCCACTCTCTCTTATCTCTAGTGAGAACTTGCTAGCCCTCACCTTTAGTCGGTGAGGGTTGCCGACCCTCACGTAGGCATTGGCAGCGCCACTGACCATCGCCGCCACCTCACTGATGATGGAGTAGCGATCACCACTTGTATCTTTCCTTTTAAAAAAATTAAAAAACTTAAATTAAATTCAAATTCCATTTAGATGAAAATAGCCATGATCGATCAGAATTTTTTGTTGGTTGGCGAGGCTATGTCATTATTTGAAAAATTTATAATCACGTCAAACCCTTTTTTGAGATTGATATGACCATTACAAGTTTTTATTTAAAACAAAGTCCACTTTGAGCTTTATTTGAGAAAATAAAGACCCTTGGGATTTGTATTTGAAATTTCCCTTCCTAATTTGAGATAAATGTTCAAGCTGGCAGGAGTTTCTTCAGCAAAGCGAAATTGCTTGTCATCTTATTTCATGCTTCAAAGGATTTAAATGGACATTTATTTACTTTGGTCCTACAAAAATTTTCCCACAAATTTACTGCTGCTTTTTCTTTTTTTTTGTATTCTATGCTTTAATGAAATCACCGCCTTATTCGTCATTTTCCTCAATCCTATGTATTATCGCCATTCTTGAAAAGCATGGTGCTTCATGATGCCTAGTTTGGAAGTTGGTATCTAGAACTTTGTCGTCTATCATTTCATTGAATTCATCGAAATAAGAAGTAATAGTGTCTTTTAAACATAATATGCGCAGAAAATAAGAAAGTTTAAGGTGAAAAGATTAACCTGAAATAAGGCAATGCATGATTAAGTCCGCCTCGTGTCATGGTTCCCAAAGCTTGATGAAATTGTAATTATAAAGAAAGATCGCTAAGCTATCCAGTTTATAAACCCTATGAAGCATAGCTAAAGTTTCACCCTTCTTGGTCCAAACCCCAGGCAATCAAGAGCGGGAATACACGTAGGATGGACGTTGGAGGCGACGACCGCCAGATGTCCGCCAAGCCGTTCACGACCCGACCACCAAGCGTGCAGACTTCTCCAGCAAAGCAAGGCAGCTCGGCCCCTTATCGGCCGCGGCGAGGGTTTTGCTGCGGGTTTAATGACTGCATCAGCGTGGGCTCTACAGTCTCCACTAACCATCACCAGCAGCAACAGCAAGCATCTGTTTCTAGATTGGAGCGGCAGGTAGGTCAAAGTCGATGAAAAATGTTTGAGCGAGCTCAAACATGAGCCTGTTTGTGGTCCAAGCAAAGTAAACTAACCCATTTTCTTTTATTTTGGTTGTTCTCGAAATTTAAGATTATAAGAATGTTTGAATAATATTTCTGGTGAAATGACTTGATCAGTTTGATTTGTAAATCAAAGGTGGGAGAATTAGAGAAGGAAGTCCAAAAGGAGAAGGAGCTTCGGGCAATGTACAGGAAGAGATTGGAGAGAACCCAGGATTACCTCCGACACTGCCTTCAGATTGCCAAAGACAGCGGCTTTCTTCAGCTAATCATCCGCCACAAGCACGACGACGACGAGCACAGCAACAAGAACAGAAACAGCAATGCTAATGACAACAACAACATCGACGATAATGGTAATGACCGACGAGAAGAGGTCCTTGCCTCTTCTCAGCTCTGCAATGGTAGTGTCAGTCCTCAGTTCCCCACTGGAACACTGGTGCAACCTCACTCTGATATTTCGATCGTGGTTGATCAGGCCAGGATCAATGGTTGGTACATTGAGCCACATGAGGTGAGTTCTCATTGAACCATGGTCAATCACAAGTTTAGTGGACATGGCTTTGGTTACAAAGTGAACTTGCTAATCTAATTGAATTGACTCGGTTGGTATGTATTTGCCGGGAGAGAGATCCCTAATCATATAGCCGAATTTGGATGTTATTGACCCGTCTGTCGTTGCCTTGGGCCCCAGATCGAGCTGCGAGAGAAAATTGCCCGGGGGACCACCGCGGAGATATACAGGGCCACATGGCGGGGCCTCGACGTGGCGGTCAAGTGCATCTTCCCTGACTTCTTCCACTCGAACCAGAGCGGCACCGCCTTCTTTGCGCAGGAGCTTGAGACCCTGTCACGGCAGCGGCACCGGTTCGTGCTGCAGCTGATGGGCGCGTGCATCGACCCGCCCGAGCACGCCTGGATAGTGACCGAGTTCCTGGGCTCGACACTGAAGGAGTGGCTCCATGGGCCCGGGAACCGGAGGACGGGGGAGAGGGCGAAGCCGCTGCCTCCGCTCGGGGAGCGGCTGAGCCTGGCCATGGAGATAGCCCAAGCAATGCAGTATCTGCACGAGCAGAAGCCCAGGGTGATCCACAGAGACTTGAAGCCCAGCAACATCTTCTTGGACGATGCGATGCATGCTAGGGTCGCAGATTTTGGGCATGCCCGGTTCTTGGGAGATGAAGAGCTGGCATTAACTGGTGAAACAGGTAAACTCAAGAACATTTTTCCTGTAAACCGTTTCGTTCCGATGCCAATGTATCGAATTAGCAAACACCATCCGGCAAGTCCGACTCGATAAAATAACATCCGCCGCTTTCTTGTGTCTTAGGGACTTACGTGTACATGGCACCGGAAGTAATACAGTGCAAGCCTTACGATGAGAAATGCGATGTGTACAGCTTCGGAGTCATACTCAACGAGCTCATCACGGGCGAGCACCCTTACATCAAAACAAACTTCGGCCCTGCCCAGGTACTATGTTTCATCTTTCTATGGTTCTATAAAACATTATCCCAATTCGAATGTAGCTGTTTTCTATGATTAGAAAATGCTACTGAGCATTCATCGACTTAATAAATTGGTGTTGTGCAAACAGATTGCAGTGGAAGTAGCAGAAGGCAAGCTCAGGCCTGCGCTTCCGGAGGACGAAGATGGCCAACTGGAAGAGCTTGTCCAACTCATATGCCTATCTTGGGACCAAGACCCTTCCATTAGACCGCCCTTCTCCACAATTACTCGCAATTTGAGAGAAATTAAGGACACGCTTGCTGAAAATATTCAGATTTTAGAGAGGGATTAATGCGAATTGCGACTCCTAGGCGTTGGTTATATAAAAATTGCGTAACCCGGAGCATTTTTAGTAATTTGTAAGAGGGAGGAATATTTGGTCGATTTACGCATTTCCTAGCATTGTTAACATTGCAATTTAGACATCGTTGGTACGCTTAGCAAAGAAAAGAGGAGGTGATCTTGGAGTAGACACAATGAGATTTTGTTAGAGAAATTAATTGATCCAATTTTGAATATTCATTGTACTTTTGTTGATTCAATATTAAATTTTTCAATTTTGTTAATTGAGTTAGAAATATTTTCATATTTTGGTTTTCGAATTTATTTTGGTTAATTTTGACCAAAAATTGTTGATATAAATGCAAACTATCCTACGTAGGATAGACGCGATTAATATTGGACGATTCTTAATAGTATTATAATATTTTTCAAAATTTTTATTTTTTTTCCTTTTTCTTTTTCTCTTTTTTATGATAACGTTGCCGGCCAACCTTTACCAACCACAAGTGAGGGCATCGGCCCTCACCCAAATCCAAGCAAGGGCTGTGGGCGAGGGCATCGCTACCCTCGCCCAAAGCAAGAGAAGGTGGCCAGCCTTCACTAGTGGGTCAATTTATACAAAAAAAATTAATAAAATATTTGTAAAAATATTACAATTTTATTAAAAAAAGTCCACGTCAAGATCACCAGGTGTGTCATGTAAGACGATCGGTAGTTACTTCAATGATTTCCGAATAAAATTAGTCGGATTGACTTAATTATCAAAATATGAAAATGTTTATGATTCAATAAGCAAAATTGAAAGATTTAGAATTAAATTAGCAAAAGTTTGATTGGTTTTACTTTGTAGACAATTTTCCCAAAAATTATAAATGACGTGCTAGTTTATATAATTGATTATAGGAAGATCGCATAAGTTATTGAAGAAATTCTATATAGCACAAAAATCTTTGAACCTTTGTAATGGAGACCTCAAAGTCTTTGAGAAAAGTGCAATCAAGGTCTTCCTCACAAAAGTTTTCTGATTTTTCATAGGGCATCTTATTTGGGTGCCGTTTAGACTATTTCCAACAAGGCACTAGCATTCGTCATAAGGACTTAATTGACTTCTTTTTTCAAAGGTCGAAAAAGTAGTCATACCATTGAAAGGATGGTATGACTATGAAAATATGGTACTATTCCGGATGTACCTTTGCATCAATCACCTGTCCTCTATTTCCTTTTGTCTCATCAAACGAAAAGATTTGGCTGTCTGAAAATTCAAGGAACATGCTTCAAGTTATGAACTAATTACATTCAGATCTTTGACCTGTGCAATTGGGTCCGGTCTCAAAGGAGTTTATATGCAATTAGTGGAAAATCAAATAGATTGCCTCCATTTCTTGAATTAAAAAAAATCCCTTTAACGTTTTAAATAACTGCGCCAACCATGAAGATCACGAATGCAGAGGAATTCCGTTATTAATTATTAATTTTTTCTTAAATTTGCTTTCGTTTTTTTCCTCTTAGAAATATGTGAAAAGAAGAAGAAGAAGAAAGCGAAAGTGTCAATGCCAAATAGAAGAAGACATGATGATAGCGAATACGAGATGAGGAGGCAAATGCATCATGGGTCGGCCGACGTGACATCAGGCGTCACGTCTCGACCTCTCGTCGTTTTCAAGTCTTCCTATAATGCGCTGCACGAAAACCGTTGTCCTTTTGCTGCTCAGCAATCAGCAATGGCGATCCATCGTCAACACCAGAAAGCGGCCACATCCATCAATAAAAGAGAACCCCTCTTTGAATGATCAACGTTCAATTCATTTCGCCTTTTAAAGTCGAGATCGATCCCACCTTAGATGAAAGGAGGAAGAAGAGAGACGTGATGGAGATGTTGTCCACACTTGACTGGAGGGAAAAATTATCCAAAAAGTGTTTGAATATATTATATGATAATTAATGCAGTTTTGAATTTTTAGATTGAATTGAATTAGTCATAAATTTTTAATGATTTGTCAACGTCATTTTAATCAATTTGATCGAAAATTGATAATGTGGATATTGGTCATTCTATGTGACATTGTCGATATTGATATGAATAATTTTTACAATTTTTTTTGAATTTTTTTGTCTAGTTCTTAATAGTAAAAAAAAAAAAAAAAAGAAAAGAAAGAAATTAAATAAAAAATTTAAAAAAATTATCAATGTCAGTGTCGGCTATATTACAGAGGATGATTGACGTCCACAATAGCAATCTTGGCCAAATTAGCTAGGATGATTATATTAACAAATTATCAAAAAATTTATGACAAAATTGATATAATAAAAAAACTCAAAACTGAATTAGCCGTCATATGATACGTTTAAGATTTTTTGGCTAATTTTCCCTCAAGCCAATCACTTGACTTTTGTGCCCATCTTGATAGAGAAAATTCAAACGAGTAATTCAAAGGGTCTCCATCTCAATCACGCTTTATACATATCTCATCACAAGTTCACTCCAAAACATCCTCTTGAAGGAATTCATCTAGGATATTGTGTCGGATAGTCGTTCATGATGTTTATCATTCAATCATTTCTATTGATTACACATCCTCATGGGTCCTGCTATATGTGCCTATTATTAAGGGATTAGATCTGCCATGCCCTTTTCTGAAATTAACTTGTATGGTACTATGCCCTACCAAGGACCATCAATGTATCGAAAAAGGATGATCTTATAAAAGATCTCTCTTTTTGTTGTTGGACTATCCAATAATCACATGCTCCTTTATGAGACATGGGTAGGACTGGTTGAAAGTTCATTTGATTGCGACCCAACATAATATGCTGAGAAGCAAGACATTCGACTAAACAGCTCCTTGGAAGAGATTCCATTAGCATTAGACCGGATGAGAACTGTTCGTCAATATAATTTGCTTGAATTCCAAATCGAGATCCAATAATCATCCCGATTAATCAAACAATTCATTCATGAGTTAAATACGAGCAATGCACGAAATGCAAGTTATTGGGTATACTTTTCTTATAAGCCATCGGTTCATTTCCAGAGTGTAATCGTAATAGAACTAGGCATGATTCAAGAACTTTCAAATGAAGATCAAATTACTGAACTTTGTTTGTACTTTCAACATTTTTTTTTTTTGCCAATCCTTAATAGCAAAAAAGGAGAAAAGGAAAAAAAAAAGAAATACATAAAAAAATTAAATTTTTTTAAAAAATTAAAAAATTGTCATGTTAGCTCCGATTGTGCCATTTAAGATAGCTGGCATTCATGTTAACAATCTCTAAACAAATTAACCAAAAGGCTTATATTGGCAAATCATCGTCAAAAGGTTTAAGACTAAATAATTATAATTAAGGGGTTGGAAACTAAATTAACCGCAAAACAATATGTTAAGTTTTTTGGACAATTTTTCCTTTGGCCAATCACATAACTTTCATGCCCATCTCAATAGAGTAAATTCAATTGAGTAATTCAAAAGTTCTCGTCTCGATCACGCTTTATATATATCTCATCGCAAGTTCATTCTAAAATGTCATTAAAGAATTCATCAAGAATGTTATGCAGGAAAGTCATTTGTGACATTACCGTCTGATCATTTCATCGATTATGCGTCCTCGTGGGTCTCGCCATATGCGCCTATTAATAAAGATGATACGATCCGCGATGCCCTTATCTAGTATTAAGTCGTATGGTACTATGCCCTATCAAGGATAATGGTTAATGCATCGCAAAAAGACAGCCTTGTAAAAAACATCTTCATCTTTCTCTTGTTGGAACTTTCTAATTTCGCATGCTCCCTTATGAGATTTGGATAGGACTAGGTGAAATTTCATCTTATCGCAACCCAACATAATTTGCTAAGAAGCAAGACATTCGCCTCAACACCAATGTGGCACGTATTGCATATGCATTAGATTGGACGACAATGATCTTCAATATAATTTGCACGAATTCCAAAAATCAAGATCGAATAACTGTCTCGATTAATTGGACGGTTCATTCAATAGTCAAATATGGGCAACGTACTAAATGCGGGTAACCGGGCATATTTCTTGCAAACCATCGATCGACTTCAAATTTGTTATTGTATTAGAACCTGCCCATGATTCAAGAACTTTCAAATGGACAATCAAGTTACTCGACTTTGTTCGTACTTTCCGAATATCCAACAATTTTGGCGATGGCAACAAAAGGACGACATGGAACATTTCAGGTCGTAGACTTGCCGGAAGACCATAAAAATTAAACCCTCTGCGTACGGGCGTGTACTGCGGTCAGACTGAGAAAGATGTTCTCACTGGTCAAAGAAGGAAAAATAGACGAGAACTCTCTCCCTGCGTGCATCACTTTCAGGGGCACCTTAAATAAAGAAAGGCGGTTTCTTAGATTTTCTTTCTTTCCTTCTGATTTCCTCTTTGTACACTAATATCAACAAGACATCGACGATTACGGTAATGACCGACCAGAAGAGGTCCTTGCCTCTCCTCAGCTCTACAATGGCAATGTCAGTCCTCAGTTTCCCACTGGAATACTGGTGCAACCTCACTCTCGTATTTCGATCGTGGTTGATCAGACCAGGATCAATGGTTGGTACATTGAGCCACATGAGGTGAGTTCTCATTGAACTGTGGTCAATCACTAGTTTAGTGGACATGGTTTTGGTTACAAAGTGAACTTGCTAATCGAATTGAATCGACTCCCTAATCAAATAGCCAAATTTGGATTTTATATTGACCCGTCTGTCGTCGCCTTGGGCCCAGATCGAGCTACAAGAGAAAATAGCCAGGGGACCACTGCGGAGATATACAGGGCCTCGACGTGGCGGTCAAGTGCATCTTCCCTGACTTCTTCCACACGAACCAGAGCGGCGCCACCTTGTTCGCGCAGGAGCTCGAGACCCTGTCGCAGCAGCGGCAGCTGATGGGCGCGTGCATCGACGCCCGAGCGTGCCTGGATAGTGACCGAGTTCCTGGGCTCGACGCTGAAGTAGTGACTCCACAGGCCCGGGAACTGGAGGACAGGGGAGAGGGCGAAGCCGTTGCCCCTGCCCGGGAGCGGCTGAGCCTGGCCATGGGGATAGCCCAAGCAATGCAATATCTGTACGAGCAGAAGCCCAGGGTGATCTACAGCGACTTGAAGCCCAGCAACATCTTCTTGGACGATGCGATGCATGCTAGGGTCGCAGATTTTGGGCATGCCCGGTTCTTGGGAGATGAAGAGCTGGTATTAACTGGTGAAACAGGTAAACTCGAGAACATTTTTCTTATAAACCGTTTCGTTTCGATGTCAATGCATCGAATTAGCAAACAGCATCCAGCAAGTCCGACCCGGTAATATAACGTCCGCTGCTTTCTTGAGTCTCAGGGAGTTACGTGTACATGGTGCCGGAAGTGATACAGTGCGAGCCTTACAACAAGAAATGCAATGTGTACAGCTTTGAAGTCATAGTCAATGAGCTCGTCACGGGCCAACACCCTTACACCGAGACCGACTTTGGCCCTAGCCAGGTACTATGTTTCATCTTTCGATGGTTCAACAAGAAATTTCCCCAATTCGAATGTAGCTGTTGTCTATGATTAGAAAATGCTACTGAACATTCATCGACATTATAATTTGTCTTGTGCAAGCAGATTGCAGTGGAAGTAGCAGAAGGCAGGCTCAGGCCTGCGCTTCCGGAGGACGAAGATGGCCAACTTGAAGAGCTTGTCCAACTTACATGCATCTCTCGGGACCAAGACCTCTCAATTAGACCGTCCTCCTCCACAATTACACACAATTTGAGAGTAATTAAGCAGAAGCTTAACTGAAAATGTTCAGATTTTAGAGAGGGATTAATCTGAATTGTGATTCCCTGAGGAAATTAGTCATATGAAAAATTGCGTGACCCAAAGCGTTTTGAGTTGTGTGTAAAAAAGGACAAATATTTCATTGATTTACATATTTTTGGAATTGTTAACATTGCAATTTAGACATCGTTGGTATGCTTAGCAAAGAAAAGAGGAGGTGATATCAAGGTAGACACAAAAAGATTTTGTTAGAGAAATTAATTGATCCAATTTTGAACATTTACTTGTAATTTTGTTAGTTCTATATTAAACATTTCAATTTGTCAATTAATCTATTCAATTAATTTTGACCAAAAATCGCTAACATGGATATTGTCTATCTTATATGGCACGGTCATCATTAACGTGAACAATCCTTAATAGTGTTTTAACATTTTTCAATTTTTTTCTTTTTTTTTACAAGGTTGCTGGTAGACCTTCTCGGCCACAAGCGAGGACATCACTACACTCACCCAAAGCAAGCGAAGGTGGCTAGGCTATGGGCAATAAGGGGTCGATCGGCAAAAATAATAATAAAATATTTGTAAAATATTAAAATTTTATTAAAAAAGTCAACATCAACATTGCTTGTGTCACATAAAACGATCGACAGTCACTTCAACGATTTTTGGACAAAATTGACTAAATTGACTCAATTGCCAAAACATAAAGAGGTTTATGATTCAATCGGAATACTTAAAAAGTTTAGGATTATAATAACAAAATTTTTATAGTTTTACTTTTTAGACAATAATCCCAGAACTTATAAATGAGGCACTAGTTTATACTATTGATGTAGGAAGATCACATAAGTCTTATCAAAGAAATTCAATATAGCACAAAAATCTTTGAATCTTTATGATGGAGACCTCAGAGTCTTTGAGACAAGTGCAATCAAGGTCTTCCCTATAAATTTTTTCTGATTTTTCCTTGGGCATCTCATTTGGGTGCCGCTTGGACTATTTTCAACGTGGTACTTGCATTCGCCATAACGACTTAATTGACTTATTTTTCCAAAGGTGGAAAAAAGTAGTCATTCCATTTGAAAGGATGGCATGACTATGAAAAGATGGTACTATTCCTGATGTACCTTCGCCTTCAATTATCTGTCCTCCATTTCCTTTTGTCTCCCACGGAAAGATCTAGTTATCTGAAAATCCAAAAAACATGTTTCAAGTCATGAACCAATTACATTCAGATCTTTAACCTGTGCAATTAGATCGCATCCATTTCCTGAAAAAAAAAAATCCTTTTAACATTATAATTGCGCTAATCATGAAGATTTGCAAATGCAGAGGAATTCCGTTATTCATTACTAATTTTTTTCTTAAATTTGCTTTTTTTCCCCTCTTAACAATATGCCAAAAAAAAAGAGAGAGAGAAAGAAAGAAAGCGAAAGTGGCAATACCAGATGGAAGAAGACACGATGATAGCAAAGTCATCCTCACCGTGCAAAACAGGGAGGCAAATGCATCATGGGTTAGGCAGATGTGACATCAGGCGTGATGTCTCGACCTCGCGTCGTTTTCAAGTCCTCCCTCTAATGCCCGGCACCAAAATTTGTTTGTCCTTTTTGCTGCTCGGCAATCAGCAATGGCGATCCATCGTCGCATCGGCACCAGAAAGTGGCCATGCCCATCTACGAAAGAGAAACCCCTCTTTAAATGATCAACGTCCGATTCGTTTCACCTTTTAAAGTCGAGATCGATCACACCTTCGATTAAAGGAGGAAGGAGAGAGACGCAATCAGGGCATTGCCCGCCACATGACTGAGGGGAAAAAGTTGTCCAAAAAAATATTAAATTTATCATACGACGGCCAATTTAATTATAAGCTTTTTATTTGTGTTGATTTAATCATAAATTTTTTATAATTTGTCAATAGTGTTGTTTCAATCAATTTTGTCCAAAAATTGATAACATTGATTTCGGCTGTTTTATGTGATATAGCAAATGCTGATGTAAACAATTTTTGCAAATTTCTTTGAATTTTTTTTATCAGTCCCTTCATAGAGAGAGAGAGAAATTAAATAAACATTTAGAAAATTCAAAAAAAATTATTATAGAAAATTCAAAAAACATCTAAATCAACAATCTCAGCCAAATAGGCCAGAATGACTATATTGACAAATCTTCAAAAATTTAGGGCCACACCAAAAAACATTTACCCAAAAAATTCAAAAAAATGGGTTACTTTTTTTTAACTAAAGGGCATTTTCGTCTTTTCCTTTTTTTTTTTTTTTTTTTTCCTCTTCCCCCAGTAGAGGGGAGCCGGCGACGACCACCCTTGCCGGTGCCGACGTCCGGCGAGGGTGGCCCACGCCGGGGAGGGTCGCCCGCGCCCGCCGGGCGCCCTCCCGGCGCGTCGGGCGAGGGTTGCCCCGCCGGGATCTGGGGGGGGCCCTCCCGGCGTCGGGCGACCCTCGCCGAGTCGAGGAGGGGCCGCCCTAACATCGGCGACCCTCCCGGCGTGGGCCGCCCCGCCGGATCCGGCGGGCGGCCCGGTCTCCGGCGAGGGTGGCTGTCGCCGCGCGCGCTCCCTCTCTGCTAGTGGGGAAGAAAAAAAAAATTAAAAAGAAGAAAGAAAAGACGAAAATGCCCTTTTTAGTTAAAAGTCTAAAAATCATCCCAAGTAAAGATAGCTTTGAGTTTTTTTGGACAAAGAAAAGTTCGGTAAAATCGTCTCCATTAAATTTGGGGTTTTTTCAAAAAAAAAAGTTTCAAAAAATTCCAAATATTGACAAATTTTCCCAAAAATTTATGACTAAATTTACATAATCGAAATATTTAAAATTGAATTGGCCGCCATATGATAGGTTTTAAATTTTTTTGGTTAGTTTTCCCTCCGGCCGATCACTTAACTTTTGTGCTCATCTTGATAGGAAAATTCAAAAGAAAATTCAAAGGGTTCTTGTCTCAATCTTGCTTTATAAAATCTCATCGCAAGTTCACTCCAAAACATCAAAAGAATTCATCGAGGATATTATTCGGAAAAGTCGTTCATGACGTTATTGTTCAATCATTTATGTCGATTACACGTCCTTATGGTCCTGCCATATGCACCTATTAATTAGGGTACGATCCCCCATTTCCTTATCTAATATCAACTTATATGGTACTATGACAAGGACGATCAACGTATCAAAAAAGACAAGTCTTATAAAAAATCTTTCTTTTTTTCTCGGTGGACTCTCTGATAATTGCAAGCTCCTTTATGAGACATGGATAGGACCGGTTGAAAGTTCATCTGATTGCGACCCAACATAATTTGTTGATAAGCAGGACATTCGACTGAACACCTCCGCGGAACAAATTCCATTAGCATTAGATTGAATGACAACCGTTTGTGGATATAATTTGCTTGAATTCCAAATCAAGATCAAATAATCGTCCCAGTTATTCAAACGGTTCATTCACAAGTTAAATATAGGCAATGCACGAAATGTGAGTAATCGGGTATATTTCTCTTGTAGGCCTTTGGTTCATTTCAAGCGTGTTATTGTGATAGGATTGAGCATGATTCAAGAACTTTCAAATGATGATCAATTTACTTGACTTTGTTTGTATTTCAACGATTTGTTTTGCCAACCCTTAATAGTAAAAAAAAAAAAAAAATAAATAAATAAATAAATAAAATGAAAATTTTAAAATATTATCATGTTAATATCGATTGTGCCATTTAGGACAGCTATCATTCACGTTAACAATCTCTATACAAATTGATCGAAAAGGCTTATATTGATAAATCGTCTAAAGATTTAAAATTAAATAGGTACAATTAAGGGGTTAAAAAACTGAATTGGTTGCCAAACGATAGAATAAAATTTTTGGGCAATTTTGCCTTTGACCTATTACATAACTTTTGTGCCTATCTTTATAGAGTAAGTTCGAATGAGTAATTCAAAGGGTCTCCAACTCAATCACACTTTATATATATCTCATTGCAAGTTCATTCTAAAATGTTTTGAAAGAATTCATCAAGAATGTTATGCGGAACGGTCATCCGTGATGTTACTGTCTAATCATTTCATCGATTACATGTTCTCATGGGTCTCGCTGTATGTGCCTGTTAATTAGGATGATACGATATGCGATGCCCTTACCTAGTATTAACTCGTATGGTACTACGCCCTATCAAGGATGATGATTAATGTATTGCAAAAAGACAATCTTTTATAGAAAAAGATCTTTAACCTTTTCTTGTTGAACTTTCTAATTTGGCGTGCTCCTTTTTGGATGACTAGTTGAAATTTTGGATAGGACTAGTTGAAATTTCATCTAATTGTGACCTGACATAATTTGCTGAGAAGCAAGAGATTCACCTCAACACCAAAATGGGGACATATTGCATTTGCATTAGATTGGATGACAATGATTGTCGATATAATTTGTTCAAATTTCAAAAATCAAAATCAAATAACCACCTCGATTAATCAAACAGTTCATTCACGAGTTAAATACGGGCAACATACTAAATGCGAGTAGTCGGATATATTTTTCTTGCAAACCACCGATGAATTTCAAGTTTGTTATTGTAGTAGAACCTGCCCATGATCCAAGAACTTTCAAATAAACAATCAAGTTACTCAACTTTGTTCGTACTTTCCGAATATCCAACAATTTTGGCGATGGCAAGAAAAAAGGACTACATTCCGACCAAAAAAAAAAAGGACGACAAAAAACCTTTCAGGTCGTAGACTTACCGGAAGGCCATAAAATTAAAAACTGTGTACGGGCGTGTACTAAGTTCTGACTGAGAAATATGTTTTTCCTGGTCAAAGAAGAAACCCTGCGGGCATCACGTTATGGGGCACATTAAATAAAGAAAGGCGGTTTCTTAGATTTTCTTCTTCTTCTTTTTTTTTTCCTTTTTGTATACTTTTTTTTAAATAGACCTTTAAAAAAAAGTCCCATGAATAAATGAATAATGAATTAATTAAAAAAATTCCATATGTTTTCATACATTGATTGTGGTCGCACCACACAAAGTGATATAACGTGCCAGCTAGGACTCTTTCAATATTTTTATATCGTGGTGGGGAAAATCCATGTTCAAAATCTCGAGTAGAACAACAAGGAAAAGAAGAATAAGCAAGTTCCGACGAAACTTGGCTTCATTAGGCCCTTGCACTTATGTTTTGTTTTCAATTTTAATTTACAGGAATTATCGAATTATGATACATGAGAAATATGACAAAATGGGCTTATTAATCAAAACTACTACAGTGGACTAAAGCCTCATTTGGTAATCGGTCATAAGTGACTTTTTCTACTCTTTTATTCTCTGAAAAAAAAAAAACATAATCATGTTAGCTAATGTCAATTAATTTTTTTATTCCTAAAATTATATTTGAAATAAAATCAAGAAATAGAAAAAAAGTTATTTCTTTATTATGGGGAGTAACTCAAAAGTCAAGCAACTTTTTTATCTTTTTCATTTATTCTTTTTCTTCCTCTAGCCGATCATCGACCTTGGCAATGGTTGGTGACCAGATGAGAGCCAGCGTCCTTGCCTGGTCATTGCGTGGTTGACCACACCATGGTCGAGCAACATTGACCTTGTGGTGGGTGCGTGAGGTCGAGCCTCGCCAGTGGTTGGGCAAGCTCGGCCTTGCTCATCCATGGCGAGAATTGGCCTCGCTAGGGACAAGGGAGGCTCTCTTGAGGCTGACGAGGTCACCAGTTAAAGGAAAAAAAATAAAAATTTAATAATTTTTTTAAAGAAATTTTAAGTTACAAAAAAATTTGAAGGCCATATTAAACACATTTCTATTTCGGAAATAAGAATTTTATACAGTTATCAAACGCATTTGAATGTTCAGAAATTCATTCAAGGAAAAGAATCAGAAAAAAGTATTTATGAGTAGAAATTATTCTTGAAAATAAGATGATTACCAAATGCATCATGAGCAAGCAAGTCGTGACTCGCGAGTACTCTTAAATCAATTTAATAAATTTAGCAAGACTAATTTCTGTTAATTTTATTTGCTGCAGAAAAATGACGACCTCCTTTTCCAAAAAAGAAAGAAAGAAATAAAATATAAGAATGAATGACTCAAAAGGCCAAGCTGTGTCGCCTCGCCCGCCTTTTCCATGGCAGACCATTTCGAAAGTCTTTGCTTTTTCTCTTTTTTATATCATCAGCGCTGTTTTTGGAAAGCCGTGCATGGATCATCATTTTAAATAACGCTCCACGGGTTCCAGCACCGCCCGAAAGAAAATTTTTAATTAACAAACTACAAGGGTTTTGTCTCAATTGGATTGGATCGGCTCCCGGCAGCCATTGATGCTCCTCAAGCTTCTTCTTTTGGGTTTTCAGCTTTCTTGCTCTGTTCTTGGGTAAGAGAGCTCAACGGATCACTGACAGGCCCGCTCTAATCTTGGTTAAGGTACACGGTTTTCTTGATCTCTTTTTGGATTTTCAGTTTTAGCTTTACCCAACTTTGAGCATCCCACCAGATCATCACTTTGACCGTTCCGTTTCTTGAGCGAGAGTCGTCTGCTGCGTGGTCTGTCCCTCTCACTTCATGTGTTCTGAGCTGGTGATGGTTGATTAAAAGCTAAATTTGTTGGAAAGGGCTGAACTTTTTGTCTGGCTCGAGTGCTAGAGTCTCAGTCCACGAGCTCAGTCTTACTGTGCATGTTGTGTTGGCATGTTGCTGTCTGCGCGTACGCATTTCGGTATGAGTAGATCTGCCATTGAATTCTCTCTTTTGGGTTTACTCTTGTGCTGTCCAGAGTTTCAAGTTGAACTGAAGCCTTATGAGCGGTAAAGTTTTGAACTTTTGGAACTTGTCCTGAATCATGAATGGATTCTAAAGGAGAACGTCGGAAAGGCGGCGAAATTGCCATGTCGGAGAAAAGGGATGCCAATGGAAATGATGTGATTGTGAACATCTCGACTGAAGGGGATGCAAAAGCTATGACTGAGGGCAGGGGCCTAAAAGGGTCGTCTTCCAAGGAGTTGGAAACTGCCGCTCCGAAACAAACCCAGGTGGATTCTCCCTGCCAGCCATCGAGTGAATCAAGCACCGGTGTTGCAAAATCAGCGCCAATGAGCTGCCCATCTCCCGAAATAGCCAGTCCCAGCCCTAGCCGGAACAAGCCTCCTAAAGCTCCCAAAGCTAACGAATCTCTTTTTAGGAAAAGGAGTCTCAACAGGTCGGTGTTCTCGAAACCAAAGTCGAGGTTTGGGGAGCAACTGTATCCTTTGGATGCCACTATGTTTGAAGAAGAGCACAATGCATTGTCACAAGAACAAGCTGGTGGGTATTCTCCTTTCAGAGGCTCATTTAATCATGCATCGCCCAATGACAGATCGATGCGTTCGGCTAGGAATGTTCCTGTCACTCCTTTAGGACCAGCTGGAGGAGGAGGTGGAGAGGAGGATGATGAAGAGATCTACAAAAAAGTCACTCTTGAATTGAGCAAAGCAAAGCACAATAGGATAAAGACCAAGGCGTTGGTTGAATGGACCGTGCTTTTTCTCATTCTCGGGTGCTTGGTGGCTAGTTTAACGGTTGATCAATCGAAAGCATCTAGGTTATGGGGTTTAGAGATGTGGAAGTGGTGTGTACTTGTGATGGTGCTATTCTCTGGCATGTTGGTTACCAATTGGGTGATGCATTTCATAGTTTTCTTGATTGAGAGGAAATTCTTACTTCGGAAAAAGGTACTCTACTTTGTTCATGGTTTGAAGAAGAGCGTTCAAGTTTTCACTTGGTTGGCCTTTGTTCTTCTCACATGGGTATTGTTGTTCAATCGAGGCGTCAAGAGGTCGAAGATTGCCAATAAGGTTTTGGATTGCATAACCTGGACTCTTGCCTCAATTCTTATCGGTTCATTTCTATGGTTCTTAAAGACTTTACTGCTGAAGATATTAGCATCGAGTTTCCATGTGACTGCATTCTTTGATCGAATTCAAGTATCGATCTTCCATCACTACGTTTTGCAAACCTTATCCGGGCCGCCTCTTATAGAGGAGGCTGAGAGGGTGGGGAAAGATCCAAGTGATCGCCAGTTCAGTTTCAGAACGATGACGAAAGGTAAACTGGGAAAAGAGAAGAAGGTGATTGATATGGGGAAGATATATAAGATGAAGCAAGAAAAGGTTTCGGCTTGGACGATGAAGATGTTGATTGATGCAGTGACAAATTCGGGGCTATCAACCTTGTCGAATACGTTGGATGAAAGCATTGATGATGGAGGAGCTGAGCAAGCAGATAAGGAGATAACGAATGAGATGGAAGCGATTGCTGCTGCATATCACATTTTCAATAATGTCGCTCAGGGGGGTTGCAAGTGAGAAACGAAAGAACTCAGCAGATTAACGGATTGTTTGGTCTTTTGATAACCATATTGTATTTTTTGCAGTTACTTCGATCAAGATGATCTTATGCGATTCATGATCAAGGAAGAGGTGGATCTTATCTTCCCATTGCTTGAAGGAGCAGAAACTGGAAAAATTGACAGAAAATCTTTGACAAACTGGGTGGTCAGTGCATTAATGTTTAATTCATTGAAATTTTTGGCTATTGCCCTTTTTCATGTAAAGAGCAGTTAACATGCATCGTCACTCCGCACTCTTCATCATTGTTCCAGTGATCTGTATTTTAATGTGAATTTGCCGAGAATTGAAGGGAGATTTCAATGTGAGATGCAATTCTTTTACAGGTGAAGGTTTATCAAGGCCGCAAAGCGCTGGTACATGCTCTGACCGACACGAAAACAGCAGTAAAGCAATTGAACAAGCTCGTGACAGGAATATTGATTGTTATTACCATCATCATATGGCTTCTTTTGATGGAAATTGCTACGACCAAAGTACTAGTCCTGCTTTCGTCACAGCTTGTTGTGGCAGCTTTCATTTTCGGCAACACATGCAAGACAATATTCGAGGCTATCATCTTTGTGTTTGTCATGCATCCATTTGATGTTGGCGATTGTTGTGTTATCGATGGTGTTCAGGTAACTCTAAAGAGAAACACTTCCAATTTTCTGTCAAGATGAGTCTGACCTATAGCAATTCATATTTCTCATGGCAGTTGATGGTGGAGGAAATGAATATCTTGAACACTGTCTTCTTGAAGCTGGATAATGAAAAAATCTACTATCCTAATTCGGTTTTGGCTATGAAACCTATAAGCAATTACAACAGGAGCTCAGACATGGGCGATAAAGTGGAGTTCTCAATTGATTTTATGACTCCAATGGAAAGTATTGGAGCAATGAAAGAGAAGATAAAAAAGTAAGTTGCTGGAATTGCTACAGTTCCTTCATTTCTTATTGCAAATGTCATGGCCTATAGAGACTTGTTCGGTACAGGACCATATGAGAGATTTCTTATAGCCATTTTTTCTAATGACTAGTCTTCTTGGTCAGGTACTTGGAGAAAAATTCGCACCATTGGCACCCGAACCACAACTTGCTTGTGAGTGAGATCGAGAACGTGAACAAGATTAAGATGGGGCTTTATGTCAATCACACGATGAACTTCCAAGATTATGGAGAGAAGGGCAGGCGGAGGACTGAACTAGTCATGGAGTTAAAAAGAATTTTCGAGGAGTTGAATATCAGATATAATCTCCTTCATCAAGAGGTCCATCTTTGCCAGATTGAGAATAAGAAACAGGCGTGAAGGGCAGGTGATGCCTGCACTTGGCTGTTGAATGAATGCTCTGAAAATCTGCCATAATCAGTGGACTTGTCCCCCTGCTGGTAAAGCAGGTGAATAGGTCTTTAATAAATTTGGGCCACCTCATTTTCCTTTCACATGGCGATGGAGCGAGGCCTACAGAAGACAGTTGCAGCACCTCGGGCATGTCAAGACACGATCAAAAGGCCAACTACTGATGCGCGATATTTGGGGTTTGAAAAGCATACCCAATCTTGTTGTCTTTGGGACGTTTTGCGACACGTTTTTTAATATTTTGGCTTGGGGACTCTGTTCCAGTTGTTATTTGAAACATGAGGCCGTCAGGTATGAATGATGTCAGTGAATGTAATCTATCTTTTTCTTACTTCGAGTATGAGTTATTTGCTCAGCCAAATACGTGTGATCGTACGCATGTCTTCTGTCCATGAATGCACGCTCAAATGTGCCTCGGTGTGTGCATGTCTTGGTGAGGTTCCGGCTGAAGACCTGAGGTGTGTCCGCGCAGGTGCATTAGTGCAGGTGCATGTGTAGGATAGAAATCGGGGGTTGAGATGTCAGGCTGCATTATCAAATGATCATAGGCATTGTGCCGATCCAGGAATTCGACTGCAGCATGGGCGGGCCATGATGAATCTCTATAAATCTGTAAAGTTCCAAGCTCTCGCATGTGCAATATCCAATCAATCTCATTTATGCCATGTCCAGTCAACTGGGATAAGCTCGCTTCAAATATGTTAAGTGTCCCACCCGAGCTCGATGAGGGGAAAGAAAAACATTGAATATGCCAGGGGAGCTCCTCAAAATTTAGAAAGGTACTAACCTCAACGTTAAAGGCTACGTATGACGGAGGTATGCACAGAACAAACTCGCGTTTCTTTTTCTCGGCATTATTTAGAAGTCCCAAGGTTACGAATGATCTTCTTCTCCTTTTGAAATCCACGTTTGCTCGTGCAAGCCTTGACGGTGGAATGCATAATCCTTTTGCTCAATATTTAAGTGAACGATCATTTCGAAATTTTGACACTGACAAGGACAAGTACTACACTGCTATTCACCGGAGTGCTCATCATTATCTTCGATAACGACCGAAAACATCTTCCTGTCAAATTATGTGCAATAATCTCCACCAAAATTAGTAGCATAATCTTCAAGAATTGGTGCATTTGTTTGGTTTTGGGAAAGTATTTTTGAGAAAATACAAACACATTTGAGTAAAATGAGTTCTTTTAAATGCCAAAGTGTTTGGTAAAATGTATTTTAAAAGCACATTAGGAAATAATTTTGACTTAAATATTATTTGGTAAAAATTACACTTTGTAAAAATACTTTTACTATTTTTATTTATTTATTAAACTCTCAAATAATTTGTTGGCAAAACTCAGCCATTGGCCAACCCCGCTAGTGGTTAGATCTAGCTATTGGCCAATCTTGCTTGACGCCATGTAACCTCAAGTTTCTCCTAGGTCGCTCAACCTCAGAGACTATCGGATGGGTTCCCACGACCTAGGCCATGTGCTAGATGTTGCAAGACCTTAAGCATAGCTGGCTAGTGCCAGACTAGTTTGGCAACAACTAGATTTGATCGTGCTGACGACCTAAACCCTTGTTGGTGAGATCACATGAGCTAGGACATTTTTGGAGTTATGAAAGTTGATCGAGGGCAAAATTGAATGAAAAAAAATTTGTATTTGCATTCTTGAAATGTAGTATTTAAAGTGCTTTTAGATTTATTTTGTGTCAAAGGCCTTTAGAAATACAATTGCATTTCCTCAAAGCTTTCTAAAAATTTGTTAAACGTCATTTTCATTTGGTCAAGAGACCTTAGAGCTCAAAAGCCTTTGAATGCTGAATTAGACGCTAGTAGCTATGCATCCGAAACATGCTATGAGAAAGGTACATTCAGGCATACGGTACTAGAAGAACAAAACATCATAATGAGGTAGTGACATAATCAGAATTGCCGATTAAGCTATTGGAATCTTGATGTTGGGGCTCAGCACCTGTGCAGTACATTCCTCCTCTTCCTTCGGGGGATGAATAGTGACTACAACGGCATGGGCTCTACAGTCTCTGCTAACTGTCACCTACAACAGCAAAAATCTGTTTCGAGATTAGAGTGGTAAGTGATTTTTGTCATACCACTGTCATTGGTTTTTAAAAATCGATCAACATAGAGCAAGCACAAACATGAATATCTTTATTATCTCAAATATGAAAAAGTTTATGGTCCAAATAAAATAATCCATTTACTTTCTCTTTTGTTTTTTTTCTTGAAACAAGACTACAAGAATGTTTAAATGATATTTCTAGTGAAATGATTTGCTCAATTTGATTTTTGAATCAAAGGTGGAGGAATTAGAGAAGGAAGACAATGTACAGGAAGAGATAGGAGACAACCCAGGATTACCTCCGATGCTGCTTTCAGATTGCCGAGGACAATGGTTTTTCTTCAGCTAATTGCCCACCACAAGCAGGATGATGACAAACGCAGCAGCAACAGCAACAAAAACAACGATGCTGATGACAACAATAACATCGACAGTAACAGTAATGACCGACGAGAAGAGGTCTTTCTCTCTCCTCAGCTCTACAATGGCAATGTCAGTCCTCAGTTCCCCACTGGCAGTTGGTGCAACGTCACTCTGATATTTCAATCGTGGTTGATCAGGCCAGGATCAATGGTTGGTACATTGAGCCACATGAGGAGAGTCCTGTCATTGAACTATGGTCAATCATATGTTTAGTGGACATGGTTTTGGTTATACTAGCAATTGGAGCAGACATGGTGGTGAATTAGAGTGTATTTGTGATGAGAAAGATCCCTAGTCATAGGCTCATATAGCCGAATTCGGATACCATATTAACCCGTCATTATGAACTCGGCCCAGATCGAGCTGCGAGAGAAGATGGCCTGGAAGACCACCGCGGAAATATGCGGGGCCACATGGTGGGGCCTTGACGTGGCGGTCAAGTGCATCTTCCTGGACTTCTTCCACACGAACCTGAGCGGCGCCTCGTTCTTCGCGGAGGAGCTCGAGACCCTGTCGTGGTAGCGGCACCGGTTTATGCTGCAGCTGATGGGGGCGTGCATCGGCCCGAGCGCACATGGATAGTGACGGAGTTCCTGGGCTGGACCATCAAAGGAGTGGCTCCATGGGCCCAGGAACCGGAGGAAGGGAGAGAGGGTGAAGCCGTTGCCTCCGTTCGGGGATCGGTTGAGCCTGGCGTCGGAGATGCCCCAAGCGATGCGGTAGTTGCACGAGCGGAAGCCCAGGGTGGTCCACAGAGACTTGAAGCCCAGCGACATTTTCCTGGACTATGCAATGCATGTGAGGGTTGCTGATTTTGGGTATGCCTGGTTCTGGGAGATGAAGAGCTGGCATTGAGTTTCCTGATTTTTCCTAGGGCATCTTATTGGGGTGCCGTTTCCACTATTACCAACGTCGTGCTAGTATTCGCCATAAGCCCTCAATTGACTTCTTTCACAAAAGGTCAAAAAAAGTAATCTTATTTTTCTCTATTCTATTTTAAATCTTGATTCATTCTTAAATTTTGTTCTACCTTTTAACAGAACAGAAGAGTCGAAATCCACGCATGAAACTAAATATTCTCACCCTAGCACCTTAAAAAGGTGAGGAATCAAATTTCCTAGCTCTTCCGTTTCACCTAGTGGTCAATCGTACCATTTGAAAGGCATAAATCACGTTACACAAGCAAAACATTGCACTACTTTTAATGCACGATTCTTGTCGATTCTCTGTCCTCCATTTAACTTTTTTTCTTTTTCTTTTCAATACTTGCAAAAGGTCAAAAAAGTAATCATACCATTTAAAAGGCTTAAATCACATTATAAAAGCAAAATGAAGCACTACGTTTGATGCACCTTTCCCGTCCATTATCCGTCCTCCATTTTAGGAATGATCGGTTCTAGGGTAGGTAATTTTCACTCTGAAACTGATTCCCACCATAAAATTGAGAACTGCCCATTAAGGATCAATTCCAAAAAATCGAAATAGGGAATCGCTTGTTGGACCATTGTTTAGTTCGGTTCTTGAATGGGTTCATGAAATTGGTTGAAATGTCCCCCAAAAATTCACTCTCAGGTGTTGTAAACAATTGACAAATGCAGCTCCAATCAAGATTGGCGTCATTAGCTTTCGAAAGCCATTATTAGTCACCTCATTGCAATTGCTTCGGACCATGAACCAATACTCCTCAACACCTATGGTGAAGAATGTTGGACTAGAGATGCCTTTAGCACCCAAATTATAAACACCCATTAGAGGTTCCCATGTTTTTCATTTGGCCCATGGAATTGAACTTACTAAAAGAGCCCTAAAGCTAGAATTCAACTCACTTTGGTCTTTAGACAAAAAAAAAAAAAAAAAAAAAAACCTCACTTTGGTCATCGACAAACTCACATACGTCAAATTAAAGAGCACATGCATGCTTTGCATAAAAATAAAAATGTACATGTACCTATCTAGTTTGGGTGGATAGTTCCACATCTGGAATGAAGAATCGGATCGGTGCTCGCCGGTTCTAGTAAATTGGAATGAGAACGAGACCGATCATCATAGGAACTATCTCTTTTGCACACCCCCACCCCCACCCCCATTTCCTTTCTTTTTGTAAAGGTGGAAAAAGTAATCGTACATTTGAAAGTAAGGGTGATCAGTTCCCGATCTAGTTTGGTTCCAAGGTAGAACCAAGAACTAGGCCGAGAGGACCAATTCCCAATTTCTAGTACCGGGGATCGGATTGGCCAATCTTGTAACTGGGAACCATACCAACCAACCAGTTCGGTCAATCCAATAGAACCGATCAATTTGCTCATAATTTCACCAAATTAACCTTTCTAATAGAAAAAAGAAATTCTCTTTCCGAAATAAAATGTGTGGATAGGTAAAGACATACCATAATGTCGTAGCTTTTATTCGAGAAAGAAAAATAGAGGAAAATAAGGATTTATTAAGAAATTGAAAATTAATAAATAAATATATTGTTAGTTCAATTCCCATTCTAGAACTAGCAATTGGATTGACCAACCACTTTTTCAAAAATAGGAACCGGAACCAGACCGTCGCCTATGGGAATGGGCTGAAACCAACTAGTCTGGTCCAATAAAGGCGGTTCCCGGTTTGTGCGGTTCCCATTGCACACCCCTAATTAAAAGGCTTAAATCACACTATGGAAGGAAAACACTGCACAACTTTCAATGCACCTTTCCCATTGATTATCTATCCTTCATTCCCTTTTTCTTTGTCTTTTCAATACTTTGGGGGCACAGACGCAAAGATTTAACTACCTATAAGTTAATGAAATAGGCCGCAAGTCATGAACCGGTTGTGTTCATATCGTTTATTTGTGCATTGGGTCTTGTTTTGCCAAAATTTAACATCTTTTCTGAAAGTCATTCTTCAACTTGTGATGAGAGGAGATAAGTTCTATAGCGACTCCAGGCAGCAAGTAACTAGGCGGACAAGAAATAACTGCAAAACTTTATTTTGAACTCCGAACCAAATTGTACATACAAATTGTGCTGGAATTCAATGAACTACAAAGCTTGAATACAACCACTTCTACAGCAACACGCGTTCACAAACTATGTTAGAATTTGATTGACAACAAAACTTGAGAGTGTGCAAAGATGTAATGTCGGAATTGAATCAACCATGCGACACTCATGATAAAGATGCATGTCAGAGTTGAATCGATGACAAAGCATTGGGATAAAGATACACCTCGAAATTCAATTGATAGTGCCGATCGAAAAGCTACAACTGGGAAAAAATAAAATATAAGAAAGTAAAGATAATAAATGATTACATTTTAATTATCGAATGGGTCATTTTAGTGATGAGAACCTGGTATTTATAGACCTTTTATTATAACCATTTGGGAGCGGTTCCTCCTTGTTCGTAACTGTGCTTTCGTACCTTTGAAAATTCAATCCTATATTCCCACATTTGCGAGAATAGTCGTCCACCAAAATAACAGCTTCCCATGTTCACCGTTTTCTTTCCACGAACGTTGGGAGTCTACTTCTTCAAAGTAGTTGACCATCAAAATAGTGGCCTCCCACGTTCATTTCCCATCTCATTGTAACTGTTCTCTCTCCATGATTTCCTCAGTCCCTCAATCTCCCCATGTTCATTTGATAACCGTTGTCCACAATTCCTCCGTGAGCCTTGATGCAATCCTCTCAATCGATTACATTGACAACTTTGTTAAAATTATCTGCAATTATTTACCACTTGTCTATATGTGCCAATATTTACACCCAAGTCATCAATAACGTGTAATATCAACTAATCTTCAATCCACTTAATTGGCTTCGTCCATGAATGACCAAACATACTCGGATAGTATATTCTCCATTCTTTTCCCTTTTCATTGCTATTTTTGACAGTTGCATATGAGGTTATCGAGTCAATTTTTGTTGCTTCCGATCTCTCATCGCATATTAATAATAACTAAAAATTGGACACTTTTGGGTGTCATCGGGTCTTACCCTGTAGGAGTTTGCGTGCAATTGATGGAAAATCAAATAGGTTGCATATATTTCTTGAATTAAAAAAATTTCTTTGACGTTTTGATAATTGCGCCAATCATGGAGATATCATACTTTGGTGAGAAAAAAAAAAATGATCCTCGAAGGCAGACCAATTCTGTTATTCAATATTTCCCCTCTTAGCAATATTGCAAAAAAAGGGAAAGTATCAAAGACATATTAATATTGAGAAGGCTCTTTTTAACAAATAGGAAAGGTCATTGGATGCTACACGTGTCTAAAGTGGGCCCAAATTTCTCTCTCTCTCACTTCATTCCAGAACGCATCTGCGGTTTCTACTTCGACCCCTTTCACAATCTTCGTAGGGTTAGGCACGAGCCAAGACTTCGCCTCCTGCTCGTCCTCCTTCCACCATCCCCATGCGCTACAGCACTCGCTGCTACGGAAGTCAGGGATGGAGCCTGTCACGACGGGCCCGGCAGCAGTAGCGGCCTCGTTGAAGAAGAGCACCAAAGGGACCCGACATGGCGATCAGCGAGGGGGTTAGTAGAGTGCACATCTGTGTCGCACGCGATGCACAGGGTGGCGGCGTCAGCCCTGCATGCAAAGGCTACCGGTACACGTGCGCTCGCACGCCTCTCACATCCACGTGTGCTTGTGGCGGAGGTTAGCTTGTTGGCGCCATGGATGCCGGCGTTGCAGGCCAGGCAGAGGAAAGCCACATTGGCCTCACAGAAACGGTGAACGCGACAGACCTGTAGTTGTCGCATTGCCGAGCGCTGGCCCATCGCCCTCCTCCATGTTAATATTTAGAGTTAGAGAGAAAATAACGACAAAATGTTTATGGTGGCTCAAACCCAATTAAGGTTGTATGATATGTATTTATAGGAGTGACTAATAATAGAAATGGTACTGATAGAAGCATAATTACAGAAATACCCTAAATACTTATAAATTACACATTAATACTCCCCTCAATCCGAAGTAAGTGTAACAACTAAGAGATTGGATCTCAAAAGCGCGTGACATGGACTAGGTAGTCCCTTGGTTAAGATATTTGCCAACTGATCCGTTGTAGACACATAACGAACATGTAGATCGCCAGAAGCAATCCGTTTTCAAACAAAATGGTAATCCAACTCAAAGTGTTTGGTGCGAACATGAAACACGGGATTGATAGCAAGATAGGTGGCAGAGATGTTATCACAATCAATGTTGATAGGATTATAAAGGGGGAACTTGAGCTCACAAAGTAAATGGCGAATCCAAATAGTCTCAGCAACATAGTGAGCGACAGCACGATACTTAGCCTCTGTACTAGAACGGGCTATAGTTGGTTGCTTCTTGGCACTCTAGGAAATAAGATTAGTGCCTAGAAAAACACAAAACCCTGTGGTCAACTTTCGAGTGTATGAGCATCTAGCCCAGTCTGCATCTGCATAAGCAATCAATGAAGTATGAGAACATTGCTCAATGCGCAATCCAAGGGCGGAGGTGCCAGCTAAGTATCGAATCATATAGAAAATTTTGCAACTTTCTTTTCTACTTTTATATTCAACTTGGTATGAGGAAGCGTGACCGCATATTACCAAAAGAGAGAATTGTCGAGCCATTTGTGACCATGGTGACAAAAGGATCATACTTAGACAGGAGCCCATTGAAGGCTTGAATCACCAAGTGTTGATTAGAGATGGAGCAATTGATTGTGGTGAAAGAGTCCACAATTGACTTCAAATGTTAGAGATAATAATAATCAGACATTGACTGATTAGGTTTCTTAATAGCATTCTAAAAATCAAGTTTTAGACCAATTTCCTTGGCCGCACAGTGATCAGTAAATTGTTGTCCAAGAACAAGCCAAATCTCTCGAGATGTCCAAGGGTCGTGAACTTCACAGAAAATCCCGACTGTGAGGGTTGAATTAATCAAACTATTAACGCATTAATCTGTCTTTACCCCGGTGGAATAGGAGGCATTGACCACTATATTGCCATTTTGATCATTGATAAGTTTCGGCGAACATAGAAAGAACGATATACATAATCCAGTAGATTGTTGTAGATTAAAATAGGTTCAAATTGAGATTTCCATAAAAGATAATTGTTTGCATCGAGTTTGATGGAGACGAGACTTGTGATATTGGGCTAAAGTAAACCTGGAGTGCCAAAATTTGGCACAAGTGGACACTTTGATGCCAAATTTTTCAGAAAGTACACTTAATTGCCAAAATAAAAAAAAAGTATGACACTTAAGTACTAACGGTGAAAAATTCTGACCAAATGGCTAACGTGGCGATTTTTCAACAAGAAAAATGCAAAACGGTGTCGTTTGCGAGTTGATGAGGCTAAGTAAACCCAAAACGACGTCGTTTCATGTAGGATTCATTTTTTAATATAAAAATTAATTAAATTAAATTAAAAAATATATATTTTTTTAAAAAGAAGGAGGAGAGAGGAGCACAGGTGGGAGGCTCCCTCGCTTGTGGCCGCTTCCCATCGCCGGTGGGGCGGCGATGATGGCTAGCGACCCTCGCCGGAAGTCGGGAGAGGGTGGCGACCCTCTCCTAGATTTGGGCGAAGCTTGTTGGCCCTGCCTCGACCTTGGTGAGGCAAACGCCGGCAACCCTCGTTGGCCATTGCCATTGCCCCACCAACGAGGGGCGGCGGCCATAGGCGAGGGAGCCTCCCGCCTATGCTCCTCTCTCCTCCTCCTCCTCCTCCTCCTTCTTCTTTTTTTATTATAAATATTTTAATTAATTAATTAATTAATTAATTTTTATATTAAAAATTGAATCCTACATGAAACGATGTCGTTTTGGGCTGAGTCTAGCCACGTTAGCGGTCAAAATGATATCCTTTTGGGCTTACTTAGCCGCATCAGCTTGCAAACGACATCATTTTGCATTTTTCTCGTCGAAAAAATTGCCATGTCAGCTATTTGGTTAGATTTTTTCACCGTTGGCACTTAAGTGTCCAACTTTTCTCCGATTTTGATACTTAAGTGTACATTTTGAAAGTTTTGGCACCAAATTGTTTACTTGTGCCAAGTTTTAGCACTCTAGGTGTACTTTAGCCTGTGATATTGGGAAGAACAAGAGACATCGAGGGTGATTACATAGCTATAATTGAAGCAGCAGCAGCAAAGATCTAAGCAGTAGAGAAGAAGGATGAAGGGGTAAAAGTGGGTGCGATATTATAGAGCGATGGGAAATTGGGATTAACAGAAAGAGAAGATGGTGGGTAAAGAGACGGTAGAGAAGAAGAATAAATTAGAGATGCATTGGACATTGTTGAGGTAGAGATTGGAGCAAAGGAAGTATTGATTTGGGGAAGAGATATTGAAGAATTTGATGCGTTTTCATGCTTTGATACCATGTTGATGTTTAGAGTCAAAAATAAAATGATGACAAAGTAATTATGGTGGCTTAACCCCAATTAGAGTTGTATGATATGTATTTATAGGAGTGACTAATTAAAGAAAAAGTATGAATAAAAATATAAATATAGAATTAATCTAAATACATATAAATTACATTAATACTCCGAAGCCCTCGACCGCTACAATTCCATCGAAACCCATGGTCCGCCGTTGCCAAATGACTCTGCTGGAATCGCTGAACAAGTGGACAGCTTCTTAGTTGCTCTTGCTAGTGTGGTGGGCTTCGAGAGTGCATGTAAGAGAGAGAGAGAGAGAGAGAGAGAGAGAGAGAGAGAGAG
The DNA here is from genome assembly GCA_014182845.1 of Corymbia calophylla. NCBI lineage: Eukaryota > Viridiplantae > Streptophyta > Magnoliopsida > Myrtales > Myrtaceae > Corymbia > Corymbia calophylla. The sequence continues at coordinate 4,777,632 of CM024695.1, forward strand.
AGAGAGAGAGAGAGAGAGAGAGAGAGAGAGAGAGAGAGAGAGAGAGAGAGAGAGAGAGAGTCTGAGTGTGCAGAGTAGGGGTGATCGGGTCCAGGGTGAGTAGGGTCCAGACTTGGACTCTGTACCTGACCCTATTATAACCGGTTCCCCTTTTTTGGACTCTGTACCTTACCATGTTTTTATTGGACCCCGTTTTAGACCCGACCCCGTTTTTCCTGTTCGGGAACAGGATCAACCCTGTTTTCATTGGAACCTGTTTTGCAATTGTTCAATGTCCTATATGGCTTCGAATTTTACATTAATTCGCGAAAAAATAACAATATAGTCATCTTAACATTATAAGACAAAACAAAAATCCTAACAATGCATAAACATTAGCAATAAATATGGATCTAATATTAGTCTCATTCCCACAAATATTTTTGATACGATCTAATGCGCTTGCTCATGTGAATGCGTTGGAGCTATTATTAAGAGGACATCTTTCTTAAATTGGACTAAGGATGCTTTAATTAGTGCTACAATAGTTAGTAACACTTGTCCCGTGATTATAATAATAGTTGAATGTGAGACTATTAAAAAAGAAAAACAATGCATGAAAACAATTTTTTTTAATAATTCTTTAAAAAAAATTCTCCCTTAACTTGATTTAGAGAGAGGCTTTTCTATTTTATAATTCTTTGAAGACAAAGAGACTTAAAAGCATTATACAGAGACATGGTTTTTTTTTAATAGGGTAAAAACCGGTTCCAAAATCGGTTTAGTTCCGGATGGGTCCTTGCTTGGACCTTGTTCTCGGACCGGTTTCAACCGGTTTAACTGGGAACTAGTTATTGACCCTGTTTTTCGGGTGGGCCGATCCGGATTCCGAGTAAATTCGGTCCAGTTGCACACCCCTAGTGCATAGGAGAGAGAAGAAAGAATCTGAAATTTAGGCACTTTGGACACGTGTTGCATCTTCATGGTCCTTCCTATTTGTTGTGCACGCACATCTCGTGCAGCCAATAATTTCTCCCTTTTCAAGTCTCCCTCCAGTGCATAACCAAACCTATTGTCGTTTACTACTCAGCTATGTCTATCCATCGCGCATCATCACCATATATGGTGGTCCCCACCCATCAATAAAAGAGAACCCTCTTTGGACGATCAACATTGATGCATCGCGCCATAAAGTTGAGATCGATCCAACCTCCAATGAAATCAGGAAGAATAGAGACACGGTCAAGACGTTGCCCATCATCTAGCTGAGAGAAAATTGTCCAAAATGACCTAGATCTACTGTACAGCCGCTTTTCAAATATTTTAATTGCGTTAAATTATTCTTAAATTTTTTGACCATGTTATCGCCACGTAGAATAAAGAAAATATTAAACAAAGCTATGTCAGAGTTAATGGGAGGACTCGATTGCATCAATTTTAAAAGTTATAGGATTCAATTGCACTTTCACAACAAGTTTTAGGACTTTCAGTGCATTTAATTCAAAAAGAAAAGAAAAGAAATAAATAATTTAGAAAATTTAAAATAGTTTTAAAAATCATCACACAAGATCGGCCAGTATCATGTAGGGATAGTTGATATTCACATCAACAATTTCTGAAAAAATTATTCAAAAGTAATTAAATTAGCAAATCGTTAGAAGTTTATGATTAAATTGACACAATTAAAATATATAAAACTGAATTGACTGCCGTTACTTTTTTCTCGCTCCCCCCTCTCTCACTTAGCTTTTTCCTCATCTTCTCTATTTAGCACACGTCTTTCTTATTTCCATTTGCATCCACTATGGCTAGAGGTTGAGCTTGAGGCCGAGGCTCATGGATGCTTTGGCCATGAACCTTGAAACTAGAGCTTAGGGTAGCCTTGGTTGCTTGAGTCTTGAGCTTGGGCTCAACCTCATGGCAATGGCCACTTGAGCTTTGACCTTGTGGTGGCCTGAGCTTTGAACTCCCATCCATGGCCGTTAGATTGAGACACTTGAGGACATAAACAATCAATATGGAGTCTACAGCTTCCATGGCCACGGAGTTCGAGCTTGAGCCTAAAGTTGCTAGCTTGAACTTGAGCTAGCAACAACCATGATGGCTTGAGCACGAGATCATAACCATGGTTGCCATATCTTTAACTTACAGCCATGGCCAATTGAGCTTTGACATCTTGTCACCATGGTGTCTCTTGAGGAGCTTCGGGGATGTAGCTATGGATGCTCCATGGGAAAAAGCATGGGAGAGAGAGAGAGAGGAAAAAGTAATTGACAAAGGAGTGTAGAGAGAGAGGAAGATTTAATCAAGATGGCCCAATGTGACACGTGTCATCCAATGAATGGACTAATAGTTTGTTGAGTTGGCGCAACTAGTGAACTCAATATTTTCTCTACTTTTGTCCATAAAAGAAGGGAGGAAGGGAAAAGAAATATTGACAAGAACTCTCTTACTGCGTGCATCACATTCACATACACCTTATGTAAAGAAAGATTTCTTAGATTTTCTTTCCTCTTTTTGTATACATTATTTTTTAAATAGACCTTGTTAACGAAAGTCTCATAAATATTTGATAATGAATCAATTAAAAAATTTATATGTTTTAGATGTTGATTGTTGTTGTATCGCTCGATATCTTGGAAATTAAATTATCCAAATATAGCATGCTAACAAAAGCTTTTTCGATATTTTCATACCCTGATTGGAAAAACTCTATGCTTTAAATTAGGAGGAGAAGAACAAAGAAAAGAAGATCTAGGGTGTGTTTAATAACCATTTTGTTATTGAGAACAATTTGTACTTAGAAATAATTTTTTATTCTATTCTTTGGACATGTTTTTGAGCATCTAAAGGCGTTTGATAATTGCTCAAAATTTATAATCCCGGAATAAAAATGCATTTAGTACGAACTTTAAATATTTTTGACTTAGAATTTCTTTTAATTTTTAATAGTTTTTTTTTTCTCTTTTTTCCTTTTTTCCTCTTTTTCTTCTTTTTCTTTCTTCTCTTCTTCTTCCTCTAGCTGGTCGGTAGCCACGACGATGGCTAGTGACTAGCTAGAGGAAGAAGAAGAGAAAAGGAAAGAAAAGGAAAAGAAGAAAAGAAAAAGAGAAAAAATGGTTTGGCTTAATTTTAGAGTTGTTCCCGAGAACAAAGAAACAACTTTTTTTCTATTTCTTGATTATGCTCCAAATCTACTCCCAAGAACAAATTATATTCTCAAGAATAATAAAATTACCAAACATATTTCCATTCTTTTTTTTTTGTTCTAAAGAATAAAAGAATAGAATCGGATACTATTTGGCACGTTACTAAATAGGCTCTTAGCCAATTAAACTACTCGTCTAACCGTCCAAGTTACAACCAAACGTGGCTTTGTTGGATCATTGTGTTTATGTTTTGTCTCTCATTTTAATTTGCAAATTATCAAAATTTGATATATGAAAAATGTTCTTCTCAATTGAAGTTGTTATAGTGGACTAAGCAAGTCGGGGGAATTTTTAAGGGTGCAAATGATAACCATCTATTTCAAAAATTAATTTCTAATAAAAATTGATTTTTCTAATTTATATTCCTCGATAAGTCTCTCGAGCAAAAATACTCATTTGATAACAAAACAAATTTTTTTTTTTTATACTCAGGATCCGCCGAGCTCGATGAGCTTACGCTCGCCAACCCATGGCCCGTACAGTGCGTGGTGCACTTCAGACCAAGCGTCAATACCTGGGGGAGGTTAGTACAGGAAACCAACACCTCTGACCCCCCCTCTTAAGTCATGTTAGCAACGTGGGGATTTGAATCCTCAACCTCGGTGGTGAGGGAGAGAACAAATACCAACGCAGCTGCTCATGGTTGGGTACAAAACAAAAAAAAATTTCCTTGAAAAAACACGAAATTTCTCCCTCCCAGTTGGTTATCAGGTGAGTAGTAGATTGCAGTTGGGGGTGGACGGGTAGCAGCAACCGGTGGGTGATTGACTAACAGTAAGGATAAATGATGAAAAAAGTTTTTATTTCTCGTTTTCGTTCTTGAAATAAAAAGTAAAAATTTTACTTTTCATTTGTATTACAAACCCGTTTTCTATATAAACAGAATAGTATCATGCATGCTTTAAATCAATTAATAAATTTAGTGAGACTAATTTCTGTTAATTTTATTTCCTGCAGAAAAAGGAGGACCTCTTTCCACAAAAGTAATATATAAGAATGACTGAATAGAAGGTCAAGCTTTGTCACTTTGCCGCCTGTTCCATCACAGGCCATTTTGGTAGTCCTTGTCTTTCTTTTTATCATCAACGCTGTTCTTACAAAGCCGTGCATGAATTATCATTTTAAATACGCTTTCCGAGTTTGGATTATCTCGGCTCTCCGCAGCCATTGAAGCTCCTCAACAGTCTTTTTGGTTTTGGCTTCTTGATTTGTTCTTGCCGAAGTGAGCCCAACGGAACGCTGACGAGCCCACGCTAATCTTTGTTAAAGGTATGCGGTTTTTCGATTTTCAGTTTTTACTTTACCCATAACGAGCATTCACCAGGTCACTTGACTGAGTTAGAAATAATAATGTAGAAGAGAGAATTGAGAAATTTCAGTATATTTCAATATATAGAAAAGAGTACACTGAAAGTTTATTTATAAGCTTAGATAAAAAAATCAAATCAAATATATGTAATCAAATTGAATTGAAACAAATCAATTTGAGTTTGAAAAATAATTTTAACAATGTCACAAAATCTTGGATTAAAATAAGGTAACGGATGTGAAACAAGGCGGTGTGTGTGATGGCTCCAAGCTTCCACTAACGAGAAAATTTTAGTAATTTGGTGGTGGCGTCGGCTTCTCGAAACGAGAAGTGAAAAGTCCATAATCGAAGGCATTGGAGTCGAACTACATGTGTCATTTACTGTGCAAAGATGCATCTTCTCTCTTTTTCTCTCTCCCACGTGCGTGCCCCTCTCTCTCTCCTCCCTTTTCTCACTCCTCTCTCCCATTCTTTTTCACCCGTCTGCCGCGACTGCTCCCCCTCTCTCTCACGTCCCCTCTTCTTTTCCCTCTGCCCTTTCTTTTTTCTGCCCTTTTGAAAAAGTCCAACGGCCCCTCTCTCTCTCTCTCTCCCCCCTGCATGCTTCGACGCTGCTGCCCCCTCCTTCTCCTGTTCTTCTTCTTCGCCGGCGAGTCGCCGTCTGCCGGTCTCGAGCAGACCCGGCCTCGTCCAACTCCCGTTCTCCTCTCCTCCTCCTTCGCTTGGCCTCCCTCCGCCGCAACTGGTCTCAACCGGACCGGCCCCTCCAGTCGTCGGCCGCCTGCCTAGCGCCGCCGTGAGCCGCGACCGAGCCACCCCCGACGCCAACTTCTCCTCCCCTCTCCGGTTTCCTTCTCTCCCCGGTTCCGAGTCGGGCTTCGTCGCCGCCGCTCGCCTGTCCTCCTCTCCACCGTGGCAGTCGCGTCGTCTAGCACCGGAGGCCGCCGCTCGACCGCCCGTCCCTGTCCGAGCCAGCCGCCGTCCTCCTCGCCGGGCTCGTTTCTCTCTCACGGTGCTGGTGCAACCGAACCAGCGACTGTCGCCGCTGTTCCAGTCTCCGGCCGCCGCTGGCCGCCGCCCTGACCGTCGTCCGCCGCCCCCAGCCGACCGGAGAGCCGCCCCCAGTCGGCCCCGAGCTGCTGGCCGCCTCCTCCTTCCCCGGTTCCCCACTTGGCCGCGCGGACAGCCGGCCTCCGGCCAAGATCCGGCTGCCGCATCGTCCGTCCAGACACCCTGGAGGTGCCCGTGCGACTGCCCCGTCACAACAGCGCCTTCGCCGTAAGTTTCGGCTCTAAACCCTCGTTTAGTGTATTGATTGTGTTTAGCGTTAGTTTAGTTAGATTAATCATGATTAGGTGGTTATTTTTTTATTATTTTGGCTAATTGGAGTTAGTGGGGGCTAATTAAAGACTAATGGTAATTTTAGTTAATTATGGGTTTATTTTATTATTTATTCCGAAAATATTATTATATTGTATTATTATTATTAAAATTAATTATATTGCTGATAATTATTGTGTTTAATAATTATTTGTTAGGATAATTTCCCGTATTTGGATTAATTACTTTTCGATAAATAATTATGGTAAATGGTGATTTACGGGAATATCTGCATTATTGCGAGACGATTATTGTTTGAGACAATAATAGATTGATTTGCCGATTGCTTGTTTATGTCCTATTGATTGCAGTATGTATATTCCGGGAATTATGTGGTATTTCCTTACGAAATTGGCTGATTATCGGATTATCGCAATGTGGTGGTTCATGGATAATAAGTGGAATATTTATTGCTTCGTATGTGGATCTCGTTCATGTCCTGTGTGGATTATTATGTGTGTTTATGAGTCCACTTGTGCCCTGAGGCATGGGTCACGCGGGGTAGAGGGCGGCCCTGATATGTGTTTACGCGGGGAAAATGTTAGAGCCTTGATGCGCGGTACGCAGGGAGGTAATGGTGGTTGTGCCCTAATGCGTGTTTACACGGGGAAAAGGATAGAGCCTTGATGCGTGGTATGCGGGGAGGTAGAGGCGGTTGTGCCTTGATGCATGTGATGTGGGGAAAAGGGGGAGCCTGAAGCGTGTTGACGCGGGGAGACGCGTGATTGAAATACGCATGTGCATGGAGTGTTATATGCACAGTGTTTAATTATGTGATTATCCGTTTGCCTGGGTGTGGCCATATAACTAATATTATGCAGGGTATGTGCATCGCAAGGTAAGGCTGTTGGTAATTGAATTGTTTAACCATTGCTGGTTAGTATTATGAGGAACATGCCTATTAGGTACCCCTGAGGTGGATTGGTGCCCTAACCAATGCTTAGCGCCCGAACTTATTAAGATTTTATCTCATTGATTATCATTTAACCATTTTCAGGTCCTTGAGAGATTACCCAGCCATGGATTTTTGGACTGAATAGATCTCGAACCCTAAGGATAAGGGAGGAAGTAGATCAACCCTTTTTGCCGTGTGTATTTTCTTGGTTTTGGGATTAGTGCCCAAGGATAGGGTTGTACAAATACCCTTTCTTAAGGATTAAAGGAGATCGTTTTGAATTGTCTATGTTTCTGACTATCCTTATTGATAATGTTTGACTGAGGTTTATTAATTGCTTTCTCATGCGCACAATTATCTGATAAAAAAAATGGTCGGCGACGCTTCCTAGGACGTCGCACTCTTCGACCACGAGCGAGTAAGGGAATCGTTGCGTTCTCGAGGGTCAGGGGCGCGACAAAAAGAAAAGCTCGACTTAGTGACGTGTCGCCGATGTTGTAATCCGACCACCATAGTGCTTAATGAGGCCCTCGAATGAACACTATCAAGCGGCAGGGACGTATGTTGAGCAAACACTGTCGAGTGGCATGATGTATTTATTATACTTCCGGTCCTTTGCTACTGCCGTGCAGGGGTGCATGGGTGTCAACTCTGATACAAGTTAGAAATAATAATGTGAGAGAGATTCGATGAATTTTAATATACTTTGATATATATAAAAGAATACATTGAGAGCCTATTTATATGTTTTGACAGAGGAAATCAAAAAAAAAAAAATTAGACATGTATAATCAAAATAGATATAGAAAATTATAGGAAATATCCTAAATATCTTTAAGAGGTATCTAGATATCCCAATAGTACTATTGGACCGTTTTATTTCTTGATCGCGAATCACCTGCTGCGTAATCTGTACCTCTTCCTTTATTATTTGTCCTGAGTTGGTGATTGGAAAGGACTAGACTTTTTCTCTGATTCAAGTGCTAGAGTCAGTCCACGAGCTCAGTCTACATCATGCGCATTGTGTTGGTCTGTTGCTGTCTCTCTGTATGCATTTCAGTAGAAGTAGATCTGCACTTGAATTCTCTTTTTGGTTTACTCGTGTTCTCCAGAGTTTCAAGTTGAATTGAAGCCTTATGAGCGGTAGAGTTTTGAACTTTTGGAACGTGTCCTGAATCATGAATGGATTCTAAAGGAGAACGTCTTAAAGGCGGCGAAATCACCATGTCGGAGAAAAGGATTGTCAATATAAATGAAGTAACTGTCACCATCTTGACTGAAGGGGATGCGGAAGCTGTTACTGATGGCAAGAGCCTAAAAAATTCGTCTTCCAAGGAATTGGAAACTGCCGTCCTGAAACAAACTGGGGTGGATTTGCACCACCACGCATCGACTGAATCAAGCACCGGAGTCACAAAATCTGTGCCAATGAGCTGCCCGTCTCCTGAAATAGCCAGCCTCAGCCCTAAAGCTCCCAATGCTAGTGAATCTCTTGTTAGGAAAAGGAGTTTCAACAGGTCAATGTTCTCAAAACCGAAGTCGAGGTTTGGGGAGCAACTGTATGCTTTTGATGCCACTATGTTTGAAGAAGAGCCCAACGCATTGTTGCAAGAACAAGTCAGTGGGCACTCTCCTTTAAGAGGCTCATTTAATCAGGCATCGCCCAATAACAGATCAACGATTTCAGCCAGAAATGTTCCTGTCACTCCGAAGACAACGCTCTTGGCATCTCTGGGACCTACTGGAGGAGGAGGTGGAGAGGATGACAACGAAGAGATCTACAAAAAAGTCACTCTTGAATTGAGCAAAGCAAAGTATAAGAGGATAAACACCAAGGCTTTGGTTGAATGGACTGTGTTTTTTCTCATTCTTGGCTGCTTGGTGACTAGTTTAACGGTCGATCAGTCGGGAGCATCTAGGTTATGGGGTTTAGAGATGTGGAAGTGGTGTGTACTTGTGATGGTGCTATTCTCTGGCATGTTGGTTACCAATTGGGTGATGCATTTCATAGTTTTCTTGATTGAGAGGAAATTTTTACTTCGGAAAAAGGTGCTCTACTTTGTTCATGGTTTGAAGAAGAGCGTTCAAGTTTTCACTTGGTTGGCCTTTGTTCTTCTCACGTGGGTACTGTTGTTCAATCGAGGCGTCAGGAGGTCGAAGATTGCCAATAAGGTTTTGGATTGCATAACCTGGACTCTAGTCTCAATTCTCATCGGTTCATTCCTATGGTTTTTAAAGACTTTACTGCTGAAGATATTAGCATCGAGTTTCCACGTCACTACATTCTTTGATCGAATTCAAGAATCGATCTTCCATCACTACGTTTTGCAAACCTTATCTGGGCGGCCTCTTGTAGAGGAGGCTGAGAGGGTGGGGAAAGATCCTAGTGCCCGCGAGTTTAGTTTCAGAACTATGAAGAAAGGTAAAGTGGGAAAGGAGAAGAAGGTGATTGGTATGGGGAAGATATATAGGATGAAGCAAGAAAAGGTTTCGGCTTGGACGATGAAGATGTTGATTGACGCAGTGACAAATTCGGGGCTATCGACCTTATCAAATACGTTGGATGAAAGCATTGATGATGGAGGAGTTGAGCAAGTGGATAAGGAGATAACAAGCGAGATGGAAGCAATGGCGGCTGCATATCACATTTTCAAAAATGTCTCTCAGTGGGGTTGCAAGTGAGAAATGAAAGATTTCAGCAGATTAAAATATTGTTTGGTCTTTTGGTAACCAAATTGTATTTTCGGCAGGTACTTCGATGAAGACGATCTCAAGAGATTCATGATCAAGGAAGAAGTGGACCTTATCTTCCCATTGCTTGAAGGAGCAGAAACTGGAAAAATTGACATAAAATCTTTGACAAACTGGGTGGTCAGTGCATTAATGTTTAATCATCGTAATTTTTGTCTATTGCCCTTTTTCGTGTAAAGAGCAGTTAACATGCATCGTGGCTCCACGCGCTTCGTCTTTTCCAGCTGCATTTTAATGTGAATTTGCCGAGAAGTGAAGGGAGATTTCAACGTGAGATACAATTCTTTTACAGGTGAAGGTTTATCAAGGTCGCAAAGCGCTGGTACATGCTTTGACCGACACGAAAACAGCAGTAAAGCAATTGAACAAGCTCGTGACAGGAATATTGATCGTTATTACCATCTTCATATGGCTTCTTTTGACGGAAATTTCTACGACCAAAGTGCTAGTCCTGCTTTTGTCACAGCTTCTTGTGGCAGGTTTCATGTTCAAAAACACATGCAAGACAATATTCGAGGCTATCATCTTTGTGTTTGTTATGCATCCATTTGATGTTGGCGATCGTTGTGTTATTGATGGTGTTCAGGTAACTCTAAAGAGAAACACTTCCAATTTTCTGTTGAGATGAGTCTGACTTATATCAATTCATATTTCTCATGGCAGTTGATGGTGGAGGAGATGAATATCTTAAACACTGTCTTCTTGAAGCTGGATAATGAAAAAATCTACTATCCTAATTCGGTTTTAGCTATGAAACCTATAAGCAATTACAACAGAAGCTCAGACATGGGTGATAAAGTGGAGTTCTCAATTGATTTCATGACTCCAATGGAAAGAATTGGAGCAATGAAAGAGAAGATAAAAAGTAAGTTGATGGAATTGCCACAGTTTCCTTCATTTCTTATTGCAAATGTTATGGCCTATAGAGACTTGTTCGGTACAGGACCATATGAAAGATTTTTTGTGGCCATTTTTTCTAATGATCAGCCTTCTTGGTCAGGTACTTGGAGAAAAATCCTCTGCACTGGCACCCGAACCACAACTTGATTGTAAGTGAGATCGAGAACGTGAACAAGATTAAGATGGGGCTTTACGTCAATCACACGATGAACTTCCAAGATTACGGAGAGAAGGGTAGGCGGAGGACTGAACTAGTCATGGAGTTAAAAAGAATTTTCGAGGACTTGAATATCAGATATAATCTTCTTCCTCAAGAGGTCCATCTTTGCCGGGTTGAGAATAAGAAACAGCCGTGAAGGGCAGGTGATGACTGCACTTGGCTGTTGAATGAATGCTCCGAAAATCTGCCATAATCAGTGGACTTGTCCGCTTGCTGGTAAAGGAGGTGAATAGGTCTTTAATAAATTTGGGCCACCTTATTGTTCCTTTCACATGGCGATGGAGCGAGGCCTACAGAAGACAGTTGCATCGCCTCGGGCATGTCAAGACTATCAAAAGACCAACTACTGATGATATTTGGGGATTGCAAAGCATACCTAAATCTTGTTCTGTGTTTTGGATGTTTTGCGAGACGTTTTTAATATTTTGGCTTGGTGACTGTTCCAGTTGTTATTTGAAACATGAGGCCGTCGGGTATGAATGATGTCAGTGAATGTAATCTATCTTTTGCTTACCTCGAGTATGAGTTATTTGCTCAGCCAAATACGTGCCATCATACGCATGTGTTCTGCACATGAATGCGCGCTCAGATGTGCCTTTGTGGGCGCATGTGTTGGTGAGGTTCCAGCTGAAGACCGGAGGTTTGTCCGTGCAGGTGGATGAGAATGATAGAAATCGGTGGTTATGAAGTCAGGCTGCATTATCGATGATCATAGGCTGTGCTGATCCAGTGGTTTGACTGCAGTGTGCGCAGGGCGTGATGACTATAATTCTGTGTATTAACGTTAATGACAGCAAGGCTACGTATGACATTGGTCAGTACAGAAAAGAATCACGTTTCTTTATCGCGGAGTCATTTAGAAGTCCCAAGGTTTCAAACAATCGTCTTCTCCCTTTGAAATCCACGTTTGCTTGTGCAAGCCTGGACGGTGGAATGCATGATCCTTTTGCTCATTATGTAAGCGAACGATGATTTCGAAATTTTGACTCCGACAAGGACAAGTACTGCACCACTACTTACAGGAGTGCTCATCATTATCTTAGATAACGACCGAAACATATTCCTGTCAAATTATGTAAAGCGATGATCTCCACCAAAATTCGTAGCATAATCTACAAGGAATGATGCGTTTGGTCTGATTTTGGGAAAATATTTTTGAAAAAATGCAAATGCCTTTAAGTTAAATGAATTCTCTTAAATGTAAATAGTGTTTGGTAAACTATAGTTTAATAGCACATTAGGAAGTAACTTTGACTCAAATGCTGTTTGATAAAAATTACACTTTGTAAAGAGCTTTTACTATTTTTTTTCCATAAAACTCTCAAATAATTTGTTGGCAAAACTAGCCACCGGCCAACTACTAACGGTTAGATCTAGTTGTTGGCCAATCTTGCTTGACGTCATGTGACCTCGAGTGTCACCTGGGTCGCCCGAACTTAGAGACCATCTGATGGTTCCCTACAACCCAGGTCATGTGCCAGATGTTGCATGACCTTAAGCGTAGCTAGCCGGTGCTAGATTGGCTTGGTAGCAACTAGATTTGATCGTGCCAACAGCTTAAACCCTCAATAGTGAGATCACACGAGGTAGGACATTTTAGCAATTATGAAAGTTGAGCGAGGGCAAAGTTGAAAGAAAAAAAAATTGTATTCACATTCCTGAAATGCAGTATTCCAAAGTGCTTCCGAATCTATTTTTGTGTCAAAGGTTTTTGGAAATACAATTGCATTTCCTCAAAGCTCTCCAAAAGATTCATTTGGTCAAGAGAACTTAAAGCTTAAAAGGCTTTGCAAATGCTAAACCAAATGCAAGCAAGTAGACGTATGAAACATGCTTTGAAAAAGTTACATTATCATACAATACTATAAGAACAAAACGTCATCCTAAGGTAATGACATGATCAAAACTGTCGATTAAGCTAGTGAAGTCTCGATGTTGGGGCCCTTGGGGATCAAAACCTGTGGAGCATATTCCTCCTCTTCCTTCGGGGGATGAATAGTGACTGCATCAGCATGGGCTCTACAGTCTCCACCATCACCTGCAACAGCAAAGATCTATTAAATTGAATGTGGTGTGATTTCTGTGAGATCACTATCTTCAAAAATCGATGAAAAAAGGTTCGAGCGAGCTCGAACATGAACACCTTTATAGTGTCAAACGTGAAACTTTACGGTCCAAGTAAATTAAGCCATTTACTTTTTCTTTCTTTCTTTTTCCTCGAAACAAGGCTATAAGAATGTTTTGATGATATAAATCTGGTGAAATGACTTGCTCAGTTTGATTTTTGAATCAAAGGTGGAGGAATTAGAGGAGGAAGTCACAAAAGGGGACAATGTACAGTAACAACGGCTTTCTTTGGCTAATCGTCCGCCATAAGCACCACGACGACGATGGCGAACACAGCAGCAACAACAACAATGCTAATGATAAGAATAACATTAATAATAAAAAGAAAATCCAACGAGAAGAGGTCCTTTCTCCTCAACTCTGGTAATGTCAGGTTGGTACATTGAGCCACATGAGGTGAGTTCTCTCGTTGAGTCACGGTCAATCACGAGTTTGGTGGACATGGTTTTGGTTACTAGCAATTGGGGCAGACAACGTAGTGAATTTGCTAAACGGTTAGAATGACTCGATTGGGGTGTATTCGTGGTGAGAGAGATCCCTAGTCATAGACTCATATAGCTGAATTCGGATGTTATATTAACCTGTTGAGCTGCGAGAGAAGATAGCTCGGGTGACCACCGCGGAAATGTACAGGGCCACATGGCGGGGCCTCAACGTGGCAGTCAAGTGCATCTTCCCCGACTCCTTCCACATGAACCTGAGCGGCGCCTTGTTCTCCACGCAGGAGCTCGAGACCCCGTCGCGGCAGCAGCACCGCGTCGTGCTGCAGCTGGTCAGCGCGTGCATCGACCTGCCCGAGCTCGAGTGGATAGTGACCGGGTTCCTAGGCTGGACCCTCAAGGAGTGGCTCCACGGGCCGGGAACCGGAGGAAGAGTGCGAGGGCGAAGCCGTTGCCTCGGTTTGGGGAGCAGCTGAGCCTGGCCTTGGAGATAGCCGGAGGGATGCAGTATTTGCACGAGCAGAAGCCCAGGATGGTCCGTAGAGACATGAAGCCCAGCAACATCTTCTTGGACGATGCGATGCATGCGAGGGTCGCTGATTTTGGGCATGTCCTGTTCTTGGGGGATGAAGAACTGGCGTTAACCGGTGAAACAGGTAAATTCAAGAACATTTTTTCTTGAAAACTGTATCGTTTCAATGTTGATGTCGATTTATCGAATTAACAAGCATCATTTGCAAGTCCGACTTACTAAAATAACATCCGCTGCTCTCTCGCATCTCAGAAACTTTTTTGTACATGGTGCTGGAAGTAATATGATGCGAGCTTTGCAATGAGAAATGCGGTGTGTAAAGTTTCGAGGTCATACTCAATGAGTTCATCATCAACACCGATTTCGGCCCTGCCCAGGTACTATGTTTCATCTTTCAATGGTCAATAAAAATTTCCCCAATTGAAATGTGGGTATTGTCTATGATTAAAATGCTACTGGACAATCATCGACTTTCTACATTGTCTGGTGCAGACAGATTGCAGTGGAAGTAGCGGAAGGCGACGTGAAGAGCTCGTCCAACTCATATGCCTCTCTTGGGACCAAGACCCTTCCATTAGATTGCCCTTTTCCACAATTACTCGCAATTTGAGAGTTATTAAGCAGACACTAACTGAATTTGTTTACATTTTAGAGAGGGATTACTGTGAATTGTGATTCCCTGAGGGTGTTTAGTCATATGAAAAATTACGTACCTCGAGTGTTTTTGAGTTTTGTGTAGGAGGGACAAATATTTCGTCGATTTACGCATTTCCTGCCAGCCATCCGCCTTCCTGGCAACGGTGGGGCTGTGGCAGCAAGAGCTAATTTGAAATCTTATCTTCTTCTTTTTTTTCATTTTCATTTTTTAAAATTTAGTTTAATTTCAATTTAATTTAAATAAAATTTGTAATAAAGTTTGGCCATTTGTATAATAAGTTTAGGATTTTTTGAATAAATTTTCCTCTAGCCAATCACATAACTTTTGTGCCCATCTCACTAGAGTAAATTTAATCGAGTAATTTAAAGGGTCCCCATCTCTATCACACTTTATGCATCTCTTATCGCAAGTTTATTTTGTGACTTCTTCTTAAAAGAATTCATTGAGAATGTTATGCAGTCCAATCATTCATAACGTTACCGTTTGATCATTTCATTGATTTCGCATCCTCACGGGTCCTGCCATATGCACCTATTAATTAGGATGATATGAGTCGCAATACTCTTACTTAGTATTCACTTGTATGATACTATTGATGACCAAACTATTGCAAAAGGACAAGCTTATAAAAGATCTTTTCTTTTTTCTTTTTTCTTGTTGGAATCTCTAATAATATAGTGCTCTTTTATGAGATAAAGACAGTACTAGTTGTAAGAAATTCATCTGATTGTGACCCAATATAATTTGCTGAGAAGCAAGACATTCGACTAAACCCCTGCGGGGAACAAATTGCATTGGTATTAGATTGGACTATAACAGTAGTAGATGATATAATTTGCATGAATTTCAAATCAAGATTGAACAATCATTTCAATTAATTAGATAGTTATTCACAGTGCTAATTACAAGCAATATACTAAATGTGAGTAATCAACTTTTTTTTACTCAACTTTTTTTTTTTTTTTGCAAGTCGTCGATCGATTTTGAATTTATTATTGTGGAACCAAGCATATTTAAGAACTTCTATTTACTCAAATTTGTTTGTTCTTTCCCAATGTCCAACAATTTTCTTTGAGGTGGCAAGAAAAAGATTTCACTTTGTAGACGAAAAAGTATTTTGTGATCACGTCATAGGTTGACGTGATATATATTTTTTTGCTGAAAGCTAACAAAAAAAATTGACACGTTGTCCATGACGTGGCAAGTAAATAAAAAAGAAGAAATCAAAACTTAGCTTCTGTTTTTTCTCTTTCATCTTCCTCGTCTGTCTATGGCAATCTCCTTGATCCAGTCATCAGCAGAGTCACTGGCGCTACATCAAAGTTGACCACTACTACTTATCAAATGAGCCATCATCGCTCGTGGCCTTCCATTTAAGGATGTGCAAAGAAACTAGGAACTACCCAAAATCATATTAAACTGTCCAAGAACTGGCATTTCTTAAGGGAATCGGTCCGATATTCGATTCATATTGGAACTAGTGGGTACAAGTCCAATTTCTAGTTTTAGGTGTGGAACCGTCCATCCGAACTGGACGAGACCAGTAATATATATAATATATAATTAATTTTTAATTTAAAAATGAAAAATCCCTAAGTTAGTGACTAGTTTTTTTGTTGGATAGCGGTTTGTTTTTACCCATTAATAACAAGTTTGATAAGTGTGCTCTCTTGCTTACATTCTTCCTAACATATTAATATTGTTGGTTCATTATCTCTAACTGGAAGTTTCTTTGATAAGGTGATTTCCTGGTGTAATTGTTTAATGTTAATATGTGAAGCTTCTAGGGACCGGTTTCATGGAACCATTCAAGAATCAAATTGCGCCCAACTCCAATTTTTTGGAACAAGTAAAGGCCTGCATGACAATAATTCTGTTAGGGAGCAGATTCTCGATAAAAAATGATTTTTTTTTATTATGCTTTCAAGAACAAATTTTGAGTATTTTAGCTATTTGATAAACTGTTTAAAATTTTTACTCTGGGAACAGAAATGCTTTTGGTAAAAATTTCCAATCTTTTTATTCTTTTAATTTTCTTTTTTCTTTTTTCTTTTTTTTTCTTTTTCCTCCCCTTCTTCCTTTTGGCCGTCGTCAGCGAGTGGCCGGGTGAGGCTCCGGCAGCGGCGATGGGGCGGCGATGGGGTGGGAGGAGGAAGAGGAAGAAGAAGAAAGTGAAGGAAAAAAAAGAAAAAGAAAAAAGAGAAAAAAAATTAATTCTCAAAATTAATTCCAAAAGCGAGAATCAACTTCTTCTTTTTTTATTCTGGATTCTATTCCAAACCTATTCTGGGAAAAAAAAAATTTACCAAACGCATTTATGTTCCCGGGAATAAAAAATCCGCTCTCGAAAACAAAAGAACAGAATCAGTTATTCCTGAGAATGTTACCATGCAGGCCCTAATTAATGGGCGGTTCCCGATTTTAAAGTGGAACCGTCCACCCAAACCGTGCTCACACCTACTTCCATCCACAGAGCACCGGTCCATAACTCCGTACCCTTGCTTGTCCATGGCTTTGCTAGTCGATCCAGATTTGGCCTCGTGGAGCTCGTCGCGGAGCTCGATCTTCCCAACAAAGAGCTCCATCTCCAGATCTGGAGGAACTCGCTGATGGTCCGTCTCCGGGACGAACTCCAAATTTGAGGCCATGGCTCGCCACTGAGGAAGCTTCATTCCGAACAAAAAAAAGAAAAACAGAGGAACGCTGACGGTCCATCTCCGAGAAAACCCAAAAGTTTCATCACACCCGCCGAGGAAGCTTCATTCCGAACTAAAAAAGAAAGGCAGAGGAAGGCTGATGGTCCATCTCCAGGACGAACGCCAAATTTGAGGCCATGGCTCGTCGAGAAAACCCAAAAGTCTCGTACCCACTGAAGCTTCATTCCTAAGGGGCAAAAAATAAAAATAGAAAGACAGAGGAAGTTTCATACTATGCACGGGGTGGTGCTCTGTGAATAGAAGACCGCGAGCGACGACAGCTCGTTTCACGAGCGGTAATGGTCGGCTTTGACGCATCGCCGGCGCTTCCGCCGAGGAAGAAATGAAGGAGATGGCGGTAGAAGGAGGAGGAAGACGAGAGACACGTGTCTATATTTATTGGCCTTCAGTGGTACGACGCGAGGGTAGCTAATCACGAATCACCGAATTCTTTCTCGGCTGCTGACGTACCTGACGACCATAAACTCTCTTGTACGGACACCTGCTTCTGTCAACGACACGAGGGGATAGGACAGGTAAACAAGAACTCTCTCTCTCTCCAGCGTGCATCACGTTTTTTTTTTTTTTTTTTTTTGGGTTGTATGAAAGGCAGGTTTCTTAGATTTTCTTTTTCTTGGTTGTATACCATTTTTAAAATAACCTTGTAAACAAAAGTCCCATGAATATTTGAGAAAATAAATAAATAAATTTATATATAACTTAATACGTTGACGGTTATCATATCACCTGAAGTCAATACCTTAAAAACACAAAATATATTAGATTAAAAAAATGTACTTGGACATGCCCCCCATATCTAGGCCAACAGGCCTCGTTGGGGCCACTAAAGGCTCCCTTGGGGTTGGCGAGGGTCGCTAGGTTGTGGGAAGGTCCAAGCAACCTTTGTCGGCCCTTCCTGACGGCTATGCAGCGGTCATCGACAAGGATTTGGCCAAGCCATCGATGTGAATATTTTTATTCTTTCGCTTTTAACCTTATTTTTAATTTAATTTAGTTTATATTATTTTAATATTTTTTGACTTGACCCACGGTCAACTTCAACATTATCACTGCCTGTCTTAAGAAAATAATAAAATAAGATATATTAGCATTTTTCTGTCGATCTAGTTGGATATATTGAGCATTTGATGAAATTTAAGTTTTAATCGCATTTTTAATAAATTATAGGATTCAAATGTATTTTTATTGTAAATTTTAACGGTTGGTCCTTTTCCACCGTCATTGATGCTGTTCTGAGCAACCCATGGATGTGCTATCACATTAAATATGCTTCCCTTGGATTGGATCAGCTCTCAACAGCCATTGATGCTCCTCACATCCTTTTGGTTTTAGCTCCCTTGCTTTGTTCTTGGCGAAGTGAGCTCGACGGAATACCGACAAGCCCGCGCTAATGTTTGTAAGGTGCACGGTTTTTTTTATCTGTTTTTCGATTTTCAGTTTAACTTTACCCATTTTGAGCATCCCACCAGATACTGTTTCATTTCTTGATCGTGAATCGTTTGCTGCATAATCTGTAACTCGTCCTTTTTGTGTCTTAGGTTGGCGATTATTGATTAGAAGTTAAATTTGTTGAAAAGGGCTAAACTTTTTCTGACTCGAGGGCCTGAGTCTCTCCACCAGCTCAGTCAATTATGCATGATTGCATATTGTGTTGGCCCAATGCTGTTTATGGGGAAAATTACTAAAAAAGTTCTAAAACTACTGTAATTGTGCTAATTAAGTTATAAAATTATTTTTTTAGCGAATTGAGTCATAAATCTTTTATAATTGTGTCAATTCAGTCAATCCAGCCAAATTTAGCTAGTCGGCACTAAATTGACACAATTGCAAAAATCTTATGACTTAATTGGCCAAAAAAATAAGTTTACAATTGAATTGGCGTAATTATAATAGGTTTAGGATTATTTTGATAATTTTTCGGTCGTCTGTGTGTACGCATTTCAGTAGAAGTAGATCTGCACTTGAATTCTCTGTTTTGGTTTACTCTTGTGTTCTCCAGAGTTTCAACTTGAATTGAAGCCTTATAAGCAGTAAAGTTTTGAACTTTTGGAACGTATCCTGAATTGTGAATGGATTCTAAAGGAGAACGTCGAAAAGGTGGCGAAATCACCCTGTCGGAGAAAAGGAATGTCAATGGAAATGAAGTACATGTGGACATCTCGACTGAAGGGGATGCAAAAGTTGTGTCTTCCAATGCTAAAGAATCTCCTGTTAGGAAAAGGAGTCTCAACAGGTCGGTGTTCTCAAAACCGAAGTCGAGGTTTGGGGAGCAACTGTATCCTTTTGATGCCACTATGTTTGAAGAAGAGCCCGCTGCACTGTTGCAACAACAAGTAGGTGGGAACTCTCCTTTCAGAGGGTCATTAAATCGGGCATCGCCCAATAACAGAGCGACGCCTTTGGCCAGGAATGTTCCTGTCACTCCGAAGACACAGCCCGTGGCATCTCCAGGACCAGCTAGAGGAGGGGGTGAAGAGGAGGATGACGAAGAGATATTCGAAAATTACACTCTTGAATCGAGCAAAGCAAAGCATAAGAGGATAAAGACCAAGGCTTTAGTTGAATGGACCGTGTTTTTTCTCATTTTCGGGTGCTTGGTGGCTAGTTTATCGGTCGGTCAATTGGAAGCATCTAGGTTATGGGGTTTAGAGATGTGGAAATGGTGTGTACTTGTGACGGTGCTATTCTCTGGCATGTTGGTTACCAATTGGGTGATGCATTTCATAGTTTTCTTGATTGAGAGGAAATTTTTACTTCGGAAAAAGGTACTCTACTTTGTTCATGGTTTGAAGAAGAGCGTTCAAGTTTTCACTTGGTTGGCCTTAGTTCTTCTCACGTGGGTATTGTTATTCAATCGAGGCGTCAGGAGGTCGAAGATTGCCAATAAGGTTTTGGATTGCATAACCTGGACTCTTGTCTCGATTCTTATCGGTTCATTCCTATGGTTCTTAAAGACTTTACTGCTGAAGATATTAGCATCGAGTTTCCATGTGACTACATTCTTTGATCGAATTCAAGAATCGATCTTCCATCACTACGTTTTGCAAACCTTATCCGGGCCACCTCTAATACAGCAGATTGAGAGGGAGGGGAAAGATCCAAGTGATCGCCAGCTTAGTTTCAGAACTATGAAGAAAGTTAAAATGGGAAAGGAGAAGAAGGTGATTGATATGGGGAAGATATATAAGATGAAGCAAGAAAAGGTTTCGGCTTGGACAATGAAGATGTTGATTGATGCAGTGATGAATTCGGGGCTATCGACCTTGTCGAATACTTTGGATGAAAGCATCGATGATGGAGGAGTTGAGCAAGCGGATAAGGAGATAACAAGCGAGATGGAAGCGAGGGCGGCTGCATATCACATTTTCAATAATGTGGCTCAGGCGGGTTGCAAGTGAGAAACGAAAGAACTCAGCAGATTAACGGATTGTTTGGTCTTTTGATAACCATATCGTATTTTTTGCAGTTACTTCGATCAAGATGATCTTAGGAGATTCATGATCAATGAAGAGGTGGATCTTATCTTCCCATTGCTTGAAGGAGCAGAAACTGGAAAAATTGACAGAAAATCTTTGACAAACTGGGTGGTCAGTGCATTAATGTTTAATTCATTGAAATTTTTGGCTATTGCCCCCTTTCATGTAAAGAGCAGTTAACATGCGTTGTCTTTCCGCACTCTGTCTTCGTTCCAGTGGTCTGTATTTTAATGTGAATTTGCTGAGAAGTGAAGCGAGATTTCAACGTGAGATACAATCCTTTTACAGGTGAAGGTTTATCAAGGCCGCAAAGTGCTGGTACATGCTTTGACCGACACGAAAACAGCAGTAAAGCAATTGAACAAGCTCGTGGCAGGAATATTGATCGTTATTACCATCATCATCTGGCTTCTTTTGATGGAAATTGCTACGACCAAAGTACTAGTCCTGCTTTCGTCACAGCTTCTGGTGGCAGTTTTCATTTTCGGCAACACGTGCAAGACAATATTCGAGGCTATCATCTTTGTGTTCGTTATGCATCCGTTTGATGTTGGCGATCGTTGTGTTGTTGATGGTGTTCAGGTAACTCTAAAGAGAAACACTCCCAATTTTCTGTTGAGATGAGTCTGACCTTTAGCAATTCATATTTCTCATGGCAGTTGATGGTGGAGGAAATGAATATCTTGAACACTGTCTTCTTGAAGCTAAATAATGAAAAAATCTACTATCCAAATTCGGTTTTGGCTACGAAACCTATAAGCAATTACAACAGGAGCTCAGACATGGGCGATATAGTGGAGTTCTCGATTGATTTTATGACTCCAATGGAAAGAATTGGAGCAATGAAAGAGAAGATAAAAAAGTATGTTGATGAAATTGCTACAGTTTCCTTCATTTATTATTGCAAATGTTATGGCCTATACGAAAGATTTTTGGTGGCCATTTTTTCTAATGATTAGCCTTCTTGGTCAGGTACTTGGAGAAAAATCCGCAACATTGGCACCCGAACCACAACTTGATTGTGAGTGAGATCGAGAATGTGAACAAGATTAAGATGGGGCTCTACATCAATCACACGATGAACTTCCAAGATTATGGAGAGAAGGGCAGGCGGAGGACTGAACTGTTCATGGAGCTAAAAAGAATTTTCGACGAATTGAATATTAGATATAATCTCCTTCCTCAAGAGGTACATCTTTGCCAGATTGAGAATAAGAAACAGTCGTGAAGGGCAGGTGATGACTGCACTTGGCTGTTGAATGAATGCTCTGACAATCTTGCATAATCAGTGGACCTGTCCGCTTGCTGGTAAAGGAGGTGACTAGATCTTTAATAAATTTGGGCCACCTCATTGTTCTTTTCACATGGCGATGGAGCGAGGCCTACAGAAGACAGTTGCATTGCCTCGGGCATGTCAAGACGATCAAAAGACCAACTACTGATGATATCTGGGGATTGCAAAGCATACCTAAATCTTGTTCTGTCTTTTGGACGTTTTGCGACACATTTTTAATATTTTGGCTTTGTGACTCTGTTCCGGTTGTATTTTGAAACATGAGGCCGTCGGGTATGAATGATGTCAGTGAATGTAGTCTATCTTTTACTTACCACCAGTATGAGTTATTTGCTCAGCCAAATACGTGTGATCATACGCATGTCTTCTGCACATGAATGCGCGCTCAAATGGGCCTCGGTGTGTGCATGTCTTGGTGAGGTTCCGGCTGAAGAGCTGAGGTTTGTCCGCGCACGTGCGTTAGTGCAGGTGCATGTGTATGAAATCGGTGGTTGTGATGTCATGCTGCATTATCAAATGATCATAGGCATTGTGCCCATTCTGAGTTTGCCATTGTACACATATTATCCGCTTTGAGCCGAGACCCGCACGGTTTTGTTCCTCTGGGCTTCACCCAAGACTCGCAGTCTCACCTCTCCCAAATCCCCTCTTCTTCCTTGACTCAAAATGGGTTACAGACCCATATTTTAACCCACATTTATGAAAGTGGGTCATATATGACTCATTTTAAAATTGAGATATAGGCTAGATATGGGTTTCAAAAAGAAAAGCCTAAACAAAATGGACCTTATTTGGGTATGGGTTCAAAAAAAAAAGTCTAAACAAAATGGGTCTTATTTGGGTCAGATATGGGTCATTAGTGTCAATCCTTTCTCTTCCTCTTCTCCCCTATGCGGACGAACTCCTCCTCGATGGTACCGCTTACAGCATCAACCTTTTCACCCTGACCACCACCTCTACCATCTCTGCCTAGCTCCATTGCCATCTGCCCCGCTCCATGGTCTACATAACCTTGGCGGCATGACTGACCTCGACCCCTCCCAATTTTTTGAGCTCGCCCTCAGACATCTGAGTGCTCGGGTGCTTGGTAGTGAAGATGGCAATAGGGAGGCTGGCAACGGCGATAGGCAAGCTTTGCCTCGCTAGGATTAGGCAAGCAGTGAGTTGTCGACCTCGGCGGAGTCAAAGCTTGCCTGGATCTGGTGAGCCCTAATCTCGCTAACCTTGGCTGAGCTTAGGCACGCCTAGATCTAGCAAGCCGCAAGCTCACCAGCCCTAGCGGAGCCGGAGCTCACCTGGATCTAGTGAGCCTCGAGCTTGTCAATCTTGGCTGAGCTTGGGCTCGCCTAAATTTGGTGAGCTGCGAGCTTGCCAACCGTGATGGAGCTCAGGCCAACGAGCTTGGGCCAGTCATCACCGACGAAGGAAGACAAAGGGAGAAGAACAAGAAAATAAAGAAAAATAAAAGAAAATAAGTAATAATAAAAAGTTTGAGTTTTTTTAATTTTTTTAATTTTCCAAAGTATTTCAGTTTAAAGGTGTTCGCATTTTTTTTTATTTACTAATTTTTATAGTTTTGTTTACTTTTTAAATTTAATGTGAATTTTTTATTTAAACAACTTATATGTGAACAGCTTAAAGTGAATTAAATGGGTGAAAGCGGATTTTCCTAAATTGAGTTAAATATTAATGTGTTCAATAATATAAGTCATGTTGGGTATGAGTTGGGTTAGGTATGGGTCGTCAAATTTACATTGCATAAAAATGGGTCAAAATAGGTTAAACAAGTTAATATAGGTTGGACCATCTTCGAGCCGATTCAAACTCGACCCGACCCGACCCACCTGACACCCCCACACATTGCCGACCCTCGTAATGACACAGGCTTGTCATGGCCTCGCCAACTGTGGGGGATTGGCCTCACCCCGATCTGGGCGAAGCTAGCTCAGCTGTGGCCCCTAGGCCTTACCCAAGGCCTCAGTGAGGCCGACCATTGTAGGGGATGTAGGGGGAAGAAGAAAAACAATAAGGGTTTAAGAACATAGGAAGAAAGGAAAATAAAAATAAAATAAAAAATTCAAAAAATATTAGAAAATTGCCACATCATCAATGCCAAACAACCGATGCCGGTCGGCGTCCACGTCAGCGTCGACCGACCAAATTTGGCCGGATGGACTGAATTGTCACAATTACAAAAGGTTTAAAACTATATTGGCAAAAAAAAGATTAGGATTGAATCAGCACAATTGCAATAAATTTATGACTTTTTTTATAGTTCTCCCTATGTTTAATTCATTGTCACTTTGTGTTGCTGCCCTTTTCCATGTATAGGGCAATTAACATGCATTGTCGCTCCGCACTCTTCTTCTTCATTCCAGTGATCGGTCTTTTAATACGTGAATTCGACGAGAAGTGAAAGGAGATTTTAGCATGAGATACAATCCTTTTGCAGGGGAAGGGTTATCAAGGCCGTAAAGTGCTAATAGGTGCTTTAACAAACACAGCCGCAAGGCAATCGAACAAGCTCATGACGGGAATATTGATCATTGTTACCATCATCATATGGCTTGTTTTGATAGAAACTACCACGACCAAAGTATTAGTCCTGCTTTCGTCACAGCTTTTTATGGCAGCTTTCATTTTCGGCAACACATTCAAGGCGATATTTGAGGCCATCATCATCTTTGTATTCGTTACGCATCCATTTGATGTTAGTGATTGTTGTGTTATTGAAGGTGTTCAGGTGACTCCCAAGAGTCCGACTCACAGCAATTCATATTTCTCATGACAGTTGATGGCGGAGGACATAAGTATCTTGAACACTTTCTTCTTGAAGCTCAATAACGAAAAAACCTACTATCCAAATTTGGTTTTGGCTACGAAACTCGTAAGCAATTACCACAGAAGCCCAGACATGGGCGACGAAGGGGAGGTCTCGATCGAATTTATGACTTCATTGGAAAGAATTGAAGCATTGAAAGAGAAAATAAGAGCAAAGTGGACGGAGTTGCTACAATTTCCTTCATTTCCCATTGCAAATGGAATGGCCGACAGAGACTTTTTCGCTGCAGGACTGTATGAAAGATTTCCTAAAGCCATTTATTCTAATTATTCTTGTCAGGTACTTGGAATTGATTGTAATTCAAAAGTTCTCAATCATGCTTGATTCTACAATAACAAATTCAAAATTGATTGATGACTTGCAAGAAAAATACATATGCACTTACTCACATTTTGTTTAACGCTTGTATTTAGCATTGTGAATAACTATCTAATTAATCGAAATAAATGGTTGTTCGATCTAGATTTGAAATTTGAACAAATTATATCGTCCATTGTTGGCATCCAATCTAATACCAATGCAATTTTTTCCATGTGAGTGATTAGCTTCTCAGCAAATTGTGTTGGGTTACAATCAGATGAACTTCTTTCAACTACTCCTATCCTTATCTCGTAAAGGAGCACTAGATTATTAGAGAGTCCAATAAGGAAAAAGAAAAAAAGAAAAAAATTTAATTAGCTTGTCTTTTTGCGATACGTTTGATTGTCCTTAACAGGGCATAGTATCATATAAGTGAATATCAAGTAAGAGCATTGTGGGTCATATCATCCTAATTAATAGGCGCATATGACAGGACCCATGAGAACATGAGACCAATGAAATGATCAAACGATAATGTCACAAATGATTGGACTGCATAACATTCTCAATAAATTCTTTTAGGAGGATGTTGCAGAATAAACTTGCGGGAAGAGATGTGTAAATCATGGTTGAGATGGGGACCTTTCAGATTACTTAATTAAATGCACTTTAATAAGATTGGCACGAAAGTTATGTGATATGCTAGTGCAAAAATTATTCAAAAAAATTTAAATTTATTATACAACGGTCAATGTCAATACAAATTTTATTTGAATTGAATTAAAAAATAAGCTTTTTAAGAAAAAGACGGGGTTTCAACCCGACTCTCGTTGCCGCAGCCCCATCATCATCGAGAAGGGGATGGCCAGCCGGGGTCATCGGGAAATGTGTAAATCAACAATAAATCGCTCAATAAGCATAATGGCCCACATTGATGCAGTGCGACAACTCTACCGGAACAAATTAAGGAGATGGCGGCATACAGAGGAAGAATAGAGAAATAACAGAAGCCAAGTTTTTTTTTTTTATTTACTTGTCGCGTCATGACACGTAATTTTCATTTTGGCTTTTAGAACACGTCAGTCCATGACATGGCCATACACAATCTCGAGACATACTCTTGTACGGACACGCGCTGCGTGCATCACATTCATGGGCACCTTACATAAAGAAAGGTGGTTTCTTTTTTTTCTTCTTTTCTTTTCTTTTTTTATGCTATTTTTTTAAATTGACCTTGTTAAAAAAAGTCCCATGAAGTCGTGGAAACTTCTAAATCAATTTCATAAATTTAGTGAGACTAATTTCTGTCAATTTCAATTGCTGCAGAAAAAGGACGACTACTTTTCCACAAAAATAATATATAAGAATGACTGAAAAGAAGGTCAAGCTTTGTCACCTCGCCGCCTGTCTCATCACGGTAGTCTTAGAAACCCATGCGTGTACTATTATTTTAAATACGCTTCCCGAGTTGGAGCACTGGCTGAACAAAATCTTAATGAACATAGGACGAGGGTTTTGTCTCCCTTGGATTGGCTTAGCTCTCAGCAGCCATTCATGCTCCTCAACAGTCTTTTTGGATTTAGGTGTCTTGCTTTGCTCTCGGGGAAGTGAGCTCAACGGAAAACTGACAAGCCCGCGCTAATCTTTGTTAAAGGTAGGCGGTTTTCTTGATCTTCTTTTCGAATTTCTGTTTTAAACCTTACCCATATTAGCATCCCACCAGATCATTTGACCGTTTCATTTCTTGATCGACAATCATCTGCTGCATAATCTGTAGCTCTTCTTGTATTCCGTGTCCTGAGTTGGTGATTATTGATTAGAAGCGAAATTTGTTGGAAAAGACTAAACTTTTCCTCCAATTTGTTAGAGTCAATCCACGAGTTTAGTTTATGAATATGTTTGGCTTAGCTTTCTCAAGGAATTTTCGGTCTCTAAAACCCTTTGGGAAATGCAGGAGCGTTTGGTAAGCATTTTGAAATAGTTTTCAGTCATATGTTAGCCTTGGAAATGCTAAAAACCTAATATTACTCCTACTCAACATTTTAAGGTAACATTTGCAAAATGTTGAAATTAGGATTAAAATATTTTTTCCCTTTCAAAATTACCCTCATTAATTTTTTAGTTTTTCTGGTTTTGCCATTCCTTGTAACTGTTCATTTTCTTTGCGCAAGGGTGAAGGGCCGACGGCCACTTGGGCCTTGCGACCTCGGGCGACCCTCACCCAAGGGAGACTCTTGTGTTGGCCTATTGCTGTGTCTGTACGCATCTCAGTAGACTCTTATGTTCTCCAAAGTTTCAACTTGAATTGAAGCGTTATAAAAGACAAAGTTTTGAACTTTTGGAACGTGTCCTGAATTATGAATGGATTCTAAAGGAAAACATCTAAAAGGCAGCGAAATCACCATGTCCGAGGAAAGGAATGTCAAAGGAGATTATGTTACTCTGGACATGATGAATGAAAATGCGGAAGCCGCGACTGAGGGCAAGAGCCTGAAAAGTTCGTCTTCCAAGGAATTGGAAACTGCCGCCCCGAAACAAACGGGGTTGGATTTACTCCGCCAGGCACTGACTGAATTCGGCACCGAAGTTGCAAAATCAACGCTGATAAGCCAGAATAAGCCGCCTCGACCTCCCAATGCTAACGAAGCTCTTATCAGGAAGAGGACTCTCAACAAGTCAGTGTCGTCGAAATCAAAGTTGGGGTTTAATTCTTAAGGTGACTTTACATCTGAGGTAGCTAAATCGGTGCAAGGAAACGATGACGAAGAGATGAAGAAAAAAGTCACTCATGAATCGAGCAAAGCACCAGATCAAAAAAAATTGAGCAAAGCAAAGCCTAAGAGGATAAAGACAAAGGCTTTAGTTATGTGGACCGTGTTTTTTCTCAATCTGGGGTGCTTGGTGGTTAGTTTGACGGCCGATCAATTGAAAACATTTGAGCTATGGGGTTTCGAGATGTGGAACTGGTGTGTACTTTTAATGGTGCTACTGTCTGGCATGTCGGTTGTCGATTGGGTGATGCATTTCATTGATTTGTTGATTGAGAGGACCTCTTTACTTCCGAAAGAGGTACTCTATTTTGTTCTTGTTTCGAAGAAGAGCATTCAAATTTTCACTTGGTTGGCCTTCGTTCTTCTCACATGGTTACTGTTTTACAATCGAGATACTAATAGGTCGAAGATTGCCAATAAGGTTTTGGATTACATAACATGGACTCTTGTCTCGATTCTTATCGGTTCATTCCTATGGTGCTTAAAGACTTTACTGCTGAAGATATTAGCATTAAGGTTCCACGTCACTGCATTATTTGATCGAATTCAGGAGTTGATCTTCCACGAATACATTTTGCAAACATTATCCAGGCCGCCTCTTGCAGAGGTGGCTGACAGTGTGGGGATAGAACATGGTGCCAGCCAGTTTAGTGTCAGAACTATAAGGAAAGATATAGTGAGAAAGGAGAAGGTGATTTATACGGGGAAGATCAATAAGATGAAGCAAGAAAAGGTTTCGGCTTGGACGATGAATAAATTGGTTGACACAGTGAGAAATACGGGCCTATCTACCGCATTGCATAAGCGGGATAAATCAGATATGGAGATAATGAATGAGACGGAAGCCAGGGACGCTGCCAATCGCATTTTCACAAACGTCGCTCAGCCAGAGTGCCTGTGAGAAAATGAAACAGTTCAGCAGATAAACTGATAGTCTGGTCTTTTGCTAACCATATTGTATTTTGTGCAGGTGCTTAGACGAAGACAATCTTCAAAGATTCATGACCAAGGAAGAGGTGGATCTTGTCTTCCCATTGCTTGAAGGAGCAGAAACAGGACGAATCGACAAACAATCTTTGACAAACTGGGTGGTTAGTGCATTTATGTTTAATTAATTGTAACTTTGTGTTGCTGCCCTTGAGCAGTTAACGTGCATTGTGGCTCCTCACTCTCCCTCTTCATTCCAGTGTTCTATCTTTTAGTATGTGAATTTTCCGAGCAGTGAAAGGAGATTTCAGCATGAGAATACAATCCTTTTGCAGCTGAAGTTTTATCACGACCGTAAAGCACTGGTAAATGCTTTGACTGACACGAAAACAGCAGCAAGGCAATTGAACAATCTCGTGATGGGAATATTGATCGTTATCACTGTCATCATATGGCTTCTTTTGACGGAAATCGCTACGACCAAAGTACTACTCCTGCTTTCGTCACAGCTTGTCACGGCAGCTTTCATTTTCGGCAACACATGCAAGACAACATTTGAGGGTGTCATCTTTGTATTTGTTACGCATCCATTTGATGTTGGAGATCGTTGTGTAATTGATGGTGTTCAGGTAACTCCCAAGAGAAACCCATTCCACCTTTATGTCGAGATGAGTCCAACTTACAGCAATTCACATCTCTCATTACAGTTTACGGTGGAGGAGATAAATATCTTGAGCACTGTCTTCTTGACGCTCGATAATGAAATAATCTACTATCCAAATTCGGTTTTGGCTACGAAACCTATAACCAATTACCGCAGAGGCCCGGATGTGGGTGACAAAGTGGAGTTCTCGATTGAATTTACAACTCCATCGGAAAGAATCGAAGCAATGAAAAAGAGAATAAAAGAGTACGTTGATGGAGTTGCCGCAATTTCCTTAATTTCTTATTGCAAATGGAATGGCCGATACAGACTTTTTCGCTGCAGGACCGTATGAAAGATTTCCTAAAGCCATTTCTTCTAATTATTTTTGTCAGGTACTTGGAGATAAATCCGCAACATTGGCATCCGAACCACAACGTGTTTGTGAGTGAATCGAGAATCAGAACAAGATTAAGATGGGACTCCACGTCAATCACAAGATGAACTTCCTAGATTATGTAGAGAAGAACAGGCGGAGGACTGAACTAGCCTTCCAGTTAAAACAAATTTTTGACGACTTGAATATTAGACATGATCTCATTCCTCAAGAGGTCCATCTGCGCCAGAGTGAGAATAAGAAGCAGGCGTTAAGGGCAGCTGATGATTAAGCTGTTGAAATCTCTGACAATCTGCCATTCTTCGTCCGCTTGCTGGTAGATGACTAGGTTCCTGATAGACTGGGCTTACGTAACTGTTCTTTTCTCGTAGTAATGTAGTAATGGAGCGAGGCCTCCACAAGCCAGTTGCATTGCCTTAGGCGTGCGAGGCGTGTCGAGACAATCGAAAGGCCAACTGTTACACAATAACTGGGGATTGCAAAGCATACCTAAAGCTTGTTCATCCTTTAGACGTCTTGCTATAAGTTTTGGATAGTTTGGTTTGGTGACTCGGTCGCCATTGGCTTTCGAAACATATGTCAGTGAATGTAACGTACCTTTCATTTACCACAAGCTGCCATGGAATGAGTGCACGTCATATGTATGTTTGCCCATGAATGCATGCTCACCTGTGCCCTTGCGTGCGCATGTGCTCGGAAAAGTTCAGGTTCCAGCTAAAGACCCTGCTTGTCTGTGCACGTTCATTAGAGCATGCACATGTGCAAGCTAGAAATTGGAGGTTATGACGTTAGGCTGCATTATCAAATGATCATAGGCATTGTACCGATCCAGAAGTTCGACCGTAGTGGGCGCGTGGCATAAGTACTGTCTATGTAATACTGTGAAGTTCCAAGCTCTCTCCTATGCGATATGCAATCAAATTGCAATCAGCTCATTTCAAATATGTGAAGCACCTCATCTAAGCTCGAATAAGGGGAAAGAAAAACATTGAATATGCCAAGAGAGGGGTCCAACATTCAGAAAGGTACTAACCTCAACATTAATGACAACATGGCTGCATGTAACTGAGGCACGTACGCACAAAATCATGTTTCTTTATTGGCAAAATGACATGATAGTTCTTCTCAACTTTGACTCAATATGTAATTTGGTTCCAGAACTTTTAATTTGTTCAATTTATTCTATAAACTTTAGCCTAATATATAATATAATTCCTGAACTTTTAATTTGTTCAATGTAGTTCTAGAATTTTTGTTATATATTCAACATAACCCATTAACTATATGAAAATATTCAATATAATCCATTTTAATTAATTTAAAACTTGGAACTACAATAAATATTTTCATACAATTTAAAAACTATTTTAAGCATATATCAAAAATTTAAGAACTACATTAAACAAAGTAAAAGTTCAAAGACCACATTAAATATTAAATTAAAGTTCAAAAACCAAATTACACATTGAACCAAAATTAAAAGATTGTTTATATCATAATCCCTTCTTTCTTCTCGGTGTCATTTTGTAAGTTCCAAGGTTTTGAGCAATCTTCTTCTCTTCTAGGAATCCAAGATTTGTTACTACAAGCGTCGGCAGTGGAACTCTAAGCAAACGATGATTTTGAAATTTTGTCATCAACAAGGGCCAGTACTACTTACTAGATGACTCTGCATTATTTTGGATATAACTGAAAACACCTTCTAGCCAAATTCTTTAAAGCAGAAATCTCCACCAAAATTCGTAGCGTGATCTAGGAGAACTAAGCAGTAGCACAAGCTATGAGAAAGTTACATTGAGGCATATAGTACTGTGAGGACAAAACATCATGCTGAGGTAATAACATGATCAGAACTGCCGATTAAACTACTGGAATCTCGATGTTGGTGGTCACCACTGGTGGAATATATTCCTCCTCTTCCTTCGGGGGATGAATAGTCACCAGATCAGGCAATGGAGTCATTGGTCCTTGCTTGCCCTTGGGATCCCAGTCAAGCATGATTTTGACCTTGATGCCAAGCACACCCTGATCGATTCAAGAGAAAAAGGAATAAGATTTCACCAGGAGCTAGCCTTGGCGAGATGGAGCAATTACCAACTTGCACATGATTCTTAAGAAAAAAGGTGAGGAAGGGTGTGGTGCGGATTTGAAGAAGGAAGTCTCACCTGTCTTAGAAGAACATGCCTGACAGCAGAGTCAATATACTCGTTGACAGGTTGACCGGAGGATATCATGTACCCATCCTTGAACTTCATCGATTTAGCACGTTGAGCACGCAACTTCCCACTCACAATGACCTGCATGATCACCCAAATTTCAGAACTTCCTGAAGCTTTAGCACTGAGAAAAATGGAGGTGAAGGCAAAAACAGTAGATAACCAGATTTCCATCATAAAACATACCTCACATCCCTTGGCACCACTCTCCATCACAAATCGCAGAACACCATAGCAAGCCCTACATAATAATCGACAAATTTCAACGAATCTTCCCAATTGTTCTCAGAGGGAGATGACGCAAAAAAACAAATGGCCACATATAACGGGTGTTGCCAATGGTACAAGATTGCCCCATTGCAACAACATGAAGAAAACCTGGAGATGTTTTCAAGCTTTAAAACCTTTAGACGTATAAGTCTCCCACTACAAGCACTTAATAAGAAAATAACATCATCACATTGAGAGAGAGGCAAGCCCATGTCGTTCAAAAGCAGGGATAATAAGCCCCTGAGAACCGGACAGCAAATGATCTATGCATAGAATAACACCTGATGGGAGACTAACAGATGCAAAAGTATATGCAGCAGAGAATTTTTGACTGATACAAAATAGATTGCACACCAATCTACGCATGTTTCTATGATCAAATGAAAGGAAGAAAAAAAAACCATCAGGCAACAGTAAAACTAAATGATTCCACAAGATGGCTGAAGAAAAGAAACCTCTACTTTCGGCCATCCAGATTTGTCCCCTTCAGCCCTATAGGGGCTAACTTAATGAAGAAATATGATCTCTATGAAACACTAAAATTCTAAGAAAAGACAAGAAGATAGGAGTGATGTTAGGATTAGTCTCACAATCACCACAAAATAGAGAGTAAAGGTGAGAAAGAAAAAATCAAGACATTGGGTTTATCTTAATTCGCCCTTATACTAGGGCTCCATCCAGCAAAAGGATTCCATTACTTCAGGTACGTGCGCCAGCAGTGAGGCCAACAGCCACATGCTTTTCTCATAAGTAACTTTTGCAAGTGATGAAACCAAAACTCCCACAAAATAAAAGGGAACCATAAAACTTGACTGTCCTCGGATGATATTAGTACTTAGAAAGCCACCAACTCACCCTAAAGATGGTCCAATAAAAGAAAACCGGAAGGTCTCGATATTTAGGGGCGTGCAACGAGAACCGCCCAAACCGGAGTGGACCGGCCGGTTTTGGGCAGTTCCTGTAGCCAGCAGTCCAATTCCCGGTTCCCATTCTTGGAATCAGTGGCCGGTCAGTCCAATTCTTGGTTCCAAGGTCTGAACCGGACCGACCGGTAGTTTTTAATATATATATTTTAAAGTTTCTTAAGAATTCGGAAAAAAAAAATCTTCAGAATCTTAGGAAAATACAATTACATGCTGATTAAAAAGACAAATCGATAAAGCAGTGTATAAACAAAATGGGTTATTTTTTAGAACGTACTGTAACATTAACAAATTTTTTCCCGAAAGAGAAAAATTTACCTATTCCACGGGACAAGACCGGTTGGTCGGTCCAATTCCCGGATCCAGGACCGACCAGTCCGGTCCATGGTCCTAGAATTTGGGAACCGGTCCTCCTGGTCCTGTTCCAAGTTCCACCTTGGGACCGGACCGGACCGGACCGGGAACCGATCACCTCTACTCAAGATAGTTCTCTCAAAATTCATTATGAAGATAATCAAGTCAATATTCAGCAGCAGTAAATGGTAGGGGTGGTAGGGGTGTGCAATAGGAACTGCCCAACCTGGGAACCGTCCAATCCGGACCGGACCAGCTGGTTTCGGGGGTTCCCGTAGCCGGTGGTCTGGTTCCGGTTCCCATTCTTGGAACCGGTGGCCGGTCGGTTCGGTTCCTGGTTCCAAGGTGGGAACCGGACCGACCCGACCCGACCCGACCCGTCCCGACACGACCGGACCGGACTAGTAGTTTTTAATATATATATTTTAAAGTTTCTCAAGAATTCGAAAAAAGAAGAAGAAAATTCTTCAGTCTTAGGAAATTACAATTACATGCAGATTAAAAGGACAAATCGATAAAGCAATGTATAAATGAACCGGGTTATCTTTGAGAACGTACTATAACATTAACAAATTTTTTCCCGAAAAAGAAAAATTACCGGTTCCGCTGGACCGAACCAGTCAATCAGTCCGGTATCCAGTTCCAGGACCGACCAGTCCGGTCTACGGTCTTAGAATTTGGGAACCGGGAACCGATCACCCCTAGTAAATGGAATGCACTACAGTCGAGTTGACCAAACAACACGATGAACAAATTGACTAAAATTTAACAAAACATCTACAAAAAAAACTAAGGGGGAAGTGTAGTCAGCACAAAGAAAAAGAAGGTGATGATTTATGTTTGGCAATCATATAAGTGGGTGCCATTTAGAGTTGTGTCATGTACCTCCGAACAGCCAGGCCTCCCAAGAGCTTGTATCGCAGAGACTCCGCCTGAGCAATGGCACAAAGGCCCCTGTTGTTAACTTTCTCGGCATACAACTCCACACCATTTTCAGGGAACTTGAAGCGTTTCTGGACAACAGAAGTCAGTTCTCGAATCCTTCTCCCCTTCTCTCCTGTTATGACAAGAATTACGCAACTGATAACATCAACCACACAAAGTGCTCGACCATGAATTTTTTTGGTACTCTGTCAGCATTAAGATAAAAGATGCACAGTTGGATCGTATTGTCATTATTTAATTTCATTTATTTGAAAAGTAATAGGCTTGTCAGTAAAAGGAAGGAGGCAGTGAAAGCAATGCAGACAAACAGAAGAGAGGCAAGACAAGGTCAGGCTCAGGAGGAAGGTGAGAAGCAGGCCCGAGATTATTCAGCCAAACTCAACCCAGGAAGAGAAGCAGCTGAAAGTTCAATTTGGACCTAGGAAAAGCCCCACTCATATCTTTTGAGCAAGCATTGCAAAATCCTTAATTGGAGTACTGTATAAATGGAACCATTGGCAATAACCTTCTAACTCTCAAAGTTAATATAATCAAAAGCTACAAATACCACTTGTGAATCTCCTCGTGTCTATCCCATTAACTTCTTTTCCAAGGAAAATTTGAACGCACTGAGGATACAATCATTCAATTAGAACTTTACCAAGCACATTTTGAGTGCGAGTGGCTCTAATGATGATCTCTGTCCGCATGGGGGTAACCCTTACTTCGACCCCAGAGTATCCATCTTCGGCAAGCTCCCTGGTGAGAACCTCATTAAGTTCTGCAAAGAAGACCCCATCTGCCACAAACTGGTGGAACACAGTACAATGGACAGTTTATCAGAAATAGGATTGAAATGGAGACAGTAGCCTCCTATCAAAAGACACACAGACCCCTGTTCAATTCACCCAAGAACAACAATTGTCACATCACTGAAAGAACCAGAAACATTTTCTTCAATGATTCAATGGCACGCAATTAATAAAGCACACCAGAGTAATATCGCAAACTTCCAATCCCATCTCAGCCAACACACTAGTTTACTTTAAGGACTATTCGAACTGCGCCATCACCGATGCTACCATGAGCTAACACACCCATCTGTTAATTTCCCGGGAAAACCAAACAAATTGAAACCGAAACTTGTTACCAATTCTGGAATTCTTCAAAAGCTAAACATCCGACAGCACTAGAAACCACAACCAAATAACTCCCCAACGATCATCAACTAACATGACCCGAAAAACAACACTTGCACCGAATCCCAATCCGCACATTTTCAGCTGAACTTCCCCCAAAAACAATTCACGGCGGCGCACGACCGTGCAGACAATGGATTCGAATCGGATAATGAATCAAGAAAAGCTCAATACTTCATTTTCACTAGCAAGGAACGAGGGAGCGAGCGGGAGAAAGGACCTTTCTTTTCTTGCTGATTTGAGTCGTCATGCTTTTTTTTCCTGCAAGGATCGAGCACGCTCGAGCTCTTCCGCGGCGATTTAGCAGCTACAGTTTACTGCCACTGGTTCTTCTTCCTCCGCCAAAACCCTAATCTTGATATCTCGATCGATCGATCGATAGATAGATCGAGGACTGATACGTCGAGTATTGGGCCTGGGCTTAGCCCATCAAGCCCAGCCCAATGGGAATAACCTTGTGAATTTGCAAGTATACCCTCAAGTCAAGCCTACCCAGTCGGGGAAAAGTATCTATCCTTTCTTCTGCTAACTTTATTGATGATTCGACCACACAAAATAATAATAATAATAATTTATTGAGGACAAAATATATTTTGTAAGTCTTGAAAAATTACATATGATATTATTAAGCACACTTCTCATTAATCAGGCCTTTAAAAAATTTCGGCATTTACTCAAGAAAAATAAATGAAAAATATGATAAATGATCATTATAATGCCGATTTTGTAAATGAAAAATACTCTGTAGTGACATATCAAATCAATTTTGAGAGATTTGAATGGAATTCCTAACTCAAAATCCAAATCCAAGTCCATTATTGTGACGATACAATAATAAAGTTCTAGAACGTTGTTTTGGGATAAAAAAAAGTTTCACTATAATAAATGCCAACACAATTTATACATTTTTTCAAATTTCAAGCGTGGAATTGAAATCCCCCAAATTTCATTCCATTTTAAAAGTTCTAATTGGGACATCTAGTCCATCTATTTATATTTCGATATTTTTTTGTCTATTTGTATCTATCTATTATCTGTACTTCTATATTAATAATATTGTAAATATCTGAATTTCTTGTGCCCGATTATCGTAAAAGTATTCTTGACTTTTATACCCTTTCATCATTCTATCGAAATAAATTTTTGTAGTTCAAACTCTTCATCCTTAAAGGAGTTGTTCCACCCTTACTATAATTATTGATATAATTAAGATATCTTATCGTCAATCTTCTATTTCACAATGTTCATAGTAAACTTTATAAATTTCTAATCAGTTGTTTTATGTTCGCGCATGCTCAGTTCGATTGCTCGCATTCACACGCACGTATTTTTTCTGACGTCGGCATCTACTAATTATGATTTTATATCACAAGGAAAAAAAATTAAAAAATTAAAAAATAAATATAAAAACAAATGGCACGCGCGGCGCACGTGGCCTCGATCTCCTCCGGATTGAAAAGACTTGTTTCACCGGGTTACGTGGGTGGGTCCCGAGTCCGAATCCATCCGAAAAGCGGCCGCAGGAAAAAAAAAAATACACAATAAAAAATAATTTAAGCGAAGTATAAATACCCCCGAAACCAATTTCCCATTCGCTTTCATGCTTCGTGTTCTTCCTGGAATCTGCCCCTCTCTCTCTCTCTCTCTCTTCCCTCCCGACGTGCTAAAACCTCTCTGGAGACCTTAGCGTCGCGCCCCTCCTCCTCCTCCTCCTCCTCCGATCGGTCGGAATCTCCCATGATCTCGAGCACCTCCTGAGGTCCCTTATCCTGCTGGTTTGCTCCGGCGATGGCGATCAGGTTCAAGTTCAGGAGCGCACCGAACTTCGACTCCGTCGACGTCGGGGACGGCCGGCCTTCCATCTCGGTCGGCGACCTCAAGTCCAGGATCCGGCGCCTGAAGAACCTCAACATCTGCTCCGGCTCCGATCTCCTCGTCTCCAACGCCGTCACCGGCGAAGGTACGAGCCTCTTTTCGCCGTTGTTTTTTTCCTTAGAATCGCGGGAATTCGGCTTAGCGCGAGCGCTTTCCGATGGAACGGCGCCCGGAGGTGAAGTGAGAATTGGCGGCAGAGCCCGCTGGGGTCTGGTTGAGGAATTGCGTATGGATGGAACGAGGATGACGAAGTAGTTGCGTGGTTTCGTGAATTAGGCAGGGGCGTGTCGTCGTAACCGAGGCCGGTATTAGTCTAAGATGGAATTGGATGCGCTTTTATCTTGTCTGCGGTGCATGAATTACCGTCGGCTTTGCGGACAGAGGCAATCACTCAATCACAAACCGTCATGGCTATTGGTTCTTATCTTATGCCTCTGGTTTTTGTAAATTATATAGATGCCAGAGTGTACCTGGTTACTGCCGTTATACTAGCAACATTCTGCATGCCCTAATCGAAATGTCACGGTTCCTGAGTCCCGTGCACTTGAAGTTGTATTTATTTTACGTAAGCGCAGGTTTAGCTGCATTTATTTCATATTGATCTCTTCTGTTTTTGCAGAGTACAGAGACGACAATGTTCAAATTCCAATTGGTTCGAGTGTGATTATTAAGAGAGTACCTGCTGGATTTGCATCGCCTCTTGCCATGTAAGATCGGGAGTTGCAAAATAACTCTCTGTAGTTCCCTAATTAGCCAGTCTCTGTCAGCTTAGTGATTCATGCCTATGTTTCGACCGAATTGTCGGCACTCTCGCTATCATCTCATTATTTTCCATATCCAAATTTATATGGTAGGACTGAGGGCAATTAATGATTTTTGTATGCGTATCGTTTTTTTTTTTTTCGCTTGATCATTTACTTCTCACACATAATTTCTTCTTATTGTCAAATCTATGTATTTGTAGCCATCGCAATGATGTTATTGAGAATTTTGGGATCAAGGATATTATCCCTGGCGCTATCTCTTCACCAGATGATAAGGACAGGACTTTGAAGAAACCTTCTCTTTCAGTGGTATGTCATAACTATCAGCTTTGATGACGTTTTAATTTATGTTAATTTTGGCCAAACGTTGGGAGGGTATTCAATGGATATAAGCAAGATTGTTCTCAGACATTTCTATTGACCTATATGCACACTCTAACCCTACTTGCAGCTCACGTCAATCACCTTTTTAACTTTGCCTGAATCTGTTAATTATGATGCTTATCCTTGGTTTATTATCTCGCATAGCAAGTAATCTTTTCTTACTCGCTAGTACAAATCTTTTGTGTCTAATTGCCTTTTCATTCTTCATGTTTTCTTCTTTTTAAAATTTTTATATAAGATCATAGTTTGTTCAATTCCAATATAAGTTCAATTGCTGTTTTCTCGCGTAGAAAGAGGACATCATTGACTTTGATGACTTTGGGGATGATGTGTGTCCTGTTCTCGAGAGATTGGTTGATGACTCCAGCTTCAATGTCGAGAAAAAGTGCAGTAATAGCAATGAAAGCCCCAAAATTAGTGCTATCAGGTGGTTTTGATCTGAACCTGCTTAATTAGATTCACTTTTTTCCACTTACTGGGCTTTAGTGCTAAATGTGTTTATTTTTCTTCGTCGAACTGTTGTTGTGTTCTCAGATGTAATAAGCTAACAACAGAATTAGGTCGGAGATTGGATGAAAGTGATCGGAGTGAGTCTGTTTCAAGAGGTAACTCGCATTCTATATATTGTGTGCTTCTCTCAGCTCTCTTGCCGTGTATTCCACCTTATGTGAACTTTCTTCCAGGTCCCTTGGCCATGGGGATTGGAAGCGACAAGTTGCTGATTGAAGGAAATATTAAAACTGAAGAACCTTCAAAGTTTCAAAAGTAAAGCGCCCTTATATGTTACTCTGTTGTAGTGTGTGTTGTCATTTGTCCCAACAGTCTGAGTCTTATGCTTTATTGGAAATTACAGGGCCATGAATGCCTCTTTTATAGCTACTCAGAATGCTGACCTTCCGTCAGAACTCAAATGCTCTCTCTGCAAGGCACCTTATGATGAAGCAGTGATGATACCTTGTTGCCAGAATAGTTACTGTGAGCGATGTAAGTTTTTTATTCATGTGCTTTCTATGATGTTTATTTAGTAATAGCCTGTTATTCAAAATACTTCAAAGATTGGCAAACATCTACTCAGATGAGCTATCGGGATAGGCGAGTCTTAGGGTTTCATTATGTTGGGCTGAAGGATGTGTTGTATGATCTTCACTACTGTGGACTTGGGATTTGATATAAGAAGATTAGGTTCTCTGGCTAGCCAAATTATATAAAATGTATTGATCTCCTAGCTGTCCTAGGGAATTGAGTTTAAACTTTCTGTACTTTGCATATGCCTAAATGTCCATGATATTCATACTCAGCGGCTATCACATGGAATTTCTTATCAAACTACAAACCACTACAAAGATGTGAAGTGCATCCTTATGGACCTACAGTGAAGCTAGCATGTTTCGTTCTTTGAATTTCATTTGTGGATCAAGTGCACCTCAGTTATTTTCCTTGAATGTTTATTTAACCAGCTTCCTGTGGGGCTAAATGACAAAAAATAGCACATCTGTGTTTTTTGACATGCTTTTCATGATCAATGATTTATCAGGACCTTTTAATTTTTTTGTACTGTTACTCTGACAACATCGGTTTGTTTATTTGGGGCGTAGGTATTCGTCCAGTGCTAAATGAGAAGTCATGCTGTCCAAATTGTTCTGCGAAATGCAGAGCTGAAGATTTGCTACCTAATTTATCTCTCAGGCATGCTGTTGAGATTTTTCTTAGATCCCAGGTTTTTGCTGATGATGTGGATGATGTCCATCATCATGCACCTGGTAAGGGTACTTTCTTCGGTTGTTATTAAGAGGGGATTTTGTTGTTTTCTTTATTCATTCTTCATGCTTTTTGATGAACATTAGATGGGGAATCTGGCATTCAAGGAAAAGAAGCATCTGGTGATTTGACCATTGTTAAGGGGGACTCAAGTGTTGTCAACCTTCCAAAGTAATTGGGAAAGGACCTGGCCATGTCATATCAAAATCTGCCCTAGATTGGAAGTCCAGGAACAAAACAGTGGCACCTGGTTCCTCTTCTGACATTGATGCAACAGAGAGGGAAAGACAGATGTATGAAGAAGAAGTGGACTCGAGTTGTCCTGTAGATCTCAAATATGGAAATTTGGTGGTGTTTCCTGATTCGGAAGTGAAACGCCAGTCCATGCCAGAGCAAGGTACATCTATATGACTAAACATTATGATGTTGCTTGCTGTTGCTCACAGTCAGCCAAGAGGCTTTACTGGTTCGCCTTCTTGGGACAAAGTTCTCTTGCCGAGATGCCATTTTTCAAGTGGAGTAGATTTTTTTTGTGCGTGATATGTTTTCTAGGCAAACTAACAAAATAGAAGACTCCATATTTTCCTCAAGCCTGATATCTTTGTTAGCAAACTACTTTCTTGTACGGTTCGCCTCTTTTGCCTTTTGACTCTACTGTTTTTCCTTGTCTGTCTTCTTTCTGTCATTCCAGTAGATTCTTTCATAAAGAGGAGGAATGGATTGATCAACTCCACAGGTTCGATACATATTTGTATATTTGAAATATAGTGGCATTGGTCTGTTCTTCAATCTGACAGTTGTGAAATTTCAGGTGGGGATGTGAATTTATTGGAGACTGGAAGAGATAGGAAGGTAATGCATATTGGTAGTGCTCTTCATGGGTCTATTCGAGGAGTTGATGTTAATTTTCACAAAATAAGGTTGAATGATCATGTGATGTCTGGCTTGTTGGTGCTCATTGACATGAATCTGCAATTTGAGTTCATGTGATAGATTTGAGTGACTAAAATTTTTATATGACCCATAGATGCTCTCTTTTAAGAGCGTACTGGTGGTTTTCTGCCTTTTTACCAGGATTAAGCTGGTTTTCGTTTTTTTATGTTTGCTCTGTTATATTTTAGTAGACTGGAATCAGACTTGACAGACATGCTTTTCTTTGTACCATTTGATGCTAAAAGTTCAATGACGCTTTGGTGATTTGAGAAGTCATTTGTTTTCACTCGAAATTGTTGGCTCATTTACACCTGTACTTTAATACTGCCTTTTAACTTGATTCAGACATTTTATCCTGTTGTTCTTTTTACATCAATTACTTTCCCAATCTGATCCTATGCCACCTTTTGTGGATGCAGGGGTTCCGAGCCTGTTACATGTGCGGCTCTTTGCATCATTTGATAAGAAATTGTCCACATGCTTCCACACCGCGTCCTATGCCTCCTCAGAGAGGTAATATCTTGCGTCCCTGTCTGTAACCATGTGTGCAGCCATATCCGGGAGACTTGTGTCTGATGATTGTCATTGGGTTCCAGGAAATGCTTTCTTCCCAGATAGTGTCTCTCCATTTGGGAATGCTACTCCCCATGTTGGGCCTTTTGCGGATCAATTTGTTAATTTTGGGATGATGCCCCTCAATACAGCTGTTGTTCCTGCTGCACCTTTATCTGTTCCAA
This sequence comes from Corymbia calophylla, assembly GCA_014182845.1. Taxonomy (NCBI): domain Eukaryota; kingdom Viridiplantae; phylum Streptophyta; class Magnoliopsida; order Myrtales; family Myrtaceae; genus Corymbia; species Corymbia calophylla. The sequence goes on from CM024695.1 coordinate 4,819,736, forward strand.
TGTATATGTCTACGATTTATGGTGGATTGCCTGCCTATGGGTAAGTCTGTTTTAGTTTCTGCTTCTCTAGTGTTATTCCTGAAGGCACAATCTTTTAGAATTAAATTTAGCTGCGCATGATCTTATCAAATTTCGATGCACCATGTTGCAGTGGCTATATGAGTTTGGGAAGCATGGCACCTGTGGTGGGAGTTGGTACAGGCCCTGACCAGAGCTTTCAAGAGCTAAATGATCTTCACAATTGTGAAAAGCAATGGGAACTGACCAAGAAGTATATGACAAGGTAATTTTGTTCCCTATTAGCAGTATCTGATTCATTGCTGTGCCACTAGCTAGATAATTGAGTATTTCATTAGTTGTATACCTGATTATTCACATTAAGAGGAAGCATTGGGAGTTCCATTGGAAAAATTGGAAGATGTAGGCAATTTACTTGAACAAGTGAGAAAGCTGCACATCATGTTCTATGCTTTTGGACATGCTGTTCCATTTGCACCGTAGTCATTACAGGGAGCAAGTCATTAATTTAGCTAATTCTGCCTTATACTTTAATTGAAAATATGCTCATCTGTTGATTTGTTAATGTATCTAATGTCAAAGAAGCACCTTCTGCATTTGTCAGATGAATTCTAGCACTTTTAACCCTTTACCTTTGAAGTGGAAAATTAGTGTTTTGGAAATTCTTCTTCCAACTATAATGTATGTATTAATATAATTTCTCTACTTCTGCCCGATCACTTTTTAAATTGCAATAATTCTTTCTTTGTCTTGACTGCTGACAAGTAATTTGTTGGTTCTTCAGGGATACATCTACTGATTTTGGAGTTGATGATGGTTTTATGAAGAGATGTCATCTTGTCGATGTGGAAAGATGTCAGAAGGATGGTTTCAGCTATTCTGATGAAAGCTTTTCCCAAAAGCCACAAAGAGAGCATCGGCATGGACATAATCTAGACTCAGACATCCACTGGATTGATGGAAGGCATCAGAAGACTTCTCCCTCATCAACTTCAGCTAGAGATAGAAGATTGTATCATCGTGAAGGAATATCTTCTCCAGAAGCAAAAAAAATTCCAAGTTGCTCTAGTAGGCGAGCTAAAGAGAGGCACTATTACCAAAATAAAGAGTCTAAAATGCTTGAAGAGAACATGGCGTGGTTTTCAAGTGATTCAAGTTGGAGTCCCTGTCAGGCTGAAAAAAGAATGGATGTCAAGAGAAAAAGAGATGAATCTAATGTCAAGAGGCGTGACAGAAAACCTTGCTCTCCGGAACTTGATTGTGCACATAAGTTTCCCAGTGACAAGGAAAATAGGATGAGAGACAACAAGTCTGGTCATAGGCCAAGAGAGTCCAGACATTTACGGTGCTGCAGGCATGATGGGAGGTCCATGAATGATGGCCTCATTCAGGATAGATGGAAGATGGTCAGTGGGTCTGATGAGGATGGAGGTAGATTGCAACATCACAAGCGCAATAAAGTCCGGTAGAAGAACTAATATACCTGATTGGTGAGGTAAACCGTAGATGTGTACATACTCATGCTAGGTGATCTATCTGGATTCCTTTTCTTGTGTTAAGACTTTGGATTAGCTGTAGTCTGATTTACAATCATTTTAACATCGATAGAAATTAGGATTACTGGATTTAACGGACAGCTCCCTTGGATACACATAGGTTTTGTCTATATTGTTAGAATTTTCTGATTGTTGACACCTGTCTAATTGATGAATCAGCTTATGGATAATTTCCTTTTGAAAAGATTGTGGATAATTTCCAATTAGTTGTATTTTGTGCTATCTGCTTACTAATGTTTTGACTTTTTTAGCTCGAGTTTGGCAGCCAGCAAAGAACAATTAAACGAGGGGGGATGGTTTATTTACTTAGAGAGTTGTCATGGCCTTAAGCTGTGTGCAACTTCTTTTGGCTTATCATAGTGAAGCCGGTTGAGGTATGTTCTTATGAAAGAGAGAAAAGGAAAACAAGCAATGCCCAACAAAACGCTATCGGTGTTATTCTTTCCCCTCCCATTCGTGGCGTTAGGAATGGCGAATGACCTTCTTTGGTAAGTGCAAGTCTTTTGTGCTCGAGAAAGCTTCGATGGTGATCGGCTGTGTTTATAACTGCTTTCCCATTTTTGTTAAAAGAAAAAGGAGGGTGAGAGAGACGGGGAATTTAGTTCTCAAGGACAAATTCAACCGAACTTTTCTTGGCCATTGAGATTAGGATTTGGAGTCTGGATTCCTTTTATTTTTGCCTTATAGGGAAAACCAAAAGGTATCTTGGTGTTAACAGTTCTCGAAATTCTCTTTTTGCCGTGTGGGTTTCTCCCTCAAAACCTCAGATTCAGTGATCATTCGCACCCAAAATATGCCAGCATACAGGCATAACACATCCATAGATATACCTGTACGTATGTTTTTGCAGACATGTATTTCTACGCATATGTGTACATACATACATACATGCAGATCCCTTGTTTTTCTGGAAAACCGTCCAAGTCCGCATCACTTGACATGTTTACCAAAAAAAGAGAAGCATACGAGTGTAATACATCCATAGAAACACATGTACATATGTTTACACATGTATATCTACAATCATGCGTGCATACGTACCTACATACATACATTCATACATAGATGCAGATCCCTTGATTTTCCGGAAAACCGTTGTGTCCATATTGCTTGACATGTTTACCAGAAATAAAAAATCTATTTTCCAGATGGCGGCAAGGCTGAGTGCTCATCATTTTCTTCCCAAAGCATATGATCCTGTGACCTTCTCATTTTTCTTGACGCATCAACTTTCCGTCAGCTTGCTCTGTCATGCTCTTGCATATGATGTGATATTCCCGACTTGATTTTGTCATTGTGATCTATGTGATGCTCTTGCAGGTAACACGTAAGGTATATTATCCTTTTTGGCTCTTAAAACTTCTTTCGTCAATCTCAGTTTTCTCTTTTGGAAGTGGTTTTCGTCACATCCATTTCAATGAGAAAATTTACGTCCTCGTGTTTTATGCCCTAGCTATGTGGTTTTAGCATGAGAAAATATTGACAATTTTCAGTTTTCTTCTTATTTCAGGTTGAAGATATTGAGAGCATATAGCAATTATTTGCTGAGTGTCCATACCTTTTTCAATTTTCAGAAATATTCTGGTCAATGCATTTTTTAACAGTAATTTTTGCTTTCCTTATAGAAAATGAAAACGGGATGCGTGAAGAATTTTCCCTTGACAGAAGGCATCTTGAGAATTTTTCAGCGACATGATAATGTGAGGAGGCTTGGGCTGTTTGCCCCCCGGTTCAGCACAGTGGACAAGAGCAGCCATAACAAGTGGATGATGACGGCATCTTTCGGTAGGGGATTCGAACATTCTGCAGACGTGTCACCAATCAGAGGGGAAACATCAAGGAAAAAGAACATAAAAATTCATCCTCGCCTTACTTCCCATATTTTAAGTTAAAATATAATCCATCAAATTAATATCATAATACGTAACCCAAAAAATTCAACACCCATCCACACACTCTCCCCGGCTCCCGTGAGGTTTGCTCGGTCCGAAATACCCACTACGGCGTCTACCCTCGCCACTGTTGCTCCATTGGGAGTTGTTGCGGACCCCAAATATGACGACGGCAATGGTTGCTGCGCCAGCCTAAGGCCCGATCAAGGTTGATCTAGTGGCCATGGCTGAGCTCAGATATAGAGCTTGTGTGTCTCTCGAGCCTGCTTGTTGGGGTTCTTGTAGCTCGAGGCTGACCTCGCACAACGTTGGTGACCGAAAGCCGTGGGCTCAATTGGAGCTCTCTTGACCTTGCCTTTGAGAGCCCCGGACGAACTCGTCATAGATAAAGAGTGGGATGTGGGGGGAGGGTTGTAAGCGGCAAGCGAGGAATACAGTATCATGGGTGGGTTGTGTTGTTGAGTGGCAGCTCGATGCTATGAGGGTTGCTCTCGGTTGTCGTCGTGCTACACTGCCGTGTGGGGAGAGCAAGGATACAGAAAGAGCCGGAGGGAGGGGGGAGTGTTATGAGTTGGCATGGGCAAATGGGTAGGGGTGATCAGATTCCAGTCTAGTTACAAGGTGGAATCGGGAATCAGATTAGGATGATTAGTTCCTAATTTTGGGAACTGAGGATCAAATAGGACTATTGGTACTAGCCACTTTAATGAAAGAATGACTGTGCATAATGAAAAAAAGTGACCTCTTAAGATATTGACGGAAACAATGATAGGTGAAGAGTTATTGTGTCATAATTAGTGGTACCGTTAGACAATGTAGTATATAGATCACATTTTACAAATTGTTTTGAAGAAATAGTAAAAGAAATGCATATATGGTCGGTTTGGTCCAATATGATCCAGTTCTCAAAGAACGAGATTGTTCAGATAGTAGTTTCACTTTTAGGAATCAGAAATTGGACCGACACTCCTAAGAGTCAAATTGAACTCGCTAATCCGGTTCGATCATGATGTTTTTGGTTTGGGTGATTTGTTTTGCACACCGTTACAAATGGGGTCTTTTTAAGTTGGGGGAGATGCAAAACGTGGGTTTTAAGACTTGAGGAGGGCCTTGGATACGAAGAGCAAAATTATAATGGGCTTTTGTAACTATCCCAGAGAGAAGAAAGAAACAAAGGAAAAGACAATAACCAATTTAATACGGTAAGGCTTTGGGTGGTCGGCCCGGTGGTCACGGGAAGACATGGGTATTGGGACATTGTCAGAGTTTATGAGCTTTGGATTTTTGTTTTGGGCAGGAAGACCTTACCAAACGAAAAGGAATCATGCGATACCTTGAAACATTGTCAGGGTTTCAGGGAACAAGCTCCACCGAGTTGGATATAAAGTTAAACTCCGAGGGGTGCATTTGACTATGTCAAAGCTAGGAAATGGTTCTGGACACATGATTTGGAGCTCGGAGCTCCTTGTGTTTTCGAGCATTTCCAGATATTAATTACGGAAGACATAAGGAGAATAGATCATTTATTTCACTACTTAAATAACGAGAGAGCTTAATATCTTTTGGTAGGTGTTTCATGTTTTATTTGATCTTTAAATCAATGGTTAAAATCAACACGGGGCTCTAAAATATCGATTGAGCTCATATATGCAAAGATGTAGACACGGTGGGAGATTGGCTGAATCGAAAGCAGATTTTGTGGTCTTGGGCGTGAAAATCCTGTGGATAACTTTTATCCAGCTCATGAACGTTGGGCAAAAGCCAATAACCTCGAAGCATTAAGACTTTCATCAAAATGTCGTTCATGGGGTGTTTTAAAGATGACTTCACATCACATACACTTTTTAAGATGATTTTGGAGTTCAATGTTTGAGTATCTTAGTATATTTTGGTTGTCTTTACACTAAATAAAAGTCGAAGTATAAGCTGCACAATTTGTAATAGCAAAAGGTGCAAAGTAAGGCACCTGTGTTAAAAAGCTCAACCCGAAAACTATAAACACCTCCTCTCAAGTGCAAGTTGAATTAGCAGCAGTACGTGGAATTTGATTGATGAAGGTTGATGCACATATGTGAAGGGGATAACACTAACTTTGATACTATATTGGAAAAATCCAACTCAAAATTTTAAACTAATATGTAGAGGGAGACTAAATGAATATAAAAAACATACTTAGAATTCGTTTTCAATTTATGTGAGACAATATTTCAACAACCCACCTCCATATATTATTAAGTAAATGTAGGTCACATAACATGAAGAATAAACTATACCGCTTCAAAAATGCGAGGCTACTTGGTGAAGGCATCCTTGAATCATGATGACAACATGATTCTTTGACGTCAACAAGTGGGGGATCGTCTATTGATTATTTCACATAGAATCTATTTGTTTGAAAATGTGATTTTTTATGTGATATTTAATCTTCGAAAAGTGTATGTGACGTGAAGTTGTGATGGTCCAATCAGTGCCCTTAAAACAAAGATGTCTGTTGAAGCTATTCCGTGCCAACTTGACAGAGGTGACAAAGCTATGTACATCAAGCAACAAGTGAATGACATGACGATGTTTAATTGGGGGGGATCGTCTATTGATTGTTTCACACAGAATCTATTTGTCTGAAAATGTGATTTTTCATGTGATATTTAGTTTCCGAAAAGTGTATGTGACGTGAAGTCGTGATGGTCCAATTAGTGCCCGTAAAACAAGGATGGCTGTCGAAGCTATTCTGCGCCAACTTGGCAGAGGTGACAAAGCTATTTTTTCAGGCGGTGTGAAGTGTATGGTGATACTCACGAAATGTGGAATTAAGGTCTTTGTCATGAACAAGCACACATACTTCTAGAAACTCTCGTCGCCATCTGACGGTATTTCTATCTTGGGGCCGTCCAAACTTTGCTTTTAGCACGCGATAATCTTATTGCGATTCCTCAAAAGACGAGTTTCGGTCCTAAGAAAGACAGCCGCAACTTGGGAAAATTTCTAGGGTTTTGCTTTGCCTCCGATCAATCACCTTCAAGCCGCCGGGGGAGTGTGCTGGACGGTGCCTTGGCCACTCACTAGTTCCTTTCATGACGAAATCATTAGAGAATATCCACTTATTGTCAAACATATCACCATGCGGTGATTGTGGCTTCTTTCCAAGGGGAGAGGGGGCATTTTGCTTTCTCGAGACCTTAACAGGTGGATGTCCTCTCATCGTATCTGTCCTTCCTTCGCCATGGAAATAAACCAAATGCGCCTTCATTGAAAGTTAGGTGGCTTCCATCAATGTCCATCAGATTGCAACCTACTCCGGATAAAAGTCACTTGCGCTAACGAAAGTCGTGCATTGTGAGTGGTAATTGAATTCGCTAGCCCCTAGGGGTTAATTTGAGCAGTCAGTGGTGGCACGTGATGTCGTTAGAGCCACGATTTCTCCCTACTAATTCGTACTTGGCGCAAGCTCTTGGAGTTAGGTTATCAGGAAATGATTCTTTTCGTAAAATATCTAGTTCAGTCCGGTTTGTGAAAATTGACTTAGGATACCGTTTAACATTGTATCTTTGAAAAGTCAACTAATCAAGTTACGTGACATGCAGGGATCCCTACATACTCGGGGAGAAAAATCATAGCGGACGGTTGATATAGTCACTACTCAATCTCCTTTAGGACTAAAGTAGTAACCTTGACCTCCAAATATCTTTTTCACTGTTTCAACCACTAGACTTTATCCCATCTTCTCATCACATCCCATGGTCCTATTCTATATTACTTCTCCCAACTAGTTTTTAAAACCTCTCCCTTTCGCTGCGGTCAATTTTGCTAACCAGTAGTGTTAAGCTATCGACTGTCTGGAAAACCTTATCTTTTGGCAGGACCATCATTCTTTTTTCCCTAGTAGTACACGGCACTTGAGTAGTGGGGCCAAGAAAGGGGCGACCCTCATTGAAATGACGCAGAAGCAGCCGACTCGTATAATATTCACCACCAAACTCGTGCGAACCGTATAGATCTAGGCTGCATTTGGAGTCATTTTTATATATGTGCCTTCCTTCTTTCCTCGTTGCTAAGGTCGCTTTGCGCGTGATTTTTATAAGCTTTGCGATTGATGTTGATGTGTAGATTCCGATGCCCAACCTCGGCTTCATTGGTTGGGAATTGGAGGAACAGGACCCACATCGCTGGCCCTCTAGCTTGTTTTTTCCTTCTTTTTCTCTAGGGTTCCATGACCTTAAACTTGTAAAAGGTTTCTTTCAATTTGATTCCTCTCGACCCTTCTTTTTCCTTCTCCGTTTAGACTATGAATTCTTAGAGAAAGGGTACCCGATTAGCCGGTCTTGATCCTCTTATCTTAATTATCAGCTTACCTCACTAGCGAAAAAACGAAAGTTTAAGATGTCTTCTGCTCTTTTTAGGACGTCTGCCTTGCCAATTCCAAGACATGGGGAGAAGTACTGTGCTTCTTCGTGAAATCCCAGGTAAGAACAGTGACATGACCTGCCGCGAATTTGGCAATGAGTTAGATGGGATCCTCTGGACTCCAAGATTGCCCTCCATGATTGCAATTACAATCAATCTATTTCGAAGGAAAGGGGATAATTATGGCACAAGAGACAGCAGCCCTGGCCACTGACTAGTTGAATCTAAGTCGTTAGTCGTTAGTCGTGTCTACAAATCATTTTGCGACAATTTCGTCATTGGTTGAATACTCTACAGGAGAGGTACCTTGGGATTGTAGCTCAAAGCTGACGAAGAGTCGGCTGCTTTGATTTATCCTTTATAAACGAATTTGTATTTTTAATCGCGTTAGGAAATATGATAAGAATTTGATGTGCGAATAGATCTTTCAGCTACTCTACAACGCTAGACCCATCAGCTGCAGTAAGCAAATACGTCATAGGAGAGGAAAAGGGCCGGTAAATCTTCGCATTACACGAGTTTTTGAAAAAAGAATCCGAATCCAATCTCACTTCCTCGACACCGACGAAAATTTAAATGTCTTTATCTATCTATCAGAGAGCATCTTTAAATCACGTTAAAATATATTGGCAATGATGCACCCTTGATTGTAGAAGCCATACGGGCGATGATGACCGAACCCTCGGTAATTCTTCACATGACGTGAGTTTCTGGAAAAAGAACCCGAATCCAATGTCACTTATTCGACACCGACTAAATTGACGAAAATTTAAATGTTTCTACCTATCAGAGAGCATCTTTAAAACACGTTGAAATATATTGGTAATGATGTGCACACCCTTGATCACGGAAGCCATACAGGCGATCATGACTGAACCCTCGGTAATTCTTTGCATGACATGAGATTTTGAAAAAAGAATCTGAATCCGATCTCATTTACTCAAAACCAATGAAAATTTAAATTTCTCCATATATCATAGATCATATTTAAATTATGTTAAAATAAATTGGTGATGATGTGTGCACACACCTGATTGTAGAAGCTGTACGAGCGATCGTGACCGAACCCTCAAATCTTTTGTGAGCGAAGGTCACAAAAGTCTACGATTTCCATCGAGTTCTCCTCAACAATGATCATTGAACTTAACCTGAATTGGCCACACCTCCCCAGTCATTTCTTGAAAAGGATGGTAAAGTTCTCCATTTGAAGAGCTTCTAGCAGCTGTTAGGTTTGTCGAGATGTTGACGTTATTTCTCGCAGGTTTTGGTCGACGAAGATCTGCCTTGATTATTCGCAACGAAATTCGTAAGAGTAGAAATGCTTCGTGACCTCTCCTTTCTCTCCTTTCAACGGGCTGACAATACAAAGGAAAGATGGGAACTTGCACGCGATATCATCATTTTTCTTAATTTTTTTTTTTTTTTTTATTATCATATATTTTAAATGGTGGGACAATCGTGTACGTAAGGTGGTCTTATATAGATGGTGAACCCAACTTCATGCTGAAGTTCTAACTTTGTCTATTGCAAAATAAAAATATAGTTACTCAAGACATTTTGTTAATAGCAGTAAATACTTATTTTCATATTGTATAAGGAAATAATGAAGTAAAGTGATTTTTCGGCTACATTGATCTAATGAAATTAAATTTACAAAGAAAGATGGATATTATAATTAAATTGAATTTAAAATTATATATACTCACTTAACAGGATTTTCTTATGAATCTATTTAAAAAGTATACTGATTTTTGCAAAGGGAATTGATAGTTTCTCTACTTAATGAGAAAATCAATAAAGTATCAACAATTCGATCAAGAAAAGTTATGTTTTTATGAGATTAATTCTCTTTTCCCTTAGTCTGATAAAGTGAACAAATTTGATAAGAAAAAGCCAATCCAATAAAGAAGTAATTTATGCAGAAGTAAGAGCCTTGCCACTGTATCTAGGCAAAATAATAAATATATTCGCACGAAACACCATTATTATTAGCAGGGTAGTGATAAATTAATTATAAGAAAACAACCTCTTCTAAACACAATGCCACGATGAAAGGTTGATTATTATCGTTTGGATTTCATTGTTAATTATTTTCGAATATTAAGACCAAAATAAAATCAAAGAACAATAAAAGGTGATTTTTGCAATTAGTTGTTGCATAAGCAAGTATATTTTTCGCCCTAATATCTAATGAAGACATCATAGGTACTTCCAAAGTTTCACGTGCCCGTTCTCTTGAAGCAATTACAACCACTTATTTATTGACTGTCCCTATCTCATTGATATTTATCTCTTTGTTGATGGCATACTTTTGAATTATTCAATAACTTTGACCGAATTGGTCAAGTAGAAAATTTTGTCCCAAAAAGAAACGATGTAGCATACAATTTATGAGGATGATAAGTCCCGTGCAAATTATCATATTGACTTTGAACTCGTGAATCATTATATCAGTGAGGAACTCATATATTGGTTAAATTTCTACTGAAGAGAAATTTGTTTATTATCCTATTGATTTTGAGAGTGAAATCTATCACTACAAATATGTAGACTATCGTGATTGTACCATTATGTACGTTTTGAAATGTGGGACAAAACTAGAAGTACTTCAAAAGTTGGATGCATCACATCGTGTACTAGCAAAAGGTGATGAGAATCAGTGTCACAGCTTTTGTAAAGCCATGTGTTTTTTTTCTCCTTTTCCCAGAGCGATGGCATGTGAGAAAAGAGAGAACCTTAATATCTGTTGCATGAAATTTGACCTAATCCTTCTCTTGCAGCACATAGTTGCTCTGTCCCCTTCCTAGCTTCATTTCGTCATTTACGTCCTCTGCACACGTGTCCCTCTGCGTATCCGTATGTGGATTCAAGAAAGCGATTTTAAAATAATTTAGTATATTACACGATAAATCAAATCACTATTGCAATTATGGCTCATATATTTATAATCACGAATGACTAATCCAATAACGAAAGTTTTGTAACCTAATTGCGTATAAATTGGTTTTGCATTTGATGAAATCCATCTCTCTGGCCCCATCAAGAGGAAGACCCTACGCAATGAATTCCCCCGTTAGCTAGGCTATTATTATTTTTTTGGGACTTAAGGGTACAACTATAATTAGTTGATACGGATCCCAATGCCACGGCAGCCCTTTTAAATATGAGTTTCTAGAGGCAGGAATTGACCCACAACCATAGAGTTGTGAGTCGAAAGAATAGGACTGTTGTTATCACCGAGTCAATCCCAAATCATGTGAGTTTATACGCTTTTTCTGTTCCCGGTTGAAATGGGTTTTTGTTTGAAAATGGAACATCTTAGATCAATTTCGCACAAGGTGGCTTATACTTCCAAGTCCATGTCTTTGTATTCAAGATGTTTGGCAATAATAAGTGTTGAGGAGAGCTTATAGAGAATAATTCAAGAGATCATGGAGCGTGTTTATTAAAGTTTGAGTTTGGTTTAAATCAATATTTGGGTAGGCAAAGTGCCCGTCTAATGGTCCACTTACATGGGAAGATTTCCCTGGCCACCTACTCCCTCATCAAAAGCTAGGAATGCAAATCTGCTCATCCTCACCCACGATTCAAAGTTGGAAACTTAAAAGAGGTACTAATTGACTTTATCAATTAATGATCTAGTGGACCCTAGTAGACAAAAAGGAAAAAAAAGAAACAACGAGAAATTATGTTACTTTGAAAATTGATATATTATGAATCATCCTTAATATCATGATGGTACACTAGAGATGTGTAATGCGAATAGTCTGAACCGAGAATTGCCCAATCTGACCGGTTTTGGGTGGTTTTCACTGGTGGTGGTCCCATTCCCGATTCCACCTTAGAATCGGAACCGATCACCCCTATAGTACATCCCCTCCTGTTTAATTAACAACAAGATAATAATAAACAAGCGCAGCTTAGATCATTCTTGTATTCATTTTTTTATGACATTATCATGCGAAATTTGGGGAGATGTAGTATAAGGTGCGCATTTTAATTTAGGTCAAGATTGTAAAGGTCTAGCTGGTTCATGTTTGATTAAACTAATTCTCAACAGAAAAATTTCAATTCATTCCTAGGTATCCGTGCTACATTATTTCGTATATGTAATTATAAATATACACACACACACACGACTTGTCTATGCACCGCACAGTTGGCAAGCTATAAGGCCTTCTGGTCCCACTGTTCATCATTCAACAATTTCTTCGAACCCTGACAAGAGTACATCGATGAGCCAATAACGTTTGTCCCACCACGTGAAGGTTTTGAAAACTTTCTCAGTTTTTGTTTCGGTCTCCCGACTCCGATGTGTTTTCAATGCCGACATGGTGGGAGGAAACAAGGCTAACGGTACATCCCGCGCACCAGACGGGGAAAATATTGGTTGGGTTGAATATTCCACGTGGGACCATGCAGCACACCATTCAGCGATGGACACGTGTCCATCCGGCACTGCCAACCCTCTCTCTCCTCTTTCTCTCTGTCAATTCGGGCCCACGCAACAGACGCTCTCTCTCCTCTCTCCTCTCTCTCCCCACCTTTGTTTCTCTTCCGTTCGGTTGCAAAGGAAAAAAAAAATATATGTTCCTCCACGGCGTGGTCATGGTTCACGAGCAGAGGGGCATTTGCAGAGAAAAGAGAGAGAGCAGAGCGGAGGTTGCGAAGAGTGAGGGAAAGACGCGACGACGGAGCTTGGGGAGGCAACGGCGGAGGCAGTGTCGGCATTGGTGTTCACGAGCAGGGTGTGCTTCATGGAGGGGAGAGAGAGAGCCGAGCAGAGGTGGGGCTCGGGGAAGCGATGGCGGAGGCAACCGGTGGAGGTGTGTCATGGTTTGCTAGCATAGAGGGCTTCGCAGAAGATAGAGATAGCCAAACGAAGCGATTTTTTTTTTCAACGGGGAAAGAGAAAGGAGAAATGAGAGAGAAGAGAGGAGAGAGGAGAGAGAGGGGTCTGCTGTTGTGGGCCCAATCGACAGAGAGAAAGAGGAGAGAGATGGTTTGCAATACATTAAATTTGGATTGTGGGCCCAGGCGGACACGTGTCCATCGTTGAATGGTAAGCTGCATGATCTCATGTGGAGTATTCAACCCAACCAATATTTTCTCCACGAGATGATATTGCATGCTGTCCCAATTTCACATCTTTTACCCGATCAACCGTTCTGTCGAAAGAGGTTTCGAGACGGTTTACAAGATTTTTATCGCATAGATTAATTGTGAAAGTTACATGTATTTAACTTCTTGGGAATTTTTTTTTTTCCATACACGTTTGTGTTGAATAGTCTAAGAGCAGTAGAGATACTTTTGTCGACGATGATGACTAATAAGTTTGATTGGGTCACCGGCTAAGTCGATTTCTCTCAAAACTATTAATATCCAACTTGAAACCCAAAAGCTACATGTAGCTTGACTTACTCAACATGCAGACCGGAATCCACTTTACCTTGAGCACCTTCTTCAGGAGATGAAAAAGAGCTCATCATCTACCAATTCGCATTCATAAGTAGATATAAGTCATTCTCAAGTATGTTAGGTTGCTTTCGCCTAGCCAAGGGGAAAGAAAAAAGGAAAGAAAAGATGAAAATGAAGGGAAGGGACGCTTTCGAAATCTTAATTTGAAGGCACATGCGACAACATTGCATGTCACTGGTGAGTTCTAGAGCGCAAAAGCAAACAAGGGTGTAGGTGGCTAGTGACCGTGAGCTCAATGTAGTGACATCTGATGCCCATTTGACAATAGGATTTTTGCAAGTGGCAAAAAAAGCTCACTTTATGCTATTATTTTTATACAAAATTCTCGAAATCTCACGTTGCTCGGCCGATGATATATGAGTATATCTTAGAAAATACCATGATTAGGTATCATCTTCATTTTTTTTTTTTTTGTCAATTGTCCCCCTTCATGGCCATTCCTCGGAATTCAGCAGATATGCCAAGGAATCAAGACCCAAGGTGTCTTTTTCTTCTACACAAAAACTTGCTGTCCAGTTCTCCAACATTTCTTGTTCCACGGTCAAAGGCTGGTCACCACACATAACATCGGCCGTGTTAAACTCATTACCATAGCCAAAGTTGATAAGCCCAAAATCTCCAACACAGTTCTCTTGAAGGTGGTCGTCATCAGTGCCACAATGAACATGATGAGTTCTTGGATTTTCTGGGTCTAGCCCCTGTTCACCAGTGCCCCCACTTGGGCGATGATTGGCTTGGAGATACGGTGGATATTCTTGGGTTATTGAGTAGAGGGATTGGTTTTTGCTTGGAAGTGTGGAGCCTGGTGAGGCTAGGACCTTGGTGGACTCCACGGGCTTGTATCTGGTGACTCGGGGCCGAGTCGCTCTCGCAGGGAACGGGCAGCTTGACTTGGAGACTGGTCTCTTGGATCTTGATTTTGATGAGGGGTGATTGATGTCTTTGGATGACGGCGGAGAGGAGGATGAGCGATCAGCTTTGGCGAGTTTCTTGCCAAGAGTTGTGTTCCAGTAGTTCTTGATTTCATTGTCTGTTCGCCCCGGGAGCCTTCCGGCTATTAGAGACCACCTGAGTTTGATCGAGAAGCACTATTTATGAATTTGAAACTCCGGAACTGCTATGGCGAAATAAATCTCCATGTAAAAAGATCGGTCGATTTAACGTTGCAAACAGTAAGTGGCCAGTTTACTAAATAGATCATATTAAGACCGACTAAGAGACTGCCATGACTCTGCAGATAATTCTTGGTATACTTAGCATAGAGAGAGAGAGAGAGAGAGAGAGAGAGAGAGAGAGAGACCTGTTACCAAGTAGCTTGTGGAGCCTGATGATGAGTTCTTCTTCATCGAGAGAGATGTTACCTCTCTTGATATCTGGCCTGAGATAATTGAGCCATCTCAGTCTACAGCTCTTGCCGCACCTCTTCAAACCTGCAAGATTTTTATTTTTGGGTGGGTCTTTAATATTAATGAAGTGTTCATTTCATTTAAAAAAAACAGAATTGATGAAAAAGGAAATGGAGAAGTCCACAAAACCACTCTTCTGAAAAGGTTTACAACAGTTAGTTCATGAAGAAAAACTGAGATCACGGAGTAGAAACGACAATAGTGATGAAATGAGAAGAACCAGCTCGTTTGGGGAGGTTCCTCCATTTGCCTTCGCCATGGGCTTTGATGTAGGAAGTAAGGATTCTGTCTTCCATGGCAGTCCATGCTCCTCTGTTCAGCCCTTCCTTGGAGCAACATGGACTCCTCCCCATCCTCCCTCTCTTCCTCTCTCCCTTCCCCTCTCTCTCTGTCTCTCTGATGTGGGTGCCCGTGTCGAAGTTAAAAGGCAAAGTATCACCAGTACCCGACGACCTTTTTATAGACCAACCAGGCCAAAGATTATGCCGACTCGAATGACAAAACAAAAGTCACTTTCATGACCATCATGTATGGCATCGGCTTTCTATCGGCCTTTATATCCTCATCATGACTAACTCTGGGTTAATGCATATGGCTTTTTATTCATCTTAGTCAATCCTCACATCTGATCCCTACCTACCGGGCGTCGAATGCTAATTGAGAAAAAATCACACTAGACGTTAAAAATGTTTTGTACGGCACTTAATATAGTGCCGCTAATTTTTTGATCTCTCATTTAAGTTCTTTAACTTTGAAATTTCATTCATTTAAATTACATCGGCTATTTGGTTCGTAAAAAATAATAACCTCACGTCATTTTAACGACAAACTCACTCTTTTTTTTGACTTTTTTGGATAATGCCGTGTCAAACATTTCAAACCAGCAAGTGGTCGATGTGACTTAAATGGAAGATATTTGCAAGCTGGGGAATTTACATGAGCAACTGAAAAGGTATGGCATTGAACCGATTGCCCTATAAAATATCTGGAATTTCTAGTGTACTTTTGTTCAAAGGGTGTTAACACCGGTCGCTCTTCCCTTTCCTTTATATATGAACGAACAAGGTGATTAAATTGAATTCTATGAGCCTTTCCCCTGTAAATCTTTCCCATGTATATACTGCAGTTCCTAGCATTGTCTCATTAAATTGCTTCCTACTTATTCATTCGCTGCCTTTGACTTAATAATAGGCATGTCGTGCAACGACTTGACATGACACTGTGTTCTCTTTTGTAGTTAAGGTAATTATGGAAATTGAGAATGATTTGCATCTTTCTCTCCTGCCACTCGAATTTCAACTGAAATGCAGATAGACATTAGTTTTTGAGTGTCCGAAGGAGAACAAGGACCTTTGCTTTTCAGAGAGTGAAATTGAATGGAGCTAGATTGGTCATTATCACCTTTTAAAAGCGTGCCATGATTTGGACTTTGCATGACATGATCCATCCCCAGCAAAAAAACTTTACGCAGTCGCCAAGGAACCCATCGGAACTTCAATTATTTCCTCAATAAGTGATGTATTAAAATAAGCCTGTAAAATCGCTTTAATAAGTTACGTGACAAACTCTAAATCGAGCGTTGAATATGACCTGTCTGTTTAGACGTCCGATTACAAAACAGATGGATCTTACTCTCGCAAATGACACTGTGCTTTATTTTTTATTTATCTTGCAATTAACGAGCTCAATTTCCATTTGATCCGCATCGTGTGGGAATGCGTTGACCGTGAGAAGTCAGATTCTGGGCAGAAGAAGATTCTAGCATCGACATCGACTATACAGGTATGATGCTCATCTGAGATTATATAAGACCACGCACGCGTAAGGGACGGTAGCTTCCAACGCTACTCCCGCCTTCACCTACACCAACTTCTCTACTCGCACTTTCAAGCATTTTTGGCATTCGGGTACCCTCGGTCTCCGTCGGTTCCATAGGCTGTTGAAAAAGTTTGTTTTCTATAAATAATTGAGAGAAGAGACACTTGATGTGAAAAGAAGTGATGGCTGATGTGGAGAAAAAATGCGATTAATTATAAAAGGCGGTGATGGTTTCGTATCAACTTTCTTTTCTTCGTATTGGCATCCAATATGCTCTTATTCTCCTTTTCTCACATTAGTTTAACAATACATTTAAGGAAAAATTGAGTAATCGTTGAGTTGGTGTATATCATGGAGAGATATTTGCTTTAAACTCAACATCAACAGACAAATAATATTTTAAGAACAATGATTGTCATTATACTTCAAGCGCGCGCTCAGAGAGAGAGAGAGAGAATGACATAAACAGTCCACGAACTTTGGTCTAATATGCAATTTGGTCCATGAACTTTTAATTTATTCAATATGTTCCCTAAACTTTAGCTAATGTACAATATGGTCAATGAATTTTTAATTTATTTAATATAGTTCTTGAACTTTTAGTACATTTTCATTATAGTTCTTGAATTATATGAAAATGTTCAATCTAGTCTCTGGTTTTAAATAATTATGGAGAACTGCATTGAACATTTTCATACAGTTCAAGGACTATATTAAATATATACTAAAAATTCAGAGACTAAATTGAACAAATTAAAAATTTAGGAACTGCATTGCATATTTAGGTTAAAGTCAATAAACATACTAAACAAATTAAAAGTTCAGGGGTCAAATTGCACAATGGGCTTAAATTCAAGGGTTGTTTGTATCAATTTCCTTAAAAAAAACTATAAACTATTGCTCGTTTCTTCATCAACGGCCAAATTTTCTCAACGTGAACACAGACCAAATGGTATTGAAACCCTTTCTTCAAGGACTAATATGAAAAATGTGGAAGTACCGAATGAAAAATGCTCAAAAAGAGGGTTTAAAAGTGTTTTAAGTTCCCTCCCAAAGGGTTTGATTTACAATAACAAGATATATACTTGTGGGGCCATAAGTGAAACACTTGGTTGAACTGTCCCTTTTAACCTGACCCGACTTGTTCCTTCTTTTGCGCCACGATCCAATCAGCTCAGTCGCCGGTCAACTCTTCTTCTGAAAGGTATTTGCGGACATGCTTTCAATAACAGTTGAAATACCCTAGGAAGCAACCGGACCGAACAAAAAATTAGTGAATTGGAGAGATTGATGTTTTTGAATTAGCGATTGAACATGGATTTAATTAATATGTAGTTTTCTAATGATAAAAAGAATTATGTGCCAGGAAGCGCTAACGAAGCAAGTTCCTATTTCCAAGGGAATCTTTAAGCCTGTGTTTTAAAATTGAGTGCCGTTAGCAACAGGCTAACCCTAGAATATTAATACCAAAAAAAAAAGCCCTAGATTAGAAAGAGAGGAAATAATCTAAGTTGAAGATATATGGAAAAATCGACCTATCGAAAGCTAAACCAAATAAAAAACGTTTCATGTTCATAACTATGTTCCAATCACATGATATATTATCTTAGAGAAGCAAGTCTGGAACACATTTCAAGCAATTGAATATTGCCAAGTTGCTAAGTGATGTGATTAATTAAGCAGGCTTAATGATTCATATCACTTTCCCCGTGTCATAATGGTGGAAATGCTGATCAAAGAAGTATTTCGAGAGAAAGTTACATGCATACAATGCTCCGACGGAGCCCGTAAACAAGTGAAGGTGGCATAATAAAAGAACAAAAAGATTGAAATAAGATGGAATCGCAACATACTTTCATCTAGATAATAATTCTCCAAAGCTTCCTAATTAACATAGTTATTGGGGCCAAGTGTCGAAAAAGAGCATGAACTTATACGCGATGCACAAACTAACATATCAATTAAGAAGGCATGCATGTTTTGCTCCTCTTACAAATTCCAACCACGCTTTGAAGTCCGAAAAAAGAAAAAAGAAGCGGTAATTACTCTAAAACAGGCTCCAAGAACACCGAGTTGGATGCTGCCAGGTCATCCCCAAGATTCCAAGTTATGAGGAACAAAGCAAACCAGAAACCCTGGAAAGGACAAGGGCACATGAGGTCCAATAATCTATCCTAATATATTATATATGTATATAACTGTCCAAGGTGCAGGAGTGAGAGATTTTTTTAATTTTATTTTCTACCTCATCTATGATTCAAATCTGTTTCACATCCCAACGAATCCTCCAAGGTGAAACTCCATACCAAGGTCATAGAATTTGACTTTTATTCTTCACTGCTACAGGTACAATAGAAATATTTTCTCAAGATTCCCAAGTCGTGAATCCCGACACACTAGAAAGATTACTCAGATCAAACAAAGGAATCTGTCCCGCTGGAATCTTACCATGATTTGTCAACTCCTCGATTTTGAGGCAGTCAGCAAAAAAAAAAAAAAAGTAAGCAGGAAATTATTTTTGCAAATTTTAGCTTGTCCAACACCTTAATCACGCAGAACCCATAAAGTTGCGCACTAGCTAAACTCGTTATCATTGTTGCAAGTCCCACTAAGGTTCAGTGACTATTGGGAATTTTAGGGTGGGAAAGTAGTATTATTCACCCAAGTCGTGATATCTTACTTTTTGTTAGCAACCGTAAGTCATGGCAATACTTACCGCTGGAGATCAATCGATGAAGACAAATTGTTTGGTACGTTCGCGTTTGTGCTGCTCACCTCGCCGAAGTGGAAGGAGGGGGGGAGCAAATGTCAAAGAAGTAGCCAGTGGAAAATATGGAGGAAACAAGGAGTGATTGAAGAGAGGGAAAATTGATGGATTTGGTCTCTGTGTTCTAGCTTACCTTCACGGGAAAGCTCAAATCACTCAATCAAAATCAAATGTCACTGAAAAACGAAGAGACGAAATAAACATAAAGGGCAACTTGAAACCCTAGCCCTAGCCGACAATACAAACAAAATTTTTCAACCTTACAAATTGGGAGAACGCAAACGTTAAAGACAATATTTTCCTCCGTCTCCCATTTCAGAAAATTCCGTCCGAAAAGGTTTTTGATTATCAGGATCACACACATGAACATCACTTCGTGCAAATTTAACTAATGATGAACTCAAAAAGTGTCCATGATTAGAATCATCAATTAAAATGTTGCAGGTCCTCCAACCGATCATGGAGGAAAACATGACTCTTATGGAAACTCTAGTCGGGCCAAATCAAGGATAAGGTTGACTAGAACGATAAGTCAACTTAAATTGAGTTTCTATTAGCCCAAACTTAGAGCGGCGAAATCGCATTCCTAGATTCAAATTACAACTTAGATCAATGTTTAGAGAACTTTATAAAGATTGGGGCGGATTTGACATTTATTAGATGGTAGGTTTCCAAACCCAAATATTTTTTACTCATATTCTAAGATACATAACTCTTCAAAAGTACCCTAACTTAATTACATAATTAATCTTTCTTTTTGTATTAAAGTCCACAAACATTCAAAGATAAAAAAATATATTTCTATTTCAAGTTTTAATGTGTGAGGAGTTGAGGTAATCAATGAGCAGGTGATCGGCTCAGCTCACTAGGCCCAAGAGGTGAATAAAGGGATTTTGGCAAAGCTCCTAAATGAGAAATTTGATTCCCATCTTTGGCCTTAGCATGGCCCGGACTGGCTTAGCTTATATATTCTTATATAGTTTTATGCTATAAATAGGTTTGGACAATGTATTAACTCCAAATTACTTAATAATGAGGACAAATTTGAGGTTTTATTTAACAACCCGTCTTTGAGTATAAAATGGGTTCAGGTCGTTCTCAAGACTTTCTTTTGCCATCCGTACAACTTACTTCCTCTGTCGCTTTGTCATCATCATTTTATAGGAACTCATTTGTCAAATTCCATGGGCAATACCTCGAACCAGCTTAAATCACAATCAGCACATTTTTTGGTTAATTGCAATCCACCGAAATTCGAATTTGCTACAAAACATCACGATTTCAAGTTCCAACCATTGACAACTTTTCTTGTTCTCGTCTTTGAATGGGTAGTACAATCACAAAATTCTTTGGCTCCTTTTACTCCAGATCAGGGAAGGCAGAAAAAAGACATCATGACGGGACAGGAGCAACTGAAAAGACAAGAAATAAATAGACAAAAAGCGAAAATTAGACCCTTAAAGATATTATATTTCCATCTAATTTTTGAAAGAAACCACTAATTGATAACATTAAAATATCTCATATTATTTGACTATGAAATATTATATGCTCTTTGTATCTACACAATCTTCCTCCACATATTAACTCACTCTTTTAAGTTTAATTTTCTAACAAGTAAAGTATAGCTCATGATTGGTAAATGGTTCTTTTGCGCAAAAAGGCAAAAGGAATTTTATAAACACTAAAAACTCTTTAAATTATGTGCTTTCACCAACTAACTTCCATACAAACTCAAGGAAGTCCTTAAAAGATTTTATTGGGATTCTCATTCAAACCTTGGGATAATCGAGATGTAAAAATACTTAGAGGTATTGCGGGTATAGGATAAGAAAAATATACTGTACCAATTGGGGCATAAGGCGTCCGAGCACCAGTATATTAAAATAATGAACACATCCATGGAACCTGCCATCCTTGTAAAACAAACACATGGTAGGCGGTGGAGCCTTCTGTGGAGTTTCGACTCCTCACCTGTGTGACAAGTGGATCTTTAACCCAACTTTATTGGGCAACAATGCGAAAGGAATTTTATAGACTCTAAAAGCCCTCCTATTTTCGGTGCTTTCTCCCAACCAACCTTCCGTGATTTCAACTTTTTTTTAAGTTATGAGTTCATTAGGTGACCTTACGATCCCATGCTGCAATTAGCATATTCCATAAAAGCGACACATTGCTTAGTAATTAGCATATGCCATGTTGCAATTGATTATGTCTTGACCCGATGATCCCTCTTTCAACTATACTCCGATGTCATTTTCACATAGCACTAAGTATAATCATTTTTCCACTACATTAAATATTGAAATCTATATTTGATTATCAGCATTATGAGGCTATTGAGTAGGTTGGAAGACTCATCATCCACTATGATGGAGCCGAAATGATTTCAATAATGCTGCAATGTCCTCTATGCCAAAAAAAAAAAAACTACAGAAAAGAAAAAGGAATATGTCAACAGGTCATCACGCTAAAATTGCATCATGAGATGATCCACCATTATGAAACCTCGGACGATGGGACTGGAATTATATTAAGCCCGTGTTCGGCCGAATCGGATGTTCTTGACCTGCCTCACTTTTCTCCCCAAACAACCTCTTGTTCCAGAAACAAATATAATATGTGAGGAGAAAGATTCCTTGTCGCTCTTATAAAATCAGGTCTTGCATTGTAAAGATAGATGGGACATCGAGGTCACCGCCGGCCGGCGAGACAAATAAGATTTATTTTGTAGACCTGAGTCGAGATACTACCAACCTCCTTTGTGCTGTCAAAAGTTTCGGCACTATCAGAAGATAAATGTGCTCACAGTTTTCATCTCATTACAGTTTTTGAACCTTTCCATATAGCATCCGATCGCGTGTAAATGTAACCACCTTGAACACAAAACTAAAAGCTGAACCCATAATCAAGACGATGATACGATGTGAAGTGGCGATTTCATCTCAAAGATGTAATCTATTGAGAATTCATTTTGCATCGTGCATCGTGCATCAGTCATATTTCTTTAACGTAGAGATTGCTTTTAAGTCATTTTTATAATCGAAGACAAGAAAATTGTGACATTGTCAAATGTTGTTGCATCCCAACACAAGGCTATCCTTAAAAAAGGATGATGCTTGAGGACTCAAGCTAGCTGTTGCAAATAAAATGTTTCATCAATCACGTCACATGATGCCGTGAAATTAGATGCAGGGTCATTATATATGCATGACCTTTCATCCCAGGAGAATAATATTAGGGAAAGTACCCAAAAAAAAAATCATAAACTTATTACAATAATGCAAATTCAATCTCAAATATTCAATTAAATCAATTTAGTCCTAAATATTTAGTATTCGTGCCAATTGTATCCATTCAATCAATTTAGGTTTGAAATTGATGATGTGGATGTTGGTTGGTTGTCCTATGTGGTGCGATTAACACTAACGTGAATAATTCTAAATAATAACATTATGAATTTTTTTATAATTTTTATGGTTTTATCTTTTTTTCTTTTCTTCCTTTTACTTTTGGGGTTTTGGAGGGGGGTAAGCAAGGTCGCTAGCCACAATGATGGCCCATGAGCCCCTCACCCATATTAGGCAAGGATAAGTGACCTTGCTGGCCCTTAGCCCCCCTCCCCCTCAAAAAAAAAGGAGAGAAGAAAAGAAAAACCAAAAAAAGCATAAAAGATTACAAAAAGTTTAAAATATTATAAAAAAATATTTACATCAGCACTAGGAGTGCTACGCTACATAGGATGGTTGACATCAACGTCGGCAATTTCCGATTAAAATTAGCCGGATGAACTCAATTAGCACAAATGTAAAACTATTTATAACTAAATTTGTCCAATTGAAAAGTTTAGAACTGTTGTAATAAGTTTATGATTTTTTTTGGGACCTTTTAGAAAGGGCCACACCATGATTAATACATTTAGCAATTCCTCTTTCACTTGACCCTTTCGCAACATCATAAACTTTTTTATAAAATTTAGGATAAAAGCCACCAAAAACTCTGAACTATACCACATGTAATACATTTACCTTAAGTTTTTTTTTTGTGACACCAAAAATCTTAAATTGATACATGTGTAATTTACCCTCTATTAAGGTTTCATCAATGAGCACCGTTAAAAATCTGCCTACATGAACTTCAGAAAGCAAATGGTATTGACATGATACCCATAGTTTAAATGAAATAAAAACAACATTGTTTTGGTTGAAAAATCATCTGATAGAATGTTGATGGAGGATGAAGTGTAATATAAATATAAATTTATGTCACGAAAAAAATTTGGATAAATATATCACAGTGAATATGATTCATGGTTTTTGACATTATAATAAAAAAATTAGAATAAATGTGTCATAGTTGGCATAGTTTGGAATTTTGTGTAGCTTTTTCCCTAAAATTTAAGCCAACCACTAATTTTCCTTATTTTGATGAAGCTACCAAAAGTGATTACAAATTCAACCGGCATGTTAATTACAAGTTTGAACCTAATTAGCAAGACTTGTGTTTAGGACTGGCTATTCATTTTAGTGTGTCATCGTTATGTTTTGTAATTCGTGTCAATTTGTGTCGGTCTAAAATATATGGATTTTAATTATAAATCTCAAATGATTAAATCGTGTTGGGAATGCGTTAATTCATATTAATTCTTGTCAACACACAAATTTAGACATATCGTGTCGTGTCGTGTCATATTTGAATTCTTTCTTTATAATACGTATTTTACTTCGTGTGTTGTGTCTTGCAAACCGGCATCGTCGGCCTGACTTAGTTATGTCGATCATCAACAGCATATTATCTTAACATGTCTTTCTTTTCTTCTTGCTCATTAACGGTCGCCACTTTGTTGCGCATTAAAAACTGTGTTAAAAAAAGAAGTAACTTATGGGGAAACTGAAACTTTAGACCCAAAAGAAAACCAACGATAGAATGGATAGCCACGTGGTTGAAATTAATCAAGTCACATAGTCAACCTTGCCTCGGCGGCTAAAAGAGTCAACAAAGACCGAATTAGGGCTGTTCTTGCTCAGATCAGACGGTCCTTTTTGGCCACCCATCAAGCCGGAAAAATAAAAAGAGGCAAACGAAAGAAAATTATCCATGCATGCATGCATGCCACTCATTTTGTCATTTTATATACACAGCTTTCGTTAATGGAAAAAGAACCATTTCTATCTTTCCAGGAATCGAAGTGAGAGAATGGATTCAGACTGTCTGAGGTTAAAGGAAGAAGGAAACCGAATCGCATCGCAGATTTTCAAGAACCAAAAATATGAAATCATCTTTCTGTAAGTGAAGAGTCACTCGACCCTTCTGTTCGGCCAAATGCAGGCGCCAGCGCTTTCGCCTACAAGAAGTATGCGATCGTACAGTTTTCATGAAATCAAGCAAACCGCAGATTTCGTTGGAACATGGCACAGATCGCTGCGACTTGCTTTTGGGTGACGATATAGAATCCAATGTACACGCACTTTTGACGTATGAAATAGCTTTCGAAGTGTTTGCAGCGTAATATTGTTATTTTGTGTCCATAAACATGAATCTTTTTTCTGTGTTAATACCCTTTAGTAAGTGTTGGCGAGTGTCATGGTACAAAAGGAAGGGGTTAATACTGTTAAAAATCCCAAACTAGTGCCCTATTACACATATACTCCAAACTAATCTCCGTCTCGCAAAAAACCTCAAACTGGTGACCTCATGACATATTTTACTTCATACTAAATACCGTCTCACAAAAAGTAAACCAAACTTGCCTTCGATATACCTATGATTCTCCATGTGTAAAGACATACCCATTGTATATAATTTCATCGTTAGTTTGTGATTATCCCACAAGGTTTATTTGCTTCCAAAGTTCTCCTTTGGTTGAACACATAAAGAGAACTTATGTTGGGTCCAATAAATGGCACACGAGTGGTGGACCAGGAAGAAGTTCCTTCTTCTTTGGGCTAAGACAGCCCAAAAGTCACCAACTAAATCAAGTTCCATCTTCAGAAAACGGTCAAGTTCCATTTGGTTTTATGCGTTTAAGTGTGAAACAGCCTAAGAAGCAACTGGTTATGATTAGACTAGCAAAGTGCTATTTTTGCGGCTATTAACTACATGAGAACTTCGACCAAAAAAAAAAAAAAAACTACACGATAACTATCCGTTTCATTAGTTTGGTGCCGTGTGTGAAATGTTCGAAAATCAATTTCATTGGTTTCTTCATGTGTTGTCAAAAGTTGGGGAATTAAATGACAGTCTGCAGAAGCGAAAAAATTCTCGAGATTTCTTCGATAATCTGGTTTTTAGGATTATCGACTTAATTTCGATTGGTCTTGAACTTATCGTAATTAGGCCTCTATATGGCCTCAACCAATTGGCAGATCCACCCGCAACATGGCCCATGATTAGCATCTACTGAAGCACCAATTAGTAGTTGACGTGGACTCGCAATTATTAACTGAATTAAATAAGCATAATTTAACCCTAGAAATTCGCCAACCTAGAGAAGAGGGAAAATAAAAGTAAAAAAGATGATACTTAGAGGGTATCTTAGTCTAGATTATGAAGAATTGATGCAATGCACGCAATCACGGGTCCCCACATTTCCATCTTTATTCATTCATAACGAGGTTGACGCATTTTTTTCTTTCTTAAAAATAGTAGGGCCTAGGCCTTGGTAATGGAGGTGCGCAAAGGTTTCCGCTGGCCAAATTGAGACGGGCCCTTGAGTGCAAATTGCAAAGGCGGAAGGAAGCTCAATTCCTTGATATTGAATCAATCTTCTTTTTCGATGATTGAATGAACCCCTAGAGTCCTACATGTGGCAAATCCAGAGCTCTTTCTTCTATATCAAAGACCATTGATGTATGCGAGAATACTATTTATACATAATTATCAGATCTGCTTAATCCAATGCTGTTGTTTTCGTAATAAATAATTATGTCGATTAAGACTCTATCGTATATGTCTTTCATGCTCCATGGATTTGATGATATAGACGCTCAGAACCTCCCCTCTACGCCTCACGGAATCAAAAGGTCAATGAATAATACGCATCCTAATATGATTATCATCTCGATCCTTAAATCAACATGAACAGTTTAATCCCATATTCAATTACCCACAGCTCCCGCCACGTCTCAAGTGGAATCATCCGAGAACATCCACGAAATCGAAATGATCTCGAATCTTTCTTGATCAAATGCACAATCCGAACATCGATTTAAAAAAAAGTGGGGTCAACTCCAGCCTCCAATCGGTCATCGCCAAAAAGCAAGTTTGATAATGGAACCAAACCCTAACTAAAACAATAAAAAAATTAGCTGGTCCATAATAAAATAAAGTCTCAGGTTAGGTGCGTATTGCCTGGCTTTAGAGCCCTCTTGCTATTGTCATCAATCTAAGAGTATATCGACGCAGAGAGATGTTAGCCATGGCAGATCTCTATAATTTATAAATTAACTCGAATACTTAATTTGGGACATGATGCGGTCATGAGGATTATATATCTTTGTATTTATATATTAGAGCTAATCAAAGCAGTAGTCACAAGTTGCACAAGTGTAACTAAATTATCTTATACCTCGTTGTTTGTGGTGAATGAATAATTCTTGGTGCGAGATACAATGCTTTTGGATTTTTTTCTTCCCTAGACTATACTTTTGGGATTTGAATATGCATTAATAATGACTAAAGTATCTGTAAACCAAGTGGAGTAGAACTCATGTGCTCAAAGGCTAGCGAAACCCTTTTGTCGATTTTTCTTTTGGGGATCGAGGGGAGAAATTAATCGGGCCCATGTGCACGAGTTTGAGCACGAAGAACAGTAGTTTAGCTTGAAACGTGTGGTCACTGCCTAAACGCTTTCAAAAAATAACAAAAAAATATATCTGACATTTTAGTATAATTCATTATCCTTTTCGAAAGAGTTGTAACTGTGCCTTCCCGATTTTTATATTATGTAGAACTTTATCATGATTTAATATTGATCAAAGTGGAAAGACTACATTTGAATTTCATAAATATAAAACTTGAAAAACTTAGAATTGAATTTATAACCATATAATGATTTTAATAACGATCAGGGTAATATTTTCAAACTACTATATGTTTTAAAAATAGAAATATGACTGTAGAGATCACGATGAATTGTTTTAAAAATGGAAATATGATTGTAGGGACCACGATGAATTGAAGAGTTACGTGTTTGGTAATAGACCACTGGCTAGAGACTAGAGTAACAAGGATGGTGGGATCAATGAGAATGAATACATTAATTATCAACGGTGGTAGGTACCCTAATCAGCACGAGCAAGCGAAGGAGTCCAATTTTGGCAATTTTATAAGCTCACATATGCCCTGATAATTTTCCAGATCTGGAAGATTTGATTCGTCAAAATCGGGGATGGCAATGTCCTTTTCTTTACTCGGGCCAAAGATAGAAGATGACAGGTTGATTTTGTTGCCTTTTAATTTAGTTGGCCACGATCATCGGATTTCCCGGTGTTCAAATATTCTCAGATCCCACATCGCGGAGGGTGTAAAAGATTGAGACTAAATACTAAATACATTACGCTTGATGTAATAATGATCGAGAGCATAATCTAGTAATTTTGATCTAGTTAATTTAACAGCACATAGTATTTTTGTTGTTTGAAAACTTATCATTATTATTTCTGCAGTAACATTAAATTTATCGTTCTGAGTGAGCTTATTTTATTATATAAAGTATCCGATAAGCCTTATCCAACAAAAGTAAAAAATTTCAATATGTGAAGCAGTATAGAAAATTCACGGTGGCTCCAAATTCTAAATTTAAAATGCATTTAAAAATTTCAATGGAAAAAAAAAGAAGAAGAAGAAGCTCGAACGCTTAACTTCCAAAGTAAAATCAAAAGGCCAAAATCCAAGTCAAATAACAACAAAATCCATGTTTTCCTTCCCAGATTGTTGAAAGTTTGGAATTCATCATCAAGAGATAATAAACTTTTATGGAAACGAATCTAACATATATAATATATAAATTTGACTCTTATTCAATGCCCCCATTCACAGGCAGCAAGCACAACCACTCTTGTTTGACTTAGATCTGCCCACATTTTTAAGGCCTCCTCTTTTTTAAACCAGCTGTCTCTTTCAGAATATATTCCCCATCCTTCGTTGTCTCTAACCATATTTCTCGCAATTATATAATAAAAAAATCTATTAATTTCTTACATTTCTTTTATTTTAGAAGATGAGAGAAAAAACGCGTCGTTCGTGCACTTCTTCCATAGTAAATTTCTTCGTGATGGAGAGTATAAACTATAAACTAAAGCAACCTGGATCTCGATATGTTGTCAATACGCGGAGGAGATCTTGTACATAATGAAGGATATTTTTGTAGATCAAGTAGTATTATTGTGTGTTATGATCAAGGGATATATTTTTCAGCTTTTACGAACCAAATGAAATCCACAATTATCAGAAGATTAGACGTATTTGAGTCCACGTATATACAGATGTAGAATAATAGGAGCGCCTAGAGAAAAATAGTTGAAAATTATTAAAATGGTGGGGGAAGCAGAATAGCAATAATAGGATAGATCCGGAGAAACCAGAAATAGAAATTCTTTTGTTGGGAAGCCGGCAAACCTACTTTCCTAATCAAATAGACATTAGAAAAGTAAACGTCGTCACCTGAAATTCTAATCAAATACTAACATATCCTAAATATAGGAAATTTGAAGTAAAGAGTAATCTGGATGTAGATATTGTGCATCGAAATGGGAAAGTCGAGAGGCTTGAACATTTATTAATCCTGTAAGAATTAGAAGGAATTTGGTCTATTTAGGTAGCTGGAGTGGTTAATAACAACAACAACAATAACAACAATCATCATAATCATCACTATTAAGAAGCAGAAGATGTTCTAAGATGCAATGTTGTCAAGTGTGAAAACGAGATTGAATGGTCAATTCCCTTGTATCAGAAACAATAATTTTAAATACCAGCGGTCCCAAAAGGATGTAGCTCCTTAGCGTCTTACATGCTTATTTATGAGACCCGTGTGGTGCACCACAATTCCATTCAAACCTCTCACCCAACCACCTCGACTAGCATGCAATGTATGTGCTGGTCAAAAACCCACGTGTCATATACATTTATTTCACCAAGGATATAAATATATTATTGAAGAAAGGAATATATACATATATTATATGTATGTATGTATGTATGTATGTATGTATGTACTCCGTTGCTTGAGGGAACGATTAGTACTATGTGGAGGATAAAATTTTCCGCTTGGCAAGTAGGACCTTCTTTGAGGTTTTTCTTCCACTTTTGAGATCTTGGATTTGATTAAGCGTGTGATAATGTAGCACAACAAGTGTGTGAGAGATGGAGTATCTTTGAAAATGCTGCGACACCTCAATTTCGCAATATATGGATCAAGGGAGAGAGACTATGACTTGACATTTAGGAAAAGACCCTTAAACGATTCTAATCTCTGACTACCAAAGGAATTTGGTGCATGTCAATCGAGATCATTATCAAGGGTACTGCACAGCAGCAGAAAAAAATGGATCAAGTAAGGAATATGATGAAGGGTCTGACTATGACAACGTAAAATCAGTCTGACTATGACCCAGATAGAACAATCCCCTCTTGTAGATCAGAATTACAGCCCTCATCATTGTGTCTCATTAGACTGGAGTTGCGATTAACGCACTATTGCGGCACATGATTGACCATTAATTAAGTGAGATACGAGCAAAATGCCAGATCATGAGGGCCGTATACTAAGTCGATCGAGTCATTAGTTGTCATATGCTCATTGATATCTTCTTTGTGTCAAAGTTACAGAACAAACATCTTTCTTTCCCCATTTCTCTCTATTAAGTTATTTCGTTTTCACGTTGGCACAGTAACATCAACCGGATAGTCTCTCCTTTAAACGGTTAAACCTCGATTATTATTTTGACAAAGCTAGGATAATAGCCGGTTACTACTTTTGGAAGTAACGGTGGTATGTGGCCCACCAATTGCAATGAAGGGAAAGAAATTTTTTATTATGATGCTAGCATAACACCAGTTGCCATGTATCAATTGGACCTTGTGGCTTACATGGTAGATTAACTTGCAAGAATAACCGCGACTGTTATTTAAGCATTCCCCTTTTTATTTCATTAGGATAGATTTGTTTAGTGGCTTTGGTAGAGGTACAACTTTCCATATGCACTCCTCCTTTTCTTACTATTCCTTGGAATTGACCGCCCGGGTCGATCATAAATTCCTCTTCGCAAAAGAACAAAAAGTTCAAAAAAAAAAAAAAAAAATTCTTGCAAGCATTAGTTCATATCTTGATAACATGACTTGCTTGATATAATAGTCCTAAGCTCTCCACTTACCACCATGATTACATTACACCATCATGATTTATGGCCACATCATAAACTTTGCTAACCCGTTTATCGAAACGTGTGGAGAGGAAACACCAAGCCCTAACAAGGACAAAAAGACAGATACAAGTAGGATCACGAAGGAATGAAAAGAAAGAGTGGAGAAATGAGACCCTCCATGATGCCATTCTTGACCAAGAAAAGAAAGAAAGAAAGAAAGAAAGAAAGAGAGAGAGAGAGAGACACACATTATTCAATCTGAATAATGACTTGTGTACTTGGTACTTTAGTATTCTAGCAAAAAGGGACAATGATGACGGATTAAATATACCCGTCTCCTTTCACTCCCCGGTGGTTTGTCCCTTCCTCGGCCCCAACCAACTTTCAAGTTTCTAGACGACCTTGTGCGGGGAAAGTTAGTTTGCAGAAACCCTAGGAAACCGCTACGAAAGTTAGATGCATGCCTTGATTATTTTTACGACTCCCACTTAAAAAAAAAAAAAAACCATCATAAGACAACATAATCATGCGTACCCGAGTGCTCGAGCAAAATATGGTAAGGAAGCACTCAGAGACATGTAACCAGTCCACGCACGTCAGAAGAACCGGGGGGACACGTGTCCGGTCCAAAATGGGCCGCAGCCATCACGTGGTCTTTGGGAGGGCGTCCGTGGGACATATCACGATGGTGATATTTAATACATAGAGAGAGAGAGAGAGAGAGGCCAAGAACAAGAAGAAATGGTTGGGTTTTTCAAGAGGAGCGTCTGGAGGGCAATAAGCTGGTTATGAATGGTTATGAAGACGGCATGCATGTGCACGTCAAAGCTCCAGTGCAAGTTGTTTATTTCTTATTTTATCTTTTGGAAAGTGTAGGAAAGAGACGATAATTTTCTTATATATTGTTGTGATATCAGGGAAAGCGAAAGACGTCGACTTGTCAGATCTGAATGGGGCTCTTTCCCTGATTTTTTTTTTCTCCTTTTTTTTAAAAAAATTGTACAAGTATTATTGAGTTGAGACTTGAAAGAAAGAGAGGGAGAGAGAGGCATTTATAAAGAACCCAATTGGATCTTCCCATGTAAGTGGGAAAGAATGGTTTACTTTCTGTAGAGAAGCTGTCCCTAAACAAAGACACGAGCGTTCACAAACTCTCACAAAAACACAGAGAGAGAGAGAGAGAGAGTTGCAGCAATGGGGAGGAGCCCATGCTGCTCGAAAGAGGAAGGGTTGAACAGAGGGGCCTGGACTGCTGATGAAGACAAGATACTCACGGACCACATCAAAGTTCACGGCGAGGGGAAGTGGAGAAACATTCCTAAAAGAGCTGGTACGTCTTAATATGAGTCCTGATCTTCAGTTCAGTTTGTTCTGCTTCTGGCTTTTCTTATTCTTGGTAGAGTTTGTGAGGAAGTTGAGAGATAGTGTTCATGGTGTTCTTGAATGATAGTGGCGCGCGATTGATTGAACCTTGGTTGGGTCGTCATCTTCCGCGCAGGTCTCAAGAGATGTGGGAAGAGTTGCAGGCTGCGGTGGTTGAATTATCTGAGGCCTGACATCAAGAGAGGCAACATCACCAGTGATGAAGAAGACCTCATCATCAGGCTTCACAGACTATTGGGCAACCGGTATTCTATTCAGCCTTCTCATATTTGCCCCGCCTTAATTCACCGAGTAATTTGTTGGGAAGAGAAACTAGAAATTCTCTTTTGCAATCAGAGTTCTTATTAAAATTTGTTAAGCTGGGAAGCGATTATCAAAGCATTGTCTTGTTGTTTATATAAAAAAAAACCCCATCGCCTTTCTTTCTCAATCGTTCAATTCTTTTGGCAAATGCATATTAAAATATAATAATTTGCACCAGAGAATTCCAGGTTAAAATTGCGTATCTTTTTGGCTGATGCCTTGGCGCTTAATTGATTAAGTGATCGTTGTTTGCATATGTTCATGCATGCACGTGCATGACATCACATTGTCTTCATGAATAGGACTAATTGAAGATTATTTTTGCTCGATAAATGAATAATTAATGACCAAAGAGTTAATTATCTGTGTAGATGGTCTCTCATTGCGGGAAGAATTCCAGGGCGAACAGACAATGAAATCAAAAACTACTGGAACTCCAATTTAGCCAAGAGGGAACAAGGAGGGAAGAGGCCGGACCCCTCCACAACTGAGAAGATCAACCCGATGGCCACCTCCACAGTAATGCAGGATGAGACTCAGAACGTGTTGCTAGTCGGAGACTCCACGCTCCACCACGCAGAACCGCCGGCAGCGGCTGGAGAGGCGGCAAAGAGCGGGCAATCGTCAGAATACGAATCGAGTGACATCTCGTCGCCGACTTCCATGTCCAGGGAAGAGCCCAACTTGGAGCAGCTCATGGTGGACTGCACTGTCGGGGGGTTGGACCTCGCGGAGATTCTTGACGGTTCTGATTTTAGGCTCAGTGAGTTTGAAAATACTTCTCAAGTGATGAACACAGTTGATAATGAGGGAATGAGCAAGAACGGCAATGTGGGAGGTGCTTCCTCTGGACAGGCACATAACTGGTGGAGCGAAGGATTGGGAATGGATAATTGGGTCTCCGACCTCACCGAGATGAACTCGGGTTTTGGACCTTTCGCTTCGATCCTACACGGTGCTGAAGATTGGATCCTATAGATCGAACGCTGCTTTTCTGTGAGAATAATTTTAAGTTTCTGCAAAAGGGGGTCTCTGGAAGTGCGCAACAATCCAATGTACATGTGACCTTATCCGTCGAATTAATCTTGAGCTTTTGTCAGTGTTGTGGAGTGATCACCTAGACCCTGTGGATGGCAATGTTCTTGATTCTGTCCACATATTAAGATTTGCTATATTCAGCATGCGTCTGTAAACTATGTACTTGTATATCGCACGTGCTTTTCTATATGATTGACTAAGCTTTAGTGATGAATATGGCTTGCTGAAAAGAACAACTTCGTGCATATTTCTGTCCTGGAGTTCTATCAGGAGATGTTCGCGCTAGTGATAATCTCCATTCCGGTTGTGCTCGTTTCCTCCTTTATCTGGAAACTTTCATTATTCACGTATGGAGCACCTTAAAGTCCCTCCACTTCAAGAGACAATCATGGCCATAAAGAGAAAATCTCTGCAGACTACAAACGTGGGCAGACATAACTTGCCGTCCGGAGCCTTTTCCCTTTTGAAATTTCGTAACTTGTCTAGGAATTTTCATCCGGAGGTACTTGACAAACGAGCTAATGTAGTTTGGGAGAGAATACAGTGAAAATAGAACTAAGACAGAAAAGGTTGATATGATCCGATCGGCTTAACTTACATTTAAGGAGACAGAAGAGTACAAAATTCGTCATTTTATGGCGTTATCGAGAGCTTTTGCTAAATGCCATTTCATTTTTATGACAATAAGCTCGTTTCAAGTATGGACAACATACTACTCCATGGGCTCCACCTGAAATATACTCAGGTTTAATTGGACTTCGTTGAGAAATTGTTATCGATTTGTATAGAATGACCAGACGCAACAAATTGATGGCGACAACTAATAAAACAATATTACCCTACAAATAGATCTTTGTGCCGAATGTAAACTTTAAAAAGTTGGAGGCACTAAATCCTACTCGTGACCTCATTTTTTTATGACGCGAAAGTCCATCTGTAGTCATAACATATTATTAAATGGGCTCAACCAAAAGAGTAAAGTTTTGAACAAATTTCAACTAGCGGTTCAACAATTAAGTTCCAAATTTTCTAATTATTCTATTCAATATTTAGTCCCAAATTTTTATTTCAAGCTCAACACGATAATTTTTCTTATGCTTTTTTTTTTTTTGGAGATTTGGAACAAACGTTAAATATTTCAGATATTACCTCAATCAAGATCAGGATTTTTTTATTATGGGAGTCGAAGTCACATCGTCAGTTTACCCTTTGCAAACTGGTCGACATGCTATCATAAAGGAGTTTGGGAGGCCGATGTTAATTCTTCCTCTGTTTTTTTTTTTTTTTTTTTTTGGGAGGGGGGCTCCCCTTTCTGTCCTCCACTAGTTTTTAATGCTGCCCTTTCCCTATCCAATGAGTCACTCTCCTCTACAAACCATGCACATAGGCATCATCTGTCGTGGTCACTACAAAACTTTTGTCTGAGCGGGGCGACCCCGCCGGCCATCGCAACATTATCACTCTCCCTCCTTCCCTCCCTCCTTCCCTCCCCCAACATCAAAGCAGGACGACCCGACAGGCAAAGGAAGCAACATGCTATGGCCGTCGTGAAAGATTTAGTGGAACTATTGTCAATTATTCTAAAAACTTAAACTGTTAGACAAATGCCTGATTTAATATTTAATTATTTGAACACTCCTCACCACGCATAATTTGATCTTTATTTGCCTAGTACTAAATAAGAAAATTTAATTAAGGAGGCAAATGGGGCTTAGAAATATTTGAATTCAAGATATCCAACCCTAATATCATGTGAGATTCTTGTGGGATCACTACCAACTGTTCTAAAAGTTTAAGCTTTTGTTAGATGAAAGCGTAAAATTAATAAACTATTAGATGAAGACATAATTTAATATTTGATTATTTCAACATGTCGAGCAAGCCACGACGAGGCACAGCACATGGCACAATAGCGATAGGAGGGGGAAAGAGGGAGGGGGCTTGAGTTTTGCAATTTTAGGGTCATATATTCGCTATGGAGCATCACAATCTCTTTCAATCAAACTTGGAGTTGGTGTCACCACCCACTAATTTAACCAAGGAGAACTCCAAAATTGAGTACATTCGCATGGCTAAGGTACACATTAGAAAAAGAAAAAAAAGGAAGTTCTGGTCAAAATCTTAAATAGCAAGTTAAGCAAAGCGCTCGGTCTAAGGTACAACCTAAGACTAATCAAAATGCTACTTTGATCATCTGATCG
This sequence comes from Corymbia calophylla, assembly GCA_014182845.1. NCBI lineage: Eukaryota > Viridiplantae > Streptophyta > Magnoliopsida > Myrtales > Myrtaceae > Corymbia > Corymbia calophylla. The sequence goes on from CM024695.1 coordinate 4,855,363, forward strand.
TGACGTCAACATACCAAATGTATGTCAATCGCCAATATTAATTACGCGCATGGTGTAACTAATGCTCTTTATTAAACATTCTTATACTTTTCTATGCTTATAACTAGGAACACAATTCTGCTCTCAAAGATTATTGACAATGTCCTCATCAGTCCTGTCCTTTTCTTTATATACAAAACTATACATTGCTTTAAGAAAGGGTCTACCCTAGATAGCTGGTTTGCTTCAATTTTATTACAAATAGATATTCGCTCCAATGTGCTCCAGCATTATACTCAACTGAGATAATATCATTCTTTTATTTTCTTTGTTACAGCTTAAGGCCAAATTATTATACTGTATACCTGAAGTCTTTAAACTATTATTGTACATAGTAATTGGAATGCAAACGAACAGTATTCGCAACCGTATAATTAGATACACATGATCTAAGTCGTCGATAGATACTTTGATAGCAATAAATATACATTGTTTTCTCCAAATTTATGAATGACCAATTATATAAATTATAGTCTTTCATTGAGTAAGAGTCCAACATCGCCGAAAATGTGGAATCTTTGTACTCACAGACATTGTTTTCTCGTGTCAATAATTTTCGTTATAGGTTTGAATTTGAGAACGTGAATAGTAAAAAGGACTCTACAGTTATGGAAATTTGAAGTTTCAACCCGACGTAAAGGAAAAAGGCGAAAGAAGACAAGATGTCTAGATCATTTTAGGCAACAGCGGTGGCTATAGCTAGAGACCGTGCATTCCACGTTCTCTCGAACGATCCACGAACGATAGTGTCTTTTTAGAGCCCGGCACACATGCGAGACCTTGAATTAGGTCGAGATTGAAGGGTCGTAAAGGACAAAAATGAACGGCAATTCCAACCACATTCAATGCATCGATTCCAGCAAACTATGTAGTTACGAACGGTGGAAATCCATCATTTCAGATGCTCTTTTTTCTATCGGAATTTCAATTGTCAAGAAAAACCCAGCTCCTAAATCCATGCTTCAATTCAAACTTTCATGAAGCTCGCATCTGAAAGTGTGCTAAATCTAGTTGCAGTCAAAATCTGGTACCTTAGTGATGGCAGAACCCCAGGTAATTAAGGCGCTCTTGATTTATATTTATCAATTCAAATTACTAATACAGTTGAGCCTTTTGTCTCGTGAAATCCAACGTTGTTGTGTCCGACTCATACGGGATGCTGCTCCTTATCCTCCATCGGAAGTTCGAGCCAAAGCTCATAGTTTACCGGCCAAATCTTGGGTTTTTCGAAGCATCATTTACACACAAATTTAAGAACAGAATTTCCAATAGTTAAATGATTGTTCGATTAGAATTATGGTCGTGCTAAACTGTAACATTCTAGTACGGTATGTCGACTACCCTACCCAGCAAGAGCTGTCCATTTCTTATTCATGTGTCAATATATAAATAGCAATTTTTAGATACCTATGATTTGATTATCATCGTGACGAGACAAAATGATACTTTTTTTATGAACTTCATGGCATCATTGGCTTATGATATTTCTGACAATAAATCGTAATCTAAGATTTCGTTTACATTGGATTACTGATAATACATGGAGAGAAGTGATACATGTATGAGATGATACAATATGATTGCCAGCATAGCAGCTGCTGTTCAAGTGATATGTGACAAATTGTGTAATATTTTCTCGAGCTATCGATAATACTATTATGAATATCATGTTTAGGATGAGTTTATTTTGCAGAAAATTAATAATTTAGAATATATATTTTTATAAATAATCGCTTATATCACTTATAAAAATGAACGAACAAAAAAAAGTATCATCATTTATGAAAATGTTTAGAGATAAATTGCAATCGATAATAAAAAAATTTCAGCAATAATTGATTGTAATCTCTTTTTTTTTTTTTATCTACCAAAAATTATTTGACTCGTTGCAATGAGAAATAAGAATAGCTATCTATAAAATTATATAATAACAGTGTTCTTCCCTGAAGTTTATTCCTAACGTTGACACCTAGGACTCTAATTTGTAAGGTGTCATTCTCCTTGCGAAAAGTACTTTTCTCTTTTCTTATACTTTCAAATCATTTTGCTACCTATTTATTATCCTTGTCCCTCTCCTCTCTCTTAATTTTTTTTTTCCTTTCTTCTAATTAAATCATTTGTAAAGAAGTTTTAGTATTGACACAATATTTTATATCAGCATACAACTACATTTACTAAAATAATAACACGTAAATTACGTTTACTTGAGGAATATCAAAGCACAAACAAAACATAATAAGTTAAAACATCACGTCATATACTTGAATATGTAAGTTGCTCAAATGATTAATATTATGTTAATTATTAGAATCTTATAATATAACTATGTTAATGTGAAGCTTTCCTTTTCCTTAAATGTTTATATAATATCTTTGCTATAAATTTGCACAACTATTCGCGAAAAGCATGGATTACATTTAGTGATATATCATAATTGTTTATATCAAACATTAATATAATTAAAAACCCCAAATTGATATATTTATGATAAATTTTATTCAAATTAATTTTTCGACTACTGTATTTGTGACAAATTTGCCCTCCAGTTTTCGTTAAATTAGATAAATATAATGAAAAACTACAAACTAATACTTCTATGACAAACGGAGAGTAAAATCTTAAACTAATATACCCATCAACTGCCATGTGCCATCTAATTCAGCAATTTGATAATCGAATTTAATAAAAATTAATTGAGGGTAAATTTGTCACAGGTATACTAAATTAAGATTTTTGATGATCAAAAAAATTAGTTTGAGATAAGTCTATTACAAATGTACCAATTTCGATTAACACAAATGAGCAAAAACAACACTACCTACTGTTGGAGAAATTAAGAGACAAATCAGAGAAGTATTTTAATTATTACAACCTTTCATTTTTTTAGCCCTTGATCTCATAAATAACATTCTAAAACTCCAGTCGACTTCGACAAGGTTTCACCCCTGAATCTTCGCTGGAAGTACTCTTCTCCCTCGCAATATAGTAGGTCTCTCGCCTTTTTCTTTTGTTTCTTTCTTCATGTTCTCTCTTGTACCTCTCAATTTTCTTTCTTTTGTATTGTTTTCTTTTTTTATTTCTATTTTTAAGGATGATGAGGAGCTGGGCCCATTAGGCGGAGCCAACCAATCATTAGGATATTTCCCTTAACTTTTTATATCTCTCAAAATCATGTATAAATTTCTTTTGATTGTGCACATCTCTAATTGATTATAATTTACATAATAATATATTGTTACCTTAGGCGGTCATCTCATAGAGGTATAGATAGGTCCATGTACTCTTTATCATGACACATAAAAATATACATAAATTACATAATTTTCTCTTCCATATATTTCTTAATTTGATGTTAGAGTTAAACGATCCTCAAAAAATTTTGAATGCATCAAGTGCACATCACCCCTGGAATACACCTCGCATCTTGTGTTAGTCTCTTTTTGAAATATCATAATTACCTCTAACAGAAAAAATAAAAGAGCCATCCAATTTTTCAGAGTGATCACTATAATTGTAGAGTACAGCTCTCAATTAAAAAGTGGTTCTTTATAACCCGACTATATTTGAAAAAGGCAAGTGGAAACTTCTAAACCCTTTAAATTCTCCGATTATTGTGCTTTTCACCAACTTTCTGTGATTCCAACTCTTTTTCTATGTAATGGGTTCATTACGTTACCACGATCATGTTTCAAAGTGTCTTTGCCTCAACCAATGACCCATTTCACAAAACTAATATACCAAACATGTTGCATTTGATTATGTCTTGACTTGATCATCTCTCTTCCAATTATACTTCCTTGTCATTTTCACATGGTGCCTAGCCTAATCATTCTTCAATAGATTAACTTGCAAAGCAAAACTAGATTAGCAGCATTTAAAGGCTATTGAGTAGGTTGGGGCCTTATCATCTACTATGATAGAGTTGAAACTATTTTAATAAATGGTGCAATGTCCTCTACGGCCAAAAAAAAAAATACGAAAGAAAAAGCAAACGACTACAGCTGTACCAAATTTTATCTTGACAATGACCCTCCATTTGAAACCTCCAACATATTTTTCTCCAAGAAACATTTGTAATTGGTCCTACGTAGATTCCTTGTCACTTTTGTGCGCAAGTTGAGTCTCACATTGAAAAGATACATAGGGTATCGAGGATTTAACCTATCAAGGAATGATTTTGCATTGCATATCAGGCATATTTCTTTAACATAGCGATTGCTCGAGCGTTTTTATATTTGACCACAAGAAGACTGACATAAACAATTTTTGCCGCAAACCCAACACAAGACTATCCTTGAAAAGGATAATGCGTATGTAGACTCAAGCCAGCTATTGGGCATAAAGTATTCTATTAATCACGTCGCATGATGCTGTCAAGCTAGTAGCTCTATGGTAATTATCTATGTATGACCTTTCATTATATATGGTATGAAACGTGCTAATTCCACTAGGTTTGACAAGTTTCGGAGTGAAACAACCTAAAACGAAATGATCTACGATTAGAGAAGCAAAGTAGCTATTTCCGCAGTAATAAATAACACAAAAACTATCCATCTTGTTGGTATTGTTTTGTATGTTGAAAGATCAAAATCAATTTTGGTTGGTTTCATGTTTGTCTTTGGAAGTGAATCGACAGACAGCAGAAGTGAAAGTAAACTTGATTTCCTTCAACTCCTGTTTCACTCAATTATCGACTTAATTTCGATTTGTCTTGAAAATATCGTAATTAGGCCTCTATATTGTCTTATGTTATCCACCCACATCATGGCCCATGATTAGCATCTACTGTAGCCTCAGGTAGTGGACATGGGCTCGCAATTAGGGGTGTAGGCTCCGGTACCTAGTTACTAGTAAGGATAATCGGTTCCCATTTCAATTCAATCTCACTTAGGAATTGGAAACTGGACCAAGAGGACCAATTCCTATAAACTAGGAACTGAGGACTAGACCAGTTAGTCTGATCTTATCCAATGAAACCAGTAAATATAACGTTCTCCTTCCAAACAAAAGAACGATACAAAGCAAAAGGAATTTAGATTAGAGAAGCTCTGCTATGCAGAAGGCAAATACCAACAATTGCAAAGTTTAACAACATGGCGTTTGGCATCAAAATGGGAAATCATCAAGAAATGTTTAATCATGTGCACCGAATCAAATAAAACAAGATATTAAAACCCGCATTCGGAGCAAACAACACAACAAAAGTCTACAGAACAAGAAACCGATAGATTACATTGAGTAATTACCCATGGTGCGGGGTCAAGGGGAGAGTGGATGAATGACACACACTGAAGTTAGAAGCTCTGGAATCGCACTCGCACTGGCATGTAACCAGTGTAGGAATTAAAAAAAAAAAAAAAAGGCTATTCTTTAAGAAATTTTAAAAAATGAAAAAGAAAGTAAACGGTCCGGTTTGGTCTGTTGGTCCAGTTCCCATCCTAGAATTGGGACCCGGACCGATGACTTGTGGAACCACCCAAAATCAATCGGTCCAGTTCAGTCCAAAGTATATTATCTTCTTTTCTTTTCTTTTTATTCAATAAGGGCAAAAAGTATAGACTATCTATGAGAGCAATATCTCATTTTACTAGAAACTTCCCTATAATAAATAATTTCATCCTACATTAAAATAACTTTAAATATATTTAAGAACTTTTAAGAAAGAAAATTAAACATTTTACAAAAATAACACCACATCTAGGAACAGGACCGGGATTGACCGGTTCAACCTAGTCCGATTGCAAGGTGGACAAAGTTGATTTTCAATTTCATAGATTGGAAATCGACCATGTCAGGTCTAGTTTCCATTTCAAGAGTGGGAACTAACCCACCCTATAACCCATCGCCTTACTCGGAATAATCAACACTGTTAAGGATCATCTAATACTAAAGGTTTTTTTTTGTCGAGATCTAATAATAGAGGTTAGCTAACCAAGATAGTAGAACAGAATACAAAGATGATAGTTAGAGGATATCTAAGACACCGTTTGTTTTTCGAGAAAATGAATGACTTGAAAAATATTTTTCAAAAAATGATCATTTATATTGTTTGAAATAATTAATCGATGAAATATTTTTATTATAATAATATTTTATATTTAGATATTTTTGTGAATGATTAAAATATTTATCGTTCGTTCATTTTCGTAAGCAATAAAAATAATTATTTTTTGAAAATTATATTTTAATTATTTATTTTTTGCTAAACAAATTGAGACAAAAGGTGTCTTCCTCCCCATTGAAGCTACGTTAGAGAAATTATTTCAGACTTTTCATGGGTTTGGACACGTGAAAACGAACAAATCAGCATAGAATCTTTTTTGGTGAGCGAAACTTCCAAGTAGGGCCCCTCTCTCTCTCTCTCAACTGTGATCATTGCTGTTTTTTTTTTCTTTTGCAGATCTTTAAAAAAAAAAACATTTTTTCGAGCTGCGCTATCAGCAGAAACAAACACAAGAAAACAATTCATCTCCTGGGAAAACTATTTACCGGGAAGATACTTTTAAACAACAATGAATTTTTAGTAAAATATTATGGAGAAGTGTTTTATTGCATGCATTCAGAAGTCCTCATATTTCTGTTTTTATTCATTTATGACAAACTTGATGCAATCCTTCTTAATAAAAAAAGTAGAGAAATCAAAAGGTCAATGTAGTATTCTTATCCTAATATGATATTACCTCAACACCGAATTCAACGTGAACTATAAATCTCATATACAATTACTCACAGCTCATCTTATGCTTCAAGTTGAGTCATGAAAGAAAATTTAAATATTAAATTGTACCTTTATCGAACAACTTAAATTTTTAGAAGAAATTGAGTAGATCGATCTTGAATGTTTTTTTGCTTAGATGCACAACAAAAACATTTTTTAAAAAGTTGGTTGACTCTAGCCTCCATCAAGTCATCACCCAAAGTTAGGTTAACAATGGAACTAGACCCTAAACTAAACAATGAAGTATTAGCTCGTCCTCACTAAAATAAGGCCTTAATTACTTGTCACTTTCGTCGCTAATCCAAGAGTAGATTAACACAGAGAGACGTTAACCAAGACAGATCATGTATAATTTACAGATCAAGCCAAATAATTAAATCGGGACATGCTGCGAATGGTTCCAGGAGTTAATGCAAGAAAGTGTTAACTACTCCTTACACGTACTAATTAAAGCAGCAGTCATGAGTTGCCCACGTATAACTAAAATATTCTATATGCTTTTGGAATTTGAACATTCTGATATTTTCTCTAAACCGAAAGGGGCAAAGCTCATGTGGCTCAAAGGCTAGCAAAACCCTTTTGTAGAATTTCTTTTTGGGGAGATCGAGAGGAGGAATTCAATTGGCCCATGTGCATGAGTTTCTGCACGGAAAGCAGAGGCAGGTTGGGAACATGTTGCTCGAAAAGAGCGACGATCTATTTCACATTTTATAAGCTTCATGGATGTATACTTTTCGCTTTTTAGATCAATCTATTATTAACAGAAGAGAGGTAGCTATGCCTACCCGATTTTTTTAATGTCATATAAGATTTGCTTATGATTTCCTATCATATTGCCCACGACATCATTAACTCGTCGGTCTTTGTTGGATTGGCTGTGAATTTGATCAAATGGTATAGAGTTGAGTCAAGCATTAAGGCTAGGTATGTGTTGAAAGATATGCTTGAAATATTGCAAGATCTTTCGACGATACCTTGACTCATACCGGGATTGTAATTGATTGTTGAATCAATCTAGGATTAGATTTCATTTTGGGAAATATTCCTTCCTTTTATTGTTTACATTTTGTATTATATATTGTACATTGTACATTGATAATACAATCAATGAAATACACAAAATACAGTATTTTTCTATACCCTATTTTATGTTTTCTGTCAATATAGATAACGATTCTTGTCAATTTTTCTATGCTCTATTTTACCTTTTGACGATTACCAAATTAGTCTTAAACATTTTAATGATTTGTCAATGTAGTTTTTAAAGTCAATTTTAGCCGGAATCACTTATGTGTACGCTACTAAGTCAAGTGGCTTGGTTGACACTGATATAGACCATTTTTGAAATTCTTTTCAAAATTTTCTGATTTTTCCCTTTTTCTTTTTCTTTCTTTTTCTTTCCTTTCCTTTTTCTTTTTCTTTCCCTTTTCTTTTTTCCTTTTTCCTCTTCCCCTCCACCGATTGAGGATGCAGCGATAGTAGACAAGCAAGGGTTGGGTTGCCCTTGCCTTCCCTCGCAAACCATCAAGCGAGGGTTGCAACGCCTTGCCCAATGGCTATGGATATCATGGCTATAGAGTAAAACCTGGAACCTAAGAACCACATCAGTGGGAACCTGTAAATTCTTGGTTCTAAGATATGTTAGGTAGGTTCTGAGTTCTAGTTTGTGGAACCTAGAACCTATAACAAATTTCGTGTTTTTCTTAGTCTATGTCGTCACACGATCCTAAAGAATTCCATGCATTTGATAATGAGTGTATAATCTGGAATTACTAGTCTAAACTTCCATTTTATTTTGCTAATATTTCATATTTTTCATAAGTCTAAATACAAATTATGATAAGTGAATTATAGAAATAAGTGGTGATCCTTAAATGTGATAATTTATTAGAATCATTCAATCAATAATATAAGTGAAACTTAGGTAAACCCTCATGTGACAGGGCAAGTTCCAAGTTCCAAGATCTGCAAGGTAGGTTTCAAATTCCAAAAAATGAAGAACCTATTTCAATGAACAAGTTCTAAATTCTAGGCGACACCTATACTAAACCTAGAACCGCTTACCCATATATGTGACTATTAAAAGATAGGGAAGAAGGATGAGAGATCTCACTTTTGAATGAAATCATAATAGGGTTTATTCTGCAGTATAATATGTCCATATCTTTGTGCCTAATGTGTTCTCATAAACCATGATGCCAATGGAAGCTCCAATTGTTTCTTTGATACACTTATGTTTGGGCAACTACGTCTTTCAAGATTAATGATTCTGTATAACACAAGAGTAATCGATGCATTAAAAATCGTAAAATTTCCTTAATACTATTCGACAGGTGTATATGGACACTCATTCTTAAACAATTGATAATAAAATCATTGTTCATTTTTATTGTTGCGTTTATTTTTGTTTTACTTAACTAAAGATGAAAAAAAAAAACTGTTAGAATCTGGAACCGATCTTGGAACCTGTAATAGGGTAGGTTCCAGGTTCCATATTCAAATGGGTAGGTTCCAAATTCCAAAAAATGAAAAACCTATATCCAAAAATAAGTTCTAGATTTCAAGTGAAACCTGTAAGGAATCTAGAACCGCTTATCCTTACCAATGGCAAGTAAGGACCACTACACCTAGACTATAGCCAACGAGGGCTCGCAATGGCCAAATACAACAAGGGCAACGAGCCTCTCTTGGCGAGGGTTGCTATGACCCTCAACTATGAGGGTCACCGAGACCCTCGTCCATTGGCTGACCAGCAGAGGTCATAGGGCCTTGGCTAGTGATCAGCGTGGGGGAGGGGGGGGCCTTAGCCTTAACAATGGAAAGAAAAAGAAAAGAATAAATTAATTTTAAAAAATCGCAAAAATTATTCACGTCAATACCGGCCTACCACATAGGACAATTGGCGTTCACATCAACAATTTCTGATCAAAATTGGCAAACCATGAAAATATTTATGATAAATTAGCAAATCTTCAAAATGTTTAGGAATAAATTAGCAAAATTAGTAAGTTTATGATTGAATTGGACACTGTACTATAGATTTTGAAATTTTTGGACAATTATTCTTTAAATTTCCTGTCCAACAAAAGTAAAATGTTTAATCTGTGAAGGAGTTCAAGGTGCCACTAAATGCTAAATTTAATATGCTGGTAGAAATTTTGGTTCTTTCAAATGTCAAAAAAGCTCGAACGTTTAGTTTTAGAAGTAACTTCAAAAGGCCAAAATCTAAGTGAAACAGCAATAAAATCAATGTTTTCCTTCCCTAGATTTTGTAACTTGCAAATTTGAAACTCATTGTCAAGGTATAATAATAAAATTGTCGGAAAGGATAATACCCACACATATAATATTATATATACTTGTGTGTGTGTATATCGAGAATGAGCCTGTTCCTGTTTTTTTTGGTAAGGATAATGAGCCTGTTTCTGTTTGTCTCGTTATCGATAGACATTTTTCTTCACTGGCTCTCATCAATGTTAAGAGGCACAAGCAGCAAATACAGCCACTCGTGGTGGACATAGATCTGCCCACATTTTCCATGCATCTTATTTTCACCAGCTGTCTCCTTCAGAATGTATCCCCCTCCATTAATTGTTTCTAAGGATATTTTTCACAATAATATCCATAAAAAATATTGATTTCTAACAATTTTTGCATATTAAAAAACATGAGGAAAAGCCGGTCCTTCATGGATATCGATACGGAGTGTTTGTGAATTAATAATATCGATGGGTTTCCCCTCTGGGATTCAGGATACGGAGGAGATTTTCTACGAACAGAGAGAAAAAGGAAATAAAAATTTCTTAAAATGCTTTTATTTTTCTTTTTGCAGAATGAAAGTTTCGATGTGTTTCTGATGGATGATAACATATTCTCTACGAGGGGCAGATCATATTCTCTCGAGCACGTCTTTTAGAGAGATAATTGTATATAATTTAGTATTATTGCGTGTCATGTACACATCAAAAAATCTAAATGTAAAAGTATAGTTAAAGCCTAACTACAAACGTGTGATCACACCAATATCTGTAGTGTGATCGGCAAGCTTAAGTTCCTGATCACACTAACATTAAAAAAGTGAACGTTATCTCCTAAAATTCTAACCGGATTATAAGATAACCCTAAATATAGGAAATTTGAATGAAAGTGTGATCTGAATGAAAATACTTCTGCATCAATATGGGAAAATCAAGAGGCATGAACTCCAACAAAAACTAGAAGGGATTTGGTCTATTAAGGTAGCTGAAGTGGTTATACGGTTAGGGTGCACAAAAAAAGGAGAAATAATGATGATGAGCAAAAGACATTCTAAGATAAAATGTTGTCGAGTGTGAAAACGAGATTGAATGTTCGATTATTATTATGTATCAAAACAAGACTTTAATTTCCAGCGGTCCCGAATGGACATTGTTCTTACATGCATTGTCACCAGATCCGTATGGTGCACACCACCTCCATTCAAATGTCTCGCCGCCCTAGACTAGCATGCATGTGCTGGTCAAAAACCCAGGTGCGATATATTTATTTCACCCCAAGGATAAAAGTATGTCATCAAAAAAGATGAATATATAAAAATAGATGAGGGCAACATGAAGATTATGGTATAATTATGTTACTGGGAAAAGGGAAGCTGATTGAGAGGACGATTGGTATTATGTAGAGGATAACATTTCTGCTTGACGAATAGGACCCTCTTTGCAGGGTTTCTTTTTTTTCTTTCCATTTTTGCAACAATGGAAATGATTAAGTGTGTGATAATCTAGCATGTTGCAAGAATATTAACTCTGTAAAAGTACCATTTTCCATGAATTGAAAAGCACAACAACCATATGATGTGTGGAGTATAATGTCGCAACGCGTCAATCTCACAATATGTTAGTCAAGGGAGAAAACCTATAAATTAAAATTTAATTAAAGACCCTAATCGATATTTGTCTTGATTACTGAAGGAATTTGGTGCACGTGAATCGAGATCGTTATAAACAACACATATTAAAGGATATAAAAGGGAATTAGTTGACGAAAATGATCAAAAGTTTTAGACAAGTTAAAGTCAATCTGATTCTGACCCAGATAGAAAACATTCTCTGGTTGAACAAAATTACAGCCCATATCATTGTGTCTTATCAGGACTTTCAGAGTGCACTTTTTTGACATATCATTTGCTCATTAATTAAGTGTGACATGGGCAAAAGACTAGACCATGAGAGCCATCTCTTTTAATTTTATAAAACCCTTCTATCATAAAGTGCGATATGCGGTGAACACTACCCAATTGAGATATACCTTGTGGGTGATAGCACTTATTAAGTAAGGTTCCGATCCCCAATTGATTATTGACTAGAGTACTTACTTTTTGGGGGATTTAGCATTATATAAATTGAGTCGATCGAGTCATTAGTCGATGTATACTCATTGGTATTTTCCTTGTGTCAAAATTATCGAACAAACGTCTATCTTTACCCCATTTCTCTCTACTCAGTTATTTCATTTTCATAATGGGATAATGATTTCAATGGGACAGTCTCTCCCAAAGACTTTGATGTTTGTTTCATTCCGAAACTGTTGCATAGTGATTTTGGTAGAGGTTCAACTTTCTACACGCACTCCTCCTTTTCTTACTATTCCTTGAAATTGACAACTCAGGTCAAATCATAGTTTCCTTTTTTTCCAAAAAAGTAATAAAAAATAAAGAACCCTGCAAACACGCTGTAACATACATACAGTAGACGGTGGAAGGACAAGTTCATATTCTTAATAAAATGACTTACTAGATATAATAGGGTAAAATTATGTAAAGCACTGATGACATTTGTACTAGTCCACGCATAAGATCCAGCTCTCTACAAGAGTTCAGTTCAAATGCAGGAACGATAGTCAAATTTTTCCGCTAACTACCACGACTATATTGCACTATCGTGATTTATGGCCTATTATAAACTTTACTGAACACCAAACCCTAACAAGGACAAAAGGACAGATTTAAATCGGATCCCTAAGAATAGAAAGAAAGAGGAGAGAAATGAGCCCCTCCATGATCCCACTATTGACCAGAAAAAAGAAACAAAAGATCATTCAATCCGACATAATGGCCAGTGTACTTGGTACTTTTATGTTCTAGCCAAAAGGACAATGATTTAATGAATTGGTCGGCTTTCAATCCGGGTAGTTGCTTTTTGGGTCCAATTTCCCTCGCCCCAACTAACTTTCAAGTTTCTAGAGAATTTGCGTAAGAAACTTTTAAGATAACTTGTGCAATAATAATTGATTTTGTTATTTTATTCTTGAAAACGAAAAAAAATAGAAATTCATTTAGTAATTTTTTTTTATTTCTAGAAACAAATTTATTCTCGAGAATAGATTTAGAACAGAATCAAGAAATAAAAAAATTACATTTATATCTTCAAGAATAACTCCAAAATCAATTCTCAATTCTTCTTCCTGAGGCTGGCAACTAGCCAGTCAAGGATCGGCAACCTCGCTGAAAGGTCACTAGACCTCGATGAGGCCAAGCCATCCCAAGGCTGGCAACTAGCCAGACGAGGATCGGCAACCTCGCATAAGGGTCACTAGACCTCGGTAAGGCCAACCCTCATCGGCTGAGCCTTGTCGGTGGCTAGGTGAGAGCTCACCCAAATCTAGCGAGGCCAAGCTCACCTAGTAGTTGACGAGGCTCGACCTTTCCAGGGGCCAACGATCCTCCTACGAGGTCGTTGACCATCCCAAGGCCGACGATCTGCTAAACTTTGAAGAAAAAAGAAATGAAAAAATAGAAAAATATAATAAAGTATTAAAAAATTAAAAAAATTATAAGTTACAAAAGAATTTAAGGTTCCTACCAAATGCATTTCTATTTCGAGAATAGAAATTTTGAACGGTTAGCAAATGACTTCAAATGCCCATAAACTCGTTCAAGGAACATGATAAATAAAAAAATCATTTCTTACGATAAATTATTCTCGGGAACATAATAGTTACTAAACACATTCTTAGTTTACAGGAGCCTTGGAAAGTCACCACAAAAGTTAGATGCATGTCGTGATTATTTTTATAATTCACACTTAATTTCATCATATGACAGCATAATCATGCCTTACCGAATTCTTAAGCATATAGCAGCGAAGCATTGAGAACCCTAATCAGTCTACGTACGTCCGGCCCAAAATGGAACATGTCATGACAGTGAAATTTGATGGAGGCGAAAGAGAATAAATGTGTTCTAATGAGGAACATCTCGAGGCTTAGCTAGGTATGAACTCAGAGTGCAGATACAACTCAAGCACCGGTGGAAGTTGTTTCTTCTTGTATATGTTTTTTTCCCTAAAAGTGAAGAAAAAGAAAATAGTTTCATGTGACGTTATTATATTATAAATCGCGAAACACGTTGATTCTGATTAGGTTGTCAGATCTGAATGGGGATCTGACCCAGAATTCTTTTTCCTTTTACATATACAAATATTATTGAGTTGAGACTTGAGAGCGAGCGAGCGAGAGAGAGAGAGAGGCATGTAGAAAGAACCCCGTTGGATCTCCCCATGATATAGGGGGGAAATTTGGGTTACTTTCATTGGAAAAGTTGCCACAAAACAAAGACACTAGTGATCAAACACTCTCAGAAGAGCAAAGAGAGAGTTGCAGCAATGGGAAGGAGCCCATACTACTCAAAGGAGGAAGGGTTGAACAGGGGGGCTTGGACTGCTGATGAAGACAAGATACTGGCAGACTCCATCAAAGTTCACGGCGAGGGGAAGTGGAGGAGCATATCCAAAAAAGCAGGTAAGCCTTAACATGAGTCCTGATGTTTGAGTTGCGTGTGCTATATTTTTGGCTTTTCTTTTCCTTTGCAGAGTTTCTGAGGAATCGGAGAGGTAGTGTTCATGGTGTTTTTAAATGACCGTAATGCGTGATTGATCGATCTTTGGTTGGGTCATCATCTTCTACGCAGGTCTTAGGAGAAGTGGGAAGAGCTGCAGGATGAGGTGGTTGAATTATCTGAGGCCTGACATCAAGAGAGGCAACATCACCAGTGATGAAGAAGACCTCATCCTTAGGCTTCACAAACTCCTGGGCAACAGGTAATTTATTCGGCCTTTTCATATTTGCCCTGCTTTAATCTGCTGAGTAACTCACTGAGAATAGAAACTAGAAAAAAAATTTCTTGGAAGAATATTCAATGTGATATCTCTATTAAATTTGTATTACTATTAGGCAATTTCAAAGTCTAGTCTTGTTGTTTAGAAATTTTTTTGGTCAAGGCTTCCCTATCTTTTCGGCTGATGCCTTGGCGCTTAATCGATGAAGTGCTTTTCTTGGCATAAATTCGTGGATGGACGAGCATGACATGTTCTTGCATGCACGTGCATGGCATCACATTATTTTCATGTATATGGCTGATCAAACTCTTTTTGCTTGTTAAATGAATAATTAATGACCGAAGAGTTAATTGTATGTGCAGATGGTCTCTCATTGCGGGAAGACTTCCAGGGCGAACAGACAATGAAATCAAAAACTACTGGAACTCCAAATTAGCCAAGAGGGAACAAGGAGGGAAGGAGCCAAACCCATCCACAACTGAGAAGGCCAAACCGATCTCCTCCTCCACAGTAACGCGGCAGGACAAGACTCAGGAACTGGTGCTGGTCGGAGACTCCACGCTCCACCACGCCAAACCACTGCCGGCGACTGGTGAGACGGCAAAGAGCGGGCAATCGTCAGAATACGAACCGAGCAACGTCTCATTGCCGGCTTCCTTGTCTAGGGCAGAGCCGGACTTGGAGCAGCTCATGTTGGACTGCACTGTCGGGGAGTTGGACCTCCCGGAGATTCTTGATGCTTCTGATTTTAGCTTCAGCGAGTTTGCAAATACTTCTCAAGTGATGAACACGGTTGAGAACGAGGAAATGAGCAAGAACGACAGCGTCGGAGGTGCTTCTCCTGGACAGGCACAAAACTGGTCGAGCGAAGGACTGGAGATGGACAATTGGATCTCCAACCTCGCCGAGATGACATCAGGATTCGGATCTTTCGGTTCGATCCTACAGGGCGCCGAAGATTGGATCCTATAGATCAAACGCTTCGCCTTCGTGAGAACGATTCTTGCGGATTTCTGTCCTAAAGTTCTGTTAGGAGATGTTCGCTTAGGTGAATCTACATTCTGAATTCCGGCTGCTCATTTACTTCTTTACCTGTGAATTTAGCTTTTCGTTATTTGCGTATGGGCCCGTTCATGCCCCTTCAGATCAGATCGAGAGAAGATCTTGGCCATGAAAGGGAAATCTCTGCGGACCACCCACATGGGCAGACATTTCTTACTGTCGTGTGCTTTTTCCCTATTATAATATGGTTAATATGTCTAGGAATTTTTATCCGGAGCTACTTGGCAAATGAGTTAAGTAGTTTGTGAGACATTACAATAAAAATTAAGAAAATTATAAAAGCAAATTGTAAAGGTTTTTCATGTTAGCGCCAACCATATCATATAAAACACCGATGCTGACTGGACTGCCATATCAGCGATTTCTAACTAAAATTAACCGGAATGATTAAATTGGCAAATACTTACCCTTTACCAAAAAAAAAAATGATTAAATTGGCAAATTCTCGAAAGTTTAGAATTAAATTGACATGATTGAAAGGTTTAAGATTAAATTGATAAATTGTCAAAAAATTTAAAACTAAATTCATTCAATTGAAAGGTTCATGATAAATTTGTTGTCATATAATACGTTTAAGATTTCTTCTTTTTTAACAATTTTCTCAAAAAAGTTCATGTAATCTGTTCGACTTAACCTACGTAAAAGGAGAGAGATAACTAACTCACTATATTCGACAAAATTAAATTAAAAAAAAAACTCACTATTTATGGAGTCACCGACACCTTTTGCTAAATTTTAGTTCAGTTTTATGATGATAAAAGCTTGTTTCAAGTGGGAGCGACATACTATTGCATGGGCTCCATTTGAAGTATACTCAACTTCAATTGGACTTCACTAAAAAATCATTATTAATTTGTACGAAGCGATCGAGACGCAACGAGTCGATGGCATTCTGATTTCTCGAAAAGAAAAAAATAGAAAAAAAGAACAGTTTTACCCTATGAATAGATCCTTTGTGCTGGACAAAAATTTTAAATGGCTTGAGTCGCTCGATCGGATTTCCCGACATCATCTCTCGGGACGAGAAAGTCCGCCTTATACAGTCACCACATATTATCAATGGGCTCGACAAGAAAGAGTAGTACCCAACTGCTGAAGTGGTTCAACAACCAAATTTAAATTATTCCATTCCATTTTAGTCCCAAGTTTTAAGTCTAAGCTTGCACCATAATTTTCCTTGATAATAACACAAATGGTCCTTAAATTTTGACCCAATGTGCAATGTATGTTTTAAACTTTTAATTTGTTTAATGTGGTCAGGTTTTGTCAATTTTGGTTCCTACAACAAAAAATCTTTTACCGAACAATACCTTTCAATTTTATTAGGAGAGACTTAAGTTTTGTGCTGAATTCGAACAAA
Source organism: Corymbia calophylla (assembly GCA_014182845.1). Lineage (NCBI taxonomy): Eukaryota > Viridiplantae > Streptophyta > Magnoliopsida > Myrtales > Myrtaceae > Corymbia > Corymbia calophylla. The sequence goes on from CM024695.1 coordinate 4,872,635, forward strand.
CGATGTTAAATGCAAGTACAAATATTATTTCCAATCTATATATTACAACCTTAAAAATCACTATTAAAGATGACTCAATGACCAACAACTTCTGATACAAGCTATGCCGGAATCTAATCAATGACGTAGCTTATGCACAGCCCACGGTGAATACCAAGGATAACCCAATGATTGACAACTGTTGGAAACAAATTATGTTAGAATTTAATCAACGACATAGCTTATACTCACCTTCTTGTAACTTAGAACTTTGGACCCAAACTATGCCAGAATTTAATCGATGACACAATTTGTTGAGGTGTAAAGCTAAAACTTAATTAACAGCAATACCCCTGAATAGAAAATACAATGACAAAATCTAATCACGACATTGGGTTTGTGGCACAACACAGAAATCTAATCGACGATGTTGAACCGAAGATAGATACACGCCAGAATTTAATCAACGACTAAAATCTGGAAACTACAACTAAAGTACAATAAAGTAAAGATAAAAAAGGCAATTATTGTGTTGTTCGGGGCTCTCTGTTGGACAACCTGCAGTATATATAAGGACACCTAGTAACCGTCTTTCTTGAAAGTCGCTCTTTATTTTTCCCACGTCCTTTGCTTCTTCCTTAACCGCCTTATCCATGTCTTGTTGTTTTCTAACTTGTCAACGACACTTGCACGACTTGTCTAGCAAGCAATAGTCACTTCTATAATTTTGCACGTGCTTTTGTGCACCAAACATTCCCGCTCAAATTTTAACATCAATTCTTACTTAAATTCTTTGGTCATCCCTCGACTAATATGGGTTGGATTGCTATTATTATTACCATCGTGGCCAGCAGGGGTAATTTTGGGCGTCAATAGGTCCATGAACTTTACCCAATATGCAATATGGCCCTAGAATTTTATTTAGAGCGGTCCATGAACTCTTGATACATTTATAATTTAGTTCCTAGAGTTTTTGAAGATGTTCAATGTTGTCATTTTATTAATCTAATTTTAAAGACAATATTAAACATTTTCATATAGTTTAGAAAGTAAATTAAATATGTACTAAAAATTTAGAAATCACATCGAACAATTTATAAGTTTAAGGATCATATTGTACATTGAGATAAATTTGATAATTTAGATATTAACTTAATCAAAGATAGGGATCATCTAATTTTAGGAGGCGAAGTCACATCATCAATCTACCCTTCGCACATGTCTACAACTTATCGTAACGAGAGTTTATGAGGCCCAAAGTTTACCCTTCATTTCTTTATCTTCCCCTTTCTCTCCTTTCTTAGTGTCAAGCACCTTCCCTTTGTCTGTCCCGTGAGCCACTATGTTCTGCACGCTATGCACATAGGCGTCCTCCACAACCGTCACATCACGGTCCCACCCCCGCCGAACATTAGAATGGGCAAACGCCGCGACGGACGCAAGAAGCAGCACGCAACGCCACTCAAGCAAGGCACGATGAGGCGCGGCACAGGGCAAGCCGGTGGCCGAGGCCGAGGGAGGGAGGGAGGGAGAGGCGTTCATTAAGTACCCTTGTAAGGCTGAGGCGCACATTGGATAAGAATGCGAGTGCTGGTCAAGATCTTAAATTGCAAGTTAAGCAAAGTGCTCGGTCTAAGGTCCATCCTAAACCTAATCAAAATGCTACTTTGTCCATCCGATCATGACGACGACATACCAAACATAGTCAACCGTCAATATTAATTACGCACAGAGTCTAATTAATACTCTTTATTGGACTTTATTATAGTTTCCATGGTTATAATTAGGAACGCAATTCTGCTCTCAAACATTATTAATAATGTCCTCATCAATCCTGTCCTTTTCTTTATATGCACATCTACACCCTAATTTAAGAAAGGGTCTACTCTAGCTAGTAAATTTATAGATGGCAATGCTTCATTTTTTAATTAATAGGTAGTCGCTCCAATGTGCTCTAACAGTATACTCTACCGAGACAACATTATTCTTTGAGCTATAGCTTAAATAAAGATATGTTTATGAGCAAAAGGACAAATTTTTATACAGTATACCTAAAGTCTATAATATTATTATTGCAAGTAGCAATTTCAATATGAATGAACAGTATCCACGCCGGTATAACTAGAAACAAAAAGCTGACTTTAGGTATGAAGTCTAAGTCATCGGTAGATATGTGGATAGTGGCAATAACCATACTTTGTTTTTTCAAAATTTATAAATTGCTAATTACATAAACTGTATGTATGTATGTATGTATGTATGTATGTATAATCCAATATCGCTTAAATATGAAGTACCAGTACACACAAACGTTATTCTCTCATGTTAATAATTTAAGTTCTAGGGTTGAATTTGATAAGGTCAATAGTAGTAGAAAGGACTCTATAGGTTTAATGGGGCGGCTGAAGCTTCAACCAAACGAAAAATAAGAAAAGCTGTACTGATCACGTGGGTAATGGCGGTGGCCATAGCCAGAACATGTGCTCCGAAATTATCCACGAACGATGGTCTTCTCTTCGAGTCCTGCGCCTCGTGCAAAGACCTTGAATTAGCTCAAGATTGAAGGGCGGTAAAGGACAAAAATGAACCGCAATTCCAACCAAATTCAATGCGTCGATTCCAACAAATTATGCAGTTACGAACGGCGTAAATCCGTCGACTTGGATGCTTTTTTTCCAGAGCAACTTAACTTGTAAGAAAAACCCAGCGCCTAAATCCGTGCTCCAACTCAAACTTTCACGAAGCTCGCATCTGGACATGTGGATAAAACCTAGTCGCAGTCAAAATCTTGTACCTTAGTGGACCAAAAACCCTAGGTAATTAAGCAACCTTGATCTAATCATCGTTTGTCTAGTAAAAACCTATCGTTGCTGAGTCAAAGCGCCCAATTTTTCCTGCCAAAATCTAGGGTGGTTTCTCAAAAAATTTCTAAGGTCCGATTCGCACGCGAATCCAAGAACCTAACCAGAGAACTTTGAATAGTTAAAAGTGACTGTCGGATTCAAAAGCTAGGGTCGTGATGGACACATAGACCCTCGCACGGCACGTCGACCACCGGACCCAACAACAGTTGACGATTTCCTATTCAAATTATCAGATATCAAGACACGGCCTTTTTTTTTCTTCTTTTTTCCTTTTTTTTTCCCTTCCTCGTTTTATCTTCCCCATGATCCCCGCAATCTTCTCCTAAGAAACAGTAACTTGAACAGCGCCCCGATTCGAGAATCGATCCCCCCTTCCGCGGGACGAGACAAAACGATGCTTTTTTGAGGTTCTCCCACGGCATTATTGGCTTATATGTTTACTTCTGACAGCCAATCATAGTGTAAAGATTGTCGATATCTCATTTGCTGTCGAAGTGCTATATGACAAATCATGCATGGCAACTTAAATTAAAATGTTTGCCAAATCGGCAGTAATTTTTTTTATATGTCTATGAAAATTTGTTTGAGTTGGTGCCATGGGCAATGAGGATATGTATCCAATTAAATTAGATTATAACAATGTCTTTTCTAAGGGCTGTCCCTATTATTAATACATTGGACTCTAGTCTGTACGGGCATTCGCTTTGTAAAGAGTGCTTTTCTTGCACCCCCCAGCTCATTTATCACCCTTGTCCCTCACCTCTCTCTTCGTTATTTCAGTCTTTTGTATTAAGGAAGCTCCTTTTGCATTGGCATAATATTTTACACTCATATACAAGTACATTCACTAAAATAAGAATACATAAATTACGTGTACTCAAGGCATAATGAAGAACAAACAAAACAATAGTAGGTAACAACATCACGTTAAATAATTTATTATATAAGTTGGTCAAAATGATTAATGTTAGAAGTACGATTAAGTGTTTGTATATTATTTTTTTACTTTGAATTTGCACAATAAAATTTTCTCTAAGTGTTGCCTCTAAATATGTCACCTATAAGGTTTTTTTTTTTTTTTTTTTTTTGAAATGCCACCTAGAAGTTTTTTTTTCGGTCAGATCCACCTAGACGTTAGAATCGACAGAATTGGATTGTTTTCATTGCAAGAAGAGATTTTGTCGTTCTCTCCACAAATGCAGCAAAACATATAAGCACTAAATTATTACGCATCGACCTTCTCCTTTATCTTGATTATTTTACTATTCAACTATAACTCATTTGTATTTACGAGATATTTTTTTATTTGAGCATAATAACTAATTAGAAGACAAAAGTTTCTATTGCTTATATGCATTTCTGAGACAGTATAACCTTTGCAATGTATTATTTTTCATATTATGTTCATGAATTTTTATTTTCATACTAGTGAGTCACTTTGTACTCTGATAATTCATTTTCAAGTGTACATTTTACAGCTAATGATATGTTAATATAATGTTGTATTTACACCAATATATTTCATGCTCCATTTCAATCATATCTTTTGAACGAAAATCCGCACAATGCGAATTAATATCTTGTTTTTTATATTACACCTGACCTCCAACATCTCCAGTCAATATGCATTTCTTCGTTTCCCCAATGTAATTAGACAATAAAAGAGTCCTTTCGATTGGTGGTAAATATTAGGCCTAAAATTCTAGAGTTTTCACCTTGTGTCGACTCATAATTTCGAAAACATAAGAACATCCAATCCCTTGATGAAAATAAATGAATTTAGCACACAAATTGAATTAAGCTCTCCAAGAGCATCAACTACCTATTAGAATCATTAAAAAAATTCTTTTAACAACTGAAAAAAGAAGAAGACAAATGTTCTATTTTTTAATTTTTTTTCTCCTCCATATCCTTAGAAGTCGGTGAATTTAGTAACCATTTATGTTCCCCCTTGACTCTGCAACTCCAAGTTTCGTGCCCCATCACCTCATAAAGATTTGAAGAAGATCGAAGAATCAATGCGACAGCAGCGGTGGTTCTTCCAGCATTTATCTGCATGAAGCCAATGCGCGCTCCCAACTGTACAAGTAGCTTTTGCTTTCCTGACAGTAACATCGTTTTAACCATAGTTGCACATTCCGACCAAAAATGTTTTACCGATTAAGGTAACATAGCGTTGGCCGGAGAGACTAGGTGGCCAATGAATGGCGCTTGCACCATGGCCATTCCCGATTCCTCTGCGGTTGTACTTGTTCTATCTTTATGATTTTGTGAGATCACTCTAAAGTGCTCTAAAATCTTGAGTTTATTTAATATTTAAATATTGAAACACTCCCCCTTATGCATAGGGTGGAAATATATAATAAAGGAGACAAATATAAAACTAGAAAAATTTGAACTCGGAACCTCCTGTTCTAGTATCATGAAAGATATTGTGGGTCTCTATCAATTATTCCACAAGTTTAAGTTATTTGATGAATGTTTATTTAATATTTAATATTCCACCACTCTCCTCGTGAATTCATATCGATGCCTTTTTTGTTCTTACTTTGTTTAAAGGCAAGTATATTAGTTAGGGCGTTTTCCAAACATAATAAGATAACTTTTACATTTTAAATTTTCCGTGTAGTGCAAGAGTTCCTTCCTGCAAATCTTTTCCGTTTTCCATGTCTTCAAATTATATACTTGTTAGCTATCACATAATTGGCATAATATGACTCTTCGGATACATGTAGACCAAATTTATTTTTTTCATTTTTTTTCTAAAAAAATTGGTTGAAAGTCCTCAAGTAGGGAAAATAACTAGAAATATAGATTTCATTTGTTTCACAGAAATATAGCTTATAGAAATGAACAGACCAAAATATTTCTCAAATCATTTTTCATTTATTAATTACTTAAAGTGATATTTTTAAAAAATATTTCTTAAATTATTTATTTTTTACGAAATAAATAAAATAATATTTTATTTTATTTTGCAAGGTAAGGTCACCTTGCTAAGGTGTACGTTACAATCTGCCCATCATCTGTTTCTGTGCGTATTCAGTCGCCCTCACGTCCTAGTGTGTATTGATTGCCAGAAGATAGGAAGGGCGAGCGAGTTATGAATTATGAAAGATGGAGCTGCAGGTCCTTACCAAAAAAAAAAGATGGAGCTGCAGGTTCTCTCTCTATATATGAATGGAGTCTGGGACAGGTGAACGTGTGTTACTGCACCAGAAGCAATCCATTGCGGCATTATTGGGGAAGAGATGGTTGGATCTACACTGACAACTTTTACTGACATTTAGTTAAATTAGCTAGCTGCCAAACTAATTACCGTCATTATGCAAACGACAGCCCAGGGACTGGATGAATCATCACCATCATTTCACCTCAGATCCTCTTGCTGATATTTAGGGATCTTGACCCGCCATCGTTTTTTATGCCAATGGAGAAGTATCTGCCTTAAACTAAGAACGTGGTTGCACTGCAGTCCTCTGCCCCAGAAAGAAAGAAATAAAGAAATCAAAGAAAGGAACCCACGATTTAATGCAGCGTCTGCTAATTTTTCTAATTGTATTTTCCCAAGGTGAACATAACTCCACTCGTTCATGATGGGAGCGAATCAAAGAGTATAGAATTCAAACATGTTCATGTGGATAATAAAAAATCGTGTGTAAAGCCGAGATCAGTATGCTCAACATGGCGCTAGGGTTTTGGGGAACTCTTCGATCCATTAATTCGTGATACGGGTTTTATGTTATCTTGACTAGAAACTCACGCCTGCCCAAGGCAATGCCTTGGACCTTCGGACCCAAAGCTTAGTAGAATTCAAAAAAGGCATCGGTCTGATGTTCTAGCAATTTCTTATTGACCACTTTCTTAGCCCAAGGGATCAGCTACAGGAAGCTTCCCCACCTCTTCCTGTATTACGAGTGAATTCTTGTTTTTCTTTGCACTCTTGGGTTGAGTAGGAAGAAATAATAGTTGACAGTGTACTGCAAAAGAAACAATGTAGTTCTCGGTATCGATTTGACCACGCGTACCCTAGTCGTCGGTCGGGTACGGGACAATAATACACCATCAATCCATTTCCATGAAACTAGCCCCACGTTTTCAACGAGATTTTTAAAAATGACAAAAGTCATTAATATATCGTATCAATATCATGTTAATCATAAATATTTTCATTTTAATTAGTTTAATCATAATTTTTTAAATAATTTATTCATATAATTATTTCCATCAATTTTGACTGAAAATTATTAGCATGAATGTTAGCTATCTTCCATGGCACAAGACGGTCAATGCTGATATTAATAATTTTTGTAACTTTTCAAAAATTTTAAGAACTTCCTTTCTATCTTCTTAATTTTTTATTGTGGCCAATAAGGGACTAGGCGAGGGCCGCAACCCTCACTAGCAGCCTCCAAAGGCTTGTTGTCAGTGTGAATTTCCTTGCCAGCCACAATGAAAAGAAAATAAAAGAATATATAAAATTTCATAATTTTTTTAAAAAATTGTAAAATTTATCCACGTTGACGCCAGTCATGCCATATAGACCACATCAATAATTTTTAATCAAAATTGATTGAAATGACTATATTAGTAAATTGTTAATAGATTTTGGATTATATAGTCTAAACTGAAAATTTATAATCGAATTGACATTCGTACAATAAATTTTGAATTTTTTTAGTAATTTTCCCACATTACACGATCACTAATAATTGGTGATAGATGCATGTTGGATGTATTTGGTCTAATGAAAGAGTAATCGATTCCCAGTCCGATCTAGTTCCAAAGTGGAACTGGGAATCTGGCACTGAATCGGTTGGTTCTAGGACTAAGAATCAAATCGAACCAGTCAGGTCTAATGGAACCAATATATGTTATGATGAAATTGAAAAAGAAAAAGCTGGTTAATTTTATTTTTTAAGAAATAATAAAACAAAAAGCATATATAATCACTTCGGTCTGGTCCGAGTCTTCCTTAGAACTGGGAATTGGACCGCTCAGACACTCGTTCCAATTTTAGGAACCAGAAACCGAATCGACACTTTCGAAAATTCGACCCAACCAACCAGTTCAACTTGGTCTTGGCAGATCCTGATTCAAGTACTCCTTTTTGCATACCCTTAATACAATTTATGGTTGCATTTTAAAAAACGAGGGAAGTTAACGGACAACATTACGTGGCGTAAATGATTTTTTGGCTTTATCTATGATCCAGTGTTTTGAATCCTCTATAGAATCCAAATCATTCCAATCCAATCACAATAATCTAATCATCTCCACGGTAATTGCATAATTAAATTATCAAGACGTTGGGTTTTTGGTACTATTATAAGCGCCAATTGAGTGATTGGTAATATATGCTAAACAACTTATAGTCAAAAACATTTGCAAATCGCCATCAGGATGACATGTAAGTACTCGCATCCAATTATAAAAAATGATACTTAGCTAGTGTTACGCATTCAATAATGACATATGAATTAAGTTCCATTTTACATCGCTAGTGGACCTAATGATATGGTCATGAAAAGGCCTCATCGAGAAGTCTAGGTACAATGAGAGTATGCCTTGGCTTGTCGAAACAAATGTAAGAGTTGACAATGCAAGTTGGAGGGAGTAGAAAATCCAAGTTTTGCTTTAGCCAAAAGTAAGAGGAGAGACCAAGTTTTGTCTAGTCAATAGGAGCAAGTAGGATTTCGTAAGCATAGATTATCTTCTCCCTAATTATTCCAGGGGCGTTCTTGACAAAGGCTCTCTTATTTGACTTCCGGGCGTATGGTCTGATATATTCAAGTCAATAACAAAGACCAAACGCCAAATCGACACGAGCAGTACACAATAAATCTCCGCCACGTTACCGCGAAGGCGCCGGTTCTCGAGAAAACCTCGCGGCACGTTCTCGTTCACACGCTGTAAGCCCATATTTTCACACGCAATAAATCAGATGGACAGTCTCTGATGAATTTGCATAGAGAAATCTACGGCACTTGAGAGAGAGAGAGAGAGAGAGGAGACGTATGCAGTAATTACTCCCCAAGAAAATATTTATTAAGTATGGATGCAGAGTCCGTAGCATGCATGCACATGAGACTAAAGATCAGTTGGCTACCTCAGAATCCCACTTGGAGAAGATACCATTAGTCGCCGTTAAATAAATGCACAGCTGATCCATTTATGTCTCTCTCTATATATATGTGTACATGCAGGGCTTGGATAAGACCATGTCCATGCCCAAACGAAGCTAACCCCTCCAATAGGAACTTCTTCCTTCTCTTTCCCAGCGAAATGAGTAGAAATCCAAAACCTTCCAGATGAGCTATTAGTGGAGAAACGCCCAAAAAATAAGAAAGCAAAAGGGCTTTCCAAGTCCGCCATTGCCAAAAAGGCAAAAAGTAGAAAGAAGGAAAGAGAGGAAAGAATGGGAAGAAGTCCTTGTTGCACCAAGGAGGGACTGAACAGAGGGGCTTGGACAGCTCTCGAGGATCAGATCCTCATAGACTACATCAAAGCTCACGGTGAAGGCAAGTGGAGGAACATCCCCAAGAAATCTGGTGAGCAAAAACTTCTCTTTTTCTGGTTTTTGGGTATGTGGGACATGAGTAAATTTAAAGTTTTTCTCTTGAGTTTCTTGATTATAAGTCTGAAAAATAATTTGTTGTTCTTACTGTGTTTTAGGGTTGAAGAGATGTGGGAAGAGTTGCAGGCTGCGGTGGTTGAATTATTTGAGGCCTGACATCAAGAGAGGCAACATCACTCCCGAGGAAGAGGACCTCATCATCAGGCTTCACAAGCTTCTGGGCAACAGGTTCTTCTCCAATACTCTCTCATTAGGAAAAGAAAGAAGAGGAAGAAAACATTTACTTGAGTCCAGAAAAATGACTGTTAATGGAGAAAATCCAATCCAAAAATCATTGTGGGAGCCAACTCTTTATGGGGACTTGATCCCTTTCAAGAGTTTTTGGATCCTCCTTCAAATCTTCTACTTTTTTTTTTTTAAAGAAAAAAAATGAGAACTCCATGAGCAATGAATATTATATGTACGGTAACTAATTTTTGGTAGTATTTAAATTCCTACCCGAAGAAGTGTTAGTCTTTTTCTATTACCAAGCACAGAAAACAAGACTAAACTTGGATCTGATAGTGAAAGGACACTGGCACTATTCACCATAGCAGTTGAATAGTAGTGAGGTTTAGCGCATGACCTAGAGTTTTACTAAGAGCACTTCCAAATGTATAATATTTCACGCATAATGATGCTTATTATTGCTGGTTAATCTTGTAGATGGTCTTTGATAGCCGGAAGACTCCCAGGGCGAACAGACAATGAAATCAAGAACTACTGGAACACCAACTTAGGAAAGAAGGTGAAAGGAGAAGAACCAAAGCAACCTAAGAAGGATGAGACCAAGAAGCCCAAGACTAAACAGCCCAACAAAAACCCGACACCAACATCGGGAGCTAACACCAACTCGGACGCTGTTCGGCCCCTACCGGCAAAGTGCAACAAGATGACTGTCTATCCAGAGCCACTGCCAGAAGCACCGGTGACAGATTTCTCCTCGGTTCAAGATCTGGTGAAACCCGGGGAGGGATCGCCATCGATCTTGTCGGAGGAAGAGGACTTCGGGAACCTGCCGATGGACTTCAGTCTGAGCGAGCTCTTGCTGTCTGATGTTCCTGAGTCCGAGTTCTGGAAGCTGTGCCAGTTTGACGACACTTTGGATCAGCCATTCCTCTTCTCAGAAGATATAATGAAGGGTTGGACCACTGAGAATGGTCTCTGATTCAAAGCTCGATTCATTTGCAAGTTTGAATCTACTTGCTTTTTGATTGAATATGTGATGAACCATTTTGTGTAGAGAGATTTAACTCTGCCTACTCATTAACGCCTATGGTCTTCGATCAGCTAGCGTTCTGGAGCAGTGTCTGACTAGCTAATCTGTTTTATTTTTGCGTTTCTTGTCCAAAGTATTGGTGTTTATATTGTGGCAATAAGTGACAATTTAATCTGAATAAAAACGATGTATATCATCACCTTTGCAATGTAGCAAATGTGCCATTTATGCGTTTTAGCCCTTTGTCATCTTTACATTGGGTAGCCTCGACTGCGCCATCAAATGCAAAAAAATAAAAAATAAAAACCTATTCAACCAATTAAGATACCGGGCTTTACTAATATAACAGTCTTAAGTTATTATAACTTAGAGCTACAAATTGTGAAAAGAATAGATTTCACAATAATTTATAATTACTTATTACTTGATCTTTTGTAGTCCAAAACATACTATTATTCTCCTAATAGATTAAAAACTGTCACTCAATTATTTATCTTCCTTCAATGTTGAGAAACAAAGAAGATTAATGACATATACCAAACTTTCTTGTCAAGCCATAATAATTATAGTGCAACTACCATATTTATGAAGAAGAAGATGGCTTCATTGATTACTTTTCAAATCCGCACAATACTTTTCCCTTATTGACATTTTGCTCTGCCTTGCTATGCAATGCACTAACATTAATGGGATTTCAATCGAGAGTCAATAAAGGCAGCTAGTTCATCATGAAGAAAACTCTTCGGTCTTGAAGTTTATCTATCTAACTTCTTGGATTGCATCTTCCGTAGTTTTGTCCAAGGTGGGATCGAATCAAATTCGATGCCCCCAAGGGAACGAACAAGGCCGTTTGAATATCTAGAAACCTAGAATTATAAAGAGAAGGTGGTATAAATTATCTTTAAACTTTTGCCCAATATACAATTTGGTCCTTGGATTTTTAATTTTGTTCGATGTAGTCCCAAACTAGTGGTAAATGCTTAATATAGTCCTTCCATTTGTTCAAACGAAAAATTCGAATTTCATTAATGACATGGATTGTTATATGCAAAGTTGGATTTTTAAAAATGATAAGTCAACATGTAAATCTACTTTAGAAAGGAAAATAACTAGAGCGTTTAACATTTTCATCACGATTTGACGATATGGATTATAATATCCTGATTTTAGATAGATATCTTACATAGACAATCTTACACATAATTTTACTTCTTATTTTCCACCATTCAAACTTAACATATTATATTCGACCAAAAAAAAAACTTAACATATCATAAGCCACATTAGTAGATTTCATCGACTTGAATATAATGGGTGGACAACACCCAACCACGGGTAGCGCGATTGATGTGTGTTCTGTCCCTCGTCGCCAAGATCAAGAGTTCGAACCCTTTCTTTGCTAAAGTGTTGTAAGAGGAGAGTTATGGTATTGGGGTCCTAGGCTAGCCTTCCCCGAGGTTTACGTCTAAATAGTGGTTTGCGGCGAGACCCGACGGTGCCACCGGGCACTGGAGGGTCGTGTGCTCCCCGAAGGGTGAGCTTCAGCGGTTCCTCGATATCAAAAATATATATATAATGGGTGGACGACATTGAACATTTTTATATATCTAGGGACTAGATTGAATATTTACTAATAGTCTATGGATCACATTAAAGTTCGAAAACGACATTGCACGTGGGACCAAAGTTTGAGAACCATTTATGTTATTTCTCGACTACAAATAACTAACTTGAAGGTAATGTAATATTGAAAATTGCAGATTATTCAATAAATCATACGCTTGAGCCTTGAATAGCGTCGGTGGATGGTGCATCATGGATGCATTTAATATATTGACATTGCAGGTGAGCTATACCTATCAAGATGAATGAGCCGGTAACTTTCCCATTCCTTGCACAGGCTAAAATATATATATATTTTTTTATTTTTTTTTTTTTTTTATTTTTTTTTTTGGTGATGTCAATAGGGCCATTTGACTTTAGAAAAATGGCCTCCAGACAAGGACCTTGGCAAGCATAATCTCTCAAAATTCGGCCCCAGATGTAATTGTCCAGTTATCCTTGGCCCTTCCAAAATTGAGGGGATTCCTTTACGCCATTAGTTTTACGGTCTAATTCTCTATTAAAAAAAAAAACAGTAAATTTATAGGATGTAGCCCGATTCCAACATAAACTTATATTTGTCTTAAAAAAGAGCACAAACTTTTAATCGGGGTTCTAATTTGGTAGCCAAAACTACCATCCAAATCCAGCACCGAAAAGCCAAATGTCGACGGATGCGGGTTGTGCGCCTTACGTCGTTGCTAACCTAACAGAGGCATTTCGTCAAGCCTTCATTAAACTAAACCCCCCTCTCTCAGGTTCATGAGTTGCAACAGGGGCTATCCATTTTGGGAACAAAATTAGGGTTTCCAAGAAAAACGCTTAGGGTTCTTGCTCTTCGAATAGTCTCCCTTCCCCTTGGATGACTCGTCCCCCCAACCTTTGCGGGATCTCCTATGTTTAGATGCCCTTCTTTGAGCTTTCGTTTTAAAGAGTCTTAGGTTGTAATAATGTCGAGAAGTATTTCGATAAAAAAAAAAATAGCACAATTGCGGTCATGCCATCAATTGGGAGTAGTAGCAGAAGTGGCAAGACATTGAATAGCTTTACCGAGGCATTACTCGAGACTCTATACCGGTCAGCAACGGCGCAAGGCACACAATCCGCATTCATCCCAAGTTAACTTTTTGTTATTGAATTTGAACGGCAGCTTAAAAGGTGCCGGATTTGGACCTCGATAAGAAGTTTGTGCTTAGACAAAATGAATGTCCGTGTCATAATTGGGTTAAACCGTAAGTTTCCGCTTTTTTTTTTAAGGAATTAGAGCTGATTTTAATAAAAATAGAGAATAAAAACGATTACATGATCGCACTCTAATTTATTCAAAACCGAAATCCCATGCCAGTCACTCCTGCTTTGCAGTGTAGCATGCACTTTGTATCTCATCAGTGATCTAAGTCGGGACCGGACGGGTCACAAGCGAGCGAGCTCACGTCCTCACCGAGTCCGGTGTCGACCCTTTGGCCTGTGATCTTCTCCATGTACGAGACGATCGCCGCCTCCCTAGCCGAAGCCAGAGCTCGCTCGCCGGCTCTCGCCGCGGCCTCGTTCTCGCGCTTCGCCGCCTCCTCGCGTCTCCACGCCTCTTCTCTTTCTTGCCTCTCCCGGTCCATCTTCTCGACTGCCGCCAGGAGCTCCCTCTGGAGGCCCTCCAGGTGTTCGACCAATTGCATCGCCAGTCCCTCGAAGAACCCACTCATGGATCTCGACCGGCCCCTCGCTTTCCTCTTTCTCTTCCTCTTCCGCTTCCGCTTCATTTCCGGGGCCCTCCTATCTGGAGACGCAGCTTCTTTTGCCTCCAGAGTCGAGCTCCATGAGGCCTGGCCACCACCTGTTCGACGATTTGTCTCCTCGTTCGGATGCTCCGTGCTAACGCTCTGTGAGTTCGGAAGCGAGGCTTCCGGGGGTGGGCAATGGCTGGTGAGAGCCCAAGGGGGGCTCATTTGACTGGTCTGGCCGATCTTTGTGAGGCCACAAATCGCCTCAAGCTCAAGATCCAGACCATTTTATTGCCAGTTCTTATCTCCTCAGTCTTTTTGACTTCGATGATTGTAATGTTCCTTGTTGTCGTTCAACGGTTCACTGTCGAGTGGATCCCTTAGTTGACCCGACAAGACACCATCGTTGCCAGAAAGCTCTACCTAAAAACGCAACAAATGGGATCTCGAGGTGGCCGAATTTTCTTGATGAAGCCAAGAAGAAAAGGGCATCACAAGAGAATACGGACCAAAATCTTAACAAGACTATTATATTGAATCGTCTTACCCACCAAAAAAAAAAAAAAATCATCTTGTTGTCGAGTAATAGACGAGATCTGAGGTCTCCTTAAACAGAGAATTAAGTGTCGGTCTCATTATCTCTAGAAATGCGAAGATTGGTCTCATGAAAAGAGAATATATGCATTAAACAGAATATATGCTTGGACCATGGTCGTCTTATTGATGCAACCCGAGTGGCAAGAGAGGGGGTGTCGCGGGTTTTGTGAAAAACAGACTCCCCTAATTGATGAGATTAATCACCTAAAATTTGGAAGGGTTTTTTCATTCTATTTCTCAATTGCTATTCATTATTTACAGAGTTCCTAGTGAGGATCACGCAAAAAGATGCAGTAAAACTTTCACTATGGGAAATTTTCTCAGTAACTATGTAGTGTAGGCAAGTCAGTAACACTGGCTAAAGCGATTCCTTCGCAGGTACTGATGATATTACACGAAATCATGAGACTATATCCACCCGTGACCGCCCTTCACCGACACACTCGTAAGTCAACACTTCAGGATGAATGTCGATACCCACGGGGGTGGACATTCTACTTTCGACTCTGCTGCTTCATGTCAACCCCAGGCTTTGGGTCGACAATCCGGATGAATTTAGACTGGGGAGATTTGCCGACCGCGTTTTGAATGGTTCAAAGCATCAGTTGACTTTCTATCCACTTCGATGGGGACCGAGAATATGCCTAGGCCAGAACTTCTCGACAATCGAAGCGAAGATGGCCCTAGCAATGATATTGCAGAACTATGAGTTTCAGCTGTCTCCTGCTCATGGCAACGCCACGCACACCGTCATTACTCTCCAACCACAGCATGGATCTCCAATAATACTGCCCCGGGTTCAACATTTAAGTCATTGTGAAAGTAAAACAACGTCAAGATTAGTTTTTTCATGTCCAAGATTTGAGACTTTTGAAGCTCAAATATCGCTTGTTTGGGTCCTGTTCCGAAGTGCATATTTAGTGCAAAAATAAAGAATCTTGACTGCCGATTCAGCTTGCCTCTGGTAACACAAAATTGACAAATTTTTCAGAAATGACCATATGGTAACAAAAACAAATGTCCTTTACTTGGGTGAATGTATCAAGCTAAGACATAACATGTAGCATTCCTCTTCTTTCTGCAGATGATCTTTCTGGCAATCCTTCTCATCATGCAAGCTCACATGCTAGATTCATGCAAAAGAGAACATATGCTTTATCCGTTTGTCAGATATAAGCTCAGAGGGGTAAAGAAAGACATTGGAATGGCAAGAACATGGTCTGGAACAATCTGTCACGCAATTTTAGTCGAGTATGTGAATTCTGCTTTAGCTCTCTGCCTTGTCTTTTTAGGTCCACTTGAAAGCGACAACAAAATCTCGTCCCTACGGGGATACCAAAGGATCAGATTTTTTTTCTGTTCAGCAGAGACATTTGATTGAGCCAAAGCACCTAGGCATGGACAAAAGAAAGACTTGAGGTTGCAGATAAACACATATAAGGTCATTGTTTTCTGAAATAAAAATTTCATCCATATAGACGGGTGTTGACGCTCGTGCTAGAAACAAAAATTCATCTATATTGACCTAAGCTTGTTTAATCTTTGGATTCCTCTGGTATTGTGATTTACTAATCTCTATGCCCACAATTCAAGATTCTTCTTTTTACCCCTTCTACTATTTCATTTCGAAATCTGGGTCCTATATAATGAGACTAAGTGGCCTTTCCCAATTTGATGATTGCTTTCTGCATTTTGACAACATCTTTTGAGGGAGCTTTCTCTCTGTTCACGGATGGACCATTTCTGAATCTGTCTGCAATAATGAGACTGAGTGGTCTTCCCCATTTTGATGATTGCTTTCCGTAGGTTGACATTTATCTTTTGAGAGAGTACAAATTTTGGATGGAACTTGACGACCAGTACAAATTTTGGCCAAGATCTTCACAGGCTTGGCTAAATTGTTTTTTAGGCAATGACAACAATAGTCGTCTGCTTTTGATAATTGGCACCAAACCATTGATGAAGTCCTTGGAGTTTTCCTCTGTCTTCCCCTGTTGCATAAGACATGCTGGTCCATGGAAAACTGGACCGTCCCATCGGACTCACACAAGGTTTGCTTGATTTGATGGTTACAGTCGAAACCGACATAAACTAGCGCATGAGCAAGATCAGAAGTTCATCTTAATCATGGAAAAACTAGATGATTAAGAGAAATAGCATATGATTCTTGCTCTTATTTTAAAGATCGACGCTTCAGGATAAACTTATGCCAGTGCAGTTTACAATTGAGCTCTAGGAGAACACTCGCACATCCAACAAAGAACGCTTATACTGATTGACCCAGCTTTTTGAGTCTTCAGAGGAACCGACATATCCCAATGTAAGATGCTGTCATATTCTAAAGCAAGGAGTTCTTCCGAAAGCTAAGAAATGGTCCAACCTTACACTTTTCGAACACCAAGTTTGAGTAAATATGCAAGATCTGCAAAGGTGTATCAGCAAAAGAGTAACATTCTCGGCAATTTCCCCAGAAATTCCTCCAAAAACCATCATTCGCTGCCTGAAAAGTACCATGCCATTATGGGGTGATAGAATCTAAATGCTGGACTTCCCAAACATTGCTCATCATAAATCAGGAGGAAAAAGAAGAAAATCTACAGTTTAAAGCAAATCAAAACCAACTCTCATCCATTTCCAAGAATTTGCTCATCCACTCCAAGTTGAGAGGACCCTCGTTGAAGCTATCAAGGAATTCATCCCTAGAGAAATCGCTTTTCATCTCTTCCTCTCTCTTCGATGTCCCTCCATCATTGTCCACCACACTATGCATGGCCATCATATTATTCCTCGGGTCCTGAGATTGATCTGGCTCGAGGAATTTGCGTTCGTTCTCCTTCTGCTGTATCTTTTTGCTCAGACGAGAGTTCCAGTAGTTCTTGATCTCATTATCTGTCCGACCCGGTAGCCTTCCAGCTATTAAGGACCACCTGAAATAGTTTGCCAAAGAAAGAAAGCAAATTTAGTTCAACCAGTCCTTGATTTCCAGCCAAATGGGTAATGAGCTGTTGCAAGAAGGCAGTGAGTCTGGCGGGAAAGTTTCACCTGTTTCCTAGGAGCTTGTGAAGCCTGAGAATCAAGTCCTCTTCTTGGTCTGAGATATTGCCTCTCTTGATATTAGGTCTCAGATAATTCAGCCATCTTAATCTGCAACTCTTCCCACATCTATTGAGGCCTTCACCAGAAACAGAAAAAACTCCATTCAAATTCACATGGGTCCTAATTACCTAAAAAGGAAAAGATCTAGAGCGATTGTGAAAGTAACGGGACGTTGCCTTAAACAATGCTAACCAACGTATGTTACCTGCTTTAGCTGCAACTAGCTTCCACCTTCTCGGGCCATGGGTTTCTATAACATGAGCCAGCTTTTGGTCTTCTTCTGAAGTCCATGCTCCTCTGTTAGCATCTCTCTTCGAGCGCCGACTTCTCGTTGGTGTCGTCGGCATGCTTAGTGTCGGCAGGCAGCCCAAACTCAAGCACTGAATATGAAGCCTTGTGTTTGTGTCTCCAAGAGAGAGAGAGAGAGAGAGATTTAGATAAACAGTCGGAAGAAGTATCGATGTGAGTGGGTTTCGTGTGCGTGTTGCAGAGTGTGGTGAGAAATGGGGTCCCCTGTATATCTGTCTAATCTAGCTACCTTTCTTCATAGACTCCAACTAACCATATATAGAAGAGTTTGGGGAGATTGTGTGTGTGTGTGAGGCTACCCAGCGGGGGATTTTCTCGTTCCCTTTTTTCTTTCTCTATAATTTTTGATTGGGAGAAAAGAAAGAAAACAAATTGAGAGAGAATCTTGTGCAGGACTTTGTCCTTTTTGCTGGAGCTCACATTCTCTTGTCCCCTTTTAATTTTTTCACTTTCAACTGCCTAAGGTTTGCTGCATCATGTAGGTTTCTCAATGGGAAATAAAAAAATGTGACAGACAATTTGGAAGAGCTGGTCACTCTTTTGTGGCTCAGTCAGCAAAGTTCAAATGTCAATACATATGCCTTGAATCCTTCAACGGGGGACTGAAAAGGAATTTGGAATCAATCATGGTGTCATTTGCCCTCCCCCCACTCTGCACAAGATTACAAAAAAGAAAGAAAAAGGTTGCATTTTGAAGTACCATGCTTTATCCTAACGTAGAATTAGAAAATAGAGTCGAAATCACAATCGTATCAAGATTAAGCAGCGCTAAATCATCCTGCCGATGGTACTTAATACATATTCAATCGCTACCCAGCTTTTTCCAAACCATATTCTATTAGATTGAAGAACTATCATAATTCAAGCTGGCTTCCAACCAAAGAAACCAATGTGACATGTCTTCTCGACTATGATAACGCGCCGCTGATCAGATTCTCAGGCAACACCACTTCCGTACACGAACTTCTGCTGGGAAGCAAGATCCAATCGAGCAATACGAAGACCAGTTGCATGAGCGCATGTGACGGTGCTCATACAGTTCCGGTACGATTGGGCAGGACCAATTCCTCGGGCGTCATGATGAGATCAAGAACCAAAAAGGGCGGGGCTCTGCAGCGCAGTGCCAGCGGACAACGAGAGAGCCAAACTGCAGTACAAACGAAACAAGAGTCAAAAAAAGAGTCTTTTTTTTTTTACTTTTTTTTTTTTTTCCTTACCAAAAAAAGAGTCAAAACTCAGTCATCAAGTCCTGTGAGCTTGAATGAAGAAGCGGGCATGTGAGCGGAGGGAATAACGGGAGGTACATCGAGATGGCGGAACGGGACAAAAGGGTGAGCGGAGCACGAATCATTGATGGCGTGAGTGGTGTCGATGATTGATGATGGTCATCATCATCGCCATCGCCATCCTCATCCTCCGGCTCGCGGTCCTGGTCCACGGGATTCTGTGCGCCTTGTGATGCTTAAATTTTTAATATACTGCGTTTTCTTGTCCGCAAGCCTAAGGTTGCCCGAGGTCAGAGGGAACCCATTTGGGATTTCTGACGATGGTCGGTCCACCAACCGGGAGCTATGGTAAGGAATTTCGATTGTGACGAAACAGTACAGCAAAGAATAAATTCTACGATGAATCGACCGCTATCATAGGTGGACAGAATCTTAGGCAAGAGCAGGTCGGGTTAGTGAAGGTGTGTCACATTTATTTGCCCTGTTGGGAAAGCAGCATGTGTTAAACCTTGTATCTATAATATTTTAATAACGTTTGAGCCCTAATTGAATGATTTAAGCTAGCGTCAGGGTGATTAAGGTTACGCTCGTTTCGCGGAAAATGAATGATTTCCAAAAAAAAATCGCTTAAATTACTTACAAAAATAAATGAACAAACGAACGAAAAATATTTTTATCACCTATCTTGGGCTTTATAGGTCGAAACTCCTATGTCCACTAATTTATCAATAATGAAAATAGTTTTCATTAACTTATTATTTCAAGCAATACGAATAATTATTTTTAGGAAAATATTTTTTAAATCATTTATTTTTTTGAAATAAAAGGAATTCAAATATATGATTTAACCATGAATGCAATTAATAAACATCATTACCTAATATTTCATAGGCTAAAGATCAAATGCGCGTTTCGAGGTTTATTTCTCTATGATTAGGGCATGTGCGATGTTGGCAATTGCATCTTTTCTTGTAACTAGGGAAGACAAATTGGTCTACGCATTTGAAAAAAAACAATGATTGCTGCCTAACCGCTTTCTCTTGTCAAGGCCTTCCGTACTCCACCCGGGTAATAATATTATTGATGATTTCATGATCGAAAACATAATAACCAGAACTGCCCTAGCCAAATCCCGTGTAGAACACGAGGAAATTCCTCGTCGCATCGGGTGATGGTGAAGAAGAAACAACACTGCGCATTCTTTAGAACTTGTCGTCTTAGCTATGGCAGTTCGAGCTACCCTAAGGGCTTCAAGATTCGATGCGATGTGTGCTTCAATGCACGGAGGACACGATCCGATTGATAGTTGATCGAGTAACGATGCTGTAACATGGACAGCTCCTACCACCCTTCTTCGAAGAATGAGGGTACGACGGAGTTACCTGTGAGACGTTGCACATTTTTTAACCAGCATGATGCAGTTCCGCATGACAAGCACCACATAAATGTTCCAGCACATAAGGCTTGAACTAAAAACCACTCATCTGACGTGATATGAATTTCATCTAGAATGGTATGCCGAAATACTGACAAAACCAAGGAACTCCCGATTTCCTAAACCATATAGCTCGGTGGGTAAGAGTTTGGTGTCTAGTTGAATTTAATCAAATCAGAGGGAGGTTCCCATTATGCTGTGGAATGGAAAACACGGCAATTCAACAATCATAAAATTGATTCCAACTGCTTGATTTCAGGGTCTAGTATTTCAGGCTCCATGTCTCCTGGCATCCTACATGGATCTGCTGCAGCCTTGCCTTTGGCCAACACGTCTTGGGGAACACTCTGGAGGAGCTTGTAAATGGAAGAACTGAAAGTTTAGAATTAACCATTTAAATGCATACTAATCTGAACACTCAAAATAAGCCATCACCAGCAAGGAATAACATGTTTCCAGAGACAAAAGTGCGTGTGTAAACAGAAACGAGCAAAAGCATATGCATGTGCAGGCACACCTCTTTTAAACAGAAAAGAGATGAAGTGAACCTATCCGATGCATCAACGGCAATACCTGTCTTGGATATCATGGATTTTACCTGAGGGATCTGGTTCATTCTTGATGCATGCAGAAGCAAGGAACCAAGTTCTTTCAAAGCTCTACAAGAAAGAAATTTCAGCTCTATTAAAATGATCCTCTCCTCTGTAGATTATCAAAAAACATTTGGAGTTACATAAGGACAAGTTGATAAGGTGAGAGATGTTCAAGTGATGACTATGCATTCCCTCCAAACTTGGATTTAACCCATGTAGTGCAGTCTTAAGTCTCAACTAAGGCACCAAATGTTTATCTGAAATCGAGTATTTCATTTTCAGGAGAAAATGGAAGCATCCTCTGTAGTAATGAAAACTCAGGCAGAACAAAGCTTCCCACAGCCTTCAACCCCTGATTTTCCACCCTTAGGATTTAGAATTTTTTTCCCAAATGAAGCTTTGCCTTAACACATTTCAAGCAAGAAATGTTTAAGAAGTAATGGATAAATGAAGGAGGTACTAGTCGAATTTGTTTTGAGGATATGAAGATGCTGTTTTTCTAGAAATATCATTTCACCGAAATGAGAGAGTGGTTGCATATGCTGGCTTAGGTGCTTCGTTTGCAAGCCACAAAAGAATTTCATATCCCCAGAATTTTTAGATTTCTGTCTTCTTTAATCTATGTCAAGAGAATCATTACAGCAATAAATCTGTCATTGACCTGTTAAAAAATTCACAGTCATCATCATCTCCTGAATAGACTGGATATGATGATGACAAGCAACCAAACGCATTCCAAAATAATCTCTAATAAGCAAGGCTCACCACATCCGAAATTGAAAACAAGCCTGAACTCACTGGTAAACAGCTTTGACTTCAACATTACAGTAAAAACAGCAGGGACATTACATTAACTCAACTCGAATTAAAAATATATATCACCAAAGTTTTAAATGAAGTACCCAAGACACTGATCAACATTGTTGAGAGCAGCATTACCATTCACACTGTCTGAAGCATATTGTGCCGCCTATAATTCCAAACAAAATTTCAAAAGATTGAGAAAGTCAATGCTTGCAAAACTGCCACGAAGCAGATGGAAAATGACATGAAAAACAATGCTAACACAACAGTTATTAGTCTGAGATAAACACTCACATAAGTGGTTTGTCAAATTAGATACAAAATAAGAGTCAAAAGAGATAATGCCAAAACACACACTGATATATAGTTAGAAAGTGTGAAGAAACGATTTGGATAAGCAATTGGACAATGGACACCAATCAACTAAATATTAATTAAACCCAACTCGGAAGTTGCAGAACATAGTCTATCCAACAATACACTCCACTTCATCAGATCTCTCAAAAGAGTTGTTCAATAAGCTGGTTATATGTCTTAGTCAAATTAAATAAATGAAAAATTAACTTCTTATGCCAAACTTGCCAATGGTCAAATGATTTATTTGTTGGTGGTACTTAGAAGTAGAATTTAAAAGTGAGAAAGAAAAGCAAGAAATTAGTGAATGCACAGACGAGAATGGCCTCAGAAGATCCTCAACCTACCGCTCTTATGCTAACGTGAAGACATCCTGCTGGGCCAGAGCATAAAAGTGATTGACACATAGCAAACTCAGGTTCCTCGCCTCCCAGAGTTTTCTATGCAATATTGGCATTGCTAAGTGAGGACCAATCTATCTAATTCGATGGAAAAAAGCCTAGTTCCATTACGTGGAGAGAAAGGCAGATTTGGCAATGCTTATGCCAAAGAAAATAAAAGTTAGGCAGATGAATAACATGAAAAAAGAGACTACCAGTGATGTACGTAATTAGGAATGCTCTAACCTACCAATTAAAAAAGGAAACTTAATGCAAAGGAGAAGGAGAGATTACCTAATCCTTAATCTGCAGCAGACTTAGTATCACAGCTGGCACATGAGCTCTCTCTAGTGGGTCAAGCCTTTTTCTAATCATTGTATGTTAAGAATGATCAGCATCAAACTCTAGCACCCCAATAACAAGGCGACAAAGAACAACCCTCGAGAGTTCAACAAGACTCCTTTACATATTTTATCCAAATAAGGCTTGCCTGCAATACCATCTGCACTCAACAAAAGGAAAACGGAACTGGAATTAACGGTCAATAACGCAACTTTACTTTGATTTCTAAATGTGAAGATAACTGCACGGCATAATCACCACCGACACCGCCCGATCCGTTCGCATCAAACAAAGGATTCGCTCTTGATTTCCAACACAGTTCACACCACATTATAACAAGAGGCGAAAGCGATCACTCGTGCAAGAAACCCGACTGTCAAAACTTAGTCGAGAAGAAAGGGCCTCTCGACCCCCACCTACTATTTAATAGGATTATCGATCACCACCTAATATAAAACCACTCTTTTCCCCCACTTCCTTTTGTTTGTGGTAATCTCCTCTGCGTCACCTCCAAAGGGCTAAAGAGAAACTAGTGGAAATCGCCATCCGCTATAGAACTAACGCAAGAGAATCTAACAAAACACTTCAGAAAGGCTATCATCATGACAACGACAATTCAATCCATGACTCCGCGTAAAGGACTACTCGTGCCCCCCCCCCCAATGGCTATTCCGATTTTCTTCGTCGAGTTAGGCGCCACATCCGCCAAATGCCGGATGACTGAGCTCGACAGATACGATCGACGAACCTGGAAGCGGAATCGTATAGAGCCTGAAGAAGACGAAGAGGGCGGACGGTCGGGGAGGACGACGATCGGACGAGCGAGCAGGAGTGAGACGGAGAGCCGATCGCCTGCTTTCCCGCCGCTGCGCCGCCGGGGAAAGGGAGGGAGCGACGGCGCGCGACCTCGAGCAGGAGAGCTTCTCCGGCGCCGGTTCCGGCTCCGTCTCCGTCGCGCGCCCCCGGCGTAGAGAGCGGGGCAACGAAGAAGGCCATGCTAACATGCGCCGGAGGGCGTGTTGATCGGCGTCGTCATCGATGCACGCTGCATTTCAGATTTTTTTTTTTATTTTTTATTTTTTATTTTTTTGAGCGGGAGGTGCGAGCGAGGTCTTATCCGTTAGTTCCTACGCCGACCCCGCTAACGACCGTTCCTTGTGAATTGACGTTTTTACCCTCGGCATGCGCCCCTTCTTACTATTAATTTACCGAGTGGAATAAAACAGTACGTGATCTAATGGCACGACCGTCGAATTACCAAGATCAGTTGATTTCATTTGACGCCGTAAAAAATCGGCACGAGACTCGCCCATCATTATCTTAGGATAATGAAAGTCAAGATCTTACGAAAATCTAAAATTAAATGTAATTTTCCTCCTTCAATATATCGAGTCTCAATAAATCTATCGTCTGATGATTCTCCTATGACCAAATTGTTTAACTCATTGAATTCGCACATCATCACAATATATTAACAGGTGTGTTTACCCACCATGCCTATTTTGTAACACTTAATAAAATTGAAATTCAAACATCTACTCGAGAATTGGGTAGAGTCAATTGACACCTCACACTCAATTAAATCAATTGATGCCTCTCTCATTTTTTTTATTGTTTGAGCTTGGTGGAGCATATTGTTTTTACGATGGATGGCTAGATGAGACTTGACCTCGTCAAGGGTCGGCAATGCTCCCCCGAGGCCAATGACCTCACTAGTTCTCATTTGGCCCGTCGCTGACCATTGTCATGGTCGGTGATCAAAAAGAGGAATAAGGAAAAAGAAAAATGTAACAAAATTATTAAAAATTTAAAAGAAATTCTAATTCATAAAAAAATTTGAAGATCGTACAAAATGCATTTTTATTTCGGAAATAAAAATTTTGGACAGTTATGAGATGTCTTTAAATGCTTAGAAACACATTTAGATAATAGAATCAGAAAAAATTATTTCCTAGCAGAAATTATTCTTAAGATCAGAATGGTTATCGGGGTGTTTGTTAATTTCTCATTTTTTTCTACTCTTTTGTTTTTTTCCAATGAATAATTTGTAATAAAAATAAAAAACTTAACTTGTTCTCAAGAACAATTTATAGAACAAGTGTTTTTTTCTTTTCTTCTTCTTCCTCCTCTTCTAACCAATTGCCACCACTCATGACCGCCGCTGCCAGTCGCCGATCGCCGCCGATCGATGCCACCACCCCCAAAAGAAGAAGAAAATAGAAAATTTATGAGTCATACCAAAACACAATTTCATTCTTTTACTATTTCGAGAATAGAAAATTTGTGCAATTAGGTTGTGAATAGTAACCATTTTATTCCTAGAAACAATTTCTGATCATTATTTATTCTTTTTTATTTTACTTCTAGGGATAATTTTTGAACATTTAAAGGCATTTGGTAATTATCCAAAAATTTTATTCCCAAAATAAAAATGTGTTTGGTAAAAATTTTAAATTTTTTTGTTTCTTCTAATTTTTTAATACTTTTATTATCTTTTTTCTTTTTTTTTTTTTTTTCCTTTTCTCTTCTTCTTCCTTCTTTTGTGGCCAGTCGCCGCCACCGACGGTGGCCAGCAAGCTGCTAGGTGAGGTCCAACGACCTCGCTAGAGCCTCACCAAGCCAAGGCAAAATCTGGCAAGATCGCCAGAAGCTCTCTAGGCCATCAAGCCTCACCTAGCCCGGTGAGCCTCGCTAGGCCAACAGTGAGGCTAACCTCACCCAAGTGGCGTAGGGTCGTCCTCGCTAGCCGGCACGAGGCTAGGCCTCACCAAGCTAGGGCGAAGCTAATCCCACCCCACTTGGGCAAGGTCAAGCCTTGCCGATGGCCTAGCGATGAGGCTCGCCGAGCTGGGCAAGGCTCACCGGTAGCTAGGTGAGGCTCTAGCGGCGGCGACTAGCCACAAAAGGAGGAAGAAGAAGAGAAAAGGAAAAAAGAAGAAGAAGAAATATAATAAAAGTATTAAAAATTAGAAAAAAAATTAAGAGTTTTATTAAACGCATTTTTATCTCGAAAATAAAAATTGTGGACAATCACCAAATGTTTTTATATGCTCAGAAACTATTTTCGAGAACAAAATTAAAATAATCATTTCTAATCAGAAATTATTTGCAGAAACATAATGTACTGTTCATACTCTTAATAACTTAACAAACAGGCCCTTATCAAATGTTTTATTTTATTCAGTAGTTATTTCGGAAAATAAAAATAGAAAAGAATTATTCCAGTAAAAGAAATTGTAGTGCTGGAGAAACCCTGCGACAGAGGGGGACTTCACATCAAACTCCATGTAGTAAAATAGCTTCCAGAAGAAGGGCATTTTGGTAAGTGCGGCCCGTCCGACCAGATTGAAGATCCGCCTAAAGTTGGCTGGTCACAGTCGAGCCATGAGTTGTTAAGCACGGAGACGAGGCCAAGGATCGAAGTTGACGTCTCACTCGACTCCGTCGCTGGAAAAGAGAAAACCCCCAACACACATCTCAGCCTCTGTTGCATCTCACTCTCTCTCTCTCTCCCTCTCTCTCTCTACCCGACAATGTCGAAGCTCCCGTGGCTCCTGTCGTTCTCGCTCCTCTTCCTTTCGGTCTCCGCCGACGTCCAAAGTAAGTTTCCCCTCCGCTTCACTTCACCTGCATTCCCGTGATCTTTCGTCCGTAGCTCGGAATGTGGAGGAGGGTACGGAGCCTCTGAGCTCCGGCGTCGGACCGGCTTAGTGTTCATCACGCTTGATCCGCTGGAGATATTTCTGGGTTCTCTGTTTTCTTTCTAAATATAGCTCTGTAGTCGGTTGCTTTTGAGACTTTCGCTCGGAGCTATGGAGTTAGGCGGTGGTGCGGATTATATACGCTGGTTTGAGCGCCATTCTTGAGTTAGTGGGTCTGCGGTGTTTGTTTACGTTGCTTATGTCGGATCTCTTGTCCGAGATCTGATAGCTTCGGTTTGAGATCCTTCCGTGATTCGAAAATGTCTTTGCTGGTTCTTTGGGATTGAGTTGCCGACAAATTTAAACGAAAGTTTTGACCTTTTTTTTTTAATGTCGGTTGGATCTTCTAAGGAAATAAAGCCTACCAAGTAGGGATCTTGCAATTGGACGCAATGCTGATGACTTTCGAGTCGGTTTGTTATTCTAATTTTAGTAACAGGAGATTAGATTGGCCTCCCATTTTGGGACTTTAAGAAATGGTGTAGATGTGGGGAACAGTGATGAGGGTGTCCTCTGACTAGAGCATGAGCAAACATCATTTGTGCATGGTGGTGATATTCGAGCGGCCTCCCATATGGGTGTCGAGCTGCCTTTTCTAGTATTTCTCTGTTTTCTTAAGTGAAGCTAAGGGGTGAAGGGAGGAAAAAGTGAATCTTTGTTCTTCTTCGACCACCAAAAAAAAAAAAAAAAAAACAATCTTTGTTCTTCTCTGGGAGTTACCGAGGAAACCAGAAAGAGTTGCAAGAAAGAGAAAGGACCGAGGGCTGGAAACTTGATCACCACTAGGTGCTGTTGACTATTTTGTTCTCTCGTGTTAGTCTCATCAAAAATACTATTGCAGTAAGTGAAACCTTGTAATAATTAATAAAAAAGTAAGATTCTAACAGTAAATTTAATTTGTCGTTAAGGTAAGGTAGTGGCTAGGATTGAGTAGGGTTGGTAGAGCAGAAATGGTTAATCGATGGCTGCATAACTGCTCAAGGTCAGCTGTTTTCCTCTTACTGTGCGAGGATAAATCAAGTCCTTTTCTTTTTCCTCCTATAAATCACAGCAGATGGGGAAAAGTTCATTTGAGTACATTTTATTAGAAATTCAATGGCAATGGCGATGGCGATGGGTGTCTTTTAGATGGATGATGTGCATGATTTTCTGAGGTAACTGTTATTGGAATACTTCACAGATCAGTTCTTGTGTTGTGTCGAGATTCTGGCCAGAAAGTGACTATAAGAAGTGGCATATTTTTGTGAGTGATTTTTCTATTCATTTGAAGTATATACCTAAACTTTCATATCAACAATGACACACCAATATTAACAGTACAGCTAAATGCAAGCAGATATTCCATATGCCAAATTGTGACTTCAGTGATGGAATTAGATTTTGCAGTCAATGGGCTAATGCATGTCTCCTTGCATGATATTATGCACTCCTGCCTCATAGTCAAGCTTGTTGCCTGTTGCTTGTTGGGTTTGTCAATTTTAACATATTTAGTTTTGATGGGTCATCAACCCTCCTGCATCTTAAAGGCGGCTGATGGTAAAATCATGCATTTCAATGTACTCGTCACTCAACTGGTCATCTGAATTTCATGTCATAATTTTCTTATTTATCTACTTTAGATTAAGGAAACAAAGTAAAAGCATCAGGTAGTGTGCTCTCAGATAGATTTTTATTTTTGTCTCCCTCTTGTACATTCATGCATATTCTGCTTGTGTGGTTATGCCTAAGAAGTGATTTTATGATCATGCTTGCAGTTAAAGTAACGAATAACCCTGCGGACCAGTTGGTGGCTGTAATTAACACCAATAGAACTGCAAGCAAGAGCTCTTCCCTCTATGACAACTCTGGGCTAGCATGCATTGCTCTGCAGTACATAAAGGCATACCAAGGTGACTGCGGTGCCATAGGAGGAGCCAATGCTAAGAAACCTCCTGAAGCTGACTTCATAGAGACTTTTGCCCCCAATTGTGGTGTTCAGACCTCAACACTTTCCCCTATCACTGGTCGTTTACTTGGGTGCGAGACGAAGTATGTGCCTCCCTCTGAAGCCTTTTCTGGAATCTTGATGCAGAACAAAAAGAGCATAGAAATTGTCACTGACAAAAACCATACTGAAGTGGGAGCTGCCGTCAGTGGCAGTGATGGTGGATCTCCTTACTTCTGGTGCGTCTTGTTCAGCAATGGCACATCCAACGGTAGCTTTGTTATAGAAGGGGGTGTTGCCAAGATTACTAGACCTGGATGCTTTAGCGGTGCCAATGACGACTGCAGCAGCGCATATCCTTCTCAACTTCATCACCCGTGGCTTTATGTTGCCTCAGGTTTGGTTGCCCTGTGGTATGTCTTTGCCCTGTGATAAAGTCTCTAGGGCTGTTCACCATGTAATTTTTTTGTATCTCTGTATTTGTCTACTCAATTCCTTTGCCACTGTAATTTGTTTTCTGTATCTTGGTCATTTGCCCCCCCACAATATACAGTCCTGAAAGTAATTTATTTATTTTGTACTCAATTCATGCTGTAGAGCTAGTTGATAGCACGATCCACTCACACAGAATTCACAATTTGGAGTTCTTTTTCCCTATTGCTTTTACTTTTAACGCTTCAGCCGATTGACCAATCAGCTAAACGTAATCCTGGATGAGAAGTGTAGACCAGAAGCTGGCAACTTCATTTACTTAAATCGGAAGAACAGCCACATCTCCCTTCTTCTGATATTTAGGTCTTGCTCACGACTGTTCTGTTTCTTATTGTTAGAAAGATAGCTAATAGCTGCTCTGTTTCCGTTTGCGAGAAGGAATTACTTGGACGGATTTTCTAAAAGGAATCTCCGAACAAAAAGCACATTTGTTCTGAACGATGTTTTTTTTTAAGCATGGTATGGAGATGACTTAATCTAAGCAAGCAGAAAAAAGACAGAAACTTTGGGATACTCTTTCATCATTGATTTCACAAAACGCCCTCAATCTTGACACAGATAATACGAAGATGGAAAAGTGCTTTCGGGTTCCTCCTCTCTCTCAAGCTTTCAACTTCAATACAAGAGCAAGAATCACGAGAATAAAGAGAATACCGCCTGGAGAACCTCCCACTCTATGAATCCAGTAATGATCGAACGTCGCAAAGCTCTTGTCCAGGAAAGGCAACAAGGCAATCGCAAAGATCAACATGAAGAACAGCAGCGGCAGCCAAGTAGCAAAGTTGAACAATTCAGTTTCCTCTTCCTCTTCTTCCTCAGCCGGTCTCCGGTCAATGAATAGTGGCGAGGCCACAGCCACAATTGCCAATCCTATGGCCACCAGCCTCTCATATGATGAGAACCTGCTCCTCCGGGGAGAAGCAGTCAATCCGGCCTCCATGGAAGAGACAAGCAGAGAGGTTTCCGAAGGTTTCTGAGAAACTGACTTGGTTTCTTCCTTACTTGATGCAACATATAAGTGGTACACTAGAGAATGGCTTTACAGGAATCTTTGCTTTGCTGGATATGGGAACAAAGTTGGTTTGCACAAACTAATGAGGTTATAAGCTGACTGGAATCTTTTCTTCTTTTCCATAGATGCCCTATTGGAAAAGCTACATTGTGCTGTTTGTTCTAGTGCTGTTGTTTCATCCAAAGCCGTTGTGCTTCAATCATTGGTGACTGTTGGAATTTATGAATTCATGTAACTATCTAGTTTCGTCCGCTGCCTATATGAAATTTTGCCATTTCCAGGAGAAGTAACTCCCTGCAATCTGTCGATCTGCAGATTATTCAGCTCGCAGACATAAAATGGTGGGCATCTTTTGTTATTCAAGCGACTACTGCTGGCTCAGGACAATAATTGAGGAACTCGATGATGCAGCACCATCCGTTTGAGCCTTCAGGAAAAGAATCTTCTTTACCTTTAACAACTCATATTTGCCGAGGAATCATTGAAGACCTGGAGGAACTCAGGATTGTTTCAGAAAACGTGCGGTTGGCAGCTTCAACGGGAAGCTTAAATTTCTCGGTTGCCTAAGACTTTGAGAATCATCCATAGTGGAAACAGGACGGATTCTCCAGAATCCTATTCCTACTGATATTCTATGTAGAACTCGGCAATCAGAAAGTCAGAAACCATGAGCAATACTTATAAAAGGAGAATCTAACGAGCCCCTTGGACCGATTTATTTCAGCCATGGCTTGGAAACAAAAACACAAATGAACAACTCAATATGAACCCGGTGCATTCAATATCACTTCTGCATATTATTAGAGGCTGTGCCATGTCGAATACCGTCACAAGCAAATTCTGCTCTTCAATTGATAAGGAAAATTCTGCCCCTTGGGGGGGGGGGGTATAGAGCTGTCTATGCAGTCGTGATACGTTTAACCTGAGGGGCGACAAACAGCTGAATCTTGTGCTTGAATGGCAAAATACTACAGCAAAGCGAGCATTTTTACCTAGAGAACAACATGATCATAACATACTTAGCTTTCCGTCTCTGTGGATACAAAAAGAATATCAAAGAGCAAAAAACATTGACCGATGGAAAAATGGCCTAAAAAGGATTCTTTGGGCCTTTTTGCTCGTGCCCGCGCAGCCGTCTCATCCATTTCTTCTGGGAAGTCGTTGCTGAACTGATGCAAGATGCGGCATTTTCTTGAGATGCTAATGTTGGAGGAAGCTCCGCAGGAAGAGCGGCGGCGGCACTAGTGAAGGCATTTAGGACGAGAAATGCCAGGATTGGAGAGAAGTCGAGAGTCCCCCCTAGCGGCGGTATGATTCCACGGAATATGTTCAAGTATGGGTCGCACAAGGTGCTGAGACAAAGGATCGAAGATTACAAATCAATAACTTTAAACAGATGGTGCAAAGTCGATCTTCCTAATCAAACCTCATG
The DNA here is from genome assembly GCA_014182845.1 of Corymbia calophylla. Lineage (NCBI taxonomy): Eukaryota > Viridiplantae > Streptophyta > Magnoliopsida > Myrtales > Myrtaceae > Corymbia > Corymbia calophylla. Next base: position 4,904,330 of record CM024695.1, read on the forward strand.
TAATCCGACAAGCGTGGGGAAAAAAGAAAAAAAGAAAAAACATGTCGCCAGGGATGATTATGATGTTCTACGATAAAATTTGATCCTCTGATGCGAGGGACGAACCTGAGAGGGCTGACAATGGCCGGAGGAGCATTCGGGAACCAGGTCAAGACGAGCCTGGCGACCAACAGGGTGTTGTAGATATTCAGGAAGTTCGATATGCCATTGGCCACCACAAGCCCCGCCATCGAATCACCGCCGGGCAAAACCGCGGCGAAGTTGTGACCCGACGGCAAGATCACATTCCCAGAGTTCCTGCAGTGAATCTGAAGTGAAGTTCGAAATCACAGTCATGCGCGCCATTAGAATAAGAGAAATCACCAATTCAGAACCAGTTCAAGAAATCAGGACCGACACGACCGAGCTCGCGCTACCCATGATGAAATACCTTAATGGGTACCACCGGACAAACTCGCATTGAATACCCGAGGGGTGAATAGCTAAAATTCACAATGTTTCATAGAGCGACCAAGTCTGATTACCTGTCGGCAGATGCTGCGGAAGTCGGAGTGCAAGGAGACGACTTTCCTGACGAGCGGGCTCTGCGAAGCGAAGGCGTGGAGGAATCCGAGGCACCTGGCCGCCGCCGAGGCGAGCGACTTGTGGAGAGCGTCGAGGTTGAGGAGACGGTTGTGGTGGCGGTGAGGCTTAATCGCGGGCCTGAACGATAAGGGAAGAGCGAGCGGGGTTTGGAAGTTCGACGCCGAGAAGAAGGCGCGCTTAGGCGCGTGGCTCTGCCGGTTCTCGTCAGAGGAGGACGGCGGCGGCGACGACGGCGACTCCGCTGGCGAAGTCATTTGCTCTGCGGCGAAGCTCCCTCAGCTCCGGCCGGTGAGAAAGAGGAGGGAAGGCAGGGAAGTGAAGATGATGATGATGATAAACCGGATATTTTGGAGAGAGAAAGCTGTCGTTCGGACTGCCCACGTGGCGCGCGACTGTTCATTGACGAGGGCATTGGGCCTTGGGCCAAGGCTTCTCCTCTCACCGGCGAGAGGGTCCGAGACTTTTGGGCCCACAGGTGCACCCAGCAACCACAGCCCATCAGGCCCGACCCGACCCCTCCGGCCCATGTAAGTTTGGACCGAGCATTTGGTCCGGTGCAACCCGGAGACCAAACCAAACGGCCAGTTCAAGACCATAAACCAGACCGTGACTGAATCTAATTTTTATTTTTGAGATAACGACATAAACAATCCTTGAAATTTGGTTAAATGTGCAATTTTATCCCTAAAATTTTAATTTGTTTAATGTGATCCATGAATTTTAATATAATATATAATATGATCCTTTGACTTTTAATTTATTTATTGTAATTCCTGAACTTTTGGTACATAATTAATATAATCCCTGAACTTCATGAAAATATTCAATATAGTTGTTCTTTCTCTTACTCAATATGGTGATTTAAGTAAAAGAGTGACTACTTATTTTCTTGAACTATGTTAATGGAAATGGATTATATTAAAGATTTTTGTATATTTTAGGGACTATATTAAATAAGTATCAAAAGTTCAATAATTATATTAAAAATTCATGAATCAAATTGCACATTAAATTAAAATTTATGGACCATATTGAATAATTAAAAGTTCAATGATTAAATTGCACATTGAGCCAAAGTCTATGAACTATTTGTATCATTTTCCCCCTATCTTTTAGACTCTCTTGTTGGCAACTTGCCGTCTCTACCTCTTTCTCTTTTTGTTGCGAGGACAAAGGACATCGACATATCAAAACCCAATTAAGATGTATATTAACGTGCTCCATCGCACCACTTAATCGAGAAGGCAAAAGATGAAGTTGGCCTTGAAACAAATTGAGCTCACTTATTTATCATGGATCATTAGGAGCACATAACAAAAACCCAATCAATACCTTTGTCGAGGAGATTGTGAAGAGGAAGTCCGATCTAAGCCATCAATATATCTAATTAGATCTATTTTCATTTAAGAGATTAAATCAATGAATTATGAAATGGTGATTGAAGGTCCGGATTCATGCGCTAGTGTCACGTGCGGAATTCGTGTCCGGAAGGGTAATTTAGACGTGCCAGCCTGGCATCTGCGTGTCCAGCAGAATCTCCTCCGCCATCTTGACCACAAGTGCGTTGACCCCACCTTGCACCTCCGAGCAGCCTTTCGGATAAAGCTTTCCCACGTGTCGCCTCTGTTGACCACCACCGCCACCACCTTAAAAAATCAACCGCCATCCCCACCTTCTCCGTCTCCTTGTCCGGCCATCTTCATATCTCTCTCTCTCTCTCTCTCTCCCCGATGACTACGGACCTACTGAAACTCTCCTCTCATCGGACGCTCCGCTTCGCCGTCAATGGCGGCGACCGGAGCCTCCTCCTCCGCAGCCAGCACCGCCACCTCCTCCTCCTCCCCCCGCGGGGGCCCCGCCGCCGCCACCTGCTCCCGCCACATTTCGGCTCCCGAGCTCCTCGCCTCACCCTCTCCAACACCCTCGAGGCCAGCCGCCCGGCTCCGGCTCCGGCGGAGAAGAGGCCCGACCGGGGCGACACGTCCGTCCTCCTCGACGTCTCCGGCATGATGTGCGGCGGCTGCGTCTCCCGGGTCAAATCTGTCCTCTCCGCCGAGGCGCGGGTGGAATCCGTCGTGGTCAACATGTTGACCCAGACCGCCGCGGTCAAGCTCGGCCCGCAGGCGCTGGGCGGCTTCGGCGACGACTCTGCGGCCGGAGTCGCGGAGAGCCTCGCCGCGAGGCTGACGGAGTGCGGCTTCCCGTCGAAGAGGAGGTCGTCGAAGATCGGAGTGGCGGAGGACGTGAAGAAGTGGGAGGACATGGCGAGGAAGAAGGAGGAGCTGCTCGCCAAGAGCAGGAACCGCGTGGCGTTCGCTTGGACGTTGGTGGCGCTGTGCTGCGGATCGCACGCCTCGCACATACTGCATTCTCTCGGGATTCATATCGCTCATGGTGAGTATGTCGAGCTCTCCGCATCTCAGTAATGAATCCATCTCAGCTCGCTGACCATGTTACGTGAAATCTGAATTTGAATTGCGTGTTTAGGATCATTCTGGGAGTTTCTTCACAATTCGTATGTCAAAGGGGGATTGGCTCTGGGGGCTCTTCTTGGACCAGGAAGAGGTTAGTAGACAATTCCCTTCTACGTAATATTGTAAATTTGGACATCCGATGCCTTTGTTAAGGCTGATAGGTGACTGGGTCGTTGTCCAAAAATAGATGGTTTGCAGAGTGAATCGTGCAGCTCTAGATTTTTTAAGAATGAGATCTTGTGCAGACTTGCTCTTCGACGGTCTAACGGCTTTCAAGAAGGGATCTCCCAATATGAACTCGCTCGTTGGATTCGGATCGCTTGCAGCCTTTTTGATCAGTTCGGTGAGGCTCTTGATAGATAGGTTTTTGGCGTTTCCCTTGTTTTTCTGGTCCTGTGGCTTTCTTGAAAATTAAATGGTCGAGTTATTTTCCCCGTAGGTCTCCCTACTGAACCCTGGGCTTGACTGGGACGCATCTTTCTTCGACGAGCCGGTGATTTGCTATCCTTTATGAGTTTCCGCTGCTTCGTTTCCATGTTTATACTTAATGTCACGCGGCCTGTGAGAAGCTATTCATCTTTGATGCATGTTATGGCGGCTAAATTTTTACTTTTTGTTCGAATGGTTTGGTAATGTCATTTCTAAAGGCCGTGATACTGATTAAAAATAATCTCATAATCTCAATGAGGATCTTTGCAGCAAGCCTATTTATTTGAGCTGCACTAAGATATACTGTCTCATGCTCACATGAATGACGTATTGTTCTACACGAAAGATAATAGATAAATGTCTCACGCAAGGCTATTTATTTTTAGCATGCAGGTCATGCTTCTTGGCTTTGTGCTCCTGGGACGTTCCCTAGAAGAGAAGGCAAGAATCAGTGCATCTAGTGACATGAATGAACTTCTAGTAAGTCAAAATCTTCTCTATATCTTTTTTACATAAAACATTTGAACAGGATGCACTTAAAGATCTGGTCATGTTAGACTATGCTTTAGTCTAGGACGTGCAAGGAATCTTCAAAGTGAACATCACAAATTGATTACGCCCAGAACTATTTTAGCATCATGTTTTATTTTGGTCTTTCAGTAAAATGTCATAGATCTACCAAATTAAACTTTTCGGCGTCGTGTTGTATTTGTTGATTTCACCTTAACTGAATGGCAGAAATTTCCTTATTTAAAACATATACAATTAATGCTGTATTCTCAAGCTAAATGTTCCACTCACTCCTCCTTGTTGATCTTTCCACTAGTTTTTATGCCTTTGTGAAACAAGGAATCTGATTGGACAGTTGGAGGCTCATAATATGGAGTTATCTGATTCACTCTGTCCATATTACATATATGCACAAGAGGCATTTCAGATGCACCTTCTGATTGGGCTTATTTCCTTAAACACATCTGCATCATGTCTCATCTATCCTAGGTTTACGCCTAGTGCCTATCTAAGGGCACACATATTTGATATGCTTTCAGAAGTACCTGGGCTGTACTGATTATCGTAATGTCAACTGTTTTCCAGTGTTCTCTTTTAACCTTGACTGTACATCACTGAGATCATTTTATATCCTGATTAATATTTCACAGACAAGTTGTTTATAGACTTATCATTACTTCAAGTAAGTTTTATCCATGGTTTAAGCACTTTGAAACCTTTTGGGAGATTTTTTGCCCATCCTGAATGCCCCTAAATCCTAATGCTCTAAGAGACTGATTGATGCTGGTAATTTGCAGTCATTGATGTCCACTCAATCTCGACTGGTCATTACTTCCTCAGAAAGTGATCTCTCTGCCGATACTGTACTTTGCCCTGAAGCATTATGCGTTGAGGTTCCAACAGATGATATTCGAGCTGGTGATTCTGTGCTGGTATTGCCTGGGGAGACCATTCCTGTGGATGTGAGTGTCTAATAACCTCGTGAAGCTATAATTTACACAAATACACTGCATGGGCAAAAGATGCCGTAATAGTCTTTACCTTATTATGAGAGTACCTTTATACTGGTGAATATTTTCATTCGACTTATTCATCCTGCTTTTGTTGAATAACCTTTGCTATAGTCATCTAGTACTGTGAAATTTTCAATTTGCTTTACTTCACAAATGTTCAATCATTATGAAGGAGGTAGTGGCCCTTTAGATTGCTTTGCACGCCGGTTTGACTTTTTAGTATGGTGCTACATTACTCGTTGGATGTACTTCTGTTGAACCAGCAAAACAGTGATCTGGGCATAGTCAGTGTTACACTCTTAAGCAGTAGATTTTGTAGCATATCTCATAGATATGTATTTCTTAGCCCAAGTCCGGTGCTTGCTTTACAGGGGAAAGTTCTTGCCGGAAGAAGTGTTGTCGATGAATCCATGCTTACTGGAGAATCACTTCCTGTTTTCAAGGAGAAAGGTCTCAGGGTCTCAGCAGGAACAATAAACTGGGTAAAATTTTGCATTCATAGCTTATTCCTCATTTTAACTCTAACGACAAGGAACTTGATTTCCAATTATCTTACAAATGATTTGCATAATACCATGCTTAATTACCCTGAGACAAACAGTATGGTCTTTCATGCTTGACAAACAAAGGAATTATGCAGTGACATTTCAGCCAATTATTTTGTAATGAGCTTCTTCAGAAGAGTTGCCGTTTATGGTTGACCTTTAATGTTGTTAATGGTGGACATTTCTTCTGTATTTATTTTCAGGATGGTCCTTTAAGAATTGAAGCCACTACAACTGGTTCCAATTCAACAATATCCAAGATATTTCGCATGGTTGGTAAAAGACTTTCTTTGTCGATACTAGGATATTCTGACATTTAATATTATCTGACATCTGGATTTTGACACTCTTTATCCTTAAAATGCATGTGTGGCTGTGACATGGGTCACATCCAGCTTTACCTTTCGACACTGGGAATTAGCATATTATCAGCATGATTTTAGTGAGAGTAATACAATTGGCATCATACAAGCGTGGATTTTTTCCTTATAGTTGTCCGGGATCTTTAAAAGTAGGCGAAGAAAAAGTACAGAGTGAACATTCAGTTGAAAAGGGAGAGGAACAAATGGACTTAAAAAAGAAGATGATTGAGGACTAGTAATGCAAGGGAGAAGCAGAATGGCAAATGAAGAAAGCAGAGGTAGATAGATTGAAACAGGAGCAGGAAAAGGTCTGGATTAAAGAAACTGAGGGAGTGTGATGTTTGACTTATGTATTGACTGATAGAAGGAAGTTAGGAAAATGAGTTCATCCGATTTCACGTGTCAATCAAGCTACACAATAATGCCCGAAGTTGCTGTTGCGATCTTTTTTGCATCCATTGAAGCCAACAGATGAATCGTTGTTTATATTTCACTTTGGTGCTCTGCCACACACTTCTCATACTGTTTTTTTTCCCCTTTTTAACTGTCTGTAGTTTTCTTTGTGGGGTCAACGCTATTTCTAACGTATATTATGTCAGGGTCATGACTCACCCAAATCTTTAATCATGGAGCTAAAAACACAAACACACATCGGAATTCAATGATTATAGCTTTTGACAAATCATTGCAATAATTTCTAAAACAAAGTTAAGGAATTGATGAAAAGCCTGGACGATCTGATAATTTTGTCAATTATTATATGACAGATGAACAAATTTAAGCTTTATCATGTGCAATGTTTTGGGAATATTTTAAGCTTACGCTGCCAGGTATACAGACAGAGAGACAATAATGCATTAAAGGTGTTGCTTTCAAGCTTTTAGGTTGAGGATGCTCAAGCTCGGGAAGCACCCATACAAAGACTTGCAGATGCAATAGCTGGACCATTTGTGTACAGTATAATGACCCTATCAGCTGCAACATTTGCTTTCTGGTAGGTCCACTCGTTTAATGTTTTCCATCACTAGACATGCTATGTACATTGTGAGAACTGTTATTGGGGATTCTGGCCTACAATATTCCTCCTGAAATGAGGCAAAATCCATCTTAGAGAATTCTGAGTGAAATGTACAGTGACTAGTATTGTCTATCCTTTATAAAAAGGAGCTATCAATAACCTATGGAATGTGTTTACCTTCTTTTTTAGGTACTACATTGGGACACACATTTTTCCTGATGTCTTGCTTAATGATATTGCTGGTCCAGATGGAAATCCCTTGCTCTTGAGTTTGAAGCTTTCTGTGGATGTCCTGGTGAGTAATAGTCTAGAAAACCATGTCACATTCTATTTTTGATGGAGTTCAAATTGTGTTTTTTGGAACAAACTTTATATTATCACAATCCACATTCGGAGGCAAGATGGTAGACTTACCATGATAAGATTTTCATGAGTTTCTTCTGCCAGGGTTGTAATAATCTGATACTTTTCTGAATACCAGAACTTAGCCAGCTTAACATGATTAGAGTAACTAGTACTGTGTACTTCATAAAAATTGGCAGTCTCCATGTAATGCAGTTCACAGAATTCCTAATGCTTAATCTTTCCTCTTAGTTGGATTAAGACACTCCAGTGAAGAATGCAGACCTCATCACTTAAGTTTCTTCCATCAATATAAATGTGCTCTAAATCTGGGCTGATAATCCTGTGTAAAAGTTTTTTTCTTCTGCGTGTCTCTCCAGGTGGTTTCCTGCCCTTGCGCATTGGGCCTTGCAACACCAACTGCAATCTTGGTTGGCACATCTCTTGGTAATTACTTTTCTTTTGTGATTGATCACATAAATGAAAGAGTCTTACACTTGCAAGAAAGTAAATGGTGCCACTAATTGCTGCAACTTCTTTTTCACTTTACTATCGTTTCTAGAAGGTTGCCCTTCAGATATTTGGGTTGGAATTTGGTATAATAGACAATATACTTGAAGGTGCTGCATATAACGCCACTCTCTTCTGGTCTTTCTCCCTACAAATTTAGAGTTTTTACAAGCATCTCCGTTCGAAACTCTGCTTTTTTAAGAGCTTATCATAAGTCTTCATATTGTGGTACAATTTACACTAAACATTTTCAAAGTTTAAACTTATGCATATTGTGGAGAGAGATCTATTTCCTTATGGGAACCTGAATGAGTAAGATGTATTCGACTTGGGTTGATGTTGTCATCTCTATTAGATCTTTCTACATGTGCACGTTTGGTTCCACCCAAAATAAAAAAAAAGCAAGTTACAATGGTTTCCCTCTAATTTCCTCTGTCATGCTGAAAAATGAGCAGGAGCCAGAGAGGGGCTACTGTTAGAGGAGGAGATGTATTGGAACGCTTAGCTGGTGTTGATTACGTTGCTTTTGACAAGGTACCTCTGATTTGCGGTATTTTATCTCATTTAACATAGCATTCTGCTTTTAAGTCCAAATACATGTGACGAAATTGTAGAAACTTATTTTGTTATTGTTAACCATCAGACAGGGACACTTACTGAGGGAAAACCAGCTGTTTCTGCAGTGGTTTCGTTGTCTTATAGTGAATCAGAAGTTCTTCAGATGGCTTACGCAGTAGAGAGGACAGCGTTGCATCCACTTGCAAAAGCTATTGTGAACGAAGCAGAAGCAATGAATCTGTCCTTGCCAGTTACTAGAGGACAACTCTCTGAACCTGGCTATGGGACGTTAGCAGAAGTAGATGGGCATCTGGTGGCAGTTGGTTCATTAGACTGGGTTCATGAACGATTTCATAGACGACCAGATCTATCTGACCTTTTGAACCTTGAAAAGGCTGTGATGAATCAATTATCTAAAAGGGTGTCACTGTCAAAAGATTCACAAACAGTGGTTTATGTTGGACGAGAAGGTGAAGGCATAATTGGTGCAATTGCCATATCAGACAGTCTGCGCCAGGATGCCAAGTCTACAGTAACTAGGTTAGTTATTATCTGTTTGAGATTCATGGTAGCATCTGCATATGCAAAAAGCAAAGTCTCCACATGTTCCATTTGGAAATTAAGATCTATGCTGAAGTTGGCTGGTCTCATTCCTTTAGTTGCAATTCTGTTCTCCAGCAGCTGATCCAAAGAAATTATCATTCAATATGTCCACATCTGAGTTTTTTCCGCCTTTTTCCTCTTTTTTGCCCTCGGTCCTATGTAGGATTTTTAAGTTTGGAAACTTGTCAGAAAAGACCATCCAAATTTAAGCAAATTATTATAGTATAGCACGATGCTCATCTATTGGATCTCTCGTATTGCGGCAAACATGAACTCATCTTGTATAAATGATGCCATGAAACAGATAAGAAAACCCTCAAATAACCACATCAGTTTATTGTCAGAATAACTCTACTTTCCATCATTCTATTTTTTTGTGCTAAAGTCTATAATCTGATTTCTTCTTGCTACACTGTTTTGAAAAGGCTCCAAGAGAAGGGAATCAAGACCATCCTCTTGTCAGGAGATAGGGAAGAGGCAGTTGCAAATATAGCACGGACAGTTGGAATAGGACATGAAAGCATCAATGCTTCCTTAACTCCCCAACAGAAATCCGATGTCATATCGGCTCTTCAAGCTGCAGGACACCGTGTTGCAATGGTATGTTTTTCCATTCAATTTGTATGATTTTCTGAAGTTAGTCTTAAAATATCACAACTCGTTTTATCAAAATATTGCATCTTTTAAAAAATTGATTTATTAGCCACCTGGGTGTTTGGCATTTGTGTGGCCTTGAACATACCTGTAATAACTCCACCTGAAGCAGTTAAGTTCACGAACCTGATCAACGAGAGCATAAGAGATCAGTTTCGAAATGGATAGCTGAAGGGCAAAGAGCGATCTAGAGGGCAAGGACAATTGTCTCCGGGCAGTTTCATCTGATCGGTCATTGTGAATACACAAGTACACTGCACTTTAGTGATGAAAATGAGCCATATTCTGGGATCATTTACTCATGAAGCCAGCTCATTGATCTGTCGCATGAATTGCTTGTTTTTAGCATGCAACTTTATTGCTAGGATCATTGTATAGTCGACGTCCCTGACATGCTTGTTCTTTGCAGGTTGGAGATGGCATAAACGATGCACCCTCTTTAGCTCGTGCTGATGTCGGCATTGCTTTGCCAATTGAGGCACAAGAAACTGCTGCTTCTGACACAGCATCCATAATACTACTCCGTAGCAAACTTTCCCAGGTAGGTGTTACCTGGTCAAGTCTTGTTCACAGTGTTGATTGATTGATTCATCGAGCTGTATCTAATGCTGTCCTCATGTTTCTTTGCTCCATCTTAATTTATCCGGGGCAGGTTGTCGAGGCACTTGATCTTGCACAGGCAACAATGGGTAAAGTGTATCAAAATTTATCATGGGCGGTAGCATACAATGTCGTCGCTGTTCCCATTGCTGCAGGAATGCTGCTTCCCCAGTTTGATATTGCCATGACACCCTCCCTGTCAGGTACGTTCTTGTAATATCCATTTAGCTGTAATTCGAAAGAAAACACTGCTCGCACCGAGCGACCTCTCGCATGCGTGGGTTTCCATTGCACGAGGGCATGAAATGTTTTCAGTCATCCCCGCATCCTCCGTGCTTCTGGTATACCAACATTCCGCCACTCTGGTTGCATGTTCAACAGGTGGACTGATGGCATTGAGCTCAATATTCGTGGTGACCAACTCGTTACTTCTACGGCTCCACGGATCGCGATGGAACAGAGTTGAGTAACACCATTTCCTATCAAGCTATGGCGTCATGCCTGTGCACTTCACAGGAAAATGTACCAACACGCGGTGCAGAAATAGTCAAAAATGAGGAGAGAAGCCCTTCGCTGTCTTCGGCCAACCGAGCTTACATTCGTTTTCCTCCTCCCAATCCTTCCATTGCGGAGATTTTTGTATTCTATGAACTGATCATAGAGTTAACAATGTAAAGAGTAAAGTGGAAAATAAAATTATAAAATTCCTATGTATCGATGACTTATGTACCAACCTATCTGCAGTAACATAACATTATAATAGAAATTACAATCAATCAGGATACTTTTAATGTCCGTTTCAAACTCAAGGTGATACAGAGAAAGTCAACCGGAGCTTCGAGAGAAGATCTTGAAAATGCTCGAGTGAATGTGCCTCGGTGAATAAAGCGGCAATTTGAGACGTACAGTGCCATGAAGTGCATGAAAGCATTAGAAATGGCGGTCCATTTCCCATGAAAAACGTCATCATGTGCAATATTCGGATAGCACATCAGTGGTTGCAGTAAAGTACTGTCCCACCCAAATTTCGACGATATTTCTAACAAACGAGTTCACGACAATCCAGGGCGAGGAAAGGGGATGGTCCTGCACAGCAGATCGGCGAGAAAAAGCTCATTGACAGATGAAGCATGAATGGAAAAAAAGGAACAGGATACTTTCGTCGGTGGACTCTCGACTCAGCATGATCATAAAGATAAGCATCTTCCTTGCAGTTTCCACAGAAAGGCGCAGAATCGTGGACGAGCAGAAGGGCCAGACGGGGGCCTCATACTTGTTAAAATGGGCTCTGGCAATGGGCCCAAAACGACCCGAAATCCAATCAGATGTCAGCAGGTAATCTGTCGAAATTTTCGATGGGGACACGGGCGGTCCGGCCGGCCTGGTGAGCCCCGGTTTCAGAACCGTCGCCAGAGCCCGCACATGGAGCCCCCACGGGAAAAGGACTCGTCCCTTCTGGCCTGGTTCGTGGGCCCGGCCCGCCCCAGACTGCGGACGGCCAATGGGGGGGAGCCACGTGCGCGTCGCGTCCGTCCGCCTGCCTGGCCGCCTGCCTGAGCGACGTGATTCCTAAAAATCCTACGCTCTGAGGCCGTAGCAGCAGCTAAAGGGGCCATTTAATTCTGGGCGTCTACGGCATCAAGCGACGCCATTATCATGCGTACGCCTCCCGTCGCTTTTTCGTCGAATTGGGTTTTTGGCTTCTAAAGCACACCTCGATTGTTGTCATAAAGTATCAAGTTGTATCGGTAACATTTCTATTTTTAAAAAATGATTTTTTATTTATTTTTACTCTTTGAATAATTTTTTAGTTAAACAAGCCGATTAATAATTATGAAAATGTTATATTCTTAAAATAGATAAAGAACATAAATGCGTTTAGTACCGACTAATAAAAATTTTATTCTTTTTTTTCTATAGCAATGACGACCAGTGGATTGGCAACAAATGACCAACGTACGGCGATAGGTCGCTAACCCCCCGATCGCCGATTGTCGAAACACCGCCCCCTGTCATTGATCGCTAGCCACTAGTTTGCCAATCGTCGACCGCCAACCTTCACCAATCGTTGAGTCGAGCTGGCAACGATGGCAACAGCAAAGGATAGTAGCGGGCGACGATGGGCGATAATCAGCGGCAATTGCAAGTAGCAGCGACCCAATAAATAACATTTTGAAAATTGTTCCTAAGAACAATAAGTTATTTTTTTCTACTTTTCGTTTTTATTCCAAATATTCTTTTTATTTCGAGGAATAGAAACACTAAGAGCTTGTTTGTTAAGGGCTTGCATAGTAACGTTAGAACAACGACATGTTCTTTTGTTAAAGGAAAGCATATTTGGAATAGTAAATGTGTTTAGTAAATTTTTTTTTTGTTAGGAACAGGTTTGGAGTAAAATCTAGAATTAAAAAAAAAGTTGTTTTTCGCTCCTAGGGACAATTTTGAGAATCGGTTTTTTTTTTTTTTCTCTTTTTTTGTTTTTCTTTTTTTCCCTTCCCTTTCTTCTTCTTCTTCCTCTTCCTCCTCCCACCCCATCGTCGCCGGCAGCGATCGGGCGAGCCTCCCCGGTGGCGGGCGAGGCTCTAGCGAGCCCACCGAACCTTGCCCGGCCACCCGCCGACAAAGCAGCCAAGAGGAAGAAGGGGAGAAAAAGAAAAATAAAAAATAAAAAATAAATTTATAACAAAAAGTATTAAAAATTAAAAGAATCGAAAGATCGAAATTTTTACCAAACGCATTTCTGTTCCCGGAGTAAAAATTTTAAACAGTTTATCAAATATCTTAAATACTTAGAATTTGTTCTCGGGAGCAGAATAAAAAAAAATCATTTCTGATCGAAATTGTTTTTGGGAACAAAAGCGTTGCATGCACCCTAACACTCCTGGGAACAACTGATTCTATTCTTTTGTTCTCGAGAGCAGATTTGGAATAGAAATTCATTTGGTAAATTTTTTGTTTCGGGGAATAGATTTGGAGTAGAATCAAGAAGCAAAAAAAAGTGAATTCTCGCTCCCGGGAAAAATTTTTAAAATCAGTTTTTTTTCTCTTTTTTTTCTCTCTTCTCTTTTTTTCCCTCCCTAGATCTGGCGAGGCGAAGCGAGACCTCACCAGGCCAAGGCGAGCTCGAGCCTCACCGGGTTGGGCGAGCCTCGCTAGTGGCTAAGCAAGCCTCCGGCGAGCTCACCGGACCTCACCTGGCCACTCACCGGCCATCACCAGTGGCGGCGGCCAAGAGGAAGGAGAGAAAAAAGAAAAATATAACAAAAAGTATTAAAAATTAAAAGAATCAAAAGATCAAAAAAATTTACTAAACGCATTTCTATTCTCGGAGTAAAAATTCATATCAAACACCTTAAATGCTCATAAATTGTTATTGAGAGCAGAATAAATAAATAAATCATTTCAGATCAGAAATTGTTCCTAAGAGTAGAATTGTTGCCAAACACATCCTAATAGACGTTACCAAACGAATTTCTATTCTTTTTTTATTTTAGGAAACATAATAATAGAAAAATTAGCAAGTTGCCAAATGCTACCTTAACCGAATCTTGGTCACTCAAACATTAAAGAACTTTAGTCCATTAATTTAATAATAATGGGTCTTCAATTTAATTTACGGGTCTGGACATTAGGTACCTAAGAGTGTGCTTGATAACTATTTTATTTCTGACTAGATATATTTTTCTATTACTGATAATAGATTTGGAACAGGGACTTGTTTTGGTAAGGAAATTGTGTTTTTTCTATTTCCAGAACAAATTTTTAGTCCATAAATAAGTTTGGAATAGAAAAAATAAGTGAAATTTTGTTATTTTTCTACTTACGAGATAAAAATGAAAAATGAAAAACTCATTTCATAACTCACTCTCGTTACTAGCCAATTGCCCACTTGCCGATTATTCGGGATAGAGTAATTTTGTGTCATTATTAAACAAATATCTATTTCGGGAATAGAAATTTTATGTCGTTATCAAATGCATATTTTTCTTAAAAAATCGTCAAATGAATAGAAATTGAAAAATCTATTTTTTGTTGGAAATTGTGTTCAAGAATAAAATAATTATAATTTGCGCCCTAAAATAATTATCATTTGCAAAAAATAATTATCAAATGCACATTTTTCTTTCGTTTCAAATTGAAAGATTGGCCTGTTCATTAATGCAAAGCTACCAAATCGACCCCATATCGACATTTTCCTCCCTTTCCACGATCCCATCTTAAATAACACAATCCATCATGAGTCCATTTGTTTTGCTTTGATATTTGGACAAGTTAGCAAGATTGCCGACTTCTCAACGTCGATAAATAATTAATTAAAGGGTCAATGTCAAGAAAAAATCCCACACCGGTACTTCAATGACAAAATTTTCCACAAACTAGAGATAAATTTAACTTTTGTTTCCATAAAATTTTACTATCAAATTACTAAGTCGGATAATAATTAACTATTATACCAGTTTTGAATTTTATTATATCCATCACAATTGTACTGATTCTATGATTTATTGTGATACTAATCAAATTTAATGGAATGCATATCTGTCACAAATGTACAAATTTTGGGTTTTTGATAAAGCTATCAAAGTATACTGATTTAGGATTTTTTGTGATTAGGTAAATTTGTCAAAGGTGCGGTATTTTATGATTTTTAATGATCAAAATATTAGTCCGTGGTGAATTTATTAAGAATGTACCGATTTAAGGTTTTTATTGATAGTACCCCTTAATCAGACGAACAAAGAAGTAGGTGACATTATTCACTTGGCAATTATTCTTATTCTCAATAGTTTTGGGGGAAGAAGAAGAAGAAGAAGAAGAAGAAGAAGAAGAAGAAGAAGAAGAAGAAGAAGAAGAAGAAGAAGAAGAAGAAGAAGAATTATTATTATTATTGGAGAGGGGGACAAAAGGGAGAGGGACCGGGGGGGCCCCACCCATCTATCCTTAAATAAATCGCATTGAATCGACACGTGATTATGGGGGGGGCAATCGCCTCGCGTTTGGTTGAGTTCGAGACAAAGGGCCATGCTCATATTTCATGCGCCAACGCTTCGCATGTGATCTCTCTTCCCTTGTCTTGTCCCTACTCTTATCTCCCCCAACTTGATGTTGGCTCACTCTGAGGATTCTGTTTATAGGAGTCTCTCCCCACCTAGCAATTTTGAAGTTTTTAGGTTGGATTTTCCGACAATCGGTATCATTGACTCTAGCGTTGTAGGTGGTGGTTGTTGTGTGATTATAATACTTTTTTCAAGGATGGATTTCGGACCAGAGGAAGGCGAGAGAAGTGGAGGCAATGGCTGAAATGGGTCGGTCCTAGAAAGTTATCTCTTGGTTGGATCGGTGAAAAGCTAAGATAATGAGTCGGGGCGTTTTGTGTACCTATATATTTGATCACCTTCTAATCAATCTCTGCAAGTTGATTAACCTCTGTCAAGCTCTCAACAAGTTTCATGTATCTCGACAATATTATCGGATGGTCGGCACCTAAAATTCGATAGAAAGTCAGCATCGGAATCATTATTATCTGAAAGTCCTTTTAAGGGGCATCTCATACAATTATTGAGGCGGGATCTGATCACAAAAGCCACGGCGAATGATCCGACGGCCAATAAGCGGGAGGCTCCTCCGATCCTCCGATCCCAAAAAAAAAAAAAAAAAAAAAAAAAGGGTCGGCGTCCACGAATTCGATGATTGCGAGCTTTGAACGGCGATGTAGGGGGCTCTGTCGTGCTCTTTCAACGTCCGGGGCCACCGTAGCCACTAGCGACGGCACGGTGAGGAGGAGAGAAGAGAGGCGGAAAGGGAGGAGATATCCCAGGGAGCCACGTGGCTCCGGGCCCACCGGTGGGACCCACCGTGGGTAGGGGTAGAGAGAGAGAGAGAGAGAGAGAGAGATGTTGCTTTAGTCGGGGACATCCTCCCCTTAAAGGGCAAAACCCGCAAAGCCCAGGACAACGTTAAAACGATTGGTTACATCGCCGCTTCAACTGAGCGAAACAAAGCGAAAGATTTTGGCGGGTTCGTTAGCCGTTAGTTAGTTGTCGTCCGCCCACCTAAAACCTGCACAATAGAGCTAGCTAATTCCTTCCCCGCCCCCCCAAAAAAACTAATTTTAGGTTGATAAAATTAGCTCAAATTTTTTTTGCAATGTCAAAAAAACATTAACTTTAAATCAAATAACAACTTTAGCTTCGACTTTTTTTATCTTGTGAAAAATCACAAACTTTCACTCCTATCATAAATTTTGCCATTGCCATTAACTTTTTATTTGAAATTAGCCTTATTTTAAGAAAAAAATGTTATAGCCATGAGCTTGACAGATTTCATTTATGATGTCTTTTGACAGACGGTAATCTATAGCTTCATATTACGATAAAATGACGAAGTTTGACCAAATAAATTCAATTTATAAATCTTTTTGACTTGCGAATAAAGTATAGGAGATGATGAACAGTTTCACTATTACTATCAAAACTGTGACTCGAATACTGTTTTAAATCCAACCAGCAAATACATATGAATTTATTGATGAGGACAATTAATGGATTTAAGTTAAAGAGAGCCGGATTTAAGATTTAAGTGAAAGTTTGTGATTTTTTCCGAGACAAAAAAATTGGAATTATAATTGTCATTTGACCTATAGTCGATGTTTTTTATAAGACAAAAAAAAGTTTGGACCAAATTTTTTCATTTAGCCTAAAGTTGAATTATATATTTTTTGGAATTAGGCCCGCACTAGACCCCCAAAATAGAGTACAAAATAATAATGAAAAAAACCCAAAAAAATAGTGTTAATTTTTGCGTGAATAATTACCACAAAAAATACTTTTTGATTGATATATGCATACTGCATTTACCTTGAATTAATTTTTATGTCACAAAAGCTTTTGAGTCAATACGTCAATGCCTCTTTTGCCATCACGAAAGAGGATATGTTCACAGCAAGAATTTAACAAATGCAAATATTTAATACCCTTGCAAATTGCGATGCCTCTCATAGGCCTTAGCCTATTAGGATTGACTTTTTAGCATCTAGCTAAACCTTAATTTCAAACAAAAGGCTTTGGAGCCTTAGCTTTTATGAAGGCGATTGCAAATCATATTATCAGAATAAGCTACTATTTTACCATCCCATGATCCCTAATATGGCATAAAAATATAAAGGGAAAAAGAAAAGATTAAATTTGCATAATTTAAGTATACAATCATGCGATTTTATGATCTTAAATTGAGTGTCATCGAAACATTTTCAACTTGTATGAATACGTCAATCTGTGGGGATTTTTTAAGGGTCAATATCAAAAAAAATTTTAATTAGTACATTTATAATAATTTTAACAAAAATTAATTTCTGGACAACAAAAAATTACAGATTAATATATTCATGATACATTTAATTTAAATAATTTTAAAAAAATTCTTAATTATTGTTTTTGTGAAAAATTTACTCAATTTTTTTTGTTACTATTAGCCTATAAAGGAAAAGAAAATGACATTGCATCTAGAGCCTAGATAGAGTCTGGAGACGAGGACACAAGCGGTGAAAGAGACGTATTGACGGTGGGGATCCTGAGAGCCTAAACGGCGTCACGGCCCCCGTAGGCGTCAGCGGACAGGCTTTTCCCCGTACGCGGGGGCCCCACGCGCGTCGTCAGGCGCGTCAGAGAGAAAGAGGGAGACGGTACAAGTGGCCTTCCAGTTCCCGAGGTTAAAAAAGGAAGAAAGTGAAGAGAGAGAAAGAAGAGAGAGAGATTTCTACTGCGCCTTTGATCAGATCAATCCAATCAGAGTTAACAGATACGTGGGGCCCCCACCACCACTCCTCTCTCTCTCTCGTCCTCTCTCTGCAGATCCTCTGGGCACGGATTTAATTATCGAAACGACCGAGGACCTCCTTGCAAATTTCAAAACAGCTTTTTTCCTCTTGACCGACCGAGGACCGCCCTGCAATTCCGTCCTTCTTTGCATGATGATACTCTCATGCGTTAAAACATCTTGCTCCATTATTCAATGACTGGTCTGACCCAAAAGAAAAAAAAATTCAATGACTGAGAACAGTTAGAAAACATCGTTTTTTCGGAGCATATGATAACTATTCCGATAATTATGGCAACGCATCCTTTCACTAAATAGGAATTTGACATATTTAATTGAAAAAATAAATAGGATCCGTAAAAATTTGAATTTGAAATTTCCAGCAGCTCTGATATAATGTGAAATTTTATGTGATTGTGTAATATAATGGGATAAAAATCCAAATGCTTTACTTTGTATTGCGAAGCTAAGAATTCACGACCTGAGTAAGCATTCTTCAAATATCCGTCTTACATTCATTCGCGAGAATATTCCTAATGAATTGAAGATCATATCAACAGGTCTTCCATCTTGCAAATGAGCATATCATGTTAAGGTGTTAAGGTAAAATTTTGAAAAAGTTAACTAGTGTAAAAGTTTAGACTGTTAAATAAAAATATTGTTTAATATTAAATATTATAACAATTAGTAATAGGCTTGATAATATGGTAATTGATGGTTTGTCAATAGAGATGTGTTAAAAATTATAAAATGTCATGGATGGGCAAACCTCTCTTTCTAATAGAGCATATTTAAAAGTCCAATCTAAAAACTTAATTTGATAAGTAGAGGGAGACCACGTGAATATAAAAAATATTGAAAATCTATTATCAAGCGATATGGAATGGTATTTCAGCACAACACTTGATATATAGCCGGATCATGACCTTGAAGCCCATCTCTCTCATTTTATTGCCAATTATATGAAGGAGGTTGGATATTAATATACAAGCCGTAGAAAAATCCACGGCATTAAACAAGTAGATGAAAATGAAAACTATTATACTTTCAAGAATACATACACGTAATGAGTATTTCGAACTGGAATATCATCTCATTATGCATGCATAATCAGTGCTCGACCCTCGTTAACACAATAGAGAGTCGCCTAATAACAATCTTCTCACGCTTTCATGGATTAGAACAAGCTTCGCGCTGGCTCCAGCAGTAAGTTCTGCGAGGGCTACACCACGCAATCCTGGTCCTAACAAAGGATCAAGATCGAACTCGGCATATAAAAAAGATGTCCTGTAATAACCTAGGAGTCTGCATTGATTTACACACGTCAGGCAAATTTCAATTGGGGTAATATTGCCAAAAGCAGTTGAGGTCGTAACTCGTCCACGGGGAGCTTTCTGGGACGACGCATGGCATGGCAAAGGCATGGCATATACCAAACGGAAGCAAGATGGGGCATCGAATATTAAATTCGGGAATGATGAGATGGGAGAGGCCAAGGTGCGAGGATGCAGTTAATTCTGCTCTGGGAAGAGGGTGAAAGAGGTGAAAAGACTCGTCCTTTTCAACCCCTGAAATGAATCGCCATTTACATTTACCCATCTCTGCAACACACTTCCCAGCAAAGAACCGAGAAGCGAAAGCGACCCTTTATTCATTACGGCATGTATATAAGCATCCCAACATTCAAGAAGGAGAGAGAGAGAGAAACAGTGGTGGTGGTGGGGAGAGAAAATGTTAGAGAGAGAAATTTCACCACCAGGAGTGTCGTAGCTCGCAGAGAGAGAGAGAGAGAGAGCAGTGTAGTGTTGCAGGCGTTGTTGCAGAATCGTGGCAGATGGTATTTTAACCTTTTCTCCCGAAATAATTCGCTCTCTCTCTCTCTCTCTCTCTCTCTCCTTATTGCGATTCTATTCTGGGGGGCTCTCGCCTGTGAGCAGTGAGCATTATATGCGCATCGAAGGAAAAAAAATAACAATAAAAAAAAAAGAAATGCAGTGTACCCCATCTTTCTCTGCAGGGGAGAGAGAGAGAGAGAGAGAGAGAGAGAGAGGCCTATGTGCCAGAGCGATTTGATGGAACGAGTAAAAGGAGGCTAATCTCAGACTTGAAGCTGTCATAACATCCCAGAGGAGGACAAAGCCCAAAAATTTTCTTGTTCAGTTTTTTTCAAAATGATCATCAAAGACCCACCAAGCAGACGATGCTCTTTCTTCAGTCACTCCTTCCTCGCTCTGCCAGTAGCATCATATCCGTGAGCTTCGCGTAGGCTCCGACCAAGTAAAGCTTTGCTTCCGAAGCATTTGTTCGTGAGCGAGTCCAAAGCTGGCTCCTTTTGGCCTAGAATGGTGTTCTTTGCCGCGAATTTTGGAGTTTGAAAAGTTGTGGTTTGCTGGGGAAACGGTCATGGCGTTTCGGTTCGTGCTCGTGCTCGCGGTCTCTCTGGTTTGCTTCAGCTTGGGTTTGGTGGACTGTGATGATGGTGAGTCTTGACATTCTTTTCTGTTCCCTCTCGTTCTCTGTGGTTCCTCGGAATTTAAAATTGGAAGGAGAAAGTTCCCATTTTTTTATGTGTAATATGGGTCAACTTGAGTTCTTTTTCTAGTGAGTAGAACATTCTTAGGCCAATTTAATAATCTTAGAGACTGACTGGTTGAATATTTATACTATAGACTTAAGTGCCTAACCTTCGAAAGTTAACTCCTTTAATATTTTTTTGTTTGCTTATGTTTAATGTTTCACTTCTTTAATGTATATATGCATACTGAAGTCCCTTCTTGAATTTCCCGGTTCTCTGGGAAAGGCAACAAAAACGAGTTTGTCGGGTGTTGGTTGGATGCAGACATTGTTTTCCCAATGATGTAGATGTTTGTGTTTACATGCCTTTGTCATATCCGTGATTCTGTGAAATTTGTGATATGCTAAATTTGGATTTTGTGATTCGGGTTTGGTTAGGGTTAGATATTCATTCGTGCTTTTTTTCGCATGATGTGAAGGAGCCACACTGTTGGAGGTAAAGAAGTCGTTTAGGGACGTGGACAATGTTCTTTACGATTGGACAGATTCACCATCCTCTGATTATTGTGTCTGGAGAGGGGTCTCCTGCGATAATGTCACCTTCAATGTGGTTGCGCTGTAAGCAGTCTCGGTGGATTTATTTAATTTTGTCGGAGTTTCCTTGTTTAAAATATTGTTTAGCACTTGAGTTTATGATTGGTGTTTTCGTGATGTAGCAATTTGACAGGTCTAAATCTGGATGGCGAAATCTCTCCCTCCATTGGAGATCTTAAAGGCCTTCAGTCACTGTAATGTCCCCTCTATGCATTTTCTATATTTGCAACGGTTATTGGTATACTTTTGAGTGCTTCAAAATAACGAAACTTAAGTTGAGAGGTGCAAAGCAGTTTGTCATACAAGTGGAAATGATATTAAAGGATTGAAGCAAGTTTCCATTGGGAAGTGGGCGCCAAGCTAGTAATATGCGTTTTTCTGTATGAATAGACCGAGTCTAATTGAATTATAGATACTTGGATTACCCCACTAATTTTCTGGACAGTTGGTTTTGGGTGACTGATTGTGTTGCATTGCCCTATGTTCTGTTGAAATTAACTCTTGCCTGTTTTAATTGAGCAGTGATTTGAGTAGAAACCGGCTCACCGGGCAGATTCCAGATGAGATAGGTGATTGTTCTTCTCTGAGGAACCTGTAAGTTTAGTTTGCCTCGAATAAGTCCAGCTTTATTAGTGAATCTGAATACCTTGGAATCACAGTACTGCTTATCGATTTTGTGCATGCCTTTTTTCATTTTGCTTTTAACCACGCTGATCAAACTCTCAGGGATTTGTCACTTAATGAGTTATATGGGGACATCCCGTTCTCAATATCAAAGTTGAAGCAGCTGGAGTTCCTGTAAGCCTTTTTGGCAAGCATTTGTCGATGCAGTTTCGAAGAGAATGAACTTGAATTTTTTACGATAATTTCCTTCTAATATCTTTAGGGTATTGAAGAACAATCAGCTTATTGGACCGATTCCTTCGACTCTTTCTCAGATTCCAAATTTGAAGGCGCTGTATGTTCAGATTTATGTATTGTGCTTGCTATTTGTGGTCAAGGGTAAGCTTCATGCTTAAAATGATTAATTATGGATTTTGACCAGGGATTTAGCTCAAAATAACTTGAGTGGGGAGATACCCAGACTACTGTATTGGAATGAAGTTCTACAGTATCTGTGAGTAAACTGATCCTGTCAACTTTTTGTTTTTCGCTAATTTATGCATCAAGTAGTTGACGCTCTCATCATTTTTTTCAATCTCATCCAACTCTTTTAGTGGATTGCGAGGGAACAATTTGGTGGGCACACTGTCCCCCGACATGTGTCAGTTAACTGGTTTATGGTACTTGTAAGTCTTCTTCATTAATTCGCCTTTCCCTTCTCGTTTTGACCACAAGCCTGTTGAAAATTTCCGGTAAATTAGATTGCCTTTTGAACATTCTTGCCCTTCTGATGTGCAGTGATGTTAGAAACAATAGTTTGACTGGAAGCATTCCTCCCAGTATAGGCAACTGCACAGCCTTCCAGGTCTTGTATGTATTCATCAAACTAAGAGCTGCTTGATCATTACATTATTGCATTCTGTTATCTTACAATCATAAAATCTTCATCTTTTATTGGTAGGGATTTGTCCTATAATCGGTTAACAGGGAAAATTCCATTCAACATTGGGTTCCTGCAAGTGGCTACTTTGTATGTCCTTGCAACTTTGGTAGAGTGTTTCATATATTTTGCATTTGATCTATTTCAGCTTTCCCTAATTCCTTTTGTATTCTGTCTGCGCACTAGGTCATTGCAAGGTAATCAGCTTTCAGGGCAAATTCCGCCTGTGATTGGTCTCATGCAGGCACTTGCTGTCTTGTGAGTGAAAAAAACTCATTTTCTCCTATTTTAAGGTCGGGATAGTTAATTTTGAACTCTTTTTTAACATCTTGTTTCTCTTAATCGTCTAGAGATCTGAGCTGTAACATGTTAACTGGACCCATCCCTCCTATTTTGGGAAATTTGACCTACACGGAGAAACTGTATGTTATCCTCCATACTTTCTATCGTTTGTTTCCACTTCTTGTACTTCATTTTAGGTTTCACGTTGGCATCTTTCTTGTGCTGGATTAAGCTTGACCTGGGCATGAAACATGTTGTAGGTACTTGCATGGCAACAAACTGACCGGACACATCCCTCCAGAGCTCGGAAATATGTCAAAGCTTCATTATTTGTATGCATAGTTTCTCTTATATTGGATTGTTTTGAAGCTATGCATGTGATTCATCCGCATGGGGAATCCATTTTCTGCAACATTTTAACTGATTGAGGATCTCCATAACTGTCACATTATCCTGTTCTATATAATTTTTCTAAGTCCATTCTCATGATAATCTGGCATCCTCCATAAGCTTTAATAAACATTATTAAGAATACGTTCTGCATGTTTCAGGCCACTTAGGACATCTTCTTGCCCCAGCTCTATGTTAAATGTTACTTTTGGCAGATTGCCTCTCTTGGAAGTGATTATTAATGTGCAAAATTCTTCTGTAACAGGGAATTAAATGATAATCATCTCACAGGGGGTATTCCGCCTGAGCTTGGGAAGCTTACTGATTTATTTGACCTGTATGTTAATCCTCCATGATTCCTAATTTCCAGAGCTTGAGATTCTTATTTAAATTTATATATGCAGATTGTTTGTAATTCTTCCTAATAATAGAGTTTTAATATGATGTCTCCATATATCATGGTTGATTCCCTCTTTCATTGTCTCAGGAATGTTGCCAACAATTATCTCGAAGGGCCGATTCCTGATAATATCAGCTCCTGTACAGATCTCAACAGCCTGTAAGCAGGTTACCGTAATTTTAATTTCCTTTTTATGGAAAGTTGATATCTTGACTCTTTATGTCGTTGTGCAGCAATGTGCATGGGAACAAATTGAGTGGGACCATTCCCCCTTCTTTGCAGAGGCTAGAGAAAATGACAAAACTGTAAGTAACATTACTAGAATTCCTTCCGATCATTGTCTGTCACATCACGGTACTTCTTTCATTGCTAGAAGAGTTGATGGGAATTATCTGGTGACAGACGTTATCCCTTCATGTAATCCTTTTCCACCATTTTGATTGCTCCTCTGTGTAGGAATGTTTCGTCAAACAATCTTAGGGGTTCTATTCCAATTGAGCTTTCCCGCATTGGGAATTTGGATATCTTGTAAGTTTAGAGTTCTTTAGTTTCTTTGAGCTCATGGTCAACATGTTCGGATTGTTGCTTATTTCTACTCCTACACAGGGATCTTTCACATAATAAGCTCAGTGGTTCTATTCCTTCTTCTCTTGGCGACTTGGAACATCTGCTAAAGCTGTGAGTGTCTTTAACTTAAAAACAATGGTCCCATGGAGATGGGAGGTATCATCTGATCTTGTGCTGATTTCTCTGTTCTCTTTGCAGAAATCTGAGTAGAAATCACGTGACAGGATTTATTCCTGCTGAGTTTGGCAATCTGAGAAGCATCATGGATATGTATAAAACCTAACGTCTCGTTCTACTTGCTGAAATTTCCTTTTGAAAACTGAGGAATTCCCAAGTCTCTAATATAAGTCTCTATGTTGCAGAGATCTTTCAAATAATCATCTATCAGGCTTGATCCCTGAAGAACTAAGTCAACTTCAATACATGTTCTCATTGTACGCATTCACTTCCTTTGACAGGCCTTCGATGATTTTCATGATATTCCTAAACTTGGATTTATTTGCAGCTTGAGATTGTTATTCTTCACAAATTGTTTGTTGTTTAAGCTTATTCATTTGTCTGAGCTGCCTATTCCCTGACCCAAATATTTGAGGAACATGAATGTTAGTTGCTTATCAATGTTCTAAACTCATTTTGCATGTTTGTTTGTCTTTTTCCCTAGTCGACAGTGATAGACCCACCCATTGACCTATACCTATGCCCTAATGCCTTGAAACCCGGTACTATTAGGCAGAACGCCTGATGGCTACACGTTGCTTTATGTTGGTCACTGTTGTGTTACTCAAAACATTTGCTAGCTCACTTTGCAATTGCTATTGTAGTTCTGAGTAGTTCATGTCACCTTTTGCCGTGTTGCCATGTTGGTGTCAGGTGTGATTACTAATAATCACAATCGAGCTCCTTGTACTTGAATGGTTTGTGATGTTACTCCTGGGTTTTAACTTTATTAGGTTTGGGTATTGTATTGTTTTCATGCATCAAATGTGGATAATGTTATGCTTAACTTTACAGGAGGCTGGACCATAATAATTTATCTGGAGATGTGATTTCACTGATGAACTGCCTTAGTCTGACTATTCTGTAAGTTTATTGTTGTCCCAATCTTGTCCCTAATGCTGCATAGATTATAATGGTACTGCATCTTAAATTTTGTAGAAACGTATCATACAACAACTTGGTTGGGGAAATACCCACAAACAACAATTTCACCCGCTTTTCACCAGACAGGCAAGTAAACTAGATACTAAACTTCATGAATGAGTAATTTTGATCATCTCGTAGGAGGATTTTTTTATTTTTTTTTCAATTTTTCAATAATCGATGGTGCAGTTTTGTTGGGAATCCTGGACTCTGTGGCTATTGGCTAAATTCTCCTTGTGGCAATTCTCACCTGACTGAACGAGGTAAACATGAATCTAAAGTGGGTTCTGTGGTAGCTGCTTTGCCAGATACTTGCTTTTAAACATAAAGAACAACATATGCTTCAGATTTCAAAGAAAAGTGGATAATTTGGTTTCTTACGTATTCTGTTCA
Organism: Corymbia calophylla; assembly: GCA_014182845.1. Classification (NCBI taxonomy): domain Eukaryota; kingdom Viridiplantae; phylum Streptophyta; class Magnoliopsida; order Myrtales; family Myrtaceae; genus Corymbia; species Corymbia calophylla. The sequence continues at coordinate 4,930,171 of CM024695.1, forward strand.
CCTAAATCTATTTTTTCTGAACCCTTAAATATGAAGAACAACTAACCGTACAGTATAGCACCAGTTAGAGTTTTGGGGTGATATGTTCATTTTAGCTTTTAGATGCATCTTTACATAATATCTGGTTGCATAGGTGATTCTGTGTATTCTTACTATTCATATTTGCAGTTACAATTTCTAAAGCTGCCATATTGGGGATTGCTCTTGGTGCACTTGTTATCCTTCTCATGATTCTGGCGGCAGCATGCCGACCTCAGAATTCTAAACCATTCATTGATGGATCCCTTGATAAACCAGGTATCACGCATCTTGAGTAACATGTTTGCCATGTCATAGAATGGGGATATTTTCTTTAACAAACTGTATAAGTTCATGCTTGTGAACTTCTCAGTTTTACTCTGGGAACTGTGTACTTCTACCATCAACAGAATTACCTACACATGTTTGCCTTGCCTCATGACTTATGCCCTTATTATGATAAACAAGCATGTGTTATCACCAACACAAGATTCTTGGTTCAGACAATGAGCTTTTCTGAAAATCCTGTGCAACAATTTTTGCCTTTAGTGACATTATTGAGCTTGAAATCTTGCATGTGACTCCTATATTATGATAAACAAGCATGTGTAATCACGAAAATGAGATTCTTGGTTGAGACAATGAGCTCTTTTGAACATCCTGTGCAACAGTTTTTGCCTGTGGTGACATCATCAAGCCTGTAATCTTGCATTTGACTCCTATGTTTTTGCTCAATAGCCATTTACTACTCGCCACCAAAGCTGGTAATTCTACACATGAACATGGCCCTACATGTCTACGAGGATATCATGAGGATGACCGAGAATTTAAATGCGAAGTATATAATTGGTCACGGGGCTTCAAGCACTGTATACAAATGCGTTCTTAAAAATTGCAAGCCAGTCGCCATCAAGAGACTCTACTTGTATCCACAGTGCTTGAAGGAGTTTGAGACAGAGCTTGAGACTGTTGGAAGCATTAAGCACCGGAATCTCGTCTGCCTCCAAGGATATACTCTGTCCCCTTCTGGCAACCTTCTTTTTTACGATTACATGGAAAACGGCAGCCTCTGGGATCTTCTCCATGGTGAGTGAAGTTTTTCTTTAATGACTTGGTCGTCCTGTTCAAGAGCCTCTTAGGTAAATGCGCAAGTCAAGGCTTTTTCCCACCATACGCGAGAACTAGATTGAGTGAGCATGAGAGAGTAAAAAACTGAAGAGGCTTTTATTATACTCATTTCACTCCTGCTAAATTTTCTTCTGTTAATGTGTATCAAAATCGTCTGAAATAAACCGGTCTTAACTGTTGATTATATTATGATTCTTCCAGCGATAGATCTTTATAAATTGATGATTTCTGCAGGCCCTGCAAAGAAAAAGAAGCTTGACTGGGATACTCGTCTCAAGATAGCACTCGGAGCTGCTGAGGGGCTTGCATATCTTCACCATGATTGTAGTCCGCGCATTGTCCACAGGGATGTGAAATCGTCAAACATCCTACTTGATAAGGAATTTGAGGCGCATCTCACTGATTTTGGGATTGCAAAGAGCCTGTGCACATCGAAGTCCTATACTTCTACGTACATAATGGGGACCATTGGATACATAGATCCGGAATATGCCCGCACTTCTCGCCTCACAGAGAAATCAGATGTCTACAGTTATGGAATTGTTTTACTGGAGTTGCTGACTGGCAGGAAAGCGGTGGACAACGATTCTAATCTCCATCACCTGGTTTGTCCTTCATCCAAAATCCTTAAATACCTTCCGTCTTTCTTTTAGTCCATAACTCTTACAAGAACAAGACTGTTGCGACTTGCGAGTAGTGGCTAGTCGAATCTCGAGCAATTGCATAATATCAGCAGTTTAGTTGCCCGACTGAAAATGATTTTAGATTGGTCATGGTATCGAACATGTTCTTTGCATGCTCTATTTTGAGTTTTTGAAAGGCAAGGTCATCATACACTCGTTAGGATTCTAGGATTCTGCATGTCTAGTTGATTCCTGCAGTTTTTCATCGTTCACAATAATGACAGATTGCCTAATGCAAAGTAAGTACATCTCGCGGTTTCTCTTATATAAATTGCTTTGGATTCTTCATTAGATCTTATCCAAAACTGCAAGCGATGCTGTAATGGAAACAGTTGATCCTGATGTCACTGCCACATGTAAAGATCTCGGAGTTGTGAAGAAGGTTTTCCAACTCGCTCTCTTGTGCACTAAGAGGCAGCCATCGGAACGTCCCACCATGCACGAAGTGGCTAGAGTTCTTGGAAGCCTGGTGCTGTCCACAACCCCACAGAAGCAATTATCTGTGGTAGGGTCCGCTCCGCTCCCGGGCACAAAGATCACTACTTACATGGACGAGTATGCAAATTTGAAGACTCCACACTTGGTAAATTGCTCGGCCATGAGCACCTCAGATGCCCAACTCTTCCTGAAATTTGGTGAGGTGATCTCTCAGGACAGCGGCTTGGACCCCGAAAGTCAGCTCAAGAAGGATGAGTAGGCTTTTGGGTGGGATGGAGGCAAGAGGGAAAATGTGTATAAATATGTGGTACTTGACATTCTCTTCTCAGCATGCTAGTTTTTCGGAATTTTCTAGTTAGTATCAGCTTTCTAGCTTAAGTAACAAGGTTGAACAAACTCACTGATACTGATAGGTCAAATGAGGTTGTGCCCAGATTCATACCATGGGCGTTGTACTGTGTTGGAGCATATGATACTAATTTTTGCACATGGTGGACGGTCGTCGCGGCTGTCTGGTCCCGGAAAATGTCCGGTGATTTATCAAGTGAGATCCTTTGATGTAATCAGGTACCCCGAGGGGACTGTATGTCATCAGAACACTCTTGTTCTGATGGTAGATGGTACTAATGCATAGATCCGGTGGTTTGATAACTCGAGATCATTTGCCAAATGATTTTTGTACATAGCGCAATATACAGCATCTAAATCAAGATAAACGAAATCTGATCTATTGACTACCGGTGGTTCATTTCAGTCCGGTTTTTCCCGGATTGAGAGGCACGTTCTTGAGCTTTGGTTAGGAGAAATCTTGTTTATGCACCTAGTAACATCCTTTTCAATGTTTTTGGACGGTTCATTTAATTAAAACCCAGGCTTTTATTGCCTCAAGAACCTTACATAAAAAGTTCCAAATTCAACAGTAAAACCCTAAGGGTTTGATTAGGCAGGAAACACAAACATTTCAAATGGACTTTCACTTTTCTTTGATGCAAGTGAACATATATACAAACGACCAGTCCATCGTCCCGCAAAATACATGGGCAATGGCTTTGAACCTCAGATGTGGCGTCGCCCTGCCCACTATCGCAATTTTGCAATGTCATGATATCCTCGTAGAGAAACAAATTACGTAGTACAAGTGGAAGATGTATCCAAAACCTTAATTAAAACCATACACCCCCCCAAACCGCAAATGAACCTTGCGGTAACTAAAACCGAACTGAGCCGAGCACAATCTACAGGTCTCAAGCTAATTCTTCGGGGTCAGCTTTTTCAGTAATCGGGTCATAAAGGACGGTGCTCGACCGGTTAGAACATTGCTGCAGATCAGCCAGGGAGTATGACCGCCAAGGCGAGAAATTCCGTTGAGGAGAAGCTATCTGGTTATGAGAACTCTTTCCACGTGGATGAAGAGGCGGAAGCTGAGGAGGAGATCGGGACGCCGAGCTTGTGCTAGAGTCTTCACTTGCGGAACTGAAACTCTCTGAGTTGCACATAGCAACTGCCAAGGCCAATGTACTCTTGCTTGAGCTGAGTGGTCTCTTAGATATCCCTGCTATGTTGCTTCTTAGGGGGAAATTGCGGCTTCTGTCCCACATGTGACTGGATGCGAGGATATTTCTGCGCTTTTTGCTGTAAGCATTTTCCGGTTTCACGATCTCTTTAGCAGATGACAGACGAAGCATCTGCTAAGCTCGTGAAAGATTTCGACTTGCCATCATAGAACTTCGATATGCCCTTCCTGCAAATATCCAAAAGCAACCATAATCAATGGCACATAAGGGACTGTATATCTTTGTGAATAGCTAAGGACCATTTCAACTCAAACTTTCACTCCCGTGTTTGAGAAAATCGATTCAAGTCTGCATTTTTTCAGGTAGAGCAACCATTCTGAAATCAAGTATGCAAAAGCAGTAACTCATCTCAACTCTGGCCTAAGACGATCTAACCATTAATGGACTCCAACTCCAAACCTTCATGAAGAAAGGAGCAACCAAATCTTATATGCGGGATTTGAAAGCCATTCAGCACACAACTAAACTTATAATCACTACTCTTAACTGGAACCAGAAAAGGAACACTACGCTGCCAAAAGAAAAAGGCCCATTGAAGCTGTTTCTCATCCTAAATCCAAATGATGTTTCCTGCTAGACACTTGATAACAAAGTTATAATGCTACCTCCGGACACTGGACATCAAGGCAAGCCAGCACATTGTCCTGTCTTAGTGTTCTTTCCCAGAAGATCTCTAACCCTAGTTCATGCATCGACCGACCGAAATTTGCTTCAATCTGATAATATTGAAGCACGCAACACAGTATCTCCTAGCATCACGCATCAACGAGCATCCAGTCCTAGATTGATCAAGGACCTTTCTAAATATAATACCAAATCGAATTAGATACAGGGAAAGCTTATGAAAAGTTCTTCCAACACCACCAACACAAGAATCTCCAGCAAGCATTTAGACTCGCAGCACTAATCGATCTGACCCAAAACCCATCCTCGAGCAGGCCCAGTAAGAGAGAAACCCCTAAGACACCAATTAAACTCAGGAGCTCGATCCGTTACCTCATAGGCAGAACCTCCTCCAACGCGTCCATCATCTCCAGTGGCCCCTTGTACGAGCTCTGCACCTCGTTCTCCTCACCGTCCTCCCCTCCCGACGACCGGTTCCCGGTGTCGTCGCTGTTCTTCCCGATCGAGGACGACTCCGACGAGCTCTGCGCCGGCGTCGTCGCCTCGTGGCCGCCGGAGGAGTCGAGCTCCGGCGGATCGAAGATCGAGGGCCGGGCGTCGCCGATCGAGAACCCGGGGGGCTCGATTTCCACCCTCCTGCTACTGTGCAGCGCGACCGACATGTCTTCCGCTGCCACGACGCCTCTCGATTCGCAAGGAACACCGCAAGGCCGGACGGCGGGACTTCCGATTGCTCCGCGGCGGTCGGAAACGGCGGCCGGACTTCGATCGAATCGGGATCGTTCTTCTTCTTCGTCGTCGTCTTCTCGCTGGAAATGAGAGGAAATGAAGGAGCGTAGCAGACGAGAGGCTGCAGAAGCGCAAGGGTTCGGATATATATTTCCGCTAATTTCCGGATTTAATTTTTCGGATTTTTTAATTTTTTTAATTTTTAAAAAAAAGGAGGTGGGGACAGGAGAGGATAGAGATTAGGAGGAATTGTTCTTATCCTTATCCGTTGTCAGAATATTACAACATCATTTTCCGCAATAATAATAAGAAGAAGAATTCCGAGCTGCCTTTTCTTTTCTTCTTTTTTATATAATGAATTTTTACCTGATTACCGATCAGGTACGTAAATAATTTGCTGCGAGTTTCCATAAATATTCAGACAAAGTTTTATCCAGCCCTGTACAGCCGTCGTCACGAGATTGGAATGGGATATTCATTTCCCGCAATTAATGAATATTCATTTCCACGAATTTTCCCTCCCAAAATTATTCACACCACTCTACCGAAAAATTATTTTTAAAAAAAAAAAGCATAGTGCCTTTCCTTTAAAATGAGAAATGCAAGAATGGGCACGAGGAATTCGTACGAAATAAATTAGAAATGCAGTTTCGAATTGGACGATCCTTTAACTATTATTATTTTAAATTATCCGATTGGCTGCTTTATCGTGCTTTATTGACGCTGGCCCTCGGCGGGCGATGGGGAAAATTCATTTTATTATAGAGAAAATAAAATTAAAATGCGCTTCCTCGGATTTCTTTCAAAGGCGGAGGGAGACCGGGGGGGGCCTCCGTGGACCGCGACGCACCGGATCCCCGGCGACGGGCCGAAGCAAAAGCGGAGCGACACGATAGAAAGGTATATTCCCCTCTGCCCGGGCCTGCCCGGGAGGGGTGCTGACCGCGTCGGGGCACGCGGCGGTTGGAAAATCTCATCTTTTTCTCTTTTTGTTTTTTCGTTTTTCGGGATGTGGTCGGTCCGGGGGATCGTGTCCGATGACGTGGCGCCGATTGGGGGTTGGGCTTCGGCTTATCCACAACGTTGGATGGATAGAAAGGAAGGGAAGGGAAGACGGTGGCGGGGCGGGTGTGGGGCCCACGCGCAACAACGGCGCACCTGTCTTTTGGATAAACATCTCTCTCTCTCTCTCTCTCTCTCTCTCTTTCTCTCTCTCCCTCAATGCACGCGCTCGTTGTTTCGCGTTGAAATCCGGTGGCTCTAGAACCCTCTTTTGTATGAAGTGGGTTCTGTCCACGTTTCGAAATTGAATTTGTTTTCGGGGAAAAAGCTACGAACGCGACAGGAGGATAAAGACTTTATGAACATCGGAGCTATAAATGCTCGCCCACAAAAGCTGCCTTAACTATGCCGTTGCTTCGAATTCGGGGTGCAGCCCTATAATTTTTAGGGTGGCCCTCGCCGAAAAAGAGAGAAGAGAGGGGAAAAAAAAGTGAAAAATTAAAAAGACAAAAACACCCTCTAATCAAACAGTTTGAAAATAAATACGTCTACAAATTTAAATTTTAAGATAATTGTATCATAATGAATATAATCTAGGGTTTTTAATGTTACAAAAAAAATTCAGGATAAATTTGTTATAAATGGCATAATTCGAAGTTTTGAGTACCACAAAAAAAAGTTCAAAATAAATTTATTACAAATGACATAATTTTGAATTTTTTTGTAGCATTTTCCCTAATACAAATAACTTGGATTTTTTTAGGTCGTCAAAAGTCTTAAAATTATCCATTGCGATACAAATGAAACAAAATTTCAAACTTATGTCCGGATGGAATTGAGATGGAGGATATATAGGAGTTTGGATTTTTTCATGACACAAAAGTTAGGGTATTTGTGTCATGAAAGGTAAGTTATGAGTTTTTGATAATATAAAAAAAGTTTGGTGTATGTATGTCAAAGTCAACATAATTTAAGATTTTTTGATAGTATTTCCCTTAATTTTTATGTTTGACAATAAATATTTATGTAAATTTGGGATGAGGTTGCTTCCTAAAAGTAGTTACGAGCTGTCGTGGCTTTGAAGCGACTATAGTTTGCCAAGCAAACCTTATGGGACTGCTAACACCCCCTTCCATTTTCAACGATATTTGCCAAATCGAGGAAGCGGAACGAGAGGAGGGCTCGTTACGATTCCATCTCTTTTGACAGCCTTTTCTTGCGATTTTTATTTATTGGGCCTTTCCTCTTTTTCTTAGGTGTGAAAAACAAGGCCGGGAGGAGGCCCAACAGGCTTGAAAGGGCTTCCACGTGGGCTCGCAATTGTCCAAGAAGAGATCATCCCGCAAGCCCATATGCAACCATGCGTGCGTCTAGAATTTTCTTTTTTCTTTTTATTTATTTATTTTATTTATTTGGTGACGACAATTTAGATGAAAATATAATGACTCAAATAATAAATCTTAACGCTTGATAAATCTCAACCGCGATAAGAACATCATTTCCACTAATCAATCGCTCAGGCTAGTTGGAACAAGTGGACAATTACCAATAAAGAACCGTAAATTTTTTGTATTTATATTAACTCAGTTCATCTAGCCAATTTAAGTTGAAAATCGCTAATATGAATGCCAATCATCCTACGTGACGCAACTGGAATTAACGTATATAATTTTTAATAATATTTTAATTTATTTGAATTATTTTAAGTTTTTCTTTTATTTTCATTTTTTTCTTTTCTTTCTTTCTTTCTTTTTCTTTTTTTCCCCCTCCCTCCCTTCTTCCTCGCCTAGACCATCACGAGGTGCTACCGCGGGCGAAGGCAGCCATGGCCTTGCCAAACGTGGGCACGTCCACATTCACCTACGGCTAGCGAGGCCATGATGAGGTTGAGGTTGCCCTTGTCTAGATCTGGGTGAGGCGATCTCCTTTGAGGCCACTATGGCTTTGTCTAGATTAGGGCCAAACCTTACCCAGCATGGTGGGAAACAAAAGAAAGAAGGAAAATAAAAATAAAAATATTGATAAAAATATTAAAAAATTTGTCGTATTATACAGGGATGACTAGTGTTCAAATTAGCAATTTTCGACTCAAAATATCACGTTTATGACTTTATTGCACATGAATCCACTCGATGAGTGCATGCATGGCTGAGGAATACATAGACGTGCGAGTTTGGCAGGGCAGGGCGATGAACGACGGGGGTACTCGCGACGCGGCGGATGCAGATAAGACGAATGGCCGAATGCCGAGGCTTCTCGATGGTAAAACAACGAAGAGAACATATAATCACCGCTGAAACCGCCTCGATTCGAAGGCGCAATCGATTAGCTACTCGAAGTCACACAAAGAACGAAATCTACTAACATTTATAGCTCGCCGCCGCCGGCCTTTTGCATGCGGCGGGGGCGGCCCTTATCGATGAACAACATGGTTTAACGTATCTACGGTATATGTGTACTGTCTTTTCGTTACGCATGGGCCGAGGCGAGCTTCGCGAGGGGGCCGACGGCGAGGGAGTTGACGTAGGTGCAGGGCTCGGTCATGGACGACATCCAGCGCTTGTCCTCGAAGAAGTCGTTGCGGTCGGGCCCGCCCATGATGGCGCCGGTGAGCTCGTTGGGGTTGGGGACGTCCGGGGTGAGCCACTTCACGAAGCTCATGGGGCAGCTCACCACCTCGTTCGGAACTAGCTTGGGCACGGACGCGCCCCGGTGATGCGGTTGGGTCGGGGGCTTGTTGCCGAAGCCGACCATGTACGATCTTCCTTGCGGGTTGTTCCCGAGCAGGTAATCCATCTGCGCGAAATGCAATGCGGAAGTAAGCAGAATCGCCATGGCAGTTTTCGTCGAGATGGTTCGTGTTTGATTCTAGGTTTGTTCAGGGTACTGACTGATCCTGGAGGAAGGTGGAACATTGATTGTAAAGAGAGCAGGCCCAGTTAAAATCTTGTAAGTACCTGTTGCTTGGCGAAAGCCTGGAGGCGTGCGGAGTCGAACTGCTTGTCGCCACAGACGACCTTCTGGTTGTGTTTGGCCAACGTGTCGGCGTAGACATCGAACAAGAAAGACGTTCCGGTGACGTGCTGCGTGTTCGCCCCGCTCCTCAAATACAGCATGCCTCCTGAAACCAAAGCCCAGGAACCCCGTTAAGTTTCAATGGAGACTCCCTAGAAGTCGGTGCGATGTGCTGAACTTATCGCGTGCGAGAGAGAGAGAGAGAGAGATGCACCTGGGGTCGTGGAAACCTGGTGGTAGGGGCTTTCGGGAAGAATAGAGCAGACGAAGCTGTCAGCTTGCGCTTTGAAGTTGTCCAAGGCCTGGTCTCCTTGGAAGTAAAGCTGCATTTACAGTGGCCAACGCTCAATAAAAGAAAATGGGCTGAACTTTTTCTCAGTTTCCATTGATAAAAGAGGAAGCTTTTTGAATGGATTCATGGGGTGATGATAGTACCTCTGAGAGAAGAACCTGGGCCCCTGCAAATTTGAGGTCCCAGCTGAATTCAGCGACGCTAGCAGAGATCGACTCTTCTTTGATGTAGTTGAGGTACACACTTCTCTTGGTGGCCATGTATAGCCAAGATGCTGCCCACAGGAGCTCATCCTGCAATGTTCAGCTCAGTATCAATCGTCGCTTCGCTTGTGTTCGATGTTGTTTTGAAGTCGAGAGAGAGAGAGAGAGAGATAGAGAGAGAGACGGGAAGTTTCTTGATCACGCTCATGCCATGGATAGAACTGGTTACTGATCAAATGACTGACAGGAACCTATAAAAGTAATTGATGGTTCTGATCTAGTTCACGTGCCATTTGAGGTTGGCGATTGATTGAGATTAACTACGAAGCTATTGGAACCGAGAGAAGTCGAGCAGGCGAGCTTACATTGTAGCCAGAGAACGAGCAGTAGAAGGGGCATTCTCCATCGAAGCTTCCTTTGTGAGACTTGGCGAATTGGAATAGCTGCGGATACATAAGCCACACAGATCGATGGGATCAAAAGGTAATCATCTGGACAGTCGCTCCCCACGAGAGGTTTGCACCTAGCACAGTGCGAGAAAGATAAGAACACAGAATGCACGCTGATGTACCAGTTTGGCCTTATTGAGGAGGCGGCGAGCATAGGCACGGTCCAAGCGTCTAAAGACAATGGAAGAAGCAGCCATTGCAGCCGCAGTTTCGGCGGCAATTTCTGTTCCGGGGGTGCTCCCATCGATCTTCAGGACTGTCCTAGGAGTCTGCATATTTTCTGGTCTGATCCAGCACTGGTGATCAGGTACTGGATCTCCAACCTTCATTCGCAAAACAGAAGCACCATTGCTAATTCAGCAAGAAAAGCGTGATCGATCGCTGGTTGTGAACTTGATAGAAACGCGGACTTCAACATAAAAGAACAAGCGCTCGTCCGACAGATTATGCATTATTTCAGAGAAAGAAACGAGTCGGACGTATTGCAGATGTATAAACATGCCACATTCTAGCGCATACTCAAATTTGATGCGAACTAACCTGCACATACAAACGATTCTTCCTTGAACTGGCTTTGAGAAAATAATCGGTGCCCCATTTGATGGCGGAGCGAGCATTCGCCAATTCCCCGGCCGCTTGAAGCTCTTTCTGATAAAACAGAGCAGCCCAAGAAAGGGTGGTGACTGTAAATGCCATGGGCAGTCCGAACTTTATGTTGTCGCCGGCATCGTAATACCCTCCAACGAGGTCCACCTATAAGGAAAACCGAAATTTGAGGGACTAAAATCAGACGCACTTCAAATTTGCATTACAGGCTCGGAAGGGCAACAGAACATCGGTTACAGAAACCAATCACAGCTCAAAGAATGTTCAAATGAATGTCGAAATGCCTAATGATCGCCGAAAAAAGGAAAAAGACTAGAGACCCACATTTGCTTCTTTTCCATCATCAAGTGCAGAATCTCCTCTCCAAGAGGGCCTGTGATTTGGAGGGAGCTTTCCAGACCTCTGAGCCTCCAGGAATATGAGGGACTTGCTGAGAGCGTCTTTGTAATTGAAATTCGCGTCGACGGCGACGAGTGCAACTTCGAAGAGGACGAGCCACGCCACCGAGACGGCAGCCAATGTTCTTACGGGTACCCCCATCAACAAGAAACCTATTCTCAGAGAAAACTACGAACGAAACAGAAGTGTGTCCCGACAATGTCCTTGAGGAGGATCTCTTGTTGCTGTGTGTTATTAAGTAATGCAGGGGAAGAGAGAGAGGTGGTTTTTTGGAACAACCTTCCGGCTGTGTTTTAGGAAGTGGAGGTTTAGATTCTGGTGGAGGGGAAACAGGGGAAGGAGTCAGTTATTTTCTGTTTGCATGGGAGATTATGAAGTGCTCTAGAATGGATGGGTAGGAGGGAAGAGGCCTCTTCTTTTTCACAGGTTAACGTGGGGTCACCAGAGCTGCTGACTCAATTTGACTAACCGTAATTAGGCGCCCTCAAAATTTGTTTGGCTTCCTACGGTTGTTGGTGCATATTCAGAGGACGGTTCTAAACCTCTGCTTCAATCTCCATAGATTTGGAGGAGAGAGGCGGAAAACAGAGAAACCCCACAAAACGTATGCTTCCAGAGAAGTTATTTTTGAGAGTCTGCATATTCTTATTTGGGCATCAAGATTCATAACGCTATGTCAGAACGAGAAAAAGTTAAGGCAAATTTAGTAATTCCCCTGGATACTATTCTTGTTTTAACAATTTGGCACCACTAAGTTGTTTTGGCCCCTCATGTTCTTCCATTTGATCTTTCTTCAAGACACATTGAATCTTTGAGGACCGCTCTCGATCACAGTTTGCACCAGAAGATCACCCCTATAGGACATACTAGCACCGATAATCAAACACATTTGGCAATCAATGCATCTTGTTCGTCGATTCTTGCCTGGCGTAATAGACTGCGATACCTCAATAGTACTCAAAAAGGAAAATATTATTTATGGTCTTGTTAGTCCAAAGCTTATATTCCATTCTGTCCTCTGTCAACCAAACAGAGAACCTGTGGTGCACCAATTTGAACCGGAAACCGACCATGAAGAACTAGGTGTCAGAGTAATAACAAGCTGGGATTTCTGAAGTAACGTAATGCATTTCATCAATTAAAGAAGGTAACCAGAAGAAACTTGCTTGATACACGCTACTGTCTTTGTTCACGCACTACTATCCGAGCATCCTTTCCGCAGACTGGCAGTGAAAAGGCAAGAGCCAAAAGAATCGAAATTTATATTCAATTTACACCCTGCATCCGACAGTCTTACATCTGCCCTTTCTCCCCCATGTGCCGCAAAAATCTATAGGGGAGATGTATCACCAGATAACCATCCTAATCTAAGATCTATATTACATGCAATGAGCGAGGTACAACGATCCTTCCCAAGTCATGAGGACATTGCTTCATCAATTCCTATCACTGTTACAGAAAAGAAAATAAAGGGCAGCATGGAACCCGTTTTGTGTAATAGAGGTCCCCAGCCCTGGTGCACTGCCCCCAATTTGGTGGGAAAACCGAAATGGCTGAATTTCTGAACCAGCTCAGCATCTCATTATGATATCGGCGACATTTTTACCAATCTCTTCTTTTGCTAATTCAGACACTGGGAGATCTCCTAGGTACATATCGAAGAAAGCCCCTGCAAGTAGTGTACACATGGTTTGTAGACTTATTTATACTATTTAACAACAGGTGCTACTTCACATCCTCAATTATAGAGCATGATAACTAAGTCAATTGAAATAACTAAATCGAAGAGAGTTCCACTTACTGCACAAATCCCTGCTCTGGACAGTTCCAATCTTGTTGCCTCCAACTGCAAATACAATACCAAATAAATTCAATGAAATCACCACGACCATCAGTATCAACTAAAGGGCAAATAGCATTACAATGGCACATTTAAGAGAGTGAAAAATATCAAAAACTTTTGCTTGACAAATATTGCAGCTATTGCCATGGGGAATGGAGTTTATTCACTTCAAGTTTAGCATTTCAACATTGCTATGAAGCACAACCCCTATTCAGAGCAAAAAATGCAGGTAAAGATGTCAAACTTTTTAAATTGTAAGTCTTCGATGAATAATTACTTACTTTCAGTTATTAGATTTCCATCAGCTGTTCGGTGAAAGTCAATAGTTGTTCCCTGCAAAATCCCGCAACTTGGTGATACCCCCTTGACATTTAGATACTATACTGTGTACTTATAAAGACATACATTTTGTGAGTGCACATGCATGTATGTGTGCTCCTGTGTGCTCCTGTGTGCATGCGTGCAAGCAAGAGAGAGAGAGAGATAGAGAGAGAGATTTACCATAGGCAGTGGGATATCGTGAGTGAAGATTGATCCAAATTTATTTAGACAATGATAGTCAGTATTTGGATTTGTCTAAGCAAAATGAGATGAAAGAGAAGTGTTAGCAATTGTATCATGTGAAAAAGATGGAGGGGGAATCAATCTTTTGCTGGTACCTTTAATAAGCGGGCTCGAAGAGACTTCTCAAAGGCACTGCAAAAGTTTACAATAAGAATAAGTCAATCAACGCGGATTTGTTTTCCGATAGGTGTTTTGACAAGCAGTGCCTAAATAAATAGCGCCTGATGATAACCATGTCAAAATGAACCATTTAATATTAAAAAGCGTAATATACTCTAAGGTCCCGATGACATAAAACAATCCAAACTAGCTAATGAAGATTACTATCAACCGTCCTGAGTTCACCGTCTCATTTGCAGGGGAAAGGATGATGCTTCTAAATTTACATATAACATTCAGATCCCTGCTAATAAATTATCAAGAAAAGTCGGACCATAAGGCAAAAATGTCATATAAAAAGTGTGGTTAAGGTGCAACCGAATGTATATTTTGACAAGAACAGTTCACATGGTCAATGAAATATATTTTTAAAATAATGTAACTTACTCTCTCACAGTGTTGATTTTCATTCCATTGCAATTAACCACAAGCCTTACTGTCATATTAATGTCTTCCCTGCATCAGCTCATGAGGAAAAAAAATTTAGAAAACAATCAAACTATTCACATATATGACTATATAATCCAATTTACACATATGCCCTCGCAGTTCATGCAGCTGGCATTTTAAACTATACATCTGATTACATGGCCATTCATATTCTACCTGAGAAGATCCTCATAAAAAGTCTGGCATTTATTGACCTCACTGATTGGCATAGAAGCATATTTCAGACCCAGCTTCTTGCAGACAGAGTAAGGATGTATATCTGGGGGAGTAATGTATTCAGAGTAGCATATCAACAAAAAATATATATATATATATAAAATACACGAGGATGAAGTGAAAACTGCAGATACTTACAAAAGCCAAATGCATACAACTTCAAAGACTTAATCTTGATTATTTTCATAGATCTGGATCCAGTTCCTACCAGAATCTGAAATGCAAGCAGACCGTAAACTGAATAAATAAGCATATGGAAGCACGCTTCAGAAGGAAAAGAACTCCAGAAACTTGGTCAGTATAAAATAAGTTTGACATCAAGGATATATGTAATAATAGGACAATCAACTCCAAGAGGACTTTCATTTGACAAGAATGAGAACTTGTCATGAGTTAAAGAAGATAGTTCAGGCTCTAGAAACAGCTCAAACAGTAAAGACAAAATACCTCCAGCTCATAGGGAAAGAACCTGAATCTAGGTGGCATATGGTTCTGAAATTGGATCTAAAGTAAAAGGTAAATCCCACATGTATTGGATGCAAATATTCGGTAAGCATTTTGATTGAAATCTTAAGCAGAGACATGACGGAAAAATAATCATTAGAGCAGAGATAAGGATCCTAGAAAAAACTAAAAGGCTTCTTACTCCACTAAAAAACCATTTGTCCTGTGAAAGCATTTTGATCCCAATCTGGGCATTCCATTAGATGAGAACCCAAAGCCAACAGCCCCTCCTTCCTCCATCCTTCCAATCTCCTTCATTTTCTCCAACGTTACTTTGTGTTATATAAAAGAGCAATAGTTTGTGAGCATTATATGGCACTACTGCCAACGAAGCCAAGGAAGATCAAGCCCCAAGCAGCTCCTGGGTATAGCCATCCATTTCTGAAAAAATCAACCTGCTGCTTGGTCCGGAATCTGTATGGTTATATCTATAGGATGAGCTTCTTTTGGAACAATTACCCATTCTCTCTACTTTGCTGCCAATACCCACATTCATTGAATTGGTATCAGTTCTATCTATTCGATCACGGCCTCCCTCTAACAAATAAGCAAGTAAACTACCTTACAACTGATCTTTAATCCAGTATTTGATTTTCTGCCTAATAGCAGCCTGAATTTGTAACTTTAGAAACTGCTATAGTCATAGACCATCTTTAATCCCATTGTTTGTACACTCCTCCAATCTCTAATACACTCAAAGAATCATTCTCCATGTCTAACAACTGACAATCAATGAATAATTGCATCCAATTCTGTCTAGCAATCAGGGGAAAACAGTTTTTCACAACTGAGGAAGCTCCAAGTCACATCATCCAAAACCGAGTTTCTTTTTGCCAGTTACAATCAGGAACACAGAGGAATTTAGCTTCTTTCATACAAATAAAAAGTCCCATGAGTTAGGATGCATATCAGGATGCTTAGTCGAGATTCCTCACAGCCTGTGGTTTGATACAAATACAAAATGTCAACTGCCAGCAAAAAAGCTTAGTACTGACCTTTGAAGTCAAATTGCTATTTCTCTCTCCAGCCAGTATACTATCCAGAATCATAGGGAACTCGACGCCGGTTTTAGGTTCAACTGCATGTTCTTTCCAATATAAGTCTGGAACAGAGAGCCCAGAACATCCTCGATTTTCGACCTCGCAGGGTCTTTGATCTAGGCAATTATGACTTCCCACATCAGCACTCCCCGGCAGGACATCAAGTATCTTGGAAGATCTGTAAAAGGCCAATGGAATTGGCAGCCATCTTATAGAAAGAGAGAGTATTACAAATGCCACTCTGTCTACAAGTAAAGTGCATAAATGACTTACAAGTTGCCAAATGGTGGTACAAGTACTGCAGCTATTGAGAGCATAGGAAACGTTCGGAGCTTGTCTGTCTCTTTGGAAAGGTGTCTCAGGATGAAACTAGCAATTCTATTAAAGAGCTCGGGGCTAACAAATTCTTTACTTGATGCACTGGAAGAAATTTGTCTAACTAGCCTAGCAAATTTACAATTTCCACTTTCTGAACCAGGTAAATTCCCCGCAATCCTCTGACCCAAATTTGAAGCAGTTCCACTTGCGAACCAAAAGACAACAGCATTGGTGACCCTGGAGATGCTTTGAAAAGTTTCTTGAAAAGCAACACTTCCAGGGACATGCAAACTTCTTGTCTGATGCAGTGAGTTATCAAGAAGAGAACTAATTCGGGAACATATATGACCTCCTAAACTATGCAATAAGAAGGGTTCAGTCGGTAAGATATACGGCGATCCTCCATTTAAATCTTTGAAAGATGACCGATTATTCCTCATACTCTGATCTATTTTCCTAAACTCTGCACTCGTATGCCTGAAACTTTTATCTGTTCACCTGCATGAACAGAACCGGAAGCAAAGAAACATAAGTATTTCTTGCACATAATTCTATCGTTGGCTGATACAGGAGCAAATTGTCCAAGAGGCACAGCTAACTCGTTACGCATGCAAACTTCTAGGGCCATGCTATGATCGCAGCACTAAAGCACATCAAGCCAAAAAGGAGATCGTATAGATCACGCAACAATTGCAGTTCAGCAACAGAACAATAATCCAAGAAACCTGTAAAAGCAAGCTTTTCTTAGCAATTCTTGATGGCATTCACAACAAGGCGCGCCAAATCTCGACAGCAGATCAGAATGCAGCCCAATCACGTCAATCGCGATTGAACCCAGATGATGAAGCTTGGAAGCGAGCATAACCACAACGTGAAGAAACAGAGGCAAAAAAGCAGTCTTTTTCCTTCCCCCTTCCGGAATCAAGAAACCCAAGAAAAAGAACCCCCTTCAGCTGGGAAAGAAAAATGCGATGCGTGCTCTTTCCACGAACCTCTCGAGCGGCATTCGCACGACGACGCGGGATTCACATGACGAAACGGGAAAGCGATGGAAAAAAAAATTAAAAATAAAGAGAAAAGCAAAGAAAAGACAGGAGAGCGAATCAAGAACCTGAACCGCCGAGCCGACCACGTGGGTAGACGAGAGGAGGAGGGCATTAGGGTTTGGGCAGCATGAGATTGACCGGGGCCTCGTTCCGTGCCTTGAGCAAACGCGCAGCACAAAGAGGAAAGAGAGAGAGAGGAATATGCTCTGAAAATGGAACAGGAGCAAGTAAAAAACTGAAAAGCGATTCCAAGCTTTTCTGATGGAGAAAGGCCGGAACTTTGGCAAAGAGAAATCGACTTTCTCGATTAAATTTAAATGAATTTTCTTTTTCAATTGGGTTCTTGATGTCTGAGTCACCACCTTTTCGTCGGCCGGCGAAACCGTTGACGGCGGAAGACGACGAGCCGACGCCCTCTGGTTGTCTCTGTTACGCACTCTCTCTCTCGAGAAAATTCTCTCCCCTGAGACTTCCTCTGAATTCAAACCCATCGACGCGGTGCCACGTGGCAAATCATTTGACGGGTTGCTAAATTTCACAGGACATATGTGATACCTTAATTTTTTAATTTATTTAATATAATCATTCGACCATAACTGATGTATAATTTGATCTCTAACCTTTCAATTTATTTAATGTAATTTCTAGATTATTGGTACATATTTAATTTGATCCTTGAAATATACAATCTATCCTTAAATTTTAATTAATAAAAAGAGAATATTAAAAATTTCCATTTAATTCAAAAACTAAGTTGGACAGGTAATAGAGAATCTAGGGATTACACTAAACAAATTAAAAGTTCAAAAACTATATTGAATATTGAGTTAAAATTCAAGAATCAAATTGAACTCTTCGGCCAGTCAAAACAAAATTATGTATCTAACCCTTCATCATATATGATTTCTAATCATCAATAATCCGTATAAATTAATCGAGACGAATGTTTACACACCTTGTATCATCTAAAATTACGAAAACCTATAATAACCCTCTCAGTGCACATATTATTGGGATGATATTATAAACATTCGAGTTTGGAAAATTTCACCGGATTCGACATTACTAATATCGAAAAAAAATGGCAAATGTACCTGGACGACGGGCCTTCCCCATGTCCAATGTGCATGATGTCGAAACTATTCATCCGTATGATGATGTTAGGGTGGTGGGGCGTTCTTTTGAGGGAACAATTCGATCGGACGAGGGTTTTGGAATCATATGCATTTAGAAGGGGAGGGGCAAAATTTTAGGCACGATTCGATGAGCACATCGTAAGATTTTGCCGGTCCCCGCGTGGGGACGAGGTACGAAGCCTCCGACCATGACGACTTTTGTCCCCTTCCATTTATTGCACCCATCGCGCCACTTTAGTAGTTGTTACGAGGAGATTTGAGAAGAAGTGTGTGATGTGCTCACTTGAAATATTGTCCGATTTGGACCATTTTATATCAAGTATCACTGTTGTGTCCTTTAATGTATAGACAAACACTTTTTCATGAGGCCACCAATCTTAATAACACTCCTACCTAAGCATGCTTAACATTGGAATTTCCATACTAAATTTGTCATTATGTCAAAATGCATATCTATAAGTTAATTTCTACTTTTTTATCTTAGGATCCTCCCTGTTAGGTATGCAATTTGATTTATTACTACAATTTTGCCATCTTAAAAGCTTGTCAGGGGCCATTATTTGTTCAAGTCTTTTGGCCCTGGTAATTACTTCATGTCCTCGTCGGACTGGATCATCACATAATAGATGGTTACATCAATTTCTTGACACCTAGGTCTTGATTACACTCTTGGATTTTGAATTACAAGATAGATATTAGGCAAACCCGGCCGAAAGGGCCGGCGACCCTATGCTTAGTTAGCTAGTGAGGCGATAACGGGCAAGTCCAAACAAGCAATTTTCTTAATGGGCCGAGCTCGCTCGGCTCAATTAATTTTTATGCACAAAAAAAAATGAATTTTTTAGTATGGGCCTAGGGTTGATGCTTAGGCCCGATACTAGACCCGGCTGGTCCATTGATCTGAAGTCTAGCTTGGTGATTTCTTGGAATGTCGGAGACATGACTCTGGGGGAAAAGAGTTTCCTAAGCGCCATATCACATCACTTGACAGAAGCTGCAAACAATCTCTGTTTTGATCCAAGCCAATCTCAGGTCCGATGCTCGCACAAACAATGTCGTTTGCTGCGCAAAAGTGACCGCGTGAACGTGTTATTACCTGGCATCCAATGTGTTTCCACAAAAGAAGATGGTGAAAGATTAGATTTTCCGTCGTCGTCGGCACACTCCCCTCTGTAATTGCTACACAACGTCGCAATCTGTTCGTGAATTCAACGACAGACTATAGGTCGAGGCTGGCCGGCCGGCTTTGGCTCTGTTGTCTGATCATGACGTCCTGCCACTTAGAGCAAGCTCCTTTTGGCTTAAAATAAGAAGCGCACCCACCTTTAAAGATTTCAATATACCTGAAGACCGGCACTGCTGAACAGCAGAGCGAAGACCTCCTGGGTTGATCCCTGGATCCTCGAAAATGGACTTGACAGGACTTTTCTGAGCATGGTGGCTAAGTTTTCTGCAGTAAATCCTTGTTGGTTCTGAAAAAATTCACTGATGACAGACCGCGATGGCGAACAAAGAAGCATTTTGAAGTCTTCATAATGGAGTTCGATAACTAGAATTTCGAGGCGGATACACGATAAATTCTCAGATGATCTCCTCTTTACCAGCAAAGCAAACCATCACGGCATTACCGGTATGATTGCTGTAATGATGTGAAGACGTCAAACTGCTATTCGGACCTTAAACAAAGAAAAAGAAGAAAGATGCAATATGTTTGTTTATGCAAGTTAAGGAGCATGCTGTTGGCAGCATCCAGTAGTCTCCCATTGACCCCCCTTTCATTGCTCAGCTCTGGGGGCCCAAGGAAGAGCTGTTTGAATAATATATGATTGTATGATCCTTCTATACAGCTACATGCTTATCTCAAGCATTATCCTATAAATGCTCTCGACCTCGTGTTGTCGGTGAATCAAATTTGAGTCTTCTTTTGCAGGATTGGTCGTGCTTGACGATGACACTGAAGAACATAACCTGGAAATCTATGATCTTTGGCTGCTACGAGACCAGGATTTCTCAGCCCAAAAGGGACGAACCAGCCACAAAGCAGGGCTGCATTGACCGGGTATTGCTCGCAGATGTTTGTGATCCCAGCTTGCAGGTCTCCGTCCATAATCTCTCGGTTTGTCTCGTCAGCTCCAATCTTCACATGTTCACACTAGCGGAACTGAGAGCAGCGACCGGTGACTTCTCATGGAGCAATTTCCTTGGCGAGGGTGGGTTCGGGCGAGTGCACAAAGGGTTCGTCATGGACACCCTTAGGCCTGGACTGGAGGCTCGAGCTGTGGCCGTGAAGCTGCTGAACTTGACCGGGTGGCAAGGCCACAAGGAGTGGCTGGTTTGACTCTGCAATCAACTCTTCTTTGCCTTGCACAAATGAATGTTTCAGGTGATCATGAACTCCCTTTTTCATTTCGCCAAGCT
The DNA here is from genome assembly GCA_014182845.1 of Corymbia calophylla. NCBI lineage: Eukaryota > Viridiplantae > Streptophyta > Magnoliopsida > Myrtales > Myrtaceae > Corymbia > Corymbia calophylla. The sequence continues at coordinate 4,951,025 of CM024695.1, forward strand.
TCTGCTGTCACAGGCGGAACTAATTTTCCTTGGACAACTCCGGCATCCGCATCTCGTCAAATTGATTGGCTGTTGCTGCGAGGACGAGCACCGGCTCCTAGTCTACGAGTACATGGAGCGAGGGAGCTTAGAAAATCTCCTCTTCAGTAGTATGTCGCCTTAACAAAAGCCCTGTTTCGGCTTTTGTTTAACCTGCAAAATGAACACATTCGATAATGCAGCACATAAAACTGCGTATGCTTATGCTGTGATCCGATTCTGACCGACCCGTGATTAATTTACATGTTCTTTTTTCTTGGTCGATACATAGAATGTTCCCCAGCCCTGCCGTGGTCTGTCAGGATGAAAATCGCTCTAGGAGCTGCCAAAGGCCTGGCTTTCCTTCATGAATCCGATAGACCGGTGATATACCGGGATTTCAAAGCTGCAAATATATTGTTGGACTTGGTAAGCATCTCTCCCAGTCCCCTCAATGAACTTAAAACTGCATTTTTCCATTAGAAGAAAGAGACACTAGCAGATTCCTGTTGCTGCAAGATAACGGGAGTCTTGTCTTGTTGATGTAACTGCATAACACTAGATAAACTTGAGCTTCTATCTGTTCATAGGACTACACGGCTAAATTGTCGGACTTCGGCCTGGCAAAGGATGGTCCGGAAGGAGATGACACGCATGTCTCGACAAGAATCATGGGCACACCGGGCTATGCAGCCCCTGAGTATATCCTGACGGGTGCGCCTCGCATTCTCTTCTGGCCCCAACTTTCTTCCTACCACATAACATAGCTATAGCCTAACAACTTAGATTTCCAGCAGCTGCATGACGTCGCATCTCGCTCAATGCAGTCGCAAATGTGTTAATCCAAACTCACTCGCAGGTCACCTGACGACAATGAGTGATGTGTATGGCTTCGGGGCAGTCCTGCTGGAGCTCCTCACGGGCAAGATGGTGATGGACAAGATGCGGCCCCGGCGGGAGCAGGACCTGGCGAGGTGGGCGAGGCCGATGCTGAAGGACCTGGGCAAGCACGGGGGTGCTGTCATGGACCCGAGGCTCGAGGGGCGGTTCTGCGCCAATGGGGCTCAGGTGGTGGCCGTGCTGGCCTACAAGTGCCTGAGCCGCGACTCGAGCCGGAGGCCCAGGATGAGCCAGCTGGTCAGGGTCCTGGAGCTTCTTCAGGCAGAGTAAAACCAGGAAGGGGAATGGAATCGCATGGAATCGCATGGAATCTTGTAGTCAATTATTTAAGAGTACAAGGTGTCATCCGATCTGGTTTCTTGCTTCAGACATGTTGCAATCCAAACTGATTTGTGTTTTTCCCTTTTTGGGTTTTGAACACGAAGTTGCATTTATTTATTTTTCAAATTTAGGTTTGTGATCATTCACGTGATCTTTCAATTTATGGATGTATAAATTGTAATTTTGTAAGTCTTAATTCCCGAAATAAATCGGCAATATATCTTCAAAAAGATGGTAGAGTAAAAATACCGTGCATTCCTTATCTGATGCAACTTTATTACCTGTTGTTTTGGAGCCATTACTTGATGAAGTCCTAAGGCATCAAGAAAAGATGGGTTTGCCTTTTCTTTCTTACTGGACCAGCCAAAAAGCACAAAATTCAAGTTTTTTTATTTATTATATTTTTTTTCAGCGTCTGCTTGCAACAGAAAACTTAGTTCTTAAGGCAAAACTGGAAATGAAGTTTGACTTTTTGAATTTTTTTAAACTTTCTTCAGCTTTTGCATTGGTACAATCTGGCCTTTTATTTAAAGAGAGAAATATGCTCAAAACCTTTCAAAATCACAAATACTGACTAGCAAAAACCATATAAAATATAAATTTTTATTGTTATTATTACACGAGAACAAGTGGATAATGATTAACGAATTCGATGTTAAATTCAGGTAATATTAAATAATAAATTAATTTTTAGACGAAATTATCCGACCATCAGTCCAGATAATTTCCCCCTTTTGTTTTGGCAAATGACTAATTTCGGTTGCGAATTTCGCACATTATTAAATACAGAAAAAGAGAATTTTCCAATTTTTCCAGAGGGGGCGATCGGGACTCGACATTTTCTCTCTCGTTTTCCCGGAAACCCGATTCCCGGGAAAAAAGAGAGCCTCGAGATCACTGATCTTTCAGAGAGAGAGAGAGAGAGAGAGATGGTGAGCGCAGGGCAGGCGGCGGGCGGGAGCCTGAGCCTGAGCCTGCACGATCGCGAGATCCTGACGTCGGTCAACGCCGTCGCGTCGAGCTTCTCGCTTCTCGGCTCCGGCTTCATCGTGCTCTGCTACGTCCTCTTCAGGGAGCTCCGCAAGTTCTCCTTCAAGCTCGTCTTCTACCTCGCGCTCTCCGTAAGCCCTCGTAGCCTCCCCCATTTTCTTTTTTTTGTCTCCTCTTTTCCCGTCTGTGGTTTTTGGAGGATTCGAATTCCTCCAGTTCGTAACCGAATCGAGATTGTTCGATCCGATGCTGTCGTCGCGTTGATGAGGGAGTGGAATGGAGTGGCGGTGTTCCCGGTTAGATCTCCACGAGTTAGCTGACGAGCATTTGCTTCTCGTTTCGGAGCGTGCCGGCTTTGTTTTGGAGTTTCGTTCCGGTAGTAGTAGCGGTTGAGTTTGAGGTTGAGAGGAATGCCTGTGTGTCATTTGAGGATTTGTGGAAGACGATCCTGTGAGCGATTGAGTATGAGTGTTTAGTATTCAAATCGTAGGATTTTCTTGTTCGCGACTCCCGAGCTCTAGCATTGTTTTAGGGTTTATGTACCTGGGGTACTACCGTCTCCTTCGATGTTTCAGACTCCAATTTGTAAAATGTAGAGCTCAATTTTATGTGGTTTGGTGATTTGACTTTGTAGTTTGGCTAGTAGCTAGAAAGGCAATAAATGCTATTTTTTCCAAATATGACGCAGTTAGATGCAAGATATTATGGTGTCAGTTTTGATAAAATGCTGTCCGCCAGCTATAGATGCGTGTGATGATTATCTTTGCGACATTGAACTTGAAGGGATAGAGGTATTGGAAAGGCTACCCCACATTAAATTTGATAATTACAATCTGCTTTTCCCTTGACAGTGCAAGTAATATCTCTTTTACTGAGTCTATTTAGTGAGGATGCCAAGCCAACTATTGAAGTTTGATTACTCCACAACAATGTGCTTCTGCTTTGATCTGATGTCACCTGCTACTTCTATATACGTGCCTTTGGGAGATATTATCAATTGACATGTGTTTATCTTGTAATAGAATAGGGAAAATTTACTGGGAATTTTTCTTTCATTTCATCATGATTTGAAGGCAATAAGTTCACACTTGTTCTAACCTATAGCATGATGTTTGTGCCCAGGATATGCTTTGCAGTTTCTTCAACATAATTGGGTGAGCTATGGATGTTTACTTATTTAAATTCATTTGTTTTTATCTGGTGCATCAACTTAGATGTTGCAGTTTTATTGCAGTGATCCGTCCAAAGGATTCTTCTGTTATGCTCAGGGCTATACCACCCACTTCTTTTGTGTGGCATCCTTTCTTTGGACCACAGTGATCGCATTTACTCTTCACCGAACTGTTGTTAGACACAAAACCGATGTTGAAGATTTGGAGGCTATGTTTCACTTGTATGTGTGGGGTACGGATTTATTAGCTCCATGTTCATACTTAGAGATTTTAAGTGGCTTGCTGAGATATATTTAGCCAGAAACTGTTACTATGTTTCTTTGCGCATATGTCTGCACTATGATTTTTGTTAGAAAGGGTACAAATTTTGTTGAAAAGATCTTTTTTCTCTATCTTCAGCATGGAAGACTGATTGTCTGCCAGCTAATTGTCCTATTCTAAATTCGTAGTAATTGGTGCATTGCCCCTAGAAGCATTTGCAGGATTTGGCAGGACCGTTTACTATTTTTAATTTCAGTTTGGGAGTGCTTGGCATATTGCTTAAACATCCTGGAGACAATGTTTTTGACATTTCGATTGGAATGGAGAGAAGAGATGAGAAAACTTTTTTGTAGAAAATCCTGGCTTAGGTGCTTTTGGTGGTTCTCTGACATCCTCTTTGATGACCTATGCCATGTAGAAGTGATGAAGGAAAGGTCTTCTCAAACATAGAGCGGTTCATTTTTGGGGTCAAGATGCTTGGAGGAAGCATTGTTTTAAGAATCGAGTAACTTAGTTGGGTGGCTATGTCAAGTAGTTGTGCTTTGTCTTGTAAGTCAAATTCTTTGACTTACAATTAGAACTAGTCTAATATGGAGGCCGAATTTCCCTGGCTAGAAAAGCGGGCTCCGTAAAGCTGATGTCTATGACAAATTAATTCATTGATGTTGAGGTAGCATATAATTTGTTTAATGGCGAAGCTTCAGCGAAGCTCAGCTTCCATTTAACTTCCCATATGTTGCCATAATGAGTGTATGGCATGGCTTAAATAGCTTTAAGTACCATTGAGAATATAGATAGTAATTGAACAAAGAAATCAGTGGATGGAGTAGAATATGAGTGGATGATGTGGTTCATGTAACTGTTCTGTAACTCTCTACTGCAGCACATTAGTGAAGCTTGAAGTAAGAAATTGGAAGAAAGGAATAAATTTATGTGGTTCTAGCTTGGACTTCTCTGGTCTTGGCTGCTGTGATGAGCCTGCATTGGAGCTCTTATTTCTGTCCGTTTTCTTGTGTCAGGCACATCTGTGGTTATGACCATCATACGCTCTATTGGCAATGATCACAGACATGTAGGTGCATGGTGTTGGTCACAAACCGGGCGCACAGGAAAGGCAAGCTTTCAAAGACATTTATAAGTTCTACCCAATATTTCTAAGTTTTTTTTTTTTCCTTGCTTCATAAATACAACCGCTCAATTGCCCAGACAATTTTTTACTAGAGGGGCTCCCTGTCCCATGTGAAGATAATGCGAAAATTGCTAGATTCAATTTGACTATCTTGTGGGTTTAGGAAACAGCAGTCCTAGGTCCTTATATATCTATAGATATAGCAAATGGGCACCAAACGCAATTAATTTGAGCAAATGCATCCAAAGCTCAATCTTTCTCTCCTCTATTGTTGTGGTTATCCTTGAACAGTTGAAATCACCTTTTCATATCTGGAAGATAGGGCATACTCCTCATGTACACTGAGACAGATTTTAAGATATACTTAATATGTTTCATTTACTATTTAGCGGTAATATGTATAAATTGAGACTTGTGCATTGTTTAGCATGAGATTTTTAAGGCATCTTTAGTAATGGAGAAGCCAGAGAGTTATATATTCCTTCAAAATGTTAGTGATGCATACATTTGACACCCATCCTCTTTTGGCTGCAGGCAGTTCACTTCATTACATTTTACGCACCACTCTGGGGAGCAATCCTTTACAATGGTTTTTCATACTTTCAAGTGATACGTATGTTAAACAATGCCACACGTGTATGTACATTTATGTGCATAATTTATTAAAGAAAGTAGCACCATTTATGTTCAGCACAGACTAATGCTTTTTTTCTTGAAATACATAGATGGCTGTCGGTATGTCAGATCGAGCATACCACTCAGATGCAAGACCTGATATGAAGGTATGCTGTACATGGCTATTAGATGTAGATGCTTGGCAGGGCTCATATGTTCTAGCGCAATTGAACGTGCTGATAGACATCTGCCCTTAGACCATTCTTACCACATATGAGATTTCACTTAGTTGTATGTCTTTAAAAGTGTTCCGAAACCATGCGGATCGGTTCATTACCAATTCTCCGGCTAGGAAAGTGAGTGGCTTCACCTGTACATGGATTTTAGATAGCCCAGTAGCTTTACCTGTTATTTTGAACATCGTTGCTGAGAATCAAAATGTAACGAAATAGTCATCAGAAATGAATTCTTTGCTGATGTTTTCCTTTTCTTAAATTTATGTTTAGTGATGATCGCTTCATATTTTATCCTGCAATCATTTGGTCAAATAGAAAACTGATGCGTGCAATGTCTTCTGCATTGTGCTTCTTGTACTTCACAGGCTTTGAACAGATGGGGATACTACCCGCTCATTCTGATAGGATCATGGACTTTTGGTACAATCAATCGTATACATGACTTCATTGAACCTGGACATGAGATTTTTTGGCTGTCTCTTCTTGATGTTGGCACTGCTGCTCTAATGGTAATCCTTATTGGCCTTGAGCTTGACTCTACTTGCTGTTTGAATTAATACTTGGTAGATAATCTGGGGAAGTACTCTCGTCTCTCTGCAATCTGTGGGATTTCTTCAAGGTTTTGGGACAAGACTGCTCATAAGAAGTTTCTTTATCTATTTAATGAAATCTGCAAATGCATGATGGAAAGACTTCCACGCAATGAGAGAGCTAAATTTAACATTTCCACTATGTTTTAACTGTCCTGAATAACCTCCTCTCTTTAACGAGCATTCATAGGCTAGACCATAACAAAAAGTTCAATGTTTCTGAGATGGAGTGCTCAAATAATCAAGATGCAGTTAGTTCCAAGTGTAAACCCTTGTTTTGCATCTCAAAGCAGTGATCTGCTGATAACATTAGCAGAATGGCCTGCCTCTAAAGAGGAATCATCTTTTGATTTTCTATGATAAACGGCAAAGTGAACCAGTTCTTTTTTCCCCTTTTCATTTAGGGCCTGTTCAACTCAATAGCATATGGCCTGAATTCTTCAGTGCGACGGGCAATTCGTGAGAGATTGGATCTGTAAGTCCTTCTCACTCTTTTTTGGGCCATCAACAAGTTCTCTTCACTTATTTTGTCATAAATGAGTCATGTCTCCTGCTTTCTAATCTCAACATTATCAATTGACGGACTTCACAATGCTTTTCTAAATCAGCCTGGGAGCTTATCTTTTAAGTATGGCTCATGCCTATGAACTTTATATAAGAATAATTAAAAAGCAATTGATTGTTTGGTTGGGGGTGTCCATCAACAATTCATAGGTGAGGCAACTTATCTTGTAGTGGAAATCGGTGGGCCAGAGTAGTAATTTGATCTCCATGTTGCATTTGGAAAAGGTACTTGGGAAATTTATGGTTTAAACCGGGAAACGTCCTATTTTTCATGACACTCATGTCGATACTATAGCTACAGCAATTGCTGCTTGTGTTTGTTGAATCTCTGCGATGCCAACACTCTGTAATCTTTTTTTATTTTTATATTTATATTTACGCCATTTTGGTGAGTAGTAAGAAATTTAATTCCTACAAATGGCTGTATCTCCATTTTCAGAGTAATGTGGCCGGAGACAATTAGGCCATGGTTGCCTAACAGCTCAAGGATCAGAAACCAACAGCAAGAGAGTGAACTAGTGTCACTGAAAATTCAAGGTCCGCACTGACGATTCCAAGGTTACGCCCATCTTCTTCTACAAGTGATCGAGTAAGCCATGGAGCTACCGCTTATGATGCCCTCATCAGACTGATCCGAAGTTCCAGTAGATGCTCATGGGATGAACCTTTTCTTTCATTTTGATGAAACGATTAGTCATTTTTTTGTGACGAAGGGGTAGCGTCGCCCATCGGCAACCGGTAGCTGCAATCTTTGTACAATAGGAAGGTAGAAAGCCCTTTTTGTGATCGCGATTCCTTCCACTTCCAGGGACTCGGGTGTCGGATTCCCGTTTTGTAGGTTGATTTGTACAGTAATCTGTCGACTCGCGCCATCTGTTCCGATCGTATTCTTTCCATTACAGACTGACCCTGACCGCATGATGTTGTTTTCCGTCACTGATGATTTAGATCAACTCCTTCCAAATCCCTGTCTAATAGCCGTAGTTTCTGCAGTACTCCCATGTTTTTCTCATTTCTATCTCTTTTTGGTCTTTAGACATAGCGAAGCAACGCGCATAGTTCGATCGCGACCGATTCATCTTCACCGAGGATTGGAATCATTTCATCGGCATAATTCGACTACATGAATGAATCTCGGGTTGCTATCTCGGTAAATTCGAGACGAGCATATTCATGGAGCGTCGGTTCTGGGATGAAATTAAATCAAATCCATGGCCCCGCATGACGAAAACATCCCTCTTGGAATTTAGATTTGCTTTGTCGTACGGAAGTTATTATCATCGAACCTCGGGTTTTTCCTGGATAAGGATAAGAATAACAAACAGGACGTCACTTTCCGACGTTGGCTTAACTAGAAAGCAACCGATTCGGGCCGGTCGCATTCAATCGCACTGACCAAACCCGACGACGCTCCATCAATGCTCGTCTCGAGTTGTTTCCCGTTCTAGTCTTCCTCCACACGCCTCCACACGCAACAGAAAAATTGCAGTCTTGAGCATGAGAATCCTCAAACTGGGTAAACTTCTCCAGCTCCAAGACTCTCGTCATTCCCAAGACGAATCCGGCAAAAAAAAAAAAAAAAACAAAAAGGGGGAGAAAGGAAGAGAGAGAAAATCTCTCAAAGCGAACGGAGCATCCGAAGAAAAGTCAAAGCTGGACACAACCCAAAACCAGAAACGAGGAGAAAAACAGAAATTCGGAGCTTTCGGTTAGAAACCTCGCTTCCAATAACACTTGCAAATTGCCACGAAGACCCTCATCGGAAGATCCGACACAAATCACAGAACTTAAGAAAAAAAAACGATTAAAATCGAATATACAGGGAAAAAGAAAAAGAGAGAAGAACCTCTTCCGATTCATCGTCTTCATGATTTACATGGGGATGCTATCTTATCAGATAAGGAAAAGGTAGAGCCTAGGCACATGCGCATGCGTTGTCGGCGACGGCCGTCACCGTCACGGCGTCGTCGGTCCCGCTCCGGAACACCAGGTACCCGACGCCGAGCCCGCCCACCACGCTCAGGAACACCCCGCCGTTGAACGACATCACCGCCAGCATCAGCAGGTACCCGATCGCCGCGTTCAACCCGAACAGCACCGCCCCTCCCACCCGGGCCACCGCCCGCCCCTTCCCCCCGCCGGCCGACGACGCCTTCGAGGGGAGGAGCGGCGTCTCGAGCGGGGCCTCGTCCGAGGCAGCCGCCGCGGCGGAGGAGGGCTTGGCGGCCTCGGTGGAGGAGGCGGAGGAGGAGGAGGAGGAGGAGAGCTTGAGGCGGACGCGGCTGTGCTCCATGAACTGGTAGAAGGCGGAGGCGAGGAAGCAGGCGAGGAGGGTGAAGGCGTAGCTGGTCCAAGTGGTGGTCTGCCACGAGTCCACCAGGAGGGTCACCTCCTTGCTCCAGTAAAACGTCATGTGCATCATCTTTCCCTCTTCCTCCCTCCCCCCTCTCTCTCTCTTCGCAAGCTTTCCTCACAGAGGTTGAGGTCTCGACCCAGAAGAAGAAGAGGAAATACAGAGCTTTTAGAGAGAGAGAGAGAGAAAGAGCAACAAGAAAGAAAGCAAAGGGTGTCGTATGTTTCTGTTGGGTTAGTACTGGTTGTTTTCCTTTCCTTCACCAACTGGCCGTAAAAATAAAAATAAAAATAAAAGTTTTTCTCTTTCCGACGATGACGAGGCGGATCCGCATTGGACTGTGGTCGTGTTTTACCATTTCGCCCCCCGCCATCTGTCGCTATTTACAATTCCGCCCGCTCGAAAAGGTGGGGACGCGGGGTGGGGCCCGTACTATAACGAGAGGAGGGGCGGGAGGGTCTTTTCCATTTTTTGGTGGTTCGGACCAGTTGTTGGGGCAGCTCCCCAAAAAAATAATAAAAATAATAAATAAATAATATATGTATGTATAGAAATGGAAATGATGAGGAGAAGGGGATGAGGTCGAATATGGGACGGCACCAGGAAGCGACGGGATTCGCATGGAGTCCACTCAAAAAAAGAGGCAACATTAGCTTCCCCCCAAACCCAACAAATCCACCTTCATCTCATTTATTTATGTTGGTAAACGCAATTTTCATCCCTACGTGTCGTTAATGTAAAATAATTAGGAAAAAGTTTAATTCGTCTAAAAAATTTCTCCGGCGCTAGTGGTGGGCCTGAGCTAAGCCTTTGCGTCACGTCGCCGGAGGAGCACAATGAGAGAGTCTTCCAAGCAACCCCATAGAGCACGCTCGCAATTGCGCCCGTTTTCTTTTTCTTTTTTTCTTTTCTTTTTAACAAGAGACGTCGGAAGAATTTGAGAAATATTATTTTTTTCTGAAAATAATCACTTCCGTCGCTTGCAATAATAAATGGACGGAAGATATTTTCATCATTCATGAAACATGTCTACATATAAATTGTGGTCGGTAATGAAAAATACTATTCACGAATTAATTATATCCAAAAATGTTGAAATGGAGCCATTAAGGGCAAAAGGGTTTCTTTTTCTAAATGAAAATAATGCTCTGTAAAGTGTGATTTTAAAATATGCATTGAAAAGCAACTCTTATTTAAAATGTTGCTCCAAAAGAGTTGCATCTGTAAAGGATTTCTGCTATAACTTTTTTTTTCAAGAAAAGATGAAAAAACCTCGGACCATCGCCGTCGGCGATGGCGTGGCAGCGCATTATCGGAATTTTCGAAAGTACACTTTTTACAAAAACGCGTTCGAATTCGAAGTACACATTTTCGCCCGAGTAGTAGTAGAGGGAAAATGGAAGTACACCCCCCACCCAAAAATCGTACGATACATAGAGAGAGAGAGATGGAGAAGATAGAGAGGCTTGTGCATGCACCTTTTCCACTTTATTTTCCTTCATTTCTTAATCGTTTCTCACGTGTCATGTCTCCAAAATGAAAGGAAAAAAAAAATGGGGAGAATAAAAAAATTGGGCCAGATATTTATATGATTTATCGCGAGCGATACTTCAATAAATATCTTGAAATGCGATACTATCTTTTGCCGCCCCAAAAAAAAAATTGATATTGTCCAATAAATATCATTAAAACATACCTCATGTCTCTATCGGTAAAATGGGTATATTATATAAATTGAGTATATATTTTTCTTTGAATGCTTTGAACTGAAATTTTCTTAGACGTGATTATGGAAAAACAAATTCACTGTCTTCTCCAGCCATAAGTTTGGAAGTACATATGAAATTCGAGGAACAAGTGTGAGATTGACAGACACGGTTTTTATTTGAACACAATTTATTATGAAAAATATTAGCTAATTTCACGTTAGGAACTAAAAATGCAGGCACATTCACATGGGGGCACTTGGCCCCAGATGAATTTTTCTAAGTGTCTAATCTCACTAAAATACTCTCTATTGCCTCTATGTAGATATAATTAAAACACAGAATTCTATTGCTATATATTCTTTATTTTTTTGCACATATCCATCATTTGATCTTGTATTTATAATTGTCGCACTATGATTTTACGCTAGATCCGTCCTTGCATGCATGTCATGTAAAAGATAAGTTAAGAACAGAATCTATATAAATATATACATATATGTATTTCTAGCAAACGCGGTTAATGTAAATCCATATATGCTTATTTCATGTCACGATCCATAAGTATTTTTTTGATATAGTGTATGAAATGCACTGTAGTTGTTTGTAATATACGGCATTTTGGTACGTCAATTATTGTTGAAAACGTATAGGATTGGTTAGGGCTTAGCAGGTTTACACTAGCCCTGCCCCAAAGTTCATACTTCCAATTGGAAATTGTTCCTTTCCCCCCACCAAAATTGGGGCATGCACCATCAAAATGACTTCAATATAGGCCTTGCCAACAAAGAATTATGCTCCATTTGTTTTGCAAGATTGCTTGAATTGCTATAAATAATTAGTTAATAAAATATATTTTTATTATAATAACAATTTATATCTAAATATCTTCACAAATAATGAAAATTATATTTCATTTATTCGTTTTTTTTAAGTGATGCAAGCAATGATTTTTAGAAAAATATTTTTCAAATTATTCATTTTCCCGCCAAAATAAATAGTGGCTTATGTACAAAATTAGGCTCAATTTGTTTTGCAGAAAAATGAATGATTTGAAAAATATTTTAAAAAAAAAAAAAACAATCATATGCATCATCTGCAATAACTAATCAATAAAAAATATTTTCATCATTAATTACAATTCACGTCTAAACATTTTCGTAAATGATGAAAAATATATTTCATTCATTTATTATTCAAGTGATATTTTCCGGAAAGTGTTTTCCGGATCTTTCATTTTTTGCAAAATAAAGCACACTCTCGATTTCACGGGGAACTAATGATGCGTTTATTTTGCGCACGGTGTACTGGACTCCAGTATCAAAAATAAGAAGGGAAGTAAATTATACAAAGTAGCGCCATCGAAAAAAGCTCGATCCGAATCAAACCGGAAGTTTCGGGTCTTTTCGGGTCGGTCTCTTCTCGGTTCGGGCGAGGGACTAAAAAAAGGGTTTTGCAATAATGTGGGGATTATTAAAAATGAAGTACAAATGTTCGTTTGAATAGCGAAAGTAAAAGTGCACGGCACTCAAAAACTGTAGTACAGAAAGCGAGAGAGAGAGAGAGAGAGAGTTCCCACATAATTTTTTGTTAAATTTGCCCCCACAGAATTACAAGTTTGCACTTAAGGACCTTGATTCAACAAGGGAAGAAAAGAAGTTTGTAATATTGTATTTGGATTTGCATTAAAAAAAAAGCACGACTTCATAGATAATTGGGAAGTATAAGATAAGCTCCAATAAATTTGGAGATAACTATGTGCAAACCTTAATCAATACAAATAGATGTATTGAAACATACATGGTTGGGTAGGGCTTAACAGGTTTATGTTGGCCCAGCCCATAAATCCACTCTCTCTCAATTGGAGATTGATTGTTATCATATTTATTCACAAAAAAATTATGGAGAAATGTTTATATGACTGTTTTTAATTCATTCCGAGGACAACGGCCTATTGTGGATCATATAAAATAAATAATAAGTAATTAAAAATCGTTGTAGTTTGAGTTGAAGTTCAAAAACTCAGTCTCCGCACCAGCATAATGACATCGATAGGCCTTAAGAAACGAGCTAAGATACAAATCGGTTCCACAATGCCCAAATCAAATGCATCAATTGCGAGCAAATCAAATATTTAGAGTGCCGAAAAAGTGAAAATTTAGGGCTCATGATAAAAATTCTATTCCAAAAATCAATTTCTTTATGTTCCCAGAATTGAAACTCATTTAACAAAGACATAAAATTTCTCATTCTCAAGTGGCGGCGTGCAGCGGGTAACAACCGACAACTGGCAACCATGGTTGCGAAGGCGGGCGATGATAAAAGTGAGTGATGAGAAGAGTTATTATTTATTACTTTTGTTTCAAATATAAAAATATAAAAAAAATTAACTTATGAAATAGAAATTTGTTCCATAAATAGAAAAATGAAATTGCGATGCCAAACAAATTTCCGTTTCAAACTTGTTATCGGGAACAGAAAAATAGAGAAATAGAGAATGAGAAATGTTTTCATGAGCGCCTTTAGAGCTTGACGATCTCAATGAAAATTTGTATCGAATTTTAGGGATCGTGAATGAAAGTTACAGTCGTGACTTATGCAAGGCTAGTTAATTTTTCTCGATTTTTAAAGCTCCTGGGAAAATGATGCATGTGCGAGGGATAAGGAAAACGAGTATTTCAAAAGCCATCCTCGTTTTTGTTGCACACGCATCAAACACCGTTCTCGATTTCCCGTTTGAAGTTTGGTTAAGGTTTCGATCTTACTTACGAATTTGCCAATCTCCTTCCAAATTTACCTCGCCGCCATTCTAAACCCATCCCCCACAAAACTCGCATAACCGAAACCCTAACCCGACTCGAGCCCGATCGAGCTCGATGCTCCTCCTTACCACTACTTACAACTACCGCGCTATCACCACCTGGTGCCCCGAGCCGAGCCATTGCCTTTTTGTTGATCAACCCATCCCCACTATGTTCCCTCTCTTTTAGCATCAATAACGACTCAACCTTAGACTTGTCAAAATGGCTTATAAATCAATTTTTTAATCCATATATAATGGGTCGAATTATTATATGAATTAATTATATACAATAAATAAGTTATATGGGTTTAAGCATAATATGGATGTTAAATGAGTCATAGATAGATTTACAACTTTTTTGGACCGAACCCGCCGAATGACCCTCTTCTCATTCCCTCACTCAATCTCGTGCGATCATCTTATGACTCTCTTTTATTTCCTCACTCGATCTCATGATTACTCATGCCATACTCTCACTTAAGCTTAGTTGTCGAAGTTGTGGATGATCTATGAAATTACCCCAAAAAAAAAGAAACAAAAGTTCTTTTCTAAAAATAAGCGGGTGTCCTTTTTATACAACTGGTCTCTACGAATTCACACAGACAATTTCGCCCACCCGCGTGATGATGGAAGTGACCCTCCCTTGAGATTGCCCCGATTGAGCATCCCCATGCCAAAGGATCTTGAATGCCGTGCGTCTCATTATCTAAGAAGTACATTGTAATCTTTTCTCTCGAACAAACGATACGTTTTTCTTTAGAGTTAATTTTTTTCTGTAATATTTATATTTTCAAGAATAATTTTTATTTAGAGTTAATTTTTTTCTGTTTTTGTTCCTTAGAATAAAGAATCGGATTTTTTTTACTTCTTATTTGAGTGCGCAGGGTAATAATTCTATACCTGGAAACAATCTCTGTTCAGACATGATTCCTTTTTATTTCGTTTCTGAGAACTATTTTTAAGCATTTAAAGGTATTTCGTAACTGTCCAAAATTTCTATTCCCAGGATAAAAATGTTTTTGATAGGAACTTTAAATTATTTTGTAACTTATAATTTTTAAAAAAATGTTTAAATACTTCATTTCCTCCTTTCTTTAGCTTTAGCCAATCATCGGCCTCGAGATGGCTGGCGACGGGCCGGTGATCAACCAAACAAGGGCTAACAAGCTCACAGGAGGGTTGCCGACCCTTGGCGAGGCTAAGTCTTGTTGGCAAGCCTTGCTTGTGGCTAAGCTCGCGCAACTGCCAGCAAGCTTGAGCTCGCCAAATTTGGCGAGGCCAAGTTTGCACAATTTGCTGGCAAGCTCAACCTCGCTAGGCCAGGCAACGCCAAGCTCGTGGTGGCTTGGCAAGGTTGAGTTTGCTAATGAGACTCTGCCTTGCCAAGGGTCAACGACTAGTTGGACATTGAAGAAGAAAAGGAAAATGAAGAAAAATGGGAGTTGATTATTGAAATTGTTATGGGAACAAGAATTAACTCTCTTTTTTTATTATTAATTTTGTCCCAAATCTATTTTCGGGAACAAAAATTTTTACCAAACGGGTTTTTGTGCCAAACCTACTCCCAAGAACCAAAAAATAAGATCAGTTACTATTTAATCAGTTATCATGTAGGCCATTTTTGTTCTAAATCTAGTCTCTAGTCACTTTTCTATTCTCAGGAATATAAAAATAGGCTAACATTATCAAACAGATTTATTTTTTTTTTTTTTTCTATTTTGATGAACAAAAGAATAGAAAAATAAAAAAAGAAGATAATTACCGAATAGGCCCTTACACTCGAGACCTGCGAAAATTCGTGAAGAGTTACTTCCTTTTGAACTTATATTGTAGAGTCATGCCAAATAGGAACCGAACTTGAACTCAAACTCTCACATTTCAAAGTCATGCTCATCGACCGGGCGATGCATTTGGACTGGTGGAAACAATAACATCTCTTTGAATTATTAAGGTGGGGGGGGGGGGGTGTGTTAGGAAAACATTAGGTGGCCCATTAATCCAAAGATGGCAGCAATTGATGGTTGCGCCCATCTCATTTAGTGACACATCGTTGTCAAAATTTGCTTTGTACCATGTACGAGCTTTATGAATTTTACTCTCGTTCGGACCGCGCGTTTTGTACAATTGGAGGTGGGAATCATGGGCCACCAAGCGCGATCCTGATCTTCTTCTTCTTCTTTCTTTCTTTCTCTTGCAGTACCGTTTGGTAGAAGAAGCACATCTCTCAACCAACGGAGACCCGCCGTGCCTAACGAAGGACACTCCAACATCTTTGTCGTTAGTGAAGGCAGAAATCGAAATGGTCCTTCCTTATTCAAAATTTAATCGATCCGAGGTTTGAACATTTTTGCGTCGAAACTGAACCGGTAATTGGATTCGGCGTCGCTGTCCCGATTTCATTTCACAATATTCTCACGAGGCTTTTTGAGATACCAAATTGAGATCCGATCTTGTGCCTGTCTCATGCCGATTGACTGGAAACTAGAAAAGTCAATATGCTTATTGATAAGGAAAATTGTCCAAAAAATTATAAACATATTGTAATAATTAAGTCCTCAATCCTTTGGCAATTTGTCAATTTAATACTAAACATTTCGATTATATTAATTTAATCTTAAACATTTTTATGATTTGTCGATTTAATCCTAAATATTTTGGCAACTTATCAATATAGTCCTCATGGCCAATTATCTCTATTATAGATTTATGACTAAATTAATAAATTTTCAAAAAAATTGAGACAATTATTAGACAATTATTCATGCATCATCGCATTACATGATAACTCTGCAATCGTACACTGTACCAAAATGATGTCTGAGAACATTTTTCATCTACTTCTGTTATGGATGAAAGGATAAGAAGAGATCGAGACAGGGCCATCAGTCGCAGCAGCCATCCTCCGACTATTATCATATTTAAAAAAGGAAAAAACTTCGTACTCGTTTGCCTAGGGTTTCGAGCCTCGCAAAATTTAATACGACAAGAACTTAACTTCTTGACTAATGAGGCTCTAGGTCAAATGAAAGGATAATAATAATTTGGTATTTATGACCAAAAAAAAAATACGAGAGGGAGGAGACGCCCCCTGGGGGGAAGTGGGGTTGGTGAACTGCTCTTATCATAAATTTTCATTTCCACAAAAAAAAGATGAAGACAAATTTTTCAAAAAAATTATTTTTTAAAAATTTCTTTCCCTTTTTATTTTTTTATATTTGATTGGCCGCATAAAGGCGGAGGCAACTTTAAAAAAATAATAATAAAAAATCTTCCCTAGTATGGTATGCTCCTCGTCCGACCCGGTGGAGGGAATATCCAATTCTCCCCCTCCCCCCCATCACCTGAAAAATTCACGGTGTCTGTCCCCAACTAGGGTCCCAAGGCATGTGATGTAGGAAGGCAAAAAGAAATGTGAGAAACAATCATAAAATCTTTGACTTCGATTCGATTCACCTGGTCAGGTTCTTAATTGAAACATTTCACTGTTAACGTGGACTTTGCTTAAGCACCCCGGTCTATAATCACTAATCATATCGCATTGAAATAATCACACCGCCCTTGTTTGGATAAAACAACTCCAATGGTCGAGATGAACTGCCCGTTGCAAGAGGGAAAATAGTGGGTTTTTAGCGAACGGTTTTAGCATGCCCGAGTGTTGTGGTGAGGCGTGAGTGGATCAAACACCACATCTAATGAGATTCCATAGCATCGGCTAGGGAATCCCGTTCTCACGAATAAGTTTTGGAAACAAGGTCTAGTGAGACAATTGTTGCCTCTCGTCACCATTGCACCAGATTTGTAATCTCGGTTGTTGGTTGGGTCCCCGGAATGAACTTGACGTGATATGGTCCCATTGCTTTCGATTCACTCAAGACCACAAGAACCCATTTTCATCACGAGTTTTGGAAGAGAAAAAGAATGGGCCTATTTAGGTGATTCTCTGTCCCCTCTCGTTGCCACCGCGCCATGTTTTTATTGGGACACAAACGATGCTAAGTTGCGAAACCTCATTCGCTGGTTGGCCCCTTAGAAATGAACTCGACATGAGATGGTCCCATTGCTTCCGGTTCACTCAAGACCACGATGCAATGCTAGGCATGATTCCCCTCTTTCTTTGGGCCATGCCATTCGAATGGGGCTCGACCAGTACCGGAGCCTGGACCCGCCATCACTATGGCAAAGATCATTTTCATGGTCGTCCTCCTCATCACTAGTTCCTGTCCTGGAGAGCCAAATGCACGAAAGAAGTGACCTTTCCCCGAGCTCTAGGTTTCGCAAAAGAAGAAGAAGACGAGAGCGTTCGCGAAAACGACTGCGCGGGTCTCACATGTGATTCAGGCTACAGTACATGTAACACGCCTCAAATTCTTCTCAAATCCTAGCACTGCATGCACTGATACGATCAGTGTCTGCAAAAAAAATGCATTCGACCATTCTCTGTCTCTTGCTAAGTTTCCTGACAAATTAGAGAAATTCAAGAACAGCAAAGCAACTGGTTTCCCAAGAACAACAGTAAACTCTGACCACTTCACAGTTCCTACCAACATTCCACTTATCGCAGCAGCACCATCCCGTGGGCTACCCTTGATTAGCAAAATGAAAAGTGCAGACCTTTCTCGAGCCTTTTCTAAAGAGGCCAATGATGGAGGCGGATCCGAACTGCTGTTCGATCTTTTGGCCGTATTACCGAATCCAAAAAGGAGTCTAATCACAGGGAAAACCATGTGCAGACGACTCGAAGAATTCGCTAGAAAGCAGAGTTCAGCTCTCACAGCTGTGCTGCGGACAGGGACGCATTCGAGCGTACATGCATGTACGTATCTGCACATCTGCATCTAAATTATCTGTGAAGCGATCGCTAGGCATAAAATATATTCGAAGGGATTCTAAAGACAGGCACAAGAAAGCTGTGGACTGAAGAACATTCGCTGGAGGGAAAGATTCCGTCAACCTTCCTCTGCATAACGCGTCGGTAATGGTTAAGGGTCGGAACGATACGGATGTCAGCCGTGAGAAATGGACGAGTTGAGATGATTAGGGAAGGCATTGAACTAGATTAGAAGCTCGACAGATCCTGCGTTAAGCTGAACTAAAGAAGCGTTTTTTTTAACTCCTACCCTGATGTCGTGTTATTCTTCTCGGTTCTGCTTTCTCTACATCTTGATCTGCTGAAAGCCTATGGCGAAAAGGGTCATTCCGACAATGCCGAGAAGCAGCTCTTGGATCGCACCATCATCGGGCGGCAGACCGAGCCGGGCTTCCTGGGAGAGTCCAGGGTCCGCCTCAGGAGCTGCTTCACAGCCGATATCAGGTCCTCCGTCGGGTTCGCCGGCGGGCTGGACGAGCGGAACTGCTCGCAGAACTTCATGTGCCGGCCCAGCGCCTCCTCGCCGTCGATTCCCCCCTCCGACCGGACAGCCTCATCCTTCACCGCCTCCGCGCAGAGGCCGCAAATCCACCGCCCGCCGAACCGCTCCCGCACGCGTCCGATGTACTCGAGCGTGCACTCCTCCGGGAGGCCGCAGCAGTCGCACTCGACGAGCTCGAGCTCCGGCGGGGGGATCGCGCCGTGGCCGCCGTTCCGGGGCTGCGACTGGGAGTCCGTCGCCTTCTTCGCGTCGGACCTAGCAGTGGCCGGAGCGCTAGCCATCGGATCACACGCACCTCGAAGAAACCTCCCTGACGGACTGATAACAAGAAAACAGAGCGTCGGGATCAGGATCAAGAATCAAGTCACACTCCGTCAATCAACAGAAATTTTCGTTGGAAAAAATCTCGAGACAAAGGAAGGATTTTTACAGGTACCAACCGAAGATAATCGAAATCCAGGAGAACCCACGATCTGTCTTATCTATCTCTGCATCTCCCCGGTACCGCCCTCTTCAACCGGATCGCCGATCGCCGTGAGGAGGCAGTCCGGGCGCGACACGCATCGCAGAGGAAGGAGACAAGACAAAGACAGACCCACTTACACTCTCTCTCTCTCTCTCTCTCTCTCTCTCTCTCTCTCTCTCTCTCTCTCTCTAGGCGGGAAGACTGAGAAAGCTGGAGTACATGTCCATGGCTGCTCGGGACATTCGGAGTTAGCGAAATGGAGAGAGGGGGGGGATGGAGAGGGAGACCTGCGGGGGTTATTTATGTACGAGGAGTAGGACTAGGAGGAGGACTCCGGTGGGGGTTGTCCGACCCGAGTCGAGAGGAAAGCGACGAAACGGCGGGGCCCACCCGCCCCAATCATTGGCGCCTCGGAAGCGCTGTAATTGCTTGCCACGTTACCGCCTCCGTGTTGCTCTCCTCCAACCCCACCGCCGCCGCAGTCAATGTTGCGGCGCCGAATCAACCCCAGTGGCCTCCTCCTCCTCCTCCGCCGTCGCCGTGTTTGCAACGGTCCTGTAACGTGGAATTAACTTCTAATAATAATTACTTCCTTTTTTTTAGTTAAACGTGAAAATTATTATTAACAAGAATTAATATCAGAAAAACCCCCAAATCAATACACATTTAATTAATTTACCAAAAACTAATTTAATTTAACAAAAATTAACGGATAATAAATTTGATATGAATATACCAATTTGGTATTTTTAATTTTTTGTAAATTTGTCTCCATTATGCAAATTTAAAATTTTTCATGGTATTAACCATATTAATAAAGATGCGAGTAGATTGTCTCAATCATGTGGATCTAGAGAGGGGGGTTTGAGGAATTTGACTCCTTATCTATGATGAGTCATTGTAATTCAATCATAATCGCATTTATTTTATTACAACTCTTACAAACCGACGTGACATAACAAACACTCACAAGAGGATTTACGATGACCAATTCAATTATTTACTCTTGTGCTGATAGAGTGATAGTATGCATGATTGGCTGATTGTAATTTTCACGGAGATTTGACTGCCGATCGGATTTGACATGGAATTTATTGTTTTCGACCGATTATTGTAATTGATTAAACATGTCCAGTGATAAAGAAAAGCTATCTTCTCTTTTTGGCAAATGATTTGACTAAAGAAGTAATTAGGGTGCGTTTATTTCAATGAAAGTAGTTTCCTATAAAGTGTTTTTCGGATTTTCCGCTGTTTGTTTTTCTAAAAACGATTTGGTCAATGGAAAATACTTTATGGTCAACATAAATATTGTATATTATTTTAGAAAAATGAATTCCTGTGCATGGAAAGGGGAAAATACTTTCCCTCTTTATAAGATCTTTTGGTCATTCCCTTTTTGTTAGTTCAAATGTTATTCAATCATTTTCCAAATGCGATCCAAACACCTAAAAACATTTTCAATCACATATCATCAAACATAAAAAACTAAAAAATTTTATGATTTTTACGAAACAAACGCACCCTTAATTTGATGCAGAGTTTGAATTTCGACGATAAGATCCCATTGACGTGAGCTTATAATTTTTGTATGAATTTAAGCATCCGTAATTTGATCACGTAAATTTAAATTTTTCAAGACTTTATTGCACTACATAATGTAGAGGATTTTTAATGTAAATATAAAGTTGCTTTAGATTGATTTAACCTTTTGTTTTTCTTGGGATCATTAAAAATATCATTTTAATCACAAGCACCCCCCCCCCCTCGCCCCAAAAAAGAAAAAGAAAATAAAGAGCTATTTGCCTTTTGGCTTATGCAAGACGCGCACGAAGTCAATGATCATCTTCATCTCGTTCAAACTTCACTTTTTGTTCACTTATTCACAGAAAAATATTATTATAAAAATACGAATATATTAACTCTTTATATTTCGACTAAAAAACCTCTTCACATAAATTTATTGAATTGTTAATAAGTAGGTTAGTACAACGAAAAATCTTAAGCTGATACATACATAACAAATTTACTACAAATTAATTTTTTAATCATAAAAAATTCAAAACCCAGTATACCCGTAATAATTTTACCTTCGATAGATTATGTTAAATTTTATCATTAAATTAGTGAGTTGGATGATATGTCACTGTGACGGGTGAACTAGTTGGGGATTTTACTTTTCGTTCGTCACGGATGTATCGGTTTATAGATTTTCTTGATATTAATCTCGCTTCATAGAAATTAACATAAGGTAAATTCATCGTAAATGTACCCATTTTGGGTTTTAGATAATCAAAACATTACTTTATGATAAATTTATCACAAGTGTACCGATTTGCGATTATTCACAATATTAATCCTTAATAATACAAATACCTAAATATATCAGACTTTTTTATAAACACCATTTAGGAAATTTCTCCGTGTTCCAACTTCAATCTTTGTAAATATATTACATAAAGTCGTACCACAGTCTTTCGACACGTTTTATAAGACAAATAATAGCCAGATAAATTACCAATAAAATGGTAATTTTACAACGGTAAATACATATCTCATACTATTGTAGTCTTTGAATTTTGATCTAGTTTCTTTCGCCTCGCAATAATTAAATTATTTCCTATCTTACCCCCTTGGAAAAGAGGGATTCTTGTCACTCGTTCTGGGAACATATCGAAATGGGATCACCACTGATCGTTGACCGAAACCTAACAACGCGGTAGGTAAAAAAAAATCGCGCCTAAAATACGCATTTCCGAAAAAAACGCCATTAAAAATGACGTAAGCACGAATTCTGCCACCGAATCACGGGACTCCAGGTGTCGAAGCGATATATATGGAGTTGGAATGGTATTATTATTGGGGAGATTTTTTATTTTTTTATTTTACTTCTGTTTGTCTTTTTTTGGTCGTGGGTCGATCCTAATCCGCGAGTCGTAATTAATTTCAAATTTTTTAATGACGTAATTTTGCCAGCTGTCGCGACAAGTACCCGCTGCGTATGTTGTCCAAAGTCCACGCAAACCTATACGCGTTGACCCGGCGGGAGCGATAATGCAGCCTTTAATTTCATTTTTCTATTTCTTTTTCTTTTTTCGAAAACGCAGTTAAAAAATGTTCATTATTCGTATGGTTCTTCTCATTTGAGATTTTGCGTAAACTTGTTGCTTGGAAAATGAAAATGCAACCTAGTTGTGTATGAATTAATTAGATAGTTCTTCGATTAACTCTAATCGAATCAATCGTGTACGATTGATTAATCAATTACTATTGAAGTTGAGATGCCATGTGATTATGTACATATTATATAAGTGTGTGACTTCGATTGGGATTGTAATTGAGCAGAGTTGATAAACCGTCAAGTTTAGAGGTTAGTCCCCCTTTTCATGTTCCGTGCCAAATTTGTACTTGAGCTTGATTAAGTATTAGCTCTCATGCTCGAGCTCAACTAGTTTATTGAACAAAGATTCTCGAGTTTATAACAACCATATGAATAGACTCAAGGTCAAGCTCATGTCTATGAGATTGAGCACTATATAATTTAAAGGAACATTTTATGTGCTTTGAAAAGTATTAAAAATTTATTGAAAATATAATGAAATATTTTTTTTATCGATCTTACTTCATTTCTAGTCTAAATCTCACTTTTAGATTATTGTCATGTCTTTTTATATGGTGTGAGAGTTAAAACTCGTACTTGAAAATAAATCATTCTTACCCCAAATCCCTCTGAGAAGGTGGGGACTCGAATTTCTACCTTCCTTTTTTTATATGAGAAAAGTGACTATTGAAGCAAATTCCAGTAGTTTAATGGAGACTTAATTAGGCTCGAGAACTTATTGAGCTTACTATTGGTCAACTTTAGCTTAGTTGGACAGGGTACTTGATTAGCTCAAACTCCACTAAAATCCAATTCATCCACAAGGCTTCATTTGATTAACGAAAAATGGATGATTTAGAGAATAGTTTTATGAAAATGGCCATTTATATTACTTATAAAAATGCAAGAATGAAAAAATATTCATCGTCTACAAAAATGTGTATACAAAAATTGTCATCAATAATAAAAATATTTTTCTTTAGCTAATTATTTTAAGCGATATAAACAATCATTTTTAGAAAAATATTTTCAAATGATTTATTTTTAGTGAAACAAGTGAAAGCTAATTCTTATCATTGCTAACCTCAAATGAGCTATCTTCACTATTGCTTTTCTTTCAATTTGAGAAACATATAATCAATGAAATTGGAAAATTCATTTTGTGTTCCATGGTATTTTCATCATGGAGCACACATTATGGCAAAAGTTTAAAGATACATTAGTAATATCGGACACAATTCATTTATTAGGCACGACGCATCCAAACCAGGGACAAAATTGACACTACAAATAAAATTTAAATATTATACAATGGGAAAATGTCAAAAAATATCACTTAAATACTTTTTTTTTTGGTCGGTCACTTAAATACTTACTAAGTCTTATTAAACGTGCTTTGAAAATTTAAAAAATATTATTTGAAATAAGTGACTAGTACTCTAATGATAAATTCCTTAATTTTTAGCTAACCTGATTAGTGCTCTGAGGGAAATTTATAAACAATACCTCATGCGATGAGATAATGGGCACATTGACAATATTAAAGTGCTTTCATCCAAAGTCAATTATCTCGCTCATAAAATCAAAGCTATGATGCTTTTGTGCTTACATAGACCGATGTGAATGACAACTTCAACTAAGAATAATTGGTAGTCCTACTTCAAAATTAGTGCGGAAAATTGACTTTTGACGGAGAAAATGGTTCATAAACTTTGGTCAAATTCATAATGCCGTTTATGAACTTTTAATTTCATTGATGTTCTCCATGAATCATTGGTAAATGTTCAATAGAGTCCTCTCGTTTGTTTAAATGATAAAACGAATGTTATTTTGATGACTCAGATTATTATATGTCGAGCTAGATTTTTTAGATCAATATATGAATCCTTCCATCGTTATTCAAGCAAGGGATTATCATATTATGATTCAAAATGAATGTTTTATGTGGATAATTCATGTGTAATTTTGCTTTTTGTCCACTGTTCAAACTCACATTTCATTAACTTGAATTAATGGAATGACAGTATTAAATATCTTCATATCATTCAAGAATCAAATTAAAAATTTAATCGATAATTTAATAATCACATCGAATAAATTAAAAATTTCAATAATGATGCTACACATGTCGTTTTTCCTTGGTGTCTTTTTCTCGAGGCCCAACTAAAAAAAAAACAAAGTACCTTTACTTTTCCCCTTATTAGTCACAACTACAAAATTATAAATGGTCATTAATTCTCTCTTGTGCTATTCAACGAGCTTAGGCACTAACTAACTAAAAAATTAGGAAATTAGAGAGAGAGAGAGAGAGAGAGAGAGGTGTCAAATCGAGTGGAGCCGGGTAGAGGCGTGGCCTTCTTTATAAAATTGTTTTTGTGGTGGAGGTGATATAATAGCTAAGGTGGGCTGTTTTCAATTTTTTTTTTTTCAAAAAAAATAAATTTATTTAATTTTTAAAAAAATATATTGCCAAAAAAAAAAAGCCCTCACAAAAAACAAAGACAAGGCAGCCAGAGAAAGATAGAGAGAGAAACACACACCCATACACAGAGGAGAGAGAGAGAGAGAGAGAGAGAGAGAGGGAGAGGGAGAGGGAGAGAGAAAAAGTGGCCTCATAGCTGAGATAATACTCTTTAAGCTGGAAAACCCAGAATTTTAATCATCACTCCTCCTCCTCTTCCTCCTCCCCCTCCCTTTCTCTCTCCTCTCTCTCTCTTCTTTCTCTCTCTTGAATATCTTCTTCCTGATCCCCTCCTCCTCCTCCTTTGACCTCCAGCCGATGCTTCGATTCAGCTTCTTACGCAAAGGTAACGTGATTGATTCCCCACCCGGCAGATCTCTTCCACCCTTTCTCGATTTCTTCATTTGCTGCCGTCGTTGCTGGGATTGGTTTCTCGCCTCTGGGGGTAAGTGGGTTCGAATTGGTCGAGGCCTGTGGCTGTGGATTTCGTGGGGAATGCGGTCGTGGTCGCTTGATGTTGGTGGTGCGTAGATTGGATGGAGCTTTTGGGAGGGGGGAGGATTTGGGGATTTAGTAGTGAGTTAAAGTTAGGGTTTTGATTGGTGGGGTTTAGAATTCTGGCAATTTCACCCTGTTGGTTCTGTTCTCTCCGGGGAATCTCGTGCTCGTTGAATTTTAGGGTTTTAAGTTCAAGGTGTTGTTTTTGAGGAAGTTAGGCCGAGGTAGTTTCTATGTCTGTTATAAAATTGTTGTCTGATCGTTTATTGCTTGCTTTTCTTTGTTTGAGCCGGCGTGGAATTTGATCACCACCTGGTCGATAGAATTCGTTCATTTGTTGAGCATGTGTTTGCTCTTGTCGAGTGTCGTTTGGGCATACTGTTTTCGGGACAGGTCAACTGTAATTTTTAGAAAAGCTGGAATCGAGTGTTTATCACTCTTTCGAAATTGTTTAGAATCTTGTTGGTTGAAGCTACGGTTGTATGTCAAGATGCGTTATTTTGACTCTTAATTGTCAGTTTCTGATGTTGCACGAGACCTGAGTGTCTGGGCAACTAGCATTAATTTTTTGGTGGGCTACTTCATAAATGGAGACACTCACAGTTTGAACCCTCTTTTGCAGGTTTTGGTTGAAGATTGTGGGACTTTCTTTGATTTCTGACAGTTTGTTAAGTTTCTGAATGTAGATATTTTGCTTCGACTTCATTAAAGAATGAGCTTATCCAAGAAAGGATTACAAACAAGTGAGACGAAGCTAGGTTCCTCGAGTAAAGCCACCGCATTGAATCCTAATGCGGCGGAATTTGTTCCTTTCTCTCTTAGATCACCGTCCTCTATAAACACCAATAACACTGATGCAACAGCAAGGTTTTTGTCTTCTGGGTCTTCGGGTAAACCAGTTATAAATAGATCAGAATCATCTGTTTCAAATAACTCTGATGATGAAGCCCACCAATTTTGGCGTCGCCAGCTCCCAGATGATATTACTCCCGACTTCAAGTTCACTGGGGATGATGAGTCCCAGGGTCTTGGAGGGCTGTCTTTAGCAGGCTTGTCCTTGCATGATGATAGTGACGCAGTGCGATACTCGGCTGCTGCAGGCAGTGGATATGTGTTGAATGATCTTCAGGAATTAGCTCCTCATCAGCTCAATGGCAATAGTTTTGCTGAAAAGCTCAGATTTGCCAGTTCTCCCTTGGTAGATAATACCCCTTCAGCTGGCTTTCTGTCTATGCCAACCAAGCCTTGGGACAAGCAAGTTGTTAACGATGACCAGCTTTTTGGGAGTAGGGATATTACTTCATATAACGGGGCTTCCAGGAATACTTTCGTAAATGATGTTTTTGCAGAGCATGGTATTGTTGATGATATGGATACAAGTCCTTTAGATTTTTTGGCTTTGCATTTTCCTGGTTTTGCTGCTGATAGTCTTGCCGAAGTGTACTATGCCAATGGATGTGATCTGAGCATGACCATTGAAATGCTCACTCAGCTTGAGGTATATTGAACTTAAAGACAACCTTATCTATGAGGGTTTTGCGTGTACTGTGTTATAGTTCTGCATGTGAAAAGAGATTCTCTCTCCTAAATTTTTTTCTTTGGGATTAATTTACTTATGGGATGGACATGAAGATGAGACAAATTGGTAAAATGGTTGATTGCTAGTATGAACGATTGTTTCTTAAAGAAGCTTACAGAATACAGATTGGTTAAGATGCATTTTGTAAGGTCAAAACATTCTCTCTCTCTCATTCTCTCTCTCACACACACACATGCGCAATGGCACATGCCTGCAGACATGTCTGATATGCATTTGTTTTCTGATCCGACTCATTGTGTAGATGATGGGCAATTGTTAATTTCTAGATTAAATTATGCCATGGATGTCATGGATGATTTGAATTACTTGGATGCCAAACATGGAAGAATCTCTTTTATGCCTTATCTTGGCGAGGGAGAGCTGGCTAATCATTATTTCTTGAGGTAGTCTCGGCTTTAAGTCCTATCCATATCCTTCAGTTCTGAGGCTCGTCCTCTGGGACCGGGTGCTATCCATTTGCTTGAGATGGTTTCAGATATTCTTTAATCTTTTGATGTTTGTTCTTTTGCTCTGTTTACTTTTCTCCATAAGCATTTTGGATATTAGGAGGAACAGTGTATACTCACAAATATTGAGAGTAAGTATGTAGGAACCCTGTGTGATTGAATATATGACCTTCATTTGTTCTATAAGTGCTGCTAAGTTTAGTTCTTTATGCTGAGTGAAACCATGTTGTACTTTTTTTTCCGTGAAATGTAGCTTCAAATTGATGGTGCTTTTACTCCAAACTTGAACTCAAAGACATTTTCGGCTCCAAATCTTAGTGCCATGGACTTTCCTGCACTCTCCTCATCAGAAAGTCAGAGCGTCCAACAAAAATATGCTGGAGATGACGTCCATCAGAGTAGCATGCCTTATCGATCTACTGACAAGGAAAACCTTCTTCTGTTCAAGTCCAATTCTTCCTTTCCATCTAGAGGCGCTATTGATTTTGCTTCAGCAGTTAAGAAAATGCCATCTCAAGATTCCAATATTTGGAAATACGATAGAAATGGTTCAGCCAATTCCAACATTGGTTCCAGTAGAAATTCCCAAGTGTTGGCTGGTGCTTACAATAGTGGGCATGGAAGAGGCATCTATAGTGACAGGTTGCAGAGTCGTGCTTCTGCACGGTCTCCTGTGTGGCTTGAAACTGGAGACGCAGTGGGTAATATTCTTAAGTTTAACAAATGTCATTTGCATTATTTACTAGTGGGACAATTTCCTTCTGCATATATCTATTTGGCTTAACAATTTTGAGATGGCAGCTAATATGTATTCTGAACTGCGGGAAGAAGCTCGTGACCATGCACGATTACGAAATGTGTACCTCGAACAGGTTTGCTTTCAATGATGCTGTTTACTCCTTATCCTAAAGCTCTGATCATAATTTGCATTTGTCCATGAGGACTGTTATTAATCGTCTGCACTTTGTCGAGTGCATCACATCACAACAGCGGTACCAATAGTGCCATGAGTAAATAAGTGACATATATTGTTGGGATCGCAAAAAATTTTGTTTATGTATTCATGAAGATTTTGTCATGCTTACTGAAGGCTGTGATTTATTTAGAAAAAAGAGTGATATGATGGGATTGTGGAATTTGCTGCTCTTACAGATGCAATTCTTTAATTCATTAGTTGAGAGTATCAATCTGAGGTTCTCTTTTACATTCTAAAAGAAACAGTACAAATCTGAGGTGAAATAGAGCTTCATCAAACAGTGCAGAAAGCTGTGTTGTAGTATCTTAGTATTTGTTAGCTTTTTCAAGTTGATACCATTACTAGGTGACATCTCTTTAGGAGCAAATTACAGACTCACACCTTGGCAGAATGTTCCTTTCACATATCTGATGCCTGTGTCTACTGTAGCATATTTGATGCTTGTATTCACTGTAGTCATTGGCTAGGTTGCAAGCAAACATTATCAGCTGTTTCTGCTAATTGCTGAGCTGGTCCCATATAATATTTGATCTGCCCCGAGTTGCTAGTTTTATTCTTTAAGGTGTGTGCACTTCTAGTTTTTGTCTCCAAGGGGTCCCTACCAGTTCTTATGATTCTCTTGCACAATGTAAATCACCTAAAACAGGCTCGACAGGCATACCTCATTGGTAATAAGGCACTAGCGAAAGAGCTAAGTGTGAAAGGGCAATTCCACGGCATGCATATGAAGGCAGCTCATGGAAAAGCTCAGGAGTCGATTTACCGTCAGAGGTATGTAGCACTTAGTTACACTTGCCGGGCATGCGAAGTGACATGCTGCTCTGGTGGTTGATATTCCTGTCATTCTTAATGGTCATGAGATGATCCTCCCTATTCCAATAGGAATTCTTACTTGGTAGATTTGGAATCTGTGTAATTCAACAGCTTCTCTGTAGCAATGCAACTCGGAAGTTGGTCAATTTGCTTGGAAATGGGACAAAAAAAAATCATTTGACGTTGTGAGCATTACGGTGGCTTATTGGTCTTTCTCTCTCCTCTTCCATTGAATGTCTGAAGGAGGGTTTCTTACCACCATTGTAATTCCAATAGTGGCAATATGCATCATCAAAAGGCGAAAATATCGTTTGATTACCAGGCATTTAGGCTTGACTCAGTACACAGAAAGGGCATTTCCTTTGCTTGTAGGGGAAAATTGATGCGAATTATTGACCTTTTTCCTACTTTGAAAGCATAACAACTTTTCTCTTTAGGAATCCCGTTCCCGTGGAGCTGCAGGGTGATGGGAGGGGGAAGGAGCGGATGATAGATCTACATGGTCTTCATGTGAGCGAAGCCATTCATGTGCTGAAGAACGAGTTAAACGCGTTGAGAACTGCAGCTCGGGCAGGAGATCAGCGATTGCAGGTGTATATCTGCGTCGGGACAGGTCATCACACTCGCGGATCCCGCACTCCGGCCCGACTCCCAGTGGCTGTGCAGCGTTATCTGCTCGAAGAAGAGGGCCTCGAATATATTGAGCCGCAACCGGGGCTGCTTCGCGTGGTGATATACTGAGCACCCAGAGGTGCGAGGTATAGGAGGTTTTCTGACATGGCGAACGCCATCAGAGTCATAGTCATTGTAGTCATTCTTGTATCTGTAAATGAGGAGATGGAAGAGAATGTAGTCAAGTTGGAAAAAAAATGGGGGAAAAAACAAAAAGTTTAAAAAAGGAAACACGACGACCTTAATTAAAGACAACAAAAAAACATGGCTGGAGGAGGCAGAAGAAAAGGTGAAAAAAAGAGGAGCTGTACGTAGGCAGGTTGCAAGGATGTTGCATTTTGGTAGCTGGCAGGGAGACTAGGATTAGCCGGTCTTTAGCAACTCTTTCTTTTTGGGTTAATTTTGTACCTTTATTGTATTTCTTTCTTTATATTCCTTTTTTTCTTTATTCTCAGATGTAACTGATAGAATTTCATTTACAAGATAGCTGGAGCTTCCCAAAATCTGTCCTGTCATATCCTGCTGTATGTGTGAGTCCTGAAAGTCCTGCTGCTCGTCCACCGTAGCTCGGCAGCGTACGATTATGTCTTGGTCGCATCTCGGCAGGGATTGTTGGGATGACCATTTGAAGGGTGTGATTACCTTCCCTTCTAAATATCCGAGCCATAAAAGCATGGACTGGGGAGTGCGTTAGACATTGCGACTTGTTTTTCGGTCACTGCTCTGAACGTACAGCGAATCGCAATTGCGAATGGGTTGTCCTCCCGCTGGGTACATTGCAAGTTCTTGGTACTCCTAGAGAAATGAGGGTCACAGATCATAAATGGCCGTTACCTGTGAATTCTTTTCAGTTTTCCTTCCACTGTCACGTTCCTTTCCCTCGTCTCTCTTCGTACATTTAGGGGAATAACGATTCGGAAGTACACCATCAAAGAATTTCCCATTGCGGAACTAATGATTTTCAAATATAATACAACTGCCCAATAAGAGAAAAGGAAAAAAATAGGAAAACGAAATCCACAACAAGATGAGTAATAATAGACAACCGAAATCAGGTATTCCTATCTGGGAAGACAACCTATGAATGTACAACCTTATGCGATTACCCTGCACAGCAAGTCTCTAGCAAGTAAAAGTATTGTCTTATTCATTCCTCTTCAAAATAGAATTTGCGCTAAGCAAGCCGGGGCAGTTCGATCAGCTCAGCAGTATATCTCCCACTTAAATCAAATCCGCTAAGTGCTGACTTTTCACTATACAGGACGCGGTTCAAGATCCGATGCTGTCATTCCTATGCTCTAACCAACAATTCATATACGTTGCTGTTGTTGTCCCCACTGACCCGCTTTAGCATTTCGAAGCTCCTGCGGCTACCCAAGAAGTCGATCCTTTTGAACGCAACAAATCCACAATCAGCAGTTTCTTTACTGCAGTACACTGATCTAAGCCGGTCGGCATGCCTTGAATCTGTGTGAATGGCAACCTCTATTTCCTGAGCTGACATGTTCTCCTGCAAAATGGCATCAGAAACTTCAAACTTATGCCAGATGAACCAACCATCCTATTGTTGCTTTACAAAATCAACATAACGCATGTGGGTGTGTGAAAGATTCAGTGTCAACGGTAACAGGAAAATGGACTTAACGCCCTCGGTACATGTGATGACTGATTATGCCCTCTTCATGCGGATCATACATAAATACTTACCCAATGACGGTGGCCTGATCGTAAGCTGACATGGCCCTACCATATATTTTATTGCAGTCTAGGGAGATAACTAACTCAACCACGAAATAATCAAGGACTCGTATGCCTTTACATTCAAGCAACTAAACTTGGGAAAAAGAAATGTAAAAGCGTACCTGATAAAAGGCATAAATATGATCCAACACCTGAAAGCATGTGAAACCTTTGTCACTGAAGAATGTCCTTGAAGATGGTCCCATTTCAGAAAAGCGGTCAACCGGGAACAGAATAGTGAGAAAGTGGTTTTTGAAAATCAACTCTTTCTTCTCACTGCAACACACAAATATAAATGTGTGATCGAAAGGGCCAACTCACCAATAGTTTTGAGCATTCAGAGCTGAATCAGATTGAATGAAAGACATAACACCAATCTATCCCGACACACCCCTACACACACACACGCACGCACAAAGATCAACCTTTCAGTAAGTGGCCTTGTTAAGTTTGCAAAAGAAGCTTCTGAATCCTTGCCATCGCCTTTTGCATCAAAGAAAGTGCGTTGATGATTCTCATGGCCATCATCAGAACTAAACGAATCCGTATAAATGGAAGCAGTTGAAGTTGGCTCAGATATAGACCAGCAAATGGAATCAAGAAGACTGCTTGGGGTTATCGGCCGTATCGGGGTCTGGCACGTCTGTTAAAATTAAAAAAGAAAAAAGACAAAATCATAATGCATGTTAAGTCGAGACAACCAAGGAAATAACAGTTCTGTCTAATTATGCAAATAAAAAGAATTGACAGAACATCTGTAAAGAGATCTCCAGAGCAATGTAAAATCCAAATTCCATTAATCTAGTTTCCTACAATCACCTATGGTCTCGTCCGAGAGAGCAAATTAGTGTACCCTGAACTTTCTCCTGAACTCTAACCCAATTAAGGATCTGGTTGTTTTAAGGAAAACTATTTCTGGGAAATTGTTTTCAAACTTTCCAGTATTTGGATGACATAAAACTAATCAATGTATGGAAAACGTTTTCCACAGACTGAAAACAACAAGCTTAGATTGGGAGAAAACAACTTCCCCTTCTAGCATAAAGGAAATCATTTTTCCTAAACCAATGAAAAATGAAAACTAACCATTCCTTGAAAATGATTTCCACGGGAAATATTTTTCTTTATCATAAAGTTTTTAATGAAACAAATGCAACATAAATTAACATAAAAAGTTATCTAGCCCTATGCCAACTCAACAAGGTTTCCAAACCATGAAACTCAGAAGTGGCTAAAGATATTAGAAGCTAGAATTGAACAAGATGCGGCCATCTACCTGCATTTTGCGACCACGACGATTTCTCACCCCACTTTTAGCAAAATTTACAATTTTTTGTCTTTCTTCAAGACTGGCTTTACAGCTCAGCCCTTCGGAGACAACGTCATTCTTCTTTGTTTCCTGGAAAAAACAACATCCCCACATCTTAGGATGCAAAAGAATGATAAAAAGCTTCTGAAAAGAGTATTGAAAATACAGTCAGCGTAGGTAAAGGCATGGCACTCTTTAAGACTTCAAAGCAATCGTCTCTGAAAAGTCTTATGCTTTCCGAAAGGAAAGTAATATGCACTTAATGACAACACAAATTTTTCCATTAGAAAGTTCCGTTTTAACATGCCACAACTTTTCATATCACAATACCAGTCTAGTTTCTTGATGCTTCAAGTGGTCTTTTAATTCTTGACATTGCTAGGCCAATTTTAGTTTTTCACAAGACGGGCAGCAATTACAACTGAGGCACAAATAAAGCAAAATATTAGTAGCACTCAGTGGGAAAAGTTGATAAACTTTGTCTGAAAGACTCAAAAAATAGAAAAACTCAGTAGCATTTTGCAAACATGACACTTCTTGGTGTCAATCTCAAGCACAAACTATAATTCTCAACAAGTCAAATGAGATTACCTCCTTCAAAGGACCATTATGATAATTATCAAGCATCGTTCCCAGCTGCCTGGCCAAATCAGCAGATAGGTGAACGAGCCTCTGGAGATGTTGCTCTTTTGCTGTCTTCAAAAGCCACAGTGGCTGAGCCACGAAAAAGTACATTAGATCATAAAACACAAGATTTGCAAGCACAAAAGGTCAAATAACTGGTATATCCATAAAGTCTAAGCATCGAAGTTATTTC
This sequence comes from Corymbia calophylla, assembly GCA_014182845.1. NCBI lineage: Eukaryota > Viridiplantae > Streptophyta > Magnoliopsida > Myrtales > Myrtaceae > Corymbia > Corymbia calophylla. The sequence goes on from CM024695.1 coordinate 4,984,947, forward strand.
TTTTCCCCGAAACATGCATAATTAATCCAAATGTTCAAATGCAATGAAAGAACACTCACGGTGACGAGATTGTTACAATGACCAAGATATCTTTTGATGGAAGTCCCTTCGCAGACAACATGACTCGCATTGCTACCAATGTACCACTTATCTACAACTGAGGCACCTTCTCTAGTAGCTGCATCAATCACCTGTCCAGAATGTAGACATGTTCATATATCATGAGCAGCAAGCAACATATCAAATGAAGAGAAGATTTCTCTATTCCATGAAATTCTAATACAAAGATGAAGAATGGACTTTCAATAATAATTCCTAATTCTAAAATTCTTACAGAGAAACAAAGACAAAAAGTATTGTATTCCCAAAAAATAGCAGAGCTAACCTTGTTCTGTAGTTCAGCCGAAATGTCTGAATCTAAGTAGACAGATTGACCAGATAAAGTCATGGAATCAACACTCCTTTGAGGTTGTCTTCCAGAAGACAAAAGGCGCGATTCTTCAATCCTTTCAAGTTTCTTGGCTTCGTGAATACTAGCAGGAAGACAAGAATTCTCAGCACCAGTAATCCCACGAGCCCGATGCAACTCTTCTATTTTACCACCGTTATCTCCAACACTCTTAACACTGTATAACGTTTCACTCAACCTCACTGCATGATGAAAAAGAACAGATGAAATATTTATTTTAACCACCTTCACTCCACCAATCTATTTGGACAAATTTTGCAGGTATATTCCAAAGACATTGATTAAAACATTAAGTCACTCAAAGACATCTCCTAATACGATGTCAAGATGGATCGGATCATATCTGCAGTGAAACTGATTCAGTTTGAAACTCAAAACTAAACAAAAAGGAGCACATCAGGAAATCCGATCTCTACAGTAATTGGACATCTTAAGTCAGGTGGACTGCATCAAGAGATTAACCACAGGGCAGGTAGTTGATTTATCAGGAGTTTGTTTGCTAAACCTACTTGAGTGCAAGCCTGACAAACAAACTCTTTGTTCTCTTCTTGCCGGGGGTAGATGCCAATGGTCCAACGTATTTGACATAACATCACTGCGTCAAATTGCCTAGACACATATTTTTGTGCATATGTCTGCATTTTGTTTTATTGCATTCAGGAATCACAGCTAGAGAGAAGATGATCAATGGTAAAGAGTCAAGTGATAACTTGAACATAGCTCACCCAGGTACTTTTCTACATGACAGGTTTCCAACATTACATATTGAACAATCTATAAATCTAACTCTCATTAGATACATATGAACGTAAACTCAGGATGAAAAGCAAAGCAGATTTATCGCATGTAGTCTATAAAGTCAAATCCTCATTGCAAATAGACATATCCTATCTGACATATGTGACTGGAATGTATAACACAGAGGTCAGCCTCTGTACCATTCCTCTTGACGCTCTCCACAAACCACCCCAGCGTAACGATGAAGAGACCATTTTTGGGTCCATGCTTCAACGCGTGCTCAAACTTCCGTCCACCAAAACTGTAGCCACCATTAAGGTTCACACAAAAAATGAGGAGATATAATTGTCATGAACACCGCAAAAAGCGGAGGGTACTGGAAAGTTCATCACAGCCAGACATCACCATCAAGTATCCTCATTAATACTGATCTAGTCACCAAATGAAAAAAAATAAAAAAATATTCTAATAAAAAGCTGAAACGAGGTTAAATAAAAGGATATCTGGACGATTAAATGGGTACACTGAGGATGTAAATCGGGGCTATATTTGCCACCCAATCTCTCTGTTGCATCCATGACTTGTTTCCTTGCTTCTGCAGTACACAATAAAGCACATTTGAAAGAGCCACGGATTTGAGGAATAACGCCTAAATCTCAAACAATCAAATTTAATATCAAAAGCCATGAAGCGATGGCTACGAAGCAGAATGATATGAGGGTAGCATCCCAAATGCAGATTGGACATAGTAAAGGAGAATTCACAAGCTCTTACCTTTAGAGAGACCAGTGACACATATCACAAGCCCTGAAAATGGACCACTTGATCGCGCGCTTGGCTGAGACCCGACCGACGATGGAGCAGGAGACATGGTTGGCTCCGACGATTGCATACCTCTAAAAGAAGGTAATGAAGCCGATAGCCCAACCACTAATTTCGAACACCCTTTGCTGCTGATCACCTCCACTCTCCCACTACCCATAATCACCGCCGACGCTCACACTCCTCTCATCTCAAAAAAAAAAAAAAAAAAAAAAAAAAAACCGCTTCGCCGAAACACCCACATCTCTCAACTCCCATTCAATGAGCAAAATGGTCAGACAAAGCACTCCTTTTCATCGCGCGGACACCGAAATGGCTGCCTAATCTCAAAAGGGTCGTCGAAAAAGACGTCCAAGAATCATTCCCCGGGCAGAAATCGATCCCGGGTCACCCGCAAAAACAATCAAAGGTCGTTTGACGATGACCCGGAAACGAAAGCTGAGACAAGTTTCACGAACTGGTCAACTTCAGCGCATGAGGAAACAAAGCTCTGAGGATAAAAAAAAAAGGGGAGAGCGTGAATATGCATTGCTTAAATTCCAGCGAGAAAAGGAGGACGAAGAATCAGACAAACCATGGATTTTGAACAATCTCTCTCTCTCTCTCTCCTCGCTCCCTGTGGTATATGCACAAAAGGGCAGCATATGCATAAAAAGCGGAGATTTTTTTTGAATCTAGCGCTCGGTCATCCCCTCCCCCGTCAGTACCTCTGTGCATTCGAGTGCTCTGGCCTGCTTCGCTTTAATCTTTCGTGCTTTTTCAAGCGCTTTCTCCAAAGGAAAACGGGAATACGCACCGAATTTCAACCGCCAGAGTTGTGGCTCCACGGGATGGTCCTCTGCTTTGCTCTTTACGCATCGCCTTTTTCTCTGGACTCCTCTTCGCTTCGCGTTCGAAAGCTCGTCGAATAAATGGGGCATGTTTTCCCGTGGAATTACGGTTTTGCCACTGCATGTCCACATTCTTGTGTCTTTATTTCCTCTAGGTCCTTGACCTGTCGTCTAGTTCTCACTTCCAGGACCGAGAATTATAAAACTTTGGCAATCTGGCCTGATGTTTTTAGGTCGCATGTTCGCCGACCTGACTGTAGATTCCATTGAGCAAACAGTTTTTCCGAGCAAACCAAGTTTCATAACCCGAAAAAGCCAAACAAAAATTGAAATGCATTCGATTGAATGAATTGCAATGTTGGGATGATAAGCTAGACAATTATGTACTATTGCACAAGAACTATAGAATATATAGGGAAAATGATACGAACGATCTTTGAAATTTGGTAGAAAGTGTAATTTGGTTTATGAACTTTAACATAATGTGCAATGTGATCATTGAATTTTTTAATCTATTTAATATAATCCTTAAAATTTTGGTACATATTCAATACAATTCCCGAACTGTATGAAAATGTTTAATGCAGTCTTTAGTATCAAATTAATAAAAGGTCTATGATGAATATTTTTATACAATTTATGGACTATATTGAACATGTACTAAAAGTTTAGGGACTACATTGAATGTATTAAAAGTTCATGGACTTTGCACATTTGGCTAAAGTGTAGGGATAACATTGAACAAATTAAAAATTTAAAGATCAAATCGCATAATGGGCAAAAATTTAGGGACTGTTTGTGTCATTATCTCGAATATCTATGCCAATATCCAAAAGGTTGAAAGGTTTGTTTTTCTCCATTTCATTTAAGTTAGACCAATTCAGTTTGGCTTCATCCCCAAGAAAGCATAGTTGACAAGGTTTGTTTTTCTCCATTTCATTTAAGGTAGAGCAATTCGGTTCAGCTTCATCCCTAAGAAAGCATTGTCGACGTGCTCGGATTCTCGCCCTCGAATCAAGCAGAGCCAAGCTGGTCTTCAATCTTCCATCCCTATGGCAAGATGCATTGAGATCCGAAATTTGACCGAATGCAACTTCAAGGACCTGCAAATTCAATTAACTTCGCATGGAAGCTTTTGCAGAACGAGAATTGGGGAGGTGAGAACTGAGGGAAGAACGGAAGGCCCCCCGCCCTGCAAGCAAGCTCGAAGTGAGTGGAGGAGGGGAACATGGGCCATGAGGGGCGGTCCACCAAGGACACGGCAAAGGGGCAATTCGGTAAAATCCGGCCAGGTCATTTCCTCCTTTTGCACGGTCAATTAGGACAGGGTGGCGGAGTGGAGGGAGATTTTTGATTTCATGGGGAACACCAACTTTCAATGCCTCATCATCATTTCTTCTTTGGAGGAAGAACAAGATTGGGGAAAGCTACTTGACATTATCTTTTCTCAACTTTGTCTTTTCATGGGTAATGCCAATAAGAACTCACAGCTCACTTTATAAATTCTCTAACCGGTCGACTGTTCTAAGGAATGAACAAGTAGGCATACGATATTATGTTCGATTTTTCATGTTATTGAAATTCTGTAAATCACCAAAGATCTAAGGAGTACTTCATATTTGACTCATCATTTGACTCATCACCCGAATGAGTTTTGATTGGTGTCTCACTTGATCATAACAATACCAGACTTACCTTACTCGGGTCTCAGAAATCACTTGCGAAATGAAGGATATGCAATACGGATTATTTCTTTAACATAAATAAAAAGAGATAATAACATAGATGGATATTGAACTTTTGCCTAGTGTGTGATGTTATTTATGAACTTATAGTTTGTTTAATGCAATTCCTGAACTTTGGACTAATGTGTAATGTCGTCCTGAGATTAATAATTTTTTTTTTGCAAATGTTTAATCTAGTCCCTAAAGTATATTTACAGACAATATTGAATATCTTCATATAATTCAAGGAATGAATTAGATGTGTACCAGAAGCACATACACCTTATTGAACAAATGAAAAGTTTAGGAGCGACATTGCAGATCGAGCCAAATTTTGAGAATCACCAAACAAAAAAAAGTTTAGGGAAGACTATTTATGTCATTTTTCCTTAATAAAGAAAAAGGCATCTAAATTTACTCACCTCACAAAGAAAGAAAAGAGAAAGAGAAAGGCACCTCTTTTTACAAGCCAGACAATAAATGTGCAATCACGGGTCGAATTTTGAACCGGGTGGGGCAACCCTAATTTATATCGCCCCAACTTCCTCATTACCTATCTATATTCACAAAGAAAACCAAACTCAACACCCGGAAATTAGAGAGAAAATCAATTCTGCAGCAAGCAAAATTGGTCAATAAACAGGGAGGAAACTCAATAAATATGATTCGGATGGATTTGATATGCTTGTTCAGAAAACGACCAAGGCAGATGAACGAAAGCAAAGTGCCATCCTCTCCTCAAAAATAGATTCTTTGTCATCTTTAATGGCACGTCCCACTCGACACGACTTGTATAACCAAAAACCACTCGAATTCATCAAACGACGAGACTCATGCGGGACATAACCGTCCTGGGGAGCGTGTAATGCAAGGCGGCTAATCATATTCCGATCTTTACGGCGAGCTCGATAAGACGGATCAATAATTACTTTGGCCCACGAGTCACCTCGGCTTCATCCCTTTCTCTAATGGCGTGATTCGAAAGCATCTAAACCATATTTTCTTATTAATTTTTTCTGGTTTTTTCTTCCTTTTTGGTTGGTGTGTCAATCACTTTTCTCACGCGGGTAGACGTCCCTTTCCATGCAACGTCCTGGCAGCTACTCAGACGTTGACCTGAACAGTTGATTAGTAGTAGTAGCCCTACACAACCCATATAAAGATCATTATCGTTGACTTTCATGTCGACATGTTGGGATGCAATTTAGGACTAGCTCGCCCTACTTGCACCAGATGGTTATGGCGATCGAAGATGATCATTGCTGGAGGAGCAATGCTGAGGTTTACATGCTTGGTTGGTGCAGCAAACTTCTGATATAATAATGCTACAGAAACTGCCAGCGTTTGGGACCTGCTGGAGGCGTGGCGAGTAGTTTATTGAGCTTGCGAAAGGCGGCGCTTTGGAGTCGTGTGGTGGGGACTAGGAATGCCTTTTGCTTCGTTAGAAATTTGGAAGACAGGTAACAAAAATGGTTTAAAGGAGGAGAGACGGATGCACGCGCAGGCACCGAAAGAAGAAGAGTCCGGTGGAGCTGTCAACGTCCAATGACGAAACAGAGGAGGACAAAGTGACGGGTCAGATACAGCGACTTACATAACAACCCAAATCTTCATTCAGTAAGTCGTGATACACACCGCAATCTATCGCTTTGGTGTATAGTTAGAGGTGACTAGGAAGAGAGCTACCGAAAGAGGAGAACAAAGAGATGGGGTTTAGCTGATTTCTGTCATTTCAGGTCGTTGTAGTCTCTTGCATCCATGAGTAGCGGATTTTTGAGTCAATGGTCCCGTGGAGGCCGCAGGATTGTCGATATCATGAAATTACTAGACTGCGCCAAATAACACATTGACCACACCTCAATACTATCTGTTAAAAAGGAGTATACAGTTGAGGCAGGTCATATTTTCTTGACAAGCTGCGAACAAGATTATGGAATATGAACTATGATTGGAAAGTTCAATCTGAGATTCTTATATTACTATCAAAAGCTCATCAGTCAAAACAGGAGGAACTTTTACTAATTTGTACGCATGAAATGCGTGTAGTAGGCAGACAACAAGTCCTCTGGAAGCAGTGGAAACTTACACACAAAATAAGAAAGCTTGATCTGAAACCAGAGCCAGGGAACATTTGTTGTGCAATCAATAATCAAAGAACACATCCCCAGAGAAAACCAAAAATGTGTAGTTTTGCTTAACATAAACCGCAAGAGACCGGGAAAAAAAAAAAAAAACCAATAAATTTTCCCGTCTCTCCCGTTCAGGGGTAGTGGTTCGCAAAGAACGGCCAAATATTCTGTCACACCTGGGCCTTTACTGGGATACGGAGTGTTAACTATTCTGTTACAGGCAGAGGTGCGCCAGAAGAAGAGCAATACCATATGCCAACGCTTGCATTTAACTTCTATCAATCATGCTTCTTGTTACTTGAGAATTTTGCAGTGATGCGAGACTTAAATTTGCATCCAAAGGAGAGAGCTTCCAGGACTATAGCATCGATTTCTTGTTCCTTCTTCTCATACACCAAGAAAGCTATGAAGGCGACAGGAATGCCTGCAGCGAGATTTTAGACAGGCATTACTTTCAATTTGAAGTGAGTCCCAGAGTCAATGCAGCAAGATATGAGGAGTTAGCATATAGTTGCTTTCATGCAAAACACTGAAATGAGAAACATCAAGACAGAAAATTATTTAAATGTCCTGACATGTAGTTGGAGGTTGTTCGTCATAGAATATCCAGGCCATATAGCATTTACATTTTGATGGACTGGAGAGAATCACTCAATTTTCATTTTTCCAGTACAAAAAGAAAAAAACAAGGGACTTTCTTGAGTCCATCCAAGTGGGATTTAAATTGCCTAGTAATTTGGCTCACACTAAAGAGCTTGAGCTGAAAAAGAAAACGAAAAACTGAGCCAAAAAAAGAGTCGTGATTAGAGAGATATAGACAAATAGCCCCATCATATTTGGACTTGTGGCACTTGAAGGCGGTTGATGTCAGGCTATTTCTATTTTTCCCATGTTGACTTAACAGCAATGACAATTGACTTCAACATGTAGTGGCAACACTGGGACATTTCAAAGATGCCCCATTTCATTTTACCCATCAGTATTAGCATCGATTTGACTAGCAAGAGTAAATAAAACAGCAGATTGGACTTTCCAGAATTCCAAGCATGCCATCGGCAGAAAAACTGGAAACAGGAAGAGCGCTGTGCCCAAAATGGCTAGCATTAACAGCTACATCTTGTACATCAAGTACAAACAATCACAGAAGACAACACGAACAATCAATACTAACAACAACCAAGCATTCACAATTTTGAAGGTCTTGTCTCAAACTTCTCTACATTTTCTTCATGATTCTCCCACTCTCTTCAACATAGCATTATAGTCAATTCATTTTCAATAAATAATGACATGTCTAAATAGCATGGCGAATAACAAAAACATTACATTTCCAAATCAACTCAACCAAATTTCCCTCAACTTAATAAAGCATCAGTGCAGTGTCAACATGTCTGACAAAATCAGACTTCTTCACATTAGGTTCATTCATTTATTACACATGGGTAGATAAGTGGCCAGAAGATATACCGATATACCTCTTTGTCCATGTACTTTGTGTGAAGTATGAGTATAGCATGCTCATGCATGGACATATGTACATTGGTATGTGGGCGAGAGAGAGAGAGAGAGAGAGAGAGAGAGAGAGAGAGAGAGATCTAACCTATTGCGAATAAACTCTGCACAGGGATGGCTCCGATGATGCTAACAATTAGAAGTACGCTGATGACCTGTTTCATTTTAAAAGGCAGAGTAGCTCATTAGCAGAAACTAGGTATTGGAACAAGTTTTTCACTCTTAGGAACCATGATGACTATAAAACGAAGAATTGCACTATCAACATTTAAAGCCCCGTGCAGGATCTAGATAAAGCTTCCAGAAATAATTTATTACGAAGATGTGTGGGCGGATGTCTACCAGCTCTGCTATGGATTAGATAATCCTTATCTTCCTTCCTTTTGCAGAGTGCAACATCATGACCCCAGTTGGTGATCAAAAAAAACCCAGTGACTATGAGAAATGAGGAACATTCTTTTTCTAATTGTGTGAGAACTTCATCCATGGTAATGTACTAATATCTTAAAATGTGTCTTTCATTGGGGGACAGGAATTGAATTCAAGCTTCATGCCGAAAAGTAACAAGAAGTCATCACCAATTCCAGCCAGTTTTGCTTGTCGCAAGAGCAATAAAAGAAATTTACAATTAACTATTATTTTTCAGAACTTGATTGTGCTATTGCACAGATGTCACGTGCCCATTCACTTCATTATCTTTAAATGCAAGAGAATAAAAATCACGAGAAGAAACTGGAAGCAAGCAATTAGATAAAATCAGTCAAGAGTTAAAGTACCTTAAGAAAAAGTATCCAGTCATTACCCATGGAGAGGGTAGCCAAAATTTTTACTGCATTATTCCATGATGAGGCCACTGACAAAGCAAAACTCTGAGATTTCTCTTCCGATATATAAAATTTTGATGGGGAGATTTTCTCAATCTTTAACCCCAATCTGCACAAACATAAAATTCCACTAACAGTCAGATTTGGCTTCCCTCAAGTATGACGGTAGGGATCTCCGCACTGTCATATTAAACTAGGCACAGGATTAATCAAATTCTGACATAGAATGATTTTTTTTTTTCCTGTTTTCCTGTGTTGGTGAACTATTGACCTCAAATCACTTCAAAACTTTTAGCTCACAGCATTTCAGTCACTGTTAAATGACTTCAGTAAATCAAGTCATTTTGAAGTAACACACCTGTATATTGTGATCAAGATACATTAATATTACTGCTTTCCGAATGAAAAATGGGCAGAACCAAGAAGCATATACATAAGGTAGAATAATGTGTTCATAGGGTATGAAAAGCAAAGCAGAAATGGCTTACATCTTTCCTGGTAAGATACCATGAACAAACAAGAATATGCACGCCACAAGAAGAAACTTCGAAAGAGCAGTGATGATAGTTGACCCCGAAGCAATAAAGTTGTAGTAGATTGCAGCCAAAACTACTAGAGTGGTTAACGTCATTTTCTTGTCCTTCCAGAGCAATGTGTCAGCAACTGCAAACGATGAAGACTAAAACATATCAACTTGTCGAAACAAGATATTACAGCTGTCTTACACAAGAATGTTCCAAAGGCAATAAGCCTGTAGCAAACAATTACATAATCTAACAGTTTTGACAACCACTATATCAATTCATGACACCAGATCCTCGTGCACAGAGCAATTTTGTCCAAAAAATTGCATCCTTCTAAGAAAAATACCGTAACATTATGCACCAAGGAGAGGCGAAAATCACATAAGGCAAACAAAAGATAAAAGACTGACAAGTACAATGGTAGTTACTATCAGACTTTGTTTCAGCTAAACCAAATGTTAGATTCTATAGCCATCCATCTCACATACACATAGATTGCAATAAAGTTAAACCTCCTGCTCTTAAATCTTTTATCTCAATACATGCATTTTACACCCTTGAATTGGGATGCAGTTTTATGGACTTCCATCACCAAAAACTAAGGAAAAAAAGCTTGGATAAATATTGAACAGATTTTTCCAAACAGATTAACTAAAATGCTACCTTGGATACTCTGTATCTTTTCTCAAACAGCATCCCCTGTCATTAATAAATTTTTCCTCCAGCAATTAGCTGCACACTGCAAAGTCTTTAGCATTTTTTTTTTTTTTTTTTTGGGTCAAAAAGTCTTTGGTATGCTTTAAACAAAACCAAATTAGCACTGCCATTAACTCTCTCATTTATTAATGCATCCTAGATGTTCCTTATCAATCAGTCATATCAAGATCAACATAACCCTTTTACTACTTTTAAGGGTAAAAGAGAGAATTTTAAGCAATAAAAATCAGTAAAAGATATATACTGTGCAATTGACTGCAGCCTAAATATTCTCCATAAGCACCACATACACCAATTGTTCAATAATATATCCAAGCCAACGACAACCAAAAGCACCTAATCTAAGGAAAGGTGAAACCTGGACAGATACAGCCACATACCCCTTCCATTTCCAAGATATATGGATGCTTTAGATGGCCCTTCTCTTCTAGCCTGTTGGGCAGCCCTGAGGTGTGTGTATGACTCTATTGTTCGCTTTATACCCTCCTGCAAGAGATCTATGAGTCCAGTCACATCACACAAGTAAACAACCTGATGTATGTACCAGAGAAAAGCACTCCAAAACTTCGTAATGCATAGAAGTTCACTTCATCGTCTACGATGCATGAAAATTAATGCAGTTGAGATACTAGGAAATTATTGGTCTATTCTCAAGTAAGTTATCCTGTTGTATCGACATGATATGTTTATTAAAACTACAATAGGAAATTCAGTACGTAAATGGACAAGATCTGACTTATTTAAACTTGGTACAATGGCTCTTCGCATCTTCATCATGCAACAAATAGAGGACAGTTTAAGAAGTGATAAAACTACCATATGCCACTAAAACAGTGCCTTAGTTAAAGTAAATGCAATCGACTCTTAACCTATCTGATAGAAGAATGAAAACCTGAAGAGGTACAATGGGTGTGTAGCCAAGTTGATCCTTTGCTTTCAAACTGTTAAATGATCTGCTGCAGGAGAGGAGTCTAATGCGTGAGGGTGTGAAATTTGGAATCGGCATCCCGTACTGGCCCAAAAGTTTATAAGTTAACTCCACCATATGTGCGATTGGCATTATGGCAGCAGCAGGAATCTTTATCCGTGGCCTGCAAATCATTACAGGCTCTGAAAAACTAGTATAATGTAAAATTTACATTAGATTTGAAGTCAAAATTAAAAACCAACGGACAACAGAGAACAGTTGTTTGCTGTTTCTTTCAACTTAGATTGGTAGGAGACCTGTGACATTAAGTTCTTAACCTTAATTGCCTCAAAGACAACCTGCACTAAAATGTGAGACACAAGAGAAGCAGTGGAAATATTCTGAACAACGAGATCAATAAAATGCTACTAGGTTTGCTTGAAAGCATTTCCAGTGAACAAATCCTTTTTAGAAGTTAGAAGAGTAGAACCTAGAGAATCATGTAAGCAGCAAGCTCCTGATTCATATAAGGTTGAAGACATGATATCAATTAGCATTCTTGATAACAGTTAACCATTAATTGAACTAATCAGTCCATGAGAAGCAAAAATAAAAACAATAAGTTTGCACAAGTATTTCACAAAAAATAATGGACTCACAGTTTAAAATGGTATCCTTGACCCAATTTTTAAATTATGACTAGCTTGTAAATTTAGGATATGCACTGGATTCTAGATTTGATGTTTCATGTGTCACATCAGCAGCGTCATTATTACAGGTGACGTCAAGAAACTTGGAACAATCTACATCACAACTCTCAATCTGGGCTTCTGTTAGAGCTGCAAGACTTGTTTTCTCCAAAATCACAGTATGAAGGATGGTTGCAACCTCTTTTACCAAGAAACAACAAGAAGTTTCTGTAAACTTCAGCAAGGAAAAATCTTAGGAAAGAATGAGAGAAATAAAAAAAAAGTACCTTTCATAGCCAAGACCTTCAAGAATTAATGAGACAAATTCCCAAAACTTGATTGGCTCCATATTAGTTATAAAATACGCCTGCAGAAACCAATTCTTTCATTTAGAAAATGCCCAAATCAGAATCATCTCCTAGCTAGAGACAGCTTGTATATTATCCAGTACGACTGCTGTGTCACCTGATGACTTCAAAAAGAAGGTAATGCAGGTATATCCTTGGGAAACAGATTTCTCAATTTCCTCTATTACAATAATCGAATCAGCAACTAAACTCTATCTCAACATTGCCATAGCCAAGAATAACAGCCATGGCTTTAAGAGAAGTGCAAGCATTTGCTTAGCTAAAAGGACACTCAGTTTGCATGCACCTGTTACCAACTAATAATCGAGAACAGTCTACCAATGCAAGCAGCAGGATCTGGAAATAAAAACCCTTGGTGCATTTGAGACGCAACCATTCCAATGCAGGTCCACAATACATAGTCCAAATCCTGGTATTTTCTTTTCTTTTCTTGTCTTTAACATGAGAGACTATTTCAAGATGAATTTTGATGAGAAGCAGTTTGAATTGATTCAGGCTCAGCCAATTAACAAAAGCATTTCAGCCAGAAATATGCAAAATATAGAGAAGATTAAATGCACCTGCCCTGAAGCCTTTTCTGATACATCACCTCCCGATGCTAGAGCTCTTTCAGCACAAATATGGGCATGAGCTACATTTTCAACATAAGTGAAGTCGTATAGATTGTTGCCATCACCTATAATGAACTGGTCATTTATAAAACAAGCAAATAAGTATGTAAAGAAATAACACAGTTCATAATCAGCTGGTTGTAATACATTTCTAAAGCAATTACATCAGTTTCTGCACATATCCTTTTAGTATTCAGCAGACAGAAACACTATAAAACTTTTGCAAGAGTCGAACATGAAGAAAGATTAAGCATAGAGGCCAGAGATGAGACCACAGAGAGGGCAACACTAAGAACACTAGCGATTAAAAGTTTGTGGTAAACAGAGGGCGATATTGCAAATAAACCAGGGGAACTGCCAGGAAAGCTTTCTTAAGAAAGTAACGGGACTGACAGTGCTAATGATGGACTGGAGGTATAATGAGACAAAATAGAGGATGACATAGTAGTTTTATCGCCATGACATCACGTTTAAAATACTAAAGCAAGTTTAGCATGACTCGAATTCTTTTGTTCAGCCATGTCTGGAATGCAACATAAAGATAAACAAATTACCTTTAATTTTCCCGCTCTAGCAGCATCCACTAAAGATGGAACCAACAACCTATCACCAGGACCAAAAATGCTGCTAGGACGTATGCAGCATGTCAGGAGCCCATCCCTACCATTCGACTTAATCACCAAGGCTTCTCCTTCAGCTTTAGTCGCTGAATATGAATCATTGTGCTAAAAGTTCAAAAAGTATGTATTCAAAGTCAAACGATGATATAAAAGGCAAATGCTAGCTAAAGTTCTACATATAGACACATGCATAAGATGGTATGTACATACATACTACATGCTACTTTTGTTCTAGATACTCATGTTAGAAATCAAACTACTTTCCTTCATGCAATAAAAAGTATAGCCAAGCATTTACTTTGCGATAGGGTATTTTTCAATACTTTGAACTTCTGACCAGGTTAATACCGTTCGTGGATAAGGCAGCGATTCATCCCCATTGAGTATACCATGGACTCCATCAAACACAACACTGGGGGAGCTAGTATAAATAAGTCTCTTTACTTTCACCTCGGCGCATGCATCAATCACATTCTTCGTTCCTAAGAGTTCGAAAGAAAGTAAAGATAAGAACCTCATTACAAAATTAAAATCCAGGAGAAAAACAAACCGTATAAGATGGGCCAAATTACCTTGCACGTTGACTGAGTAATGGAGCTGCTGGTTATTGATTGATGAATTTGGAGCAGCCATGTGGAAGACCACCTCAGCTCCTTCAAATGCTGTGGAACAAAATGAGACAGCTTACATAACCGAAAGGGAACAAAATTATTTTCTTGATTAAATCTCTCAAGCTTCAAACCCGTCAAACACTATAGATTATCCCACACTATGAGCAAATCCACAGGCGATTTCATATAACAATGAGTAAGCAAACAGAAGCAACAGTATTAAACATATTGATATGAAGACAGAAAAGTTGCAACCTTTCAGCACTTGGGCCTTGTCTCGGAGATCGACACACACGTATTGAGCGCGGCCCGACCTTAAAGCCTCCCCGAGGGTCCCGTTCTCTTCGGACGGCTCGAGCTCGATCTTCGACCCCAAATCAGCGACGCGGACCGAAAACATCTCGTACTTGATGATCATCTCCACCAAATGCCGCGCCGCAAAGCCTCTCCCGCCGGTCACCACGCACCATCTCTCCTCCCCAGCCATTCTCCTGCAATGCCCTTCACTGCACACGCACACGCACGCTAACCGCTCAGATTTTGCCGTCGGAGGCTTCTTTCAGAAATTGCCCACCACGTGCTAACTAAAACTACTAGCAGAACAGGAAGCTAAAAAAGCACGACTGCCCATTTCTCTAGGGACAGCGTCGGCACCGGTGGAGCTCGGCGGTGCGGAGACAATGCAGGAAACGATCGAATGAGAAGTGAAAATCGGAACTTGACGAATCTAACACTTCGTTTCCACATTGCCGGGATTCGATCGCGCTTACCTTTCGGGGCGGAAGCGGTGGTCGAGATGGGATTGGATCCAGAAGCTGAGGACGTCGAGAAGATCGAACGAGCGTATGGAGTGAGCGTGCGACAATTCGGGAGTCGATGGATATACGACGAACGTCAGATGCAATCGCGCACGGGAGAGAGAGA
The DNA here is from genome assembly GCA_014182845.1 of Corymbia calophylla. NCBI lineage: Eukaryota > Viridiplantae > Streptophyta > Magnoliopsida > Myrtales > Myrtaceae > Corymbia > Corymbia calophylla. Next base: position 4,999,966 of record CM024695.1, read on the forward strand.
GAGAGAAGAAGCGGGTCCCACTTGTTGTCTTTTATTGGCTGCGGAATCGGGCGGTCCGGTCGGACATGGCAGAGTCTCTGTATCTATATTCGTCTTCTCCGTCACCCTGCACGCCTGTCGCTGGCCATTGGTCGGAGCCGCAGATTCCCTCGGATTCGGATCGGAGGTTTTTTCCGGGTCGGGAAACTTCTAACCGGCTCGACGGACCCGACCACCGTTTAGGCGGGCTTTGGGAAATGTTGGGTTTGGGCTTAAAGCCCTTCAAGATCAAAACGAACAGCATTCAGGGTGGGAGGGAAAAAAATAATATTTTTTAAATTTGGAAAAAAAATATTTCGGGCAATTTTAAATAGGTTTTGCTAGTATAATTATCTTTGGGGTTAAAGAGTGGCCCCATAATAATTTACAATCATTTTTATTTGATTTTTTGTAGTTTAGAATATACCGTTATTCTCACAATACATAAAAAATTCTCATATGAAACAAATTCATTTTAAATAGGGATGTTAATATCTAGGGGAAATTACACAAAAGCCTCATGAATTTTCAAGGTGCTGCATGTTTGTCCTTGAACTTTTGACAAATTATGCAAAATGCCCTAAAATACATAACAAGAGACAAAATAAAAAAAAATTGAAGAATTTGTGATGGTAGTTTTGGAATAAGAAAATTAGTTTTAGCATTTAGCTAAATGCTGAAGCCCAATGCTAATAGGTACTAGCATTGGGCTTTCAACCTTCCTAACATTGGTCCTTCAAAACAGTTGTCAAATGGTTCATTTATAATGAAGGGTAAATGACACGATAGATCCATGAACTTTAATCTAATATGTAATGTGGTCTCTGAATTTTTAATTTGTTCAATGTAATTCTAGAACTTTAACCTAATGCATAATGTCGTTCTTGAACTTGTGATCTATTTAACTTGGTCCTTGATTTTTAGTACATGTTTAATTTAATTTCTAAATTATATGAAAATGTTCAATATTGTTTTGAACTTGAATTAATAAAATGCTAGTATTAAACAATTTAGAGACTAAATTGATTATGTACCAAAAGTCCAGAGATCATATCAAACAAATTAAAAATTTAAAGATGATATTGCACATTGAGATGAATTTGGAAACTACTTTGCATACTGGGTTGAAGTTTACGAATCATTAGCGTTATTTTTCCTAAAATGAAAGTAGTTGTGATGTGACGTGTTGCAACTCATGCGTTTGGCCATGTGTTTGCACGTATGCAATCGGAAGTTCGTCTAAATTATTGGATTAACTAGGATGAGTGCATGCACTCCTAATAATGCAACCTATACATGAATATGATCGGTTGATCTGCCGTGCTTACTCTACCTTGATCCGATGATATTTTCTAACTTGAAAATACTCAAAAAGTTTTCATTGTTGTAGTACCCCTAAACCCAGCAATGTCGTCCGTTGATATTTTTGCTCAACTTGAAAATGCTCACAAAGTTTTCATTGTCGTAATACCCGGAAACCCAGCGATGTCGTGCTGCGAGATCGCCGGTTTCTGGTGCCCTAGTCTTCAACAGATTCATGCACACCAAATGCATGTCTTCAACCTCTTTCTAGTTCCTAGCACCTAACCAGACCAAAGTCACATATAAGTTCATGATTCGGTGTACTTTCTTTCATCTTCGATCAGAAGTGATTCCCAACGTTTGACGTTTCCGAAACCTTTTGGCCATCACTATGTCATCGCCCAAACCCCTAATGATCTTCACCCTCTCTTTGCTCTTGCTTCTTGCAGGTCCACACCGAACCGATGCGCGCCTCCAGCACGGATCGGTTGCTACTGTCATTGCCAAGCGCGACGCCTCCGATCAGAGCCTGACCCAACTGCTGGTGGCTCGGGACGTCATCACCTTGAGCATCGGCGGGGTCAAGAACACGAAGAAATTCGTCGAAATGATCCCGAAGCTCAAAAGCGTCCAACAGACCCTGAACTCGGACCCATCGAAGCTGCTCGGCTGCGTGGACAGCCTGTCTGATAACCTGAGCAATCTCGAAAGCGTACTCAAGAGGCTAAGGCATCTCAAGGACCCATATGTCGCTTACGACACGCGCGAATTGCGTAGGGTTGAGGGCCGGATCATGGGCATCTCGGGCGCTTGCCGCTACGCATTGAAGGATGCAAATGGAGTCGTAACTCAGATGATGAATAGCAATCTCGTGGACATTGCTATGCTCATCGACAGCGTCAAACGCGCCATTTTCGGCGTTACAGAAAAGGGGGCAAGAAATCCTTAACAACCATGCTATCTTCATGCTCTTGATCACATATAATTACGTCAAACTTTGCGCCTAACACAAAATAAATCTGCTTCTAATGTAAAAGACTCGTTACGGAGTGCCAAAATGCAGAAGCTAAGTTTTTCTTCGTGGAGAAATAAATTATGACGACCTAATCGGATCCAGCTTTCGTCAGAATCGCCCCATTTTTCATAATCATGCATATAAAACTTGGTGACAGACATATATTCATTAATGTCCAATGCGAAAATGTCAAAATGCAATCGCCGCGTTCATTGAGGAAGTCATTCCAACCGCTCAGACCGAACAAATGAAGTCAAAGTCCGTGTTGCAGATGATTCAGTACGTCAGACATATGCGCATCGATGCAGAGCTTCACGTTTTCAGTCATCATATCTAACCTCATTCAAAGCTGCACGACATCTCTGCGAAGTTAAACACATGGAGGCATCATCTCACGGTCATCTCATCGTATGAGAAATATAAAGATTAAGTTGACTCGGTAGTTCCGGTCCGTTCGAGTATAGTTTTTTTTCTTGATGTGGAGAACAGTTGTTACAAATCGTTTTCCCACGAAAATTCAGGGAGATTATACAATTTTGTCTCCATCATTGATGGTTCTTCTGGGGAGGGTTAGATAGAGAGCAATGAGCAGGGAGTTTCTCGGTTGACTCTCTTGAGGACAACGAATAAAAGACGTCGCTCGTGTTTGCCGTCTTAGATTCTGACATCCCACTGCATAACAATCTTGACTTGTTCATAATCCCCAAACGTATAAAAAGAATAAAGAAAAAAGAAGAAGAGAGTGATTAGGTTGACTTTAACGCTAAGTTTGTTCCATTAATAATGTTGCAAACACGAGCGACTTCTTCTCTAGGGTCTCCAAGTTGCAGTTTCTTGAGGATCGACTCCATTTCAGATCAACCCTAGCTTTGTCTCTAGGCTCTCAGACATTTTGCAACGTCAGCTCTCCAAAATTTAACAATCCACAGATGGGAAATCCTTTGGTATGCATAGATGCATCAGCTAGTTCGAGACACGGAAGAATTCTTAGGTGCATTAGGTTGAGATTAGCCCGGCTCAGAGCGTGCACACGATTATCTTAGCCTGCCTATCATATAAATCGTCTTCCTTAAAGATATATGACGATGTCGGATCTGGTTAGACTCGAGTAGAGAGTCAGACTTCCTTTGAAAGACACCATTGCATCGAGCCGAGATCGACTGGCCAAATGTTTTGCACGAATGGGGGAGCCGATTAGACGACTATGCCCACGAACAACAAGTCTTAGCCACGAGCGATAGGAAAATCTAATCAAGAATTGCTTTGATTTGGGGTTTCAAATTCAAGTAGATCTTCTCATGATCATGCAGTCATCTGATGAAGGTCTAGCTTTGTTCGAGCCTTGTAGTAACGAGGACCGTCCAAGGGTTTCGAGCCTTGAGTTAATTTATGGTGCTAAGTTGAAATGAGGATACGCACATAGTCAAGATAAAAACTAATAAACAAACAAGTTGTGATTAAATTATTTCTACGTTCTTCCCTCACTTCCAAACTAGGTTGGCGGAAAAAAAGCCGAGTCTAGTCAAGAACTGCTTTACTTCGGAGTTTCGACCATTAATAGGTTTGGTCGTGATCGTAGAAAGTCTCACCTGATCTAGCTAGTTGGCGTCATCGCCTATGTAATGTCAAAGGATTTCCCGCCTATAGATTTAAGATGGTACGAAAAGATTTGAGTCTTGACTCGAAATGTCTTATACCCTTGTAAATTATTCGAAAAGTTTAGTATGTAATTGAAAGAAGGCACGAGTTTACCATTAGTTAAGATCACCGAAAACCCCATAGACAAGCAATACGAAATCAAGTGTTGCTGGGAAAGATATTTTATGCGAATAGATGGAAATAGCTTGTCGAGATTGTCAATCTTTCACACGACCAATGTACGATGTAATAACTTATATGAACAATGCAATCGATTAATATGATACTATGAGCTATCCAATTATCATTAACCTAATAACTTTCCCAATATAATCAATGGTTAAAATTATGAAAAACTCTAAATTGGTACATTAATGACAAATTTACCCAAAACTAATTTTTTTTATCACCAAAAACTCTAAATTAATACACCTATGGTAAATTTACCCTTTATTAGTTCACGTAAAATATTACTATCAAATTGCTGAGTTTGGTGATATGTGACAATTGGCGAGCATACCATTTTGCGTTTTTTACTCTTTGTTTGTTATAGGTGCTAATTTGCGGTTTTTCATGGTATTAATATAATATAACGGAAACTAATGAAGAGTAAATTTGTTACAATTGTACCGGTTTAGGATTTTTTATGATCAAAAAATTAGTTTATGATAAATTTGTCACGAATGTACGAGTTTGGAGTTTTTAGTGATAAAAAAATTAGTTTATGATAGATTTATTACAAGTATACCAATTTATAGTTTTTTGTGATATTAACCTTAATATAATCAAATGCTTTTAGTATGTAAGCTATGCAGGAATAATAATCTTAATGAAGGAACTAATTTAACAAAGGAAGCTAATAATAACCCCGACCTCAATTCATGGCTTGTTGGAGAATCGTGGGTTCACAGCAAAGCGAAATTGAAGTCGACTTCATGCATGACGTTAGTCCTTTTGTGAGAAAGTTCAGTTTGACTGCATTATTTATTTTAATATGTTGATACTCGCACGTCTCGTTTCAAATCAAATATTTTTCTTCCTCAACAAGGAAGGAATACCCCTATATTTTCTGTTCCAAAGTTTAGATGAAATAGTTTAAAGCTTACTCAAGGTTCAGCGGGAATAATAATATCAGTGAGGAAACTAATTTGAAAAGAGATGGCCAAAAAAAAGGAGAAAAGGGTCTTTCCATCTATAGTGCACAGCAGACCACAGTGGCTGCGATTTCAGCACAACTATGACCATATGGGCGGCGAAGATCAGCATGCTTTAGTGGAAGACCTGAAGATACAAGACAAATCGTTCGTCTTTGCTTTATCCAGGGTATGAGTGACAGATGTCTCTTTCATTGAGAATCTTAGTCCACATCCAAAAGCAAAGTGACCTTCGGCTGGTGGACAGACATGACGTTCGGCGTGCACTTCCCTCGCTTAAAAGTTTAAGTAGTTAGAAAACGACTCGGGAAGTATTTCGCATCTTGATAATCCTCCTTGTACGAAGGTGAACCGATCAAAAAAAAGAAAAAGCCTCGAAAGCTTGAACCCTACACACATATAAATTGTGGGTGGAAGAGTTGTCAAATCACATTTTTTATAATTAAACGGAACCAGACTCAGTCCTTTTAGTTATGATACCGGTTTCAAGTTGAGTATGTGGTCACGTTTGTTCTTAAAAACTTAAACTGCTGGAGATTAATGCGTAATATGTACTATACCTTCAAACAGGTCATGTGTATTCCATGAAGTATTTAAAGAGTTTGTGACATATTGGAAGTTAAGCAACGTATTGGCTACAAGGATTACTCTTAAGCCCTTAAGCCCTCTCCTATGATATTGGTATGGTAAACAAAACTTGTCACACTGAAAGAAAAAGATACAATGATTGTATAAAAAGCATTGTGCATCGTATTATTGGTATGAACCTTTGCTCGGTTTAAAATAGCAGAAAAGCAGTGCACAATAAGGGTCCGTTTCTTCAAAGGAAAACTGTTTTGGGGAAATTATTTTCTGATTATTTGGGATATGGATGAAGAAAAGGCAATCAATCTACGAAACAACAAGCTTAGATTAGGGAAAAATGACTTCTCATTCCCGCAATAAGAAAGTCTGTTTTTTCACTGAAAATCATTTTCATGAAAAACTATTAGTCTTCACTGGTTTGATGGTCTAGAGAAAAAATGATTTCCCCTCTTGCCAGAATGAGAAGCCATTCACCTTCAATTTGAACCCGTTGCTTTCGGCTCCATGGAAAACAATTTTCTGTAATCGACTAGTTCGTCACCATCCAATCACCAGAAAGTCGAAAAAAACAATTCCCCGAAAACAATTTTTCTCCAAACAAGCGGACCCTCCATGACACCAGTCACAGAATGATGTACTCGCAACCCCCATTTTCCCCCCATGGAGGCTCGCTCCCTTCTGGGAATACCGGCGGCGACGAAGAACATCGTTGCTTAGAAAGCCTTTTGGTCAGCTCACGATACATCGTAGTCACAGAAAGGACCATAGGATCCTGTTCTGTTCTTGATTCCGAGCTAAATACATGCACATGCACGCACCAACGCCCTCCGCACACCGAGCTGGCCACGTGCACCCATCGATTTCATCCCCTCCTTCCATCAAATTTCCCTCTATCTTCCCAGATGCTCCCTTCAGCTCTGGCAGGACAGGGAAAAAAGGGGTCCGATGTCGCCCTTGGTGTCCTATCTCCTAGCAATAGAAGTTTCGCTAATGAACAAAAAAGTGGCACGCTCTAGCTGGACGACTTGCTGTCGAACTCCGAGAAATTAGGGATGCAATCGAGTCAAGCTACTTAAGTACTGTTTGAGCTGAATAAGATTGATTCTCGAGTTCAATCAACTATCTGAGTGGATGTCTCTCGTTGAATTGCATGGAGGTAGAGCTCAAAGTGCATTTTGAGTCGAGCAAGTTGCTAGTGAGCCTAATTACTAATTTGTGAGTGCAATTAACATGTATCCTATTCTTCACGCTTCCAAGCTCGAGTCGAGTTATTGAGCTCCAATTCGAGTTGAACTTGAGCCATGTACCGAGATTTAATTTTGGTCAATCGACCTTACTAGAGCCCTCTTGAGTTATCCTATGGGAGGAATCATTAAGCAATAAGAGGCATGGAAAAAAGGTACGATGTTGCCATGCAATTATAATATCTCGGATAAATTGCAACCGTCGCATGCTTTTCGAATGTGCCAGAAGAACAATCTCGGTCTTCTCTCAGTTTGGAGAGAACTTAATCTAATGAGCCGGTCAATTGGGAAGAGCAAGAAACGGACCGACGCATTTAAAATTTATCCAGGAGTCAAATGCAACACACTAGAGAGAGATACACGAGTCGCAACACCATTGCTATACCGTTCCCTAACTACCAAAAGCATGTTAATAAATGAATACTAAGATCTGAATTTTTTTATTAATACGTTGACCCATGACCGAGAAACACGCCTCACGCTGGGAAGATCACGTTGCGGTCAAACTATAGTTATGGCTACGTATGAGAACACAAGATTTCAAACTGGTCATGTCCTAACTAACCTATAGAATATGTCGGTAAACTATAGTATATTGCGATGATAAATCGGTATTGTCTACGGATCGTGTATCATGACCGTGCGTTCTTGCTGCTCGAGCAATCAATCAATCTTTTCAAAGAGTTTGAAGGGCGTCATTTCGAGGAAAATGGGCAAAAGAAGACTGCCCTTTAAGTTAAGTACTGAGTTCAGAATAATTTTATTTGATTATTATAATGATATCCTTGGAAACCAACCAAGAAAATGTCAATCGGTCATCCTACAAACTCTATAAATAGAGCCCTCGTTCCATGGTTTCAAAGCACACACGAGAAAAACAATCCCGATCGTGAGCTTTTTAATCTATATTTCAAACCTTCCCTAATCGTTGTGATCCTGTACTAGCCTTTTGTGTCGATATGTCTGGCGATCACGAGCAAACCCTCGTTAGAACGTCCCGAATCGGCATCATCGGCGCCGGGATCAGCGGCATCGCCGCTGCTAAGGAGCTCTCGAGCTACGACCCGATCATTTTCGAGGCCACTGGCTCGATTGGTGGCGTCTGGAAGCACTGCTCCTTCGCCTCGACGAAGCTGCAGACGCCGAGGTGCGACTTCGAGTTCTCGGACTACCCGTGGCCCGAGAGGGACAACGCCAGCTTCCCGTCCCACGTCGAGATACTGGACTACCTGCATGGCTTCGCCGTGCACTTCGACGTGCTGAAGTACGTGCAGTTCAACTCTAGGGTCGTGGAGATCCGCTACGTCGGTGAGCATGCGACGCCGGCTTTGCCCCGCCGTGATCCCGGAATGCCGAACTCCAGCGAGTACGGCTCGCTGCTGAAAGGCCAACCCGTCTGGGAAGTTGCTGTGGAGACTGGCCCTTCAGGAACTCTTCAGGTTCTGCTACCAAAACTTTTCTCGACAGCAATCCTTCTTTCGCCGTGCATTTTTACGCGATCTTAGATCTTGTAATCTTATTCATTGCAGTGGTATGCCTTCGAGTTCATCGTGATGTGCATTGGGAAGTACGGCGACGTTCCGAGAATGCCGGTCTTCCCCCGGAACAGGGGCCAAGAAGTGTTCCGAGGCGAGGTCCTGCACACCCTGGATTATGCGAGGCTCGACGAAGCCGGCGCAAAGAACCTACTCAAAGGGAAGAAGGTGGCCGTCGTCGGCTACAAGAAATCTGCCATCGATCTTGCCGTGGAGTGCGCTGAGGCCAACCAAGGTATGATCATTTAGACCGATTTTTACAAAAAAATCCAGTTTTCCTTTATTGGGTTTTCGAATTATTACCTCTTTAAAAATGAAAGTTTGAATTTCCTCTTTAAGAATAAAATGATTTTTAAATTCTTAAATGACTTTTCATGAATATAAGAATTGAGTTTCCCTCCCTACGTAAGGACATGTTTCCAGTACATATGCGTACCCGCACCGGGTTAGAATTGTTAAGTCAAGATGAGTGCAGCAAAGCCAAGAAACGATAATCATGGTGACGAACGATTTGATTTGATCGATGATTATTCTTGACGCTGACTTTGTAAGCTGACGAGTGACACTTACTGAACAGAAAAGTTGACTCGTTGACCGCACGTTCTGTCCTTTCCTTTTCTCTCTCTTTTTTAGGTTTTGTGCTCCTCTCTCTATCTTTCTTTTTAAAGGTGGCCCATACTTTTCCTCCCACCAAGACAGACATGTACCTTCACGATAGATTCATAGTATATTTTGGGCAGCAAAAGGACAATGAACAGAATTAAAAATTTATGACTCAAAATATATCATTATTCTCACATTAGTTGAAGGATTATTATACTGGCAGAAACCATTTATTTTAAGTCTATATTTTCCAGAGTGCAAATTCTTGATGTAAACAGGTCCAAAAAGGGCAAAGACGGAGACAAGGACACGGGGACAAGATGAGATGGAACAATCAAAAGAATTATAAGGAACCCAAGTTTAATCTCAGTACGAAAAAATACACTAAATAAACTCATCTTAGAGAAACCTCGATTGTAATTTTCGATTACTATTGTTGTTGTTGTTGTGGTTGATTCTATATTGAAGTGTTAACCTTAGGCTGACCTTCGATTTTATGTGAACAAAAAAATGTTAGGGCCTGATGGACAACCATGCACGATGGTGATAAGGACTCTGCATTGGACAGTCCCTTCGTACTGGATATGGGGACTCCCGTTCTTCCTGTTCTATTCGACAAGGTCCTCTCAGTTCCTCCATGAAAAGCCCGACCAAAGCTTGCTCTGGACCCTCCTGTGCCCTCTTCTCTCTCCTATGGTAAGCCTGATCTCCTGCTCACCGATCGCATCGAAGCATGTCGCCAACAAAAATCACAGTTTCAAAGAACGATGTGGCGCGACTAAAAACACTTTTGTCCTCTCTTTCTTTCGGTTTTGACAGAGGCGGGCGATCTCAAAGTTCATCGAGTCGTACTTGGTGTGGAAGCTGCCGCTGGTGAAGTACGGGCTGAAACCGGACCACCCATTCGAGGAGGACTATGCATCTTGCCAGATGGCGATACTGCCCGAGAACTTCTTCTCGGAGGCCGACAAGGGCAAGATCCTGTTCAAGCGGGCTCCGTCGAGGTGGTGGTTCTGGAGCAAAGGGATCGAGTTCGAGGACGGGTCCAAGCTGGAGGCGGACGTGGTGATCCTGGCCACTGGTTACGACGGCAAGCAAAAGCTCCAGTCCGTGTTGCCTGAGCCTTTCAGGAGCTTGGTCGTGGACTCTTCTGGGGTCATGCCCCTCTACAGGTAATTCACAAACCGGCATCTAGCATCGATGGTTTGAAATGCGCCCGTTAAATCACATGGATCTCACTAAAACAAGGTATATTCAACGACCGTGATCAACTCGGTCGACATGATCGATTGTAAGTGCACGAAATGTAATTGCATGCCTCATGATTAAGACTATAAACCCAGTTAACTCCACCAAAGAAAAGGTCACACCGATAAATTTTACTACATATGATGAAGGTGAGTAACGGACTGCCTACCTAGTACCCCGGTTACGGTGACTTGGGCGTAATTCGACGTCGAGGCTGAAAGCCCTTGCTTGGGGCCCGTTAAGCTTTGACGGTCCCAATGGGCTGCCACCAGACCGTGATCTGGTCCAGTTGCTATTTCCTACCAGGGCCTTTATGGTTCAAATTTCCCATCCTGGACAAGATTCTGACTCTGATCTTTTCGGCTGCAACAGGGGCACGATCCACCCCATGATCCCGAACATGGCCTTCGTGGGATACATCGAGAGCGTGTCGAACCTCCACACGGCAGAGCTGCGGTGCAAGTGGCTGGCTCAGCTGGTCAATGACAAGTTCAAGCTGCCCCCGGTCCAGGCCATGATCAGGCAGGTGACCCAAGAGATGGAGGTGATGAAGAGGGCCACCAGGTTCTACAAGAGGCATTGCATCTCCACCTTCAGCATCAACCACAGCGACGAGCTCTGCCGGGAGATGGGCTGGAGCCCCTGGAGGAAGAGCAACTGGCTGTCCGAGGCCTTCAGCCCCTACAGCAGCCAGGACTATGCAGACCAGAAGGTGAACGAGAAAAATGACTGAGCAGAGAAGCAATGGAGGAGGGTTTGATATACTAGTGGAGATTAGGACAGATGAATAAGGGCAGATGGAAAATGGGATCGGTTTGCTATATGAGTTCTTGTTTTGACCATTGGAGGTCTCGTGCATACCTCTACTATCTGTGATAGTTTGCTTCATATGTGGAATATTAAGTGGGAGTGATATTAGTTAACAGATTATACATATGGACATGTTTGTTGTGAAAAATATATTCAGTTTTCATTCTAGAATTTGACCCACTTGCCTGAGATTTCGTAGAAATCGAGTGTTCTGTCTACTAAAACCACAATTTGAATGAGATAAACAAAATTTGGAAACAACCCATGTGAGGTATATGAAATGTCTGATCTAGTTATATGGCAGAGTGATATTTCTAGTTACAACAATGTTAATTATTTGAAAGGAAAAAAAATGTGTATTGAAAATCTTAAAACTTATCATGAAAGTATAATTGAGTCTTAAAACTTTTACAAATGTAACAATTCTCAAAACTTGTCACGAAAGTACAATTGATTCATAAAACTTTCAAAAAGTGCGATTAAATCCTAAAACTTTTAAGAAGTGCAATAATGTCCTAAAACTTATCAAGTTGGTGCAATCCGATTCTAAAATTTTTTAGTATTTTCCGTTTGTCAAGTTAGACAGAATTAATTGAAGTACTTTATTACACCAATTTAGCTAATTTTAGGATTTGATTGCATTTTCTTAAAATTTTAGGACTTAATTGCACTTTCGTGATAAATTTTAGGATTTCCAATATTCTTATCCTAAAAACAAGAAATTGAAACAAATGAAAAGGCCAAAAAAGAAATCCCAACTAAGCAACATGTTGAACTTTTTCCTGTCACATTTTTCCCGAGAAAAAAAAAGGTGAATTGAAGGAAGGACGGAAGTAAAAAACGATTTACAAGATTCTTGGGCTCATTACAATTAATGAGAAGTTTGTGATGTCCCTGCATGCCTCCATTTGGCCGCAATTCTGCAATGAAATTTTTTATTGATAGAAGAGAGCAACAACCACTTGTAAGCCAGCAAGCTCTGCTTATTCAAGAGAGAAAAATCAGGGGACAATAGGCACAAAAAAAAAAAAAATTGATCTGTTGAAAGAGCATAACCACCATCCTTTCTTTTCCCTTTTTTTTTTTTTTTTGGTGGCTTTTTTGGGGCATCAGATCTGATTTGTTGTCTGCTGTGCACCAAATCTCCATTGTTGTGCATGTAGCTAAATGGGAACACTGGCAACTAGGAAATTATTAGTACTTAAAAGTCAAATTGGCCTGCTGAAGTTGGTCATTTTAATTGGCAAAAAGAGAAAATCGAAAAGAAAAAATTCACATGAATTTAGACAATCGCATATTTTTGCGTTCACAATTTATTAAAAGACTCAAGATTTTCTAACGTCGGATAAAATTAAAGCATGAGCAGTAGGATGCTATCCCAAACACCAGAAGACTTGACAATTTCGAGAGTTGTACATTGATCTCACAATGTAGGAATGCCTGTTGTAGTCTGATTATCTTATATAATATATGGTGTGAATGCAAAATCTTGCAAAATACAATGCAACTTGTCAATTGCACTTCATCATGCTGTGAATCTCTAGAGTTAAGCAGCATCCAATATCCTCAAAAGCTCTGGCACACCGCATAAATCCATCTAGGCAGCATTTATCAATATTTCCCGTTCCTCATCTCGTTTCTATTTTATTCATTTCCTTATTTTTTTTTTTCCTTTCTTCCTCATTTTCCCCCTTTCGTTTTCATTATTAGGTGGGTGAAATACGTCTAGCAGAATCAATGCCCAAGGGTAAGTTTTTAATATGAAATCCAGCTGTGGAACAAAAGAATCTCACAATGTACGGAATGATGACGTGGAATCACTCATCTGGTCGATAAGAAAAGGAAAAAAATTATATGTACTATATGAAATATATGTATACATATTAAAACTACAAAAATTTCCCAATAATTGGAACCTAGACAGAGGAAAGAGCACATTCACTTCCATCCCTGGAAGTTAATTTTTTCCTCTGGTGGCTTGCCAACTTCAGCTTTCTTCTGCAAGCCTTATTAATGTGGGGGGAGTAGGGGAAAGGGTTCTAAGAAACAGACTACAAAGTACAAAAGAAGCAACTTGATCCTCAGAAAAATCTGCATCTGCAAGAAGCAAAGATTTGATTGACCAAAAAAAAAATCAATCTTTGTCACGACAGCCACTCCCCATCAATTCCTTCAATTTCTCCTATGTCCATGCTGTTCCATCAACACAGATAAGAAAGGACAGAAATGAGTTAGCACAGAATCGAAGCTAGAATCAGATGGAAATGAACTTATACAATCAGAATACTAAGCTAATTGAGTAACATATCACCACCCATCACTGTTTATATGGGCCAGTTTTGATCTTCAAGACAAGGACAGTAAACTCCTATAGAGAATACTTGTTCTTCAAAGTTTAAGAGAACTTTGTAATTGGTCCTTCCACGAATACAATCTACTTCATTCTTGACTAACCATGCCATATAAATTGCTTAATGTTATAAGAAGTGGGAGTCTACTTTCCTAGCTGAATTGCATCAATTTAATTACAGTTTCCTGAGAAAATTATCAGTTTGCGCACTTAAAGCTCAACAGTGATGGTGAATAAACAAAGCTGATCCCAACCCTCAGACAAAAGGACTGCCAGAGAAAGGTATATGTATGTACTTAGCTTCTTACTTCTTTTAAAGATTTTGTAAAAAACTGTGGACTCTTACCAAGGTAAGGCGGGATCCTGGTAATAGTCCTCTGAGAAGCAATCATTGAGATGTTGCTGCAAGCAATTCTCATTTGAACTCAACCAGGAAGGGAACTCCATGACCTCATCAAAGGGTTGGTACCCATCATCCTCAGGCTTCACTTCAGGTCCAATGTCCAAATCCTTCAAGCACTTGAACCACCAGGCTGACGTGACCAGGTTCATGGCATCATTCCACTCCATCTGGTGCTGCTCCCCAATTGACCTGATCTCTGCTATCTCCTCATCGGCCACCACCTGATGCAACCCTCCACCACCACTAGGTGACCCTGACTCAGTGGCCTCGGCCAAAGCCACCATGGGAGGCCCCTCAGAAGAAGAAGCCCCCACCAAAGGAGGAGCCTCCTCTGCAGCAACAGACAAGGGAGGAGAGGAAGATGATGATGGAGATGAGGCTGCATAGATGGATGATGGGTTGTTACCATTGTGGTAAAGATTGGTCTCCACGAAGTTGTCAAAATCATGGAAATTCAGATTGAGCCCTAAGGGTTGGTTTGGGAGGGTGAAGTTCAGGCTCTCAGCAGCAGGTAAAGGGGAAATTGGAGAAATTGGCCAAGAGGAAAAAGGGTTTGGGGGAGGTGGTGGAGGATATGAGAAAGAGGGGTATGCAAGATTTCCCGCATAATTTGAGGAGAAGGCATGGCTTGATGAATGGCTAATCTTTTGGTACATCCTGGGCACTATGTTTCCTTCTTCAGGGCATGGTTGAGGTTGCGGATGAATTGGTGGCAGTGGCGGTGGTGGCGGTGATTGCTGCTGCTGAAGCTGATCTTTTTCCTGTTGTAGCTGTTTCTCTTGGGCTTGTTTCATAGCTGCTCTGTGGAATTTCAGTGCGGTGACAATCTCTCTCCTAGCCTCAGCCATATTCAGGAGCCTTTCTTGGTAAGGCCTACTGGTATGGAGTCTCCTCCGGACCTGCTTTTTGTGGGGTGGTGGAGGTTGCTGAGATTGTTGTTGGGTTTCACTGAAAGCCTCTTGAAATTTGGCTAAGCTTTGGGGAGAGAAACCATCGCTGTCAACAGATTCTGGATCCTGTTGTGAGCTCATGGGATCCTTGGTTCTTGATGAGGTCAATTGTTTCACCAAGCTACGGATATAAGCACCAGAAAGATGAGCCTCCTCCTTGAGCTTGCAGGGCTTATTGTCTATTTCCATCGCCTCCCTGGTCTCTTGTTTTGAAGATCTACCCATAATATGCCTTTTTGGGTGTGTTTTGATTCCTCAGCGGAGGTGGAAAGGTAATACAGAGAAACGGTGGTTAAGGAGAATCATGATGGGTTTCTTTTTTCTTACACTCTGAAAGACAAAGTACGCTGTGGAGAGAGAGAGAGAGAGAGAAGGCAGAAGCTGATCCTGAGATGTCCTAAAGGAGGGTCTCATGGACGTGTGATATAAATAGCTTGGGCCAGTCTAGATTTTTTATACTTTCTTGGACTTTTCCCTATTTTGGCAAACACGTTGGTTACCATTTTATTAGCAGCTGTAACAAATGGGCGGTTAGGAAGGGTCTTATTGTTCCTTAAGTACCCTCACTCTTTCACCAACATCTTGGGAAAACACTAGCTTCTTTACCTCAGAAAAGGTTTACCCCACAAAAGAGAAAACATACAAGAGGGTAAACACCACCTAACCAACTCAACGCTTTTCAAAAAGAAAAGAAAATGAGCGAAAAGAAAATGACTGATGGCTCATTTTGCAGTCCCGTAGCTTTTAGTGCTGAAATATGCAGTGTTATGCTGTGCCATGATTGTGCCAACTAGAGGTGTTCGCAAGCATATACTCTTTCAGTGCAAGAATATATCCCAAGCTATTGAAAAGAAAGTATCTGAAATTATAGAGCTATTTTTGCCAACATAAAGCTAAGGTGTTAAAGCCCTCAAATCCAAGGTTCCAACAATCACCTTGGCTACCGAGATGCCAGGACCGGTGAAGTGTCGCCAAACACCTCGTTGTACTGCCTAATAAATTCAAAAGCAGCAAATGAGCTACACATATTCGTCTACAAATCTGTCCTAATGCCAAACTCCATTCACCAATATATGCAGAAGAGATATGCAGAAGCTTCCTCAAGAATGCATATTTTTCTTAAGTGTATGAAAGACAATTGATGCATGGAAAACAGACAACGCAATGGATGTTGGCCCAAGATCATCTGACTGAAGCATCAAAACCAAGCACCCAAGTCCTGGTAATCCCAGAAAGGTAGTGCTCTTTATGCAAAGGTGACGACCCTTTGATTCCTAGGTTGTTGGTACACCTTAAAGTCGGATTCTCGGGTTGATGGGGGAGCAGGGTTACTTTCAGTACCATGGGTGAATCTTCGTTTGTAAGTTTCTATTCCCACAGTGATTTTCTTTTTCTCACTCTAAAAAGGGTATTTTGGGGCATGAAACAAGGGTGGGCATGCTGAGATTTCGGCTTGAAAATACCAGTCTCCAAAAGGACGTAAGCAAAAGCCCAGAAAGACTGACAGAAGAATCTCCCTTACTGTTGTAACCTTCTCTATTATTTTCTTTTCATTTAAATGACTCTGGGGAAAATTTTCTTCTTTTTTTTTTTTTTTCCTTTTTCTCTGTTTGAAGAAATCCTCTAAAGATGATTTAAGTCTGTTCCAGAAACAAAGAATTTGGTCCTTTTCAAAAGACAGCATGTTAAAAGACAGAAATGCTCCATACCAGTCTCTCTCTTCCCTTTGATAACTTTTTTCCCTTTTTCTTTCGCATCTTTCTCTACATATTTTGTTTTTTAATGGACGATCCTATTCTCTAGACTCTAATTGGAGGAAGCAGAGGCAAGGCTTCTGTCTTTTAGCAGAGCTTCCAGACAGCAACAGTAATGACAATTAAAGGCCAAAGAGAGGAAAAATTACCGCTGAAATGAAGCATGCACCCTATAAATGGGAAAGGCAGAGTAACACTGAAAAAAAAAAAAAAAAAATGAATCACAAGAAAATGGTTCATCAAACTTGTTGCAAGAGTGAATTTAGTGTTCAAAGGGAGTATATCATTAGATCAGCAAAAAAGAAATATCAATTTCCAGAACAAAACTAAACTAAACTCTGATTTGTCAACTGTCCATTCCATCCGATTGAAGCAAGTCAAATTTTTCCATGGAGAGAGAGAGAGAGAGATTATTAGGTTAGAAAGCATTCTGCCCTAAGAGGGTAATTTAAGGTTTTTTACAATTACATCAACAAAGGCAAGGCAATGTATCAGAGTATCAATCAAATCGTTGTCAGGCAAACGAAATTTTCCCAACAGCATTACTGAAAAGAGCCAGTTTTCTTACTGTTTGTGACATTTGCCAACTCTGAAACCCCTGCTCCATGAAGCTTTTAGCAGCTGCCCTCAATGTCCAATAGGAAGCCAAGACACTGGCACTTCCCTTCATCAGCAGAAAATTAAAATATTAGCAAATTCTGCACTTGAGAAATTGACCAATAGCTTAATAGTAGTCATAATGTAGTCCGGAGGTGGAATTGTATATTCTTGAACAGGAAATGTAAGTGCTCTGTGCTACAATAAAACTAGTAAAATTAAGACATGCCTAATGGACCAATTTGGCTCAATACTTTACATGATCAACCTCAAGCTCCCCATCTGCCTCCCAGACCAGTAAGCCAGTTTTTTTTTACAGCAAATAATGTCAACACGAACAGCGGAAATCCAGCTCAGATCAAGACACACAACCATACTACAAGTGATTGAGCTGGCATCTCTGAAGTGAGTATAGAAAAATTGTTGGTACGATAAGTTGAAATAATTTTTCCTATAGTAGATAAGCAAGGAATCCCCAATAGTGCAGCTGTGAATTTGCAATCCTTGTTTGCCAGCAAAAATCTTTGATGGCATTCGCATTTTCCTCACAAGAAATGGACTGACTTAAGAATACCCTAAAAGAAACATTGAGCATCACACTCAATCTCCCTCCTTCCTCCAACAAGAAGTATCCTAAAAGATGCACCGATCAAAATTTGTCCAACTCTCGCGACCACAAGATTCAAACTCTAAATACACTTCAAAACAGTTTTATTTAGCATATCAAAACCTTCTGAGGCAGTAAAATTAGAGCCTCCTATTGTTCTGCCCTTAGCCATAAATCTTCTGAGTATCATAAAGGGCGAGTATTTATTTCCTTCAATGTCTCAGCCTAGACACTTGCACTCTTTCCTTGCAAGACACGAAGCTTTTGGCTTCCTCTCCAGCATCTCGCCATCTGTTAATAATAGCGAGTGAATCCCGAACTTACTTCCCTTTGCCCAACTAATGTAAAATAGTCAATGTGGTCCTTGCATTGACAGCTTGATTCTTGCTGAGACCCACCCTTCTGATCCAATTTCAATGTCCTGGCTTCCACTGCTACAGTCTAACCGTTCCCATTATCGCCAAGAACAAATTTTTTTTACTTGGGGCTACTTTTTTCCACTTACCCATTTGTTTGTTTAACATAACCAATTGAAATTAAGCACCAAAAGGATTTCCAGTATCAAGAAATGACAATCACTCAATCAAGAAGTAAATCTAAGCTTGTTTTTTTCCCTCGTGACGGGTAAATTGGAGCTTGAGCAGGAACCAAAAAATCATGAAATTCCAAAAGCTCATGATACGTATAAAACACAAGAAACCAATCATAAGGCCGCAAAAAAATGAAATTATTATGCAGGGGGGAAGAAACCGAGGAGTATAATGGAAACACAACGACATCTAACAGAAACAAGTAGCATGAGTTGCAGGATGAGAAACGCGAGAGGAAAAATAAATAATTTATGCGAGGGAATAGTACAAAAATTAATATTTTTAAAGGAGAAAAGAGAATTGCAGCACAGAGAAGGAAGAGGAGGACTCAGCTGTTTGGGTTTTCTGCTTGTGGATAAAGATGGATGGCTTCTTTCTTCAGAGAGAGAGACAGAGAGACAGAGAGACAGAGAGAGAGGGCGGGAAGAGAGAGAAGTATCGACCAATCGGGTTCAAGCGCAGGTGACTCTCCTTGATTAATAAGATGACTTTGACGAATCACTCTTGCCCATCCACCGCCTCCCCAACAAACAGTCAAATCTCTCTCTCTCTCTGCGGTCAGAAAAAGAAGTGATTTTTCGTATACCCTTTTATCCATTTTGCAGCAGGGGGAAAGTATTTAAGAGAAAAAAGCATAGATGGAGCTCGCCCGGTCTTGGGGAGGAAGATGCATTGATTACTCGACTGCTGATGCATGAATCAGGCTGAGACTCAGACTGAGGCACAGAGAGAGAGAGACTGCAAAGTTCGGCACCTTTGCATTCATGCTTCCCCTCTTATTCCCACAAGTGGGATCATCGGGAGTCGAAGTGATTTGGATGTTACTGTTAGAACTCGTTTCGTTTGAAGCCCGATTACCATCAGCACCATATTCCAATGCAGAAATTCTCAGATGCATATTGCACTGTACTTTCAGCTATTTGTAATCTCTTTCCAATGCCCCGAAGCTTGTATATTCACTTAACATTCCTAAAACACATGTAATTATCCCGTATGGATCATGGTGTAGATCGAACTAACTACAACTTGGAACACTTTGCTCGATTAGTAGACTCGCGAGAGCTTGTTTGAAATGAATGACATTTCATAGGCTACAAATAAATTTAGTTTTCCATACTTTCTGCTTTTCCTTTTTCTTCCACTATTTTCTGCATCTAATTTCATGTATATATTGAATTTGAAGGCCTTTTACCCACAGCAAAGTTGAAAAATAATTGGTTTTCCACACAAACGGTTTCAACGAAGATACTAACTGGGATACATAGCAAGAACATAACACTTCACAGTATTCTTAAACTATGAACTCAAGCCTGCAATTCAATATAAAAACATAACATATAAAGCCCGTTTGTTTGAAGGAAAATTATTTTTAGGAAATTACTTTTTGATTTTTTTGGTTGGGTGACAAAAAATTAATCAATTAATGGAAAATGTTGTCCATTGACTAAAAACAAGTTTAAATTAGGAGAAAAAGACTTTCACTTCTGGCAAGAAAAATCACTTTTATTAAACCACAATAAAAATGATAATAATTTATTTACTTGAAAATGAACAAAGCACCATAAAATGAACAAGTCACAAAGTCAATTTGGAAATGCACCTTCCAATTGAGTCACAATTAGAATCTTTTTCTTGGAACATACTTGCCGATCACACCTTTAGGAATAAAAATTATCGTGATTTGCTTTCACACTATTTCATGCGGCAAAAAGTCACCTTTCTACTTCGAGAAATGACGGGGTTTACAATATACATCCGAGTTGTCTAATTTTCTTTTCCTTTCTTGTTTATCCAACAAAATATAATGTATTCACAGATACACTGAGGATGATAAATTTGCAAATTTTAAAATTATTGCTACCAGGCGTCACTCTATTTTCTTTTTCTTTTTCTTTTTTAGGAGGCAAATTCCGTTACGCCGGTTCATAAAATATAAGATGCATAATAAGGTGAGGGCCAAAAACGCTGTACAAAATGACGGACCTGATGTGACCGGTCATAATCGGACGGCCACGTTTCGCCCACTAGGAGGGTGCTGATAGTGCTGACACGTGGGAAGGCTTGAAGGCTCCAATCACAAGGAGCTCTCCACGTGGAGTGGGAATCAAGGCAAAAGGACGAAAAAGTAATTTTACGTCCAATCTGTCGAATATATCTTGCTCATTATTTGTCTGCTGCCATTCTTTTTTAGCTTTTACAGCTGGAGTCTGAATGGACCAATTTGACCCTTCCGCATCCACACATCTATGTCCGTACATTTAAGTCGAGAGCGTCATTTACCTCGGTTCTTTTTTTGTGTTTACCTTTCCAAATTACCATTTCATAAAGAGTTAAAAGCTATTCACTACTCTCTTTTTATCGAGGAGAAAAATATTATATTGATATACCTATGATAAATTTATCATAAATTAATTTTTAATCATTAAAAACTTTGAATCGGTACATCAGTAATAAATTTACTCCAAATGACCACAAAAACATTTAAATTGATTTACTACCATAGAATGACTATAATCTATACTCACAAACTTGACTACAAAAACTTCAACACGATTTACTTGTAATAAATTTACCAAAAATTTTTTTTTTCATTAAAAAGCTTAGATTATAGAAATCAATTTTTCTTAATTATAGTGATAAATATAAGCTTTCAAAAGATCCGTTAAATTGAATTAATATTATAAAAATCAATAAATGAATTAATACTATAAAAAATCAAAAATAAAACCCTAAATGGTATACCAATCAATTACACATGTCATCTATTTCAACAATTTAATAATAAAATTTAAAAAAACTAATAAAAAATCAATTTATCACAAGTGTATTATTTAGAAGTAAATTTGTCAAAGGTGTACTAGTTTGAGTTTTTTATGATAAAAACAAGTTTTGGATAAATTTGTCACAATTACACCAGTTTAGGATTTTTCATAGTATTAACATTTTTATCAAATAACCATTCCCATTCCCATTTGTTTAATAGCTATCCATTAGGGTTAATTATCGAAAAAAAAATTAAATCTATTGTAATTGTATCAATTCGGTTATAAATTTTTTTTATTAGTTCAATCCTAAATTTTTTTGCATTTATGTTAATTCAGTCCATTTTGCAAATTTTGGCCGAGCAGCACTAACATGGACAACGGCCATCTTACATGGTACTAGAGTGAACAATTTTTAATAATATTTTTATAATATTTTTATAATTTTCAAATTAGTTATTTATTTTTCTTTGCTTTTTTTCTTTCCTTTACCTTCTTCCTTTAGCCAACCTCACCACACAAGACAGCTAATATTTATATTAGCGCTAGTCAGCCAAATATTATCAAATAAACTAAACTGGCATAGATGCAAAATGTTTAGGAATTCATTAGCAAAATAATAATAATTTATGACCGAATCGATACAATTACAATAAGTTTATGGCTGTTTTGGTAATTTTCGTCTATCCATTACGACAGATCCATTATATTCATTAAAATGGTCCATTTATCTTTCGTACATAATATACTTGCAATCGCACTCATGCTTAGGGAAAATCAATGATCTACGCACATGCATAGATTAATCGACACTATTCAAAAGAGCACGAGTTACTCTTATCTCACAAATCAATTGAAATCGAGAGCAATGATAGAGAACCAAGCCTTGAATCTAATCGATGTAAATAGAAAAATCTCATACCCAGTGGTCACAGATGCCCCAGGTGAAACTTGTGTTTTATTAACCTCCACACGATGGACCACTCCTCATCACCTCAATGTGAATGTATTTATGGTTATTTGAATGGAAAAGAGACAAGGAGGGCGGGCCAGGGAAGTCAACTATATGGGCTCCATAAATTCACGGGCAAAAGCTAAGAAAACCCACCCCAGAAAAATTCTTAGGTAAAAGAACCATCTCGTTGACCACGGCCAAATGGCAAACATTCCAAGTCGAAGTTTTCTTCCTCATCTCTCTCCTTTTTTTTTTTTTTTTTTTTTTTTTCTAAATAAATTCTGGATTGATCTAAGACTTGACGTCATGCTTATGTAAATTTGGGATTCGGACCCACTTTTGGGAGTTCTTCCATTGCAAAGGGAAAATTTATACCACCGAATCCTTCCCCACGCATTGAATCTAGAATGACCCGGGCGATTTCATCTTGTAAAAATGAGCCATCAGCTGTAAGAGGCCCATCAAATCCTCCCATGGCTCCGATGGGTTGGGTCCGTTTCGCGCCGAGTCTAGACCAGATCTTCGCCGCACCATATAGCAGCAATCGTATATGTAGATTGAGATCGATATCGAGTCTTGTCGATTCGGACCTCAGGAATATTTTCAAATTTGGGCCAGCTCATGTGCGAGTCAAATCAGTCGGGCTCGTCTTGGAAAACCTCCGGGGATGTGATGTTATCCTGTGGTGCACGTCAAATTTTAAAAAGTTTAAAACCATGAAAACACATGAGTCATTCGACCATTCAAAACTTGTATATTTTGTTCCCCATGTAACATCTAAGGTCAAAATGAGGATGGCTAGATATGCATAGGGATAAAGAAGTTATCCAAAAGCCATTAAATTTCGCCAGGCATCTAGATTGAGACCAGGGGGTCGAAATTTATAGTAGTTTCAACTTTGGGGGTAAAATCTTTCTGTGGCATTTGACCCCTAATTTGTGCTTTCTGCCATTGAAGTCAATGTTGATCCGATTGCCACTCTCCAATTTCACAACAATCTCTCTCTCTCCCCCTATTTTCTTTTGGTGGCAATAAATAGGGAAAAAAATTCAATTTCGATAATTAATTGAAGATGAAAGTGGGGGGGCGGCCTCAGATGATGCAGCCCCTCTAAATGGAACCAAACCCCACAGAGCGAATGGTCACTTTCCGCTATAAGTGGGGGTGGCGGCGGGACCATTCTTTATTTTCTTTTCCTTTTTCGCCATTATTTTATATTATTTTTATTTTTCGAATTTCTAGCAAAAGGGTTTGGACCATCTTGGTTTTTCAATCTGCCCCCAACAAAATTCCAACAAATGCTCTTGTTGTGTCCCTCTGTAGAAGTTATGGCGAAGAGGGGCGTTTTTTTAATTTTTTGGGGGTTTGTGGCTTTTGATTGACAAGTTGCCACCAATGAAAACCAGCTAAGACCAATCCCTTGGTGCAAATTATATAGGAAGGGGACTTGCCGTTGCCACCACCCAACCAACCCCCACACCCCTTTTAGGCCCACTAATGGTGACTATGGATGCACCTAGATGTGCTCTCATGTCTTCTTTTTCTTTGTGCATATATTCAGTGTGGAAAATGAACTTATAGAAGATTATCGTGTACGAGATGTGCCCGGCACTCGCTTCCTTCTTGTCGGAATCGAAGTATTGTCGATTCTGGTGATCTACAGAATAGGGAGAATGGAAAGGGAGGAGGGGGCAAAGTAACAGATTTGGGCGAACCTGGATAGGGGCTTTACGGCCCTCGACTAGTGGCCGGCGAGCTCTAGTGAGCCTTGCTAGCCATAGTGGAAAAAGAAAAAATATAAGAAGGAAAAGAGAAGAAAAAAGGAAAAATTAATAAAGAAATTCTAAAAAATAAAAAATTGTCTTGGTAAGCGTCAGCTATGCCACGTAAGATGGCCAACACTTCCATTAGCAATTTTTTCCTTCAACTGGTTAGATGGAATCAATCGATATCAAAATAAAAAGGTTTAGGACTAAATTGATCCATTTAAAACGTTTATAATTAAATTAGTATCGATGCAAAAAATTTATAATTTTTTTTGGATACTTTTCCCAAAAAGGGGTAGGCCTCAGGAAGAGTGACATCTCTTTGTATAGCCATTCGAGAGTAATTTATTTGTGAATCTTCCAGTCACGGCATGGGATGAATTTGCAGCTGACCAAATCAGATTAGATAATCTAGTCCAATGCATTGAATGAATCAATTATACCATTCGACCATTTTATAGATGATGCGCGTGCCCATTAGAACAAAAGAGAACGACATTTGGGGTCAATCGATGGGGATTCGATCCATCTAATATTTTTGATTTTGAGGGTGTTTGCTTCCAATATATGAGTATTCAAAATCCAATCTGAATGAGAGGTCAAGGGACCAAAGAACTTAAAAAATACAACTTGACGAAACCCTAATGACCAAGGAACAAAATTACGTCACGTATCAAATATATATACTTTAAATATTGTACATACGTACACATATACATTGAATCGATATCGGTCCAGCTTGTTGGTAGGTGAGGCACGCATGAGGGGGAATACGTCATGGACGATGCAGGCAAAACCCTGGGCTCTCTCTTTCCGTCGACGCGTCCCTATTCGACAAAGAGACGACACAGCCTCCTCAGCCTCATCGACAACCCCACTCTCGTCAGCCGAAATCGAAAGACCCTTTTGGATCCTCGTCACTCTTCATATCCGCAACATTCGCGACGGGACGGATCGTGTGTTTTTTGCCTAGTGCGTGCGGAGCATACGATGATTTCGGATCGTGTAGGTACGAGTTCATGCTTGCATCGAGAGAACTCGAATGTAACACGGACAGAGCACGCTCTCGAGCTCGGCTCATGTGTATCCCGGCATGAAGCGACATCAAACAAGAATTGTGGTGATGCCGCGACGTCTGCATGAAAAATGTCGCGATTGTTCTTGCTATGTTTTCCGGTCTAGGGTTGGAAAGTGGTTGAATATTCTCGCGGTGATGTGAACTGAGTTCAGTTACATGGCTCGAGACACCAAGGGAAAAGTGACGATGGGCTTTGCTGTTCGACCCCAATGGACGATCAAATACCATCTGACCAGGCGATGTTCTCACCTTTAGCCCAAGACTATATTAGCGCCTGCATTTTCTATTTCTGAAAAATGACACAAGTAGTTCATAAATTTGGATACAATGTGTACAATGTCGTCTCTAAACTTTTAATTTTTCAATAAGGTCCATAAACTTTGATCCAACATACAATGTCTTCCATTTTCTTTTAATTTGTTTGATGTGATCCTTAAACTTTTAAATATTTTCATATAGTTTATAGATTACATTAAATATTAATCAATAGTCAGGGACCGCATCGAATAGATTAAAAGTCTAGGGACAATATTATACACACTGGGTCAAATTTCAGGAACCGCATTGCATATTAAACCAAAGTTCATGGACCATAATCCTATTATCCCTGTTATTTTCTACCCACACATCTCCTCAAATTCACCGAGCTTCCAGGCTCAAAAAAAAGTTTCAGCTTGATAGTAATGCCAATGTGGCCAAGTACTGTGGAAAAGAAGAACAAGAACATCAAGTTCTTCAGAGTCATATGTTCAGAAATAACACTTCAGCACTAGCCAACTCTAATTAATTTTCACAAGTGTACTTTGTCTTTGAATTTACATTAACTGGTATCTGCTGCTTCTTTTGTTTGGGGGGGTGGGGAATCGTTTCCTCGCTTCCAAATGAATTTCTCAGACAGAACATCAGCCTGACTTCCAACGATTGGCTTCTGCTTGATGGATGAATGAGCCCAGAGCAGATCCATAGATGACTTAAGAACAAGTCAGCATGCAGGAAATTTTTCGAAAAATTGAACAAAAGGCGAAATGCTGCTTCAACTGGAGGGCAAATGATCATAGTTCAACATAAGTACAGGTGAATGCCATCCTCTGTTTGTCATAATCCCTAAAACCACTCTTACAAGTACCCAATCTCCTTAGCTATCTCTGTCATACAGTAAGCTTCCCAATGTTTTCACAGCGAGGGGAACTCCTTGATATTTGGCAACGATTTCATTCCCAATCTCCTTGAGATCAGGATGTAGTTTCTCTGTTCTTACTTTGATCACCCCTTTCTTGAATAAAGACATGGAAGTCTTCATGAGAAAGGCCTTTGAGTTAGTATGCTGGAAAAGAAGCCATCTCATCTTGCCACCCATGTTGCCATACTGCTTGTTGACGTGCTTCATGAAAACTTCACACTGAATTTCATACAACAAGTCCTCGCCATTGTATAGCACATCTTTAAGTTGGCCTAACCAAAGTCTTAGCCAATGGTTTTCTACCTGTTTGCTGTCAGCAACCAAGAGCACTGCCTTAATTGTGCTCAAGGTATGCTCGAGCTTCCTGGAGGGCGAGAGAGCACTAGCTGCACCAGCACTCTCTCATGATGCCGAGAGATGAACGATGTGGCTATGTTTGATCAGAGGAAACAAGGAGTGGGGATGTACTTGAGAGAACGTTTCCTAATAAAAGAAGGAATGCTTTCTTAGAAAGACAATTCAGCTGCAAAACTACATTAAAAAATAATGCCAGACATGTAGAATGACAAGACAGACTGATTCAGCTTAAATATTATCTACTTATTAAAATAATCATTCGCAGTTTGTCGGTAATTCATGAACTATTTTGATAAATTAATTACTGTTTCCCTAATACTACTTTTAGTGTATTTGTTCTGACCCAGTCCCTTCTGGTTACTGCACAAACGTCAGCCCAGCAAATCCTTGTTAGTCCATATTCAATAGTTAATCACCAATGGTCATCGATCTGACCAAACTTCGGTGTTATCGACTGCGTAACGTGTAAATAGGTTATTTGTCAAACGTAGTTATCATCTTTATCATAGGCAAAACGCTTGCTATAATATAATTCATTGCAGTTTTTCATGCCATTGCAGAGTGCTGGACTTCATTGATTGAAGAAAGAGTGATGCTAGGGATATGCTTCAGCCTATTCCTTCTGGAAGAAATCCAGCCTTGAGCAAAAAAACAAATGGATGTATGAACTTGGAATAAAAATAAATTGATATTAGCCTAGCAATCTTTTGCCCAATAAGCAAAACAAATGAGAAAGAATACAAAAATCAGTATCCCTCAAGTACAAACACTCACAGACAACTAAATCTTCCTTTTTTTTTCACACAGAAGCCTCAATCCTGGGCTCAAAGGAGAAGGCAGACATGAACTCCATTGGTTCACCTTTAATATCACGGGTTGGCAATTCAATCCATTCATTGCCAACAGAATCATACAGAATGTACCTAAACAGCTCACTCGAATTCAAGCATATCAATATCCGGTCACCAGCCCCGAGGCAGTTTATGTCCACCTTCTTGCCATAAAATTCATGGGCCATGGCTGGTGGCATTGCCGTGATTTGCTGCCAAGACCTGTTACCTTCATTGTATCGCCACATCCTGAGGCTTGCGCTCTCGAAGAATTCTGACAAGACCACGACTATCATCTCGCCTCTGCACTCCACTATGTCGATGGAGTATTCAGACCACATAGGCAGTAACCTCGGGTACTCAGAGAAGCACCTGCTTGTCAAGTCGCAGGCCACAACCGTCCCTGAGGAGCTTAGGAAATAGACAACCTCATGACCATTCTTGATGATCATAACTGATGAATATTGCTTTGATGGGCTTCTGAGCATATTGGTAGCCACCAGATTGCCCGCCTTACTAAGGAAGTAGACAGCATCCTCTTCAATCTCCCCAGAATCTTCGTGATTTTTGCTGAGCAGATTATCATCATCCCATCTATTGAGTGCCGAATTGAATGTTTTGAAAGAGAGCCTTGGGAATTCACCACACACCAATACAAGCTTGAAAGAGTGATAAGGCCCAGGACTTGATTGCATCACAATGGCATGAATTGTTTGGTTCTCAGTATGTGGGAGCTCACGGAAGGACCCAGTCACGGGATTGGACACGATGAAGTTCCCGGAAGCATTTCGGAAGCAGATGAAGCCACCAGATGAGGCCACAGGCATAAAGCCGAGGTCCTTCTGGAGGAAGGATGGGTGATTGAGTTGCTTCCACTTGGATTCGGCTGAGTCGAAGATGACCGATTTGTCAAGGCATGAGCCAACCATGAAGAACCATGGCTCACGGGAAGGAATATCGGAGCAGGCGAGCTTGAAGCTCGTGGAATCAGCAACCGACTTCCACCTCTTGCAGACCGAAGTGAGCCGGAAGAACGCAGAGGTTGGTAGCCACGAGAGCACCTTTTCAAGGAGGTCTTGATTGAGATCATCCAAGTCCAGGGTTCCATGATCTTCTTGGTATTCAAACTTCCTCTTTCGATTCAATCTTGAAGCACACTGATCATGGCTGTCCATGTCGAGTAGCAATTTGTGGAGAGAAGCCTGCAGTAACAAGAAAAGATCAGGTTATGCATTTGTCTCTGTACCATATGCTCTTGGATGGATTAAAAAAGGAGCTTCAGTTAAGATTCGAGTGGAATCTTTAAGAAGTGAAAACAAATATGCATGGTAAAAATAAGCATCTTTCTACTAGTATCTACTTGTTAATAAATAGGCTTTCGCAAATTGAAGATAGCACAATGCTTCAAAAGGTTCATGATTGGAGAATTTTTCACGGGAAAAATAGACTCTTCAGATTTGCCGAAGCCATCAGACTAATCCAAGACCACTGAAGACCAAACTTCAGTGTGCTTTGGACTGAGAGCGATGAAATTTCAGCTCCCACAGCAGCAGAAGAATCAGTTAGAGAAGCCTCAACTTGAAACACCGGCTTAGAGCAGGAAGAGCTAAGACACACATGACCAACCATCCACAAGCAGCAAACCAAAAAGAAGTATATTTAGCCAAAAAAATTCAGTACCCACAACACTCGAAGCAGCAAAAAAGGAAGAGCCAAGCTCAAGAACAGATGGAAAAAGTACCTGCTTGTTTGCTGGCAGTTCTTGCTGCAACAATGGAAGTCTTGATCAGAAAGAGAACAGAGAGAGGGAGAGAGGGAGAGGGAGAGAGACTAGTGAGCACTGAGCAGTGCAATGCGATAGAGAAGTGTTGGAGGGGGATCTTTTGGGGGGGTTTTAAAGAAGAATGGGGGGGTTGGACTTTGAAGAGAGAGAGACAACAACCCAACAAAAAAAGAGAGAGAGAGAGAGAGAGAGAGAGAGAGAGAGGGGAGGGAGCTTGTGGAGGAAGAGTGCCAAGAAGGTTCCCTTTTTATGCTCTCATCTCTCTTCTCGTTGGTTGTTGACACTAGCGTTAGTGTAGCGATACAGTGAGGAGCAGGCTCTGTGCGTGCGTGCGTGCTTTTGCGGGTGCGTGCGCGCGCGCGTTAGAGAGAGAGAGAGATGTAAAGAGAGTCCACCCACAAACAACAACAGGTAGAGTCCACCCACAAGCAACGACGCACGGGTGGTTATGGATTCTTGCTCAAAGGACCGAAAAAGAAAAAGAAAGATGATTCTTGTTCACGGGCATTGTCCTCCTTTCGCACCATAAAAATCTCTTTTTTTTATCTCGCCGAATTCGGACCTGGCGTGCTGTTTTGACTTCTCTTTTTCCCCCCACCCCGCCTTTGTCACAGCTACTGCTGACTCTAATCTACGGACGGCCTCGGATTCGGGTATAGCGCCTTCGACCCAGAAAACCCAAAGTCTCAAGCAAAGCCTGTGTGAACAGCGTTGTCAAGGTGCCCGCTTTATCTGAAAAAGAAAAGAGACGAGCGGAGGGTGCGTGTGTGAAACAGTGAAGAGGGAAAAAGGGGGGGAGGAAAAAGAGAAAGGGGGTAGGGCTTGGTTTCAATTTCTTTTGCATGTCAAAGGGGAGCATTTCTGCTAAAGAAGGAGGGTAACACAGTTTATTTTAATGAGTAGGGTTCTTGGGCTGGCTCTGACCTTTGGAAAGCCAAAGGAGAGAAAACAAAAGGCAAAGGTGAACCAAACTTATGCTTCAACTTTGAGCCTCGTTGAGGAATCTTTCGACTTGTGTCTGCAAGTCAAAATGCCCAGAATCCAGGGCCTCGGCTCCTTCTCAGCTCCAGAGAGAGAAGATGAAAAGGGACAAATAAAAGAATCAAAAGAAAAAATGGTTGTCAAGCAATTCGTAGGAAAAAACCAATTTGTTATTCTCATCGGATGAAATCAACGAGAATCCTTAGCAAGAACGATGGATAAAAAAGAGGAAAAACTTGGACTGGCCCAACAGAGATGAACAGGGGGAGAGATAAAGCCGCTGATTGCGATCTCTTTTCTCGTGCGGCTTCAGACGCAAGACGGAGGAGAGATGCTCATTAGTTTAGTCGTCCCCCATGAAATGCAGAGATCTCGATGACTCTTGAATTTAATAATTGCTTACTTCAAAACTTGAAGAGGGTTCTTTCGGGCTTGCGCTGGTTTTAGCCCTTTGACTTTTAGCTCGCAGGCGGATGATGCTGTCCGTTCCGGAAGTCGATTTTGTCGCTTGTTCCTGTCGTGTCCACCGCTCTGGCCTGGCCCCCGTGTTTCGGGGTCCGCTGCCACCCCCCTCCCCTCGTACTTTTGTTGGCTTTGCTTTGTCGTCCGCCTCGAGATTGTCTCGGCCGCTAGCACCCCTCTAATTCACATGTTTTCTCGATAAGCATGATCCGGCCGATGCAAGATAGATTGCATTCTCATAAGGATGAACGTCCGGCGGTTCTGTTGGGACCTGCATTCCGTTTGCCATATAATTATCTAACAGCTCAACTTAGTAGATTTACAATCGGTGGTTGATGTATGACTAGTCTTGAACCGACACTGTTTAAAAAGCCAAGGAATTGAAAGTGAGGATCGCGTTTAAGTTAACCAATGAACTCTCTCTTGACATAGGTCGCAATTTAAGAGGAGGTTGGAAATTTTGAGCTTATGACATCATGACAGGTTCTTTAAAAATACCATCGGCAATACCATTGTGGGGGCACGGCTAAAGCATTAATTGTTTATGCTTGTCCATTTATTTGGTCACTTGTTCCCCCATTCTTGTCCGGTGTTGGATTAGGCAAGTTTTATTGGGCATGTGTCTGTCCAATTGATCTTTGCCCATATTGTTTAACTTTGAGAAGCGAGTCTTCAAAGGGGTTTGGGGTTTTATGGTTTTTAAAATTTTGAGTTCTGGATTTTGTTAGTGGAGTCTACTATTTCGCTTTAATTGATTATCGAGTGTCTTAAATGCTTTGTTGCTTTGTTGGGGCTTTGCCTTCATTGAAACATAAACAAAAACATAAAAACAAAAAAGGGTTCATATTATAATCATTTAGGCATCTTAAACTAGTTTTCTTGGCAAGAAAATAACAAGCAAATTCCAAGAATTAATCTAAACAGGCTCTTAATCTGCTTATGAAAAATAAATCATCGTTAAAAACAAAAACTTTACATGCGCCTCTATAATCATCCAATTTTCATTGTGTAATGCCTGAAAGAGGTTAAAATGACAGTTAATGCGGTTTTCCATACAATTATAGTTGATCTCGGGAGATTGGTGACTGGTGAGCTGAGAAGTTCGGTTGTATTGGATTTCTGTTGCTCTGAACAAAAATAAATAAATCTTTTTGACAGTTAAACGGGGATTGCTTGAACAGAAGATTGAAATCTCTCCTCATGTTTTTTTTGTAAAGAAACGATGCAATAGAAAGTCATACCACAGATATGGAAAATTGGAAATAGTCAGGAAATTTCCTCAAACCCCATTCTAACTCCAAAGAAAACAGTCAGGAAATTTCCAGTAATTCAGAGCTCCTCTTAAATGACTGCGATGAAAATTGTCTCGAGATCGGGTGGCCAAAAAATAGCATGAATCAATCTCTCAAACACAAAGTGTTTCTGACAAGGCAAGTGTAATGAGTTTTATAGCAAAGAACTTAAGAGCAATTGTTTCCATATCGAGCACTATGGCAGAGTATGGATGCTACAGTTGACAGAGAATATTGATCGGAATTGCAAATTTACCAATTTGCCTTCTAGCGTAAGAAACCTTTCGTCATGTCACAGATTCCTCTGTCCAATTGCCTGACCTCGGTTTGCAGCGAAGATTGAGTAATTGCATTGCGAGACAAAAGAAACACGGAAGACATGATCTGCAGAAATAATGACCTTACATTGCAGTTATCAGAAAGCCCCACGAAATTGAAAGCTTAACAACTCTAGCCGAATCCAAATTAACTCAAGTTGCCCCACCGCATTCAGATAAAAGGCCAGGGATGATTTTGGGAGTTCCGAACAAATATATGCAACTACAGAAAGACACATAACCACAATATGAAATCCAACTCTTGCTTTTGATGATTAAGGTTTTTTTTGGATGAATCACATTCAGCTTTGCTCAGAACACAGACTGCGTTAAGCTAAATGTTTGATATTTGAAGCCGAATCACCTTTAGTCCTGATTTGCATCTTCTAGATCTTCATCCTCTGAGACGCCTCAAAGATACAAGACATTGTTACATCTGCAAAGAGGGAGCGACGCGTATAAAAGAAGTGAAGCTTCTCAATACTGAACTTACTCCATGAGAAACACTCATAAAACATCAAAATTCACAATTGCTAAAGTGCCCAGCTTACCCAAGTGGAGAAAGAGAGAGTATATGTTGACCCCCCTAAAGGGTACACATGCAACACCACGCAAGCAAAAGGAGAACTACTAAAGCATGCAAAGGCCACAGCAAAGGACAGATAAGATCACTCATCAAGAGGTCGGTTTTACTGCTACAGTGATCTCTCGTTCTTGCCCAGGACAGACATAAAATATGACAAAGAACTTAAGCTTGCCAAAAAAAAATGATGAAGCCGTCTTTTCTCCAGCACATTGCGAACTTACCTGATCAAAATCTCTCCCAGACTTCCAGTGAATTGTCCGTCTATGTATTCTTCTGTGTTGGCTAGCTGCACAAGTTTTTACATTGAGGAAATCCTTGAGAACTGTCGATAATTATGAGGAAGAGCTACCAAGCCCATGAAGTAAACTGGGTATTCAACAACCATCATAAAAGAATGAACTTACAGATCAGTCAGAAGGGACAAACCTGCAAATTCATGTGGGAATCCACTGAGACAAGAAAACCTACAAAACTTATAAACAGAAATCATACTAGGTTAGTCAACAAAAGGTACACTTAATCCGTGATTGCAGCCAAAGAAGCCCATCATATATTTATTGAAGGAAATATGTAGTGATAAAGTTTCTAATTGGGAAAGTTCAGAAGATTGCTGGAATTACCTTTGTATTCCATGCCCCACTTAAGCTTCACAATAACTGGCTTTCCGGTCAAGTTGTTCAAGAAAGGTTTAGGATTAACTGGAATAGTCTGCGAAGTAGGGAAAACCACTTATCAAGAGGATGAGTACTATAACCATCACTTCCAAAAGTTCGGTGACTCAATTGATGATCCCGGAAGCATGGTATTAGTAGACACACCTCAAAATGGCCAAAGCGAACTCAACAGAACACAGCAACAAACATATTTTTTTCTGACTTGACAAACAAATTAAGCAATTTCTAATTTTCTATGCTTTATTGTTCTCTGTTCAAGCACTTACAAATCTTAAATTTTTATCCAGAGAGAGAAGTGGGCAAACATTTACAATGTTAGAGATCAACCGTGCGACTAAAAACTATATAGATGTGCGCAATCAAGAGGAAACCTCTGTATTGAAGGACCAACTTTCTGTATCCTACTGCATCACTCTGTCTCTTCAGTACCGATATTCAATTCTTACATAAAAAAATCAAGCATTCCAAGCAACACTATCAGAAAACTTCCAAGTCTAGGATCTTTGGGAGGTTTTCCGCATTGCCACCGCTTGTCAAACATAAATTGTGAGCAAGATGGCCCCAATAGTTCCATCTGCTCACCATAACAGCAACAACACACAGATGTGATGTCGATGATCGCATGTACCGCTACCAAGAACATGTCCCGTTCGATGGCAGGGTGGTGCGAGTGCAAGAACTTGTTCAGTCTTCGGGTGCAAGTCATGGTCACGTCAATTGAATACAGTTACAGTTAAAACGGCAGGCAATTTTTTAAAAAAAAATTGCCGTTGAAACAGCTACAAATTGACTAATATCTTCAATTCCAGCCCAGCTCAAGGCCGAGCACGAAAATTCCCAACGAGAGCGGAAGCTTCCACCGTTAAAAAAACCAAGTCTCAAATGCAACATATCAACCCTCAAATGCAACAATTCGAAACAGATCCCACTAGATTGCACACGACACGAGTCCATACGCGAGAAACACAAACAAAGGAAAAAAGGGTTCGCGAAGCGAATCGAAGTACTCACAGCCATTGGAAGAGAAAGAAGCGGAGGCTCTTGAGGTCCGAGGAGAAGGAAAGGCGCGAGGATTCTTTCTCCGCTTGCGCAGCTCCGCTGCCGAATCGAGGGGGTTTTACGCTGGTTTCCTCCTTCAAATTTTCGTTGAAGTGATGAACTTGGGCGGGCTTTATATTTCCAGTAAAAACTAGACCTGTCGGATCGAGATTGGGCGGGTCATAAATGATCCGATCTAAATTAACTTATTAACCTATTTATAACCCATTTAAGCATAGTATAAAAATTTTGACCCATCAACCCGTTTTTTACTAAAAACGTAACAATTAACTTGTTCCGTTTGTTTCACTGAGAAGCTAATTGTACGTTTGGTAACATTTGTACTTTTGAAAATAATTTTTTTTAAGAAATAGTTCTTTTTTATTTTTACTCCCTAAAATAATTTATAAGTAAAACAAGGCGTTTGGTAATTACAAAAATTTCTTATTCTCGGAATAGAAAAAGAACAGAAATGCATTTGGTACCGACAAAAAAACTTATTTATTTTTTTCTCGATGGCAACGGCAGGCGGCGATAGGAGGCGACCTGCTACCATCTCCGGTAGCCGGTCGCCACCTGCTGCCAATCCCCAGTTCATTGTTTGCCGATGTCGCGCGAAGGGCAGTGGTCGACCGGTGGTCAACAAATGGCAGTTAGTTATGAGTAATGACTCAAGAAATAGTTTCTAGAGATTATTCCCGAGAATAAGAAGCTTACTTTTTTCAATTTCTCATTTCTTTTCAATTTCTCATTTCTACTTCAAATATATTCTCAAGAACAACTTTTTATTTCGGGAAATAGAAAAGTTAATTGGCGTTACCAAACGGATTTTTGTTTTTTTTTATTCCGAATGTTCAGAAAAATAGAGAAATAGGAACGTTGCCATACATAACCTTATTATTTCTGGAAAATATTTTGCAACATATGAAAGGAAAATTTTATTTTATTATTATTATTTTTTTACAAATATGCATTTTCGTGTGATATAAGGATTACATATGCTATACCATCAAATCTTAAATAATATTTATCAAATTAAATATTCATAACTTATGTAATGGTATAGATTGTAAATAATTTTTTTTTTCAATTATGGAATCCAAGCTCCGATGCTTAGGTCCCTTAAGGTGCCTCAAGCTCAAGCGTCGGAGTCTTGGACCTAGCTACAAGGGGACCCAAGCTTGGGCATGAGCATTGAGGTCTTAGATCTAGGCTCAATCGCCATGATCGTGGATTTGAGTGCCAAGGAACCTCACTTGGGCATCGGGTTCTAAGCCTCGAGCTCAAGGAACTTGGATTTGATTGCTAGAGTACCTAAGCCCAAACCCAAGGCCCTGCTAGTAAGAGCTGGAGTTTCTTGGGCCTAGTCTCTAGAAATTTGAGCAAAAAGTCCTGGAGATTTAGAGCCAATCTTGATGGATTCAAGCTCAGTTGTGGTTGACTTAGGCACGAGAGGCGGGTTTTGGTCCTAGCCTCAATGGAACTTGCTATTAACTTGGATGTTGAAGTTATGGTGCATATGGATTAATTTTCCCAAAGAGCTTTTGGCTCGATTGAATATAGGCTAATTCTACATGAATACATGGAGAAATCATCTTAAGAAGCCTTCCTTGGTTTGTTATTGGAAGAAAGCTTCTCGATGGCTTTGTTGGATGCTTTCAAGAATGAAGGTCAATTCAAGTATATGGATCCTCCGCTTCTGCTCGGTGATTGCTAGCTCCTTGACTGATGAGACTCTACCCTGCCCCGCAACTCTAGATGAGAGAGGCTCCACTCACTTTCCCTTTTCTGAGTGTCCAAAAGCCTGCCCTTTATGGCTTGAGACATTTTCTATCGCTGTTTAATTAAAAAATCATTTTCCCAATCTTCATTACCTTCTCAAAAGTCCTTGGAGAAATATTGAGATGGTTGGCGAACCTTCCCAAGGGGCTTTCGGAAAAATGATAGCCTTGTAAAGGTTGAAACTAGGATCAATTAATTTCTTTTCTTCCAAAACTACTCTCATTAATTCTTTAGTTTTTCGGGTTTGCCCTTCATTGTTAATGTACATCTTCCGTATGCTAGGGTGACCGGCGAGGGCCAACAAGGCCAAATTTGGATGGCGAGGTCATGCAACCCAAGTGATGGTCATTGGGTTCCCATGACCTAGATAGTGGTCGCGTGGGTCTCACGACCTCAAGTGATGGTCATTGGGTTCCCGCAACTTAGGTGGCGATCACTTGGCTCACGTGACGTTAGTTGTTGGCACCATATCTGGCACATTGGCAAGCTAAGCCATAGGGTTTGAATTTTTTTAATAAAAAAATTAAAAAAATACAGCCAAAGCCCCTTGTAAAATTTATTCTACCAAACACTACTTAAATTCAAAGTTGCTTTGCAAAGAGTTTTTACCAAATGCAATTTATATATCCCAAAATGGCTTTGACTTTCAGCATTCGCATTATAGCCAAACCCATTTCCAAAATTGAATCAAACCCATCCCTAGATATCCAAGCACAATTCTCAAGGACTAGGCATGAGAACTAGTGTCTTGAGCCAAGCCTCGAGAGACGTGGACCCAGCCTATAATAAACTATTGCAACTTGAGTAAAATTGATGCGTTTGATCCAACCTTTGGGAAAAGTCAAGCCTTGAAGTAGTAGGTTTTTTCAGAATACACATAGTTCTTGGTAAATTATAATTTAAAAATATATTGGGAAGCAATTATTTTGAATGAGGTTTGGAAAAATCATACTTGGTAAAGGACTTTCAACCGACGAAGGGCTCAATAGCTTTGTCACAATTCAACCCTTTGCCGCAAGGCGAAGACATTTCCAAAATCATGAAATTTTAGCATGGACAAAATTAGAAGAAATGAAAATGTATTAACATTTTGAAAATGCTCAAAGCATAAAATACCTCCATACCAACTTTGGACTAAAGGTCTCATTTTTTCAACTTCAAGCTGTGGTATAAAAATTTCGGGAAAAACCCCTTTTTAACTTCACCTTAGTTTCCTTTGTGCTTCACAATTTTCACGGCTGAGTATATAAATTTCACATTGAACTCAGCCATCTTTGAGACTCTTTAACCTAATGCGGACGGGAGACATGGGAACTCCACTGCAATCTCCTTCATCATCTTCTCGAAGCACAAGAGAACTAGAGATCCTCCTCGCCGAATTGGGCCCAATCTTTAACACAGATCCTGCTCCCCCAAATTGGGCCGGACCAAAAATCGCTCCTTTCCAACCTCTCCCCGCTCCAATGCCTTCCGCGAGAACCAGAAAATAAAAATCGAGTCTTGGCACGACGCCGTCACGCTCTAGGACGTGTGCAAATGCGAAGCGCGAGCCCTGTCGTAGTACTACCCCCAACGGCAAAATGGCGGAGAGTTTGCTGACGCTCCGTAACTCCCAGTCTTCTCTCCTCCTTCTCCATCAAGAGCCCACCTTCTCTTCCCCGCGACAGTACCCTCAAGCTCGCCTCCGATTCTCGCTCCCGGGACACCCATTTGCTGCAGCCTGAGCGCGAGGCCGAATCGCTCCGTGGGTCTCAGAGCTCCCGGGGTTCTGTCGGCCGATTCCAGAGCTCCGGCGGGCGTGCTCACCGTTGACTCGGAGGGTAAGGGCGTGAGCGTAGAGCCGGACGCGACCGGCGGCGGCGGGGGCTCGGCGATTTGGGTGGCGGCGGAGGAGGAGGAGGAGGAGGCGGCGGTGGTGGTGAGGGGAAGGGCGAGGGTGAAGAGGGGTCGTCGGAGGACAATAGCGAGAAGAAGCCCGGGATGTCGATGTCACAGAAGTTGACCCTGGGCTATGCCGCCCTCGTTGGAGGTGAAAGTCGTGTCTCGCGTTTAGCTTTCTCTTGATGTCATTTTTTACGGTGAAATTTTCGTTCGGTAATTTCTTGGGTTGCCGATTGTTGGAGACCGCTAGGTTGTTGTTTTTTCTTCTCTATTTGTGCTGATTAGGCGTTTAATTTAAGGTTAATTTATGAAGTAGGATTCGAACTTATGGAGTCTTGGGCGTGGATTGTGTTGAAGTTCTCGTTGCACTGGTTGTAATGCTCATTCAATGTCTAATTGGTTTGATTAAAGGGATAGGCATCTCCATTGTGAATGTTATGTGTTGGTGTGTGTGGAATCATATAGTTGCATTTCCATGGCTGACTGAACTTAATCTTATAGGAAGTTCATTAATCTGCAGATCATATGTTAGCGTTTCGAGAATTTAATTAGTAGTAGCAATGATGTCATTAGTCATATCACTTTGGCGATGACTAATTAAGCTTCATCTCTAATATCCATTGAGCTCTAATAGTTTGAACAGTAGGCAAGGTTTAACAGAAACTGTTGGGATGAAATGTCTTGAGTACTTATATCCACTGTTACCAAGGGAGTTCCAAAATAACTTGGTAGATTGAATTGACAACTATAGAGACGGGACAACTATTGAGACAGATGTTTTTCTGGTTTGCTGTCGATACACTTTCTCTGTAGCCATCTTGAGAAAAATTCGCAGACAACGATTTCTGATGGATTTAGGCTTGTTTCT
The DNA here is from genome assembly GCA_014182845.1 of Corymbia calophylla. Classification (NCBI taxonomy): domain Eukaryota; kingdom Viridiplantae; phylum Streptophyta; class Magnoliopsida; order Myrtales; family Myrtaceae; genus Corymbia; species Corymbia calophylla. Next base: position 5,038,961 of record CM024695.1, read on the forward strand.
GGGATCTTTAATGTCCATTTCTAACTTAGATTTGCTCAGAACAGTGGAATGGCCTGTAATTGTCTTAGCAAAATACCAATACAGGGATGACGTAGAACAGTTCATCTCACATTAGCGGCTTTACAAGTAGCAGTATTGCGGGAATATATGTCAGTCAACTGACTTTCGAATATCTTTGACATTTTGAATAAAGCAGCTATTGGCAGTATGCTTTCCAGTTTCCTTTACTATCGCAAGATCTCTTGCAGCAACACATTTTCCTTCTTTTTTATCCTCCATAATTTTGTTACGTTTGCTTTTCTGGATCTTGCGTTCTCTGCCTGTTCATCTCAGTTGCTGCCTTGATCTAACCATGGTTCATCTTTTACAGTGGGTGGAGTCATGGGATATATGAAGAGTGGAAGTCAGAAGTCTCTTGCTGCTGGAGGATTGTCTGCTGCGGGATTGTACTATGTCTACAATCAGCTTCCATCTAATCCAGTTTTTGCATCTTCTATAGGGCTGGGTGAGTGACCTTACTTGCTTCAAAATTGTTGAATTTATTTTTCCTTAAATGCTTCAAAATCATTTGCTTCATTGGCTTTTGCAAAATATGCAGAATAAGGTTCTTCCTTATTGATTCTGGGTTGCGTAATCTAAATTATTGATGGACGAGTTGCCTATATATGTACAGATGACATTTGGGCCATTTGTTCTTTTTGGATAGTACATCTAAATAATATCTATGGTTTTTGCAAGGGACATTCATATAGTTATAAATTGGCAAATGTTTGATATTTGGCTTTAATATTAGGGGAGGAGACAAGTGTCTTGAGAATTTCCAAACTTCTCAATTGTCTAGCAGCTGCAGCATCTGACTTTCCTCTGGTAGTTTGCCACTTGTCACTGCTGCCTTAAAAAGAATTAAGCCTTCAGAACTCTATCACCACATAAGCTTGAGCATAGTTGTGGTTTCTAGAACCTCAAGTAGTTTTCTGGTGCAACATTACCAGATCTGGGTGATATTGTGCACCTAGTTACTTGAATTATCCTGGGAAAGGCTTGGAAGTTTATGAGGGCTGGGGTAATCAGATTAAGTTTATAAAAGAGGAAACTTCTGAAGTTGCAGGCCATTAAGTAGGATAGTAACAAAGTTGTTTGCATTTCTATTTCATTGCCTCTTTTCTTCTCCCTTCTTCTTTTATGACTAAAAATTATTGTTTTACATGTGTGTTTGTGATTGAGACTTGTATATATGTTCTCGATTTCCAGGTATATCAGCTGCCCTTCTGGCAGTAATGGGCTCGCGCTTTAAGAAATCAGGGAAGATATTCCCAGCAGGTGTGGTATCTGTGGTCTCTCTGGTTATGACTGGGGGCTACTTGCATGGAATCATGCGGAGTGCTCACTAAGATCATCGTATGTCCAGTTGAAATGGTTGTCAGTGTCTCTTAGTTTGTTTACTGAGATAAAAAGGAAAACAGCAGCAATGTCTCCTAGCTAGTGCGTCCGATATGTGTTACTGTCAAGACCCTAATCACTGCTACATACTTCAGGAGTCCTTTTCTCTTTCTCTTACTGTTTTCTTTTATCAAACTTATCATGGGTAGTCTGGCTTGTATGGTCAGCTGTCCTTGTTTTTGTTTGAACGAGAACAGTGCTGAGGCACATCGGACTAAGTTTTTTCTTGTGAAAATTTCAAGTCTTTTGAAACTTCTGTAAATGCAATTGCTGCTCCATGTTTTGTCTCAAGGCATTCGTGCCTTTATTTTGTTCTCGAGCAGGGATTTGATATTCGAAGAGTTGGGCAATGTGCTTCTTGCGGTTATTCATAGAAATGCATGCTAGGAGATGGAGGAGATTTTGCAAGGCGCTTTTGTATAAGGAACTTCTTTAGGTCCGTTTCGAGTCCAGAAATGTTTTTATGCACGTATCGATCAGATAACAGTGTAGAAATCGGGTTATCGTTCCTGGCTTATTCCATACTTATCATGCGGTCAATAGTGTTGAAGGAATTGTCTCTGCTGGCACGTTGGACCTAACGATTGCCGGTCACTCACCGTGCACTCCTTTTTCGCCAGGTTCGTCCATTAGAGTTTGTGCTGGGCAGATTAGTGCGCGAGAGCGTATTTACGCGCGTTTGAGCACGCGAGCGTTCTAGAGAGATGGAGAAAGAGAGATTTGTATACTTGAATCACAACGAGCCAATGAAGTACCGAGGATTGCTTGCCTATAGCTTGGACAAATGCAACTATACTGAAAACCCAAAAGCGAATATAATGGGAAGTGACAAACACACAAGCAAGTCAATGTAATTTGCCAACTCACTCGCCACCAACACAGAAGCAAATCGCCTATCGAACCACTCACAATTAAAGTAATCATTATAAACCCTATTTAGCCAGAAGAAATGAATAAAAAAGGTTGAGGGAAAGGAAAGAAATCAACCACCTAACACCATGTTTAACCAGACAAATGATTCCAACTGCCAAACCCAACGTGGAAAAATCATTACCTATTGAAAGCACTATCAGACATTATCTACACGTGATGATATTAAACTCCATTTTAGAGGCCAACAATCCTGTTGGGTATGATTGAGCTAGATTGTGAAAGTACGTCACATTACATGAACGAAGGAAGAAAAACAATTACGTAGACATCCTTCATTAATACGACGGCAATCAGACACTAGTCACGGGTTCGTGTCCTAAGACAAGTCATACATCGGCGTCATGCTTTGCATTAGTGCAGACACAGATACATCCCGGGTAAAGACACCGGCGCACACACACACAGACACATGAACGAACATTAGACACGTTATGACACTAGACACATTATGCTGTAAGACAGACAAAGCTCACACAAGCTGCGCTGTGGCCTTCAGCTGATTCTCTTCCAGAGGCATGAGGGCCTTTTCACCATGGCTGACATCAGAGGAAGCCATCGTTCCAAGACCGGTTTGTTTGTCTTCTGGCAGTTTTGATCCTGATGTATTTGCATAGGGTGTCTTGTTCACCAACCTGCCCTCATATGGAAAAGGAAACGGCAAAAGAACAACTTACTCAGCTTATTTTACCCAACATTTAGCTGCACTGATAAGTTGCATATGCGTTGGAATAAAGTTCTGCTTCTAAAGGTTGGATAGAGTATAATTCTGTTTAAAGCTAGATCAATCTATCCCTTCAAGCTTGCCTATAGAAGGTAACACGTTGAGACAGGTTGCTATTCGCTATTCTGTGAAATAAAAGATCCAATTTTGGGAAGAATAAATGTTTTATGATGTCTCAAAGAGAGAGGAAGCTTCTGCTGTCCTTCATACCTATCACGCCGTTTCTCAAAGAATCGCTGCAGGGAGTGCCTCCTTGCAATTGGTAAATCTGATGTAAGATGTGCAAACAAGGAACTAGTCAAGCTACAGTTTTGTCATTATGGCCCATAAAAAAGCTAAAGCTATCATATTATGACCAGATACAAGCACCATCAAGGATGTACTTTCTATCAATTAGTCAGAGTCTTGTGAGCAGATTATTACCAGCTTGCATTTTGCAGAGCGGATTTTGCTGCATTGGGTAGAGCTGAGGCTTGGGTGAAGCCAAAGCAGTGGCAGTACTTTGCAGTGAAGGGGACCTTGTAAGAGCTGGTGAAGAGGGGCGGTAGCTCCCGCTGCTCTTCATATCCCCAGGCTTAGCCACCGCCGCAGCAATTAGCATGATTTCACGGACCTAAACATGTGATACACAATCTTTATCAACATCAAAATCAAAAAAAGTAGTTTAAGCTTGAGGAGAGCCAACCTTTTCTTGAGGAATTGCATCAAACACGCTGACATTTCCACCATAAAAGATGGTAAGCTGGGTTGACATTGCCGCAGGCCTATAAATATCAAAGACAACATAGTTCACATAATTGATCGAGGAAATTTATATTAGGATTTCTCATCCAAAACAAAAGAAGTAACTATTAATCAGGATATTGTGGAGACATTGGTGAAAATCTGTTTCCAGGTTTAGTTCAAACTGGAGGATCAGGGCAAAAGTAAATGAAGGAAGCACCCACCAAATTAATGCTTGACTTATTAAATGCTCAAACTGGACTCCAAAAAACTTTCATTACTTGAGTTAAGAACAACAGAGAATCTTTCCCTCTAACCCTTACAATAATTGGGATGTTATGTATTGTCTTGTTCATCCGTGAAGGTTTCTCCCAAAGATTCTGACTAACTAATGAGGAAACTGCCAACCTACAGGCCACAAAAGCTATCAGACAAGACCATGGTGAAAGCCGACAATCCTCTTTGATGAGCATCCACAAATCATTCCTATCTTGAGTCAAACTCACTCACATACAGGGGGCAATACGAAATTGATAAGCCATAACTAAAGAATCTCTCTTCTTTCAGCCATATGCTCCTGGTCTGCACCATTTTCTTCGTCAAATTTGCAAACAAAGTTCAAAATCTTTTCGCCAAATTGTGAACAGCAGAGAATACATGCATGGCCACCAACAGGCCTACTCATGAATGATCCAAGGTCAAAAGGCAACATCTTTGTTTGGTTGGCTCAACCAAATTCTTGCCCCCATTTTTTCTTCCCCAGTTTTTCCTCAGTTTTATCGAGCAATCCCCTTCAATTGCTTCAAATTAGCTAAATGGGTCGCTTTACCACTCTCCCAAAAAAGGGGAAAAAATCAACTTTCAACTCTCCATCAAAGAACTCTCCGGACAGCACCATTCAAATAATTATTCTCCACCAAATAATAATTTTACAGAGAAAAACCGTGCGCAGAGATATGAAAAAAACTTTCCATTTGTGCAGTCCCAAATTTAGCAATTTATTTGACCCCAAAAAAAGAAGAAGCTCAGGACAAAGCACTAAAGCTCCTTAAAACTAAGACCAGTTTAGGTTTTTGTTCCTTCTAGAAAAATCATGACAGAGAGAAAAAGGAACAAACTTTGACAGGACCTGTTGCAGGTATCACCGTTCGTCCAGGGCTGGACCATGCTCAGATCGCGAGATCCAGCGTCGGTTTCCTTCGCGGCGTCGTTCTTGGGACTACCCAGAAGCTCATTCGTCTCGCTCTCGCTCTCGCTCTTGGCCTCCCCGGAGCTCCCCTTGTCTTGAACCACTTCCTCTTCCACAGGCTTCGCATCACCAGATTTCCCTTCCATTTCTTGAGAAAACTCTCACAAAAACGAAGCCCGACTAGCCCTTTTGCTCCACCCTGTTTCTTTCTCTGTCCTTTGCTTAGAGAGAGAGAATTGAATCCCCGGTTTTGCTAGCAGCAGGTGCTTGTTTTGTGTCTTCCTCTACCTAAAGCTACAGTCTTTGACACTCCCCCTTTTGCTTTAATCGAATTTTTCGCTTTCTTTTTTCTTTCTGAAACGTGGTGGGTTGGCGACGTGTCGGGGTAGGATTGGACCGGGGACTGCACAGATGATTCTGGTAAAGCAGCTTGACTTGTCACGGTATTCTCGTGCGAAAATGCCGTGTTTTGCAACAAAATCCAGACGTGGCCACTCGCCATTGGTTGTTCTGAGGGTGCCGGTTTTAAGGAGTCGTCGTCGTTCTTCTTTGCCTTATCCATTTTGGTTTCGCCTAGAATGGTTTGTTTGGTGGAAAATATCTTTCGAAAAAATGTTGTTCTCATTTTATAGAGCGATTGAATTGCTTGGGAAAGTGAGCCAAATCCCAACCCAACCTTGATAGCGGACATGGGCCTAGAGATTGAGGCCAAGTCCGGATCATCAAGGTCAATCTTGAATCCATAGAGGCCAAACTCAAAAGCTCTAGGCCTGGGCTTGGTCCACAAAACTTAGGCTCGAGATACTAGTGCCTATTCCCGAGACCTCGGCATCAGGCCCCTATCCGTAGAAGTAAAACCCAAAACCTTGGTGCTTATGCATAGATCTCTAGCACCCAGGTGCATTGTCTATTGAAGCGAGCCTTAGCTCCATAAAGGTTGGACCTAACTGGACTTGAGACCCCAATAAATGTCTCTCAAGTACATCGAGGCTACGCTTGGGTCCTCAACACTCTGGCTTCAATCCATGGAAGATGCACCCAAGTCCACAAAAGCTGGGCTCAATACCCTAACATCCATGCTCAAGACCCTATTTCCCATGATAAGTCCCTAATGCCCCAGCTCAAGGCCCTAATGTCCATGCCCAAATTCCTCATGCCTAAGCTTAGGTCCATTGCGGTTGAGGCCCAAGACTTCAGTGCCCTTGCTCAAGCTGAGTCCTTGACACCTTGGCTATTAGTATTAACTTGGTAAAACTTGCTCTTTTCTCTAGAGAAATTACTAAATGCATTGAAAACTTTACTTATTACTAGTTTATTAATACTAATGCTCCAACAATGAGGGCGCCGGCTTGCCCTTGGTGAGGCCATACGTCCGTAAAAGAAAGGGAAAATTGATTTAAGGAAAAATGACACATAGATTTTGGCTCATCATCTTTGAATCAATTCGTTTAACGTGACCCTTGAATAATTCTTAATATTTATTCTAGTTCCTAAACTATTGAGCGAAACTATAAAACAAACAAACCTTTGTCATTTGATATTTTACAAATGTGACAAACTATTTTTGCTTGATACTTTCTTGGTTATTATTTTTATTTCAATGCTATTATTCTAAAAAGTAATGACAAATTTCATTTAAGATGAACGCATAAACCCATACACCGTAGTTTTAGTATGCATAATTTTTCAATGAAATTTTCAAGTATAAAGCCATGTGAAACACGGACAAGTGCGCTGGCGTTTTTAAAAAGGTGTTTTTTTTTTTTTTTCGCCTCACCTTTGCCTCCATACATGTATCGAGGGGAAAAGTATTAGAAAAATTATAAATTCATTGCATTGATACTAACCTATTATAAACAACTTATTAGTCTCAATTTAGTCATAATTTTTTTGATTTAATGCTAATTCAATACTTTTGGCTAATTTTGATGGGATATTACCAACGTAAATGCCAGTTGATTTACGAGGCATTGTTGGTGTTGGTATTGATGTTGACAAATTTTAATAAATTTTCGATTCTCTCTTTTATTTATTTTCTTTCTTTTTTCCTCTCATTTCTTCTTCCTTTTGCCAATGATTGGCTATAGGTGATGCCCGAGCAGGCTTGCCTCACTTGGTCAGGGGCGAGCCTTGGGCTAGCCATGGCCTTGTTGACTTGGAACTCACCCTTGACTAGGTGAGGCCAACCTGCCCGACCATTACCTATGGTCGGTCACCGGCAAAAGAAAGAAGAAAAGAGAGGAAAAATTTTTTAAAAAAAAAGAAAATTTATTAAAAATTATCAAGTGTTGGTTGACATCCATATTAATAACATTTGACCAAAATCACGCGGAATGACCGAATTAGCACTAAATCAAAAATTTTAAAACTAAATTAGTATCAAGTCAAAAAATTTATGACTAAATTAGCATTATTTAAAAGTTTATGATTAAATTATACAAATGCAATAGGTTTATGAATTTTCAGACACTTTTTTTCACGTCACAAGAGTTAAAATGATAGAACAATCCAAGCCATGGGTGCCGTCATTCCACTTTTTCTTTTTCTTTCTCTTTTTCCTCCTCCTTTCATAGCCGCAGGTGGGTTCTATGATCAAGAACCAATCTCGACCTAACAAACACTATTAGGAGTGATCCTAGCAAAAAGAAAAGTCCATACCGAGCAAAATCTTCTATGGACAATCAAGCACCGAGTCTTGAATAAGTTGTAAACATTTTATCAAAAAAGGCAGTTAAGTTCTTTCGCGAGAATTCAAGGATCGCCTATGCGTCCCTTGAAGACTGCATGCACGCCATGGTCAAATTGCACTTGTGAACATAAATTTTCGGGGCTTAATTGCCGTCTTCAATAGAGGTTTAACACTTAATCGAATCAATTAAAAATTTTAAATCCTAATTATACTTTTTGATAAAATCCAGGACTTCACTCAACAAATTAAAGTGTTTACAACTCAATTGCATCATGTGAGTGGTTTACTTTTCATCCTTTGTTTGGTTCAAATCTTGCAACACCCACAATCTGATTTGACCCTTTTTGGAACTTTCGCAATTTGTTTTTTTTTTTGTCAAAGGAACTTTCGCAATTGATCCGTGAAATTCATGTGATTCTTTTTATTATAGATTTTAAAATTCAAATGGCATTTTAAATTTCAATAAGAACATAAGAAAAGTTATTTTTGCTAAATTTTCAATGTAGACTAACGAGAAAAATTTCAAATAAATGTATGAAATGCCATTGTTTTTTCAAATAATGATATGAAGTAAATTTTATTTCAAATAATCACATGAAGTATTATCGTTTTATCAATTAAGGGTCTAAAATGAATTTTGTTTCAAATAAGAACTTAAAGTGCCATATCAGTCTAAAAGAATGCCTTGAAGTGCCATATTAGTTTCAAAAAAGAATTTGACCTTATTAGCTGATCGAGGGCATTTATATTATTTTCTTGTTATATATTTTTTCCTTTTTTTCTTTTTTGATTATCTTTTGGTTTGCCTTTTTTGGAAAAGACAAGCTGAAAAAGGGAAAAAAAGCCTAATTTCTTTTAAAGAAAATACAATCAAAGGGCCAGTAGCCCTTCTCGTTTATGGCCACTGCCCATTATTGGGCAACCATGGTTAGTGAGGTCACCAGTACTTTGGCGAGAGCTGTTGGGGTTGTTGACATCTCGACGAGGGTTGCCTCCTCCACAATCCTCGCTTAGATCTAAGTGGATCGCAACCCTCTCCTCGTTTTGGTAAGGACCTTGCGATTTCTTAGATCTGGATGAAGGTCATTAGCTCTCATCGATACGATGAGCATCGGCTGAAGAGTTGGATCTAGCCCTCTTGCCTTTTTTTTTTCTTGAATTATATTATATCTATATTTTTTAAGTTTAATTTTTTTCCTTTTTTTGAGTTTGTTTTTTATGGAAAAAAAAAGAAAAAGGAAAACAAGAAAGAAATAAGGAAGGAATTTTCTTGAAAAAGGTAAATGACGAAAATACTTTTAATTAGTTGATAAGGTTAAACCTTTTTGATAAGTTACTTGATGTCTTTATTTGAAATAAAACTCATTTCATATTTTTATTTAAGGAAGTAATGATACTTTTGATGTTTATTTAAAATAAATTTCACTTTACATCCGAGAGAATAATAGCACGTTAAATCCTGATTTTGATTTTTTTTTTTTAACAAAAACGATCAGATCGTTCGATCGGGTGCGAAAGCCGGTGGGTTTTGCCCGCACGCTGCAAGAGGCAGGAACCGCGTCACTATGCCAAAGAAACCGAGACCGGACATGGAAGCCATTCCTCGTGAGCTCACAGTAATCTTCTTCTTCTTCTCCTTCTTCTTCTACCCATTTCCAAACATATAAAAGCCCGAAAAAATCCCATCGTCAAGCTCATCGACGCGCATCGAAAATGGAGCCCCCTCCCTTCCAAGAATCAGCTCGCTGCGACGTCTGCAAATGCAGCTTCAACACTTTCAGGCGACGCGTAAGTCTCCTCCCTTCCCGAATCTCTGTTCTGTTCGAGGATCGTGGTGGATTACGGCGGTAATTGTGTTCTTGAACCCGAGGTGCGAATTGGGTTATCTTCTGGGCTTTGTTTTGAGGTTTGGAAAGTCGAGCTACATCGCGATCGTTGATGTGGAAAAAAATGGTTACCCAGTTTGATTATGGATCGTTTGCGTTTGATGGATCGCGTGAGGTGTGGGATCAAGTTCTGGGTAGAAAATGGCTCATTCTTTTTGAGGATCGATCGAGCATGATCGTGGATGGCTTCTTTAGACTCGCTTTTAGACCGACCCTTGTGGGTTTTAAGGCTAGAGTTGACATTCATGGATCAACGAGTAATCGCTTTGGTGGGTTTGTTATGTACATGACGACTTGCATCTTCGTGGGTCTCTTTTATTCTCGCTAGCTGTTGTGCATGTGAATTTTATTGCCTGTTATAATTAAAATTCGTAATGCCAGAATTATGTTCCCTGGTCGATGCTTGAAACTCGAGAGTGCTGCCCGTAGGCCAAACAGAAATTACTGCCTCACTTTAGAGGCGAGAGTGCGGCAATTAAATACAATAGCTATTGCGGAGGATGTCTAGCGTCCACTAATTAGCATTTTATAGCACTACTATGAGGAACTTGCTCGAGGCAAGGGTGGGCAGAGTGATGCATAGCACGTATGTGGAATAAATTGATGGCTGAAGATAAAAGTTAGATTGAAGTGATTCTCTATCGCTTCATGATTTTAGGGATTTGATGCGTCAAGTTGTGCATATTTGCTTGACCATCACTTGATGTTATACTTTATTACTGCATGGCACTGTTTGAGAATGTTCATTAACTGGGATCTGCTTTCTGCTGCTTTATAAATTCCAAATTGATGAGTGAGCGTGAGCTGTTTGAAAGCTTATGAACTTTACACAAGCAGATGCTCCTCTACCCTCGATGCACTCACTTCGTTCATGCATTGTTTGGTGACATTTTTTTTTTTTTTGGGGGGGAGAGCATTGGAGGGTAAGTGCTGTTATCACATGAAATGGGGCTTTGATCTAGTCTGGAACCTCAAAAAGCAACTACTTATCCCAGTTTTCCATTTGCTTCAGCACCATTGCAGACGCTGTGGAAGGACCTTGTGTTACGAACATTCATCAAATCAGATGGTAAGGCCTCTCTTCTTGGTCTCAACATCTAATATTCTTTGTACAGCTTCTTTTTTCGCACATGAATCTAAATTAACTCTGTGTGAAATTCAGGCTTTGCCGCAATTTGGTATCCACTCACTCGTCAGAGTTTGCGCAGATTGTTATAACAACCCTTCTCAGTAAGTGAGATTATGTTACTTTTTTTAGAGTCTGTAGTTTTCTAAACAACTGTAAAAGTATTTTAAAAATGGGAAACTTCAACTTGTTTTTTATTCCATTAAGTTCTTGCGTCTCTGTTACTTAGGGGTTGTTCTCTTGCTTGACCATCATTAGACACTTTGGTCCTTACACCACATAAACTGGTACAGCCACAATTTTTTGAGTTTGAGCTACCAGAAATTCTGCCTATATTGGCAGACATCTGCTGGCATTGTCACTAACTAATTCTGTACCTTTTTTCTCCATCCTGATCTCTCGCTCTCCCACACACGCACACATGCATGCACACTTACAACATCAAGTTGCTTATGGATAATAGGCAGAAGAGATCCATTGCCGCTGAATAGTCGGAGATTTAGTTGTGGTGGCTGTCTTTTGACCCTGCAGACAGGTCAAGTAATGACACCATCATCCTATATGAAAATTGAGCTGTGGTTCCCTAAGCATTCATCTCAATTTTTCACCATTTAGTTTTCTCTATTTGGACAAGATCAGATTGTTGATTGTTCTTGGTAAGGTTGGGTTACTTTCACTTGTATGATATTTGTCTTGCCTTTAGTTGATTGATCTTTACATGTTGAATGTATTTGCTTCTTTTGAAAATTTGTAAGCTTGATTCTTACTAAAAAAGAAACTCTTGGTGTAATTGTCAACAAGCGTCGTATTTTCTGTATGCTGAACACTGTAGCCCAAAAACTGTTTAAGATGTAAGTAATCTGTTTGATTTTCATATCACTTCCCATTCACCCTATATGTTTCCAATATTAAGAGTAAGTTCAAGGAAGTAAAACTGATGACAGCTATTGTTTTGGTAATAAGACTCTTCATGGAAATTTGTTTACTTGGATAGGTGGTTCTATACTATTTGTAATTTGATGAGATAAGGCCTAGGGATGAGTGGTTCCACGTTCTATACAGGTTTCAGGTGGAATTGGAACCTACCTGCTAGACAGATTCCTTATTTATTGGAACCTAGAATCTACCTACATACTTTGGAACCTAGAACTATCTCGTCACCGGTTCCATGGTCAGTTCTAAGTTCTAACCAGGTTTCACAAGTATTATTAATTGAACAATTGCAATGAATTATTACCTTTAATGATCACCATTTACTATTACAATCCACTGACCTCAACTTATATCTATATACATGAAGAATATGAAACATTAACAAAGTAAAAATCCCAGTCGTAAAATAGAAGCTCATATTGGTGTTTCCAAATTATACACTCATCATTGGATGCCATGAAATATCATAGGATCGTGCGAAATCATAGGCCAAGAAAAACACAAAAATAGGTTCTAGGTTCCAAGTACCAGGTTTCACCTACCTAGAACCTTGAACCTATCCATATCCCAATTTTTGGAACCTGAAGCCTATTTTGCATACCTTAGAATTTGGAATTGGAAAGGTTCCCATAGGTCTGGTTCTCAATGTGAAAACACAAAGACGGAGGGCTGATCTTTGAATAGAAAAAAGAGTGGATCTGTGGGTCCCAAATGAATTGGCTTATTTGAAAAAAGCCTTGTTCTTTGGAAGATCTATCTCGTGTCTAGTACGGCATGTTCCACTCTTCAAGAACTCCGAATCATTCTTCCCATCTGTCCAGTTCTTCGGTTTCAAGATCTACACTGGAACCATGCTCACCCCTAATTAGGCTGGCAAAGGGTATTAGAATGATAGTTTGAAAAAAAGAATCTTTCAGTTTACTTTATATGAAAGAGATCAGACCAGTTGAACTAGAGGAGATGTGAACGTATTATTGCATTTGGAGTCCTGAATTCCACTCTTCTTTTTTCCCTCCTGCAAGATGCGATGGGAATATGCCTAGTGAAGGCCCTGAAGCTCATTGTCCTGTAATTCCCAATTTACATTCATATATGATGCTTTACCACATCTTTCTTTATGTATCATGGAAAGATTACTCGTGGCTAGAACCAGCCATTGAAATTATCTCGCATTGTGTAGGTTTTCCAATATTTGTACTAGAATATAATTTGCTTTCAATATGTTTGGAACAGACCTGCAAAGGGTGATAGAGAAGCTTCGGTAGAGGGAGTCGATCGTGTTACAGATTCAGTTTCTAAATTAGACATCAGTGATGTAGTTCCAGAGGAAAAACCAATTGCAGAACATCAACCTGGCCAAGGTGTTCCAGACTGCAAATGTGGGATGCCTTTATGCATTTGTGAAGCTCCTGCCTCGTTTGCCGATGCGCTTCATTTGCAGGTATCAAGTATGAACAACTTTAAAGTTACCAAAAGGGCGTGCACTTTATAATCGCTGTGGCTTCTCCCTTGCAGAGAAAAACCACTTCCACGACTTCTCAGTCAAACCAAAGACCCAAAAGGGACCCTGTTCCGAAGAACAGGGGTTCCACCTCAACCAGCAATAATTCGTAAGTGACACATTATTTCCACTTCAAAGTATACTCGTTGACATTGTAATGGACTATTTAGCATTGTGTGTTCATCCTGCACATATTTTATAAAAACCCAAATGTTTAATCAAACTATGGTGGTCTAGATAACATGTTAACAACCCTTGCTCCCTGAATCTTTATATAGGAGAAGCACATGGTGAGTATAGATGATTATCTTCTTTTAACATGAATGTCATGTCAGGCTGTTAGAGTAGCATAGATTATTCAAGTTATTGTTTTAGCAAAAGGCAAAGGCAAATATGCTTGACTCACTCATAATTTGATATTTGTGCACCCTCTCTGTCAGCACTTGTGTGTGTAGCCTGCCCAATTGCTCTGTAGGAGTGATATTTTCTTTGAGTAGGGACACATACCTCTTGCTTGCTAGCATCCAAAAAAGCACTTAACTTCTTCTTGATTAGCGACAACCTTTTAAGTATAAAGTCCAAATATATCAGTGTGACAAAGCTTACAGACTTGAGGGACAGAGGTGATGTGTATATAGAGGCCCAAGGCATGCCAAAAAGGGAGGTCTTTTGACAGTGTCACTTTCTGCGGAACCAGGCATATACATGTACGTGATTAAAAAAGCACGTAGCTACTAGTGTAACTACCTGTTTTTATGGAGTTCAATCAGGTTATATGCTTCTTGATCAAGTGTACTGCTCAACTCATGATAACTTAGGTCTTCACCATGTATTTGTGAATAGGCATATAATGAGGATGGACGGTAGTGAACTACCAGGGGCTAGGGTTTTTTTTTTCTTTTGTTTTATTGTCAGGGATGCACTAAACCTCTCTGATGGTTTTCATATTACAGATCTTATAAATCATTTCCCTTTTCTCTCTTTAGTAAACATATGTCTCTGTAAAATGGTTTCTGGTGCATATACAAGCAACTTACTCTCTTTAAAGTGGACGTCTATTTCCTCTATGGCAATTGAACTTGTCCAAAAATAGATGTAGGTGTGGGTTTCCTTTATTAGTGTACATCAGAGCCACACCATTATTCTGTCGTTTTAGTGATGGTTAGCTTTTTACACAAAATTTGCAGGTCAGCTTTGAATGCTGGTCAAATTTCCAATGGCGCTCCAGAGAGACCTAAGATGGATTATGATGTAAATGGCGAGGTATTTGCTGCTGCCTGCTACATTAAGAAGGTGGATTATGTATTGCGAAATCTTTACACTGTATTCCTGTGCCTAGGGTCTAAGGGAAGCAATAAAGAATGATGATGCTGCTGCAGTTAAGAAACTTCTCAGTGAGGTATTGAGCATCTGTTTCTAGTCTTAAGGGAAATGAAGTTTTGTTGTTGCACCTTCATATCCATTGACTATGTTTCTTAAGTATATACATTCTAGCCTTCTCATATGGCAACTTACTTTAAGAATTTTGTAAACGAGTGCCCCCACGGCATTTATTAAGCAACCAAATAAGGAAAGTCGACAATTAAGTACTCTCTTCTCATGGTTATTGTAATAAATGACTTAGATAACTTTTCTCATTGAGCATGCTTAACAAGTTTGGTGGAGCACTCACTAACAAGATCCTTACTTTCGATGAAACCTAAATATTAATTATGTGTCCCATTTTGGCTCTTCAGTTTCAACCACTTTTTTGGTGGTCCCTTGAGACTCTCTGAAATAGCAGTCAAACCAGTCCCCATTCATCTGCTATCCAAAGTGAAAAATAATGAGATGTTAAAACTCTATTTGTACTGAGACCCACAATGAACGGGAAATGGTTAAACTGAGCTTTTGAATTGTAAGGGCATTTAGAAACTAGTGCATTTTTATTTGCATGATAATACTTAATTCTTTTAGTAGGTGGTAAGTCAACTTTTCATGCATGAGATGTAATGCCGCATTTCTGTGTGCATGCTTGTTAAAGGGGCATGACTGTTGTATAAGAATTGTCATGTAGGTCGATTGCCATTCTTGAAGAAATGAAAATAGTTCGCTTGTTTGTGGTTATGGCATGTATGTGTTCATCTGATCTGCGTTTGACACAAAATACACAGCAATCACACGTGTATTGAGGGTTTGACTAATATAGATTAAAGAAAAGTGAAACTGAATGTCATCGTGTTGGCAGGGAGTGGATCCTAATTACCATGACAAACAGGGAATGTCTTTGCTGCATTTGGTACTCTCTCTCTCTCTCTCTCTCTCGTTTGAGTTATTCAAGAACCTTGTATATTCTTAATCTGGTTGTGCAGGCAGCAGTTTTTAACCGAACCGACATTGCTTTTATCCTTATGGAGCATGGAGCAAGTGTGGATTACAGGAATGCACAGGGTAAACAATCATACCCCTGTACTGTACAAAGTTGTAGCTTATCTTATGAATTAGCACGTAGCTGTAGAACTAAGTTTAAAATTTTGGGAAAAAATATACATGCATCAGTTCTCTATGCCTGTATGCCATGCAGCTGCTAAGAAGCTAGATGCAAGTTAAAAAAGAAATAAAAAGAATCAAAAACATTGGTCAACAATGGCCAGCACGTCTTGAGGTGCTTATGTCCAACATTTAGAACTGTGAGATATATTTGTTTGCATCCTGGGACGATCACATCGAAAATAATAAGTTGTAGAATGGACAACTTGCAGTTTCCCTAATTTTGAGCTGAATTTTTGTTGGCCAACTCTTTTCTTGTCCTTAGGAGAAACGCCTTTGGATTGCGCACCGGCCACTTTGCAGTACAAGATGCGGCAGAAAATGGAAGAGGGTTGTTAGTACCTGTCTGACCCACTCCAGATTTGTTTCAAAGGAAATACTTGCTTAATGCTTGAAGTGTGCTTGTTATCTTTATCACTATAAGGAAATGTCTGATTGGCACCATCGACATGTTTGATTCACTGATTTCGGAAGATTAATGAGAGCTCTTTTCCAAGCCAAATAATCTGTTCAATTATGTTGTGGGGCAAGATAGCTTCCCCCTGGATTTTCAATTTTCGTTCATCTTTTTATGGAATGAATATTCTTGAGTTGTGCTGAGAATATCCTCAAGGGATTTATACCCTTTTGTAGATAAGAAGGAACCAAGTAGTTAAAAACACAACCGTGTTTGATGCTATCTTGAATTGGTTTTGATGTTTTTGGCAGAAGTTGTACCGAATGAATATTCCATCCACGATGCGCCACTTCCACTATGACTACTTCCAGATTAAATATAAACATGATGCGTTTGAGGGAATGATCCTGAGTTTATGGAATCTTTGTTTGGATGCTTGGAGCTTTGGATGTTCAGTACGCAACAGTAATGGCATATCTGATGGTTTACCTGACCATCTTTCACTGTCATGTGTTTGCATATTCTTTCGGCTGTTGGATAGTCCTGTTTATATCCTTTCCATCGAATGGTCTTTCCCTTTCTCCCATTCTTTAGAAAACCGGCACGAGTCAACGGTCGCAAAATTCTCCGCTGAATTGCGCTCGCTTTTATTTACGTTGTTTTTCCCTCCATCGTTTGAATGTTGGCAAATATTTTCTCACTCACGTTCTGAAAGAGGTACATTAGACCCGATCGAGCATAATTAGACAAGAACATATGACGTTATGGATGACATCCTAATCGCACCAACTGTCTCTGTTTAGCTCGAAATACACGAGACCTAAACATGCGATGCCACAAGTTCATTGAAATAGCATTAGAAAATGCCTAGAGCAATATCAAAATGGAGGATCATAGGCCACCATCCCTTTTTCGTAGCTTGTGTGAATCGTCAAAGCACCATGGAGAGCTCGGCTTGGCCCGTGAGTCAGCAACATCTCATTCATGCCCCTCCCTGAACTTTGGCGTGAACGGGAAAACGATGTGGTGCTTGGAAAATTGGTAGCTAAAAGCGAGCGAATATGCCGTGCGGATGCACCATCAACAACCCCTTCCGCTCCTACAAAAAGAAAGGCCGAAATGGCTAAATTCCGATCACCCCTCCCTCCCTCCCTCCCTCTCTCTCGATAGTGGCTATCTTGATGGAGGATTCCAAGCTGATCGCCACTCGCCATCTGCTGCGCAAAGGAGCGATCTTGCTGGCTCTGCTAAGACGGGTCCTGTCCTGGGTTCTCAAGCTCAGATGCAGAGCCACCGCAGAGAGCCTCCGTTCTCGTTCTGCTCCTTCATCATCCTGCGCGTCTTCTGAGATCGCCGGAGACGGCCTTCCTCTGGCCACGTACGGAGACGCCGTGGCCAGGAGGCTGCGGGTGACCTGCGACACCTGCGCCGTCTGCTTCAGCCCGCTGGTGGAGGGGGACGAGGTGAGGGTGCTCCGGAACTGCTGCCACCTCTACCACAGAGAGTGCCTCGATAGGTGGGTGGAATGCGATCCCGACGATCCCGACCACGGCCGCGATCGTCCTGACGTTCACGGCAGCAACCACAGGAGGTGCCCGCTTTGCAGGGCGCCGCTGTGGGCTCCTCCGTCGCGGAGCTTGAAGAGGGACGGGGCCGGGGCCGCCGGCGGCGGCGGAGCAGAGCGCCGGTGGAGCGTGAAGAGGCTCCGTTCCTCCGTCTGGGGATGCGACCTGTAGTAGAGACAGAACCGGTTTGGACAGGACAAGTAGTGAAGATATATGTCATATTCATTTTTCCCTTTTTTCGTTTTGCATTTGAAGCTTGTATTATCTATCTTCCTACTACTCACAAAAGAAGAGGATCTTTACAGATGGATCCCTAATTTTGGGCTTGTCTATATCTAGGATTATGTGGAGGTAAAAAGCATTTTCTTTTTCATTTTTACGAGGAGGTTTTAAGTATTATACGAATTGCAAGAAATTATGAAAAAGTCATACACGGATCATTTTTTGAGTGCTTTATAAGACCTTTTCAAATAGTATTCCACTTTGGGGCGAGGCCCTGTTTCGGCGTTCTTGCTCGAGTTGGCACCCTGAGGAGTAGGGAAAGCTTTCTCTCGAGTTCTTGAAAGCTCGCTCTTGCCTAGTCCAATTTTTGAATAGGCATGACATGCAAGACTTCGTATGGGGGGAAATTCTTGTTTGGACTTGAACTTAATGGGTTAAGTGCGTCGTAGCCATCAATTTTGTGCGATCTTTAAAGTCAACGACTACGATGCGCCGAGTTCAATGACCTTTAGTCCAAGGAATAATTTTCATTATGTAAAGACCATTAGAAGATACCTACGCTTTGCGGTGCGTATCATATTTAATAATTTATCATGAATATTCATGATTTTTTGTATAATTATTTCCATACCTTATTGAAGCGAAGCATTCTTTTGGACTTTAAGAAGAATGCGATCATTGGTGACATGTGCAATTTCATATTTTTCCATACATGTGTTTTGTTTTATCCTATCAAAATCCCACTCGAAATCAACATATAGTCTTGATTAATTAAATGAGCATCTACTTCTTTATTCCAAAAACACATGGAAATCAAAGCCAAGAAACCTTCCTTTTGTTTTACCAATTAAAATTCTTATTTTCTTAAGTTCAACAAAATAAAAGAATATAAATCGACAAAAAATCATCAATGACATGAAAAAAATATATACTTTCAAATTCTTATTCATGAAATAAAAATCTTATTAACGAGCGCTTTACTATGTTAATATAATAGAGAATGGCATAGAAATATATTTTACATTCTACTAATTTCCACCACGTTAAAATGCACCTTTTTTTTTAATAGCGCAAAATAATAAAATATTGTTAAAATGAATTAATTCAAGTAAAAACTAAGTTTAACCGAGTAACCGACTCCGTATTTTCATTTATCAATAAAAAATTATTTTGCTGACGTAGCAAATACGAAAGGAAAATGGAACAAAGGGAGGAAAGAGAAAGAGCAGGCCCAACTTGATGGGCTTAGGAAAATGGAAAAGAGGAGGAAAGAGAGAACGGGCCCAATAAAATGGGCTCACATCTCGGCCCAAACCCGAGGACCCGGAAATGGAAAAGGCCCAAAAGTCCTGGTCTTTCCCTTTCTTTCGACTTTCATCACAAGAATATTTTTACCAGTCTGTGCTCCCCGGAGCTAAGGAAAAACAGAGAGAGAGAGAGAGAGAGAGAGAGAGATGCAGGTTCCTCTTCTCCTTCTCTAGCTCCGTCGCAGATCTGCATCTCCCCTTCCCCCTCCCCAGATCTCTTCCGATCCCGCGGCGGCCCGAAGGTAAACGCTCCCCGCGCCGCCTCTTCCCGTCGATCGCGCCGGCCCCCGTGCATGGGAATGCCGTCGCGATCTCGTGCCGGAGATCTCAGTTGCTCGATGGTTCGCCGTTGATCTCCTCGTTGCTGATTTCTTCTGTCTGTGTTCAGGCGAGTGCGAGAGCTGGAATTGGAGAAATGGCGGGCGGAGCGGCAGGCGGGTTCGTCACCCGGGCGTTCGAGTCGATGCTCAAGGAGTGCGCCAGCTCCAGGAAGCATCCCGACCTCCAAAAAGCGATCCAGTCGTATATAGGTGCGTGCAATTGGGACATCCGGTCCGGTCATTTTTCTTTTTGCTCGCGAATCGTGAAGCCGTTGATTGTCGAGCCGGAGATGTTAATTCACTCGTGTTCGTTCGTTGCACAGAATTATGCGCATTGGAATATTTGGTTTTGTCTCGTCCTAGTGCCTGGTGCCGTAATTAGTTTCGGGTGCGCTGGTTGGTTAGTTCATTCGTGCTCTGAGAAGCGTAGGAAAAATGCTAATTGAAAATGTAGCTGTTTCGGAGAAAAGCCGTGGAAGATGAACGGCTCCCTTGCTGAAGTGGGGGATTAGTGAGAGTTGCTGTAGGTTGTTATCTATCTGTAAATGACTGCTATTTCGGTTTGATTGCAGTATCCTATTGCAATTTCCTCTTTAAAATATGTTCCCAGTCATGAGTCCTTGAGGCAGAACATAATTTGGATTGTCAGCTTATCAATTTTTTTTTCTTCCTGTTAGAATGCTGGTCCAGTTGCCATGTTTTGACGTTTTTATTTGATGTAATAATTGCTTGTTTTTCATTGAGTCTCTTGATTTTCACATCATCTTGTTTTATTTTTATCGCTAAGCATTTCGAAGGCTCATCGGGGTTTATGTTTTTCAGATAATACAAAAGAGGTCGCTCAACCTTCTGCCAACAATGAGGCAAAGGGAGCAGAGCAATTGGCTGCTGAGGCGAGGTATGGGAGTAGACTAATTCAAAACTTGCTAGCTTTGTTTTCATTTTACAATTTGTCACTATAGATTTCTTTAAGCTTCTAGGATTTTCTTTATTGTACTCATTCTTTCGTATTTGAGGTCATGTGCTGCATAAATTAGATTCACCTTTAAGTCAATGATTTTCCTTATCATGCACCATTGGAATGAAAATGTAATCTCTAGGTGATTCAGTGCATGCAAAATTTTGTTGTTTACTCCTTTTTGCTTTTTCTAAAACATGCATAAATTGAAATAGCAAAGTCTTATGATGAGGCTGGTGTTTTTGCTAGGATTTAGGACATATGAGAAACTTTTGTATGAACTCGATTCACAAGTGTAGTGGACTGTGTGTATATTGTTCTCCTTTTCCATTCTCACCAGCGCAGAACTTTGATGTAGTTGCTTCCATTGTTACTTATGTAAGTTCTTCATTGGCAAAATCTCTCCAAGAAAGTGTCGTGCTTATGTGTAATTTAAGAATGTTGCTTCTATCTACTTGATAACATGGTAAAATGTGATTCTTAAATTACATGTAAATTGCAACTACATAATAATCTTTGAACAAGAATAGACCATGATGATTTATGAAGCATATGCTGCAGCGTAATTGGTGGTTAAGTATTTAAATTAGAAGAAACATGTAGTTGAAACAATTGATGATTTGATAATGGATGGGGCCATGTTGAAAGGGATAAAAAGGATAGGATAGAAAGATAGTGTCAATTGTAAAAAAAATAAGAGTAGGATATAGTTATTTCATGTCACAATGACTAGGAAGATCTAGGAGAATACAGGCACTATGTAAAGACATTCCTCTCATCTCGTAGAGATGATACTGGATTGAGCTTTTGGGGAAAGACTTGATTTGTGCAGATTCTAATTCTTTTCCTTGATAAATGCTCATGATTGAGGACACGATATTATTTGGTTGGAAGGGATTGTGCTTTCAACCGCAAGGAATTGGCACCTCTCCAGAATGGGAATGCCAATAACTTTGCAATTTTACGCACTAATCTTAAGTGTGTCCTCACATTCTTTTTCTTGATAATTTATTTAAAGGACATAGTTGACATTTTTCACTGCTTCCTTTCCATTTTCACATGGATTATCAGTCACAACCAAAGAAGGTAACTCAATTCCCAATTCAATTCATTCATCCATAGATACATCCTATTGCTTGTGCCAATTGTAATATGTATACTGTCCTTTGCCTTTTATGATTGGAAAGAAGGGGAGTGGCGCAGAGAGGAATTTGACCTATCTCGATTTGGGACCATATAATCTCTTGTGCTGTAATCTCTTCCTCTATTGGAGAAGTTTTGAAAATTAACAGCACGCTGAATATACATCATGTGATTTGATGTATGGAAAAACGCTAGATGTGAATGATTCTGACTTGTATTCAACCCCCTCTTTCCCTACCCAATTCTCCTCTCTCAGTGTGGCTGAAACTGAAGGTGGAGGTGCACAACAAGCAATAGATCCCAATCAGTTGGACACAGTGGCACCCAGTGGTGAGGGAACCGAGCACGTTGTGAAGCCAGCGGTCGCAGCTGGAGCTATGACAGCTGCATTGGCAAGTGCAGGGCACACGCTGGGAGGAGCTGAGGTGGAGCTTCTACTGAATCCACTCCGACTTGCCTTCGAGACAAAGAACTTGAAAATTCTGGAACCTGCTCTGGATTGTCTCCATGTATGTAACTGTAAACTCTTGTCTAGTTCTCACTTCCATGAGATTATTTTTTCCAACTAAGAACCATGGTCAAATTTCAAGGGTGGCTATATTCAGTCTACTAGTGCACTATATGGCTATTATTATTATTATTATTAATATTATTAAGTATTTATGTTTTTTTAGGCTATTGCGACATATTATATTTGACATGGGTTGGCTTCATCAATTTGGAACGACCAGCTATCGTTTCTTGACAAGATACTAATAGTACATAACAACTGGGCAATTACCTGTTTAGCCCGACCATTTTGTCTTCCAGCTATTGTATAGTCTTACTTAAATGTATCCTCGTGTTCGGATTTTGTCATCTTTGCATAGTCGTCCATGTTACATATAAAATGACTTGGTATCTAATTTATCCTACTGAATGTTTTCCAGAAACTTATTGCATATGATCATTTGGAGGGAGATCCTGGTTTAGATGGTGGAAAGAACGTTCCTTTGTTCACAGACATTCTGAACATGGTTTGTGGTTGTGTCGATAATTCATCACCTGATAGGTATATATTCTTGTATCTTAGTGATCTCTTGCTCATCATATACTAAATGAGGACTATAGTTCACATATGTTGCTCGTTCTGTCCACTTTGTGAAACAATGTACAGCACCATTCTGCTAGTGCTAAAGGTGCTTCTCACTGCAGTAGCATCGGCAAAGTTTCGAGGTATGTTCTGACCAATGAAAACCTTATCCTCTTCTATTTCAATCTTTGCCTGTGCTTATTCAATTAAGTAATTCCTGATTTGCTATAACTGAACTCATTGGTAGCTGAGTGTACAATGTCTTGGTATGTATATAGCGGGTGAAAGGGTATAAGGTGGCGCTCTTATTAAATGAGTTAGGCAGATGTTTTCCCTTTTTTCTCCTTGGGAATTGAGTAATTTAAGTCGATTTAAAGGAGGTGTTCCTGTTATCTCTGTGATGCTGTTCTTGTTGGACTTCATATTGAAAATAAGTGGCACGTGTCTCCATGAATATGGAAACGTGATGCTAGTTTCATTAACTCCTGCTTTGCTGAGTGTGGTTAGTTAATGCTAATATAAGATCTATATTCTGTGGTGAAATGTCTTCCGGTAATCAAGTTTCAAGTAGTCCATGAAGTAAGGCACGCAAATTATTAGTAGTCCTTGCTGACTTTCATTCTAACAGTAAGTCTCATGATCAAGATTGTTTGCCTCTTCTATGACCTCCTTATAAGAAGCACCTAAATCAGTTAAATCTTAAGAAATAAAAAGCCGAACTTAGTTGATCAGTGAATAGAGCTTTTAATAAGGTACAACAGCTAGAATTGAGTGAAGCATAGATATAGATGTATACATATTCTAACAACAATCTTGATGTCTTAGCTATAGCATTAAATGAAATGATAGCCGACTTTTCAACAGAGGCACTGGTGTATTACAAGATTCTGTCCTATAATCTCCTCTATCATTGAGACTTGATGAAAGAAATCTGAAAAACTTAAGTGTAGTTGACTGTATAATGACTAGGCCTTCAGTTCGTAATTTGATATCGGTGATGATAGATCTCGTGACTGAATCACATCAAATTATGAGCAGTGACCAACCATGCTGTATCGCAATTATGTCAACTTGTTTTCTGCAAATATATTACTAATAGTAATGTGGCCAACAGATCACTTGTAGCTCATGTTCCGTTTTAATTCAGTTTCTGCTTCCCTGCATATGTGAATATGTTATAATGTGGTGGTACCTCAATCTGCATTATACATCTGTTTTTATCCTATGCCCTTTTACGTATTCTATGTTGCTTGTGATGCAGTGCATGGGGAATCTTTGCTGGGAGTTATCAGAGTGTGCTATAACATTGCTCTTAATAGGTACATCCTATAAATTACAATCTCCTATGTGAGAGAAACTCAAGAAAGTCGTTTTGACAGAACATTCTATTTGCAGCAAAAATCCTATAAACCAAGCAACATCAAAGGCGATGTTGACACAGATGATTAGCATTGTATTCCGGAGGATGGAGTCTGATCTGGTAGGGATATATCTTTTGTTCTGAAAATCCATTAGACCTGTACGCCTTGATGCATTTAGATATAGTTATGTGTGTGTCGAATGTGGGGGAAAAACATTTCTGTTGCATTTTGTCCAACAAAATTAACATTTGTTGAAATTATTAGGTCTCTGCTCCCTCAGTTTCTGCTAGTGCTGGAAAATTAGAAGCTCCTTCAGAAGAGAATTTGAGCTCAAAAGCTGAAGAGACTTCTTCCAGTAATGAAAATGAGAAAGAAATTACATTGGGTGATGCACTAACTCATGCCAAAGAGACCTCTCTTGCATCTGTAGAGGAACTCCAAAGCCTTGCTGGCGGTGCTGATATTAAGGTGAAATTCTTTTTGTATCATCTCTACAATTTCTTTAAGTTCAGTGATCAAAGTCACTGGTCCTCATTTGTGCTAACTATCTTTTGGGCATACATGCAACCTGTGCTTCATGATTTATCATGTGGATTTGAGCTGCATATCATGATTATTGAGAAATTCTAAATATATATGTTTTGGTAGTGGGAGAGATTGCTAAAATGCAATGCGCTTTGCACCTTTGATCTTAGTTTATGAATTCATATGCCGCTTAAGTTCAAGATATTTTCATATTGCATTACTGTGTTTTTTTAGGTGCAATGACAATATAATGTTGCCAGTGTATGGAAGTGTCATTTATTGTCTTTGTAGTGGCATATGCAAGCATAATGCCACTATTGTAGCAGGGAAAAAAAGTACAATGGCATTATTATTGCTTCAGTATGATTGTATGAATACGCTCTCTTATTCAGCACATATTTCTGAGGGTCTGATAGTTTGGATGGAAGCTTTCCTCTCTCTTTATTTCTTTCTGATTCCATAATATCTTGATCTTTTGGAAGACACCCATGCCAGAGTTTCCTGTATCAAGCATTATAATTTCTACCTTCTTTATTTTGCATTTATGAAGGACAAATAGTTGAAATTTGTATTGCCATGTTGATATATATGCACAGGCAAGCATCACATATATCCATGTGTCAATGACTCAGTTCTGACAATTTTTACTACCTCAACACTTTTTTTTACTTCATAGGGTTTAGAGGCTGTTCTTGACAAGGCTGTCCACCTTGAAGATGGTAAAAAGATAACAAGGTATGCATTGCTCTGTGCTAGGGTGATAGTGAGGTCGTTATTCAAACATAATTTCCTGGATGCATGAACATTTTACTATCACAGAGGGATTGACCTGGAGAGCATGAGCATAGGACAGCGTGATGCTTTATTGGTGTTCCGAACACTTTGCAAGGTTGGCTTTTTACTATTTTTTCTGCTTCTCTATATGCTTTTGTAAGCCTCTTCTGAAAAGTCTACCTGCATTTCATGCAGATGGGTATGAAGGAAGATAGTGATGAGGTTACGGTGAAGACACGTATATTGTCACTTGAGCTACTGCAGGTCTTTTTGAGTCTCTGCTTTGATGCAACCTGTTTCATTTGTTTTTTACTGGAATAGTCAATAAATATCAGTGACATTCTCAATGTCACTTGACATATTTAATTTCAACTATGGTTTGGCATACTTGTAGTCTACTCTGTGAGGAGCATTATCGGAATAATACCCTAGTTTCCATTGTAGATTTTGATGATAGACCTATAAAACCCACAAGCAATATGATGTATCAAAGTGTTTTTCATCTTGAGATCTTTGTTGAAAATTTCTCTGATAGTTTGAAACTGCAAATGAATTGAGCTGACACCTGATATTGCTGCAGGGGTTGCTGGAAGGTGTTAGCCATTCATTTACTAAGAACTTCCATTTCATCGATTCAGTGAAAGCTTATCTTTCGTATGCTTTACTGCGGGCTTCAGTTTCTCAATCCCCTGTCATCTTTCAGGTTTACTTTGATATACATAGATCCACACTTGCTTTATATACACTTGAAGATACTTGGTTTGACTTAAATCTTTTGCAGTACGCAACTGGCATCTTCTCAGTACTCATGCTGCGGTTTCGAGAAAGTCTTAAAGTATGCCTTGGTCTGGGGACACCTGAGATAATTTCTTTCTGAATTTTGTTATTAGCTGCCTCATGATCTTAATTCCTATCTGACTTTTCAGGGGGAGATCGGTGTCTTCTTTCCCTTGATAGTTCTACGGTCATTGGATGGCTCTAAATTTCCCATTACCCAAAAAACAAGTGTTCTTCGGTATGGTGATCCTTATATTTGTTAGATCCTTCAACTCTTGGCCACCTACATGTGGTCAATATTCAAAAGCTGCCATGTGATGGATCATATTTCTGCAGGATGCTTGAGAAAATATGCAGGGATCCTCAAATGCTTGTCGACTTGTATGTGAACTACGATTGTGATCTTGAGGCACCAAATTTGTTTGAACGCATGGTATCTTACTTCCTATATCCCCATTCACTGCCCCTTGCTGCACTCATATTCCTCCCTTTGACTCTGTTATATGGTTGGTACATCTTTCTCAGCGTCTTTTCGTTGCTTTAGGTTACCACTCTGTCTAAATTATCCCAAGGGACACAAAATGCCGATCCCAATTCTGTTGCTCTTTCACACGCAGCTTCCATCAAAGGTTCTTCACTTCAGGTAGGTTAATCTGTTTGCTGAGGTCTCTAAAGTTAGCTGTTGGAACTTGGATCTTCCTTAACTTTATCTTTGTATGCTAAAAGATCATGGTAGTTGGCTCATTGGACCTTTTTACATTAATTATACAGTGCCTTGTGAATGTGCTCAAATCACTTGTTGATTGGGAGAAGGCACGGAAGGAGTCAAAAGAGCAGAACATTCATGATGATGTTTCAGATAGAGAGTCATTGGAGATGAAAAAAAAGGAAGATGTGCCCAGTAACTTCGAAAAGGCAAAGGCTCATAAATCATCATTGGAAGCTGCCATCTCTGAGGCAAGTTACTCGCATTTGTAATTTTTACGAAGTATGTTCATTTTGATAGATCAGGAACCTGAGGGCGAGAAAGAACAAGTAGTGCAGGAGCTAAAATTTCTTGCATAGTGTTTCAAGGAAATCTCCTTATTCATCGTAAGAAAAAATTTCTCATCAATATATGACAAGAGAAACGGACCAGAAGTTAAATAAACCATGTCATTCCCTGTCAGCCAGTTCTATCCTTGTCATGATATTTCAGTGAAAGTGCCAAGACAATTAGATTTTTGAATCTGGAATCAGGATTTACTGGAGTCAGTCAGGTTTTTATAATCACTTTTAAATGAATCAATGGAGATCAATCTGCGGAGTATGACTGATTGAAGATGAATGGTGATTAGTTTGCCTTTTATTGTGGTCTGTGATGTATGAATGGTGATTAGTTTGCCTTTTGCAGGGGTCTGTGATGTATGAATGGTGATTAGTTTGCCTTTTACTGTGGTCTGTGATGTATTTTTTATTCTCTCTTACTGTTTATTCAATTAAAAATGGCATCTTAAGGATGTTTGTCAGTGATTGCAGCAGTAAGTTGTGGATGAACACAAAACCATAGAAGTTGTCTTGTGTTTTTATACCTTATAACATTTATGGAATCTAGATAGCCATTCTATCTGTCATAAATAGCATTTTTCTTGGTTATCTAGTTAATAGAATCCTTTTTTTTAGAATGGCAAATTATTGCTTGCACTGGACACCTCAACTAGCAAAAATTTTAAGAAAGCAGCTTGTTCTGAGATATTTGATAGTGGTCTTTCATTTTTCTTGTTGCATGATTAGACTTTGCTGGCTTTTCTTCTGCAAAAATATCACTGGGTGATATGTTAATGCTGAACTGTGTGAAGAATACTCTTGTCAATGTTTTAATGTGCAGCTCTATTGAAGGGCTCAATCTTAGCTTTGTCATGTTGCAGTTCAACAGGAAACCTGTGAAGGGTGTAGAGTTTTTGAGATCAAATAAGTTGGTGGAGAATTCACCTGCTTCTGTTGCCCAGTTTCTGAGGACTACAAACAATTTAGACAAGGTCTGATCTCTAGATTACATTTCACCAAATTCTAGTTTGAAATTGAATTGTCTCAAAAGTGTTGCTTTTGCAGGCTATGATTGGCGATTATTTGGGTCAGCACGAAGAATTTCCGCTAGCTGTCATGCATGCTTATGTGGATTCAATGAAGTTTTCAGGAATGAAGTTTGATAGTGCAATTCGTGAATTCCTTAAAGGATTCAGACTTCCAGGAGAGGCACAAAAGATAGATCGGATTATGGAAAAATTTGCTGAAAGGTTTGTATCTGTCTTCTCTTTTCTCTGCCTTCGGCAGTTGAGTTATAGTAAGCATAGATATGATCAGATTCTACACGATTAAAAGTAGACAACTTATGCAACTGAGAGGTCAATGGTCATGGTCTCAGTTTCTGGAACCTTCCTGTATTTTCATCATACGAGTTGATCCAACATTCCTGAACCAGCTTTGCTTGCCATGAATGCATGATTATGTCCATAAGGATGGTTCAATTTGCCCCTATTGATACAATCCACATTGTCTATGTGATCAATGGTGCCATCGGGAAATTCAATTTGGCTACAGATTGGGGCCAAGTTCCTCCTCTCTCTTTCCTTAATCTTTTGTTATGCTTGATGTCACAACCTTACCTTTTCCGTTGGGGGAAAACGAAATGAGTTTTGGGGTATTGCCTACATGAAATTTTGTGGAAAAACAAGTTCCCATTTTTTGGAAATGATCTTTGGACAAAAATTTAGGTGCCAACACTCAGACATAGCAAAAACTCACACATAGTAAGCATTAGACAGTGAACTGAATTTTTGAAGTCTGTCAATCTTGAGATGGTTTCATTGATCTTGCTATGACTGACTCGATATCATGGTTTCTTTTATGTTTCATATTTGAGAGGCAATGCTGGGATACTGTGTTGTTCGTGTTTTATTGCTTGTCACATTTTCATCTTAGCCTTATGACGGGGATCATTGTTCTAACAAAGTAAGAAGCATCCTTTGCTGTTTATTTTTGCCATTTTCTGAAAACCGTTATTTGTTGTTTTGGCAGATATTGTGCTGATAACCCAGGCCTCTTTAAAAATGCTGATACAGCATATGTTCTTGCTTATGCTGTTATAATGTTGAATACTGATGCACATAACCCAAATATTTCGGCAAAGATGTTGAAATCAGATTTTGTACGCATGAATGCCATGAATGATGCTGATGACAATGCCCCAAAGGAGCTTCTTGAAGAGATTTATGATTCTATAGTTAAAGAGGAGATCAAATTGAAAGATGAGACAGCTGGTATGGGGAAGAGAAATGCATTGAAGCCAGAAAATGAGGAAAGAAGCGGCCTTGTCAGTATTTTGAATCTTGCTCTCCCTAAAGGAAAGTCATCAGTGGATCCTAAGAATGACAGTGCTGCCATCGTCAAACAAACACAGGCTATATTTCGTAATCAAGGAGTGAAAAGAGGAGTATTTTACTCATCACAGAAGATTGAGATTGCAAAGCCAATGGTTGAAGCTGTAGGATGGCCTCTGCTTGCAACTTTCTCGGTCACAATGGAGGAAGGGGATAACAAACCCAGAGTTATTCTTTGTATGGAGGGATTCAAAGCTGGGATACACATAACTTATGTTCTTGGAATGGATACAATGCGATATGCATTCCTAACCTCCCTGGTTAGGTAGGTTCCCTTATCTAAGCTCTGAATGCTGATTCTTTACCCAAACACCCTCCTTCCCCCCTCCCCCCCTCTCCCTCCTTCCTTTCTTCCTTATGTCATCCTTTGACATTGGGCGCACCGTACCTTTTTACCTGTTTTTCTTTAATTTGAAAATACCTTTCTTATGTATGATGTTCACAATTTTAGGTTGCAATTTACTCCTCGCAAGAATGATATATGATCTTTGAAATGTTCTTCTACAACCCATTTTCAGTCTGGAATCTCACCAAGCGCCCTTCATGCAATGGGCCCTGCAACCAAATTGGCTACCTGAACCTTAGTTTGCTAAAAAGTAATCTAAAAATGTTGAAAAAGGGTGAAATTATTGTTGCCAATTTTTTTTATTTGGTGGTGGGTGGGTTCAAGTTTGGGGGAATGGGGGTGTAGGTTGGCAAGAAACAAATCTCAGAAGGTGTTAGGTTAATGCTGGAGGTCTCTCTGATGCAGACACTTTTAAATAGTTTATATGGTGGTCAATCTTACTGTCGTGTTTTGTCTATATTATGATCTGGTTTCGCAGATAATTAGTTTGCTAGATAATGGCTTCATATACTTTTTATAGGTGTACCTTCTTGCATGCGCCGAAGGATATGCGCAGTAAGAATGTAGAAGCATTGCGGACCTTGCTTGCTCTATGCGATACGGAGACTGATTCTCTTCAAGACACTTGGAATGCTGTTCTCGAATGTGTCTCTCGGCTTGAATACATAACATCAACACCATCGATAGCTGCAACTGTGATGCATGGATCTAATCAGATCTCTAGGGATGCAGTTCTTCAATCTCTTAGAGAGCTAGCTGGGAAATCTGCAGATCAAGTATTCGTTAATAGTGTCAAGTTACCTAGTGATACTATTGTAGAATTCTTTAATGCCCTTTGTGGTGTATCAGCTGAAGAACTGAAACAGACACCAGCTCGTGTTTTCAGCTTGCAAAAGCTTGTGGAGATCAGTTATTACAATATGGCACGCATCCGAATGGTAATTATCACCTCTTATCTATTGATTTTCACTAAGTTCTTCAATAAGAGGGCTGTAGATGGTCAAGTGATGTACTCTTCTTGACTAGTAGATACCTATGAGCTTTCTTTTTTTGATGATTAAAATCTGCAATTGCTTCTTATAATGATTTATTGTCCTCTATGTGCCTTCAGCTGACATTATAAACGCATGTTATGATGCAGGTGTGGGCACGGATATGGTCTGTCTTGGCTAATCATTTTATTTCTGCTGGGAGCCATCATGATCAAAAAATTGCGATGTACGCCATTGATTCTCTTAGGCAGCTTGGTATGAAGTATCTGGAGCGTGCTGAGTTGGCCAATTTCACTTTCCAAAATGACATCCTCAAACCATTTGTTGTGCTGATGAGAAATAGTCAAAGTGAATCTTTAAGGGGTTTGATCGTTGACTGCATTGTGCAAGTATGAACACGTGGATTTCCTTACTGGTACTCTTAGCTGAAGTGCATTATACATAAGTTGTTGCAATGATGCATTTTCTGTTTCATGTGTTATTTCAGATGATCAAATCTAAAGTTGGAAGCATTAAGTCTGGCTGGCGTAGTGTATTTATGATTTTTACGGCAGCTGCTGATGATGAGCTGGAATCTATTGTTGAAAGTGCGTTTGAAAATGTTGAACAAGGTCAGATTCTTCGTGAAATATATGTACTTTGTGATAATTAATGTTCTTAGAGCCCATTCAGTGGCTAATACACGGAAACATTTTGCAGTTATCTTGGAGCACTTTGATCAAGTTGTTGGAGATTGTTTTATGGACTGCGTTAACTGCCTTATTCGGTTTGCTAATAACAAAAGCTCTCATCGCATAAGTTTGAAGGCTATTGCTCTTCTACGTATATGTGAGGATCGTCTAGCTGAGGTAGGTTCTTGGTTTTCAGTGGTTGAGCACATTGCTTATTTTCTGCCTTAACTGTATACCTCATATAAGATGAGCTTGATAAATATTATAAAGATAGAATACTAGTTCTCATAGTTCAATAAGATAGCATCTCATCGTGAGCCGTCTTCTTATGTTGCACTATGATATGATACTGTTTTCTGTCAGGTAAAAGCCCCTGATTATCTCCACTGTATGTATGTACTGACACTGTTTATATTGACCTATGGTGGTTAATGCAAAAAGAAAGTGTGTTAGGTTTTCACCAGTTGCATATTTTTGATTGTTGTGTATATGGCAGTCTGTTGATCTTTTTGTATATTCTGTAAAACTTTTATCACCATACATTCGGGTTCAGATCAAGTTTTTTAGGCATACTGAAAGCTTCCAAGTCTCCTTAATTTCTCGGATCACAGAAGTTTTCAGATTTACTGCAGATTGAAAGCCTTTATCTATCTTTAAAGATGACCACCAAGAATATTATATGTGGAAGGGGATCCTTCATCTACCTTTAGTCATGATTCATGCAGAATTTTTTTTTTTTGAAACAGCAAAAACCTTTTGAGTTATGAAATTGAACAGGAGTATCAAAATGTGTAGAAAGATGATGTGAGAGAAGGCTACAGAAAAAGGACATGATTCTCTGGAAATTTTCTTAAGGTGAAGGTTTGAGCCATAATCACTTCTACACTTTAGCAAACTGCAAAAACCTTTTGAGTTATGAAATTGAACAAGAGTATCAAAATGTGTAGAAAGATGATGTGAGAGTAGGCTACAGAAAAAGGACATGATTCTATGTGGAAATTTTCTTAAAGCGAAGGTTTGAGCCATAATCACTTCTATGCTTTAGCATTGGAAGTGTGTCGCTTTTTTAACTTCTAAGAAAGATATGTGTTTCCACTTTATTAAAGAGAATCTTCATTGCTTTAAAGTGTTGGAAAGCCAACGGTTCTCTAGAAACTGTGATAATATGGGTTAATGTCACCATTAGCCATTGCTTGCCTGAATAAAATCATCCCTCTCCTTTCTTTCTTCTTCTTCTTCTTTTCCCAAAAGCATCTATTTCTATCTAAAAGGTGCCACTTATCATCCCTAGGTCAGTCCAATGATGGAATTGCTGACATGGCATTAACACCGTTAAATATTGCTGACGTGCATTTTTTTCATTTTTCAAATGTTGACTCTCTCTTTTCTCTCTCTCTCTCACTGACTCTCCTCTCCCCCTTGCCCCTAAACTGTGAATTATTCCTTCCCCTCCTCTTCTTTCTTCAAACCCTACCTAACCAAAAACTCACAAATCTGACAGCCACAAACACACCGATGCGTAAAACTATGATCCATACCAACGCATAAAGTATGATTCATACTCACTCCCGGCCACCACTCACGGCATGGCTGCTTGAGTTTTTGAGCTCTCGCTACCAAAAACTCACGAGTCTGACAGCCACAGCTACACCAATGCATAAACTATGATTCATACCACACATAAACTTTGATTCATACCCACTCACGACCACCACTCATGGCATGGCTGCTTGAGTTTTTGAGCTCTCACTGCCATGGCCATGAGCTCTAGATTTCACGGAAGAACATCGAGGATTGTCTAGTAATTGACAGCTTCGGCAAGAATGAGTTCTGTGTTGCATATGTTGAAGCAATTAGCTATTTCTATATTGTATTTTTGAGATATAGATTGAACTTTTGAGAGTTTGAGTTTTTAGTTGAATTTCATATTATAGGAGCCAATTTCTAGAATTTGTTCATGCGACTGACTAGAGACCTCTTCTATTAAATCATTAGCTGCGTTTGAATGTAGCTCAATTGCTCCCTGTCGTTCAATTCAATTGGGAAATGTGGTTTTCCAATAGAGTCGAATCTTTTTCTTGCTGGCAGTCATGATCCCAGATCTCTAGCTCAAGTGGCCATGGCGGTCACAAGCGTAAAGCTCAAGCTTGATTGGCCATGATGGTCACAAGCCTAAAGCTCAAGCTCAAGTGGCCATTTATGCCGTGAGCTCTAAGCTCGCGGCATGATGAGTGACTCTGGATCCATGCTCTCTCACTCTCTCAAAATTCTGCTTTTACTTTTTAATTTCTATGTTGCTTGATGTGACGCTTATTTGGTGCCATAGTAAATTCAAGGAACGATGACCCGAGACGTGTATTCTGGCATTCATGTCAGTAAAAATCTACCGTCAAGAGAAAAACTAATGGAAGAACCGACAATGGCACTTTAATAAAGGATAGGGATGCTTTTGAACCAAAAACAAGTAGAAGGACGAATTCTGATTGTTGGATAAAAGTAAAGGGACCACTGGTGACATTAACCCTCTATATCAGATGTGCAGTTAAATAGCATGATTGAGGAGAAGGAAGGACTTGCTTTGCACACCATTCAAGTGGTCAAAGTTTAGGCGTGTGCATCTGAGCTTACAAACTATTTAGCTGGTTTGACATGTGCCTTGGGAACAGAACCATTGCCCTTGGGCTTAGGATTTTGTCAATTGGTTGCTGATTGTTTAATTTCTGTATGCTGCTGTAATTATAGTTTCTCATACATCATAAGGATCACTTTCATTTGTGTTGAAAAATTTTGTTAGTGATGTTATGTTTCATATAAAGGAGGCATTCTTATTAGTCTCCTCCACAAAGAAGTGGCTGTTGCTTGCTTTAGCTAAACTGTTCCATTATTTTGATTTTAGGGCCTTATACCTGGTGGCTCGTTGAAGCCTATTGATGTAGAGACAGATGCAAACTTTGATGTGACAGAGCACTACTGGTTCCCAATGCTGGCTGGTTTATCTGATCTGACAACTGATCCTCGGCCAGAGGTCAGAAGCTGTGCACTTGAAGTTTTGTTTGATCTGCTGAATGAGAGAGGTAGCAAGTTTTCAACATCATTTTGGGAGAGTATCTTCCACCGTGTCTTGTTTCCCATTTTTGATCATGTGAGACACGTGGGAAAGGAAGGCTCAGTTTCTTCTGGTGACGAATGGCTTCGAGAAACCAGCGTCCATTCTCTTCAGTTGCTGTGCAATCTATTCAACACTTTTTACAAGGTATTGTGAACTTGGGAATTAGGTGCCATTGGTAACTATTACTAGGTGATACATGTTCATGAAGGAAAGTGTAGAAAATTGTGGTAAATTTATCTGCGTTCTTACTTACAGGATTCACTTGATACTTTCATAGCAGCATTTGATAAGGACTAAAATTGCTGGGTAACTCAATAATCTGAACATATCAGAGTGTTGTTTGCGAGTGTTAGCTATGGTTTGACTTTTGGAGGACATTTATTCATTCATCCCAGATAATATTTTATATCCAAAGATCTACCATATAAGACAATGAGGGATACATGCATATCTTCTCTCTAAATGTATTTTTTTAAAAGTTCTGATCACATCCTTCCTCTTCATTCATACCCGTTAGTTTCCTTTTAATGGAAATCAGTAGACTGAGGGACTGATTTTTCAAACACTGTAACTAAGTCAACTAATAAGTTGGCTCACTTCTTTTGGATTGGCAAGCTTAGTCCAACATTTGTACCTTTGGATGATTAAGTTCCCTATATAGCTATCCTTGTCTCAAAGTTTTTGTCTTATGCAGGAGGTCTGTTTTATGCTGCCACCACTCTTAAGTCTGCTCTTGGATTGTGCCAAAAGGACTGATCAGTCTGTTGTTTCAATTTCTCTGGGTGCACTGGTGCACCTCATTGAAGTTGGTGGACATCAATTTAGCGAGAGTGATTGGGAGACTTTATTGAAAAGCATAAGGTGCATTCATGCATTCATGCACGACTCAATTTCATCCTTTACTCGTATTACTTTTCGATGTTTATGTGCTTTAGACTTTTGTAATTCATTGGCTTCTCCTGTTTTTTTGATCTATTTCATACATGACTCAATATTCTTCTGTTCATTTTGATTTTGACTGATAGAGATGCTACATATACAACACAACCTCTTGAGCTTCTAAATGCATTGGGATTTGAGAACCTCAAAATCACACAGCATTGACCAAAGAATCAGAGGTTAATACAGGGGATATTTCCTCACCACAAACTCTAGACAACGGTGAAGTATATGATCATCAATTGGATGTCAATGATGGAACTCCAAAGAGCACAAGTGCATATCTGAATCACCATCGAGAATTGGCATCTCCTTCTAACTTGGACGGTTATGAAGCTGAAGGTAAGTCATTTAGTTTCCTAGTTGATTGTTTTAGTATGTTTCTCTTTGCAGCATCTGATGGCAATGAACTGCACTTTAACTAGAATTTTGTAAAAAATAAAGTATATGAATACTTTTCAGATCATTTTGTCAAGCAGTAGATTAAGGAAACCCAAACTTGAGCAACAGTTGTAGAAGATTGTGAAAGTTTAACACACTAACTCTGTCCATTATAGGTGTTCCATCACCATCAGGAAGATCTCAGAAAGCAGTAGAAGGAGGCATTCAACGTGGTCAAACTTTTGGTCAAAGAATAATGGGGAATATGATGGACAATCTCCTCCTTAGAAGTTTTACTTCCAAATCAAAAGGTCATGCTTTGGATGCTTCAATGCCATCTTCTCCAGCTAAGGTAATGTTCTATCTATCATCTTTATAGATTAACATATCCTTTTGATTTTTGTAGGATAGTTACAAAATTCAGGTTTTGTAAGTTAGTTTTTTCTACCCAGACATGCCATGCCCGACCTTACTGGGAGGTTGGGAAGAAGTCTGCACTTATGCTCTATCAAACATAATATGGTTGTGGTTATTAATCATCTGCCCTAACTTAATTTGGTTGCAAATTGATGGTGTACTTATGTTCTCCCAAAATCAATTTTCATTGCCATCTAACGTGATGGCGTGGCATTTCCTATACGTATAGGTTTGAGTGGTGTGTTTAATAATTAATGTTTAGAAGGTAGAAAATTGAAACTTTTACACATCTCTCTCATTCTCTTATTTGTAATTGCTACTGTAGTATAGGTACGTTGGTCGGATACAAAATGAACTTTTTTTCCCATTTGGCGCATATTGTGTATTTCTTTCTTGATTAGTATTGTGTCTACTTGTTGAATGAATATGGAGTGAGGACTTTATGGGTCCGTTTGGTAACAATTCTACTCCTGGGAACAATTTCTGATTAGAAATGATTTTTTTTTTATTCTGCTCCCGAAAATAATTTCTGGGTATTTAAGGTGTTTGATAAAGTGTTCAAAATTTTTATTCCCAGAATAGAAATGTGTTTGGTAAGAGTCTTCAATTTTTTTATTCTTTTAATTTTTTAATACTTTTTATTATAATTTTGTTATATTTCTCTTTTTTATTTTTCCTTTTTCCTTTTCCCTTTCTCTCCTTCTTCCTCTTTTATTGGGCGGTCGCCGCCACTGGTGGTGGTTGGCGAGCAGCCGACCAAGGTTTGGCAAGCTTGCTGGAGCCTCGCCAAGCTAGGGCGGGGTCTAGCAAGCTCGCTTGGCCACTGGCGAGGCCGACCTCGTGCCGCTTGGGTGACGTCGAGCCTCGTCGGGCTGGGCAACCTCGCCCAGCCACCGGCGAGCCTTTGGCGAACTTGCCATACCTCGCTTTGGCTTAACAAGGCTCCGGTGAGCTCGCTGGACCTTGCCCAGCCGTTTGGCGGCGGTGGCCAAGGCGCAGCGATGGGGTGGCAGTGGGTTGGGAGGAGGAAGAAGAAGAAGAAAGGGAAGGGGAAAATTGATTTTCAAAATTGTTCCCGGGAGCGAGAAGCAACCTTTTTTTTGATTCTTGATTCTATTCCAAATTTATTCTTGAGAACAAAAAATTTACCAAACAGATTTCTATTCCAAATTTGTTCCCGAGAACAAAGACCAAAATCAGTTGTTCCTAGAAGTATTACCAAACTGGCCCTATATATACTTCCACTATCAATTTGGAGACTTTCTTTTCAAGAAACGCTTTGACTGCAACCAGTGATTTGCTTTACTTATTCAAGTCTTTAGAATAGTTTTCTTGAGTTACCATGTCACTCATCTTATCAGATTTGAATTTTGAGCTCTTGCTGTTCACTGTTTCCTGCAAAAGATATGACATATTTGTTTAACTGATGATGAGAAATGACCGATATATCATATTTCTGTATGGTTACCGCAACATGAGTGGATGGAGAGAAGAGGAACTATATTTTCTACGTTATTCTAGAGTAATTTGCTTTTCATGGGTGATTCATGGAAGGGTTATTTCTTTGTTTGAAACTTTTTAGGAAATTCTAGTCATCGCAAGCCAAAGAAGGCAATACTTTTAATATTTCGAAGCATTGATGCATGTGATGACGAATGGCTTTTGGGTTGCCTTTATCTTAACTGATCTCCTTTTTATGTAGGTTTCAAATGTCACTGAACCTGATGCAAAGGATGAGGAGGAGACTCCATTGCTACAAACAGTTAGAGGGAAATGCATCACACAGTTACTACTTCTTGGTGCCATTGACAGTATTCAGGTATTATCTGTTCCTTTTTGACATCTTTGTTCTGCTGTGCACATCTTTTCAAACTGTTAGGTCACCTCCAGCCAGAGGCCATGGTACGATGAAACAGTCATCAACATTATTTACCATTTTGAGGTCTGCTTCCTTCCATTACAGATTGGTCAGATTACTCACCAAAATGACTTCCTTTTAATTTGTAGAGGAAATACTGGAGCAAGTTGAAAGCATCGCAAAAGGTTGCGATAATGGACATATTGTTCTCAGTGTTGGAATTTGCTACTTCTTATAATTCATACACCAACCTCCGAATGCGAATGCGATACATTCCTGCTGAAAGGTTTGTTGAGACTCAGAACCATTCGACTACACTTACTTTCTTCTACAGCTCTATGGTCACTTGATAGAATGGGGTGATTGGGCTTCTTAATAAGTGGTTTGTCTTTTGCAGGCCACCAATTAATCTTCTTCGCCAGGAATTAACTGGAACGTGCATCTATCTGGACATCTTACAGAAGACGACAGGACATTGTGTCAAGAATGAGGAGCATTCTGAAGCCAATGGGTCTTCTGAAGCAGATCATACTTCATTCAATAGTGATGAGGAAAAACTTGTAGGGATTGCCGAAGATAAGCTGGTGTCATTCTGTGAACAGGTGCTCAAGGAGGCATCTGATCTCCAGTCCAATGTGGTGGAAAGCACTAACATGGATATCCACCGAGTTTTGGAGTTGCGTTCGCCTGTCATAGTAAAGGTACATCTGCTGTATCTTTTAGTCCTTAAAGAATGAAATTAAGGTTTTAATAATCAGTTATTTTCCTGATTTGGTTTTGTCTAAGTTGCAGTTTGCATAAATTGTGCTCAGAAACATGCCTCAAATTGCTATAATCTCCTGCTGCTCCTGTATATTGCATGAAATTATTATGCCTTCACAGATAAGAGATTTATAATTTGTCATCTACCTCCAGAAAATGTGTATCATTTCCATCCATCTTTGGTTTTTATTTGTCCATAATAGTGATGAAGGCTTCCACTTTTTTCCACACTCATAGTTCATGTTGGTTTCTTTAGGAATTGTATATTCTTCATTTCCGATACTAGCATGTGATTATTTCTTCAGGCATATATATTCCAATTATCTGTCATTTAAGGACAACTTCACTAAAACTCACCCAGCCATTCTTTAATGTGAGATATGAGAATTTCAGATTCACTGCAGTTTTTTCTATGTTTGGCTGTATTGTTTTCTAAATTATGAAGTTTGTATGATCTAAAATCTGGATTGATAATTTCACTAATTTGGAAGTAACTTTTCAAAAACTTGCTCACTCTTTCTGGGAATGTTTACAGTCTCAACTCCTGACCCTTGCTTTCCCTGCATATAACGAATTCATCTAAGTGTAGGCCCACATCATTTTATTGTTTGAGCTGTTTGTAACAAAAAATTCTGGATATTACAAAAATGACGGTATTTTTCTTTTCAGGTGCTTAAAGGCATGTCCTCTATGAACAGCAAAATTTTCAGGAGACACCTGAGAGAGTTTTATCCTTTGCTCACAAAACTTGTGTGCTGCGATCAGGTACTCTTCTGCTTCCATGGCCTATTTTTTGGTCTGAGGAAGACTTAATCAGGTTCAATGTTGTGAGCTGCTATTTTTTTTAATATGCTCTTTGCAATAATCTGTCTTCCGGACTCTTCAGTGGGTTCCTTTTAAAATATGCTTGTTATACTTAGTGATCGATGGTTATGGCAGCTTTAATACTGCTCAGTATTATTATATCTTGATGAATCTGCAATCCCCTGTTGGCAGCACTTGAGAATGATAGGAGGCTTTATATTTTTCTGCTTAATAAACATAGTAGACCATGCTGAAATCCTTTTGACATGGATTGCACTAGTGGAATGACACACTGTTGCATATTCTAAGAATTAATATGAAATAATTAATGGCTAGTGTCTTCCTCAGTTAAGGCCATAGGCCCATAACTCACCTTTTGAACTGGTTTCTTTCTTAACTTTTAGTTTGGGAAATATTTGGTTATTACAATGTACCGCTAATGAATTTTTCTTCGGAGTGAAAATAATATCAGTATTTACCCTTCTGATTACTCACCACTATTGGAAACAGAATTTTTATTTGCAACTGAAAATAAGACTAATTTTCGTCATTATACTCCGAAAATTATTAGGGTTTGCATTAGGCTGAGCGGGAGAAGTTTTACACTTAGGTCTGCTAAATCAAGTGAATATTTTCCTGGGTGGTAAATATGAAGTTTTGCAAACTTTTTACTCACTCACAGGCCGGGGTTTTAAGTGCACAGCAGGCATGTCTGCTGCTGTAAGCAAATAGTGGGAGGGAAGTGCTTAATCGTGCTCTAATTGATGGCGGAGTTGAATGGGAAGGGTTGACATTTTTGATTCATTGATTCAGTAACTTGGAAATGATCTCAAAGTGCTGAGCAGGTGCTGATGATGTTCATAATTTACCTGCGATGAACATATCTAGTGGACTAACATCTTCAATTATGCAGATGGATGTTCGTGGGGCTCTTGGCAATCTTTTCAAGACCCAACTGATGGTTCTCCTACCATCATAACCACCATTATTTGTGAGCTTTTCCAAGTGATGATTTTCTGCGGTACATACCTTCCGTACAGATCAACTCTTGTTCTGCCGACTTTCACGATCTCCCGCCAATTGATATTGTTTGCTAGAGATGGGCGAAAATGGTGATTTTTCCCGTCTTGTTTAACTGTCGAAAGATGTATACATCACCGATCATGTATTGCTAGGAAGATTTTGCATAGCGGACAGAGAGTTCAGTTCTTTTCCCATCTTAAGGTTTTTTGACATGTGGGGGTATATTTGTAGAAGCCTAGGATGTGTATCAAGAAGTGAAGTAGAGAACTATGAAATGAATTTTTGTTATACAAATGAAGTGGGCTTTCTCTTTTCAGAAGCCTGTCACATAATCTTATCTACGAGTTCATATTGTCAGTCTGATTTCCACTGATGCAGTTCCAATAAGGACAGATCGAGACTGCTGCTATCGTTCTCCTCTAGTGAAGCAATGCTAGTGATGTATTACTTGGAGCTTTCCAATTTCATTTGTGTTTAAGAACATCGATGGATACCATGAATAACTACTTGAGTTTATAAAAATCATCAAAGAATGCTCGCCAGATCAGGCGGTGGATAAATTGTTGCTATTTCTGCAGTTATGTTTGCCCGAATAAGTTCCTTAACAAGTGCGGCTCTCTTTCTGTTCCTTTTTCCCAATGTAGGGTTTGTGCTCATATGATAATTGAAAGCAGCTGCTGCGTGCCTCGAGTGTATAGCACTTTTGAGGAAGATCTCTCTCTCTCTCTCTCTGAGCCGCAAAGCCAGACGTTGTAATGACAACTAGATAGAGAACATGGCAGCTTCATATCTATATCATGATTGTAAGTGTATTGTCTGTCTGTATGAGGATGCAGCACCAAACAAGAGAAAATAGTACATTTTCGCGGCTTCTTGCCTTGAAACATATTTCATTCAAGCCTCGAATGATTCCTACTTCCACAACCCTAACCAAGATCTGGCATGAAACATATTTCATTCAAGCCTCGAATGATCCCTACTTCCACAACCCTAACCAAGATCTGGAAGCCAACTCTCTCACCCCCGAAACAAAGACGGGATCTCACGATAATCAAATGGAGCTTTTTCCTTCCTAGAGAAATAGGTAGCGAAACCTTGACGAGAAAGGTAAGACGGTGAAGCTCCGAGTTCCGAGGAGCCTCCACTTGTTCTTGGAGGAGCAATCCCTCACCATGCTGGCTTGCTCCTCGGGGAGGAATTGGCAGATCCACTCGGAAATCGATGCGTCCTCCCCGATTTCTTTCATAAAAGAATGCAACAGCTTCGGAATTACAACCTTCCCTTTGTTGCTAATTCCGACCGATGCTCGTACGTAGTCCTTCAACGACTGCCTGAGTATGTCGGTCACGTTTGCAGGCTGGAAGATTCTGACCTGTCGTTAGGAAATGCTCGGAAGTTACACAAAGAAAAAAGTATCTCTTCTCTTTGGGTCTTGAGGGTACCTTATATTCCATAAGGCCATTTCAAGTTTCCATTTGCTAATACTAATCGTATGGAAGTCGGAGAATAACATCGAATAAGAGCAACGTAAGCATCACCAAGCAATTCATCTCATTTGCCAGATTCTTTTGGTAGTAAGTTAAGCTCTTACCGCTGGTGATGAATACGTCCCACAACTTAGCGCGAATGGAAGGAGAGGCTCCGGTTGATCGATCGAGAACATTTCCTTCACTTCGACTTCCTTGAATTCATGGAGAGCTAAGCACAAAGCCTGGCATCAAATACCAAATCAGCAAAGCAAGTAAGCAACTAAAGAACGCATTAGATCGCTTCTCTTCCCCTATCAGCAGAAACACAATTGCAGATATCCTATTTCGTAGATTCAAGAAAACAGAAACAAATCCGTGATATGTATAAGTAGAAGAGAGTTGCCAAGGAAAACACTGCCGCACGTGAAAGGAGAACTGTTTCATGGATAGATGGATTAATTTTCTAGATACTGTGATATGCCATGGCCTGACAAACACGAGGGAGCTCATTTGGTGATTGAATGACCATGAAAAGACGCAAAACAGTCCGAGAAACTGATTCATACAATGTGTGGGCGATGAGGAGGAGGCTTCATCTTGAGCATGATGTATTCAATATCAGCTGCACTGAATGACTGCCCTCCA
Organism: Corymbia calophylla; assembly: GCA_014182845.1. Classification (NCBI taxonomy): domain Eukaryota; kingdom Viridiplantae; phylum Streptophyta; class Magnoliopsida; order Myrtales; family Myrtaceae; genus Corymbia; species Corymbia calophylla. Next base: position 5,081,887 of record CM024695.1, read on the forward strand.
ACTGTGTACATGGCCTGCAATCATGTTGTCATAGCATAAGAGTCTTGCGGCTAGCTGTCTGCTTAGACATTCAGAAACATTTCGCCATTGACAAGTTCTGTTGAAGTGAATCAGAAGATACAAACAAACATCAAAATTTAAAGTGCAGTGATTTATTCAATCCTTTCCTCCAGCCAATTTTAGCTGCTTATCCTGCCTATACACCAAATATGAGACCCTTATTTACCTTTGACACAATGGGAAGCGGCATTATGCTTATACCTAATAAATACAGTAATACCAGGAATCCATTTACATCTATTAGAGGAAATCAAGCCAGTTCTTTTTGTTTCTTTTTAACTCACTTCCTTAATCCACGACCTTTCTGTTTCCAACATTCCTGCATGGTGCCTGCCCCAATGAGTAGGAGCTCAAACTGAGAAGAAATTGACATAGAATGTTCGAAAGGATAAAATGCTTACCTTCTGCATCAAGGAAAAGAATTTGACATCACTTCTTGGAATTCCATATGCTAAATATGCCTGTCAAAGTGTAGGTAAAATATGATAAATAAGGAGATCAGGGCATCAAAAGAATGTAGTACAGAAGGGAAAAAAAAAATACAGAAGCTGGTAAAGAGGATGCCAATTGTATAACAAATCAATCCATGATAAATGGGAGAGTGGATGCCCAGTGCAGGTGTGAATGAGCAGGTCTTTCAAAGGGTTTTGAACAGAGGATCACATGCAAAGGGGAGAAAAACTGGACCCAGACCACCAGTCAGAAAATGGAGACATTTACATGCATAATCAAGGCATTATACAAGTTGATCCAAAAAGCCAGCTTCTCGTCGTGCGTCATGCTAGATGGGTCCAGTTTGGCCAACTGCTCCACAAGGAACCTAATAGAAGGTAAATTGAGAGGTCAACCACATTTGAACCTTTGCTGAAGAAATTTGTAAGTTTACTTTGAAAGTAGGCACAAATTGATCAGGTGAGTTGGAGTATCAGATCATGACTTCACTGTAGTTCTTCAGTCAATTTAAATGAGAAGCATTAGGAATAGTTTCCTGATGTTTGCTCCAGCAAGAACAAGCTTCTGTTAAAATATTTGAAAGTGGCAAGGAAAGTTTCTATAAAATAATCTATTCTTTGACCACACAGAAGAAACAAGATTCACTGCGAAAATCAAAAGAAGACCATTCTATGTAACAATACATCAATTGCTCTAGAAGGAAGTTTCGAGTGTCAACCTGAATCTTTTGAGAGCTCCTGCAGCATAAATAAGTTCCTTCTTCCCAACAGACAGAGCACAGACTTGAACTGCCGTGTTGTAGGCTCCAACAGTTCCTGGCCACTCCAGCTTACCAGAAAATGTATAAGGATCAAATGTCTCAACTTTGGCAAAGGCATCATAACTACTTTCCAAATCACAGCCAGAGGACCTCCTTGCTGGTGAAGTCCAGAGGGGTGAGTCTAAAAAAGATGCAGTGGAGTTATAGGAAAGTGGGCACATTGGTGAAGCTGGTGAAGCCATGTGAGAGGAGGAGTCTTTCGGTGAAACTGATAGAGAGATAAAAATGTCTCTCATGCACAAAACCATTTCTTCAGACAGCTGGTTAGGGTGATGCCACAGGTTCTCCTGCAGAATATCCTTATTTGGCCTCTGGGTTGCGTCTAACCATCGACTGACATATTCAATCTCCACATCTTTCTTCTCTCCACCATTAGGATTTATAGGCTGCATTACATCACTCAGCTCTCTCATTTTGTTTCTTCTACTAGTGAAAGCAAATGAAAACATAGATATATGGATATAATGTGTAGTTCTTGACTACAGTTAATCCTAAAACATGTGATTAATACTTATGCACTGGAGCAATTAAGCACTCCAGACTTCATCGATGAATTTAAGTAATAGATTCAAGAAGACCTTGATGGGAGAGGGGAGAGAGAGAGAGAGAGAGAGAGAGAGAGAGGACCGTCAGGTTAGGATAAATCTCTGATGCTGATGAAGCCCTAAAGGAAGAATGCCTCAGATTGTATTCTGCAAGGTGGCGCTCATTCCTTTCTTGATGTAGCTGACTTTGTAGGGCAACGGAACTCCCTTTCAAGCTTTTCCACCGTTGTCTCCAACAATGTTATACTGCCTAACAGATCCTTGGCCTTCAATCATATGATGGACCTTGAGATGTGAACGAGCAATATTGAAGAAGAGAAAAATGGAAACATAGAGTAACCTTATCTGGAAGCTGGCTGGATGAATCAGACAATGATGGATCACAGTGCTCAACAGCATTTGTCAAGGTCAAGTGTAACTGAATCTCTTCCTCCAACTCCTTTTGCAATCTTTGAACCTGTCACCATTCAAGCAATATTCAATAGGGCATATGGCTGACATGGTCAAACAGTGCAAGCATTTGGACTTTAGGTGTTCCAGTTATTGGGCAAGAATTGAGAAACAGTGAAGTCACGCAAGAGAACTTTGCAACACCAGAAAGGGACTGGCTCAGACATTGCCAAAAGCATTTATCCGAACCAAAATCTGATCAGCATCACTTGTCGTCTAGTTATCTATACAATGCCTACCCGAACACTTAACTCAGTCAACGAGCAGAACCACAACAGCAATGGCATACAAAACAAGATATTGGCAAAACTCACATCTTGCTCGAGCTGGGATCGGTAAGTGTACAGCTTCCCATTTTTCTCTGGCCCGCTGCATTTGTCCTGAATACAGCGTTGCCATCAGATACCTAGTAAAAACTGCTCAAACAAAACTCCAAAGAGCCTAACCCACCATTTCTTCGAAATGCAAGGCCTTACCCATTAACGACATGAAATGAGCACAGACAAGCAAAACATTTTATACCTCGAAATCAGAATTAGTGGAGCATCCGTCACCAGAAGAAAAAGACTTGCTCCTCATTCGACAATTTGACCTGCCACTTCTCCGTAAATATCTCTGTATCGAACCTCCCCTGTGCAAAACTATCCATCATCAATAAAAGGAAAACGAAAAAAAAAATACATCTCGAATTACAAGTGACGAAGCAAATAGAGAAGAGTGAGGGGATCCAAGATCACGTCGCGTACAAGTCCACAGGGAGCAATAAGCCATTGCTGCTCATACTACTGCTATTGCGAGGAGAGAAGCAGGAGTCGCTACTGCCGCCGCCGTCGTCGTCGAAGGTTTCGGGCCTCAGGCAGATCATATCTCGAAATCTTGGCGACTACCCAAGTTTTATAGCAGTAGTTTCTCAACAAAGCATTCGACCATCAATCGATCCCAGATAAATGGAAAATGTCAAAACCAAGAAAGACTCTAACTTTGGACAGCGAACGGAATAGGGTAAGTCACACGAGATGAAAGCGCAGTCAAGTTCCGACGATTGAGGGGTCTATAAAGCAAAATGCTTTTGCTCAGAAGCACCTTGGCGTAAAGAATGAGAAAGGAAAAGTGAAAGGGCGTGGAGAGAAGAAAGAAGGAAAAGGGAGAGAGAGAGAGACAGAGAGCGAGAGAGAGAGAGACAGAGTATTCAATTGTCCGTGTGTTTTGGTGTCCGGTTCGTTAAGTGGGGACTGGAGTGAGTGCACTTATGAGTCGAGTCAGTCATTTTCTGGCGGGAGTTTCTCGGACTGGACTGTTCCGTCGCCTTTTTCTCCCCAACACCGACACCCGACACTCCTCCGCGTCCCTGCCACTCACTCTTAAGAAAAAGATTATCACCGATTTCATTCTCATGTTCTTGGTTCTATCTTAAAATTATACTCATCCTTAATAGTCTCATTGTAAGATAACACATTGTGTAATTTTGAGTTATAATATGACCATCTTAGATGCTTTTTGCTAATTGTTTGGTCAGCTAGAGTGGAGGAAAAAGAAAAAAGCTTCTAGCTGCTAGTACATTTACAAGTGATTATGTTGGGGAATATTCCGAAAGAGACTGTATAACTCTGACTGAGCCTTTGATTTTCTTGCCGCAGAACAGAGCATGTAGCTTTTTCTTTTTCCTTCTTCCCCCGCCTTTACGAACGGTAAAAAGGTTAACAATGTGAGCTGACCAGATGCACCCACTCAGCTCAATTTGATCTCTAATGACGATTTCATCAAGTTCCCTTCCCAAAACCCATCACATCATTCTCTGTTGACCCAAAGAAGAAGAAGAAGAAGAAAAACAAAATCTGGGGCGTGGCTCAAATCCAAGGGTATGGGGGTTCCCAAGAAACCCATTCGGTGACAAAACGTTTCAGGACAAGGTCAACCTCCTCCACTTCATTTGGTTCTCAGATTTAGGGTCGTGCTCTGGCCCAAATGAAAAAAACAAGAATGCTCCAACAAAATGATAACCCCATAGATAATCCGATGAAAAGTTCAATGAAGGATCCAACTCTTTTGGCTTTTAGTTCTTGATATTTATAAGAGTACAGATGGAAATTACTCTCAGTAATTGTTAATAGATTCCTCGTCTCATGGTTTGATGCGAAGGGTACGTGCATCATCTAATTTTACTAACTTCAAGAACACCCTTTTATAAAATAAGAAAAGATCGAAAGGAAGGAGTACAGAAAGACAGCGGAGTTCGAGAAAAGCGTGGAACGTTTGGCGCCAAATAGAAAGGGAGGATCTCTGATTGGTCAGGTCCCGACTTTCTTTTTCCTCGTTTCCTGCTAAAATAAGCCAAAAATCATCCCACGACTTCATTTGAAACTGCAATCGTTGACCAACGAGGAAAACGAAATATATAACGTATGTAAACCATAAGCAGAGTTGTCTGCACCGACAGTGGATCTTGATGGTGCCCATGAGCAGCAGTGGCCATCGGCCCATCGCACCGCTCAGTTCTTGTCACGCCTGAAATTTTGATAGTGATGTTTCAGGTGAGGTTTGGGTGTGAATTGGGGATAGGGAGTCCGAATCATTCAGAAGCTAACAAGGCGCCAACTCAAATTGACAGTAGGGTTGTCGGACGAGTGACAATTGGCCCGACTCAAATTGACTTATTCAGGAGAAACACCGAACCTAATTAATCAACTTTAAGCTCTTCGTGTTTATATGTTATTGGGGAAAATTTGCTATTTTGACTATAATTAGATGTTAAAAAATTGGCTTTCAACGTTGCAAAGAATTTTCTATTTTTATAGTGAATCACAGTGAAAAATAAGAGAAAGTACTAGATAGTGAATTTATGAAATTAGAACAACCAATGAAGAAGATAATTTATGTTGACCATGGGTTGTAATGAAAAGAACTAAGATTATATTATTACATAAAAACAACAATGACAAATGCAACTAAGGAAATACATACTCCAATAACTACTAGACGAAACTTACTAGATTAGATATATATAAAAAAAAACTGATTGAGAAAAAAGGAAGCCATCTTGATATTTTTTATAAGGTTGAAATTGAGCATATCTAGCTGGTTTATCAAGACTTCTTTGAATTTGAAACAGTTCGAGAAGTCCATTATTTTCTTATAGAGGATGAAGAGAGAGTTATAAAAGTAAGTTGGGTTGGGGTAAACCGTGGAAACCATTTAATATTCCCATTTTATGGGGTTTTGACATTCCATACCATTTACTGGGCATAGTTAACTCATATAATAACTTGGTCTATCAAATATGAGTTAAGAAATTGATGGGTCTAGCTCTAACATTGGTGGCCCGTAATTCCTACCAACACGAAGGACCTTCGGAGCACGTGACTTGAGAGGAAAGTCAGCTTGGATTCGGCACACTCAGCACCCATCTTCCTTCGTTGTACTTTTCGGATGCATGGAGATGAAAAGATGCAAACTTGATATGGTAAATAAGTAAATTCAATTAGCGTCCGAAAGACTGTTGTCAATGTAAACCGGGCATCTTATGGCGTTAATTAGAAATCGCTCTTAACAACAAACATCCAAATTAGTGTTTTTAATCAGAAAAGGCTCTTAAGAATTTTCTCCGGGCTTGATACTCATTTGACGGGTTGGGTCAAAATCTGACCCCAGCTGAAAAAAGAAAAAGACACGAAGGTCGTGAAGAGCCTCACTAGAATTAGCTGGCATTGAATGGGGATGTGCTCTCGGACCGCACAGTTTCAAAGTGCATCTCATCGGATCTAACGGTTGAGATGAAGCAAGGTTTATCTCGGATATCTTTTCCACCACATTCAAAATCGTACTATGATTTTCTATTGTAATTTAGGATTAATCCTTGTGAGCTCGGAGAAAACTTTAGTGGGGTCAAGTCCCTGAAGTACAAGATAATCAAAACTATAAATTGCATCTTAATCTAAAAGGCCAGTTTTTAAACCAAAAATTACATATGCTAATTTTGGAAGAAATGCCATGATCTTTTCTCTCGCGGACAGCCGATGCTCTTATTATAATTTTAAATACTAATTATTTTATAAATAGATGTAGGTGAATATCTCCTATAAGAAGATAACCAGTCATATACTTAACCAACGCTAAGATATTGAAGAAAATGATATCAAATTAATCTTTGCAAAAAGGTTTGGTTGATTTTTTCTTTTTCTTTTTCTTTTTTGGTCGAAACATTTGATTGATTAAGCCGTGAATATTGGTTTCTTGGGCCACATGGTGGACCTTATGTTTTTATTTGTTTTTCAAGAGTGGGCCAGAACTATGGTGGTGGGCTTAAGCCTAGAATTCTACTTTTTGAGTGAAGTCAAAAGGTAGGTGTCAAGGCCCTAATCCATCAGTGGGGTCCTCCTCATCAACCGCACTTATTACCGAAATTTCGCGGAAGACGTGGCGTCCTCATTTTTCAAGAAAATAATTATATTTTTTGGTGTAAATTTAAAAAAAATTAGAAAATATTTTTTGTTATTCAGTATGGGAAAATTCGATTTGATTTTCCTTGGTGCACTTATTTTAATATATACTTTTTTATTTTTAAAATGAATTTTTAATTATTTATATTTTTAAAAATTGAATTTTTTTTATTTTTAATTATTTTTTAGTTTTTTTTTTTTTCCTTTTATTTTTATCCAAAGAAGGTGGAAAAAAAATAAAAGGAGAACAAAGAAAAATTAAAAAAATTAAAAATTAAAAATTTGAATTTTTTGAAAAAGAAAAAAAAAAGAAAGAAAGAAATAAGAGGGGCTTGTAAGGTTGCCGGCCATTGAAGGTGGAAAAAAATAAAAAGAAAAAAGAAAAAATAAAAAGAAAAAGAAAAAAATCAAAAATTTGAATTTTTAAATAATAAAAGAAAGAAAGAAGAGGGCGCTTGTAAGCTTGACGGCCATTGAAGGTGGAAAAAAATAAAAGGAAAAAGAGAAAAAGAGTAAAAAGAAAAATAATTAAAAAAAAATTTAAAAAGAAAAAGAAAAGAAGAGATGGTTAGTAAGGTATAAGATAAGAGAGAGAGTGAGGAAAATGTTTTTCCCTACTTAGAAAACGGAAAACATTTTCCCTCATTTTATAAGACTTTTTTCCATTGATGGAAAATGTTTTCTTTAATTAGTTCATTTTTTGTGAAATTAACGTCTAAAAAATCTGGAAAATTTTTTTAGAAGTTATTTTTGGGGAAATGAATGGAGCCTTAGACCCCTTTGTTTTGCCATTGGAGAAATATTTTTCTCATTTTTTGGAAAAACATATTTATTATTTTTCGGTGTTTGGATTACTTAGAAAAATGAGTGAAGCAAAATTGTTTTCTTGATCAACGAAAAACCTATATTTAAATTAAAGAAAATGTTTTCATTTTTATAAAATCAAAAATTATTTTTCAAAAATATGACTAAATGTCGATATTTAAACTAGAAAATCTACGCTTGGGCATCAAGGTGGGGCGGCCTAAGGCCCCTGTACCTGTGTCTGATGCCCTGGCACTAGGGCTAGGTTAATAAAGGTCGAGTGCAAAACCCTAGTTCCCATGCTTCAATCCACAAAGGCAATGCTTAAGTCCTCGATGCCCGTACCAAATCCCTTGAGCCTAAGCCTCAATCCATCGAAGCCATTGCCCAATGCTTGCACACGACTCTATGGAGGTCAGGCCTTGATCTTGGGTCCATAAAGGTCGGGCCGAATACCCCAATGCTCCCGCTTGGATCCCTCACTCCTAAGCCTAAGTCCAATGAGGCCAAGGCTTGAGAGCCAGTGCTCGTGCCCAAGTCCACAAAGGCAAGGGTCTAGAATCTCTGTGCCTATGCTAAGATCCTCGAGCTTGAGTCCATTGAGATCAAGGCCCAAGATCTAGCTTATGCTTTGGTCTACAAAAGGTTGGTCCTCAATGGACTCAAGACCATGGTGCCCTAGCCTAGGTCCTTGGCACTCGAGCCCAAAACCATAAAGGACGGGCCAAGACCTAGTGCTCATGTTTAGGTCCCTCGAACCCAAACCTAATTCCATCAAGGCTAAGGGCCGGAAAGTCACTGGTTGCTTTGGTTCATCGAGACAAGGCCTGGGACCATGGTGCTTGGGTCTCTAGCCCTTAGGGCTAGGTTCAATGAGGCAAAGTTTGGGACCCTGATAACCTTAGGCTTGAGAGATCTCTCGTGTCGAGCCTAGGTTCATTGAGGTCAAAGCTTGAGACCGCGATGCTAGTGCCAAGGTCTACAGTTTTCAAGCACAAGTCCATGGCGCTCAGGCCTGGGTCCATTGATTCGAGTCCCAGTGACCAAGGGTCTTGTGCCTAGCTTTGATGACTTGAGCATGGGTACAAGCGTCCATGGGACAGCCTTGATGGACCATTGATTGTTGGGGACCCAAGCGTGAGCACTGGGGACCAGATCATTGAGATCTTGTGCTCAGCCTTTATGAGCTTGGCATGGGTGCCAGGGATTTGAGGTTGAACATTAGGGTCTCAGACTTTGCCTCTCTGCGCATAGGTCAAGGTGCTAAGAGTCGTGCATAGGCATCGGGACCCAAGTGGCCTTGCCCAAGTCCCTAGTGTTTGAGTTGGGGTGCACCAAAGTTAGATTGAGATCTTGATACTCGTACTTAGTTCCTCGGCTACTCGTGCACAAGTGGTTGGTGTACGAATAGTGTATATGTATTTAAAAAAATCAAATGAGATTTTCCTTTCCAAATGATAAAAATTATTATTATTATTATTATATTTTTTGGATAATACCACCAAAAACCCCAAACTTTATCTGTTGTGACATATTTACTCTAAACTTTTTTTTATGATATTAAAAACTCCAAATTTTGCCTTGTGTGACACATTTACTCTAAAATTTTTTCTGTGATACCAAAAACCCTAAATTTTGCCAACTATGACACATTTACCCCAAATTTGAAGGGCATTTTCATCATTTTCTTTCCTTTTTCTATTTTTTCCCTTTGTTTTTTTTCCTCCTCCTCTGGCGGTGGAGGGAAGCCATCGGAGTTGGCTCTCCAGCGAGGGCGGCCCTTGCCTAGGCGGGTGAGGGCGGCCCTTGCCTAGGCGGGTGAGGGCTGCCCTCGCCTAGGTCGGGCGAGGGCGACCGTCATCGTCGCGTTGGCCCTAGCAAGTGAGGGCAACCCTCGCCAGATTCGACTGGGGCCGCCCTCACCTAAGTCGGGCAAGGGTTGACGTCGGCGGCTCCTCCAGTGGTGGTGGAGGAGGAAAAAAAAGACAAGAAAGAAAAATGGAAGAAAAAGTCAAAAGTAAAAGACAAAAATGCCCTTCAGAATAAAAGTTTAGGGTAAATGTGTCATACGGGGCAAAGTTTGGGATTTTTTGTGGTATTCTTCCTTATTTTTTTCAAATTTCAACCAAACACAAAAAAATATTGCATTTTTTTTTAGCAAACGTAGCCTTAATTATGACGGATCGTCATTGCATCGGTAAACAATTTCATCACGAGTTGCGGCATCTTCCTACATGTCGTAATGATATATAGTATACTCAAATACCGTAGCAGTCCATCCAACTCCATTTAGTTATGTCCTACACGTGTTATGGCATCTTTTATGCTTTCCTTGCATGACAAGGACACATTTTCAACATGCACAAAACGTCCATCCAACTCCAAAAAGATAAAAGGAGAGTAACTTTAAGATATACGATCCGTGTGAAATTTCGTCCATACAAGCTTAGTCTGGATAAAGGTCGTATGTATTTTTGAATTGTGTTTCTAGAAATCGAATCAATCCAATTGACCAATTACATTCACCTCCACATCGACCTCGAGAAAGAGAACAGCTTGCTTTTAAATGATGTAATCGAGAAATCGATTTAGAAACATATCCGAAACGTTCTGGTCCGATCTGACACGAGCATGGCCGCTTTTTTAGAATGTCACTGATTTGATTTATAATCAATCAATCTAGTGAATAACGGTTGACTTTCCCTCCTAAGGTCGAGCTCGATTAGCTGTGTGGTTGGCATCTTTTCCCTTTTCCCTTTTAGACAATTCTAATCTTTCAGGAGATAAAATGATGCTGGCATATACGTTTTAGGCGCACCAATCCCTTAAAAGTTGCTACAATGACACACTTTTGTAAGCTACGCTATTTAAATTAGGAAATTTTTTTTAGAACAGTCCTAAATCTATTGTAAATATTATAATTTAGTCTTAATTTTTTTGGTTAATCCAGTCATAAATCTTTTGCATTTATGTTAATTTAGTCCATCCGGCCAATTTTTCTTGGCCGACGTTAGCGTGAACGCTGATCAGTGTCAGCCGACATGTCAATTTGTTAATTCTGTTTCTTTTTTTTTTCTCTCTTTCTTTTTTTTTCCCTTTCCTTCTTCCCTTAGCCAGTTGCCGACGAGGGTGAGCCTCGCCCACCCCTGGCGAGGCCTCACCGTCACTAGCAATGGCGAGCGTAGGTTGAGCTCACGCTCGCCATTGTTGGGCAAGATAAACAAGAACAAACATTAACAACTTTTAATCTTTAAGAAAACAACGAAACTAGTTTGATAAAAAGAAAATGAAGTTCATGAACTTTTACCTCATAAATACTTGAAAGGTGAGATTAAAAGCTTAGATAAATCAAATTGAATAAACTTTGGAGCTTGATTGAAATCTAAGGGGGAGCTTTACATATTGTTTAAAAGGGAAAAGAGAAATTGCACTTGAAGACAAGAAGATAAAATTGCTATACCAAGGAGGAGAAGAGAAAATGAATATTTCTTCATTCTTTAGTTATTTAAAAGAATAGCTCTAAGTCAACCACTGGAGTTTGTCCTGGTGGTCACCTTTTCCACATGAGAAGAGGGGAGATGGGGGTTCAAATTCCCATATTCATAAGGGGTTGGGGGTGGAGACGATTAGTTTTAGCTGTAGGTTTTGACTCCCAAAACCTCCCATACCTTGCAAAGAGGTAAAGCAAATATTTGAGAGTGAGTTGAGAGTTAGAGCGGGACTGACAAAAAAAGAGAGAGTAACTCTAACTCATGTTAATTAACTAGGGTTATAAGTGTAATACAAAGTAACTAGAGTTAGAACATTATATTATTCATGCATGATGTAATTTGATTAGTTAAGTTCAATGTCGCTATTTTAGAGCATGTGAATTATTACTTAAGTGACAAATGGCAAGATTTTGGATGGAAATATGAAGATATTTAATTAGAGAGACAGACAGACAGACATATAGACAGAGCATCATTAGCCAAGTAAAATATATGAATGAGTAAAAATTATTTGAGTTGTAATCATTTCAAGCATTAAATAGAGAAAGAGAAGACCTTGACTTGTCTTTCTCTTTAGTTAAAAACAATACATTTTAAGTTGAAAAAGCCATGATGACATTGGGGTTAAAACATTTGGTGGAAATATAGAGAGATATATACAAAATAAAAGGTTACGAATAGCATAATTTGAGTATCTAGATTAATATAATGATTGGAGATAGCATAGGATCGCTCAAGTAGAAGCATGAATAATAATTACTATTTGATTTGTAATTATTGAAGCAAAGGGTGAGCTCATGCATGATGTAAATCTATAGGTTAAACTTATAGTTGAAAATGAGGGAGATGTGGAGAACGAATGAGGACTCTTGGTTTGCAAGCTTAAAGAGCGTTAGTGGACTAAAGTTAAAAGAAGGGATGTAATTTGCAAGTAAGAAATTAAGAAATAAATGAAAGAATGTGGGAATCAAATCAATGAAAATTGGCTAAAAAATTATCATTATTAGAGACAAAAAGAACATGTGACAATTATCAATGCCCATATGGAGAAATATGAATATTATTTCTATATAACGCAATATACATGATAAATACAATAAAAATTTAGAATGTCACAGGTCAACCTCCCAGGCCACTAGTAAGGTTGGCCTTTGCTGGCATTGGCGAGGTTGAGCCCTCGCTCACCCTTGGCGATGCCTCATCGTTGCTGGCGAGGTCGAGCTTGCCCAGCCATGGCGAGTCTTACCCTTGACTAGATTTGGCGAGGTCATGCCTTGCTAGGACTGCGAATGAGGTTGAGCTTGCCCTCATCATTGTTGGGCGAGGGCGAGCCTTCCCAGTGGCCAGCGAGTCTAGCAGAAGGACCAATTTTTTTTTTTTTAAATTAAAAAAAATAAAATTGTCATGTTAGTGTCGGCTGGTGCTAGCTGGTGTCCACATCAGTGCTAGTTGAAATTGACCGGATGGATTGAAGTAACAGAAATACAAAATGTTTAGGACTGAATTGACAAAAAAAAATGTTTAGAACTGAATTGAAAAAAATGCAATAGATTTAGAACTCTTTTGGTAATTTACCATTTAAACTATGGTGAAAACAAACTTTACAATCTTATGTTATAACTTATAAACGATGAATGTACCTACGAATAAGATAAGTGATTCAGAATTTCCAACTACGGTGCAAATGAAAAGATTTTAATTAGAGGTAACCAACAATGACAATTATGGAATGGGATAATGAGATAAAATGGTCCTTGAACTTGGACCATGTGCAATATCGTTTTAATTTTTTCAATGCAGTATCTAAATTTTAGTCCAATGTGTTGTGTCGTCCTTGAACTTTTAATTTATTTAATATGATCCATAAAAATTTGGTAAATATTTAATCTAGTTCTTAAATTATATGAAAATATCCAATATTATCTTTCTATTAATTCAAATTTAGGGATAACAATGAACATTTTTATATAGTTTAAGGATTAATTGAATATGTATAACAAATTTGAATAAGATTGAATAAACTAAAAGTTCATGGATGACATTACTCATTTGGCTAAAGTTTAGGAACTTCAATGAATAAATTAAAAGTTCGATAATAACATTGTATATTAGGTAAAAGTTTGGAATTATTTGTGTCATTTTCTCTAATAGAATTTAGTGGTGTTTCCATGACTCATAGCATGAGCATAGTATAATAAAATTAAATATTATCACAGTGGTTAGTAAGGACATAGTATTATCTAAATATTATCCCATAAATTCCCTTAACTCATAGTAGTTTTGCTTTTACTTAAAGAAGGGCATGGTTTTATTCCGCCGAATATGCCACTCCATCCATTCCATAGTCTAAGGAAACCTGATCTTCTTGGTATTATAAAAAGTTGTGATCTCATCCTATATATTATAGGTCTAACACCTTGTCCTATCATGAATTAGGCTTTCTTGTATAAACAGAGAATATGAGTCGGATATCACCCATGGCTATCGTCTACAGTCACGCGGATCGCATAGTCTAGATTGATGGTTTGTCCTTATGACTTTGTAATCAAGAGGTTATTTTCCTTGGAAATGTTATCAAAAGTTGAAAATTCATGCAATTGTGCACTTTCACACATTTAATTTGAAATTCACTTGATTTAAGAGTTCTTAAAAAAACACATACATACACGCTGTGTAATGAAGGTAAGTGTGTTCTTTCTCGTAAATTGAAATATCTCTTACAGTATTTGGAACACGACTATTGATTGATTCGTGGGGAGTGCCGGTACTTACGGCCTCTTATCTCCTCGAAAGCTTCTAGCTTTTAAGTCAACTCGAAAGACCGCACCTTTTGTTCTATTAATTAATTACCAAAATGCAAAATAAACATGAGAGGAAATGAAAAATTTGCGGCATTTCGTTCAATCGTTAGCTAACTGAAATGGACAGGGAAATGCGACCTCCCTCATGACAGACCGAGCAAAGAGATCGCACGCCACGCCCCACCCCACGACCTCAGACCTTTTCTTTTTTCTTGTTTTTTTCATTTTTGCATATTCTTTCCTTCTTTTTTAGCTTTGCTCTTTTAAATCTCTCATTTGCAAATTTCGTAGGGCCCCTCCTCCTATTTAAAGGGCCTTCATCCTTCTCCCCACACAAGGGTCACGCCTCCCTGACCACGAGGACCACCTCCTTTTTGGACGTTCCACTGTCGCCTCTCACTCTCTTCTATCTTTTCGTTAGATTTCAAGGTGCGCGCTTTGGCTTCGATCTTAAATTTGTCCGCTTTCTAGCTATTTTCTCTCCTCCGGTTCCTGGGCAGTTTGTCTTGGCACCTGCAAAAGCATCTGGGGCATCGTTTATTTAATTGAGTTACGAGAACGTTCTTGATTTCGTGTTTTGAAGGTTTTTGCCACGAACCCGTGATTGTAGGCCGACTTGCGGAGCCACTCGGCCGCCCACTTGCCCCGTTTCCCTACCAAGGCGGATAAATTTCCCTCTTTTTAGGGTTTTCCTTTTTGCCAACGTAGGCTTTACTTTCATCGGTTCCGTGAGATTCCCTGAAGGGAAGTGCTGGATATCATATTGATTTGTGGTGCCTGCTCTTGATTCATTGCCGCATTTTTGTCTGGTCCCTTTTCCTTTTCTTGGTGGGTGGTGCTGGATCGTCATAGTTCGTGACTCGTTGGGGGCTTTTGGAGCTTTGGATTATAAAATTCCTGTGTTTTTAGGAGGTGGGTATTGGTTTTTTCATGGTGGAATGTAACAATCCATGGTTATGCTAAAAGGGCTGAGCAATTTGGTGCGAAACTTGATTCAGCAAAATTGTGTTGGGCATCGTTGCTTAAAGAGTGAGGGGGGTTTCATGTCTTCTTTACTCATCAAAGATCCTTTATTTTCGAAGGGGTTTCATGGTTCGACACACCCTTCGCCATCTTTGCCAATTCAAAACACGTTTTTTGTGGGGAAAGTTGTGCCCAAGATCGATACTTGCAATGGTTTTAGGATTAAGGGAGGTCGAGTTGGATTAACACTTAAGGGGTGCTTTGAATTCGAGTCTCATAAAAAGAAGGGAGATGCTGATTCTAAGAGCATTTTGCATAATCCTCTCGCGATTGCGCGAAGTCAACAATTCACGCTCCATCGTGTGGATGTGGAGATTGAAGATAAGAAGGATGCTGGATCTGTAAATGGTAGTCGATGGGGCAACCAAAATGGTTGCCCTTGCCAGAACTCACCAGAGAAGATAGTAGTTGCAGTTGATATTGATGAAGGTATCGATCCCTCTCGAATATTTGGTTTGATTCTATGGTGCTTTGATTGTTACCTTCCAGTTTATCTGTTTGATATACAATGAGTTCTTATGTATCTTACTGAAACAAAAAAGAGTTCTTGTGGAGGGAAAAACAACTCTTCCAAAAATTTTTGGGGGATTGCTGTTAGTGTGTGCAGATTGAATTGATCAAATTCGTTTCTTGTTTACATTATATATTCGAGACTTCTAGTCAATATTGATGATATTAACTTGGCAATATTTCTCCTGAAGTCAGAAGGAAGGCATTCTTTTCATAGGTAGCTGCTGGTATCAGTCATGTTTATGTGTCATAAGAGCTGTTGTATTTTATGCAGACATTTGCCATAACTGCTAGAAATCATCTCATGTGTTTCCTTCACCAGAACGTTCACCTACCTAAACATCATCTTCAAATTCACTCCTGTTCTGGTTTTGGATGGATGGGTTCTCTCTCTTGTCCTTTTGGTGTCTCTTCTGATCGGTTCTTTGGAATTTCTGTCCCTGCTGTTCGGCAGTATTGGGTAACTTTGTCTCAGCTCTCAACAGATTCATTGCGGATCGTTACTCTTCAAATCATTCAGTCTCGGAGTATCATGTGTACGAGTTCTTTAAGGTAATGGTTGACCATTGAGCTATTTTAATCCTCAAATCATTTGGTCTTGGAGTATCACGTGTCCAAGTTCTTGGAGTATCATGTTTCAAATAGTGGGTAGTTTCAAGGGAAAACTGTGCAGATGGTCTTTGAATTTGCATTCTTTATTCAGTCACTGATTTTACTTTCCCCTGTTTGATTGCTTGACTTCCATAGAAGCACTTTAATTGGATCATAAATCAAGTAAATAAACCAGGACGGTACAACTTGAATAGGGTCATATTAATGTCTTTTTTTTATGCTAAAACTTATCATATTAATGTCTTGTTATTAGAGTTAAGGTGCTCTTTTAGATCTATTTCCTCTTTTTTTATGGGGGCCTAATCATTGAAAGGAGCAATATTTAGTATTGTTTGACCATAATAGTGGATAAGCTCATTTCCCTCAATCGGCATTAAACTTAAATCAAAGTGAATTGGTTTACAATTTTATGCTGTAATGCAGAAGCAATTGCTTGATCTGATGTATGGTTGTTGGCGCCTTGCTAATACCAGTCAGAGTACATTCCTGATTGCCTTTCTATTGCTCTTCTTTGTTGGAACTTACCAGATAATTTTATTCTTCATCCTCTTGGTATCATGATCTCGACATTGTTTATGTGTATAGCTGTGCTTGGATCCCTAGGAACGGATGGATTCTTTGCTCATTTGCTGATTTTTATGTAGATTATCGATGGATTCTTGAATTTTGACATCTTATGTACATTATTTTAAGATGCTGTCTTGTTGCCACTATTTGTGAGATTGATCTTCTTCTGGTGCTGTAATCTGTCTCAAATAATAATAATATTTGTAGTTAATGCATACATACGTTGGTGAGCATGCAATCTTCTCTAATGTACCCTCATCTCTGTTGCAGATTTGGGGGTGTTCTCGCAATGAAGGTACTACAATACTACTGTTTCTATCCATTTTTTCCAGATAGCTTGCACGCTGGGAAAGCTTTTTCTGGTGGTAGTCCTTGTATGGAATTGTAAAAAGACTGGTTAAAAACTTGTGCCTGTGATTGGCTTTCTATCTTGATTTGTGTCATTTCACAAAGTTGGCTGCTTGATCATTCACACATGTTCAGCTAAAGAAATTATCCAAAAGCTAAAACCAGACAAATGAGAGGTTCCCTAAGGAAATATCATGCGCTTTAACAATGGCATCAGAATTTTCAAAGGTAGTGTAGTTTCCTGAGAACTTTGATGAAGGTTAATAGTTCCCTCCAGTTTTCTATTTTAGTCCATGTGAGTTTCTTAACCACATTAAGTTTTGTCCATGATGATGCAATATTTAAGAGCTACTCTTGCTGTGACAGCCGATCTACGTGTACATGAGTTCTTTAAGACAGCGTATTTCAAGAAGGGGATTCACCCATTGCCAGGTGCTCAGAAGGCACTGTATAAATTAGCAAGACTGTGTAAACTCTCAGTGGTCACGTATGCAAGCTCGAACTCATTATTTTTACCTTTAAGATAATCTAAGGATTAGATGATCTTGAATTCTCTTTTTGTTCTTGTAAAGGTCAAGGCAGAATGCAATCAAGGACCACACAATAGAGTGGATCGAGAAGCATTATCCTGGATTGTTTGATGAGATTCACTTTGGGAATCACTTTGCGCTAAATGGGGAATCTAGGCCTAAGTCAGAAATATGCAGGTATGCATTTGGAGAGCTCATACATTTGAGCTTTATAAACCTGTCTCATGACTTTCGTAAGTTGGGTAGTTGGTTATTTGTATATCACAGGGGAAGAACTGGAGCTGTCAAAAGGACACTCTTGTGCACCCATCGTTCCGTTGTGCCAAACATGAATTTTTTTTCCCTATATAGCTTTCTCAAATGTTAGGATAGATAATCTTGGGTAGAGAAGGGCTTATCTAAAAAATAGGCAGCCTTAGGAATACTTGAGTTTTTCTTTATTTGTGTCCTCTGTGTAGCGTAAAGTTGTGTATTGCCTTAGATATTCAGCTGAAAACGAACACCGAGGAATGTTTGGCTTAGTTTAAACTTATGAAACCACTTTGGCAGGTCCTTGGGAGCCAAGGTTCTGATCGACGATAATCCAAGATATGCCATTGAGTGCGCCAATGTTGGAATCAAGGTTCTCCTTTTTGACTACAAGAATTCCTATCCATGGTGCAAGACAGAGTCAATCGATAAACATCCCCTGGTCACAAAAGTCCATAACTGGGAAGAAGTCGAGCACCAATTGGTTTCTTTGGTTGCTGCTTAGTTTTCACAACGGAGCGATGAGGGCTTGCGGGTACTGCAACTTGATCAAGAACCATTGCAAACAAGTTCCTGTGCCCGGAGCTTCACGATGCTTGATGCTGACAGAGGTCACCTCGCTATTAGCTCATTCTTTTAGGCAAGTGTTCTATGTCTCGAATGGACCAATAAGTTGTGTTCGTATGTTACTAGTGATGGTAGAAGAACTACGCAGGGTGTTGGTACCTCGGCTGTGACTAGGAACTCATCAGCTTGGACGTTGTTCTTTTGGGTAGGTCTGAATGCAACATTAAAGAAAGTATATAACACTGCCTTTCTGTTACTCAAAACTCAAAGATTCGCCAGGTCACTGCCTAAATCTGCTGAGACCTCTGGTATCTTGAGGTGGATGGATGATGTGAGCAAAATGAGCGTGCAGAGTATGGCGTCTCTACGTCACGAATTCAGAGCGTAACATTCAAAAGAGAAAATATTTTGTGGTTTTCACCACGACATCGGCTGATGGGGTGAACATCGTTTTACCCCCCATCCAATGACAGTTTGATATATATTTACTTGATAAGTATTTTCTGATGTGAAATCAAATGAAAAAATATAAAAATTTACTATTCCACGACTTTCTCTCTTCGTCTGTCCACACCATCTCTTGAGCTTGACCTTCGCACCTCCTTGCTGTTGTTGGCGTTTGAGCAAAGTTTTGTTTGTAACTGGGGGTATTTAGTCAAACAGTTGGTTATAAGACTTTGCTTGAAGAGCAGCTTGCCAATTAACGGGATTTTCACCCATCTTTTTCATCCTAGATGCGGGTGGCTACTATACTTTTCCTCCATGGGAGTAGTTAGGACCGCAATCTTGATGTGGAATCTACTTTCAGGGTTCCCTAATTCCCAGGAGAGGGAATATGGGCGGTGACATTACAAAATCTCTCGTTTCAGGATGAATTTCCTATTTATTTTTCCCTATTTAGCCTTTTAAGGACTTGTTCAGGTCTAAGAATATAACATTCAAATGAGAAAACATATCGACTGATGTGGTGAACATTCATTTTCTCACCATCCAATTACAGCTTGATATATATTTGCTTGATACGTATTGCTGATGTGAAATCAAATGAAAAAAAAAAGGAAAAAAAATTTACTCATTCCACAACTTTCTCTCTCTTCCTCTGTTCACACCACCTCTTGAGCTTGACCTTCTCACCTCCTCACCGTTGCTGGCGTTGGCGCCTTGTCTAGGCCAACTACGCATTCAAACCAAGTCACTCGCTCTGTCATCTGTCTTCGACTTCGTCTTCCTCTAACCGTCTGTTCAACTTCATGTTCGGCCACCAACTAGATCTAGTCGCTTCGTCTTTCGGCCGCGATTATGGCTCCTGATTTGGTCTTAAGCTTTGTCTTCCTCAATTCATCTTTGGGTTTACCTTTCTTTGTGCGTCTGTTTGTCTTCAACTTCGTCTTCCATTGTTCGTCTTCCTCGATGCCCGAACGTGTTCGGCCATGGATGGCTAGATTTAGAGATTTGGAGAGCGAAGCCAGCAAAGGTAACGACAGCCATGGATGAAGGACGCGGTGCCAGATCCGGAGGTTGGAGAAAAACAGAAAAAGACAGAGCCAGAGGGGCTGCTTAGGCCGGCTGCGAGTGACGTCGGAAGGGATTCTCCATTATCCATGGTCACAAGCTTTGCTTGCTCGGCTCCGAGTCGCCTCATTCATAGATCTGGTGATCGTCGATCATCTATGGCCGTGAGCCTTGACAGCAAGCTCCAAATGTCGTCCATAGACAAAGGGCGTGACAATCATGACGACGCGGAGGGCTCAAGGATGGAGGTTGCGGTGGTGACGATCATGCTGGGGCGGTAGCTATCAAGGCGGAAGAAGAGAGAGAAATGAGGTTTTTAGTTTCAAGTCATATCGAGCTGTAATTGGATGTATTCGAAAATCGAATGTAATTATTTTGCTGTATTAAGACTAATACCGATTTAACCATGGCATGAAAATAATGTAACCAATTAATCAACTAATAAAACTACTTGTTACAAATAACATCTTGTCGTTGCATCAACCAAGAAATTCTTTGATTTCTTCTTGAAGCAGATGATTTTTCATCTCCTTTCTCATGTTTCGTGAATGGCTAGGAATATCTATAAAAGCATATAGAGAATCCATTTTATTCTAGTTCTGTTCGTTTCGTTTGAAGAAAAGAAGGATCCCAAAGAATTGATCTTTTTAAGTTATTAAATCTCTCTTTGATTTATCAATGTGCAATATTTCGAATTCTCACTTTAGAGAAAAAAATATGCTCATCGCATCAGCTGATGGCGTGCTGAGAATTAACCACTAAATATTTTCTCGGAAAGACATTCAAACATTTGCTCATGAAGTGGGCCACAAATACATTAAAGGAAAAAGCTTAGTTGTGGGGGAATTTTTTTTTTTTTTTTTTTTGGGGAGGGGGAAGGTGGGGGACTAAGAAAATGCAATTGGACAGAGGGGCCCTCTCCAAACAATCCTGTGTGCCTATATTTAAGTAAGGAGTTAATGTCCTATGGACCGCCCTTAAATTCTAATAGAGATTCGGACATGTCCGAGATATTCCTCCGTCACTAAATTGCTGACATCTGCTGGCCCTACATCTTCTTAAAAGAAATTAATTAAGATTATCCTGGATTAATTTATGATAACTATTGTAAAATTTGAAAAAGAACATTGAGTAATTTTGACGAGCAGTTAGATTTTATTAAAAACACGAATAGAAAATTTTTACACCAAACACCTTTTGGCCATCGATTGAAATAAATAATAGGTAGAGAATAGAAAAAAAAGGAAAAACTGTGGTCGTTAATTCTCAAAAATCAGCTCAAACGTTTCTCTCGGCTAAGTTGCAGACGTCTCTAGATCGAACTTCCATGTGTGATTCCAACATTCAGTCTGCCAACTAATTCATTTGTACTTAGGCTCCCCCTTCAAGGATGATTCTCTGCCTCTCGACCCATCGCATGATCCCAGCAAAAATGATACAGAGACGATACACGCGAGAAACGTCCGACGGCAGTCCTTGTCACTCTCCCTCTTCCACTTTCGATCGTAATGCTCGGACCGACAATCCGCTGTCCGAAAGAGACCCCTACCCATCGTCGATCTAACCGCAATAACTCTCCCCCAGGTCCGACAACAGAGGCCCTTTCGTCGTCTCATCTTTCTGGCTGTCGGTGAAAAGGGCCGGTCGACTTTTGAGCATGCATTGCAAACGTGCTCGTGGAAGTTCCATCTTATCAACATGGCACGTATGTGACGCTAGATCAATGCGAGACTTCTTTCGGGAATACAACTCGTTCGAGCTTTTACAAAGAAACGAGCATAAGCAAATTCCCAGAAGTCTAAGCTAAGCGGAGAGATTGGTTAGCTACTCCACGTACTCATCCTTATCTGAGCACTGCCATGAATCCGACTCTTTCGCTGCTAGAAAGCATAGACATTCTCCAAGAACTTTGTGCCATGTCGGATACCCTAACACGTGTCCAACACGTGGTCAATAGGTGTCGGAAAATTCGACATGTGGTCAACTCTCCTAACACGCAAGTTCATAATTTCAACATGCGATTCCGACACGCAAAGAGTCAATTTTAAAAATTTTGAATAAATGAAAAGTCAAAATATAAATATATAAAAATAAAATAATAAAAATAATAATGGGGAAAGAAGAAAAACTTTAATTTCTTTTTGACTCCCATTCCACACAATTTCCTAACCCCCCACTTGTCGGTCTCTCTCTCATCAATCGATTCTAGTAAGAAGGAACCCAAATTGGAATAGTCGAATTTGTCAAATTGAAACAATGAATGATATTAACAAATTGTGGATTGGTGTTTTTAATGTAAAATCATTCTCCGCTCTATTTTATTATTTGTGAATTTGAAATTATTGAAATAATCATATAAATGATATAAAAATATTTATTTAATATAGAAAACATCTCAACGTGTTGAAATTTTCTATTTTTTTTTAAACATGATATATCAACGTGTCGTGTGTTGGTATTGGTGCAGGTACTATCTAGCCCATTTGCCCATTTACCATTTGGCTATGGCACGTGATGGGTCCACTCTTTTGGCCCTTCTTCTCTCCCAAGGGCCCTTCTATAAAGCTATATTAAGCTGCAAGCTTGGTCTCGCCACATCCGTCGGCTGCCTGAAACTCTCTCATCTCTCTCCCTCTACGTTCTTCAGCATCGGCCCCGACAATGCCGCGCTCCACTGAATACGCCCATGCCGAGAACAAGAAGAGGAAGCTCTTCTTCGGCCTCTTCGCATCCTTCTTCCTGGCTCTCGCCCTCACTGCTGACTGCCGCCTCACCTCCCGAGACCCACCAAAAAGCTCCGCCATCGACGACAACCACCGCCGGGAAGCTCAGTCCCTCATCAAGTCCTCCTGCAGCTCCACTCTGTACCCCGAACTCTGCCTTTCTCAGCTCGCCTCCCCGCCGTCTTCGACCTTCGACGCCGTGAAGACCCCCAAGGACGTCATCGCGCTGGTCCTAAACCTGACCATCACCTCCGTCCAGCACAACTACTTGGCCGTCAAGAAGGTGGCGGCCCAGAGTGGGCTGACAGTGAGGGAGACGACGGCGCTCCGCGACTGCCTGGAGCTGGCGAACGAGACCCTCGAGGAGGTCCGCGAGACTCTGACGGAGCTGCTGGCCTACCCGAATGGGGGCGACAAGTCGGTGTTGGAGCTCGTCGATGACATGAAGACGCTGCTCAGCGCCGCCATGACGAACCAGGACACGTGCCTCGACGGCTTCTCGCACGATTCCGCCGACAAGAAGGTGACATCTTCTTGGAGATTTTTGAGCGGAAATTTCCTTTTATGACGATTATTAGGTCCTTTATGGGAGGCCCAATGGCACAAAACATCTACCAAGTCCTGTGAATTATGTAAGATAGTAGTCAAGAATTTAAATTTGGCGACATCATATTGGTAACATAAAGCCTCGTTCTTCGCTCGCAGGTCGGAGAGGCCCTGTTGGCCGGCCAGTTGCACGTGTTCCTCTTGTGCAGCAACGCGCTGGCCATGATCAAGGATATGACCGACCCCGACATAGTGAACGAGCGGCGGCTCTCCTCCAACCGGCGCTTGAAGGAGGAGATAAAGGAGGAGGAGGAGGGGGACCCGATACGGTGGCCGAAGTGGCTGTCGGCAGGGGACAGGCGGCTGCTCCAATCGACCACGGTGATGCCAGATGTGACGGTGGCGGCGGATGGGAGCGGGGACTACATGACGGTGTCGGAGGCAGTGGAGGCGGCCCCGGAGAGGAGCGAGAGGAGGTACATCATAAAGATAAAGGCAGGGGTATACAAGGAAAACGTGGAGGTCACGAATAGGAAAACCAACCTGATGTTCGTGGGAGACGGGATGACCACCACCATCATCACCGGAGACAGGAACGTTGTGGACGGCAGCACCACATTCGACTCCGCAACTGTTGGTAAGTGTGTCCCCTCTCGTTTTGATCCATGTAGTCTCCATCCATAGTTGTCGTTTCTAGGAAATTTCACTGTGCCATGTTGTCTCTTCTTCGCGAAATTTCACTTGATAAAACAAAGGAATAAAAAAAGAAAAACGAAAGATTTACACTGCGGAAACCCCCCGGTCACCAAAAAGATCTCAGATACTGTTTCCAAATTTCCCATATTAGAAAGAAGGGAAAATGCCATCATAGATTTCAACCTATATTACTTGTGATAAATTTACCTTTAAGTTTTTTTTACCACACTAAAAACTTAAAATTATGCATTTTGTGATAGATTTATCTTAAACTATTTTTATGATCCTAAAATTCACAATACATAACCATTGTAACACATTTACCTCAAATTTTCTTTTGTAATGTAAAAAAATTTGAACTTGTATTTGTGTGACATATTTACCTACAAACTCTTTGGCCGAAAGGCATTTTTGTCTTTTTTTTTTTTTCTATTTTTCCCTACCGGTGGACGGAAGAGAGAAGAGAGGAAGAAAAAAAGAAAAATGATAAAGATGAAAATGTCCTCCAACTAAAGATTTTGTGGGTAAATGTGTCACACGAGTATAAGTTCAAGATTTTTATGTTACAAAAGAAAGTTTGAGGTGAATATGTTACAATGGGTATGATTTAAGGTTTTTAGTGGTATTTTTTTTTAAAAAGAAAGAAAGAAAATCGGAAATAAGAAAAAGTACATTCGAATATTTAGGGTGAAAATTACTGAAACCTTGGCAACGGGTCGCTTTCGGATCATTGATTGGACCTGAAATTTTTGCATGAGATTGACTGTGGGGTGTTTTATGTAAGGAGAAAGCGTCATGCCTTGGAAAAGATTTTGGCTTTGTCGGGTTGATACAGGAGAGTCCTCTGTGTGAGTCTTATTGCCTAGTCTCGAACATTAATTAGTGTCTAATCCCGGGCACGTGCCCATGCGCTTGCAGCCATAGGTGGGGAAGGGTTCTTGGCCAAGGACATAACCTTCGAGAACACCGCGGGCCCGTCGAAGCACCAGGCGGTGGAACTCCGCGTCAATAGAGACTTTACCGCCTTCTACCGGTGTGCCATGCTGGCCTACCAGGACACCCTCTACGTGCACTCCTTCCGCCAGTTCTACTACGGTTGCTTCATCGCGGGCACCATTGACTTCATCTTCGGGAACGCGGCCGCCGTGCTCCAGGACTGCGACATCCATGCGCGACGCCCCAACCCGAGCCAGCGCAACATGGTCACTGCCCAAGGCCGCGACGACCCCAACCAGAACACTGGTACGTTTTCCCAAAAACTTCCACCGCTAGCGATGGTTTTGGAACTACCTCATTTCAAAACCAATATGTTTGTTCGACAGGTATAGTGATCCAAAAGTGCAGGATCGGCGCAACATCAGATCTCTTAGAAGTGAAAGACAGCTTCGAATCCTACCTGGGGAGGCCATGGAAGGAGTACTCGAGGACCGTGATAATGCAGACCGAGATAAGCGACATTATCCACCCAGCCGGCTGGTACCCATGGAATGGCGACTTCGCCCTCGACACCCTGTTTTATGCGGAGTACGCCAACACCGGGGAGGGGGCGAACACTGAGAATCGGGTCACCTGGGAGGGCTTCAGAGTGATTTCGGCTTCCGAGGCTGAAGCCTTCACTGCCGATGAGTTCATTGATGCGGCAAGCTGGTTGAATTCCATGGGTTTTCCCTACTATCCCGGTCTCTAAAGATGAATCAGTGCATGGAATGACAAACCATATCTAATAATTTGGAGGGGATGATGAATAAAGAAATTGTAAAAATAATTGTGGCCAACGTGATGTTATTAATTAATAGTTTAATTGGTTTAATAAGTGCTAAAAACGTATTGGCTATTAAAGGTTGCAACTCCTATGAAAAGGATGAAAATGTACAATTCCATGGGGAAATTACCGTTCTTCCGAAGAGGTGAGATTTTTACAAAATAAAAAGTGCTATGAGGGAAGTCACCTATTGATAGCCTATATAAAAGTCATTAGCATCATTATGGTTTAGTGTATGTATATCATAGCACCATCCAAAGGAGAACTATGATGTGCATGTATTGTTTAATTTGAATATGAATGTATGGTATTCTCAAAGTATTAATGTATAAGTATTTTCTTGCATATTTATAGTATCTATCCCTATCTCTCTTCATTTGCACAGTTCATTTGTTTCTTTATTCTATGGAATGAATTTCTTTGATTGGAGTGAACAATTCCAATTTTACTTAGGTGTCCGGGACTTTGATTTACCACTTCAAGTTGAGAAACCGACTGCTATGGCTGATAAGACTAGCAATGATGAAAAGTTTTTTCATAAAGCTTGCAACAACTTAAAGACAACTCTTCCCAAAATTGATAGTGCTAAGAAATTTATGAAATTTGTGGAAGAGCATTCTCAGACTGTTCATAAGTCACTTGTTGGTGCATTGATGAGCACCTTGACTACTATGAAGTATGATGGTTCATGTACTTGAAATAATAAACTTAGTAGCAAAATTAAGGACTTTGGGAATGAACGTGGATGAGTAATTTTTGGTACAGTTTATACTTAATTTCTTACCTCATGAACAATATGGGTTATTTCAAATTAATCACAACACTATAAAGGACAAATGGGATGTAAATAAATTGGCCAGTATGCTTGCTCAAGAGGAAACAAGGATAAAGAATTAAGGCTCATTATGTTAATATCTCAAGTCATTAAGAAGCTGAAAAGAATTTCAAAAGAAAAGGTGGAAGAAGCAAAAAGAAAGGATTAAACAACCTGGATGATTCTTCTAAGGCTTCTTAAATCCCTAAGAAGGAACACAATCTTACTGAGTGTCACTTTTGTAATAAAATTGGACACTTGAAAAAGATTGTCTAAAGCGTAAGACTTAATTAAAAAAGAAAGGTAAGCCTTGTGCTTTAGGATGTTTTGAATGAAACTTTACTAAAGTTTATCAAAATACTTAGTTGATCAATTTTGGTGTTAATATTCATATGTCAAATATAATGCAAGGATTTATTACAATCCAAACCTCAAGACCAAATGAAAGCTATGTGATCACAGGGAATAAAAATAAAGCTCCAACTGAAAAGCATCGACACTTATCTTTTGATCCTAGATATTGCACATTATTGGGTTTATTTTGGACCCTTCATGTACTTACATCATCTTGCAATTTAATTTTTTTAACCAAAATTTGATATAGTGAGATTTTCTTGTAAGTTTAGTTTTGGATCTTTTAAGTTATCTAAGAATAATAATCTTATTGGAATTGGAATTTCATGTAATGGTTTCTACAAGTTTAAATTTGATAATGCTTTTGTTGAGGCTTTAATGACTTTATATCATAATATTGGCACCAAATGCAGTTTAGTTGATGAGAATTCTATTTATATGTGACATAAACGTTTGGGTCATATATCCAAAGAAATAATGCAAATATTAGTGAAGAAGAAAATTATTCCGAATTTGGATTTTACTGACCTTAGAGTGTGTATTGATTTTATTGAAGGTAAATAAACAAAACACACTAAGAAATGTGCCATAAGAAGTACAAAACTTCTTGAAATAATACACACCGATATATACGGTCCTTTTGATATTTCATCTTTCGGTGGAGAAAGTTATGCATCACCTTTATTGATGGTTTTTCACCTTATGATTTTATTTATCTATTGTATGATAAATCTCAATCAACAAATGCACTTAAGATATATATTAAAGAAATTAAGAGGCAATTAGATAATAATGTGAAAATAGTAAGGTTAACTAGAGTAGTGAATATTTTGAAAAGTATGATAAATTGGGACAATATCCGAGTCCATTTCTAATCAATAAGTGATGCTAGGTACACCAAAATAAAATGGTGTAACAAAAAATGCATAATTGTACTTTAATGGAAATGGTTAGGAGTATGATAAGTTATTCATCTTAACCCTTATTCTTGTGGATGTAGCATTAAAGACTTTTACATTTATCCATCTTAACCTTTATTCTTGTGTTGATTAATGATATACAGCTGGTATGACTCGCATTAGTTTCTTTATTTAATTGTGATTATTATGTAATAGCCAAATTAGTTCTTCATAATTTTATTGTGCACATTATGGTCTTTATTAAACTATGAAAATAAGATCATATAGGCTAAGTGGGAGAATATAAAAATAACCGTGGTCCACGTGATGTTATTAATTAATGGTTTAATAAATATTTAAGTGCTAAAAATATATCGGTTATGAAAGATTGTAACTTTTATGAAAATGATGAAAATGTACAATTCCATGGAGAAATTACTGTTCTGTTAAAAATGTGCAACTCTTATGAAACAAAAAAATGTTTTGATGGAAGGTATCTATTAATAGCCTGTCAAAATAGAGTCTGGTCCTCTCTCTATCCAAACAAGAAACAAATATTGCATTATATCCTCCATCAAAGAAAAATAAGTTAAGGAAAGTGGAATAAAAGAGAAAAATCAGATTTCTTCGTTTCTTTAGTTTTCCTCGATGGACCGTCGACGGACACAAAATGAAATGATGAAGTGCGAGTGACGGGGAAACCCGAGTCGTTCGGGCCGAGAAGGGGAGACGTCTGTCAACAGTGGCATCCCTGTAATTTCTCCCCAACATGAAGGGCATTAAAGTGCCTGCGAGGGCAACGGAGTTGGCCTGTTTTCCAATGAGGAAAACGATCGTACACTTCCACGATTGCCTCGGTCTTTTGTCGTTTCTTGCATGCGTGGTCCCACGGATTACCTTCGTAAGTTTATGTGGCCACTCCTTTTCTTTTCTATTTTCCTTTTGATTTATTTATTTTCTTAAGATATCTCAGAATGTGACGATGTTACGCCCAAAATTTAATCAACGACATAACACCCAACATAAAGATACGCTAAAATTTAATCGATATGTTGAATCTAGAAATTACAGTTAAAGAAAACATCATAATTTAATCAATGATGCGAATATGGAACCTATAATGCATGAATTAAAATGCCTTTAAAGATAACTAAAGGATAACAAATTTATTTGTGTGCATGGGGCTTGCCAATAGACAAACGATGGTATTTATAGTGGTTGTGCCATAACAATCTCCAAGTAGTTCTCCTATAGCTGTAGCCATGTAACCTAATCTTTGAAAATCTTGTGCTCACTCTCTTGCAATGCCATGATCTTGTCTAGGAGAGATTGTTGCTTTAAAATTTTATTCTATTGCTCCCCGACTTCTGATATGGTGCTACAATTACATGATATATTCTGATAAAGAAAAAGTCAAATTAGGACTTCAACAGCATCTTATGTAAGTTTCACAATCTGAGAAATCGAATAATTTCAATATATTTATCCAGGTCCATGCATGTTTCATGAGATACTATAAAGTCTTGAGTTTGAATCAACGTCGGAATCAAGGTTCTTGGGAGCTAAGGTTCTGATCGACGATGATCCAAGATATGCTATCGAGTGCGCCGATGTCGGGATCGTGGTTCTCCTTCGACTACGAGAATTCCTATCCACGGTGCATGACAGGGTCAATCGATAAACATCCCCAGGCCACAAAAGTCCATGACTGGAAAGAAGTCGAGCAACGATTGGTTTCTTTGGCTGCTGGTTAGTTTTCACGACGGAGCGACGAGGGCTTGCGGGTACCGCGACTTGAGCAAGAACCATCGCAAACGAGTTCCTGTGCCCGGAGCTCCACGATGCTTGATGCCGACAGAGGTGACCTCGCTATTAGCTCGTTCTTTTAGCCCAAGCATTCTATGTCTTGAGGGGATCAATAAGTCGTGTTCGTATGTTACTATCGATGGTAGAAGGACTACGCGAGTAGTAGTCACTCCCTCCGTCATCCTTGTCTTGGGCTTCGTCTTCCTCCGAGCGTCTGTTCATCTTCGTCTTCGGCCACCGACCAGATATGGTCGCTTCGTCTTCCAGCCGTCATTATGGCTCCAGATCTGGTCTTCAGCTTTGTCTTCATCTGTTCATTTTTGGGTTTGCCTTTATTTGTGTGTCTGTTTGTCTTCAACTTCGTCTTCCATTGTTCATCTTCCTCCATGCCTGAACGCGTTCGGCCATGGATGGCTAGGTCTGGAGAATTGGAGAGCGAAGCCAGCGAAGGTAACGACAACCATGGATGAAGGACGCGGTGCAAGATCCACGAGGTTGGACAAAAACAGAAAAAGACAGAGCTAGAGGGGTTGCTCGGGCCGACCGCAAGCAACGTCGGAAGGGATCCTCCATCATCCATGGTCACAAGCTTTGCTTGTCCATGGCTCCGAGGCGCCTCATCCACAGATCTGGAGACCGCTGATCGTCTATGGCCGTGAGCCTTGACGGCAAGCTCCGAATCTCGTCCATAGACAAAGGGTGTGACAACCATGATGACGTGGAGGGCTTGAGGATGGAGGTGGCAGTGGCTTGAGCGGTGGTGACGGTCATGCTGGGGCGGTGGCTGTCAAGGTGGAGGAAGAGAGAGAAATGAGGTTTTCAGTTTTTGTGATTAATTTCAAGTTACCAAATACATGTCGAGCCGTAATTGGATGTATTCAATCGTATAAGTACATTACTATAATTATTTTACTGATTAATACCAATTCAACCCATGTCATGAAAAAAATGTAACAAATTAACTAACCAACAAAAATACTTGTTACAAATAACATCTTGTTGTTGTATCGACTGAGAAATTATTCGATTTCTTCTAGAAGCAGATGATTCTTCATCTTTTTCACACATTCGCAAATAACTGAGAATATCCATAAATGAATATAGAGAATCCATCTAATTCTAGCTCTGTTCGTTCCGTTTGAAGAAATGAAGGATCTCAAAAAATTGATCTTTGTTTAGTTATTCAATCTCTTTTTGATTAATCAACGTGCGATATACCGAATCCTCGTTATAGAGCAAAAAAATGATCATCATGTCAACTAATGGCGTGGTGAGAATAAACCACTAGATATTGTCTCCAAAGACATTCAAACATTCTGCTCATAAAGTGAGCCACAAATACAATAAAGGAAAGAGCTTGGTTCTGGGGAAATTTTTATTTTTTTCCGAGGGCCAAACTAAGAAAATGCAATTGGATAGAGGGGCGCCTTTCCAAGGCAATCCTGAGTGCCTATATTTATGTAAGGAGTTAATGTTTTATGGATCACCCTTAAATTTTGATAGAGATTCAGAAATGTCCGAGATATTCCTCCGTCACTAAATTGCTGGCATCTATTGGCCCTATATTTTTTTAAAAGAAATTGATGAAGATTATCTTGGATTGATTTATGATATCTTTTGTAAAATTTCTAAAAGAACATCGACTAATTCAACGAGCAATTAGGTTTTATTAAAAGCATGAACGGAAAAGTTTTATATCAAACACCTTTTCACCATCGATTGAAATAAATAATAGGTAGAAAAAATGGGAAAAAAGGGAAATCCGTTATTGTAAATCCCCAAAAATCAGCTCGAATGTTTCTCTAGGCTAACTTGCCAACACATTTCGATACCTTACCGAATCAAATATTTCTCAAGATTCGCCAATGGCATCGGTAAATTAATATGAAATCCACTCTAAAGTTCAGCTACCCAAATTCGAGAACTTAATGATGAATGCAGAGTCTTCGGCCTCCCATCTTAGATGGAGCCCATTTTTTAGGCCGTTTCTATCTCGATCTTGTATATATCAGTACATTCAGACCGCCAACTAAATCATTTGTACTTAGGCTGCCGCTCCAAGGATGATTTTCTGCCTCTCGGCCCATCGCATGACCCTAGTGAAAATGATGCAAAATCTATATACGTAAAAAGCGTCCGACGACAATGCGCTCTGTACGAAAGAGCCCCCCGCGGGGCATCATCAATCTAACCACAGTAACTCGAGAAAAAATTGGGTAGATAAGAAGTCCATTTATTGGACGACATGTGTCGCATAGGGCTCACTACCCACATGGGCTTTGACATCTTGCCATGGACCCACACATGGCGGCCGGCGAGGGGTTGGCAGAATGCAGGTCCGCGTCGCACGCGGCGCACGGGGCGGCGGCGTCGGAGCCCGTCGCGACGGGCCCAGCGGCAGCAGCGGCTGCGTCGAAGAAGGTTTCCAAAGGGACCCGCACATGCGGCCGGCGAGGGGGTTGGCAGAGTGCACGTCCGCGGCGCACAGGGAAGCGGCGTCGGCGTCGGCGTCGGCCCGGCACACGAAATCGTGACCATGGTTGCTATATCTTGAGCTTACGGCCATGGCCACCTGAGTTTCGACATTTTGCCGCCATGTTGTCACTTCAGCTCAAGCTCGTGGAAGCCATAGCCGTTGGAGCTTCAGGCTTGGGAAAAAGCCACGGAGAAGATGAGGTGAAAGGAAGGGAGAAAGAGGATAGAAAGAGAGCAGGGAAGGAAAAAGTTAACAGAGAGAGAGAGAGAAAGGAGGGAGGAAAATTAATGCAAGTGGACCCGCGGTGACAGGTGTGGTCCAATAGATGGACTTCTTATTCGCTGACGTGGCGTCCCGACAGAGGCCGAACTTTGTCGTCTCATCTTTCCGGCTGAGTTTTGAGCATGCATTGCAAACGTGCTCATGGAAGTTCAATGTTATCAACGTGGTACGTACGTGACTCGTGATGGATCGGCACTATCTAGCCCATTTACTGTTTGGAAATTCTGTAATTTTTAAAAAATGACAAGTCGTGTCGGTGTACGTACTATCTGGCCCATTTGCCATTTTACACACGTGGTGGGTCCCCTCTTTTGGCCCTACTTCTCTCCCAAGAACCCTTCTATTAAAGCTACAAGCTTGGCGCCTCGCCATATCCATGGGCTGCCCGAAACAATCTCTTCTTCGCTCTCGACATTCTTCAGCATCGGCCCCGACAATGTCGCGGTTCCTTGAAAACGCCCATGCCAAGAACAAGAAGAGAAACCTCTTCTTCGCATCCTTCTTCCTCGCTCTCGCCCTCACCGCCGATTGCCGCCTCACCTCCCGAGACCCACCGAGAAGCTCCGCCGTCGACGACCACCACCGGGAAGCTCGGTCCCTCATCAAGTCCTCCTGCAGCTCCACTCTGTACCCCGACCTCTGCCTCTCTCAACTCACCTCCTCGCCGTCTTTGACCTCTAACGCCGTGAAGACCTCCAAGGATGTCATCGCTCTGGCCCTAAACCTGACCATCACCTCCGTCCAGCACAACTACTTGGCCATCAAGAAGGTAGCGGCCCAGAGAGGGCTGACGGTGAGGGAGACGACGGCGCTCCACGACTGCCTGGAGCTGGCGGACGAGACCCTCGACGAGGTCCGCGAGACTTTGACGGAGCTGCTGGCCTACCCGAATGGGGGCAACAAGTTGGTGTCGGAGCTCGTCGATGACATGAAGACGCTGCTCAGCGCCGCCATGACGAACCAGGACACGTGCCTCGACGGCTTCTCGCACGATTCTGCCGACAAGAAGGTGATATCTTCTTGGAGATTTTTGAGCAGAAATTTCCTTTTATGACGACTATTAGGTCCTTTAAGGGAGGCCCAGTGGCACAAAATATCTACCAAGTCCTGTGGATTATGTAAGATAGGAGTCGAGAATTTTTTGGGGACATCACGTTTGTACCGTAAAGCCTCGTTCTTTGCTCGCAGGTCAGAGAGGCCCTGTTGGGCGGCCAGTTGCACGTGTTCCACTTGTGCAGCAACGCGCTGGCAATGATCAAGAACATGACCGACCCCGATGTGGCGAACGAGCGGCGGCTCTCCTCCAACCGGCGCTTGAAGGAGGTGATAAAGGAGGAGGAGAAGGACCAGATACAGTCGCCGAAGTGGCTCTCGGCGGGGGACAGGCGGCTGCTCCAATCAACCACGTTGACGCCGGACGTGACGGTGGCGGCGGACGGGAGCGGGAACTACCGGACGGTGTCGGAGGCGGTGGAAGCAGCGCCAGAGAGGAGCGAGACAAGGTACATTATAAAGATAAAGGCAGGGGTATACAAGGAAAACGTGGAGGTCACGAGTAGAAAAAGCAACCTGATGTTCGTGGGAGACGGGATGGCCACCACCATCATCACCGGAAACAGGAACGTTGTGGACGGCAGCACCACGTTCAACTCTGCGACTGTTGGTAAGTGCGTCGCCTCTCGTTTTAATCCATGTTGTCTCCTTCCGTAGTTGTCGTTTTTGGGAAATTTCACAGTGCCACGTTGTCTCTTCTTCGCAAAATTCCGATGGCTAGATCTCACTCGACAAAACAAAGGCAAAAAAACGGGAAACAAGAAAATCATTGATTGGATCTGAAATTTTTGCATGAAATTGACTGAGGAGTGTTTTATGTAAGAAAAAGCGTCGTGCCTTGGAAAAGATTTTGGCTTTGTCGAGTTAATAAAGGAGTCCTCTGTGGAGTCTTTATTGCCTAGTCTTACCATTAATTAGTGTCTAATCCCGGGCACGTGCCCATGCGCTTGCAGCTGTAGCTGGAGAAGGGTTCTTGGCCAGGGACATAACCTTCGAGAACACCGCGGGCCCGTCGAAGCACCAGGCGGTGGCGCTCCGCGTCAATAACGACTTCGCCGCCTTCTACCGGTGTGCCATGCTGGCCTACCAGGACACCCTCTACGTGCACTCCTTTCGCCAATTCTACTACGGCTGCTTCGTTGTGGGCACCATCGACTTCATCTTCGGGAACGCGGCCGCCGTGCTCCAGAACTGTGACATCCACGCACGACGCCCGAACCCGAGCCAGCGCAACATGGTCACCGCCCAGGGCCGCGATGACCCCAACCAGAACACGGGTACGTTTTCCCAATACTTCCACCGCCAGCAATAGTTTCGGAACCTCACCATTTCAAAACCAATATGTTTGTTCGACAGGTATAGTGATCCAAAAGTGCAGGATCAGCGCGAGACCAGATCTCTTAGAAGTGAAAGACAGCTTCGAATCCTACCTGGGGAGGCCATGGAAGGAGTACTCGAGGACCGTGATAATGCACACTGAGATAAGCGACATTATCCACCCAGCCGGCTGGTACCCGTGGGATGGCGACTTCGCCCTCGACACTTTGTTTTATGCGGAGCACGCCAACACCGGGGACGGGGCGAACACTGAGAACCGAGTCACCTGGAAGGGCTTCAGGGTGATTTCGGCTTCCGAGGCTCAAGCCTTCACTGCCGATGAGTTCATTGATGCGGCAAGCTGGTTGAGTTCCACGGGGTTTCCCTACTATCCCGGTCTCTGATAATGAATCGATGCATGGAATGAGAAATTGTATCTAATAATTCACAGAAAATTATGAATATAGAAACTATAAGAATAATTGTGGCCCCCGTCATGTTATTAATTAATGGTTCAATAATTATGTAAGCGCTAAAAACGTGTTGGCTATTTTAGGTAATTGGAAAGAGATCTCTTTGGTATGTTTCGGATTTCCACAATGGATGCATTCCTCTTTTAGTTGCGACATGTGCTTTGAAACTACGTTGGACCTGGCCCCTCCTGTCGCAGTACCTGTGGAGGCCATCAGTGGAAGCTTCTTCTCCAACTGTAACATAGGGCATGATGTCACTTTTTATCCTAGTATCAGTCTTGGAGCAAGAAGTTCCTCTATCAAAGACTTTCATCGAGATTAGCGAATTGATGCATAAGAACTTAGAGAATCGGTTCGGCCTAGCCTTCTTTGCTATTAGTTTTGACATCTGCTGCTATTGCGCCAACCATCTTAGAAGGAAGATTAACATTTTATGTTTTTGATGTCCTTCTGCACTCTGTGCTTGTTCTTTTTTCTTTTTTTTTCTTGAAACATTTTATTTTTTTAGCAGCATTAGTTTATTCAAACTGCTATTTAAATCTCTTTTCAGTTTCTGCCTAAAGAAAATGGTCAGATCAATCAATAGTTAAAGGAGGAGTCCAAAAACACTTAAACATAAACACAAAGGGGAAAGAGTTTTAATTAGTTAAAAAACTAGAAAGGGAAGTGAAGACTAAGGAGCCCCACCCAGTAACTAAATCCACCTACCTGTGGTTCTGGGTTGCCCTCAAGAAACCATGAGCCTGTTTTCCTCCCACGTGACACCATTGTAGTAGCAGTCGGAGTGTTCGTGTTAGTCAACATCACAGCTTGACGCACATCCTCCCGTTGAACCTGTGCATAAGCTTGTTCAACCTTAGGAAACGGTTGCATTTGTAAGAAATCTGCCTTGACCTCGTCAAGTCGATCATCAAGACCATCAAGAAATTTGTAGACATGATCTCCTTGGACAACCATACTATAGCTCCCCATATCAATGGGACACATGATAAGGTTAGGACGGCTAAAATCAATCTCCCGCCAATGTCCTTGAAGGTCATTGTAGTATTTTTCGATAAGGCCTTCTGCTTGCTTTAGTTGAGTAACTCAGTGCTTCAAATCATACCCTAGGAGACATCATTGTCGTCAAAAAATTTGGTAGCCACCAAATTCCAAACTGCTTTTTCAGTTGGGAATCGGATAAGATTGCTAATCAATGCCGGGTCCATGGAGTTGATTATCCATCCTTTTACTATGGAATCCTCAATCTTCCACTTCCAAAAGCCAGGATCACTCGAATGAGGTTGGGGAAGATCCCCATTAATATATGCCAACTTTTCTTTGCCTGAAATGACATCTTGACAACTTGGAACCAAAGGCTATAGTTGCTGACATCTATCTTGATAGCAATAGGTGGAGCCGGTGCCTCAACTTAGGAAGGCGGTACATGATGCTGGGTCAAAAGTTGCTTCATCCCGTTGTTAGATCTTCAAGGATCGCCGTTGCCGAAGAGCCCTCACCGGTTGGTTTTGGGAGAGTTAAATCAATGCATTCAGCCATGGTGAGATTAGGTCAAAAGTTGCTTCATCACCCAAGGATCACCGTTGCCGAAGAGCCCTCATCGGTTGGTTTTGGGAGAGTTAAATCAGTGCGTTCAGCCATGATAGGTTGCTCTAATACCATGAAGACGAGACATCTGCTTGAAAAACATCGTGATTTCATTCACCCTTGTATCATCCTTGTACATGTACATATTTATAATAATAATAATAATAATAATAATAATAATAAAAAGATTAAAGGAAAGAATAAACATGATTACAAAATGATTACAATTTCCTACTTTATCTTCATGTATCCTTGACTCAATCATTTAGAATCGAAGTCAAGAAATCATATTCTCCAATAATAAATTAAGTCGGATTCCTATATTAACTCTAATTGACATCGCATGCCAACAAATTGTTGGTAAACGCCTCATTAAATTCTAGCTAAGTGAACTTATTGTGTTGTTCCATTAAATGGCAACTGAGATTTCTTGCTGATTACGTTGACAATGCATACAATCAATGGGCAGCCTTAGGAATACTTGAGTTTTTATTTATTTGTGTCCCCTGCGTAGCGTAAAATCGTATATTGCCTTGGATATTCAGCTGAAAACGAACACCGAGGTACAATTGGCTTAGTTTCAACTTATGAAACCACTTTGGCAGGTCCTTGGGAACTAAAGTTCTGATCGACGATAATCCAAGATATGCTATCGAGTGCACCAATGTCGGAATCAAGGTTCTCCTTTTCGACTACGAGAATTCCTATCCAAGGTGCAAGACATAGTCGATCCATAAACATCCCCCGGTCACAAAAGTCCATAATTGGGAAGAAGTCGAGCAACGATTGGTTTCTCTGGTTGCTGGTTAATTTTCGCGACGAGGGGTTGTTGTGCCTGTGGCTTCGCGATGCTTGATGCCTCCAGAGGTCACCCCACAATTAGCTCATTCTTTTAGCCTAAGCGTTCTAATGTCTTGCAGGGATCAATAAGTTGTGTCCATAAGTTACTATCGACGGTAGATGGAACTATGCAAGTGTCGGTACCTCGGGAGGATGGCTGTGACTAGGAATTCTCATCGACTCAGATGTTTTTCTTTTGCGTAGGTCTTCAATGCAACGTTTAAGTATATAACACGACCCTTTCGTTACTCAAAAACTCTAGACTCGCTAGGTCAGTGTGTAATCTGCTGAGACCTCAGGTATCTTGAGGGGGATAAATAGTGTGACCAAAATGAACGTGCAGAGTATAGCATCTTCTTGACCCTTGAATCGTCTTCCCGATTCAAAGACATTCAATCATCTGCTCATCAGGTGGGCCACAAATACAATAAATAGGCTTAGTTCTGAGGGGGGAATTTTCAAATTTTTATTTGGTTTTTCTTTTGGGGGGGACTTAGAAAATTCATTGGATAGGGGGCCACGCAGCTTAGTTCTGAGGGAAATTTGCAACTTTTATTGGGGGCCATACTTAAAAAATTTAGTTGGATAGAGGGCCCCTTTCCAGGCTGTCCTGGGTGCTGATATTTATGTCAGGAGTCAATGTCGTGTGGACCATCCTTCAATTCGAGAAAATATTAGGTAGGTTGAATAGTCCACGTAGATGATGCAACTCACCATTTAAAATCAGACACGTGGCATCCACGTCGGCAGTGGACCCACACGGGATCGATCTCCTCTCTCCTCTCTCTCCTCTGTCTCCCGTACCTGTTCTGTCCTATCTCTCCTCTCTCTCTCTCTCCTTTGCAGAGGAGAGAGAGCAGCCCAACTCTGCTCCGGGCGGGGGGGGCGGGGCACACGACGGCGGTGGCAGAGGCAGAGGCGACGTTGGCGTCGGCGTCGGCGTCCACGAGCGGAGGCGGAGGGGCGAGGCTCGGAGAGGCGGAGGCGGGGAGTGCAATAGAGCAAGCGAGCAAGCAAAGGCTCACGCGGCCATGGGAATCACCTCGCGGGTCTGTCTTCCTCGTCCTCCCATGGCAAGCGAGCAAGCAAAGGGCTTGGGGAACGCGACGGCGGGGCACTCGGGCACTCCCCGCCTCCGCATCCGCCTCCCCGAGCCCCGCCCCTCCACCTCCGCTTGTGGACCAGACGCCGACGCCACCTCCGCCTCCCCGAGCCTCGCCCCTCCGCCTCCGCTCGTGGACCCAGACGCCGACGCTGACACCGACGCCGCCTCTGCCTCCGCCGTCGTGTTCCCCCCCCCCCGGCCGCCGCCCGAAGCAGATTCGAGGTCGAGCTGAGCTGTAGATCACAAGTCTAGGCCTCGCTCGACCTTAGATCGAAAATCTGGGTCGCAAGTTCGCTGGCCGAGCTCGATAACAGAGGACTGAAATGGCGGGGAGGTGTTGGACTGAGACAGCGGTGGTGTGGTGGTGCTGGTGGAAGGCCTCGTCGTCCCCGTCGGAGTCAAAGGGCGGAAGAAGAAAGAAATGAAGGAAAAAAAAAGAAGAAAGGAGAGAGAGACAGGAGAGAGAGGACAGAGCAGGTACGGGAGACAGAGGAGAGAGAGAGGACAGAGGAGAGAGGAGAGAGAGCGCCACGTGTCAGATTTTAAATGGTGAACTGCACCATCTACGTGGACTATTTAACCTACCTAATATTTTCTCCTTGAGTTCCTATAGAGATTCGGTCATATCCGAGATATCCGTCTGTCACTAAATTGCTGATATTTGCTGTCCTTATATCTTTACTTTAAAAAATTGCTTAAAATTATCTTGGATTAATTTATGATATCTATTGTAAAATTTCAAAAAGAAGATCCAGTAATTCTACGAGCAGTTAGATTTTATGAAAAATATGGATGTAAATGATTTTTATCGAACCCTTTTTTGCCATCGATTGAAATAAGTAATAGGTGGAAAATAGGGAGGGGGGAGGGAGGATCGTGGTCGTTGATCCTCGAAAATCCACTCGTACTACTTTACTACTCAAGACTCGCCGCCGCTAGTAAATTAATATGAAGTCTGCTCGAGCAGTCTTATGACATATGCAGCTTTCGTCTTCTGTCTCCCATCTTAAGATTGATTGCATTTTCTAGGCCGTCTCTAGATCGATCTTGTCTGTATTACTCCTTCAGTATGGCCACATTCACACTCAGGCCCCCATTCAATTATGACACAGAATCGATGTACATGAAAAGCGTCCGGACGACAGGCTTTTTCCACTTTTCTCTTCCCCCTGCGATTGTACTGGACAATGCTCGGACGGATAATGCGATTTTAGCATTACGTGCTGTCCAGACTAGGCTCATGAAACAGCCATGTTATCAACGTGAGACTTCACTTCCGGCACAAAGCTTGCACAGAAGGGGAACCAAGCATTGGCGAATTCCTACACATCTAACTAAGCGAGACGGTGTCGCCTCGTGCACGGCGGATCGTCAAGAAAAGGTCGATCTTTCAATGACGAGATGACAGGTTGGTGATTGATTAGCTACTGTACGTATTCATCCCTATCTGAGCACCATAATGGATCCGACCCCCTTGCCATTTTGTTATCCCATACGCGACGGGTCCCCTATTTTGACCCTTCTCTCCCAAGAGTCATTCCATAAAAACTACAAGCTTGGCCTCGCCAAATCCATTGGCTGCCCGAAACACTCTGATCTCTCTCTCTCTCTCTCTACATTCTTCAGCATCGGCCCCGACAATGCCGAGCTCCCCCGAAAACGCCCACGCCAAGAACAAGAAGAGAAAGCTCTTCTTCGCCCTCTTCGCGTCCTTCTTCCTCCTTGCTCTCGCCCTCACCGCCGTCTGTCGCCTCGCCTCCCGAGCCCCACCAAAAGCTCCGCCGTCGACGACCACCACCGGGAAGCTCGGTCCCTCATCAAGTCCTCCTGCAGCTCCACTCTGTACCCCGACCTCTGCCTCTCTCAGCTCACCTCCTCGCCGTCATCGACCTCCGACGCCGTGAAGACCCCCAAGGACGTCATCGCGCTGGCTCTGAACCTGACCATCGCCTACGTCCAGCACAACTACTTCGCCATCAAGAAGGTGGGGGCGGCGCGGCGGGGGCTGACGGTGAGGGAGAGGGCGGCGCTCCACGACTGCCTGGAGATGGTGGACGAGACCCTCGACGAGGTCCGCAAGACTCTGGCGGAGCTGCTGGCCTACCCGAGCGGGGGCAACAAATCGGCGTCAGAGCTCGCCGAAGATATGAAGACGCTGCTCAGC
The DNA here is from genome assembly GCA_014182845.1 of Corymbia calophylla. NCBI lineage: Eukaryota > Viridiplantae > Streptophyta > Magnoliopsida > Myrtales > Myrtaceae > Corymbia > Corymbia calophylla. The sequence goes on from CM024695.1 coordinate 5,122,562, forward strand.
GCCGCCATGACGAACCAGGACACGTGCCTCGACGGTTTCTCGCACGAGTCCGCCGACAAGAAGGTGATGTCTTCTTGGAGATTCTTGAGCGAAAACTTCCTTTTATGACGATCATTGAGTTCTGTGAATTATGGAAGATAGGAGTCAAGAATTTAAATTTGGGGACATCACATTGGTACCATAAAGCCTTGTTCTTCGCTCGCAGGTCAGAGAGGCCCTGTTGGGCGGCCAGATGCATGTATTCCACTTGTGCAGCAACGCCCTGGCCATGGTGAAGAACATAACCGACACCGACGTCGCGAATGAGCGGCGGCTCTCCTCCGACCGGCGCTTGAAGGAGGAGATAAAGGAGAAGGAGGAGGACCAGATACGGTGGCCGAAGTGGCTGTCGGCGGGGGACAGGCGGCTGCTCCAATCGACCACGCTGACGCCGGACGTGACGGTGGCAGCGGGCGGGAGCGGGAACTACCGGACGGTGTCGGCGGCGGTGGCGGCGGCGCCGGAGCTGAGCGCGAGGAGGTACGTTATAAAGATAAAGGCAGGGGTATACAAGGAAAACGTGGAGGTCCCGAAGAAGAAAACCAACCTGATGTTCGTGGGAGACGGGAGGACCACCACCATCATCACCGGAAGCAGGAACGTTGTGGACGGCAGCACCACATTCAACTCCGCCACTGTTGGTAAGTGCGTCCCCTCGAGTTTTAAACCCATCTCGTGTCCTATAGTTGTCGTTTCTAGGAAATGTCACAATGCCGAGTCGTATCTTCTTCACAAAATTCCGATGGCTAGATCTCACTTGATAAAACCAGGAAAAAAAAACGAAAAATTTACGCTGCGAAACCTCCGAAAATATCTCAGATGCTGTTTCCAAATTCCCTAGTAGAAAGAAAGAAAGAAAAATCGAAAACAAGAAAAGATGCATTTGAATACTTTAGGCTGAAAACTACCAAAATCTCGACAACGGGTCGCTTTCGGATCATTGATTAAGCGTCTTACCTATTGAAAAGAGTCTCGTTGCCGAGTCTTACCGTGATTAGTGTCTAATCCCGGGCACGTGCCATGCGCTTGCAGCTGTGGTCGGGGACCGGTTCTTGGCCAGGGACATAACCTTCCAGAACACCGCCGGCCCGTCGAAGCACCAGGCGGGGGCGCTCCGCGTCGGGGCTGACTTCTCCGCCTTCTTCCGGTGCGACATTCTGGCCTACCAGGACACCCTCTACGTGCACTCCCTCCGCCAGTTCTACGTCGGCTGCCTCGTCGCTGGCACCGTCGACTTCATCTTCGGGAACGCGGCCGCCGTGCTCCAGGACTGCGACATCCACGCGCGACGCCCCAACCCAGGCCAGCGCAACATGGTCACCGCCCAGGGCCGCGAGGACCCCAACCAGAACACGGGTACGTTCTCCCGAACCTTCACCGCCAGAAGTAGTTTCGGAACTTCACCGTGTCAAAACCATTCCCTTCGTTCGACAGGTATAGTGATCCAGAAGTGCAGGATCGGCGCCACATCGGATCTCTTGGCAGTGAAAGGGAGCTTCCAGACTTATCTGGGGAGGCCATGGAAGATGTACTCGAGGACGGTGATAATGCAGAGCGCGATAAGCGACATTATCAACCCTGCGGGCTGGTACGAGTGGGACGGCGACTTCGCCCTCAACAGCCTCTATTATGCGGAGCACGCAAACACCGGGGCCGGGGCGAGCACCACTAAACGGGTCACCTGGAAGGGCTACAGGGTGATTTCGGCTACCGAGGCTCAAGCCTTCACGGCTGATCGGTTCATCGCCGGGAGCAGCTGGTTGGGCTCCACGGGGTTTCCCTACTATTCCGGTCTCTGAAAATGAATCGGAGCATAGAATGAGAAACCCTATCTAATCATTCGGAGACGACCATGAATAAAGAAACTACTGGTTTTGAAGGTCCATAAGGATAACACGGGTATATATATATAAACATTGTCGACAGACACGAAATGAAATGACGAAGAGCGAGTGACGGGGAATCCGAATCGTTCGGGCCGAGAAAGGGAGCCGACCGTCGACGGTGGCATCCCCGTAATTTTTCTCCACATGAAGGGCATTAAAGTGCCTGTGAGGGAGTTGGTTTGTTTTCGGATGAGGAAAGCGATGAGAAAATATTAGGTGCGTGTGACGTGCCAGCGTGTCAAACGGGAAGGGGCCTCGCTGATCGACACGTGTCTTAGGTGTCAGTCCATGTCAAAAGTCTTCTGCTCATTTTCTCTCACTTCTGGCTCTTTTCTCCTTTTCTTTTCTCAATCAGCGCATTCTCTTCTGCTAAATTTTTTCAAATCCAGCACCACTTCTCTCTCCCCTCTGCACTTTCTCTCTCCGTCTCTTCACCTTCACGCACAGCTTCTTCTCTCTTCCCTACCAAATGTTCTCTCTCCTTCACTTCTCTCTAAGGCATGACTCTCTCTTTCTCCCTCTCCCTTAGACGCCCCCAACCCTCCAGACACCGCGCGCCGATTGAGGACCACCGCGCCCGATCGACAGTCCCTTGCGCCCTCCCTCTTAGACTTCCCGCTCTGTCTTTTCTCTCTCCAAGCCGTCGACAAAGCCTTGTTCGACGGACGAACCACCGTGCCACCCTCGACGATCACCGCGCGCGGCCGACGGTCCCCCGCCCTGTCTCTTCTCTCTCCAATCCGTCGACCCAAGCCCTCGTTCAATGGACGAACCACCGCATCGCCCTCGACAAACACCGCGCGCGGCCGACGGTCCCCCGCCCTGGGAGTTTGGGATTTCATGAAACGTTGTTCAGAAGACCGAGAAGTTTGTCTGTCATTTCAGGACTACTGCCTTTTCGGTGACGTCCCGCCTGGGCAAAACATCCATTTAGCCACCCCTGAGGAGATGATGCTCTCGGAGACGTCGTCATATGGCCCCATCATGAGCAATGAGTAATGTGTCACTGGAAGTGGAAGGAACTCCGAGCTTCGGGATGTGCTACAACGCACAGATAGTGCAACCAGCCCTGCCCCTGTGCCGCTCTTGGTGATGCACAGCGATCCAACCCGACGACCCAGATGTTGCAAGCTTCTTTCTTCATAGGGGAATCTTCATAGGGGAATCATTAGTGAGCTTCGGATATGTCCATAATGCTACGCGATTTTAGCGATTTTCTTTAGTAGGTTGGGTTTCGATGGTTAGATATATCGATGTTTTTATTACGATTGGTTACGGTCGGCCGAAATACTTTGTTTCTCTCCTCGTTGAATTGTTCATATGGGCATGTAGAGGAGCTTTGTAATTTTTTTTTTTTTTTTTTGGATGTTCAAAAGGATGGACAAAAAATGGAAGAAAAATTAATAAAATTTGTCATTTTACTTCAAGAATCTACGAGAATTTGAGGAAATACATTTTGCTAGAACGTCCCTCTCTCTCTTCCGAACTTGTCTCGCCTCTTCACTTTTCATCAAACTTGTAATCGCATCGAGTTTTTGAGCCGTTCTTCCAAAATGGGACTCGCTCACTTGCTGCTGTTATCGCTCTCCCTCTTCCCCGTCTGTTATTCGTGCGCTCTGAAGCTCAATCTCGAGTCCGAGTTCAAGTCTTTGACCCAAGGCTTGCTCCAATCGGCCAAGGACCGGGAGTTCTTCCGGTGGATGCGAGACATCAGAAGGAGGATCCACGAGTATCCAGAGCTCAGGTCCGAAGAGCACTGGACGAGCCAACTCAGTAAGGAGGAGCTCGACTCGCTCGGGATCAAGTACAAGTGGCCCGTTGCCAAGACTGGCATCATGGCTTTCATGGGTTCTGGGAGAGAAGCCGATGCTCGCTCTCAGAGCTGACATGGATTTGAAAAAATTTGGCAGAAGAGAACGTGCTGATCGAGAAAAGAAAAGGAGAAAAGAGCCAGAAGAGAGAGAAAATGAGCAGAAGACTTTTGACGTGGTCTGACACCCAAGACACGTGTCGATCAGCGAGGCCCCTTCCCGTTTGACACGCTGGCACGTCGCACGCACCTAATATTTTCTCGGAAAGCGATCGCTCGCTCCCACGTTTGACTCGGTCTTTTGTCCTTTTTTGCATGCATGGTCCCACGGCATCTTTCCTTCATAACTCTACGTGGCCATTCCTTCCCTTTATTTATTTATTTATTTATTTTCTTAACACATACCAGAAGGCAAATATCATATGCTAAAATTTAATTGACGCAGCACCTTGCATAGAGAGACGTGCCATAAATAGCACCTTGATAGAGAGACGTGCCATAATTTAATTGATGACACAAATTTAGAAATTATAGCTAAAAGAAACACCATAATTTAATCGACTGCGCAAATCCAGAAACTCTAATGCAAAAATATAAAGTGCATAAATTTAGAAATAACTTAAGGATAACATGTTTATTTGTGTGCGTGAGCCCGATGGGATGGGGTGGCGTGGCGTGGCGTGGGATGGGGTGGCGTGGGGTGGGGTGGGGTGGGAGAGGGAGCTCTAATAGACGAACAGTGATATTTGTAATGGATGTGTCATAACCATCTTCAAACAGTTCTCCTATGTTTGTAGCCATGTTTCCTCATCTTCAAAAATCTTATATCCATACTCTCATGATGTCATGATTTTGTTTCCAAGTAGTATTGCATTCTAGTGCTCCATGATTCACATTGCCTCATTCTCTAGTGACTTTAAATCCATAACTACATCTTGATGTCCTTTATGCATCCAACTTCTTATTGATGTCTCAATTGGTAATTTGTTATATTTATTATTTGATACCCTTGTCAACTACCGTGAACCTTCTATTGTCGTATATTGATAACTGATCAACAATGGTAATTGATGTGCATTAGGGTCAATAACAATTCCTATGGTCGTCGACAATAGCTCACGTGTTTAATCAATGACGTGAGACGTGCACTCTGGTCATGTACCTATTCCTATCAATGATCTGCCCAAATTTCGATGAAAATAGAATGGTTAATCTTAGGTAAATTTAATTTGTATATTACATTCTTTTTAAGGATGATAATATAAATGATCCTTAAACTTTAATCTGATATGTAATGTGGTTCATGAACTTTTGATATATATTCAATGTAATCTCTAAACTATATGAATATGTATAATGTAGTCCTTTCATTAATTCAAGATCAGAAACAATAGTGAACATTTTCATATAATTCATGGACTAAATTGAACACATACCAAAAATTTAAGGACTACACTGAATAAATTAAAATTTCAAGAACCACGTTACACATTGGGTTAAAGTTCAGGAATCACATTGAACAGATTAAAAGGTCATGAATCATATCGCATGTTAGGCCAAAGTTCAAGAGCCGTTTGTGTCATTTTTCCTACTTTTATATGGTGCTCCAATTACATTCTATGTTTTGATTTAAAAAAAAAAGGTGAAAGAGAACTTCAATAGCATCTTATGTTAAGTTTCACGTTATGAGAAATTAAGTGATTTCAAAATATCTGTCTTGGTTCATGCATGTTTCATGAAATACTATAAAGTCTTGAGTTTGAATCATCCCTCTCACTTTCCTTTATACGTCTCAAAAGAAAGAAAGAAAAAGACAATGCACGTTACAAACGACTTGCATATGTCTCCCCGCCGCTCATCTTTTGTCGAAAAGACCCGTGGGTTAGGGTGTCGTGCGCATCTTTTAAATAAATTTATAGTGCTATTGAAATGTAAATAAGTGCCAAGAGTAGGAATTAAATGGTAAAATGTATGTGAAATTCTATAGATAACCCCAGGTTTTAGTCATTGATGGCTACTATCAAAGTGAATACTTGGGTTTTTTATTTTTAATTAATCCAAGGATACTAGTGTGTAGACTCAGCCATCTAAAGGCTTACAGAATATATCTTACAATCCTTATAAATTGATCAGTTTTCTAGCAAGTGCAAAGGTGACTTTGGGTCAAAGTAGTTTGCACACGGTGGGACGACTTACAATTCCGAAATGAGAAATTTCACGACGTTCTAAATGATTAGCCAGCTCTCAATGTGCCTTCATGCTAAGATTGTAACTTGCTGGACTCTATTCCATTTGTTGCCTTCGAACTTCCCCATAAGAAAATCTTCAGCGGTTGCTACGCACGTTGATGTGACATGCGTTTTTTAACTCGCGCCCCATAATAAGTTGACATGGATTTGTTGAGTTGGAATAAAAAAAAAAAAAAAAAAAAATGAATTTTCACTTCTTCCTTCTCCATCCACTTTGCTCTCTAGATCTGGCTACTGGGACCTTGTTCACGCATCTTTTTGGCTGGCTCTTCAGGTCTGGCCATCCATGGCTGCCACGCCCAGCGAAAAGGTTGTTAAGCTCGTCGCCAGGGACGAGCCAACCACTTGATCTGAATCGTAGACTGGCGACGATAAAGACAATAGAGATGGTGGCTTGGCTTGGACGTTTGGCACTAGTCGACTTGGACGTGGTGGCAGAAGCTTTGCTGGTGGCGACGGTGGGGGAGGCATGGAGATCGAGCTTAAGTGGCTGCAATTTAAGGAGGAGGAAGAGAGAGGTGGATGGAGATTTTCAATTTCTTTTGTTTATCTTCTTCGACATCGACATATATGTGTCAATTTATAATTGACTTAGAGTGCATAGGTGCATGCCATGTCAACTCCTAACATGCTGCTCGCAAATGAGGAATGATAAGTTTCAATCCAATCCTATCCAGTCTCACCTAAGAACAGAGAATCAAATTAGGAGAATCAGTTCCCAATTCCTGAAACTGGGAACCAGTCCGGTTGGTCCAATGGAATCAATGACTTTACAAATTTTTCTTTTGTTCTTCAACATGTTAAACACATTAAATTCCACAATAATTGACTCTCATACAGTTTTTTTTGTCTATTCTACTTTAACTTTCAATTTACTCTTAGATTTTTGTCATTCTTCTTTATAAGGTACGGGAGTCAAAACCCACAACTCAAAAAAAAATCCCCACCCTAACCCCCCGAGAAGATAGGGATTCAAATCCTTGCCTTCCCTCTTCCTGTATGAAAAGGCTAGCCACTAGGACAAGCGAGAAAAACCATAAATTTTGATTAACGTTTTTGAGTTTAGCTGTGGGGTTAATTGCTGATTTGGGTTGGTGCATGATATTTAATCATATTTGACAATTTGAAGTACATGTAAATGGAGTTCCTTAATCGAGTTTTGCACTTAATAATGTCAATGGTTCACGAGTTGGCAGCTGCAAGACTTTTGAAAGCAGCAAAGTTAACCTTCATGGTGGTCAATGCTCCCGTTTTCCATGAGAAAGTAAGTTTTCTATCATTATGAAAAGACATTTGTCAAAAAAAAATAAAAAACCGAAGTCTCTTGGGCAGCGTTGAAAGCTTTTTCCTTTGCGAAGTCCCTTTCAACCGGGAATTCAAAAAGGTTTTTTGTACGAACAATTAAATAGTCAAATACTAGATTAACTAATCTTAATTTGAAAATAATTTTTTTTTAAAAAGAAAAAAGTACAAAGTTTCACTTTTTTATGGATATGTTTTATCCGGGTGGGTCTGCACTAGGGGTGTGCAACGGGAACCGCCCAACCCGGAACCGCCCAAACCGGACCGGACCGGCCGGTTTTGGGTGGTTCTCGTAGCCGGCGGTCCGGATCCGGTTCGGTTCCCATTTTTGGAACCGGTGGCTAGTCGGTCCGGTTCCGGTTCCAAGGTGGGAACCGGACCGACCGGACCGGACCGGACCGGACCGATAGTTTTTAATATAAATATTTTAAAATTTCTCAAGAATTCAAAAAAAAGAAGAAGAAAATTCTTCAAAATCTTAGGAAAATACAATTATATACAAATTAAAAGGACAAATCGATAAAGCAGTGTATAAACAAAGTGGATTTTCTTTGAAAATGTATTATAATTTTTTTCTCGAAAAAGAAAATTACCGGTTCCATCGGACCAGACCGGACCGGTCGGTCAGTCCGGTTCCCAGTTTCAGGACCAACCGGTCCGGTCCATGGTCCTAGAATTTGGGAACCGGTCCTCCCGGTCCGGTTCCCGGTTCCACCTTGGAACCGGACCGGACCGGGAACCGATCACCCCTAGTCTGCACACTCCAAAATAGAGAAAAATGTAAAGGGTTTGCCTAAAATTTAAGCTTTTTTAAGAAATTTTAAAAATATATATAATCGGTCCAATTTTGCCATCTTGAAATTGGGAACCGGTTGGTTTCAATTTTATAGAACAGAAACTAGACCGATGGCCCTTGGGATCGCCCAAAACTAACCAGTTTAATTCGCACAATTTCTATTACATACCTTTATCACAAACTACCAAATATTTTCCGACTCCAAACACATGCATAATATGAAAGTATGACCAGATGCATCGTTCTCACTTAATGAATAGTTCCCGAAGACTGATATAATTTAGTGATTTCATTTTATGCTGCAAGCCCAATCGGTGGATTCCTTCCAAACCCTATCCAGGGACCAGAAGTGGATTAAATCCCTCGAATTTCAGTTGCAATAAAGAAAACTACAAACTTCGATGCAAGAATCCTCACATGTGACCCACGTTCGACATGTTCGGTGGCCAGAAACTAAGACCGAAGCGACCCGTGCCTGTGACAAAATCTCGATAAAATTGCTTTCGGTGTTTTGCAGTCGAAAGAAGGCAACAAATATTTTCTTTTTCTTTTTTCCTCCAGTCTTGACTTGTCGGAAATTTCAATTAATTTAATCAGTTTGTCATGTTAGATTTTTGTCTTCGATGAATTCCAGACTTTATTTTCGGGGACAATTGTGCGGCAACATGCGATAATCTTGATTTGATCTTCGACTAATACAATTTTTCCACTTTTAGAATGTCCCAAAAAAAGGCATAAAACTCTTACTCGAGAGGCAAAAATGATCGATGTTATTTTTTTTTTCCGAATCATGCAGATGAAGCTTTTTTTAATATTCAAAAATTTGAAATTAATGATTCCGACAAAATGATTTTAATCAAATAGAGAAGGTATGAGAATGAGGTAACAGGATCTGGAAACAAAAGCAGATACCGCATCTGGTGTTTGGCATTCTTTTTCTTACCCATCTAGTTTTCCAGATTACTGCCTAAAGAAAGAAGAAGGAAGAAGTCAATTTTTCTTTAAGTGTAAATATTTTCTTCAAATCAAAGTACGTCTGACTATGTCTAAAGACACCAGTGTTGACATTCAAGAGCACTGAAGTGAATTGAGTGATCAAATAAGATTTGTGTTTCATGCATGCATGTCGCGACCTCACCTCGGGTGCACCACCTAGGGTTTGGCTAATGGATTACTAAGGCTAAACTTAGCTCGGGCTCTCCCAAGCCCATACCAATTCGCAACATAGGGTTTAAGTTTTTAGCATGTAAATGATTTTTACTTGGAGTCGCCACTAATCTATTTTTTGGTGGGTCGATTAGAAACCCAAATAAAGTAACGGGAGAATTACTTTATTCCTACGAACCAGAGACTATGGGATCGGGGACTTGATTACGTTAGATTTCTCTAACGCCCTTTCGGTACCTTTTCTCTTTTATTAAAAAAAAATGCTTTGCAGGCAATTTGGATTGATTTTAACCTATTCCCTAACATGTAAGGTGATCAAGCACATGCGCAATCATTATTTAACACTCAATGATCAAAGCATTAAATAAATTGCAAAGAAAGGGAGGAAGTTACTTACCTTGAAGCTACGAAAGCATCTGCAATGTTAGCTTAAAAATCACATCACAAATCCTAGATATGATTTCTAATTAACACGCACTCATTTAAATATTCTTTTAAGGTTTTCACTTATTTAATGAGGCCTAAAAAAAACTAAGTGCAATGCATGCGATGACGTGCGAAAGTGTCTAACTGTAATAACATGCAACGTGCAACCTAATATGCAAATTATATGTCACGTGACATTAATTATTTAATTTAATCTAAAGCTAGAAAATATTTAATGCAACTATCCTAGCATGTCACGTATTCGAATGGCCCTAAACATGCAATGACTAGATGACACATGGAAGATGACCTAATTCTACATGACATGAACATGGCAATTTTTATTTTTTTTATTTTTTATAATCAAAATTCGAAATAAAAAAAAACCTATGTGTAAACATGAAAACTATCCTAAAATATTCTAATAAGAAGCACATCTAACTCCACTATATTTTTTTGGGTTTTTTTATAAGCCAAATCAATTCGAGCAAAGGCATATCAACACATAAAGCAACTGAATCATATAAAGCATACAATTTTCCGCCACCCAAGATAGAAAATCAAAACAATCAAAAACCTGATCCGACGTCTCACGGCTCAATATTTTTGATTATTGAGATTTTTATCACGACACAACGACATCACTCAATGGGAATATGCCAAATATCTCAAAGGAAATCACATATTGCTAATTAGGCAATTTTATATTCAAATAAGCGAACGGATTAGGAAATTACCTTGATGGTCTTTCTTGGTTCTCACAAACGATCAGAGACGGTTTTCGACGGTGGCCTCGACGGAACACAATAGCGTGGCCGGCGGGTGATGAACGTATGACCGGCGATTGGTGATGCTCACGGTGGGCAGCCTCTCCAAGAATTCACTTCAAGGACACTTGTGAATTCGCTGGATGATGCTGGCATGCAAAGTCAATGTTCTTCCCTAATCTGTGAATGGTGGATCGGTGTGGTTCCCGGTGGTGGTTTCGTCGGAACACGATGGCACGGGGCAACAAATCGCGGCTAGCTCACTAGTCACGGTAATCAATGTTCACGGGCAAGGAGGACTTCGTGTACTATTTGTACACCGCGGATGGACTTCACGGCACAGTGGGGGACTCACGGTGGAGACTTAGTGCTCACTGGACGAAATCAAAGACATGTGAAATTAAAATTGGATGCAATAATGATGAGTGGATGCGATGCGGGCTGCTAGTTTCTCGTCGATCTTCGGAGTGGTGATGGCAACGAGTCAACTCCTTGGAATTCTTGGCACTGCACTCAATTCTTCGATGGGACTCAGCCGAGAATAATTCCCTAGACAACCTGCAAAGGTAGAAAGCAATACTCCTCGGTTGGGTACGAATTCAGCAAGAGCTCGATGATGGGATGGCAGGCGCGAGGCAGGACCCCTCTGGATGTTCTCCGTTCTTCTCAATGTGGCCGCCTCTATCTTTTCTCTCGTGCCCCTCTCTTTTCTATGGATTTTTTTGTGTGTGTCTCTTCAGTGTGTGTATGGCCCCCTTTTTATAGGTGAGAGGACTATGTTATTTAAGGAAAGATGATAAATGACATCATTGCTTTATTTAGCTCTTGTATCCCACGTGCAATATTTTTCCAATATTTCACCCGACGCTTCCCTTGAATATTGAAAGAATAATGAGAATATTCTCGGGAACAATCTCATATTCTCGGGAATATACTCATATTCCAACTCGCCACCCCTTTACGGGAATATTTCATCCGACACCTTCCCCGAATATTGAAAGAATAATGCGAATATTCTCGGGAACATTCTCATATTCCAACTGTCACTCTTTAACGGGCCTAGCCAAATTCTTTTCCCTTGTGGGCTTAGTCCAACTTATTAAATTAAAGCTTAGAACCATCAATTGAAGCCCATCTGCCACATGTCTAATGCAAATGCAATAATAAATGCTCCTAAAACTATATGCTATGCAATTTAATCCTAATATTTTTTGTTTAGGGGTTAAAATTAATCCCTAAATTTTTGTGCATTAAATTAAGAATGATCAATCAAAATTTAGGTGTCAACAATGCAACTATATAAAAGGGTCTTTATTTGCTTTGTAAAAAATGAATTATTCTAAAAAATAACTATCTATATCATTTGAGATAATTAATTAATAATTTTTTTTATCATCAATAATAACTTATATCTAAATATTTTTTTGTGCAATAAAAAAATTTTAAGCTTATTCATTTTTGTAAACTAGACAAGCAATTATTTTTTAGCAAATATTATTTACACTAATCATTCTCCGCGATTAGTGATGCCTCAGTTAAAACAAAATCATAGTTAAAACAAAATCGAAACTTTCTTTTAATTAGCCAGGGCAAGGTATAACCCGCTTATTTTCCAAATTGATCCCATGTTTCCCATCACATTGACCAATTGATTATAATCACTGTTTTTGGTAGATGGTTAATGGATGATTGAAACTTGAAATCTTTGAATAAGTACTACCATCAAATTCGAGAGTTAACTTCATTGATCTTACTAACATAGATAAATAATTTCTCAACCATATTTTTTCATTTTTTGTTTATAAAATTATATAATAACAATGCCTTCTTTAATGATTTTATCTAAGGTTGACACACTTGCGACTGATTGATCACTCTCCTTAGAATGAATACTTGTACTTCTCTCTCCTTTTACCCATTAGTAGTATCTATTACCTTGTCCATCTCCCTCTCCTCTTTGTGCATTATTTCTTTATTTTAATCGTAACTACTTTTTATTAAAGAAATGTCCTACCTTAATATTAACACAATATTTTATAGTAGTATACAAGTACATCTATTAATTCAAAAATATATATGTTACATGTATTTGAGACATGGTAAATCAACGATGTACACTGGCTACAATAGGTCAAAACATCATGTTAATTATTTTTTGGATACCTTAAATGATTATTGTTTAGAATCTTATAAGGATAAGCACTAATCCAACATACATCCTAGAATCATATCAGATCGGCACTATGCAATCCAATTTAGGGTGTAAGGGTTGAACCGAACTAGCAAATTGACTTTGTGTCAATCCTAGATCTACCCTGAATAGAACCCATATTAATCTATTCGTTATTTGTTTTGTTTTCAAGATGTTAAAATTTGGAGCAATCTTTTATAGATGAATGGAGAATGTAGTTCTATAATTCATGATTTATTTTACATATTTTTTGTTATTTATTTTATTTTATGCTTCATATTTTATGGTTATTGTTGCTTTAGCTTTCATTTGCTTGACTAAGTAATGAGTTGGATAAGTCTCTATTACTTTAGATTTCTATCTGTTTTACTTCTTGTGTTTTGGTGATAAGCATTGCAATTCTTAATATGGTGTGTTGATGGATATATCCTTTGAAATAGTAAGTTTATGCTTTCAATAAATACAACATATTGAACCAAAAAAAAAGAATTAAGAATCGGCCAATAACTTAGATCAGATCAGATTGGACCAAGAGATTTAGATCAGAATCAATTCTCGAGCTCACAAGGTTGATTTTGTTGGATATTTCAATAGTTTTGAAAATTTGTAAAGCTATTTACCATCATCAATTTGTAACCCTTTTTGTTTGCCATTAATCTATAACGGTTTTGTAACGTTTTATAACGGTTATACAACGGTCGTATAATAGTTTTATAACATTTTTATTTATTTCAATTCTTCATTATTTTATAATGGCAATACAATAGTCAATTTCCTTTTTAATTACCGATTTATTTATGACAATTTTCTAATTGTTATTTATTTCTTTTACCTATAAATTATTATTTCGAACTTAATTGGAAAGGGATATTGATATATCAAAATACAAATGTTTTCGTTTTCCATTACATATATTTCTTTATTTTTGTTGTTAGGTTATACACAAACGTTGTTTTGTTCCTTCTAATATTCAATGCGCAATATAAAAGACGGTCTATTGTATCTTGGATGGATAGCTACTAGAGTCGATCGCTCCGAGTCTTGTACTCTAAGAAGCGGAATTATTCTTAAGGACAATGTTCTTATATGCTTTAAACAATTTGTTTTATTTTATATTCTTTCTCAATGTATTTCAAATAATTATTTGTCATGTTTTTTTAACAATTTTTCCAGCAAATTTCAAGTTCCAAAACCTAAGAATTAATTGTGCAAATAGATTTCAAGTTCCCAGATTGGACCGGTCCATTTCTAGTACCGCCCGCCCCTAAAAAAGTACTAATATGAAGTGTTTTTTTCATGCGTATCATTTTCAATTATATATTTGTACGATAACCGGGTTAATTACACACACACACACATATATATATATATATAGAGAGAGAGAGAGATATATATATATATATATATCCTTGTTCTAAACTAGTAATGGTGCCTTCGCGCGCCTCCCTCTCTCTCTCTCTTCACAGGATCTGTAGCAATTTGTCTTCATTGTTCCTCTTTTCAACGGTCCACGTCAGAAAGTTTCCAAGGTGGGTGAATCCAATCCATGCAACTTTTGGTTCCCAGTACACCACAGCGACGGACAGGTCCCATTCCAACGTTAATAAAAATCCTCTTCTCTTCTCCCCACCTTCGCAACTTGCAGCAACACGCCTACTGAGAAAAGCTCTCTGCTTCTGCTTTGCTTCAGCTGGAGCTCCTCTCCTGCTTCCATGGCTTCCCGCTTCCTAATGTCACTCTTCGCACTCTCCGCTATGTTGTTCCTCTCGGCAACACTCGCTCTCAACACCTCCTCCTCCTCTTCTTCCACCTCTCTCCCCAACCACCATCTCTCTTCCATCAGATCCTTCTGCTCAAGCAGACCCTATCCGGACAAATGCTTCGACTCCCTCAAAATCTCCATCTCCATCAACATTAGCCCCACCATCCTCACCTACCTCCTCCACACCCTCGAAGCCGCCATCTCCGACGCCGGTAAGCTCTCCAACATCCTCCAAACCGCGGGCCACGGGAAAATCGTGGAGAGACAGAGAGGCACCATTCAAGACTGCAGGGAGCTGCACCAGATCACAGTGTCCTCCTTAAAACGATCGGTCTCTCGGGTCCGGGACGGCGGCCCCCAGAAACTGTCCGACGCGAGGGCCTACCTCGCGGCGGCCCTCACGAACAAGGACACTTGCCTGGAAGGCCTGGACTCTGCATCAGGGTCGCTGAAGCCCCTGCTCGTGAGTTCGCTCATCAGCACTTACAAGCAGGTGAGCAACTCCCTGTCCATGGTCGCGAAACCGGCCACCCCTCAAGGGGGAAGTGGCCGTCGCCGCCGGTTGATGGGCTTTCCGGCATGGCTGTCGCGTAAAGACCGCCGGATCTTACAGAGCTCCGGCGACGAGTATGACCCGAGCGAGGTCATCACGGTCTCGGCAGACGGGTCGGGGAACTTCACCACCATATCCGACGCCATCAATTTTGCTCCTAACAACAGCTATGACAGGACAATCATATATGTGACGGAAGGGTTTTATCAAGAGAACTTGGAAATCCCGAGCTACAAGACCAACATGGTGTTGCTGGGTGATGGAGCCGATGTTACCATCATCTCTGGGAACAGAAGCGTGGCTGATGGTTGGACCACATTCAGATCTGCAACTGTTGGTAAATGTCTCCCTAAATTCTAGCTAAATGAACTTATTATATAATTCAATTAAATGGCAACTGAGATTTTTTGTCGATTACGTTGATTATACGTGCAATGAATATTTTTAAGTCCTGGCCTAAATTCTTGATCCCATTTCTGGGTCGCTCTGTTCTTGCTCCTTTTTAGCTTGTCTAAATCTGGTCTGAAGCTTGATTACTCAACAAATTTTCCACTGAATTCTTGCTTTTCCTGATGCGTTTTCCTTTTTGTTTTGGTTTAATTTTGCCTGCAGCGGTTTCAGCTGATGGCTTCCTTGCCAGGGACATAACCTTTGAGAACTCGGCCGGACCGGAAAAGCACCAAGCAGTCGCTCTCCGAATCAGTGCCGATTTCGCCGCGCTCTACAGATGCTCCATCAATGCCTACCAGGACACTCTCTATGTCCACTCCTTCAGGCAATTCTACAGAGAGTGCGACATCTCGGGGACCGTCGACTACATCTTCGGGAACGCGGCCGTCGTCTTCCAAGGTTGCAACATCATCTCCAGACAACCTCTGCCTGGCCAGTTCACAGTCGTGACAGCACAATCCCGAGTCACCCCGGATGAGGACACGGGGATCTCGATCCAGAACTGCACCATCCTCCCAACTGACGACCTGTCGGCCACCGTGAA
Source organism: Corymbia calophylla (assembly GCA_014182845.1). Classification (NCBI taxonomy): domain Eukaryota; kingdom Viridiplantae; phylum Streptophyta; class Magnoliopsida; order Myrtales; family Myrtaceae; genus Corymbia; species Corymbia calophylla. The sequence goes on from CM024695.1 coordinate 5,138,504, forward strand.
GAGCTACCTCGGGAGGCCGTGGAGGAATTACTCCAGGACCGTTGTCCTCGAGTCCTACATCGACGGGTTCATCGACCCGAGAGGATGGACCGAGTGGTCGGGCGACCAAGGGCTGGACACTCTGTACTACGGGGAGTATGAGAACTATGGACCGGGCTCAGCCACGGAGGGCAGAGTCTCCTGGCTCGGGTATCACATCATGGACTACTACGACGCCTCCAACTTCACCGTGTCCGACTTCATCACCGGCGACGAGTGGTTGGATTCCACCGCATTCCCTTACGACGACAGCATTTGAAGCTTCGTTTTTGTTTAACTTCTAAATTGCATTGTATCTTAGCTTTACTCGAATCACCATCCGAAATCGACTGCTCAGTAAGAGCCATGAATTACAGGACACGGAGAAACTTTCTCCTAAGTGTATATGACGCCTATGTTAAATGGAAGTTGATACTTGATTTACTGTCCCATCACCCACCGACGATAAATATCGATGTAGATCGGAAAGGAGAGGCCCTCCTTCCGGGCTGGAGAGCGAAAGCGACGATGCGGCCAACGTGTTCGGGGGTTTCACCAAAAGGATCCTGCAAAATCTTGCGAAATGAGTATAGCCGTTGCCTAGGTAGCACCGACACTAACATGCGTGCAACACAACGTGACAAACATGTTATTTTTCCAAAAAATACAAAGCTTGGATACGTTGTATATGAAATGTAGATTTATATATATATAAATATGATAAATTTTTATTTTTAACTAATTTGATTTAAATTCACAAATAAATAAGTAATAAAGAAGAGTCTAAAATGAATTTACACTAAAAACATTAATCCACTATTTGTTAATATCATTCATTGTTTCAATTTGACAAATTTAACTATATTTCATTCCAATAATCCATAAAACTTAGAAAAAAAATCAACATTTTAGACTCATGTGTTGGAGCATGTCGGACACGTGTTGAATTGTCCAGTACGACACAAATGCTCTCATGAAATCACTTGATACATCACCAAGATAAGTATCAGCTCGATACGAGGACAAACACAATCAAATTAACACGGCTCAATCCATCTTCATATATTTTGTCAGTTGCAATCCATGATGTTCCATGCCAACAATGTCATTTGAAATTGATCACTCAAATTAGGGGTGAATGTAGTTCTATATAGAATTAAGAACTTGAAATCTAAAACAAATCTTTGTTTTTTTTTCTTGTTTTATGTCTTTGCAAGATCCTGTAACATTACATAACGTTCAATGATGAGTGTGTAATTTAAAATCACTAATCTGAGTTTCCAATTATGAAAATATCCATGACTAAGACTTTTAGTTTGTTAATATTTTATAATTTTTATATATATGTCTTGATATAAGTTGTGACTAATATATAGTAGCAAAAGTAATCATTAAAGATAACAATTCACCACAATCATTCAAGTAAAAATATAAATGGAATCTGGGTACAGTCTAAAACTAATCCTAGAACCTTGGATAGGATAGGTTTCAAGTTTTTTAAATTAAAAAAACCTATTTTGACAAAAAGGCTAAGTGTAATTTATACGAAATCTAAAACAGATAATCCTTAACGCAATTTTTTTTTTTTTTTTTTGTGACCCAGGGAATCCCGCACGGCCAATCCCGGAGGGTAAATCCTGGAGTGCTACGTAAGCGGGAGGACCCACCACCTCCGGCAGCACACTTAAGTCACCTAATGACCCCGCTGAGATTCGAACCCCTCCCCTTTTCGTCAAGGATCATAGTAAGCCTTATTCAGCAGAGCCACCACGGCCGGTGGTAACGCAAACTATTAAGGCAGAAAAGACGGAGGACTCCAGTTTTGGCATTGAACAGGAATCTGTACCGCAGCACGGCATCAAGTTCATGACTCAAAATGCACCGACCGAGACGCATCCCCGTCTCGATCAGCGATCCCTTTCAACACCGAAGGAAGACCGATTTGATGGTTCAATACCAAAAGGAGCCAAAGACCCAAGTAAACCCTCATCTGGCTTTTTGCCCCTTTTCAGTTGTCGTTTTGAGGGGACTTTTGCGGTGGGGAGAGGCCACCTGTGGGGAGTCACAAACTCGGCCACCTTCGTGCTTTTTTCTGGAAAAAACGCGTCCCAAAATTTTGTCGTTTGGAGAAGCGTCCGATGAAACTCCCCCCAAATTGCAGAAAACAACGTTGGGGTGGGGGAGGACAGTGGAGCGCAAGTGGATTTTCAGGCAGATCTGTTGACTGCGGAGAAAATTGATTGGGATTTCTCCTTCGTACCAACTGTAATGCTGCGTACGTAACCCGACCGGTTCAGGCTCCTTTTATTTTACGAAATCGAAATGATATTATTCACTCGTGAAATGATTTGATTAGCTTGTGTATGGTAGGTTTTGCGATTTTATTATTCACAAAATTATGCTTTTTGTCAAGAAAAGAAAAAAAGACTTGAGACTCACAGGCAGCCTTAAGACCCCCAACTCAAAAATCTTAGAGGTAGGACTTGGGACGTTGGGTGTCGGCCTGATGACCTCAACCATCTAACCAAGAACAAAAAGGCTAAAGTCGGGGACCCTAGTCTTTAAGGCCAGACCCAAGACCCCAACGCATGAATGTGGGACCTCAGGACCTAGTTGAGATCCTCTACCCTTCATATGGGGGACATTAATGGCCGAACTCGAAACAGCAGCCCAAAATCAGGAACGAAGATCCCAGCTCTTTACCTAGCACACCAGGCGTTGGAATCGGGATCTTAATCTAGGATTGGTGAATAGGGTTTTGAGGTTTGGTGTTGGGAGCCTGGTTTCAACCTCAAGCCCAGGGTTTGGAAGTCCAGGCTCCAATTTGGGTGGTGGGTTGGCTGGGCCGTCATTTGTGTCTTATGGTTCAAATTTGAGGTCATGCATATGCATTTAGTTCTACATCTATATAGTAGCATGTCGTAGAAGTGAGCGGTTCTAAGTTCATTTGGAATATAAACCTATCCATTGACACAAATTCTCTAATTTTTGGAAATTGTACCTTCCATACTCATGAATCTAGAACTTACCTTATCACAAGTTCCAAGATTGGTTTTATAGTCTAACCAAGTTCCATATTTAATATTAATTGAATGATTGCAATAAATCATTACCTCAAATAACCACCATTTGCTTCAATTCACTAAAGATTACTTATATTTAAACACACGGAAATTATGAAATATTATCAAAGTAAAAGTCTTAGCCATAATATCACCGGATATGGAAGTTTAAAATAATGATTTTAGATTACACACTTATTATTGAACGTTATGGAAAGTCATGGGATCGCTCGAAGACATACAACAATAAAAATACAAAGATTTGTTTGAGGTTCCAGGTTCGCGGTTCCATTTGAAACCCTACCCGTTAAAATAGATTTCCCAATTTTTTGAATCTAGAATTTACTTTGTATATCCTAGAACATAGAACAAGATAGTTCTCAAGTTCTGACTTTACCTTGGAAGCATACACACCCCAATCATGTTGCACTACATTCATATTGCGTAGATTTGTTCTAAACTGAAGAGATGAAGCCAATCGTTTGCATATATTTATTTTTTCATTCGTTTATAGAACAATAAAGTTTTAATATTTTGTATTTTTCTTAGTGTATTTAAACATGTCTTAATTAAAAATAACGCTTGGTTATCCCTAAATATAACTATTTTGTTTTTTTTTTTTTGTCATTGCTCCATAATGTTTTTTCTTCATAAACAATATCGTTAAAACATATATAGAATAAAAGAAAATTAAGAAAAGAAATTTTTTAATATTAATAGTTAAAATAAAAGTGCAATGAATATAAATATATTATTTTCCATGTGCATATCTAAAGGACAAGAAAAAACATTATGTGCAATGTTTATTAGGACCTAAATGAATTCGTATATTATGGTCATTCTATAAAAGTATCACTTAGAAGACAAGTTTTAAACCAACAAAAAAAAGTGCAACTTCCAAATAATTTTTTCATCTTAACGATGTTGAAGTTAGTTTTAAGGAATCTGGGTAGATTTCATTGTGAAGTAGGAAAGAAATACACAGTCCTTAATAGAAGAGATTTCTATCTTTCCATATTCATTAAAATATAATTATGGATAGAACGAATCACTTTTCCTATTTTATAGAAAATTCTCTACTTTAAGGTAATAAATTTTGTTAGTTTTTATTTTTTTTCAAAATACTGATTTTATTAGTAACCATATCCAAATGGCGATTATGGACATGTTTAGTAACGTTTTTCTATTACGCAATATTTATGTTTTTTTGTTTTTTGAAATAGAAAAAAATAAAAATCTATTTGATAACATCAACTAATTTTTGTATTCCCTAGAACATATCATTCGTCATAGAGTAGATTTGAAACAAAGACAATAAGTACAAAAAAATTATATTTCTTTGCTCTAGGAAATTTTTTTTGAAACAAGTCATTTTCTTATTTTTTCTTTTCTTCTTGTTCCTCCTCAAGCCGATCGCTTGGCCTTGGCAATGGCCAATGACTGGCCAGAGACAAGGTTTGGCGACATCACCGGAGCCTCACCAACCCTCGAAGAGGCTCGACCTCGCCCAACCACCGGAAGGTCGGCTTCGCCCAACCATGGTAAGGCTAACCTCGTTGAGGCTCCATTGAGGCCCAGCGACTAGCTAGAGGAATAAGAAGAAAGGAGGAAAAAAGAATAAAATAGGAAAATAGAAAAATCCTAGAAAATTATTTAAAAAATAAAAGAAATTATATGTTACATAAAAATTTGAAGATTATATTAAACGCATTCCTATTATTTTTCTATTCCAAAAATATAAATTTTTGCATTTGTCAAACACGTTCAAATACTCAGAATCTCATCTAAGAAATAGTGATGGAAAGAACTATTCTAAATAGAAATTGTTCTTGGGGACAAAAATGTTACCAAATTGCCTAAACGGCTTTGAGTCTAAACATTCAATTGAACAAATGGCCTAAACGGCCTAAACATACCCTACATGTGAAAAACTAGTCTTTTTTTCAAAAAAACAGATGAAAATGATTCCGTAAACCGAACTAAACGGCCTTGAGTCTAAACGTTACAATTGAACATGGAGGAAGACTCAAACCGAATGACCAGATAATTCAATATCAAGAGACATTGTTTTGGTGAAACCTTTGGAATTAAAACTATAAGCCGACTTCATTTCGAAAGTGGTGCCGAAACACAAATTGCTGGGCCTCCCAGACGAGCCTGATTTCTCAGAGTCCAAATATGTTTTGCGGCCCACGTATTTTGACTTGAATATGTTTTATTTTAGGAAAATGAATTCGTAATGCGTGGGAAGGGAAAACACTTTCCCTTTTTATTAGGTCTTTAGGTCATTCCTTTTTATTAAGTCAAATGTTATTTACCCTGGGTGCGTTTGTTTCGCGAAAATCGTACCATTTTTGGAAAATGTTTTCTAGGAAATCATTTTCATGGAAAATGATTAGTTTTCCTGTGTTTGGTGATATGTGATTGAAAATGTTTTCAGGCGTTTTGATAGCATTTGGAAAATGATTGAATAATATTTGAAAAGGACAAAAATGACCTAATAAAAAAGAATGACCTAAAAACTTAATAAAGAGGAAAAGTGTTTTCCCATTCCCACGCACAGGAATTCATTTTCCTAAAATAAAACATAATATTTCTATTGACCGGAAAGTATTTTCCATTGACCAAATCGTTTTTGGAAAAACAAACAGCGGAAAATCAGGAAAATACTTTTCAGGAAACTACTTTCATTGAAACAAACACACCATAAATTTGACAATTCCAAGATCTTCACAACGCTCAAATGTTGACACATAAGTTTGCAGGTATTTTGTTTCTTAATTTTCTGAAATTTAAATAAGATTGTACTTAGGTGTAAACAAAGCGCCAAGATGCTTGAAAATAGTTACTCTGCATCATTATTAATAGCAAAAGCGCACATGCGTTGCATGCATGTAACAAATTAACATTTAAAAGTTTCTATGTAATCATTTTGTAGAAATTATTTGAGTTGTTATTTAACAGAAAGAAATTATTGACATGATATGACGTGAATATGCACACATATATGGAAAGAAAAGAACATTTCAAGATCTTAACTTCTTTTTTTTTTGTAAGGCTTTTATAAGAGAGAAAAGAAGCAGTATAAAAATTTGAATACATCATATATAAGATAGAATTATCAATTTAGGCTTTTGCCCATTGATAGAACATTTACAAATTGAGAATACTTTGGGGAAGAAAAAAGGACTGTGATCCATTATCATCTTCATTTGTCTCTCGGAAAAATGAATAATTAAAAAAATATTTTCTAAAATACAATCTCTCTTGAAATAATTAGCTAATAAAAAAATGTTTCATTATTAAATAACAATTTATATCTAAATATTTTCGTAAACCACGAAAATATCTTTCGTTAATTAATGTTCACAAGCAAAACAAACGGAGCGTGGGTATGATCATCTAAAGGGGAAATTTTCATGACAAAGTAAAATCCTTTCCAAAAAATCATTTTCCAGAAAACGTTTTCCCATTTTCAATTTTCATTTTTCTGAACATAAGCACGCTCCGTTGACCGATCACTTTCATCCAGGACAATTATAAAAAAAGAAAAAGGATTTTGCTAAGAAGTGCCTAGTGAAAAATCAATTGCTGAGAAAAAGAGGGAAACCAAATTGTTTTTGTGTTGTGTTGTGTTGTGTTGTGTTGTGTACGGTCAATCGCATGTTTTCCGGTGGTCAGCCCAGGCCGCCGTGTGTTGTCTTACGTTTGACCAAATTAGAAAAAACAGTTGACAGCAACGAACTTCTGTCCAGCCATTCTCCCTCAACGAACTTTTGAACCCTCCCAAGAACAACCTAAAAGCCCTCCTGTCCAGAGACCTCGTCTTGCGGCATTTCTCAAACTAGACAGGACCCTCGATCCAGCCTAAATTAAGGACGAGCCAGGCAGCTGACTTATTCCGAAACTCCCCCCGGCGCCATTAAACTTGCGCTCGCCGTGCCTCGCTCTCTCTGCCTTAGCTTTCCTCTGAGGCAGGGAGATTCAGAAAACCTTCCGCTGATCTCTCGAGAGAGAGTGAGAAGAATTCATCGCTAAAGATAGAGGAATAGGAGGGGAAAAAAGAAAGAAAGAGAAAGATGGTGTTTCAAGATTTCGATCACTTGTCGGAGCGGCGACGAGCCGAGAGGAAGCAGAAGCTGAGGAAACGGATCACGATCGCGGTGGTCTCATCCCTCGCCCTTGCTGGAGTCGTGGCAGGTTGCATCATCGCCGTCGCGCAGAGGTCTGGTGGCAGCACGGCCACCACGAACCAGGCCCGGCCGTCCAATCAGGTCTCCCACTCCCAGAAGATGATAAAGATGATATGCTCCTCGACGGATTACCAGGACACTTGCAGGAGCACCTTCGACAAGGCGGGCGAAAAGAACTTGACCCAACCCAAGGATTTCCTCAAGTTGGCGATCGGCTCCACCTTCGACGAGGTCAAGCAGGCCTTCAACAAGACGAAGCAGTTCCATTTCAATACCCCGCAGGAGAAGGCCGCGTTCGAGGATTGCAAGCAGCTGCTGGAGGACGCTGTGGAAGAGCTGGACTCCTCTGTGAACCACCTCGGTGACAGCATTGGAAAGTTCTCCTCCAAGACCCCGGATTTGAACAACTGGTTGAGCGCCGTGATGTCCTACCAGCACTCATGTGTCGATGGGTTCCCCGACGGGAAACTGAAGACCGAAATGCAGAAAACGGTGAAGATCGCCGAGGAACTCACCAGCAACTCCCTTGCCATCATCTCGGAGGTGTCGGCATTTCTTTCCACACTCCAAATTTCAGGAGCTAACCGACACCTCCTCGAGAAGGAGGCGTCGGGCCTGCCAGCCGTGGATGAGGACGGGCTTCCTAGCTGGATGAATCAAGAGGAGAGGAGGATGTTGAAGGGAAGTCGCAGCATAAAATTGACTCCGAATGTCGTCGTTGCAAAAGACGGCAGCGGGAAATTCAAGACCATCTCCGAGGCATTGGCGGCGATGCCAGAGAAGCACCCCGGAAGGTGACTAATAGTAATTTTTATCAAGCTACTTCCCATTTCAATCGTGCCGAATCTAGCTTGCTTTTCTAATGTAAACGGCCTTTTGTCGAACCTCATTCTCTTCAACTTACGACGTCTCTTCCTGGCTAGGTAATGCTTTCCGGACATTGACTTATGCGGTTCTATACATAAATGCAGGTACGTCATCTACATCAAACAAGGAGTTTATGACGAGTACATAACCGTGACGAAGAAGATGGTTAACGTGACCATGTACGGGGATGGGTCGCAGAAGACCGTCGTTACCGGGAACAAGAATTTTGTAGATGGAGTTAGGACTTTCCAGACCGCGAGTTTCGGTATGCATCTATAACATAGCCACTAATCTTAAATTACCAATCTCTACAGCCTCGTCAATGTCATAGGCGACAATGTAGATCAGGAAAATTTTGGAAACTCTAGGATTTGGTCATACTCTTAAGCTGGAAGCTGATAAAATTTGACTCTTCTTTCTTCAATGTTGTGACAGCTGCTCTAGGAGATGGCTTTATGGCCCAGGCCATGGGGTTCAGGAACACGGCGGGCCCGGAGAAGCACCAGGCCGTGGCCATCCGAGTCCAGTCGGACCGCGCAATCTTCCTCAACTGTAGGTTCGAGGGGTATCAGGACACCCTGTACGTGCAGACCCACCGACAGTTCTACCGCAGCTGCGTGATTGCTGGCACGGTCGACTTCATCTTCGGGGATGCCACCGCCGTCTTCCAGAACTGCCTGATTGTTGTGCGCAAGCCCCTAGACAACCAGCAGAACATTGTCACGGCACAGGGGCGGGTCGACAAGCACGAGACCACAGGGATTGTCCTCCAGAACTGCCGCATCACAGCCGACAAGAAGCTCATCCCCGTCAAGTCCAAGTTCCAGACCTACCTGGGCCGGCCCTGGAAGGAGTTCTCGAGAACCATCATCATGGAGTCGACAATCGAGGACTTCATCGATCCAGCAGGCTTTATGCCATGGGAGGGCGATTTCGCACTCAAGACCCTGTACTACGGGGAGTTCAACAACAAGGGGCCGGGCGCAAAGCTCGATGCCCGAGTGACGTGGCCTGGTTACAAGAAGATCAATAAGCAGGAAGCGGCCAAGTTCACCGTCGGGACTTTCCTGGATGCAGACTGGATCAAGAGAGCTGGTGTCCCCGTTCACTTCGGCCTGTATAACTAAGTCGCTCCGAGTATCAGACTGATGAGCATGGATTGTGCAGGGAAAGCAATTGCTGAATCGATTTTGTGTAGAGGAAGAAAAAAAGAAAACTCGCATACTTCGTTGGTAGACTCTACAATGTGAAAATCCTGGTCTCTTATATTATCTTCTGTCATCGATCGATCACGCCAGGAACTCATCTACGCAATTTGTTAGAACAATTGATCACGCCGTTTGGGGAGAAAAATTTGGAAAAATTTGCACAGGCATATGATCTGCCATCTGGTTTGAAATCATTTGTAGTTCATAATTTCGAGCACGATTTCTGTATAACTTGGCCGGTACATCACGGCGATTGACCAGTACAAGCGCTAACATTAGCAGGATATCATCAGCTTAATCTTCTCATGAATGCACCAAATATACTTCTTACACTTTATAAACTTATAATTTCGAGCAAATTATAGATGTGATGATATAATGGATCAAATCAGAAGCCTTGAAATCGCCAGAAAGTTACTGCACAGCTTGAAAAACCGCTCGTTTCTCTCGCTCAACGGAGAATCGTAGATCGCCATCTCCTTCAACCCGTCATCGCACGTGCTGGAGTCCGTCATCGTAGCCGACACAAGCGAGTTCACCACGTCGAACTCCCTCTCCTTCATGGCCCGTGTCGACTCCTTGAGACTCGCGACAGCGTCCTTGTATTCCTCGTCGCAGTCGCTCAAGCATCTCAATAAGGACTGATCGTCGCTGGAAGAACCATTGGCCCTCAGCGTGTCGACAATGACCGACACAGTTCGCTCGCCATGGGCGATGCTCTGGTCCAGCGTGACAGCGGCAAGCCCTGCGAGATCAACCATTGCGTCAGTGTGAGGGTCGGATCGGAGCGAAGATACACAGATGTCGAAGTACAGAGTATGGCTGCAGGCGGCCAACACCAGGTCTCCTCTATTTGGACTGCTGTCATCGACTGCGGCGACAGCTGAGGAAGCCCTGAGCACAAAGCCGACGATGGAGATTGCGATCACAATGAACGCGGATGCTTTCTTTGAGGATTGCATATGGGAAGCCATCTCTCTCTCTACTGCTAGGGTTTTCAGTTTGCCTCCTTTTCTATATATAAGCGGAACATGTGAGATGGAGGATATAATTAGTGCGCACGAGGGATGTCGTCCACGTCCTGCGTTGCTTGACGTGGAATCCATCTTCTTCTTCTTCTTCTTCTTTTTTCCTACTTTGCTGTTCATTTTCTTTCTTTTTCCCCGTCCGTGTGGTTGAAGAGAAGACCCAAAAGCTGCCCAGCGCTTGCCTTGGAAGATAGCTTCAGGGTGGTATTCTGCATATGCAGATAGCATTATCTGCAAACCTTTATGTAAAAGCATTAAAGGTGTTCTTTCCCATCTGCATATCTGAATAACGATATCCGAAAGAAGTGTACAGATTGATAATGAGAATCATCTTCCGATGTTTTATCTGAGGAAATGGTTATGACGAATTCATGCGATATAAGATGCCGTCTCTTCTTTTTCCTCGGCTATGCATGGTGGGATAGAAGAGATGACAACCTCATTCAGGTTTTTTGCTAATGGCAACTACGCATTCGAGGAGATTACTGTTAGGAAAACGAGTAGGGTTTGATGTTGGACTTATCCGAGTTCAATACGTGAGAATGACAATATATATTTCAGGACAGAAGCTTTCCTGGAGAAAACCCTAGATCATGACCTGCAGCTCCTTTGCTGTCCATAGAGAGTTCGAGCCCATGCTGCATACGATATGCATGTAACAGGCAATTACCGGACATGGAGGTGGAAAATTTGGTCGCCACATCTACTACTTGCTTTCTCATTTAATATTTAGTTATTAAGATCTTGATTAATAGCAATAAAGCAATCATCTGTCCATGCGATCGACCACAATCCTTTGCATTTCATCATTTTTTTTGCAATCTCGATGCGCCTTTTTTGAGATATTTTTCCAAGATAAGTCCCTTTAGGAGGTCAAAAAGACAAGGGGACTCTAGGGACTCTAGTTAGATAGCTCTCTTTACACTAGGAGTGAGTACATCGGATTATCCGAATCGGGAACCACTCAGACCAAATCAAACTGGCCGGTTTGGTCCGGCTCCCAAGGGCGTTGGGCGGTTCCAGTTTCATAAAAATGGAACTGGTGATTTTCGAGTTTAATTCACATTCTAAGAGGAAACCAGATCGGACTGGACCAACGGACTAGACCCGCTATTTTTTTATTTAAAAATATATTTTTTAATTTATTAAAAAATGCAATAAGTCTTAAAATAATGATAATTCTAATAGTTTTTATATTTTTTATTTTTTTCTAAGTGGTCAGTTCCATTAAATCGGATCAAGAACCAATCACTTTTACTTTACACGAGCCTCAGATATACTCTAATTAAGTATGTAGCATACCAATATCACACATTCAAATTGCACAATACAATGTTTCCTAAGGGAGTTATTTTAAATCTCCTTTAGGGTATGTTTGGCAACCAACCAAATAATACATAATTCTATTCTTTTATTCTCAAAAATCAAATAAAAAGAATATAATTTGTTTGATAAATTTGTTATTTCCAAAAACAAACTTGTTCCCGAAAATAAATCTGGAACAAAATTAAGAAGTAGAAAAAAGTCATCTCTTTATTCCAGGAACAACTCCAAACAACCAATTTTTCTTTTTTCTCTTTTTCCTTTTCTCTTCTTCTTCTTCCTCCCAGCCAGTCACTGAAGGTCGCCTGCAACAGGCTTAGTGAGGCCAACCTCACGCTAGTTGGGCAAGGTCAAGCCTTGCGGTGGCCAAGCGAGCCTTTGGCAAGCTTATTGGACCTTGGCTTGGCTTGGCGAGCTGGCTAGACCTCACCCAGCTAGTCATTGGCCGCAAGGAAGGAGGAAGAAGAAGAGAAAATAAAAAAAAAAAAATATATATAATAAAAGAAACGAAACAATTTAAGGATCATACCAAACGCATTTTTACTGGAGATAGAAATTTTGGGCAGTTACCAAACTTCTTCAAATGCTCAAAATCTTGTTTAAGAAACAGAATAAAAAAGAATTAGTTATGAGCAGAAATTATTTCTTGAAACAAAATGTTTATCAAATACACTTTCAATATAGCGAACGGCCCAAGTTTGAGTTCCTAGCGAGAAAGTTTAGACACGGGCTGGAACAATTAGTTCAACATAATCTCCAGTTCTGCCCCCAAAGAACCACAACAAAACAAGAAAAAAATGTAGAAATTCTTTATATAAATAACTAATTAATCAAGAACAACCAAATCCATATATAAATATAAAACACCGAAATTGATACGCACAACGGAATTAAAATGTACCTGTTTGAGCCATAACTTTACTCAAGGAAAATAAATCAGACTGACTATAATCAGTGATCTATTAGAATGCCAGATTTTCCTTTCTATGACATATTTCAGTATAGCAGCTTTTAATGGGATTGATGAATCGATAAGTATAACCTACCCTTTTATAGGCTAGAGAGGGAACCTAGCAAATCATAATCAATAGTGTATCAACTAGGCCACTCCCATTATGGGCTTCAATTAAACACAATTACCTACATTTTGCTGCTCAACTAGGCCCGTTATTAATAGATGCCAAAACCCAATTCAATAAGATCACTTGAGGGTTTAAAATATATTGGAATATCCATTAACCCGATTATTTAAAATAGAAAATTAATTAATTAATGTAAGCCCATTATAGAAAATTTCCAACAAAAAAAAGTTTGACATGTCCCTTCATTAATTTCTACGAATTAGAAATAATAATAATAATTCTAGTATTTTTTAATTTTTTAATTTTTTTTCTAAGGTGGTCAATTTTATTGGACCGGACCAAACAGACCAGTCCAATCCAATCCCCGGTCCCAAAAAATGGGAACCAGACTGGGAACTGATCACTCCTACTTTACACAAGCCTTATATATACTCTAATTAAGTATGTGGCATACCAATATTGCACATTCAAATTGCACGATAACATGTTTCCTAAAAAAATTTACTTTAAATCTCCTTTAAATGACCAAAAAAAGGGGGATTTTTAGGGTTTGTTTGGCAACCAGCCAAATAATACCCAATTCAATTCTTTTGTTCCCAAAAACAAAAAAAGAACAAAAATCTATTTGATAAATTTCTTATTCCCAAAAACAAACTTGTTCTCGGAAATAAATTTAGAACAAAATTAAGAAGTAAAAAAAAGTCGTTTATTTATTCCCAAGAACAACTCTAGAATCAAACCAATCCATTTTCTTTTTGCACTTTTATTTTCTTCTTTTCTCTTTTCTCTTTTTCCTTCTCTCTTCTTCTTCCTCCCAGCCGGTCACTGCTGGTCGTCTACAATAGGCTTGGCGAGGTCGACCTTGCGCCAATTGTTCAAGGTCAAGCCTTGTGGTGGCCAAGTGAGCCTTTAACAAGCATGCGCAAACCTTGCCCTGGCCTGACGAGCCTCCGGCGAGCTGGCTAGGCCTCACCCAACCAGTCACCGACCGTGAGGAAGGAGGAAGAAGAAGAGAAAAGTAAAACAAAAGAGAAAAATATAATAAAATTATCAAAAAATGGAAAGAAACAAAAAAATTAAAAGTCATACCAAACGCATTTCTACAAGGAATAGAAATTTTGGGTAATTACCAAACTCCTTCTCATCTAAGAAACAGAATAAAAAAATTATTTTTAAATGGAAATTATTTTCGAAAATAGAATAATTACCAAACGCACTAAATATATGGTAGACAGCCAAGTCCAAGTACCTAATGAGAAAGTTTAGACACGGGCTGGAATAGTTCGTACAACATAATCTCCATTTTAGCCCCAAAGAACCACAACAAAACAAGAAAAAAAAAGTCTGACATGTCCCTTCATTAATTGCTACGGATTAGAAAGTACCAAGTGCCACGGCAGATGGGCCTCAAAACAAAGAAAGTAGAAAGGAGAGTCCGAGAAGGCAAAACTTTTTCATTCGTAGAGCTCGAAAATATGATGGCTTTACTCATGCTAATCCAATCTTAAAGGTGATTTGATGGTAATGAACAGGTAGTTGCCGTTCTTTTTCGTCTTAAGCCTTTCTTTCTCAGGTGGGGTCTTTGTGTTAGATTATTGGGACTTACTATTTAAGATTCTTGATTCAGATCTCATATTCAAAGTCCTAAACCATTAGATTAGAGAGAGATGATAATAGGTTACTTTAGATTTGTGGTTGCTCTTCTCATAGCTTGTCATGTTATATGGCGGGCCTCGATTTTCTCCTCAAAGCATCTTTGGTTTGGGTCACAAAAGCCAAACAAAAAGAGCATCTTAATTTGATCTGAGTTAATGTATTAAAGAGATACATCTTAAATGTCATCACTTTCATACGATACTCACTTAAATTTTATAATTTTTTTGTTTCATATTTCTTGAATGACACAACTTCTAAAAGACATCCATTTGAGTATTATAATTTTTAATTAATCACTTGAGTGTCATAATTTTTTTTTTTAAAGTTCCCTTGAGTGTCAAAAACCTAACCTAGTATAATATTTGTAGTGAACGTTTTTAAAAAGTTATGGCATTTAAATGATCGATTAAGAAGTTTTATAACATTCAAGTAAATCAAGTACGAAAATTATGACACTCAATGATAAAAAAAAGAGTTATAACACCTGATGAGTATCGTATAAAAGTTATTATACTCATTTTATCATTTCCCCGTCTATCAAGTCTACGTATGCTCATACATCTCAAATGATTAATCCTTCTAAAATAATAATTTATCTATAATTAGAATAATATTTCTTACTGAAAGGCAAGCAAAACCACCCTTTTTGTCTCCTTTTTTGGTACTTTTCTTTCATTCATTTTTTTTTGTCAGACTTTTTTGTACTTTTCAGTCACAAGATTTTCTCCAGTATTTTGCCTTGCTGATTCATGGACAGATCAAACGCATGTACGTCAAAGTTTACTTATGTATTTAGGTGTTTTAACATCTAAATATTTAGTTATGCGATCACGCATTCCATTAGTAACTCAACTAGCAGACAGTGATCGCATGCTATTAACTTGTAGCAAGAAAGATTTAGCTTCTTCTTTTTTCCTTCTAATTTCCTTGGCCATGTATGGTGCATGACATTAATTTCGCGACATACATATTGGGAGATGAGGTACAGGGACCGCTCAAAACCCTTTAAGTGAGGCTTTTTCCATAATTAAGCAGGTATAAAATGATGAAACTCAGAAACGACATAAATTGATAGCTTGGAGAACAAGGAACATGCAATATTCTTGTATCTTGCCCGCCCACGTAGAACATGTCGGAACGTCTAACATCGAATATTAACAATGTATGAATCATCAGGATGTACAAACTATAAACGTCACTACATCCAATCACTTGAATTAATCGGGATTGAGATGTCCGACAGACAGAAAACGCTCGAAAAGCTCAGTCCTAACAGCAATTATCTATTGGATCGGGATTAATCCATTCGTTAAAGTCCTCCTCGAATCGTCCTTTTCATGTGCTCGTGTCCCCCGGATAACCGAGAACGAAATAGCGAGTGCACGACATTGCGCTGTTGCTCACTCGCCTCGGCGTGCAGTCCTTTCTCTCGAGGGGTGATGCGTCGATCGCGACAACCGATCGACACTTTTGAAATCCCACTAAAAGAATGGCCCCGACAGAATAAAGAAAAGGGCAAAAAGTCCCACTGATTTCCCAAACCCTATCCTCATCTTTCCTTCCAATTGTTTGTAGCTATGGGAACTGTTCATATCCCGCTTGGATTATTCAGTGAGTTTGTGTATGGATTATGGATCATCCATCCGAGCTAGCACACCGTGCTCACCGCATCGTTGTGAGTGAAATTAGGATTTCGAAATAATATAAACTAGGGTTTCGAAATCTTGATCTCGGAATAAGTGAGAAAAACAATCGTTACGCATGATAGTGATGTATAGAAGAACATAGTATCACCCGATAAATATGTGGAGTCTGGACTAGAGATTCCTGTATGAATGTGACAGACAGACAGCTCTCCATCACCAAGACATCGAAATGTTGGCTGGGGACGCAAGAAGCGAGGGAACGCATCAGAAACCGGCCATTTCCAGCCCACCAAAAGTCACCTTTTCTTGGCCTTTTCGTCTCTTCTCCTCTTGATAAAATTCATAATTTTCCCATTCCTAAAGAACATGCGATGATCCCACTTCGTTGAACTACGGCCATCTTGCTTTCTCTCCTCTCTGTCCAGTCCATCTCCTTGCGCTGGAAGGAGCTTCGGAACGTTATCGCTTTCGCGCAAGTGGACTTCTTATCTCTACGGAGAGAGAGAGAGATAGAGAGAGAGAGAGAGAGAGAGCAACTTTTCGTGTAAAAAGGGATGATGGTCGTGGGTTCGAGGGTTTGTTCTGATTAGAGTTGGAGGATGAAGAATGCTTTCGTGAAGTAATTATGGGGTTACGGTCCTCTTGGGCACGGGTTGATAAATGTTTGGACAATTAGGGTTACAATTAGGGTTAACGTAGAGCTTATATGTATTGATCTACTGAAGTTATACTATTGTTTTATCTAGATTAAGGCGCTGGTTTTTTCTGTTCATTGTAACTTTCATTATGTGTAGTCTATTGAGGGATTTGTCAAATGGGTCGATCAAAGGTCAGTGTCTATGTTAGAATAATTGAATAATTAATCACGCATCCATATAACAGTTTAAGCTTTTAAAATAGTTGATAAAGGTCGCACAAAATTTCAGACGATATTAGCATTGAAGGCCTTGAGTTCAAAATTTTCAAATTAAAAAATTGCATTTATCTAATAATTTAAGCTTTTAGAATGATCGGTGATTGTTTTACAAAATCTCTAGATCCAAAAAGAATGAATGGTGTACGAGGAATTACATGAGAATTGACATGGAAAGTGAAACCGAGTCCATCCAAAAACAAGAGCAGGACCACATTTTCCACTAGACACGACCTAAAACAAGCACAACGTCTTGAGGACGGCGCTTGATTGAAAACTTTAGAAATTGAGGTAACATTAAGCATCTCCACCATGAGAAGTGCCAGCACCATGCTCGCTCGATTCGTGCTAAAGTCCCGTGTGAACTTGTTGATCGGATCGAAAAAAATATCGTGGGAAGCCCACCTAGTTCGGCAGCCTCAATTTCTCGAGGGTGATCCTCTTCCGAGTGAAGTCACTTTCGAAAATCTCGATGGAAATTTTATATCTGGGTCCTATTGTGATGGGAAGAGATCGATTCTCAGTAGCTGTGCTGTTACATTGCAAATGCGTGAACATCTCAAATTCCTTCATTAAGTGCAACGGGAAGTCTTTTCGCTAGTAGCGTTATATTAGTTGTTGGACAACCGCATATGCAATCCATGCATGGGTCCTCTCCCCGAATTCAAATGTGATAAAGATGTCAAGTACTTTGGTGAGGAGAACATTAAAAATAGCAAAACGTGCTTGGCCATTCTTGTCCCATGAATGGAAATTTCCTCCAACCACGTCTTCTGGTGCTGATCACTAGAGGTTATGAGTTACATGCATCACTCAGATGTAATCACTGATTATAAAATGTGGAGGTTACATACGTCACTCGGATGTAATAATCGATTATAGAACGAGGATGATGTTCATATTTATAACTCAACAGTCAAAAAGAAAAAGCGCCAAAAAAATCTTAAGCCTATCTGAACTTTGCCAATTCAATCCTAAATTTTTTTCACATTTTGCTAATTGTGTCCATCTGATCAACTTTGGCTGGAAAATCACTGACCTCAACGTCAGGCATCCCTGTGTGACATGATTAACGCTAATATGGATATTTTTAATAATATTTTCAAGAATTCTAAATTTTAATGGTTTTTTCTTTTCTTTTATTTTTTATTTTTCTTTCTCTCGTTTCCTCTCATTTTGGTAAAAAAAAAAATCATTTAAAAAAAAGGGTAAAAATTGTCCATGTCAACATCAATTGCCCCATGTAGGACAGCCATCATCCAAATTAGTCACTTTTAACCAAAATTGACTAGAATGTCGCAATTAACAAATTATTAAAATGTTTATAATTAAATTGACAAATTTTTTACCTAAAAAAAATTGACACAATTGAAAGGTTTAGGATTAAACTTTTACAAGTGGAATACATTTAGACTTTTTGGGTATTTTGCTAACGATTGGAAGGCTCCTCAATTGAAGATGGAAGAAAGCACGAGCCTTTTTTAACAAAACAATAATTAAAGGCATCAAACTTTCCCCCCTTGAAAAGACTTGATTATGTCATGCTTCAGTTAAAGTATAACATAAAAACCATAAGGCACTTAACTTCGAAATCCTCAATTTACCAGTACAGATCGAGCACGGATAATCTTTCCTTTTATCGAGTCCTTTGACTCGAAAGTACACTTGCATATAAGGAATCTTGATCACAATCTCGTGGGATTGAATAATATAAGAAAACCAAGTTTAAAACCCCTATAATGCGAGAACAAGTACATAAGATATTCGGTTATAGGAAACAACAGGAGAAAATGACCAAAAAAAGATGAGGACCAAAATAGAAAGAACGGAACTTTCCTTCATCTCCTTCTCCTCCGTATGTACAGACGGTACCCAAAAGCTCGCCTGGCCCGCCACGCCCAAGTTGGGTTACCCACACAGAGCCAATTGCCCTTTGGCCCGTTCCGCACGTGCGGGGCCCACGTGCGGAGCTGAGTGACGCGCACGGCCGACCTCCACTCTCTTGTCATGGCTCGTGAGAATTGACCCTTTAACAAACACTCAAAAAACCCTGTGTGGTCAGCCAACAAGATAAAAACCAAAAAAGAAACCCTTGTATTTCATCCATACGTCTATAAAAGCTCAAATATAAGTTGGACGGAAATCCGAGATTATCTGGGCTCGGTCATTTCAATCAAGTATCTTTTTTTTTTTTAATTCAATAAGATATTCTCTTTACGATTTATGAATACCGACACATAATTTCTCGATTACATTTAATAATCATCATGTTCGCTTATTTAGGGTAATTAGGGCAAAGACACTCATAACAAGATAAGCATTCTGATTCTCATGCTATAAATAGTAGCGCCCCTCCCCTTCTCATTAAGCGCTCACAACAGTTCCTCAATAACTTAATCAACTCCATTCTCCTCCAAATCTCTCTCTCTCATTCATTCATTCATGGGGAATATTAGAGGAGGGTGGACAGTGCTGTGGGTGCTGGCGTGCATGGTGCTGCATGGAGGGACCTCCATGCCGTGGGCAGGCGCGGCCGTCGAAGGACAGGAGCAATCGAGTCATGTGCGTGACCAATGTGGGTTCACTCGGTACCCGGCTCTGTGCGTCCGGACCTTGGCGGGATCCGGTTCGGCCGACATTCTCTCGGCTCTCGTCAACAAGACCATCCTCGAGACCAAGCTCCCTCCTTCCTACTTCGCCCAGATCACCTCCCTCTCCGACACCCAGGGGGCTCAAGCTCAGCACGCAAAAGCCGTCACAGGTATGTACGGACTGTACATGCATGCCCGACCAGTCTCCGACACTTATAATATCTTAAACAAGGTCATGATGGTAACTTCCTTTTTCGCTTCCTGGGGGAGAAAGATGGTTCCATTCCGTGATAGAGTTTCATCTCGGTTAGTTCGAGGGCTCTGTTCATGTCGGTCGTCCTCGATGATGTTTCGATAATTATCTTGATGTGATCTTGGACTATTTGTTTTTGTCGTGGTTAAATTTCTCGCGGCACACACGGCCGACATGAACGCCGTGCGATTTGCGTAATCTGCACTCCGACTAGAATCCATGTCTCTATCATCGACACGAACGACGCTTGAAAAGTTTTTGTCCTCGTGTGAATCGTCTTCCCTCGTTCATCCAGATCACTGCGAAGACGCGATGGCCCTCTCTCTCAAGAGGCTCGAGCAGTCGCTCGAAGCCCTCGTCAGAGCGCCGGGGAAGAACAAGGAGGACGTCCAGACGTGGCTCAGCGCCGCGCTGACTCTTCAGGAATCGTGCAAAGACTCGGCCCGGGGCATCGGCCCTCGCGTCCTCTCGAGCGACGCCGAGGTTCGTTTGTCCCAGAAGATGGACTACCTCGCTCAGCTCACCAGCAACGCTCTCGCCCTCGTCAATCGGATCACTCACAGACGGCGGCCGGTGAAGAAGACCGATAAAGACAGGGACCTCGGGAAGGGGCGGGGTTTCCCGGGCTGGGTGTCGAAGAGAGAGAGAAGGCAGCTCGAGAGCGCTGCGGTGGAGGCGAACGCGGTGGTCGCGAAGGATGGCACCGGGAATTATGAGACGGTCTCGGAGGCAATCCAGGCCGCTTCAGGCGGGCGGTTTGTGATCTACGTGAAGGCGGGGGTCTACAAGGAAAAGATCCACGCCAACAAGGACGGGATCACGTTGATCGGAGACGGGAAGTATGCTACGATCATCACCGGCGATGATAGTGTCGCTGGGGGTGCTTCCTTGTCCGGCTCTGCTACATTCAGTTCTCTCTCTCACTCTCTCTCTCTCTCTCTCTAATGCAGAGTTATATGTACATACACGGGTGCATAATGATTTTTCAAAAAAGTTGCTTCTTAATAAAAAAGATCTTATCATTCATGAAAAAATTTAACAACATAAGCGAATATTTCTTGAAAAATATTTTCGAAATCATTTAATTTTTATAAAACAAACGGAGCCTAAGAACGATGTTAAACGCCTAGAATTTTTAAAAACCTATAAATGACAACATTTTTACATGTCATAAATTTCAAGAGAAAATCACTTTCATGACAAATTCAAAATTAATTTAACACTGCAGCATAAGAAAAATTCATTTTAGCTGACATATTTATATATTACTTTAGATGTTAGGCGTCAACTGTTTTCATTAGAAATTTGAGGTATTCAATAGTAGATAACACTAAAATTCCAAAGGCTAAAAGTAAAAGCAAAATATAAATGTCAAAATTAATTCACAATTATTATACTTTACTTTCATTCCATTCATTTGACAATCAAAAAATTAATTAAAAAACCGGGAGAAATTATATAAAACTTTTAAGCGTTAATAATTATATATATTTTAAAAGGTTTTTAGAGTGCATAGTGTGAATAAAGTAAAATTGTGAGAATTGTAAAATTTCAAGAATAATAAATATCTATATTAAGAATCACTCCAAACAAAAAAATCTAAAAGTTGACAGGCTAATTTCTTAAAGTTATTATTCCCATGATCATGAATAGACGACCTGATTATTTTACTCCTTGAATCTTTCGCATTATCATGAGAAAATTTTAGATCGACACAATTATTTTCTCACGCTCAAAGATAACAATTTTCCATTTTATCGATCTTATAGCAATCAGCGGCGATGGATTTATAGCCCGAGACATCGGGTTCCAGAACACGGCGGGGCCCCAGGGTGATCAAGCTGTCGCCGTAACGGTGGCCTCCGATCACTCGGTATTCTATAGGTGCAGCATTTCGGGCTACCAGGACACGTTGTACGCACTCGTGCTCCGCCAATTCTACCGTGAGTGCGACATCTCCGGCACCGTGGATTTCATTTTCGGGAATGCGGCTGTTGTCTTCCAAAATTGCGAGCTGGTGCTGCAGAAGCCCGGGAACAAGGCCTATACTGTGATCCTTGCCAACGGTCGCTCCGACCCGGGCCAGAACACCGGGTTCACAGTCCAGAACTGCCGCATCACCTCGAGCGCCGGCTCGGTCAGCTCCTACCTAGGGAGGCCATGGAAGTACTATTCTAGGGCAGTGGTCATGCAATCCACCATTGATGGTGCAATTGCTCCTAGGGGCTGGATTGAGTGGCCAGGCTATGGAAGTTCAGTGCTCAGCACACTCTATTTTGCTGAGTATGCAAATCAGGGACCCGGTGCTGGGACCTCTGGGAGGGTCAAATGGCCTGGTTTCCATGTGATTGGGACTGACGAAGCCATGAAATTCACTGTTCAGAACTTGATTTCTGGGAATTCATGGCTGCCTTCAACCGGTGTGGCCTTCACCTCTGGCCTCTAGAGAGCAAAAACTTCATGTGATGATGTCACGATGCGATAGTTCGGCACAGTCCGATAATGTAAAGATGTGCAACACTAGTAAATTAGTGTCAAAGAGTCTTCCAAACACAATGCAACAATTGCACTTGTTAAGCTTTGTCGATTAAGAATAGAAAGAATTGTATTTTAAGATGTTGTTAATGGAGCAAAGTGTAATATGATTTCACATGGTGCAATAAAATCATCAGAAAGTGCCTAAGAGAATTCATTGTAGCACTAATGTTGGTTTTCTTTGTAATTGTTGGGCGTTGTCCATGAACTTCTTAAGATTGAGAGTGCCAATAGAAAAAGGTTAGAAAGACAGTCTTTGTAATTGATAAAGCTGATTTGCTATTTTCTAATATGACCACCAAATTGCAATCTCTTCTATTTCTTCCTGAATTCAAGTATCTCTTGACAACCTTATTCTTTGGTGATGAGCTCGTATCAAAGCACTATAATCGTGTTGCTTTTCTTTTGTTTGAGTGATGAACACCACCACAACCTGCCCTCTTTCTTTTGGATTTTTGCCCATTCTTTTCTATTTTTGGCAAAAAGTTTTGCTGAACGATATTGACAATAAAATTGATACTACACTAGATTGCAATAATGGAATATAAAATTGTCATGGACACCACTGATTGCATGTTCTATGCATAAAAAACAAACAAGTTTGTTGCGATAAGCAAGTCTCAATATGGAATAGATGAAAAAATCAATGACTCAATAAATATGATTTGACATTTTGATCATGGCTATGATGAATGCTTGAAGTTTTAATTTGGTCAATCGGAGATTTAAAGGTTTTAAGAAAGCTCCAATCATATTTAATATTCCTTTAACTATAGATAGTTGCATCATACACCTTTTATTAAATTCAAATGGCAAAAGGAAAATTTCACCCTTCATTAATGTCACAAATTCATATAAGAAATTTACTTTTATCCATACAAATATAGATTCTAAATTACATTATTTGCTTATTGGCATGATGTTTTCTTAGGTGGCATTTCTTTTACAGTGAGAAGAGGTCATTCGAACAATCTACAATCTTAGGTGGCAAACTTAAAGACGACACTATGATAAAAACTATACTATAATATGTTCATATAGATGTGGATGGTCCGTAGCAAACTCCTTTTTCCTTTTTCTAGAATTTTGCGTGTCCTCTCTGATCTGTACCAAGTACCAAGGCAATCAAAGAAATCATATAATACAAAACCACGAGTCAAATCCCTTGTAGCTTCGTACCTTCTGATTTCTGTGCAAAAAGCTATGATGGGACAGAATAATAACCCTTCAGAGATAAGGTGTCGGTGGATCAAAGGGTCTAATCCTCGAGCAAAAGGCAATGAGTTATGGCCACAAACAAAAAGCAAATACAATAATTAGATCGAATAACCAAAAAATTTAAATTTTTCTCTTTATGGGAAACCTTCCACTCTGTCAACTCTCTCGCATCCCATATCAAAGCCAGCACCATTATCATGCACTATGCGATGTAGAAGACAAAGCGGGAACACCCAAAGATCAATAATTCAGCCATTACTCAAGTGTAAGATAGATCGGGAAGGACCGTTGAAGGAGATTGGAACATTAATTGTGAGATTTAGAAAACCATCTGCATAGCCCAAATAAGCAACCGTGCAATTTGATCGCGCTCGGGATGGTAATCGATCCTTTGTGCTTTGCTGGGGTCGTATGTTCTCTCCGTGGCCACATGATCTTTTTTGGGAACGCTCCGAAACAAAACCCTAACTACCCCTCAGCCGGATTGATTTATTCGCTCGTGTGTCTGGTGATGAGAATAGAACTGGGTGGCATTGATTGCAACTTGTGATGGATTTAGAGCATGAAAAAGGAGAGATGAGAGATGGGGTCGTAGCAATTATAGTTTGGTATCGCATTATCTCATTTGGAAAGGACAGAAAAGTTGACCCTAAAGTTGAGTCTTTATTAGATCCTTACCGATTACTATATTATTTTATATCATACTTTATGCGAAAAGAAGCAAATATGGCTCATTATCGAACCCTTTTAAAAAAAATACACATTTTTTGTCAAAAGCATAATTTATCACTCAGGGAATTTGTTTTTTTTAATGATATTGGAGATATTACGACTCATTATAAAAATTAATTTATAGAATGATGTGTTGGTTTAATGTTTGAGTACGATCCACTTATCCAAACATTCATTTACAAATTATCGTATCCTTTTAATTGAGGAATTTTCAACCGATAATTTTTTAATATATGAATAAATAAACTGCGAATCATGATATAGAAATTTTGCAAATATGATTTGAAGATAATCTTTGCGCTCAACCGTGTTAGCTAATCGACCCTCGGGAGTGAATCAAATGGTGCAAGTATTTGCCTTTTTGCTCATAATCTAAGCATAAATAACCACAATTTTACACAGACCAAAAAACAAAATTTTGCATTTTTGGACCATCTCTAGAGGTCGTCATTTACATATTTGGATGATTAATCGATTGGAAAATTATCAAAATAATCTTAAGCATATCGTGTGAATGCTAATTTAGTACTAAACTTTTTAGTTTAGCTAATTTATCCTAAAGATGATTTGCCGACGTAGTGTTTCTGATCAATTTTAGTTGAGAATCATTAACATGAACATCGGCCGTTTTACAAGACATGTTCTACGCTGATGTGAACAATTTTTTGTAATTTTTAAAAATTTCTAAATATTTTCTTTTTTCTTATTTCCTTCCACTAGTCTACAACTTCAGTGGGGGGCTGGTAAATGTCATCGGCCATAGGCACAGACCATGACACCCTCGCCAAATATGGGCAAGGGGTCACAAGTCCTCGTTGTGGCCGGTGAGGGCTCTAAGCTTCGAGCCATGATACCCTTGCCAATCGTAGTAAAAAGGAATAGAAAGGAAAGAAAATTTGAAAAAATTATAAAAAATTATAAAAAAAAATTGTCTATATCAGTGATAATCATGCCAATTAAAATAACTAACGTCCATGTTACGCAAGAATATTCTCATCATAATTGGTAGGAATGATTATATTGAAAAATCATCACAATATTTAAAATTAAATTAATCATATTGAAAAATTTATGACCGAATTAATAATAAATTTATGGCTTTTTATGATAATTATCCATTCATGAATCCCATTCCTTTCCATGGAATTAGTTAGGGCGCTCGCTTGGACAATAAATGAATTAAACTGCCATATAACAAATTCGGACCACCCTCAACTGCATAATTGCGGGGATTATATATCGTTGTCAATCTATTAAGTCAACAGAAGTCGAGGTCAACGTGGTCCAGGAAGTGCTGATGATCACGGTGGCTTGGACAATAAATGAATTAAACTGCCATATAACAATTTTGGACCACCCTCAACTGCATAATTACAGGGATTATATCATTGTCAATCTATTAAGTCAACAGAAGTTGAGGTCAACGTGGTCCAGGAAATGCTGATGATCACGGTGGGGCGCGACCGTGGCATTAAGGTACCACTTGCCGCGCATGCAACCGTACGGTAGTCCTTGACTTGAGCTAATTTACGTAACTTCTTTTATTACTCAATAATATAATATACATCCTTCTTTCTTCTTTTTTTTCCTTCGGCGCAAGGCATGGATAAGATACTTTTCAGCGTTCTATATGTTTCATTTGGTGCAGGATAATAGTACAAACAGACTCTGAATTTTGATTTGATATGTAGCGTTGTTAATAAATTTTTAATTTATTTAACATAATTTCATAAATTATTAATAAATATTCAATGCGGCTTTTAAAAATTCAATGATTACAATAAATATAGGGACTACATCAAATAAATTAGGAATTCAGAGATAATGTAGCATATCGAATCAAAGTTGGGGAGTCATTTGTGAACTCGGGGGAATCGCCAATCACTTCGTGGGCAATCGGCATCAATAGGGACAGCCCGTCCCTACGCCCTGTCAAACGAATGCAAGTGGAAGAAAAGTGGGACGAGCCAAAGCACTAGAAAATGTCTCGCCTCACATCACTGCTTTCAGAGCAAACCACACCGATCGAGACGACGGCATTCGATCAGCTTCGCATCTTCCCCCCTTCGATCTTTTGGGGACCCATCAATTCGATTCGATTTTAAAGGCTTACACTGATAATGGCGGTAATAATTAGTGATTTAGACTGTAGGAATCTTGACTTTTAAGAGCCCTTTTGATTGGGGTTCATGGAGAAAGACGACCAATCGGGTTCGCGGAAAAAGATTGTCATTACTGGTTCTCGTGTCCTGCTTTCTAAGGTGATTTTTATCAGACTTTTGATGGTTCCAATGGGGGACTTGACGGGGGGAATCTCCAACCCGATAAGCATCCGACGATGTTTTTCTAGTACTTGTTTTATTAGGACTTTGAATTGTTCGGATGGAGTTTGTTGATTTGGATTGTCGACTCAATGCAAGGAAGACGAAGACGTCGGGATGAGCGTTTGTCCTCGACTTTATTCTGAAGGCATGTAACATGGGAAGGTGACAAGACGAAAATGTCCAGCGAAAGCGAGTAATGAAACGGACAGATGAAACTTGGATCACCTTGGCTCTTCTCAAGTAGCGATGGTTCTAAGTTGAAGCAAGATCCTTTCCCATTGCTAGAGGTAATCATTTTTGGGATGGATCGATTCCAACCCTAAAAGGCCAGGAATCGGATCAAAAGATTGGTTTCTTAGTTTGTAGAATGAGGAACCAGCTAACCTGGTCTTTGAACCGAATCGACTAGTTTAGTCTAATTCCTAAGTGGGTCTAAGAACTGGTGTGATTTCTTTTCTTCTTTTTTTCCTATTCCTTGAAAGTTTGCAAGTGTGTTTATGAACGTTGTTTTTGTTCTCTTCTCCAGTCTTTTGGCAATCATACAAGGAATTGGCAAGAAACACACGAAATAGATAGGAAAATTAGAGAGAGTGCTTAGACGAGAGTCGGTCTTCTTCCTTTCAAAAGAGACATCCAACCAAGCAATCACTTCTCAAGTGGTTGTGTACTAGCATGGCTGGAAAATAAACCAACTGCAAGAATTAGTAAATTACAACAAAGTTACTTAGAAGAGCGGGAGCAATGGATGGTGAAATTAGAGAGACGAGAGCGGGAAAGTGATATCAAAAATTGAGTAACAAGAGTGAGAGAGGGAGAGTACTAGCAAGAGAGTCCATGAGTTGATAGAGGAGAATTAAGAGGCAAGAGCAACCTATGGAATGCGAAAATTGAGATGGCGTCAAGCAAGAGGGAGGCATTGAGCAAGAGAGATGGAGGTAGTGTCAAGCCGCAAGCAAGAGGAAAACTCGTGAGATTGAGAAGTGAGAAGCATGACCAAGAATAAGAGCGAGCATTGTAAGCAAGAGCGCATGACTGAGAGTGAATGTAGTGCGCGAGAAAAAAATGGCTAATTAGAGTTTTCGGTTTTGTGATAACAAGAATTAAAAAAATTATTGTCCAATATGGGTGGTTTGGTCCACATCAGGAAGTGGACCGATTATCATCTGTTCCAAATTTTAGGAATTAGAATTTAGTTTGGCTCCCATGGGAGTCGTCCAGAATTAGTTGGTTTAGTTTGGTTCTAATGCTCATGCCTACTCATTGCCTTTAGTAGCTATGTTTACACCACATTAATTTTTTATGGGCCTGTTTTGGGCCGGTTCCCCAGCTTGGTCCAGTTCCTTTCCACAGAAATCGAGACCCAGACAGGCTCCACAGGAGCCACCCAAAACCGGCGGTTTCCGAATTGGGCTGGGACCAATACATACCCGAAACCGGCGGTGTCCGACCCAATGGCATGCAGATTGGGCCCAACACATGCTAGGTCGGCCCAAAACAGGCCCACAAAAAATCGTCGCCTTTCAAAAAGTCGTACCCGATACGCCACACGAAACTTTCGCGCCAGCAATTCATTTGATATCAAACACCAAAAAACACGTAAAGAAAATGATTTCCTTTTCCCTCCACTATCAATCGCATCATCATCATCATCTCTCTCTCGCTCGCTCTCTCGCTGGCTGCTGCTCATCTTCGTCGCCACTCGAGGAGGCAACGACCCTCGGTTTGATCTCGTCTGAGAGCGGAGTGCGGCGGGTCGTGGTCGGCGGCAGCAGTGGCGGCGGTGGCCATGGAGCAGCAGAGGAACCCCAAGATGGCGGAAGCGCAGGGCGAGCAAATCGAAGAAATCCAGCACGGCCCGTTCCCCGTCGAGCAGCTTCAGGTAGAAAAAACGAAATCTCGAATTGGGTATCTCGAAAAACTCAGAAATTCTAGAGGCGAAGTGTTGTTCCGGGAGAGATCGTAGTCGTTGCCCCCAAAATGTTCTCTCTTTCGAATGTGCGAGCGAAGGGTTCTGTTTTGGGTGCTTGAGTTCTGTTTCGCCGTGATTTTTTTTGGTTTTAGAAGTCGCTGATGAAGTGAAAATGGGTCTTTTTCAAGACGGGTTGGTGTCTTTTTTCACGTTGAAGCTCGTATAGTGTTTCTTTGAAGTGAATGGGGAACTTGGATCTAGGTTTTGACTTGTAGTTTAAACCGGTTGATGACTAAGCCCTAGCAACATTGCTTGGTGTTTTCGTGTGTATTTCATCTGCCGTTTCATCTCGTAATTTGCTGAACTTGTATGGGTAAAATCTGTAGTTCGTTTAATTGCAATTTAATCAGTCAGAAAATAGCTGAACTGTGAGATAGTTATATGGGCAATCGTTGCTTTTACTTGGTTGTGTCTGCTTTTTGGTTTAACTGGGCTCTTAAAGAAATTAGCATGTGTGAATCTGCCGATTTGTGAAGGTTTGACAAAAGACAGTCCACCTCAACAATTTTCTCTTGAACTGTATCCCAAGAAATGTAATGATGTCTAGCTCTGTATGTTCAACACCTTGTGCTTCTGTTCTAGGCGTCAGGCATTGCTGCAGTTGATGTAAAGAAGTTGAAAGATGCTGGACTATGTACGGTTGAGTCTGTTGTTTACTCTCCCAGAAAGGAACTGCTTCAAATTAAAGGAATCAGTGAAGCCAAAGTTGACAAAATCATTGAAGCAGGCATGTTGTTGCTTTCTTTCTTGCTTGTTGCCTTCTCCAGTGTGTACACAGATTTACAGTTAATTTAGTGATGAATCTGATGCGACATGATGGTTTGGTTGCTTTGGTCTCGGGCAGCTTCTAAATTGGTGCCTTTGGGTTTCACAAGCGCAAGCCAGCTACATGCACAGAGGCTTGAGATCATCCAGATCACATCTGGATCAAGAGAGCTGGACAAGATCTTGGAAGGTGATCCTATTACTTTCTATTCAGTCATCCAGATGATTAAAGCTATTAATCTAAATAAAGCTATTAGCTGATTATATTTGAGTTAAATTGAGGGATGTTGCCTCTTGATGCTTGTGTAGGAGGTATTGAGACAGGATCCATAACTGAGATATATGGTGAGTTCCGATCTGGAAAAACTCAGCTCTGTCACACACTGTGCGTCACTTGCCAAGTACGTTACCTTCTTCTGATTTTTCACCCATTGCATACATTCTTCATCCTAGAAGAAGCTCCATTTGACAGATAATACTGCATATATCGGTACATGAATTTTTCATTCTTTTCTAAAGGCTAGATTTTTCTATATGAGTGCCAAAGGTAGTCTAGCTTTGGTTAATGCAATTCCTACAGATATTGTAGATGTTGCTAACTGGATTGCTTTTAATAACTATTCTTGCCTACAACCCATCATATGTTATGCGGCTTTGTCAATATCACACTTCTAAAAGCCCTTGTGCCTCAGCTTCCTTTAGATCAAGGAGGTGGTGAGGGAAAGGCGATGTATATTGATGCTGAAGGTGCATTCAGGCCACAGAGGCTATTACAGATAGCAGAAAGGTATGAAGACCATCTGGGCATAAGATTTTACTCCAGGCTTGTATAAGTATCTAGCAACAATCATTTCCCATATTTTTGCTCTTGTATCTAATTTTTTTGAACCACAGGTATGGACTTAATGGAGCTGATGTATTGGAGAATGTTGCCTATGCTAGAGCTTATAATACCGATCATCAGTCGAGGCTTTTGCTTGAAGCCGCTTCAATGATGGTGGAAACGAGGTAGTATCTAATGTTGTTGCGAGCATTCTGACAGTTTTTTTTAAAACCTTCCCATTTCTGTTAAGACTTCTGAAGATACTTGAGGGCTAACCTATCTTTCTATCTGACTCATAATTCAATAACTATACGACAGCTACTAATGTTATTAGAACAATGCATGATGAAACCATTCAGTAAAGAATAAAATATAAATGTCAGCTGGCCCTCTTTGGATCTGATGCTTCATTGGGCTTTTAGATGAACAATGTGTTTACTTAAAATGGTAGGGGAATCAACAATGAAAAATATTGATTTCAGGAACTGCTTGACAGTTGTTATGACTTCTTGTTTCTGATTAAATACAAGGAAGAAGTTCCTCTTTTGATGTAATACGGAAGTCTAGGTCAGAGATGCAGCCAGCTGATGGATGTTTTAAAGAGTACATTTCACTACCATATGATACCAGAGGCTGGACAGTACCAGTCTAGGGATTCTGTTCCATGACCTTGCTGGGGCATAGATCTTTCAAAGTTTGAAGTTTTATCTTCTCGTTCCTTGTCTGATGTGCTCATTTTTTATAATACTGATCGTAAAAGTGCCAAACCTGGTCTAATCATATTAATGGTGTTCTATTCTCCAGATTTGCCCTTATGATTGTGGATAGCGCTACAGCTCTGTATAGAACCGATTTCTCCGGGAGAGGGGAACTGTCTGCTAGGCAAATGCATCTTGCTAAGTTTCTCAGAAGCCTTCAGAAAATGGCTGACGAGGTCATGTGCTATTTCTGTATCGTGCTAACGTGACTTCATAGTCTTCAATTCTCCAATGACATGCATTTAGGCAACAAGGATTGTCCATCATGAAACCCTTTCATCCTTTCGTGTTTGTGTCCATGTACAGTCTTTATAGACCTCTGATAGATCATATGACTGCAGTTTGGTGTGGCTGTTGTGATCACAAACCAAGTAGTTGCACAAGTGGATGGTTCTGCCCTCTTCGCTGGGCCTCAAATCAAGCCTATTGGTGGCAACATCATGGCGCATGCTTCCACAACAAGGTCTTCATTCACTGTGTCCTCCTTCACCTACCCATCCTTCAGAGTTTGAAATTAGTAATCCATCGTTCTGTCCTTGCTCCTCAAAAGTAATAAGTTAACTTGTCGTTGCATCAGGCTTGCTCTTCGGAAAGGAAGAGGAGAGGAGCGCATTTGTAAAGTGATCAGCTCACCTTGTTTGCCGGAGGCTGAAGCTCGGTTCCAAATATCTCCAGAAGGCGTTACTGATGTCAAGGACTGATTGGTTTTGCATTGTCCTCCTGAAGGCTCATTTGGGTCAAATGCGTTCATCGGCAGCTCTTTTTTCATCATTGGATTGGCAAGCAATTGTAGCACTAGCTCATAGTTCGGTGTTAACAAATTTTGAGGGGCAGTGATGACAGTGAAGCCTTCTGGGCATTGTTCAAACTGTCAATTGCCTCTGTAAGCATCAATTGAGAGTGACTCGGGATCTCATCCCATTTGTGTAAACTTGCTGTTTCAGATTGAATGCCATTGCGTTGCCTTTCTTGGGTCATTGATGGCTAGTGAGTAAAAAGATCTCATTACATTCTAAGTGACCAAGCAATTGCCGGTCATCATTTTGTTACTAATGAGATTTGATAGTAATCAATGTTCTTGAGAATTTATTAGGGCGGAAAATTTTTTTTTCTGGTTATATTCACATGGAATGGGAAATTTTTTTAAAAGTATTTTGTGGAAAATATTAAAAATAAATTATTTGAAAAATATTTTTCTAAAAATATTATTTGTATTATTTACAAAAAAATGAATAAACAAAATTATTTTTCATCTTCAAAAAATATTTAAATATAAATTATTATCAATAATAAAAATATTTTTCAATATAAATGATTATTTCTTAAAAATATTTTATGATCCAACCACATCATCATTTCTGAGATTTCTAATTTGCAATACATTTTAATGACGAAAGCAAGAAGTCACCATAAGCCCAGAAACGGCGGCGTTTCATTCCTCCCGGCGTCTTCTTCGTCTCCCTCTGCACCTTCTCTCCCACAGACGAACACGAACTGAACTGAGAAGTCCGAAACAAAGCGTGGACTCGATCGATCCAGTCGTTCCGTACGTGAGCTCGCCATCCCCCAATTCGATGCAGCTGCCGAAGCTCTAAGGCATTCGTCAATGGCGACGAAAGCGAGCCCCCCTCCGGCTCTCCCCAGGTCCGGCGCCATCTCCAAAGGCTACAATTTCGCTTCTACTTGGGAACAGGTGCGCACCACCCTCCCCCTCGTCCATCCTCGTCCCTGCATTTCTCGTGCGCAGCCCGGTTCATTTGCTCGATCCGTTCCCACCGGATCCAATTCGATCTCCAATTCCGCAGCCTAGCGTTCCCGTTCTTTAGATGGTGGCGTCGTCGACTGGATCTGTGTATGGAAAGCTCGAGGGATCGTCGCTCGTCGGGGTTTGGAGTGTTATTTTGACGGGGTTTCGTTTTGTTGTAGAATGCTCCGTTGACGGAGCAGCAGCGGGCGTCGATCGTTTCTCTGTCGCACGCGGTTGCCGAGCGGCCATTTCCCGTCAATTTGGTGACTCTCTCTCTCCCTCCCTCCCTCCCTCCCTCTCTCCGTCTGTAATTGCTTGTGGAGGTAAAATGGAATGTTTTGGGACGAGTTCGTGCTTTTGTCTTCGGTGTAAGTTCGTCTTTTGAGACTCTGATTCCTGATATCGAATGTTTTTGGTGTCGAATTGGCTGGCTTGGTGGAACTAGGCGCAAGACAATGTCTCTGGGCTGGACGGTGGGTTGTCTGCGTCCAAGCAGGACAGCACTTTCAGAGAACCTGAGGCCGTGGAAGCAGTGTTGGTCAACACGAATCTGGTGAGATTCGAAATTTTTCGTCGCTCCTACATTTAGACCCAGAAATGAGAATCCTATTGCTAGAATTTTGGATGTTTTGGTAGAAACTTCATCGGAACACTGATCTACACGCATGGAAAATTCTGGTGATAGGATTCTCATTCCGTGTGTAATGCAATTGTTGGATGAACCACACAAGGCCGTAGAGTCTGCTGTTATCATGCCTTTTGTGTTTGCTGATGAGGATCTCTTTTGATTCCGATGAGTAAACTAGCATGAATAATGGAAGACTTAGGTCCTGTTCTAGCTGTTACTTACAATTTTCACTTTTTTTTTTTTTCAAATTGCAGTTCTACAAATGGTTTACGGATCTTGAATCAGCTATGAAATCAGAGGTTTCTTCTATTCTCTACTGGGCTGTTCTTGGTCTAAGAAGATTTTGCATGTTTTCTAATTGTATCTTGTTGATTTTTTTCCTCAGACTGATGAGAAGTATCAACAATATGTTAACACACTGACTGAGCGAATACAGACTTGTGATGCTATTCTTCATCAGGTACTTTATCATCATTGCTATTGTTTATCATATTAAAGCATGATAAGTTCTCCTCCTCCTTCTTTAATTTTTACCTGTCTGTTGATGCTGCACTTTGCTCACTTTTTGATGAAAATTAGTTTCGTATTTGTAGGTTGATGATACCTTAGACTTGTTCAATGAACTTCAGCTGCAGCATCAAGCGGTGGCTACAAAGACTAAAACTCTGCATGACGCATGTGATCGGCTGGTATATTTAGCTCCCTTTTGTTTTGATGTTTCACCAACCTAGTGCGTATTAGCCAGATTAAGCAGGAATTTTAGTTGCTTCACCGACTGTACAAAAGAGGAACATATTGTTGCTATTATTGACATGTTTGATGTTCTAAGTTGCAAAATTATTTGCCTCATATTTTTTGACGTCTAATAAAAGTCTCTTTTTTAGCGTATCCTATTCTGTTTATCTTGGAATTTGAGTATCAAAGGAGTAAAGTCTTTTTAGTTGGGTATCAATAAGTAGAAGGATTTTTATACAGAGTGATACATTGTTTGGATTATTTGATCTCTATATTATCTTTGTGAAGTTCAATTGTGAGCTAATGGGTCAGCCCAGCTGTTAGAAGCAACTCTACTCCAGGTGCTGCCTGTGGGTTTAAGTCTCCCCAGGCAGTGACATCATCCCCCTTCCTACTATATTTAATTGGAAAAATTAATTTGTTTTGTTCCATGTCAGTTTATTCTGATATGTCATTTTCCTAACCCTGCTGCAGTTAATAGAGAAGCAAAGGCTGATTGAGTTTGCAGATGCACTTCGGAGCAAACTCAATTATTTTGATGAATTGGAGAATGTAAGGTTTGATTAGTAGCTATGCTGGATGAAATGCTTTTTCTTTTACTTCTTTTTTATCATTATGAGAAAATTTCGTCATGTCCAAATAGCTGTTTTGAGTTTGTAAATTTCATGATACTATCTGAAGCTCTCCCTGATGTTTTCCTTGTCATATAAGTCTTTGTCCTTGTATTAGAAAGTATTTGGCCAACGTAGAGATATCTTGTCTTTGTTTAATAGTGAGATTCCTTGCTTATTCCTTCTCTTCGCTTTTTAATTATTGATCTATGTGCAGATAGCGACCAACTTCCACTCTCAAAATATGAATGTTGGAAATGAGAACTTCCTCCCACTTCTTAAACGGCTTGACGAATGCATATCGTGAGTGGACCCCTTTTAATATAATCCACCTGTAGTATTACATGCGTCACATTTGCTCAAGCATAAGCATGTGATTTTTGTCTAGCCAATCCAAGAAATTCTAGCTACTCATGAAGGTCGACTGTTGATTTGAAGACATTCTAAATAATTCTCTTTTCATATACTCCTCCTGTAGTATTACATGCACCACATTCGTTCAAGCATAAGCATGTTGCCTAACTAATACACTCTAGCTGCTCATGAAGGTCAACTTTTGATTTCAGGACATTCTAATTCCTTGTTCTATTTGTTCTTTCAGTTATGTTGAAAGCAACCCACAGTATGCAGAATCTGGTGTATATTTGGTTAAATTTCGTCAACTCCAGGTATAGAAATGAACAATGGATTTCAAAGAAACATTTTGTGATTGATGGGTTCCATAGTGAGCAATTTTATGCTGTGCTTGTGAGTTTAGTCTTTGCTGCCTGTCTTTCTTTTAGCTACTAACAATTAACCCTTATTAATTGACAGTCTAGAGCCCTCGGGATGATTCGTTCTCATGTACTTACAGTTCTCAAGGGTGCCTCTTCTCAGGTGAATTGTCTGAGTGCTTAAGTATGCTAGATACAGTCACTATGAGACATTACATAGTATGCTTTTTGCTTCATGTCCTTCATCAGGTACAGGCAGCGATCCGTACTACCACTAGTGGCACTGCTGTTTCAGAGGGTGTGGAGGCATCCGTTATATATGTGCGCTTCAAGGCAGCAGCGACGGAGGTAAAGCCTTCTTTTTTGAAAGATGGACATTTTTTATGGATATGACTGTTACCAAGTTAGCAGCCAAAGGAGGAATTTTGACACTGATTAGTATCTGTAAACCCTTGACAAACTCTACTCAAGTTTTTATGTAATGATTTTTTTTTTTTAAGAAAAGATATTAGAGATTTTACTTCTGATAAAACTCTTATCGAGTTTGTTGAGCCAAAAAAAAGAACTCTTATTGAGATCTATTAGATGCGAGGCAGCTCAAATACCGTTTCTTTTGAGGCAAGTGCTAGATCTCATAATTGCAAATATTTTCAGCTTAAACCTGTGCTTGGAGAAATTGAAAGCAGATCATCAAGGAAAGAATATGTTCAGATTCTGGCAGAATGTCACAGATTGTACTGTGAGCAGCGGCTTTCGCTGGTTAGCACATTACTTGTTTGATTTGCATACATTTATGTTCTCTCATTGTGGTCAATAAAATGGCTTTCTTTACTTTACAGATAAGGGGCATTGTGCATCAACGGATATCTGAATTTGCTAAAAAAGAGGCTTTGCCATCACTAACTAGATCTGGATGTGCATACCTTGTTCAGGTAAAGTAGTTGGTCCCTATGCTGGTTCCCCATATTTTTGGATATCTTTGTAGTGTGATGATAATAGTTATCTTGTTTAGGTATAAAGTTAGTCTTTTTCTTTTTCTAATAACCAATTGACTGGTCAAATAGTATCAAGTGTCTGCATGCAAGTTGGGTAATGAGAGGTTTTGTGCATGTGCACTAGAATGCTGTAGCTGTAGAGACATCCCTTCTAATTGGGGAGATCCTGGTATACATTGCAAGAAGAAAGTGTTCATTTGTATGTACTATATACATATGCTATCAATTCGTTTTCTTCGTTAGGAGTTTCATCTTCGAGCATATGTCTTAGATCCATGTAGTTTGATGTATGGCGTAGTTGCAACAGCAGAAAAACTTATCCATTCAGATGGCATATGCAGGTCTGCCAGCTGGAGCAGCAACTTTTTAATCACTTTTTTCCATCTTCTGCAGAGGATGTCTCTAGTTTGGCACCATTGATAGATCCATTGTAAGTGTTGTTTTAGACATTTTCGTGGTTGTTTTCCCTATCATTTGTGTTGTCCATATCAATGCGAAGCTAAAGTAAAATCTTTGATTTATTTTCTTAAGACTTATATAGTGGCAGCATGATTGTGTTTCTTGAAGTGGCCCCAGATGGGGAAAGAGTGTATCCATCTCTTTGGAGGATGATTTTCCCCGATGATTTTCCTCTCTATTTTGAGGATAACCTCTTGCTCAATTTGTTTGTCTGCATAGATGTTAGTAATTAATATAGTTTCTGTTACATAACATTCTTTGGATCTGTAAGGTACTTGCTTGTCAACTTTGCTCCCTGTTTTGGCACTCTCTGATGAATTACTCTGAGGAAGAACTCTTGATGTAAGGATTATGAACTTTGGGCAATATTCTGCATCATTATGCCGGACAACTTCCGGCTCTTTTTTCTAGTTTACCTGTCTGTTTTGTCACCCTGCAAGAGAATTGTCCTATTGAAAGAACTTGTAGCTGTAAAACTGTGGGCCTTTTGCTCCTGGTGTTGAAAAAGGAGGAGTTGTCTTTTGCCTGCACAGCTAGATGCCTTAGGTTTCTCTGTCTTTTGTTATTTTTTTTTTTTCCTGACATGTGCATGTCTTTCTGAATTCTAGTATGATTACTTCTCCCATTTGGAAGTATTTAAATTGCTTTATATGACACAACTATCTACAATCTGTCTTTCTGCCTTTTTAGATCTTTAATTTCCCAGTATATATTTATTGTCTGCTAACTTATATGCAGGTCTACTTATCTTTACGATACATTGCGCCCCAGACTTATCCACCAAACCAATATCGATCTCCTATGTGAGCTTGTTGACATCCTTAAAGTTGAAGTTCTTGGTGAACAGATCAGTAGACGAGGTGAACTGTTAGCTGGGCTCCGCCCTACATTACAGAGAATTTTAGCAGATGTTAACGAGAGGCTAACTTTTCGTGCTCGAACACATATTCGTGATGAGGTACAGATCATGCAGTTAAAGCAATTACATGGATTTCTGCTGTCACTGCTACACTCCTGTTATTTCTGTTATGGTCCTAATTTGGAATTGTCTGATATGGCTTATCTTGGGAAGTAATCCAAGATATTTTATTCATGAAACTTGAACTAGGTGGGCTGACATCTGTTGGTTTCATAACTTTTCCCATTCTGCCCAAAGCTAATTACTCTTTTAGTACCTCATTTGAAAGTCAAGGTATCTGAGGTGCTGGAAGCTTCACTTGTTTACAGGGAAAGCTGGACATAATCATCCTTTAGTCAAAGTAAATTGAGAAGTTGAAAGTGCTCACACTAGAGAGTAGAAGTTTTCTATGGTTATGTAGACCAGGTACTGAAAGAACCTGCAACCACTAGGGAACATGACCGGCCCCTCATACGAGTTGGGATTGTGAAAGTTTTGGAAGTAGTTAAGATTTCATCATCCTTCAGACATAACTAGAGTAATGAAGAAATATTTTAGCCTTTGTATAGTGGATGTGGGCTCTAAAGCAGTAAAGGGGCTCTATTATTGGCAAGGGATTAGTGCTATGTAATTCATAATTGAAAGGATAAAATCATTTATTATCATTTCTCAACACTATTAAGGGGTAAGAGACTGTTTTTCTAGTGTTTACGATAGTTTTCTTCACTATACGGGCCTTATATATGGTATCACTTTCGTATTGGAAATTATTGACACCTTGCATTTATACAATATCTTTAATGTATAAGAATAACGTCTACAATGTACTTCTGCTGGTGCATTTCTTTTTCCCTTTTGTAGATAGCAAATTATTTGCCTTTGGACGAAGACTTGGATTATCCTGCAAAGCTGGAGCGATCTGCCCAAAAGGAATCAGATACTATGATTGTAATGCCTCCGACTGCCATATTTGCTCTCATTTCTTCTTGCTGGTCCACATACTAAATCACTCAGATGACTTATACAAGCTTCTGATAAATATGGCTTTATTTTTCCGAATATTTGATATTGTAATGAATTTGAAACTAAAGCAATGAATGGTGGCATGTGCTTTTCTGCCTTTTGAATTCAATTATGTTTGCATTGTTTCTTATACATTCGTACTTCATTGGTAATGCTGAATCCATTCTTTGTCAATTGGTTTATCGAACCTTAGGTTGATGAAAACTCAGATGTATATAAGTCTTGGTACCCTCCTCTCGAGAAAACAATATCATGCCTTTCAAGGTTGTACCGTTGTCTAGAATCTGCTGTTTTCACTGGCTTAGCACAGGTACTTCATAAATTTTTCATTTACTTGCAGTCAACTTGTCCTTGTGAGTTGGTCTTGTTTATTTTATTGAATGTTAATACTTTTGGTTTGTAAATCAGGAAGCAGTAGAAGTTTGTGCTCTATCTATCCAGGTAATCTAAGGCTTCAGATGATTTACAGAATTTAATTCTTTGTGAACTTTGCAGTTCATTCTAAATGGCATGTAGCATGAGAATAGCTCTCTGTTTTATTGGCTCTGATGAGTTAAACTGCTTCTTATCATTCAGTTTCTAAATGCAAACTCTCTCTTTTCTCAGAAAGCAAGCAAACTAATTGCAAAGAGATCGACAGCAATGGATGGGCAGCTCTTCCTTATAAAACATCTCCTCATTTTAAGGGAGCAGGTTGTTTATTATTATAATTTTGTTTTTGTTCCTGTCATGCTATTCTACATGTGAAAGCTTTGTGAAAAGCTGTTTGTTCACTCTGTGTTTCCAGATTGCCCCATTTGATATTGAATTCTCTGTCACACACAAGGAGCTCGATTTCTCTCATTTGCTGGTTAGTATATTCTAGCCTCTTTTAGTTGAGATGGATCAAGTATTGTAACATTTTTGCATTGAGATGGGTTGATTATAATAACATTTAGTGCTGCTGTTAGTAGAGATGTGATACTTCACTTCTTTAAATCAGTTTTTATGGTGTACATCAAAGAAGTCATGAACAAGGCATGAAGAAAATGCCTCTCCATAATGAAATTTTTGTTTCTTTTGACTCTTTCCTTTGAAAGTATAGGCTAATGTGGTTCAGTCAGGTTGCTTCTTTCTTTCTGTTAATCATCTGAGTAGAGGTTTAACTAATGCTCATAGGTTCACCTTCCAACTACCATTCTTATTGTGTTGTAGCTTATGTTGACATGTATTGTGAGCGCTTTCGGCAAGTACAATTTGTAATCTCCTTAAGACTAGTTTATAGTGTGAAGAAGGAAAGTGTCGACTTTTAGGATAATGGTTTTGAATTAGAATTATCGATGAAGTGCCAAAGTTCATGCTAAAAATGCTAATCTTTAAGTTTCCATCACTGCATAATTTTTTTCTGAATGTTAAATTTATATAGAAGTCAAACTAAAAACGCCTTGCTATTATGGAGCTTTTTGATGAATATATTTTGCTTCTTGCTTTGGGACTATGGCCGTTTTCTGTGAAAAGAAAGTTATTTGCAGTTCAAAAATGGAGGTTGGGTCCGCTTCAGCTTCTCTCTGGAGCGTTGCTCATCATAAACCATGCTGATATGACTTCCACGATGTAGCTATCAGAATAGGAAATGTTTAGCCTTTGAAACTGTTATTGTGAGCAATGATCTGTTTTTGGTTGCTTAAAATGCAAAGAACTAAAGATGGTGGTTGGCACTTTCCATAGATGCATTTGCTACTGGGTACCAATATACATTCTTAGAACTTCATGTTTTTCTATAAGCAGAAGAGCTTTAATGACAAACCATCTAGAAGGATTTTCCTAGTGGTTTCATTCCTTTTTTATTTTTTATCTTTGTCTTTCCTGAAACCCTATGACGTGTTTGTGTAGGAACATCTGAGACGAATTCTTAGAGGTCAAGCCTCGTTATTTGACTGGTCAAGGTCTACTTCATTGGCAAGAACTTTATCTCCCAGAGTTTTGGAAAGTCAAGTAGATGCCAAGAAGGTACAGTTTCCTTTAGTTTATCTCTATCTTCAATAACTAGTGCTACAACTTGAGCTAAATTATGGTGGTAGGCCTAGTAGGTCTAATTTAGGTAGGGAGAAGTACCTGCATGTGGGCTTATGCTTGAATTGCAATAATGCTGTCCCTGCCAAAAGTAAAAAGAGTGAATTACTTGGGAGGTTTTGCACTCACCACTGAATCATGAATTGTTTCTAAATCACTGTCGTGTAAATCTGTCTGCTATAGTTTTTGCTGCTTTATATTTTCATCTTTCCCAGATGTCAATTTGATGAAATTTCCTGACTGAGTACTTGCAGGAGCTTGAGAAAAGTCTGAAAACCACTTGCGAGGAGTTCATTATGGCAGTCACTAAACTAGTAGTTGATCCTATGCTTTCTTTTGCAGCCAAGGTTATCTTCCTTCCTCTTCCTTCAAATATATTCAATATGTATCACTTATTTGTAGAGTTCATATATCATAAAGAACAATGAAAGAAATGGAAGGCAGAAAAACAAATATGGCATTTGCATGTGTACTGCGCAAGAAGTCTAAAGAATCCACAATGCCCAAAATCAGAGCTGTGAATGTGGTTACTCCTTTATCTGTCTAATCTAAGTTGAATATTGAGTCTATTTTGGTTTTAAAGTACTTTTTTGGATAGCCAATTTTTAACAAGGAATGCATAACGATTTTCTGTTCATGATGAAAGGCTAGTCCAATTCATACGGCACTGACTTCATGATTTTGCATATAAAGGTGACGGCTGTAAAGGTTGCGCTGTCCTCTGGCAGTCAGAAACAGCAGGTGGAATCTGTTATGGCAAAACCACTTAAGGAACAGGCATTTGCTACCCCTGACAAGGTGGCTGAACTTGTTCAGAAGGTATGTACTTAAGTCCTTAGCTTCTTATATACTTGGAAAAACGTTTATCTCTAAATGTTGCTCCTGGGGATACAGATGGGAAAGGGGGTTTGTTTTGTTACTTTATTCTTTTTCTTTTTTATGAAGAGCCTGCCCCCCCGGGGGGGTAGTTGGAAATCAGCAGCCTTATGTGGACCTTTTTTTTAATTACTTCACTTGCATATAAAGATGGCTATGATGACGAAGAGCCACTGCCTGACACTATGGACTCTGTCTTCTCTTGAATTTTTGAAGAGTACAAGCTAGTGTGATAGATTTTGTGTAGAGATTGAGAAGGTACTTGTCATTCTTATCTTTATTGGCTAAACAGGTGGGTGCAGCTATACAGGAAGAGTTGCCCAGGGTGATGGCTAAGATGAAGCTTTATTTACAGAATCCCTCCACAAGAACAATACTTTTCAAACCAATAAAGTAAGTTAACAGCTTTCATCAAATATAATGCCGCTCATGGTTTGTTTTCTCTATTCCTGGGGTCATCCTGCTTCAACTAACCCTTGGCTTGGTGTTCATTTTAGAACTAAATTAGGAATTTTGGTTCATTTGCTATATTAGGCTTTCTCGTATCTGTTGCAAATACCAGTCAAGCCATGGGGTAATATTGGGTGAAATATTTATGCTTGTCACCATCTAGGATTATACAGCCAAAGGTTGAAGCTTAGGTGATGATGTGCTTTCAAGTTTGAAAGGCATAAGTTGAGATTTTACTCAGAATGATGGATGGTGTTGATTATGATATTTCTGTCAGCATTTTTTTTAGCAAATAGCAATCTTAATATTTGGTAGAGTTATCCAATTTGTACTTTCTATCTGAAGATTTCTATTTGAGCCTTGTTTCAACTTGCACAATCTTCTCTCTAATTCAAATGATTCAATTTGCATTGCAGGACAAATATAATCGAGGCCCATGTGCAGGTACAGTCTTTATTGAGGGCAGAGTACTCGCCCGAGGAGATTCAAAGTGTCATAAACATGGTATCAATTCAGGATCTTCAAGCACAACTGGACGGTTATTTATAGGGAGCTCCAGATGCTTACCCGATTTTTATCCTCCCAAAATTTTTGTCCGAGAGAGTACTCTTTAAGATATATCTTGAAAGTAAGAAATCAGCAGCGGAAGAATGCCAAATGGAGATATACAGAATAATTCTGTATTTCTTGTATCTTATGAGAATTGAGAAATAACTCCGGTTCATTCATTCTTTTCAGAGCCGGTAGAGGTGCAAGCTCAACGTTCTGGAATATCTGCTATCAATGAGTTGCACCATAAAATGGTCCTGATGTTGTCATTAACTGTCTGTACGAAAAAACAGATTCTTTCTCTCTCAAACCACACTTCCAACGTCGCTGTTGCTGATTTCTTCAGATTAGGATTAGCACCATAATACCGATCTCTATTGAGAGTTGCAGCTCAAGTCTCTGCCTAAGTTGGACATTAGCAGATTATGGATAACTGTCCAGTTGTGCTTTGGTATCGGACATACTCAAATTGCACCCCTCTTGATACATATGTGTATATGTACGCTACACAGACATCAAATCCCAAAAATACAGTATGAAGAATGATAGAATTTATCATGTGGTTCTCGTTCTTTTTTGTTTTGTAATGCGGTTCTATATTCATAAACGGCAATCTCCTGTCCAGAAAAGGGCTACCCTTTCTTTCTTATAGAAAGGTCAACCTTCGCAATAGGGACAGAACTCACCGTTCTGATGTGGAAATTTGACTGAATTCTACATGGTCTTGATTGATCAATTCGAAAAGAGAACAATAATGTCCGATATATTGGTGGTTTTGCTACTGCTTTAGTGACCTTTCAAATGCGTCGGTAACGCTGGTCGTGTTGCTAGAACTACCCGGGCAATTGACAAAATTAGTCTAGCGGTACTTGTCAAATCTTAATCGCTGTCTATTTCAACGACAAGCTTATGGAGTCCGTTGATTTCACCGTTGACTCTCCAATATTTTTTTTTTCTAATTTTCTACTTCAACCTCTCTTGTAAGCCATTTTCCCGAAGTGACGTTGCCGTTGAGAGGAGGGGGGGAATAGTAAAATATGGGGTAACTTAAAACCTCGACTTTCAACCTAATGGTTTAAATGGTTACGTGAACATTACTTAAGCGAAAATTTGGATTAATCCTAGTCTGTCGGAACTGATTCTTAGGTTTTAGTAGGGGTGAGCACAATTCCTGATTTTGGGGGAGAGGTTCAGGAATCGGAAGTGGAACCAGAACCAGAACCGGAACTAGGATTCCTAAACCTAAAATCCCTAATTTCTTTATTCAATCTTCAGGTCTTCTCTTCTTTGTCTCTCCTATACTTTCTCTTTTGTTCTTTAGTGAGGTTAGATGGTTTCCGTGTT
This sequence comes from Corymbia calophylla, assembly GCA_014182845.1. NCBI lineage: Eukaryota > Viridiplantae > Streptophyta > Magnoliopsida > Myrtales > Myrtaceae > Corymbia > Corymbia calophylla. The sequence goes on from CM024695.1 coordinate 5,182,548, forward strand.
TCACTCTTTCAAGAAATATCTTAAGCTTGATGGTTGCATAGTTAGAACCAAGGTGAATTTATAAATTTTAGACTTTGGCATGAAACTTTTATAAAATATCCATCTCATGATATAGGTTGAAACAACATTTATTATTAATGTCCATATCTCACCATGCACAAATAGAGGCTCAGAGTTGGATTTCAATATCTAATTATTTTTCAAATGTGTGTATTTCCTTTACCTACTCTAAGTTGTCATTGAATTGAAGTAGTCGACCTATGACATTTATTGTTCAATAGGTAAAACTATTAAAAGCTCATTAGCTTGGTCTTTCTTCACCATTCAATACACATTAGTGACGAAAAGACACTTGCCATGCAATTTTTTCATTCTTTGGACAACCTAATGCTATTGCTAAAAGCCAATCGCAATTGGGCATCTTTGATGCATGTATAATGTTTTTGTGTGTACTTATTTTTTCTCAATGTTAGTTTTCTTTTCTTTAAGTTAATATCTTCTAGTTGACTTATAAGAGAGGATCTGAGTGGGTTTTCGACTAATCAAAAGACATAAATCTGGCAATCTGTTCTTGAAGGGAATTGATAGAGGAGAAAAATTAGGGTATGTTTAGCTTTTGCATGCTTTCTCTCCTCCCTCTGCTCCCCCGCTTTAAGTTATAGTTTCAGTTTCCCAACATGAAAGGCCCTTATCCTTGTGCACTGATTGAGCCCCTTATTATCACCTTGAACACGAATGTAGTGCATTATTTGCATTCTTTTTTCCTACTACATTAGACATTGGAGGATTGTCGTGCTAAATATTTATTGATTGTCAGTGAGATTCTCATCGAATCGCTTTCTCTCATAAGTCATAATTGATAGAAAAGAGAACATAAAAAGAAAGGATCGGTAACTAACGGATTTCTTTGCATTTCATTTGTTCCTTTACATGGTTGATTATGCAAATTATTTTGGTAGTGGAGAGTGTCAGCGCAATGCTCAACCATGACAGAAAGTTAGAAAATTTATTTTGGTGGTCATGAATTATGTTGCGTATCAATTCACGCAATGATTTCTCATTTTAATTTTTTTTGTTAGAACTGTAATACTAAGGAAAAGAGCAACTCCAATGGGCACCATGCATTTGCTTCTCAGGGAAAAACAGTGAAATCTAGTGAATTTTGTTTCATTTCCTCTCTTTTATCTAGTTGAATTCCTTGTCAAGAATTCCTTTTCCTCCGTTGATAATTTTGTTTGTTTTGTATTCTTTGATGAATGACAAGCTTGTTTATTATTATTGTGTTGATCTTCATTTTGTTTAACCAAAAATGGAAAAAAAAAAAAAAGGAACCTGTTGGACTCTGGGACTTGTGACAAGGTAGGTTTTGAGTTTTGAGTTCCAGATTTTGATGAGTAAATTTCAAATTCCAAAAATTGAGTGAGGTTTTAGGTCCCCAGTGGAACCTAAAAGGAACTTGAAGAACTTGGAATAGCTCACCCTAATTTTTAGGACCTGAATTTACCTATAGACCCATGAATCAACCCTATAACTAACTTTGTTAATCCAATTTAGTTCCAGGATGTACTAGCGACTTAGGAATTGGCTGATTATTTTTTTTGTTTCAATTTTTTATATTTCTTAAATGGACAAACTTTAGTAAAATATGCTCTTATATATAAGGGATGGATGCGGCAATAATAAGAGTGCAAGATAAATTAAAAGAAGAAAATTAGGATTTCTCAATCTGATTCAGTTTAGTGAGACACCTAGACACCTAGACATGAGAATCGGATCGATATATTAGCTCCAAAAGTTTGAAATCGGAAACCAGATTGAAACTAATGGGGTAGGGTTGGTTAATTTTGGTACTAGGATCTACTTAGGATTGGTGCCCACTCGAGTATTATAGGCATAATATGTCCTAAATTTTAAAAAAAGATCTTACGCATGTTCCTCAAGTTGGGCCCACTCGGTGCAGAATTTTTCCCATGTACAATTGCTTTTTGAATTTTCCCTCTAGAATTTAAAAGATGAGAGCGTAAAATTTATGATACAAAATTATTTGCTGTTTACTATTTTCAAAAAGTCGGAAGCATGTTGTATTATATAAAAATCAGAATGACATGGCAAAATTTCAAGGAAACAAAATAAAAAAATCAAAGTAATCGGGAGCCTAATCATACTCGAGAATTGATGAAAAGACTTCAGAAGGGAAGCTGATGATTAACGGAGGTCGAGAAAAATGAGGAAGAATAGTCAATCCCAGTCAGCACTGTCCTAAAGCGCGGTCAACCTAGTAACTGTGGGCCCAGACACATGCTTCAGAGGCTCGCATAGGTCGGACAAGAACATCCCGGAAACGAAATATAGTTATTAATCTTTGGCTTTCGAACAATCGGAATTTGGAAGACAAAAAACGAAAGAAACCCAAAAAAATAAATAAGAAAAAGGAGCGGTCTTGGAAGATCGTCGTCGAAACAGAGAAGAAAAGATCGATCTTGTGCGACGAGGATTTTATTCACGAATCTCGGGTTTTCCGTTGACTTGCCCAGAAATTCCCCAGAACAGAAACGACACGTAATACAAGAACTTTAATGCTGATCATCATCGCTCATGAAGAGACGATGTCATGTTGTTGTTGTTGTTTCTTGGGCAATGGTTTCAGATTGTTTTGCCCGAATCACGTGGGCATACTAATGCTCCGCACCACCAATTACGTTGCTTTGGGAAAATCTGTCCAATGGAAAAGGAGAGAAGATTGAAAAGCAGCTGAAGCTAACGTCTTTCTTTCTTTCTTTTTTAATAATAAATCGCATATTCCTTCCGATGAAAGTTTCGGGCTTGTTCGTGTTCGGAAGAGAGAGAGATGCGGTGTTCGAGACTTTGTTGTTTCTTATGATTTGTTTTGACCCGACTGGGATTGGAAACTGTAGTAAAAACTGACACTTGCCTGAACCGCATAAAGGAGGGTCTATACAAATTTCGATTTTTTCAAAAGAAAAAAGCTTTAATGCCGTGATTCTTTCTGATTACCGAGTGGGCTTTCGATAGATTGTGGTTGATTTTTATTTGGGCAAGGCAAGAGAGAGACAGAGGAAGAGAGAGAGAGAGACAGAGGAAGAGAGAGATGAAAAGGGGAGCGTGAGAGGGATTTTTATTAAAGAAGGCAAATTCTTTTCCTTGATTTTTATTTCTCTCTGTTTCAACATATTGACCCTATTAGGGTTGCTTCACTTTACTATTTGTTCTCTTTGTTTTGGAGTCGATTTCTGATATTGCTTCCCCTTCGAACCGGACTCCGCCTTGACTTTGTCTCCTCCATATACCCTTCAAGCTTCTATTGCTTAATTCGTCAATCTCGGCAAGTTTCTTCTACCGTCCTTGCTCTGCTTTCGGATATTTGGAGGTTTTCTGCTATCATATTTCCTCGATTTCTAGCTTCTGCTCTTCTGGGTCGGTAAAATTTTTCGAATTTGTGCACCCGATTCGAAGATTTGGGTAATTTGTTGTTTCAATCTGGAATCGATGTGAAAGCGGGTGATTTTAGGGATTTTCGGAGCTGTTGATTTGGGCATTTCTGAGAAGGCAATGGTGCCTTGTCTGGAAGACGAGGTTGAGCTGCTTCATATGCGAGCTTGAAGATATTCTGATTTGCTGCGAGAAGTTTTGAGGGGGCGCTTGGTATGAATAGATGATGTTACATGTGAAAGGTCCTCACAGGAATCGCTGCTCTCTTCTTGCTGTTTTCTGTGGTGAAGTTTCTGATAATAAACATAAGCATGTGATTCCTGAGGATCAATCCACATACCCTTTTCCAGAGCTCACTTCTTCTGGGCGTCTTGAGGTATTTTGATTACTGTTTTAATGTGTTTGATTTTGTTGCTGAGCTGCATTGACTAGAAGATCGCGGGTTTTTATGTTGGGCTTAGAGGTTTATGTTGTTTGAGTGAATTATTGTACCGCTGAGTGCAGGTAAATAGTTTGAATAATCCAAGTACTGATGAGTTCCGGCGAGCTTTGGAGTCGTTGGAGCCCAGTTTCCTGTACTTGAGGGGCGAGCAGCAAGAAGATGGTGAAGAATTGGGATCTCTGGTTTGGAGGAATGCCTACCTGTCCACACCAGATAACCTATGCGCGTTATTTGGGTCTACTTTGCCTTCCGCAGTGAGTCATCGAGCATTCTGTGCTTGTCACTGCCTCAGAACCTCAATGTTCTTTAGTTTGTTTGATGTGTGTTCAGATATAATGCATAGCACTGCGATAACTGGGTGCTGGAAAGATGGGTAATGGTGCATGTGCTTGGGCCTCTTATTAAAGATTTTACTTTGCATCATCATGTGTTTGTTATCTTCCCTGTTTTCTTTTCTTTCTTGACATGGGGAAGGCCCTAATCTGCTTTTGGCTTTTAATTTTCTGACTCTAGAAGTTAAAAAAGAGGTCCATGAGTTGAAACATGAATTAAATTTACAGTATTTAACGAGGACATTGAACTTTCTTGCCTAGTCTGTCATATGGAGCTAGGATCAGCTAGATGCTCCAGCTAGAAGCTTTCTCATCTAATTACATTGAGGTGATAGATACCTGCGTTTTCTCTACAAATTAAAAATAGGACTGCTTTTTATTACCAATGAAATAACCTTTACCAAGATATACTTGTGTCTGTGAAAATTTCAAGATCAAAGATGAGTTCTTTGTTATTGATAAAACTTCAAAGTACTTTGTGAATGCCATGGTTGACAATTGACAGTATTATCATGTAGCACTACTGATTTATCCATGTGAAATGGATTGTAGTAAATTTGCTGCCATGAACAAAACCATGCTTATGGAACCACTTAATCTTTCTCTTTCATCTCGTCATGTTTTAGCACTGAAGGCTAACCATTATCCATTTTTGTCCAGGTTTATCTAGAGATTCCTAATGGAGAAAATTTGGCAGAGGCACTTCACTCTAAGGTGTGATGATAGTCCCCAAAGTTCTATTTTTTGTCTGTTCATTGGAAAGTAAATATTGCTATCTGTTATAGAGGAGAAAATGGCGTTACTTTTTGGATGAGGTGTTTGTTGATTATGGATATCTAGCTGGAATTAAGAGTTAAAGCAATATTTAGCAGTGTGTCTATGTATGAATTGGTCAAATATGTTGCTTTAATATGCAGGGCGTACCTTATGTCATATACTGGAGAAGCACATTTTCATGCTATGCGGCTTCTCATTTTCGTCAAGCATTGTTTTCGGTGGTGCAAAGGTACATAGTTATATTTTGAAGAGTGAAAGGGTTTTGATTTTATTGCAACATTATTTTAGTATTATTACTTTTTTTCTGGGTTTGTGAGTCTGGATATAATGATAAGTTTGCTCTGTCCTTACCGAGATGGTGGGGGCAGATCAAAACTGTCTATAAATGATGCAGAAGAAAGAACCTTGTGTATCTTTGCTTCTTCACAGATGCTGCATTCCTTGAACTTTGGGATGTCTTTTATTATATTAGTTTGTATGATAGCATATGCTGTTCTTTTGTGTTGAAGATTAATTGCGTCTCTATCTACTGCAGTTCATGCAGCCACGTGTGGGATGCATTCCAACTTGCAGATGCATCATTTAGGCTCTACTGTGAAAATAACAATGATAGTTCACCTGCCAATAGCCAAAAACTTAGCTATAAGCAGAGACCACATATCCTTGGGGACCCTCCCAAGATTGACATTGTTCTGCCTGAGGCTAATGCGCAAGGAGAAGAAGAATCACCTGAGAATGTTCCTGAAATAAAGATATATGATGATGATGTGACCATGCGGTTTCTAGTTTGTGGGATGCCATGCGCGTTGGTAGGTTTCGATTTTGCTAACTGCATGTTTAAAACCTTTTTGCTGGTGAAATAAATTTGCTGATGTTTTTGCAGGATGGTAGCATATTGGAATCTCTGGAGGATGGCCTTAATGCTCTTTTGAGAATAGAAGTATGTATACACGAAAACTTACAAGCACTGTTCTCTTATAAGCAGACATTTTGAACAGAAGTGCCCCTTGGCCCTTTGCTGCTGTGCATCATACTTTTGTGTTGATTGTTCTACTGTTTTTGAATTTTCCTTGAGAAAATACGTTAACATATTTGTAGTGGTAGTGCCTATGACTGATTTTTATCCTTCTTATTATCAGATACGCAGGAGTAGACTGCATAATCGGTCAAGGTATTGGGATATTTCTAACCATCTCCAAAACCTTATATGCAACTATACGTTAAATTGCTGTTACAAACTAGCATTGTGGAATTACTGTGGTGGTGACCTTGTTCACTGTTGGACTTTTTATTTGATTTCAGTCTCTTTTACCAGACCATGCTTTTACCAAATTGGTGTTTGAGCAGAAAATAATTGTTACCTTGCTGGTTATCATATTGCAGTGCGCCTCCACCCCCTCTTCAGGCTGGAACATTTTCTCGTGGTGTAGTGACCATGAGATGTGATTTTTCTACCTCTACTTCTGCTCACATTTCTCTATTAGTATCTGGTAGTGCACAGACTTGTTTTAATGATCAGGCAAGCACCGTTATATTCCAAGAATTGATTTATTTTTCTCAAGTTGTTCATGTCAATTACATTATTTTTATGATTTCAAATTTTTCATGTCTTCAGTTGCTAGAGAATCATATTAAGAATGAAATTATTGAGAACAGTCAGCTAGTCCATGCCTTGCCCAGCTGCGAGGAGAGCAAATTGGCTTCATCAGAGCCTCGTAAATCTGCTTCGATAGCTTGTGGAGCTAGTGTTTTTGAAGTTTGCATGAAAGTTCCTACATGGGCTTCACAGGTTCCTTTCTTTTGAGCTCTTTTTTTTGCAAAATTCTGGTGCAACTCATTGACTCAAGTAGAAAGGCATAGTAATTAGCATCCCAGATTATTTGCTTGGTTGAATTTGTGATCAACCATAACTATTGTCTCCTCATCATATTTTGTTTTGTGCTTGCTTCTCCACTATATATTCTCATTTTATAGAAAGTGAGGAGCAGAATCACTATCTTTACCACTAACTGCCTGTAGAGACAAATTGCAGCAAGTCGCCCTTTGATTGTGTGGAGTTGTCTTTAATGCATCTTTTTTCGCTATGCTTATTACCATTGTGCAAAATGCATCTCCAGGTTTTGAGGCAGCTTGCTCCAGATGTGACATATCGCAGTTTAGTTATCCTGGGAATTGCCAGCATTCAAGGAATTTCTGTAGCTTCTTTTGAAAGAGATGATGCAGAACGCCTCCTGTTCCTGTGGGCCCAGCAGGGTAAAGAGTTGCATCCCAACAACTTTGTTCTATCCACACCTCCTAGCTGGTTGACACCTCCGGCCCCTAGTCGGAGAAGGTCTGAACCATGCCAAGAGACAAAACCGCCGAAATCAGCTGGTTCAGAGAGTGAGAACGGTATTTCTCTCAAGAATAAACTGCATGTCACTGCAATGAGACCAATCCCTCATGCTCGGCGTCATAAAATGCTACCATTTTCTGGGCTTCATGAATTGGAAAGATACAATGGAGATCAAGTAAAGGCGAATGTTCCAGTGGCTCCAATAAAGCACACTCCTCCACCTGCTCCCAGGAAGTCATTTTCGAGTTCTATCCAAGCTCAACAGATCATATCTTTGAATCCCCTACCTTTAAAGAAGCATGGCTGTGGCAGAGCGCCTATTCAAGTCTGTTCAGAGGTTTGTCACTTGCTGCTGCTGCTTACATTGCAAGAGCCTTAGTTATGCGCTTTAATGGCTTGGATCAGTCACTTTTTTGTTTCAAGTTTCCTATCATCACTATTTTGTTTTTGTCTGTTTCCTGACAATGCTTCTCTTGCTTACAGGAGGAATTTCTCAGGGATGTGATGCAGTTTCTCGTTCTACGTGGACATACCCGTCTTGTGCCTCAAGGTGGACTTGCTGAATTTCCTGATGCCGTTCTTAACGCGAAACGTCTCGACCTTTTCAACTTGTATAGAGAGGTAAGTTCTTTCATATATCTCCAAGTTATTTCTACCTTTTTTTGCCATTTTGTAAATGTTGCTTGTCTGAATGCATAACAGGTGGTTTCAAGGGGTGGCTTTCACGTCGGGAATGGCATCAATTGGAAGGGACAAGTTTTCTCTAAGATGCGCAATTACACTCTAACCAATAGAATGACTGTATGTTCCTGTTTGATGTGAATTACTGTGCTATGATGACATTCTACTTGCTTGTGCTGACTGCATGAGTGCTCTTAATTATGGTGAGTTTACTTGCCTTACTGCATTCTTGCAGGGTGTAGGGAATACACTCAAGAGGCATTATGAAACTTATCTTTTGGAATATGAATTGGCACATGATGATGTAGATGGAGAATGCTGCCTCTTGTGTCATAGGTCTCTCTCTCTCTCTCTCTCTCTCTCTCTCTCTCTCTCTGTGCATGTGTCTGCGTGCAAGAATGTGGGTGATTTAATGCTTTGCTAACAAACTTTTGTATTGCAATGCAACAGTAGTGCACCTGGTGATTGGGTTAACTGTGGCATATGTGGGGAATGGGCTCACTTTGGCTGTGATAGGCGGCAAGGGCTTGGTGCCTTTAAGGTTAAATTTCTTCATCTACTTCTGGACTTAATGAAATTAAAGCAATTCTTTTTCGGATCTTATAATGCCTAACCTGTCTCCCTATATGAAGAGCTGAGATTAAGAAAAACTGTGCGCTTGTTAGATCATGTAAACATTAGTTGGCTGGTGCCCCCTCTTTAGGAAAAAAAAAGGCAAAATGTTTTGAATAAATTTGTTATAACTGTATTAACTATCTCTTGTCTCCTTTCTCTGGATACTCGAGGTGAACCCACCAATTCTTTTAGTGAATTAGCATCTACATAGATTGGAAATCAAGAATGCACACATTTTAGGTTAAGTCCAATGACTATGCTTCTAAGCTAACCATCTACTGGAGGATGTACTTAGGGAGTGCACTGAAGTTGCTCTGCATTGTTTCAATTAAGTGCTGATCCTTGCCTGTTGGATGTGCTATAGCACAATGACATGAGAGATGTCGTCAAATTTACTAATGCGGATTCTCTTTATGATTATGAATGGCAGGACTATGCAAAAACAGACGGATTGGAGTATATTTGTCCGCATTGCAGCATATCAAATTTTAAAAAGAAGTCTCAGAAAACTGCGAATGGGTACTGACATAGCATCCTGTGTCGCAGTCTCATTGCCGAAGAGTACTCCTAATTAAGCAAATGTAATATGTACCATAATATTGTCATTGTTGTCATCTACAGCTTAACGCGACAGGAAGCTCGCTCCCCAAATCTTTTTCCTCAGTTCACTATGATCTAGAGATTAGGAACTTCAAATGTGAAATGTAGAATGTAAGCCCCATATTCTTGACTGAATTAGATTATTTATGTAGCTTTTCTTCTTCTTTTGTACTTTCTTAAATTGATTATATCTGTCAATGAAGTCTCGGCTCACTACTCCATCTTTTCATAGAATTGCTTAATTCCGACGAACGATGAGAAGTATTGCTATGGTGGACGGAACCGATCAAACCACAGAGAAATCACTGGAAGTCATTGTTCTCTGTGGGACGCAACCGGTCCGTGTATGGCGACCCTTTCATTCTAGTTTCCGAAACGTTGCACGTATGAATCCCGTTCATAGGAAAATACATGTCAGCTAAGTAGCTGTGAATGGTCTGAATCCGAAAGTGCCCAATTACATTGATTGCACTAACAACTAGGTGCCACAAGTACCTAATCTAAAGCATCGCCGGTTTAATAAAGACGTCTGTCCTGCCAGCCGACCTAGCAATAATTAAGTCATAATTCCTCGACTTACGTTCGTGTGTCGCTCTGTTATATCGGAACTGAAAAATACAGAAATTACGATTCCAGGAAAATAAATAAATTGTGAAATTATTGGCGGGTCAGGTACCAACGCCGGTGATGGGTTAAAGCGGACAGGTTTTAGACGGTTCGGATGATTGAGAATTCAATTATATCAACGCGAGGAAATGTCGACGGCAAAAATCCGAGGTAAAAGCAAGGAAAAATTACTTAATCAATTGTAGATGCCTAAAATCCTGCAATGTCAGCGTTAACATCGTTCTACGGAGTCCTCCCATCACGTCCATGACGAGACCATGAGGAGGAAAATTCAAGGTTTGGCAGCACATAAATACTGAAAAATGAGTCTTTGTAATCGGGATTGAATCGTTCTTTATCCGTTCGGTGGATTGAATCCATTCATTACGATTCTTCTAGCCTCCTCCCCAGGTGATTCATTCGCCGCATGTTTTCATGACTGTCTCATACAAAACATAAAATATGGACGAGGCGGTTCTAATTCAGCCAGCCGTCTTGGAAGCATGACAATCTTCCATCTTTTTATACGCCGACTATTGTAATCGATGCACACCAAAATGACAAAACAAATCATACTGGTTTTTTTCTTAAGCCCTACCAGAGAGGGAAATCGACAGAAATTTTGTTGTATTTTACGAAAATGCACCATAAAAGCTTACGTACAACAAACGACCGACTTGTCACTATGCCTATTGTAATCTATCACTCACCTTCCCTGGTCATATTCGAAGCTTCTTGCCGGGTTTTGCTTCATCGTCGTACTGGTCGTAATGCCCACCATCGCCGTTTGACTCGCCCTTCTCCATCTTCTTTCTGGCAAGTATCTTGTTAATCTTGTGCAGCTCGTTCGTGAGCTTCTGGTCCTTATTTTGCTTTCGGGTCTTCCGACCGTCTTGCATCTTGACCCCAAACTGAAATGCGGCCTTGGGCATTGCTTCCTTCTGCTCATTGTATGTTGCCCATTCATCTTCTGTCTCAAAGTCCCAGCGGTGAAGTCGCCCCTTTGCCTGTTTAGAGCAGATCAAAATGATAATCAGTAACTACAAATGCTTCCCACACAGTAACATCATTACTACATTGATTTTAAGGGGATAGGGTAAGAAATGGCTGAATTTGCTATTATTCTGGATAAAACTGAGAAGAATGTCTCAAAATCTTTTTGCCCTTTTGTGAAAGACAATCTTTACAAAGGGAGAGGGTCCAAGAGTTTTCCAATGCAATGAAGTCATTCAATGCTCTAGGCGAAAAAAGAATTAACTTACTCGTCCACCCATATCCATCTTTGACAAATCATCTTCGTCATCACTGTCTACGATCTCCCGGTTGTACTCCTGATATCCAGGATAACATTCAGAATAACTCTCAGAAATGAAGTTCGGATCTTTCTCTCGTGCATCTTTTTCCCTCAATTGTTGAAGCCTCTGATCATCTCGCTTGAAGACAGAACCTAGACCTCTATCCTTCTCCTCTTGTGTCATGAACCGTGGATCTTGAAGTGCATTTAAACCGGCTTGAATATCGAATGGGGGCATGTTGGGCTGGAAGTATTGCTCCTGATAGGCCAATTGCTCAGCGTACTGATAATCTTGCCACTCTCCCTGGTAACCAGCAGCCAATGCTTGTCCTTGCGTAGCATCATAACCGTTCTGAAACCACATGGCCATAGAACACAGAATGATTAACCAGAGGAAAAGTAAACACAAGCAGCTCCCACATAATATTACTCTTCCATGACAGCAGCAAATTTACACTTACAATTTCTTGCCATTCTTGAGGTGGCAATGAAGGTGGGACTGGACCATAAGCAGGCTCACTGAAGTAAGAGACCTTTTCCTTATTCCGAGGAGATTCTTCCATGTCCTCTGAAAGAGGGCTCTGATTTGAGTCCTTACCAGGAACGGCATAATCAACTCCCTCCCCAACAAATATGTCTTCTTCTTCTTCTCTAGCAACTGCTGGTCCTTGTTTCTCCACGGACTCCACGTGAATTTTCCTTGGAGGGGGTGGAGGTGGTGGCAAACTCTCCTTTTCAGTCTGGTTCTTTGATACTCCATTATCTGACCTGGTTTTGTGCTCCTCATTCCCATTACTAAGAGTTGAAATCTTTCCTACTGAACAAAAGAAGCCAAAAGATAAGTACAACAAAATAATCAAATTCATAATGACGGTAGAGCAAATTACAGGATAACATAAGCCTCCCTAATACGTTATCACTACTACAGACAAGGGAAGAAAGGTCCCTAGAGGCGAAATCTCTTCAGTATGAGTGATAGTTTAGCATCCATGTTCCCAGAACTCTTCCGATCATTCTAATTCACCACAGCATGTCTCCTTTTTTTAGTTGATGCCATCATAGATGATTTTCTAAACTGACTAACTTTCAGCATTGAAACATCCTATTTATTTGTTATTGAGAGGAAAAGGAAGAGAAAGAGCACTTGACTCTCTATCCCAGAGATTGAAAACAACAAGATTTCTCAAACTGAAATCATGAACTCAAATAAGCACATATTCGCAAATGGTCAGCAGATTGCTGCACTTAATTCCCCAACTAACCTGTTTCTGAAGCAATAACACTATGTGTACGCATACGCACGGTAGGTACGAAAAGATTAAACGACTCTAATTTTAAAGTGGTCTCACTCACATGACCAAAAAAACTCACATGAACAAAGGGAGAGGGCAAGGTGGATGTGTCTGTAACAGGACAAAGAGCCATTGCATTCACCTCAACAATTTGGTGGTCTATTTATCTATTCCAGATCTCAGAAACCACAATAAACTGACAATTAACATAATTTTTTCTCTGACAGAGGAGAAAATACAGCCTGCCATTATTGAAGAACCATCTATGCCACTTTTGTAACAACAAGCTATTCTAAAGCACAGATTTAATTACCTCTTGCATCTTTTTCCTTCTTTTTCTTCTTAAGAACCTTCCCAGAAGACCCAAGGCGAAGATACGACATAATTTTTGCAATACGATCCAGTACAGAACCATCAACACTGACAGTCACCATTTCCTGACACACATGAAGGTGACAATCAGATGGCTGCACATCAGATAAGTAAAAAATCTAACCAGGGGATTCAAAAGGGGAAGAAAAAACCTCAGGCACTGGACAGTCAGCTTTACTTCTGTGCAAGGTTGTTGGAATATCATTTGAGTATCCACTTTCCTACACAAAAAATTCGACAAAATATGCTCAACAAGATCTTCAGATAATTGGAAGAAAATAAGAGAACATTTCAAAGTCAGCACCTATCCAATTTATGGTTTTCTAAGTCAACCTGTACAGATGTGCAATGCAAAAACTCCTCCCTTTTGTTGCCAACATATCCTAGTATTACCTGCTTCATCCTTGATGTCTATAACTAGTCCAGCTTTCGTATCAATGGACCATGTAAAATGACGTCTTGCATAGGTAATATTTTCCACAATCAGACCATAGTTGACATTTCTCGAGACACCTAAATCTCCCAAATCCCAATCACAAAGGCTTAGCAAGCCCACTATGGAGAGGGCATGGCAACCCAAAGACTAAGAAAAGAACAAGAACATTTGCAGATTAAATAAGCCCAATCATCCTCTGAGACAGAGAGCAGAGACAGTAGATAGTGTTTCATTGTTGTTATACTGGAAATACTCCGCAATATCAACCTTAGTGTCTTATCCAGGTGGCAACTGATACAGCTTCTCTTTAACAAGCCTAGAGTTTCAAAGAATGTTATCTAAAAATGACAACTGACTCGCCCAAATTGTCAAATCGAAGAGGTACAACTTACCATGTTATAAATGAATGCCATTCGACCAGGTAGAAACATCTCATTTGTCTTGATAATGGTTTGAGGCTTCACAATCCATTGATAGATTGACTGAAAAGGCAAAGGCATAGATTCAAATTAAATGACGCAGACCTTAAGTGTGAAGCACATGAAGATGTAGTATTTCAATCTGGCAATAAGTTCCGGTTGACACACAGAAGCTTCAATGAGAATGCACCTTTGCGGTTGCAGTTCGGAACGAGAGTTGCTGGTCTTCTTTAGTTTCTCTGTCATGAAATCAAAAACTTGGGTCAAAAGAAACCATCTGTAAAAAACGAAATGCTGAAACTTGAGCATTAAGCTCGACAGGAAACAGTTCTTCACATTTTTCAATGGCATACACCCAACTAATAAAAACTAATTTTTTTTGGCATTTTCATAGTTAGCCTCACAAACACTGAGCACATTATCGTTCATTTTCAGAAATTCAAGCAGACAAACTTACGGAGTTCCAGATTGTACACAGCAAATCAATACAAAATTACCTAGACTTGGCATCAGCATCATCTCCAGCGTCAGGTTTCTTAACCATCTCACTCCTGACCTTGTTAAGCAAGGCGTAATCCAAACCTTTGACCAAGTGCGTGTGCTCGACATCACCTCCGAGATACTTGCTCTTCTCAATAGAAAGCTTATGCGCATCAGCCGCCCTGAAATTTCCATCATCCTCAGCAATCACCAAATTCGAGACGCGCGGGATTCCGAAGCAACCATCGAATCCGAGACGCAGAAAAAACGAGCTCACCTGAGGTCCACGTTGCCCGGAGGAGCAACGGCGTGGAACGAGCCCAATTCGGTGGGCTCATAATCAGGATTCTGATCCTCCCTCCGCTCCTTCGCGCGGTCCCTGTATTTCGGCAGCTCCGGCTCCTCCGGTTTCTCCTCCCTGCATGTCGCAGACACGATGAGCACCCGTAAATTTCCGTTTCCGAGGTAGTTTTTTCTCCAAGGGAAACCAGAAGGGAAAATCTAGTCAGTGGCGGACGAACGGGTGAGAGGGCGGAGAGCTCGAACTCACTTTCGACGCGCCATCTTCTCCTTGTAGTGCTTCTTCGAGGAAGACATGGCTCCACGACAGTGCACGGAAGATTTCGCAGAGATTTCTGTAACGCTAGGGCAAGGACGCGACGAGGGAGGAAGCAGAGGAAGAAGATGAAGACGATCGCCGGGAGGACGGTGGTGATTTACTGTACTGCCCCCGCGTATTGTTAAACGGGCCGGGCCTAGTGCCACACGGCCTATTTGTTGTATTGGGCCGTACCAGGCCAGCAGTCGGCCCACCCCCACCCTGTGCCGGGCTAGATCCGTGAGCGTGATGGGCCGGGCATGGACTGGTATGACTCGGCTCTATTTTTTAGATTTTCAGCCGCTTTTAGTACCTGATTTTGGTTTGGACTCATGGAAAAGCAGTCTTTGGGCTACTTTTTGGGCCACTGGCGGAGTTGCCATCGGCAACTTTTTTTCAAGAATTAAGTGTCATAAAATGAATGTGTAATTAAGTATTAAAACTTATCATAGAAGTATAATCGGTGAAATGACTTAGTTGGACCAATTTGATAATTTTTAGGATTTAATTATACATATTGAAAGTTGTAAGACTCACGCACCTCCGTCATAACTTTTAGGACTTGATTATACATTTTTTAAAATTTTAGAATTTAATTGCACTTTCATAATGAGTTTTAAAATTTTCAATATACTTATTTCATTTTTCGAAAAGAACAAGTGGGCTCGGGCGTACTGGCCCAATTAGCCAACGCTAGGTCAAAGGGTTCGGGTGGTGGAATGTAGAACGGTTCGGACCAAATTCTCAACTCCTAAAGCCCCACCGGCTTGGAGGAGAAGTCTTGCCACCCGCCCGACAAACACTGCGTCGAATCAAATCTCTAGAGTTCACCTGGTTTCTGGTATCATTAATCCCTAATTTTTTCCAAGTTTTCACGTTCGGTCTAATTATTTAACTTTCGAGCATGGTCGTGGTTCTAGACATATGACCATTTCTAACAAATTATCGGGCTGGACGAGTTCTTTCACCCCCCCCCCCCCTTGGAATTGGTCCGACGTGGAGGAGGACTGACTCGGCCAAATACGAATGAAATCGAAAGGAACAGCCGATGATCGTCGGAGGCAAGAGACACCAAACCGAGGCGGCCGGACGGAGTTCGCTAGACACGCGAATTGTCCCCATCAAGGTTGATCATTTCGAGGAATTCTATGAAAAACCAAACAAACCCACAAAAATAAATATTTAAAAAAAGTAAAAAAAGCATCACAAGGCGTTGAATTCAATACCTGCTCCGAGCTGCCCCGTGCAATAAAAGAACACCAAACTCCCCAGCACCAATTAAAGCTTCTGACTTTTTCGTGCACAATGGCGAGTTCGCATCGATTCGCTCTCCTTCTCTCGCTTTTGGTGCTCGCCGTCTTCGGATCGGAGGCGGCCGAGAGCCCCGCCGGTCGCCAGGCGGAGGCCGCCGCCGCCGCCTTCTTCGTCTTCGGAGACTCCACCGTCGACCCCGGCAACAACAACTACATCAAGACCATCCCGGATAACCGCGCCGACTACGAGCCCTACGGCCAGGCCGGCGTCTTCGGCGGGCCGACCGGCAGGTTCTCCAATGGCCGCGTGATCGTGGACTTCATAGGTAAAACCCCATGTCCGCCGGAGCTTCGTCGTGTTTAAAGCTCGTCCTGTTTTCTTTTCTTCTTTTCCTGAGAAAAACAAAAAACAAAAAACGTCGCTTCGCAGCGGAGTACGCGAATCGGCCGGCCGTTCCTCCGTTCATGCAGCCGTCGGCGGACTACAGCCGCGGCGTCAACTTCGCTTCCGGCGGCGGCGGGGTCCTTCCGGAAACCAACCAAGGACAGGTTAGCCCCCATTTTCTCCGTACGTCATAATTCGAATTGCGAGTTTCGCTGAATAATACAGTTGTGGTTGTTGCTGTACATAATGACGTCATAAAATGCGGTCATACTCGAGTGATGAAACATGTGGGTTGGGGCAACGCGTTGTGGGTCCCAAAAGCCCAATTGAGAAATAGCCAGATGGAATTTAGCGATTGGGCACAGGACACGAGCCACGATGGCTTGAACGTAGTTTCTCCCAATAACGAGGGTATACTAGTCAAGAAAATTTTATCCCTAATTTCGAGACCTATTTCTGTCTTCCTGACCAAGAGAGAATAGCCCTTAGTTTTTTTTTAACGTAGTTCAGGTAAAACCTTTTAGGAATTTATTCAGATCGATAGATTAGTCTTTTCATAATGGCATAAAATTTTCCATGCTCAAATTAATAAAAAAAGATTATGTGCATGATATTGTCCTCGTGGATGGCGAAAAGTATAGAATAATACTACATTTACTAACTCTAATCTATTGAAGGCACGTTATTTTGAAAATAAGAGTTTGATTTGATTTTGAAAATAAGAGTTGGGACTGTAAAGACCAGTGGACAAATGTTAAAATGTTTGGTAGCTATCTTGGAGAACATGTTCGGGACATACTGGCATTTTCAGGGTCTTGTGAAATTTTTTAAGCCAATGCAAGTCCTATCTAACTTTTGATTTCGAGCATTTTCGGGAATGTTACTTTAGGAATTGATGATTTTTTTTCTTTTACTTCCAATTTTTCCTTCATTAAACTTTCGAAATTCCACTCTTTTGTGTGATTATTAGGCGATTGATCTTCCGACACAACTGAAGAATTTTGACAAAGTGAGGGAGAAATTGATCGAGAAATTTGGAGAGGCGAGGGCACAAGAAATTGTGTCGGAAGCGGTTTACTTCATCAGCATCGGAAGCAATGACTACATGGGTGGCTACTTGGGGAGCCCCGCAACGAGGCAGCTTCACCCGCCTGAAGTGTTCGTCGGCCTGGTTGTCGGCAACTTGACAAGCGCGATCCAGGTGAGCTTTCTCGTCGCTCTCTTCGACACCTCAAAGGCTTCGCGACACCGTCCAGATTACCTTGGTCGAACACCTCGATACGATGGACTCGATCGAGCCTATGTAGATGTCGAATGGCTAATTTTGACCCCTTGATTTGGGGTTTGCTACTGACCAGGAGCTGTACCAAAAGGGAGGGAGGAAATTTGGGTTCCTGAGCATGGGTCCACTGGGCTGCTTGCCGGCGCTCCGAGCGGCAAACCCTAACAGCAACGCCGGCGACGGCGGCTGCTTCGAGGACGCTTCGGCTCTCGCTCAAGCACACAACAATGCTCTCAACGGCATCCTCCTGAGCCTCCAGCACATCTTCAGAGGTTTCAAATACACCAACTCCAATTTCTTCGAGTGGCTTGCCGATCGGATGAGCAACCCCTCGAGCTACGGTACATATACATAATAATCTCTGTCCCTATCCTTAAATTACTCGAACCTACCCTATCACTTGGTCCAAATACCCGTCTGTAACATCCGATTCCTTCAGGATTCAAGGATGGCGTGAACGCTTGCTGCGGGTCCGGACCGTACGGCGGTGTCTATACGTGCGGAGGCAAGCAGGGGGCCGAGTACAAGCTGTGCGAGAACCCGGAGGATCACGTGTGGTGGGACTCGTTCCACCCGACTGAGAAGATCCACGAGCAGTTCGCCCAGGCGCTGTGGGATGGGCCGCCGTCGGCCGTGGGGCCTTACACCCTCCGAGACCTCTTCTTCGACAAGGACCAGGTCACCATTGCCGACATCGTCGACGGGACCGTGGAGCAAGACTTCATGTACTGAAAGAGTTTCGGAAATTTTAAGGGTCCTTGAAGCTTGCTAGTTACAATGTGAACAAGAACAAGGTGACTAGGTCAGATACCCTTTTATGGTTTGTCTTTCTTGAAGAATTATATTAGAGAACTCGAAAGTTGTATGCATTTGCAACATGTTATCATGCGCATGTGAGGGAACCTTTATATAGAGGTATATAGAGAACTGATAATCTCATATTTTGATTTATCTTTTCAAAGGATGATTCATCAAAATCATAGATAGATGAGGTAAAAATGTTATTACTAGTTTAATCTAGCAAGGCCGATCCTTGCCTAGGCCAAGGCAGCCTTGTCGAGCATTTCTCAAGTGAAGGCGACTCCCTTTGACAAAGCACAACAGCCCAATCCAAATGGATGGATGACCAGACTTTACCACCAATTAGTAAGTTGACTCTTATTCTTCATTATGAATCATACAAAAACTGAAAATTCTATACAATATTGAAAGTCAAATTTAATATCTTATAGTCAAAATAACAAGAAAATTATTAGATGGTTGCAAAGCGGCTCGTCAATTATTGATGTGATGTCCATTTTTTACTAATTTTCAATAATTGGTCAGCACACGTTAGGTGGGTATAATGGTTAGGTGGCATCATAGATTGACAGTCACACTGGGCTAAACACGCCTCTACGATCCTGTTAAAAGCGGGTCATCCATCCGGGCAGGGGAGATTTATAAAGAAATTGCTTCCCGGGGGGCCTTAAATTAGCAATAACATATGACACCACACATCCAAAAAAGTCATATAAAGTCACGCAGGTCATCCCATGGACAAGTCCTTTTTGCATAAAGTTGGGTCAGTCACTCCCATCTGATCTGCAATTCTAAGACGCTGCTTGCATATTTGCTCGACCTATTCATTGCTTGGAAAGAATGACAAGTGGCAGCATTCGATCTCGACTTTCAGTCGAAGGTGTTAGGCGGATCACCAACCCCCACCAAGCATATGCTGCATTGCATATATTTATCCACCTGCATTAGCAGAACTACGAAGTTTGCTGTCGATTTCACCGCAATTTAGTCGATCACGAGGATCCTACGCAGATATTCAGGAGCTCCTAATGTTGAATTCGCGATTAAATGTGCATTTAGGAGTTCATGGAGTGTGTGGTTGGGAATTTATTGAAGGAGGAATGTCGACTCTCGATGATGTTGAATGCCTTGCAATTTCCACTTTTGGAAGTAAGGGTTTGGTTGGTACTGGGTTCATTTATTCCTGTTGTGCTTCAAGTGGATGGTCCAACCGCATTGTTTCCATGGAGGAGTCAGCCATTAGTAATTTAGTAGCAATAATCTAAAAAATTAGATCATTTGGAACAAAATTCAAATATGCCCATTTATTTTATGAAAAATGAATTTCTTGAAAAACACTTTTATGAGAAGTTCTTTTCCCCAAAAAAAAAAAAATGGTTTTTTTTTTTTTTTTTTTTTTTTTTTGATTGCTCAATGTTTGTTTGTCCTTAACAAAAACCAAAAAACAAAATGGAAATCGTTTTCTGATATCCGTTACCAAAAAACTTTGAAACATGCTTTTAAGAAAACGATTCAGAGGACCAAAGCCGGAGCATTGGGTTCGTGTGTTTTGGCCGCAAGAAATTTGGATTTGGGCATCGTGATCGGGCCATCGTGGCGAAAGTCGAGTTGTATTTTAAAAAAAATGATTTTTGATATTTAAATAAAAAATTATTTTCCTTAATTTTAGGTATATATTTCATTGACTATGAGAAGATTTTCTTTTTCTCAATTTCTTAAGTGATCCAAACTGTGAAAGATTAGAATAATATTTTCTAGTAATTAACTTTATAAGGAAGAAATAGAACAGTTTTTTTTTTGAAGAATAATTGTTAATTTTACATCACGAGATTATAATGTCACCAATTAACTATAAATAAAAAACAGATCATTATCGATTGATATGAGTTAATCTAGATCCATAACTTATCAGTCTTAATGACATACTAATCTGGGGTTGGTCAGGAGCATATCAGCTCTAGAAATTATTAAGTACAAAAATAGAGGATAATATAGATGATTCTACCATTATGATATCCTTGTGAAATTAGAGAAGTTATGGCATGACCTATGGATTATGTGGACCAATATCATCTCTCAATGACACCATCAATCGATGGAGATGAGCTTTAACCTACACAATTCATAAATCATGTAATACGACACGAATGGGTTTTTGTTTAAAACTCCAAGAATCCGAGGTATCTAGTCATGTTGGCACACGGTTTGCTGACACAACTTGATCGGCCCCCTCTCTTTCTTTCCATATTAATTAAATTGATTAAGAAATGGATTATAGAATTATATATGAGCTTCATTTAATTCGAAACCCAGATAAATCCAAGTCGATGTGAAACTCAAACTCTCAAAAAGATTCACTTCATGTTATGTCCTCAGTCGGTTGACGATGGATCATCATATTCTACCAATCTATTCTGCTGGTTCACAAATTCTTTTATTTCTCTCTGGCTTTGGTTCTATTGCAAGATAATACAGATTTTTTTTTTATCATCACATAACGTGAAAGCTCACATTCGATCTTACCAATTGATTAATTTATCCGATAAATGGAGATACTCTACTTTTCCTACTATTAGATTATGCTAAATGGAAGGTTATCTCTTTTCTTATCTTTCCTTTGTTTCAAAAAGTCATCCAAATCTTTCCTTAATTTTCAAAATTCGACATTATTGTTTCCGTTTTGGTGGGTAAGTCAAATTAGGGAAACGCACATTGAGGGGGGATTCTAAAGTGGCGATTATAGAAATTTTCCAAGTCGGATTGAACAAGACCTTCCTAAATGAGAGAGGTTTGAGACTAGCGAATTCTCTGCATGCATATGTGAACGGAACTCAAAAGGGATGGGGACTATTTTTGCGCTCTAATTATCTTTTTTTCGTCCGACTGTTTTAAGTAATCTAACCGAGATAATATGTAATAAACATATATATACACAGACATCTAGCAAAAAATTAGTTTTTTTTTCTAGGTATGATTCTCTCGTGGCGAAATGGTAATTCTTTTTATACGTGGTGTCTTCTATTGTTTATTTAGGCCAATAGCCATTTATTGTGTGTTCAGTTAAAGGCGGTTTCCTTTTATGCTTCAGTGTACACCTTATGTGGTGAGGACACGTTTAAGTTAACATAAAAAGATGTGGCTAATGTGCAAAAGACATGGAATTTCAGAGAATTAGAACTTGGTCAGCAAGGTGGTCTTTTTGGACACCATATTGCCCAAATGTGCAAATTCGCTGGCAATTTTTTTTTTTTTAAAAACTTCCAAATAAGGGCTTGAAGTGCCTTTATTTTCTTAAATAAGGATTTGAATTGAAATTTGTTTCAAATAAAAACCTTAAATGTCCTTAATTTTTCAAATAAAGATGTGAAATGGTTATGATTGTTTTAAATAAGGACCTAACCTTGCTTGTTGGCAAAATATTCTAACTAATTACGGGTATTTTTGTTTAAACAAAATTTTAATTTACATATAATTGAATCACATTAAAAATAAAATAAAAAGATAAAAGTTTTTTTTTTTAAGAAAGCAAAAGTACAGGTGGGAGGGAGAATATTTTCTTGAAGTAGATACAAAAAATAAAAAGAAGATAGCATTTTTTCACCATGTGAGGTTAGAGGAGAAGAAAACCAAAGCGGCGAATTTAGGATGGTGACTTTGAGTTGAACGCTTTATCTTAAGCTCATAATTTAATTTTGGCTGAGAGGCTTTCCAGAGAGTTTCTTACAAAAGTCGATTTTTTCCCATAATCACTATTAATTTTGAAGTTAATTAGCTGTGGTGGACTTACCATGCATTACATAATTGAATTGAAAGGGGGTTTGTCCCCGTATTTACTATTTAGTTGCAGTTTGCACACGAATACGTGCCTTACAAGGTTTGATTTATGTTACCAATGGTAGCAAGTTAATGCAGAGGACATTGACGGTTCATATATGGAAGGATACAGATAATACCATAAATGAAAGGGGCATAATTTTCTTGAAAAAAACACCTGGAAATTGACCAACATTTTCTTAAGGAGAAATTCGAGAGTGGTTTAATTTGTATGCCCTTCGTTTGGTCCGGTGATCAACTTGCTGATGGGTATGGGGAGCTGATGGAGAATGTTGAGAATATTTGTCTATTTCATCATCATCATCATTTTATATATATATATCGCGGCAATATTATAAGTAGATAGCTGGTGTCACATTGATCTTGACCAAGCATTTAGTTTGGTTTCTGATGGAGCTAGGCGACATTAGGAATTATTCAAATGCACGTAGCATTCATGGTAGTAGTAGGAATCGAGAACATGGTGAAGAAGCTATCAAATGGGCTGCTCTCAATCGCCTGCCGACGTATCAGAGGGTGCAGATAGCGTTTCTGCATGGAGTTACAGGAGATTTTAAAGAGACAGACGTCGCGAAACTCAGGGTTGAAGAGAGGCAAGGTTTACTGGATAGGTGTCTGAAGAATGCTGATAGCAACGAAGAGTACCTGCAGAAGGTCAAGAACAGGATAGACAGGTTAGTTGTACTAGTATTAGAAAAAAATGAGAGTTCAAGATTGTTCTTTTGTGACGAGTTTATACAGATGATATTGACAAGTTTATGTTTAATACATATTTTTTGAAACAGGGTTGATCTCAAATTACCGACAATCGAGGTTCGATTCCAGGATCTCAATGTCGAGGCAGAAGCTCACGTGGGCGATAGAGCTATATCAACAGTACTCAATTCCTTTATCAACAGGCTAGAGGTACGCGTACTCCTTTGGAAACCAGAACGTAAATTCAATTTCAAGTCCTTTTTCTCTCTTCTTCCTATCAGCATTGCCGTTCTTGAGGCTTTCATAGTGATCTGTCTTTTCTGTCGTGAAGGATTTCGGAAATTATCTTCGTCTCCTTCCAAGCCATAAGAGAAGGTTTTCTGTTCTTCATAATGTTAGCGGCATAATAAGACCTGGAAGGTACCTGATTTCGATTGATCACTTAGCCAACTTTCTTCAGTTTTTTGGTAACCCTTTCGGGTCCATATCGCAATGTCATTGCGTACTTATAGATTGTGCTTTTGCAGAATGACCTTGCTGCTGGGACCTCCTGGCTCAGGCAAAACTACCTTGCTCAAAGCTTTGACAGGAAAGCTAGATCCGGAACTGAACGTATGACGACCTTCTTCTAGAATTTATATTCCAGAACAGTGTTGTTCCTATGGCATACAGGATTTACGTATTATGAGTTGCAGTTTTCAGGAGAAGTTAAATACAATGGACACAAAATGCACGAGTTTGTGCCGGAAAGGACTGCCGCTTACATTAGCCAGTACGACATCCTCATTCCCCAGATGACAGTTAGAGAAACATTGGCCTTCTCTGCAAAATGTCAGGGAGTTGGTTCTAGCTACGGTAAGTTAAAATTTGCAGATGGCCAAGCCGTTAAAAGATGTGGAGAATTGGCCACTTCTTGACTTCTACCGAATCCATGATGTGCAGACATGCTTACAGAACTTCTAAGAAGGGAGAAGTTATTGAAAATTAAGCCAAATCCTTATATCGACGCTCTGATGAAGGTAGACATATCTTGCTTTACTTGGAGACATTCTCCTTCAGTATTTCCTTGTATTCTTGCGAAAAGGTTCTTATGCTGAGAATTTACTGTGGTACAGGCATCGGTTTTGAAGGAACACAAGGAAGACGCAATTACTGATTATGTTCTCAGGGTAAAACAAACCAATTTTAGAACTATATAGATCGTAGATTTCACACCTTGCACTGATCAAAGCACTGATTTCTCCCAGATTTTAGGACTTGAAGCTTGCGCCAATACCATGATAGGAAATGCAATGACGAGGGGCATTTCTGGAGGACAAAGGAGACGTGTTACTACTGGTAAAGAACCGCATGGTGGTAATTTCACTTATGAGATGGCTATGTTCGATGCGCATCCTAATTACACTTTTTTCTTTCGTATTTAATTGGTCAGGGGAAATGTTGGTTGGTCCTGTGAATGCGCTTTTCATGGACAATATATCAACTGGTCTTGACAGTTCGACCACCTTTCAGATAGTAAATTGTATCAAGCAATCGATCCACATATTTAACAAGACTGCTCTTGTCTCGCTTCTCCAGCCACCTCCGGAAACTTATGAGCTCTTTGATGACGTTATACTCCTCTCAGAAGGACAGATCGTGTACCAAGGCCCACGTGAATGCGTTCTCGATTTTTTGAATCTATGGGCTTCAGATGTCCTGACAGAAAAGGCGTTGCTGACTATCTACAGGAAGTAGGTTTCACGTAATCGCATGAGTGTCATTTATGTAGCATTGCTAGCTTACTTCTTAATAAGGTGATTGTCTGGCAAATTTTTCCAACTGTCAACCGCGCGCACTTCATTTTTGAAAACAACATTTCTAGGAGGAATAGTGCTGAACTAATGCAAATTTCATTGTGGAACGTCGGGTATTCTATTATCCAAGTAATTCGTGATTTTAATTTGCATGATCTGCCTTCTATCGGTTCTCTAGTATTCTATCTCCGAACTGACATCCTGCTCCCGGACAAACAAATTTGGCATGCCTAACTTTGCTTTTGACTGTGATTAAAAAGGTGACTTCAAGAAAGGATCAGAGGCAGTACTGGGTCCATGAAGAATCGGTATATCGTTATATTCCAGTTGCTGAGTTTGTTGAGGCCTTCAAGTCGTTTCATGTAGGAAGAGCTAATGAAGAGGAGCTGAGGACCCCATTTGATAGGTCAAATAATCATGCTGCAGCATTGACGAAATCTAAGTACGGTGCTAGCAAGAGGGAACTATTGAAAGCCTGCCTGTCAAGGGAAGCAACTCTAATGAAGAGGAATGCCTATATGCACATATTGAAGATACTTCAGGTGAGGGGAGTTTCTTCTTCTAGGCTACATTAGAGGCTCCGGAATCTTTGACCTCATCTAACTGGCGTGTCAGGTATGGATCACTTCAATCATTATGGCAATGGTATTCGGACAAGCCAGAAAGCTGCATAATTTAGTGGAAGATGGAGCAGTGCATCTTGGCGCGCTCTATTTCTTGATCTACATGATATTTTTGCTGGATCTTTCGAGCTTTCGACAATGATTGACAGGCTTCCTGTGTTCTACAAGCAAAGGGATCTCCATTTTTATCCTTCATGGGCATTCTCATTGCCACCATCAATCCTCCGTTTCCCTTTATCCATCATAGAAGTCGGCCTTGTGGTTGCCACAACTTATTTTATAATAGGATTTGATCCTAGTGTCATGAGGCGAGTTTCATCACCCGATTTGTGCATAAACATTTCTCAGTCGTGCAATCTCTAGTATTGGTGGATTGCTTCCATTGACTCGTTGATTTATCGTTCAGGTTACTGAAGCAATATGTGGCAATCGTGTTAAGCGGACAAATGTCATATGCATTTTTCCGTTGCACAGGCACGCTGAGCCGGGACCATGTCATCGCAAACACTGCAGGAAGCTTTGCGATTGTTGGGGTTCTGACCTTTGGCGGGTTTATCTACTCACGAGGTATGGCCTTTATCATTAAAAGATAGAATGCTGGTTTTATTTGCTTCGGAAGTCCCATGAACTCTCGTCTTCCTTTCAGCAAGAGTGAAGAAGTGGCAGACATGGGGCTTCTGGGCATCTCCGCTAATGTACGCGCAAACTGCTATCTCAGTAAATGAGTTTCTTGGTGAATCCTGGAGTCATGTACGCCATCAATTGTCATTATTGTAATGACATGCAGTTTCTACTGAAAATTTTCTAGAAAGTGCATGACTGATCCACGAAATCCATACAGGTCCTCGAAGGAACACAAGAGACTGTGGGAATAGCTCTACTGAGATCCCACGGCTTGTTCACGGATCCAAGTTGGTATTGGATCAGCCTCGGTGCATTGATCGGCTTCATTGTTCTGTTAAATTTTGTCAGCACCCTGGCACTTTCTTATCTCAATCGTAAGCTAAAATCATTAGGAGCTGAGCTGCTGATTTCGTTGAAGTTTTCACAATTTGACGATTCTAAGCACATTGAACTTTTCCTCGCAGAGTCTGGGAAATTGCAAGCTGTTATTATGACAGAACAAGGGTTGAACGAAGAACACAATACTAAAGAAGATGGAGCCGGCAGAAAAAGAACGCTTATCCCGTTTACTCCATTGTCCATCACCTTTGAGAATGTCACATATTCAGTCGATATACCAGAGGTACTCATGCTTTTATCTGGGACTCAGTGACTTAAGAACAAGAATTGTTGGTCATGAATTCAACAGTTATCCGTATAATTTGAACTTGCATGGATTCCAAAATTCTTGGCAGAATCGGTTGACGCTTCTGAATGGTGTTAGCGGAGCTTTCAGACCAGGAGTTCTGACGGCACTCATGGGAGTTAGTGGTGCTGGAAAGACTACCTTACTCGATGTATTGGCTGGAAGGAAGAACAGCGGATACATAGAAGGAAACATCACCATATCGGGTCACCGAAAGGAGCAGGAAAATTTTGCTCGGATCTCCGGGTACTGCGAACAGGAAGACATACATTCTTCTTTTGTTACTGTGTACGAGTCCCTTCTCTATTCAGCATGGCTCCGATTGCCTCCAGAGACTGACTCGAAGACACAAGAGGTGCGTCTAATTCCACGCGTTAAACTGCGTGATCTCGCATGAGCTTTTGCCTGATGGTAATAGCATCTGTATATGTGGGAACGATGCAGCTTTTCATAGAGGAGGTGATGGACTTAATTGAGCTGACCCCTCTAAGAAATGCTCTTATTGGAGTTTCAAATCTTAATGGACTGTCAGTGGAGCAACGGAAAAGGTTAACCATTGCGGTTGAGCTTGTCGCCAATCCGTCAATAATTTTCATGGACGAGCCAACTTCAGGCCTTGATGCCCGAGCGGCTGCCATTGTGATGAGAACCATAAGAAGTACCGTTGATACGGGAAGGACAGTAGTGTGCGCGATTCATCAACCAAGTCTAGACATATTTGAATCCTTCGACGAGGTAACATAACGCTAAACATGCTTTCTGTCAATACGTCTTTCAGCAAAGAGCATAACTTTGGTTTTGTGAACTAATCACAGTTGATCCTATTGACCCGGGCGGAAGAGAAATATACGCAGGTCCTTTAGGACCGCAATGTCGTACAATGATAACCTATTTCGAGGTGGGCATTTGCATTAAATAGAGCCTGATCCACCCACATATGCAGTTAACTCCATTTTCAGATACCTCATAAACACATCGGTCAACTCATTTTTTGTATAAATTTGTGGTTTTTGAAGAGCATACCTGGAGTGGGAAGAATAAGAGACAAGACTAATCCTGCAAACTGGGTGTTGGAAGTCACTGCAAGTGCACAAGAAGAGATCTTGGGTGTAAAGTTTGCAGATGAGTACAAGAGATCAGAACTTTATAGGTATCAGTAAGAAAAATTCTCTTGTTTCTTCAAAAGGAAAAGAACAGTTGACGGTTTTTTTTTTTTAGTTAATATATCTCACGTCAAGGACCGCATGGTGCAGGAGAAATGAAGCTTTAATAAGGGAATTGAGCGTGCCTTCTCTCGAATCACATCCCCTTAGTTTTCCCACGAAGTACTCGCAGTCCTTCCTGTCTCAGTTCAGAGCTTGCTTATGGAAACAGCACAAATCCTTCTGGAGGAATGTGTCGTATACAGCAGCAAGGTTTCTTTTCACCGTGTTGGCAGCAGTGGTATTTGGCATCTTGTTCTGGGATCTCGGTTCCAAAAGGTATGATACATAAAAGAACTTAAACAGTAATCTCGCATCATGTCATCGTTTATCGAGCAACCATAAATGAAATTCATTGTGCAGGAGGTCGAGACAGGATATAGTGAATGGAGTGGCCCCTTTGTTCATGACAATCACATTTATGGGAATACAAAGTGTTTCCCTGGCATGTCCGGCAATAGTGACCGAAAGAATCGTGTATTATAGAGAGCGTGCAGCTGGAATGTACTCTGCTTTTCCTTATGCGATGGCTCAGGTGATTGAGCAGATTTTCATGTTTAGCGAATACTAAGTCTTGAAGCCGAGTGGCTCCAATTCATGAGACTTGTACAATGAGCTTTAGGCATGAGATCTGAATGCAATACTCACTTTACAATGTTTGAATTATCCTTGTTGTTTTACAGGTTGCAATTGAGATTCCATACACATTACTTCAGGCCGTTATTTACTGGACCATAAAGTTCGCGATGATGGGATATGAATGGACAGCTTCGAGGTTCCTCTTGAACCTGTTCTTCCTGTTCATCTCGATCTTATACTTTCTGTACCTTGGGATGATGATCATAGCAGTTAGTCCTAACCAAGTGGTTGCCGCCACATCCACTAGCATGTTGTACGCTATATGGACTCTCTTCTCGGGCCTCATGATTCCCAGGATGGTAAAGTTTTGCCCCATTCGCCTTCACACCCTGCTTTGCAGATCTGATTTCAACGAGCATCGTGCCGGTTAATTTCATCTCAATGCTCTTTCTCCCCATTGCAGAGAATTGCTGTGTGGTGGAGGTGGTATGCATGGATGTGCCCAGTCGCCTGGAGTTTGTATGGCATGGTCACTGCGCTATATGGCGATGTGCATAGTAAGTTCGACTCAGGGGAGGTGGTTGCGGAGTATCTGAGGGACTATTTCGGCTTCAGATACGACTTCTTGTGGGCGGTGTCGGTCATATTGATCGGATTTGCTCTGCTTTTTGTTAGTGTATACGCCTACGCTATGAAGGCTCTGAACTTTCAGAAGAGATAGGCAAAGTCAAAAGTCTAATGAAGCTCTATAGAAGCGCATTTGTAAGGTTTATTCAGCTGGTTGTTATGGTAATCTAATCAACTGATCTATGTATTAGCTTTGAGTTCTTGAGCACATATAAGCAGGAAACTGCCGGCACTGATTTTGTTCCAATTTCTGACTACTGTTCAGACAAAAAATTTTATAACCAGCGCAAAATGAACTAGTTTTCCAGAAAGATGACCAATTTAAGGATTCAGCAACGTGACATGATAATGTCCAAATCTGACGCTTCCAATGTATTGAATCATCCATGATTCAATGCATCACAAATTGGCCGACCTTATGCAGGTCCGTGGGGAAAATGAGATGAATCCAGGACAAGCATTGTGCATCAAGATGCATTAATAAACATTGTAAAGAAAATGGATTAAAATTTTAAATCAAGTCTAACGATGCTCTTTCGAGAAAACCCATTTAACTATGTAAATTTCAAACTTGTTTTATTTCATCGATACCATAAATCCAAGGAAGACGCGAGATAACATCAGATCACACACGGTCCAAGAAACGGAAATTATTTGCTCCTGATGGCACGAGGCATCGGTCACGGGCATTGCATCTGCACGACTTCAAATTTTTGGGTTGCATAACATGAAAGGCATACAGAAACATAGCACCCTGTTTCGGTCAGAAAAGACGGGAAACGCTTCAGGTACACAGGACTTAATTAGAATGCCACATTGTCGTTGATGGGGAAAGAAATGGGTGTTGTTGAAGGATCATCGTGCAAGTTCAATTACTGAAACAGAGGCACCCCCTCC
The DNA here is from genome assembly GCA_014182845.1 of Corymbia calophylla. NCBI lineage: Eukaryota > Viridiplantae > Streptophyta > Magnoliopsida > Myrtales > Myrtaceae > Corymbia > Corymbia calophylla. The sequence continues at coordinate 5,212,561 of CM024695.1, forward strand.
TCTACTGGTCTTTCTTTTAAAATTCTCGGCTTTTTTCTTTTTCAAAATCTAGGCACCGTTACGTACGAGGAAGGAGGGGGTGGCGAAGAGGATGAGCGATTGAGCAGGAGCGGAGCAACCCCAGAATCTGTGTATCAAAGGGGCCTTTGCTATGCTCTCTCGCCATCCCCCTTTCGATTTCTCTCCTTCCCTTCGTTACTCTGTTTTTCTTTTTTTCGCGTTTATTTTGCTGCTCAAGATCTGCTCTCTGACGAGTCACATTTTGCTTTCTTCTCTTCTGCTTTCTAAGGTAAAGATTCTGTACACCTTTGAGCTTGTCGTGCATTGCAGTTTCCAGCTTTGTACTGCGGTTTGCCTTGTTAAGCTCGGTTTGAGTCAAACAAGAAAAAGGGTGGAGAGAGAGAGACTGGGAAAAAATGCGCGTGCCAGCTCTGAGATCATTTTTGCATGGACAGATAGACATCTGCATTGTTTGATCGGTGAAGAAAAGTTCAGGTCTTGATGCACTAAAGCTCGAGAATGCAGGGCTCGAGAATGCAGGGCAGGAAGCTGAAAGTTTTGCTGACGAGTTGCAATCAATGTTGGAAATTTCCTATAATATGGATTTACATTAATTAATTAATTTTAATGGATATTTTAATATATATTAAATTCTTAAGTGATCTTATTAAATTGAGTTTTGGCATCTATTAATAACGGGCTTAGTTGAGAGCAAAGTGTAGATAATTATGTTTAATTGAAGCCCGTAATGAAAGAGGCCCAGTTAACACATTGTTGATTAGGATTTGATTTTTTCAATCGAGACAAACAAAATCCAGAAAGGAAAATGCGTGACAACAGTCAAAGAAAGTAAAAAATATTTTGGTGAATTAAATTGAAATACTTATGAAATAGGTAAAAATAATGCATTAGAATAGAAGAGATAAGCTATGATGATGACGATGATATGTTTGATTTCTTGGATGATCATTGTTCTACAATTTCGGATCTATGATGGATCTCTTTGTGCAAATGTTGGAAACGAGCTTTTTAGTGTCTGACATCTTCACGACATTCGAAGTCAACTTGAAGGGCTTTCCAACAAGCCATAGAACGCCCCGATCCGGTGTCAATTGCTATCCGAAATCACCCTCCAAAGTCAGTTTAGTAATCTGTAATAATGTTCTGTTCAGTTTTGATATGCATGTTGTCCGCCTATTGCTTTTGTCGATTTTTTGCCAATTTTCGTGTTGAGATCTAGAGGTTGACTCCTTCATGAAAAATGTTCATATAGGTCTTAACTTTGACATATATATTTTTTTGGATTTTTTGGAACATGATTAGTGGATGAAAACCTTTTGCATAGATCAATCAATTTTGAAAATTTAGAACATTTGTTTTATATGTTCTCATCATATATAATTTGTATAATTTTATTGAATATTGAGTGAGAATTTCAAATTTGAAATTCTAGGGGTTCATAATTTTGAAAGGATTCTTAAAATTTTGAATTTTTTTCTTCGATTGAATGATATATGTTAGAAATTGTTAAATGGGTATCGTTATATACATGTTTTAGAACATCTTGGTTGTATTAAGCTGAGTTTTTTGGCTCAAAATTGAAAAATCAAATTTTGGGCCATGAATGTTAGATACGAAACTTTGAAGCTTGAATATGGATGATTTAGTTCGGTTTTTTCTTCAATTAATTTGTCTTGGATTTTGATTGAGTGCAAAATTGTCTTAAATACACGCGAATTCACTTTCTTGATTTTGTTGAACTCACGGTCAAGAAAAAGGGAAGTCCAAGTTGGACTTGTTGACCAAATTATATGGTTTCTTACTCCAAGCTATAGTCATTCTCTACAAGTATTATTTTTGGCAACATCTATATTATGCGGGTTAGAGGATATTTTTCCTATATTCATTGAAGCATTGTGGAGATTGAAGAGATCTCCAATCGAGCCGCTAGCCCCACGCGCACGGAATAGCTCATGGAGGGTGTGTTTATGGTCCTTTGGGGCTCATTTTGTTCCAAAATTTTTTTAATATGCATAATTTTTAATTTCTGATTTTTTGGTTGGTTAATTTTATTTTTTGGCATATTTAAATATTTATTTGGTATTATTTATTGTTATCCATATTTAATTCCATAAAAAAATAATTTTGTGCCTATTTTTCCAATTTTTAGCTTATGTAAATTTATTATAGTATATGAGGGATGTGATGACAATATTCACTTTCCCTAGATTACCTATACTCTCTCGCTTTAGTTTAACTAGGTAATCTTAGGTGCTTAATTATGGAAATAGGCACATAAAATTATGGCAAAAATTATTATTTGATAAATGCAATATGATCTTGGGAAGCACATGTCGTGAAATGTGTCATATTATTTGATGAATTTTGGGCATTAATTAAATGGAACATTATTTATAAAATTTTGAAGTTCTCTATTAATAAAAATTAGTATATATAATTACCTGTCCAAATGGGATGAATCATTGACAATTATATGTTATTCTCCTTGTTGTCACTTTATAAACTTCATACTGTATAAAATAATGGTGCATTGTACACCTGCTCAAAGGAGAGTTTATAATGTGCTAATAATTTTGTTGAATTGCTCATTGCCCATGATTGATCTTATTGCATTATATGTGACAATACTACAGCTATGTTTTATTCTAAGAACTATATACTTGGCATCAAATATTATATTGTTAAGAACTTAGTCAAAAATGAAGATATTATGATTGAAAATATTAGAATAAGTCCATATTAATTGATCTTTTAACAAAAGATTTACGACCCATTTTGTTTAAAGACTATATATAAGAATATGGGTATTTTAGACTTTTTTAATCTCTTTTGTTAATGGGGCTATGTATGGTTTGTCTTTTTTGATATTGTAGTTATATGCAAACTAATAATGCTTTTACAATCTTTATTAAAGCATTTATTTTTTTATGATCATCATTGTTGATTATATTGTTATCACTTTCTTCTGTCGATTGAGAAATGGAAGTATAAACCATTATCTTTAAACAAATAGTTTGAAGACGATTAGATGCCACTAATTATAAGATCTCATGTTGGATTATGATATAATTGTGCAATTTCATATTGTTTAGAAATCGCACCAAGGCAATTTCATGTTGTTTAGAAATTGTGTTGATGCAATTTCATATCGTTGATAAATTGCATCAAGGATCGATAAGAAATAGTATATATTTTTTATCACATGTTGACACTATTTCATATTACACTACTAGGCTCATGATTCATGAAAATATAATGCTTATTATATGTGATTATGAAAGGTCATGTGTTGCAAGATTTTCTTAACACATTGATCGATAGGTCCTATAGTAAGGTTATATAAGATTGAATTGGTTTTAAGATGCCGTTATTGGAATATTTTTTTTTTTTTAAATTGTGACCATATAAAACAAATTTGTAGTTATTAACTCGAGAGTGTCGTTTTCAAAATAAAATTATTTTCAAAAATAAAAATAAGTTAATTAATGTAGCCCAAGTGAGAGAATGTTGGAAATTTCATATAATATGGACTTACATTAATTAATTGGGTTAATAAATATTACAATATATGTTAAACCCTTAAGTGATCTTATTAAATTGAGTTTTGACATCTATTAATAACAAACCTAGTTTAACAGCAAAGTGTATGCAGCTGTGTTTAATTGAAACCCGTAATGGAAGGGACCTAGTTAACACACTATTGATTAAAGTTTGCTAGGTTCCTTCTCTAGCTTATAAAATGGTAAATTATACATATCAATCATTAAATCTCATAAAACGTTGTTATACTGAAATAGGTTATAGAAAGGGAGATATGACATTCCAATAGATCGCTGATTACCATCAGTTTGATCTATTTTTCTTCGAGTGAAGCTATGACTCAAACAGATACGTTTTTAATTCCCATGTATGTACATGTTTTAGTATTTTATAGTCATATATGAATCTAATTGGTCTTGATTAATTAGTTGTTTATCTAAAAAATTTCTACATGGTAATCAACGATCTATTAGAATATCAGATATTTATCTTTATGGCATATTTCAGTATAGTAGTTTTTTATGGGATTTAGTTACTAATATGTATAACCTACCCTTTTATACGCTAGAGTGGGGACTTAGAAACCCTAATCAATAGTGTGTTAACTGAGCCCCTCCCATTGCTGGCTTTAATTAAACACAATTGCTTACATTTTGCTGCTCAACTAGGCCGGTTATTAATAGATGTTAAAACTCAATTCAATAAAATCACTTAAAGGGTTTAACATATATTTGAATATTTATTAACTTCGATTATTTAAAATATAAAATTAATTAATTAATGTAAGCTCATATTATAGGAAATTTCCAACATTCTCTCACTTGGGCTACATTAATTAACTTATTTTTATTTTTGAAAACGATTTTATTTTGAAAACGACACTCTCGGGTTAATAATTGAAATTTTGTTTTATGTTGCCACAATTTATATAAAAAAAAAATCTAATAACGACATCTCAAAACCAATACAATCCTATATAACCTCAGTATAGGATTATGGTGATCAACGTGTTAAGAAAATACCGCAACACATGATCTTCTATAATCACATATAATAAGCATTATATTTTCATGGATCATGTGCCTAATAGTATAATAAGAAATAGTGTAAAGATGTGATAAAAAAATATACAATATTTCTTATTAGTCTTCAATGCAATTTCTAAACAACATGAAATTGCTTCAATGCGATTTCTAAACAACATGAAATTTTACAATCTAATATGAGATCTCATAATTAGTGACATCAAGTCGTTTTTAAACTAAAATTTGTTTAAAATAATGTTTTATACTTCCATTTCTCAGTCGACGAGAAAAAAGATAATAATAGAATCAACAATAATGATCATAAAAAATAAATGCTTTAATAGACATTATAAAAACATTATCAATTTGCATATAACTATAATATCCAGAAATACAAATTATATAACTCTCACTGACAAAAAAGATCAAAAAGTCTAAAACACCAATATTCTTATACATGGTCTTTAAAACAAAATGGATTGTAAATCTTTTGTTAGATGATCAGCTAACATGGACTTAGTTTTAATATTTTCAATCATAATATCTTCATTTTTAACCAAGTCCTTAACAATATAATATTTGATGCCAAGTGTATAAATGCATTGCTGATTTTGTCATTCTTAGAATAAAACATAGCTGTAGTGTTGTCACATATAATGCAATAAAATCAATCATGGGCAATAAATAATTAAACAAAAATAATTAGCACATTATAAACTCTCATTTGAGTAGAGTGTACAATGCACTATTATTTTCCACGGCATGAAGTTTATAAAAGCGACAACAAGAAAGCAGAAGAGCCATTTTCAAGTAGTCTTCGATCAATTACGTATTAATCAATATTCGATTGATTGGTCTAAGGTTATCGACAAAAAAGATTTGTCTAAGTCACTTCGTTTCGTTTTGTCCAAGTTACTTCTCTTTTTGTCCAAGTTTCTTCTTTTTTTGTCTAACTCACTTCCTTTTTTCTTTGTGAGTTTCGAGAATACCCCCATTCATAGGTCTGAGATCCATGTCTATGAATTGAAAGGTCCGAATGATCAACTTTGCAATCAGTTGTTAGAATCAATAGGTCTTCAAATCGTTCATTTGAAAAAATGGAAACCATTATTATTGGATGATCATGATCCTTCCCAAAAATCGAAATTATTGATCAATGGAGGAACAATATCACCATTTTTGTTCAATAAGATACCAAAGTGGAATTACATATAATTGTCAAAGATCCATCCCCTTTGGACAGACAAACCATTTATATTATAAATTCCATGTTATCAGTATATAAAGATGATAATGAGAACTATTATAATCTTCAAAGATTCATTCATTTTGGGCAGACAAATCATTTAAATTATACATCTCAATTATCTTAACATAAAGGGAAATCACATATAACTCTCAACATTTATCTCCTTTGAGTCACACATCTCCATCAATCATCTCTAATATATCAATATAGATGGGAATTATATATAACTTTCAAAAATTTATTCCTTTTGGCTAGATAAATCGTTTGAGTCATACATCCCTATATTTTTAATTTGGAATTTATCTTCATTCAATTTTCAAATTAATACACACAATAATCCCATTTGGGCAAGTGATTATATATACTAATTTTTATCAATAAGGAAGTTCAACAATTTACAAACTTTGACAATTTGTAAATAATGTTCCATTTAATTATGTCCAAAATTCATCAAATAATATGAATTACTTTACAACATATGCTTCCCAGATCATATTACATTTATCAAATAACAATTTTTACCACAATTTTATGTGTTTATTTTTTACAAATAAGCACATAAAATTATCTAGTTAAACTAAAGCGAGATAATATAGATAATCTATGCTAAATTAGATAAAGTGGATATTGCCATCCTATCTCTTATATGCTATAATAAATTTTCATAAATTAAAAATTAGAAGAATAGGCACAAAATTATTTTTTATGGAATTAAATATGGATAACAATAAATAAGTTCAAATAAATATTTAAATATACCAAAATTAAAACCATAACAAATATTCATTAAATAAAAAATTAGACATTTAAAAAAATTTGGAACAAGACGGGCCATGGAGGACCCTGCACTTCCCTCATGAGCCATGATGTGCACGTGGGGCTAGCGGCTCGATTAGAGGTCTTCTTCAATCTCCACGGTGCTTCAATGATTAAGAAAAATTTCCCCTAACCCGCATAATATATATGTTGCCAAAAATAATACTTGTAAAGAATTACTACAACTTGGAGTAGGAAACCATATAATTTGGTCAACAAGTCCGACTTAGACTTTCCTTTTTCTTGACCGTGAGTTCAACAAAATCAAGAAAGTGAATTCACGTGTATTTAAGACAATTTTGCACCCAATTAAAATCCAAGACGAATTAATTGAAGAAAAACCGAACTAAATCATCCATATTCAAGTTTCAAAGTTTCGTATCTAACATCCATGGCCCAAAATTTGATTTGCTCAATTTTGAACCAAAAAACTCAGCTTAATACAATCAAGATGTTCTAAAACATATATATAACGATACCCATATAACAATTTTTAACATATATCATTCAATCGAAAAAAAATTCGAAATTTTTAGAACTCTTTCAAAATTATGAACCCCTAGAATTTCAAATTTGAAATTCTCACTCAATACTCAATAAGACTATACAAATTATATATGGTGGGTTTATGTAGAACAAAAGCTCTAAAGTTTCAAAATTGATTGATCTATACAAAAGGTTTTCATCTACTAATCATGCTCCAAAAAATTCAAAAAAATTATATGTCAAAGTTAAGACCTATAAGAACATTTTTCATGAGGAGTCGAACTCTAGATCTCAACATAGAAATTGGCAAAAAATCAACAAAAGCAATACGCGGGCAATGTGCATATCAGAACTGAATAGAACATTATTACAAATTACTAAACTAACTTTGGATGATGATTTTGGATAGCAACTGACACTGGATCAAGGCGTTCTATGGCTCGTTGGAAAGCTCTTCAAGTTGACTTCGAATGTCATGAAAACGTCAGACACTAAAAAGCTTGTTTACTAGCTCGTTTTCAAACATATGCACAAAGAGGTCCATCACAAATCCAAAATTGCAGAACAATGATCATCCAAGAAATCAAACATATCATCATTATCATAACTTATCTCTTCCATTCTAATGCATTATTTTTACTTATTTCATAACTACTTTGATTTAATTCACACAAAAAAAATTCTTACTAATGCCAAAGCACCTCTTTACTTTCTTTGACTGTTGTCACGATTTTTCCTTTGTAAGTGCATGGTCTATGAGACCTTGAATTGTGTACATAGTGAGAAATTTTGAAAAAGTACTTTGATTGACCAAAGTCACATAAGAACTTATAAATCACAAATTGACAGAAGTTCAAAACCAAAAGGAATAAACACAGTGAACACCATAACCGGATTGTTAAAAAAAATTTGGGTTTTACAATCATATGAGACCTGCTTTGATACCACATGTAGAACATAAACAACTGATAAATTAAGAACAATTATATCCATATATGATTGTAAAACACCAAAACATATACGTACAACGAAATTAAAAACTTACATGTTTGAGCCATAAACCCACTCAAAGAAAAATAAATCAAATTAATGGTAATCAGCGAGTTATTGGAATGACAAATCTTTCTCTCTATGACCTATTTCAGTATAGTAACTTTTTATAGGGATTCAGTGATCGATGGGTATAATCTATCCTTTTATAGGCTAGATAGATGACATAACAAACCCTAAACAAATTTTTTGTCAACTGGGCTATTTTCATTACGGGCTTCAATTAAACACAATTGTCTACATTTTGCTGTTCAACTAGGCCCGTTATCGATAGATGCCAAAACTTAATTCAATAAAATTACTTAAGGATTCAACATATATTAAAATATCCATTAACCTGATTATTTAAAATAGAAAATCAATTAATTAATATAAACCCATTATAAGAAATTTCCAACATTCTCCCATTTTAGCTACATTAATTAACTTATTTTTATTTTGAAAACGACATTCTCAAGTTAATAATTGAATATTTTTTTTATGTGGCCATCCCTGTAGACCATATTATTCTTTCAATATTGAAAATAATGTAGCTAAGAAATCTTTGATCAAAGAAAAATGTTCATTGCTATGGCATAAACAATTGGGGCATATCCCTAAAGAATATGGGTGTTTGATCAATGGTCGTGATCATCAGTCATCACACTGTTCGGCATTGGCTTCTCGCTAACCCTCCCAAAACCAGTAGGAATTCAGAGAGGACCTTCTGAGCTTGTAGAATCCAAAATGGGCCGAAGAAAACACTCGGATACGCATTCATGCATCGACGAAAACGCGAGTAGTTCCCCCTAAATAGTGAGGCGAGAATGAGACGACCCAAAGCAATAGGTGGGCCTTCTTCAGCTGAAGAGCGGGCTATATCGACAAGGTCATTAGAAACCTTGAGGGATGGATGGTAAAAAAAACATGTACTTGGAAAAGCGGTATGTTTAGTTTGAGTGGCTTTTTAATCGGTGTTGCGGAAGAATCTGGTCATGACGGGCCATAAGAAAATATCATCGTCTCAGACGATGCTCAAAATACTTGCCCTTGGAAAGTTTCAATATCTTTAACATGTGTCCCGAATGGACAAAGATCGGTGGTGCCAAATGAATTGAGGAGGAGGATTGACATCGATCTGAAGAAAGAGCAGTTTGTTGAAGGGGACCGGAAGCTAACAACGTCACCTAATAGACTCAAATCCATATTGAAATTGAAGCATCCGAGTTGAAGAGCCTTGTTGATTTTGCCCTCTTCCCAAACGAGACGAAATTCGAGGATGTAGTCTCAGATACCATTGATAAAATTTGAGGTCGAAAGCGGGGAAAGCCCTGAATCGACCGGACCTAGACAACTAGGCATACTCTATCATGGACTTTATGAATAGGGCTTTTTCCCAGAACGAAGCGGCAAGCGTCGCCCGTTCGAGATACCTTTAAGAATCACTGAGAGGTTGGAAGAGGAAGTTGCTCATGGTCAGCTTCTTCCTTCAATATGTCGAAGCGAGAAAGGTGCTCCAGGTGCGAATGGTCGGGAGCTTGAGGAGCCATCGAAGCACCGGGATGAAATACACGGAGAGTTTCGAAGATAGGAAAATTGGAATGGTAAAAACTTAGTTCGAGGTTGAAGATGAAGTGCAAAATAAAAATAAATAAAATCTTGCTATATATTTATAATATTCCGAAAGAAGTAATGGTTTGGAGACGTTGATTCGCTGAATGACGGCTTGTAATGGTAATGGTTCACGAAACGTGTCGAGCGATTGGACTACTGGTAGGATATTAAGGGGTAAGGAGCTTGATGATTATCATGAATATCAATGACTAAGTGTTGTTATTGATATATAGAGCAGTTGACGATTGACGTTTACAGTAGATTTAGCTAAGTGTCAAAGGCAGAAATCGAAAGTGGTGAAGATGCCAATTGAGGAGTTATCAACAATTCATAGAGAAGATTAATCTACAATTGTGGAACTTGAAGTCGAGCCCATTGATAACTGAATAGTTGGAATCACTTAGAGACAAGATGAATGTATAGTTATGAACGGGATCATGGAGTCAAAAATCACGAATATGGAATTGTAACTTCTAATTTGAATACTTACCACTTAAAAAATGGTTACCTTGTATAATAAGCTGTATGTGTTATGTCGAATTGTCGTAGAAATCCAAAACTTTTAAATTCCTATTCTTACTTTTCCTTCAGAGTAATTAGCGGTAGTTCTTATTTTGGTTAAAACTTCAACTTCAAATTGCCATCAAACCCGATTCAAATAAAAAACTAAAGATCCAATCTTCAATGGACAATATTTCGTCGCATGGGCCATTCCCAGCAAAATGAACAAAACTATTAAGAAAATGCAAATCGGTTGTGCTTCTACGAAATACCTCAATTTTATATATCATGCACCTATTAAAGCAATGAAAAGATAAGGTGGAGATGACAAGTATAGCTCACCGGGACTTATTTGTCTACTCTCACTACTCTCCCTAGGATTGCGAAGTACTTGAGAAATGTAGGTGAGGGACGATGCTTCGAGTGCAAGAGAAGCGATATTCCCACCCAAGATGCAACAAACACACATGAAAGGCTTCTCCTTAACAAGAGGGAAAACGACGTGGAAAGCTGCCGTCGAGATCTATGCCGTGTATCTCAATGCATCGACCCTCTGATCTAGTTCTGAATGAGCCGCACACCTTTCCATTGGCTTTTGTTGCCGACAGAATTGGCGTTTGTTCTCTCTAATTCTCTCTCTCTGCGAACCTAACTTTATCCCGTGTTAGTATCATTTTCATCCCACGATTGTCATATTCACGTTATCAGCTGATACGAGCGCGAAACCACCCATGTACATATTCGGAGTGAGCGATTTTCGGGTAGGCTCAGAACCTAAAACCTACCCATTAAAACCAGTTCTCAAATTTTTGGAAACTAGAACTTACTTTACATACTCCAGAACCTATAAGAACCTACCCTATCATAAGTTCTAAGGTCAGGTCAATGGCCTACCTAAACTCCACCTATATTTTTAATTGAATGATTGTAGTAAATCATCTTTTATAATTATCATTAGTTATTGTTATAATCTACTAACCACAACTCAGACTTAGACACACGTAGAATATGAAACATTAACAAAATAAAATTTCCAGTCATAGATATGCTAAAAATGGAAGCTCATATTAGTATTCCAGATTACACAAATCAGACGCCATAAAATATCGTAAGATTGAGTGAAGGCATAGAATAAGAAAACTATAAAGACTTGTTCTCGGTAACCTGAAACCAACTTGTCAAAATAGGTTCTCCGATTCTTAGAATTAATCTACTTTGCATACTCTAGAACTTGGAACCGAACTGATTTCCAATTATCGGTTCTACCTTGGATCTATATTCATCCTTAGCACATATTGTATCATTAAAAAATGTGAATAGAAGGAGAGCATATGGTTACCGTGCATTAGAAATTTTCTAAATTCTCTTTGGTCGCATGACGCGTTACGTGGTTCACGACTTCGTGGGATATGATGGGACATCCAAGAGGACATATTGCTATGACGATTCACGATTGGTCAATAGCTACCGTTCAATTATAGATTCGACGCGGTTGAGGGTTTGCATTCACACTCCAATTTGAGCATTTGGAGAAGCGATGGGGAGCCATAATTTTTGTGGACCTTTGATTACTTTCCGCTTTAGTTCTTACCAGCCATATCTTCCACTTCAAGAAAAGGGGCGATGGTGGTTGAGAGCTAAATATCTCCAACAGATAATATAAAAATTAACTCTAATGAAACTTTAAGTAGCTTTTATCATCTTTGTTAGTTGAAGAAAATCAGTTGGAATTTGGAAAGTGTGTGCTTTACCTTCTAATGAGATTGGAGGGACATTTAGGGGGGCCACTTCGCATGGTCTTGTTCGCTGTCCTGGAGACATGCGACTGGAATATATCCATTTATTAACTTTGTAAATTGGATATCAACTTCATCTATTAACTTTGTAAATTACTGAATATGAAGACGTGAGATGATACAAATAACTGGTTGGGACGGTTAGGCGGTATCTTGGGTTGATCAGTAACACGTCAGCTTCACCCGTTAACTTTATAAGAACATAGGATGGTATTCATTGCCGGGTGTAAGAGCACACTAGACTTAAGCACGCATCTTTGATTAATGGCGGGCCATCCATCCGGGACCAGGGAGATTTATAAAGAAATCGCTTGCTTGGGGTCCTTTGTGCAAGATTCTAGACCCATAAAGTTGGGTCAGTCACTCCCAATTCAACACTCCATCTGCAATTCTAAACGCTGCATGCTTATTGCTCGACCTGTTCATTCATGCTTGGAAAGGGAGGGAGAGAGTAGTGGTATTTAATCTTGACTTTGAGTTAAAAGGTGTTGGGCAGATGACCAAACCCCACCAAATATATGCTGTATAATACCCACTTGCATCAGCAAAATTACAAAGTTTGCTGTGAATTTCACGGCAATTTGGTCGATCATGAGGACCCTACACAGATATTTCAGAAATGCCCAATCTTGAATTCGTGATTAGATGTGCATTAATGAGTTCATGAAGTGTGGTTAGGAATGTATTGAAAGGAGAATATCGACTGTCAATAATGTTGCAGCAAGTCAGCATGTACCTTGTGTTGAAGGTGAATGACTGATGCAAGAATGCCAGATGTTCCATGCATCTTCCACTTTCGTAGTGGGGTTTGGTTGGTGGTGGATTCATTTGTATCTGTTGTGCTTCAAGCGGATGGTCCAACCACTTTGTTACTATGGAATAGTCCACCTAAAAGATTTTATCATTTGGAACAAAATTCGAACATAACCATTTATTTTGCAAAAAATAAACTCTGTTGGGAAACATTTACAAGAGAAGTTGTTTTTCAAAGGAAATGATTTGAATTCTCAGTTATTGTATGATATTTGTTATTGAGAAATTTTGAAACATACTTTTGAGAAAAAGACTATGCGGACTAAAGGCGAGCATTGGGTCATGTGCTTTGGCCGAAAGGGACTTGGACATGAGCATTGGGCTCAAGCCATTGTGGTCCAAGGTTGGTCAATCATGCATCTAGGTCCCGGCACCCAAGATGGCCCTCTTGTGGTGAAAGTCATGATGCCTTCTAAAAAATGATTTCTAATCTTCAAATATAAAGTCATTTTCCTTAACTTTAGTTCTACATTTTCCATCGACTATGAGAAGATTGTCTTTTACTCATTCTTCTAAGTGATTTAAACTATGAAAAATTAGAATAATATTTACTAGCTATTAATTTTACATGAAACAAACGATTTCACCATTAAGATGTCTTCATGAAATTAATCATGGCATGATCTATGGACTGTGTGAACCAATATCATCTCAACCATTAACCACGAGATCCAGTCGTGGAGGAGATGAGAGCCTAACTTCCACGCTTCATAAATCACCTAAAACGACATGGCTTGTTCTCTTTTTCTCTTCACCGAGCTATAAAATCATTCTCTAGCATTTGATAGCATCATATAATTAGTATACCGATCGAAGATTACTGGAGCAAACTAGATCTATCCAAAAGTATAACTTACCTCTCTCACCATGAAACCTAGAGACAACCACCACATGGGGTCATGTAAAGAGCAAAACTCCACCATTCGGTCACATGAATTGCATTGACTAAAGATGAAATCCAGCAGGTAACATGATGACAATGCTGCTAATGCACAACCAGTGTGTAACATGGCGTGTCTGGTCATTGATAGGGAGTGGTAAAGCTGAACATCAAATGGATCAAACAAGCCCATCCCAACCAACCAGGGACTGCACTTCCACTCTCAAATCTCTCTAACACATCGCGAGGAGAAACGTCAGTAACACCAGCTTGGCAATTCATCTTTTAGGGCAACAACCTTATCCTCCTCGACCCAAAAAAAGGGATAAAAGAAAAGTAAAGAAAGAGGACATGGGGACAAATTTCGTACAGATCTTTCAAAAGAGTCAGAATTCTGAAAATCCGTACCACATGACCACTTGCTCGAATTCAACTACCCTTAGGTGGCAATGGCAAAGCCTACAAATGCAGCAATCCACGTACAGAAATCCCAGTTGGACTGACAGATCCGCGTCGTCCTTTTCCTTTCTCTCTCTCTCTCGTTAAATCTGTTTTTTTTTTTTTTCCCTCTGTTTGAATCTACAATTCCACGCGGAAATACCTGGCAACCACGGCCGAAACGTCAAGAAATCGAAGCGCCTCGTGAAATTTCATGGGAATATCAAGCAACCCACATGAAAAAAAATAAAAAAACTAGTTGCATTAGAAAATCAAAAAATACCCATGAAAAACTTCAAATTATACAAACTAAATACATTTACTCTGAATTTTTTCTTGTGATATTAAAAACACCAAAACTATGTCCATTATAATACATTTATCATAAATTTTTCTTATAATATAAAAAATTCAAAATTTATATTTATATGACACATTCATCATTTGTTATGATTATGTTTAATGATTCTTCAATTAAACTAACATAGTATATTATTTCAGTTAAGCTATTTGAATGTCACATCAATATCGTTTGTGTTTCAGTATCCATATAGACAAATTTTTAGTAATTATTATTGAAAGATCTTTCATGGAAAGTAAATATGTCCATAAGTACAAGTTTAAGATTTTTTTGTATTTCATAGAATAAATTTGTTTATAGTTTAGAAAAAAAATTGTAGCTTTTACCTTAAAAGAAAAAGCATGTGCATCAAAAATTCAAATCCTTTTTTTTTTTCGAAATTCAAGTACTATTTGAGAGGCCCAATAAAAACCGGAAACGCCAGCCGCTGGATTCCCAATCCACCGGCTGCTCTCCATCATCGGATCTAATGCCACCCAATAATAAATAAAATGAACTAATCTAATCTAATTAATTAAATTACCCTTTATGGATAAGGCTCCTTTACGTATTGCTATATTCGTCAGCTCAGCAGTTTTACTGTTTTGACCCTGTCGGTGGGCGCCACGTCGGACCGTAACATCATCAGAAAAATAAAAAATTCCCGTTGAATTAAAAATTACCGTTACGCACGAAACAGTAAATTAAAAAATCGTAAATTATTTTTTTTTATTTTTTTGCTCTACAGGCAATAAATGACCTTATCATTTTCAGCCTTTTCTTTCTTTTTTCTATTTATTTTTACTTTTACTGTTTTGTCTTAGCGTGGGACCCACTAGCCGTTTCTTAATTTCCTAAGGGGCCATGTCAGCTTGTCGGAGTGGAGTCGAGTCTCTTCCCGTAATTTTCTACCTACGACTTATGAAAAAGGCCAAAAAATAAATGAAGAAGCGAAATGACGCAAGTACCCCTTTGCGGGAGAGCTGACGTGGCGGGCCCGGCCACGTTGATCGCGCCAAAATTTCCGCCACCCCTTATCATACGACCGACAATTCCTTAGAAACGCACTTGTCCATCTGAGACGTAACGAATGCCTTTGCTAAAAATGGATTGAACCCCGGTTGACACGCGAATCATCTCATTCACATTAATTTTTACTGCATAAGTTTTCGAACTGATGATGTCTCAATAAAGTTACAGATCAAATAAAACTTAGGATAAGATCGAGACTAATTAGTTTACATTTGACGATATGAAAAGTCGAAACTGAACCCGTGTCGCGCGCAACGTTTAATTCAAGCAATCAAGTCATTGGCCCCTTTTAACTTCTTCAAAGGTAATTTTTTAAGTAGAGAAACCGGTAAGTCTAACACCAAATTTGAAACTTTAAATTAAGTATCGGAACTTTTTGTTTAATATAATTTAATGTAGTAGTTAGGATGATAGATTTTTGTAAGCATGATTTTCACTATGAAAAAAATAGCTTTGAATTATGATCACGGGCATTGCATATGTACGGCTTCAAATTTTTTGGGTACATGAAAAAGAATCTCTTTTCTTGGCTCGAATGGTACATGAAATGAAAAGAGCATCAGAAACAGAGCACCCTGTTTCGGCCAGAAAAGAGGGGAAACCCTTCAGGCACCCGGACTCAAATTAGACTGCCGAACGCTCGATTTCGATGGGAAAACAAAGAAAGGGGTGTCGTCGTTCTAGGATCGTCGTACGAAATTTGATTGCCGAAATATAACTCGAGAGAAAAAGGGTGTTTTTATCGATAAACGAAAGGATCGAGAGAGCACAGGGGAGGGGCCAAGTGGACAAATCCGGGACATGTGTTGACTACTGATGGAAGGCGGTTTTCGCGAAAGGAACGATGAAACCACAGGAAGGTAAGGCAGTAATCGTGGCTTTTTCACGGAAACAGAGGCAGAATTTTCATGTCTTTTTTTTTATTCGGAGTTCTTGTTTTTTCTTTTTCGCTTTTTCAAAATCTAAGCGCACCTTTACCTACGAGGAAAGGGGGGGAGTGGTGTCCAAGGCAATGAGCAACAGAGCGAGAGAGCAGAGCAGCCCCGGCATCTGTGTATAAAAGGGTGCCTCTGCTCTGCTCTCAAACCATCCCCCATTCGATTTTCCTCCTCCCCTTCGTTACTTCGTTGCGTTTATTTTGTTGCTCGAGATCTGCTCTCTGTTCAGGT
This sequence comes from Corymbia calophylla, assembly GCA_014182845.1. Lineage (NCBI taxonomy): Eukaryota > Viridiplantae > Streptophyta > Magnoliopsida > Myrtales > Myrtaceae > Corymbia > Corymbia calophylla. Next base: position 5,229,310 of record CM024695.1, read on the forward strand.
CCCGTTTTGCTCTCCTCTTCTGCCTTGTAAGGTAAAGATCGTATGCGTCTTTGAGCTCGCCATGCACTGCGGTTTCTGGCTTTATGCTGCAGTTTTTTATCCTTGTAAAGCTCGACAGAGTCGAACATAGAAAAAAGTGGAGAGACTGGGGAAAAAAAATGAGCGCGTGAGCTCTGAGATCATTTTGCATGGACAGATAGACATGTGCATTATTTGATAGGTGAAGAAAAGGTCGGGTCTTGATGCACTAGAACTTAATAGAGTAGGGGTGCAAGAATGCAGGGCAGATAGCTACCTGAAAGTCTTGCTGACGAGTTGTGATAAGCAGTCACGATCATCAGTCATAACACTGTTCAGCATTCGCTTCTCACTAACCCTTCCAAAACCAGTTAGCATTCGGGGAGAACCGTCTGAGCTTTCAGCTGGAAAAAGGGTCCCCACACCAAGAACCAAAGAACCCCCATTTAAATTCCTCAAATTTGAATTTCTTTTCCTTTTAATTTTTATTTTCTTGAGTGAATTCGTGGGGATCAAGATTTCGAACTCTTGACTTTGGAGCTACCCAGAGCTGATCCCTGGGGGGATGATCGCAATGCAGTGACCTTTGTCCTTCTGGCTGATCTGAGTGTTTCTTCTCTTGAGTATTGAAGTCAGTAGCTAATCAAACCATCTATATATCCAGATTGCGTGGGAAATCTTTGAGGCATTACTCAAATGCCCTGAATCTTTAAACTTCCCTTTATCCATTTTTGTCTCCCTCTGGGTTAACTCGTTTCTATTCCATATCATAGTCAATGCAGTGATCTGCTCTCTTGCCGAGGATAAATTTAATGTCTTTTGCTGAACAGATGCGTTTCAGTCGAGTAAACCAGCATCTTCACACCGACTATATTGGTAGATTGATTCTTTTGTCAGGCATGGTCGTGTCATCATGTTGAATTTCTGACTTCCTTTGCGAAAATTTCCGTCTGTCCTCATTATCATGGTTTAAATTCTCCTCGAAGGCGAAGACTTCGTATGATTCTTCACAGATGATAAGGGGTTTTTATTTTTTGTGCCATGAGCGAACTGGATCCGGTTCCCCTGTTATACCTCACACTTCAGGTTGCTAGATCTCGTGCAACGTGACTGTTAAGGTTTCATCATCTGTGCATAAAAATTAAATCTCTCAGTGTAGTTTATACGCTGGCACTGTCCCAGTGGGATCCTCACCATTAATATTATATACTCATGGTTATTAGTTCAACTACACATTATTATTAAATACTAAAACAGGCGGTGGTTGGTGGTGCATTTGCGATATTTTAGCATTATCGAATGATTACGGTTCTGGTGGGATTTGACTTTCTGGTGATTAATGTCCTCCTTTTATAGTGAAGAGGCGTTGGGTTATTTGGATCCCAGTTTCTTATACTACCGTTTCACCTGTATTGCAGTGTTAAGGTTCTTGAGAGGATTCAGACATGCCGGAACGCTTGCTTACGCGTGTTCTCAGCCTCCGTGAACGTTTGGATGAGACCCTCTTGGCTCATCGTAATGACATTTTGGCTTTCCTCACCAGGTTATTCACTCTGGTCCTTATAGTGATCGTCTGCCTTGGACATCACATATAATAGTGATCGTGCAATTCTATAAACGAAACTGGCACTTTTCGTTCTGCCACTTCGCAAAACAATCAATCAGTACAAAGATAATTAGACAGGGCAGAACCAAAGATGCTACAGCCTTAAATTTCTGATGGTATACTGGTTCTTTTACTCTGTAGGATCGAAGCCAAAGGCAAGGGTATCTTGCAGCATCATCAACTTATTGCTGAGTTCGAGGCGATCTCCGAGGAACATAGGAAAAAGCTCAGTGAAGGAGCATTTTCAGAAATCTTGAGATCCAGTCAGGTATTAGCTCATCTACTATGCATTATTGATTTCTTTTTCCGTTTGATCTCTCTCTCTCTTATTGTTTTATCGATATGCTTTTGTCATTTTAGGAAGCAATAGTCTTGCCTCCATGGATTGCCCTTGCTGTTCGTCCCAGGCCTGGTGTGTGGGAGTACATTAGGGTAAATATCCATGCCCTTGTTGTTGAGGAGTTGCGGGTGACCGAGTTTCTTCATTTCAAGGAAGAACTTGTCGATGGAAAGTAAGTCTTTCTTTTTCATTTTTGGCTTTTAGCACCATAGGGACTGTAGCGTACTTCGCTTTTGGCCAAAGGACTGTAGGTTACTCGAATTTGTTAATTGTTGGCTGTCATGGTATTACAATATGAGACCTACAATATGCAAATGAATGCCACTTCCTCTGTTGCAGTTTGAATGGAAACTTTGTGCTTGAATTGGACTTTGAGCCATTCACCGCCCAATTTCCTCGCCCAACCCTTTCAAAGTCCATTGGTAATGGAGTGGAGTTCCTTAACCGCCACCTTTCGGCGAAGCTCTTCCATGACAAGGAGAGCTTGCACCCTCTGCTTGAGTTCCTTCAAGTTCATTGCTACAAGGGAAAGGTAAGCCCATGGGCTGACAACACTCATCTCACTCTCTCAGATCTAATTTTTATGCGCTGCATGTGTAACTCTTTTTTCACAATCAATTACTTGAGGCTCATTTATATTGATCTGTGATGCAGAACATGATGGTGAACACAAGAATTCAAAATGTCTTCTCCCTCCAGCATGTCCTGAGGAAGGCAGAGGAGTACCTCTCTGCCCTCAAACCCGAGACACCTTATTCTCAATTCGAGCACAAGTTTCAGGAAATTGGGCTGGAGAGGGGCTGGGGTGACACCGCTGAGCGTGTGCTCGAAATGATTCAGCTTCTGCTGGATCTACTCGAGGCTCCCGATCCGTGCACCCTCGAGAATTTCTTGGGAAGAATCCCCATGGTCTTTAACGTTGTTATCATGACACCTCACGGTTACTTTGCCCAAGACGATGTCCTCGGGTATCCTGATACTGGTGGCCAGGTCATTAGTTGTCTCAAATCTTGATTTAGCGTCTCTTGCCAGTATTTCTACATGCAATATCATCATCATCACGTATTGTCTCATTTTGTAGGTTGTATACATCTTGGACCAAGTTCGTGCATTGGAGAGTGAGATGCTTCACCGTATCAAACAACAAGGGCTGGATATTACTCCCCGGATCCTCATCGTAGGTTCTTGCTTTATTAGTGATATTGGAATAGTTTTTTGCTGGCAAATCCAACTAACTTGTTTTTGTTTTGTTTCCTGCCTTTTTGTCTGCAGGTCACTCGGCTTCTTCCTGATGCAGTAGGAACCACGTGCAACCAGCGTCTTGAAAAGGTTTTCGGAACAGAGTACTCCCACATTCTTCGAGTTCCCTTTAGAACGGAGAAAGGGATGGTCCGCAAGTGGATTTCACGATTCGAAGTGTGGCCTTACTTGGAAACATACACCGAGGTATGTTAGCTCATAAGATAATACTCTGCTAGGATTTCTTGTTGACATTCCAATCTTTCATAATATGAGGACTAACCTTATCTTCTGTCATCAGGATGTCGCCAATGAAATTGCTGGAGAACTACAAGGGAAGCCCGACTTGATCATCGGCAATTACAGTGATGGCAACATTGTTGCTTCTTTGCTGGCCCATAAGTTGGGCGTTACGCAGGTTTGTCCCTTCCTAGTTTTACTTCTATAGTGGCACTATGATTTAATCAAAGAACCCAATGCTAAATATTAGTCTCTCCTGATTTATTATGCAGTGCACAATAGCTCACGCCCTTGAGAAGACAAAATACCCCGAATCTGACATCTACTGGAAAAAGTTCGAGGAAAAATATCATTTCTCTTGCCAGTTTACGGCAGATCTCATAGCCATGAACCATACCGACTTTATAATCACCAGCACATTCCAGGAGATTGCCGGAAGGTAACTGATCTTTCTTTCAGATGTGGATTCACGTTGAAATGCTCCTCCATCCATCACAATGTGCTAAACTGCTCATATAATTCATATGTTTTCAGCAAGGACACAGTTGGGCAATACGAGAGTCACACCGCTTTTACACTTCCTGGACTGTACCGAGTTGTCCATGGCATTGATGTTTTCGATCCCAAATTCAACATTGTGTCACCAGGAGCCGATATGAGCATTTATTTCGCCTACACGGAGGAGAAGAGGAGGTTGAAATCTTTCCATGCCGAGATCGAAGAACTTCTGTACAGTGATGTGGAGAATAAGGAACACCTGTGAGTTTTTTCGCCTCCCATACCTGACTTGGGCCAATATTTGCATCTTGTGTTTTGACTGATAATGTTCAAGCTCGAACAAAAGCTGACACAGATGTGTTGGTTAATGTCAAAACAGATGCACATTGAAGGACCGGAACAAGCCAATCTTGTTCACCATGGCAAGACTGGACCGTGTCAAGAACTTGACCGGGCTGGTTGAGTGGTACGGAAAGAACACCCGCCTGAGAGAGCTGGTCAACTTGGTTGTGGTCGGTGGTGACAGGAGGAAGGAATCTAAGGACTTGGAAGAGCAGGCCGAGATGAAGAAGATGTACGGGCTGATTGAGACGTACAATTTGAATGGCCAGTTCAGGTGGATCTCCTCCCAGATGAACCGGGTGAGGAATGGAGAGCTCTACCGGTACATCTGCGACACAAAGGGAGCGTTTGTGCAGCCTGCTCTCTACGAGGCATTTGGACTGACCGTGGTGGAGGCCATGACATGTGGATTGCCGACCTTTGCGACTTGCAAAGGTGGTCCTGCTGAGATCATCGTGCACGGCAAGTCTGGATTCCACATCGATCCTTATCACGGGGATCAGGCAGCCGAGATCCTTGCAGACTTCTTCGACAAGTGCAAGGTGGACCCAAGCCACTGGGACAAGATCTCACAGGGCGCAATGCAGAGAATCCAGGAGAAGTAAGGACGGGGATTCTTGTTAGGTTACAATCTTTTGATAGGGAAAAATAGGACATTTCAACTTGTTCAAAAGGAACAAGTGGGTAACATGTGGTGCTTTGCTTTTGGCAGGTATACATGGCAAATTTACTCCGAGAGGCTGCTCAACTTGACGGCAGTGTACGGCTTCTGGAAGCACGTCTCAAATCTCGACCGTCTTGAGAGCCGCCGCTACCTCGAAATGTTCTATGCCCTCAAATATCGGAAATTGGTAAAGACTCGGCTTTTCATCAAATAATATCATAAGCACGACAATCTGCACGCATATTCCGACTCCTTGTTCGGACGATTCACACTGCTCATTGTCTTTACAGGCCGAGTCAGTTCCCCTTGCCGTTGAGTGAGTTAAAGATGAACAAATGGGCAGATCTCAAGAGGCAGCTCCAAAATCTCTCAAGAGTTGAGGAATAATCGCCATTGCATTGGATTGGAAGAGAGCCTTTTCTTTTGCTTTTGTTTTTCATCTGCTTTCGTCAATCTTTCTTTTCCTTGTTTCTTCTGTGGATGTATGTTGGGTTAGGTTCTTCGGAAAGTCAATTCAATAAAATTTCCATTTTCTTTTCCCGGTGTCCCCTCAATTTACCTGTCTGTCTTCCACTTGAAAGTTCATGTTCAACCAATTTTCCTTCGCTTTTAAGCTTACAACGCGGATCCAAATGTCCTGTCACTCGGAGCAGCAACAGGACAGGAGTGCAACCAATTATTCCCTTGGATATTGCACAGGACGATCCAAAAAAATAAGATGCAGAGACTAAAATGAGAAGTGCAAAATAAGCCTCTTCAACGGAATCGGAAGGAAAACTTGTATACCGGAATTGACTGTTCCAGTCAACTGTACACATCCGTCGTACAAAGAGGGGACAACCAATACAAAAGAACGGGACGTGGAGAGAACTCATACTGTACAATTTCATGTTGATTCCGTTATTTATACATGCATCGACACAATAAACTCCCTGTCAAAATTGCCTTCTACTTCTATCTACACCTTCATGAGTAGAAGAAAAAACCGGCCGAAACTAAAACCATCTCCATTAAGTACTGACGCGCATACTCTACCCACATTTTGCATCAATCCACGAGTCAAGTAGCTGCTTCCGGATAGCTTTTGTAAGTCTGTTTTTCATGACAGCTTCTCTTGGATAGAGCATGATTGCCAACACCAAAGAGAATGTAAGGCCAACTATCCCGCCGAATGGTTGGAAAGGATGAGTCCCCGTTATCCAAAGAGGGAAGTTGGGGTTGTAGATCAAAAAGCCACCCGATTGAAGAGTGTAACTTGAGAGTACTATCCCTGCTCGGAGCCCAATTGGAATGGAGAGGCTACCTTCACCGATATGTCGAAGCCCAGCCAAGCTTAGTGATAAGAGCCATAGCCCAGGTATCGCCCATGGAGACCTGGAATTCGGTGGATAAGTCAAGTATCTTAATTTTGACTCAAGCGGAGGATCAGGTTAGAAGCAAATTAATCAAGTGCATGACAGACAGTTGAGACATGCATAAAGATCAAGCTAAGAAGAAAGGGCGCTGTCCTCATTGCAGCTGGTAAAGAAGGTGAAACGACAAAAACAGATCTAAGCCTTTCCAGAAGGCAAGTTTGGCAAGTCATTAGTCTGCCTTCATCGTCAGAATGTTTATTATGTAAACTTGTCTCAATAAAAAACAAAGAATTTGCATACATGTTCAATCCAGAACCAAGATTTCAGTGAGGACAGGTTAGCTTTGTTGCATGATTACTTTAAAATAGAAAAGGCTGGTCACCAAGTTACAACCTGATTTGCAGGAGTACTGATTTACTTGTCATATATTCAGTAACATGTTTTTCCTGGCCCCAATAGACATATCCCCGCAACAAATGAAGAAAAGAAAACTGAAGGAGAAAATCCAAGGACAAAAAGGAGTTAAAAAAGTTGGAAGGAACATGACTTAAATTTAGCAATGTACCTCTGGAACAGGGAGAACGCAAGCCCTGACAAAATAATTCCCTGATGATATCCAAGATCAGCAGCAATTTCATTAGTTAACCATGACCGGAAAAGCAACTCTTCCACAAGGGCAACAGAAGTTGCTGTAACAACACCTCGACCAACCAAGATGAGCATTTGCCCATAAGACTTGAGCCTTGCCATGGCATCTAAAGATGACGAATGAAGACTTGGAGGCCAAGAAAAACTCACGCAGCCCAATAACGAATTAACATACTGTATGGACAAAACAAGCAAAATTCCCCCAACCAAACTGCTCAAAAAAGCTTGGATCTGCAAACAAAAAGCTGAAATGAGCTCATTAAGAAATCCCCAGGAAACATCTTATGCATCGCTACTATGATGAAGTAAAGCCAGTGCAGCACCACATAAAAATTTTAAAAGAGAACGGACTGCAATGAATCTTAGGTCAGTGGCAAAGGCAAATAAAAAGAAACCAAACAGCTGGACTTATTTGAGCCATATTATTCAAGCTCGTGATGTTCAACTAGCTGCATTAGCTTTTCAAATGGAGCTTGAGTTTCTGTTCAGTATATTCACCTACAAAGTACGATGCATGTGTAGCAAGAGCCCTATCCCCTACAAATAGAGAATATCTGAACCATGATCCCCACATGCACCTATAGAAACAGAGAAGCAAGCGTGGGACAAAGATATGTAACATGCAGTGCACAGGCAATGCACCTGACTAACATCCGGTCTATATTTGTCAAACATATGAACTTGTTTGAAATCATACCTTCTGCATTGACACCAAGTCCAGCCCATATTGCTTAAGGGGATATTCATACCCACGGATCCGCTTGCCCCATAACATAACAAGTATCATAACAGCAATGTAAAGGCCAAAAATGCAAGCAAAATCAGCAATTCCGGAGGAGCTATGCAACATCCAGCTCTGCACAAGTGCCGGTAATAGTGGAACAACAACAGGTGACCAGAGAACAAGAACCATGGCAACGAACCCCACAAGCCTAAGAAAATCCAAGCAGAAAAGTGCTCAGAATATATAGCAAAATGCAGAATAGACACGGGAACCCATTCAAACTACAGAAACTAGAAAAAGTGATATGAAGAACATGTGTTTTTGAAAGAGTTCTAAGATATCACAAGTCATGCAATATCTGTTCCAGGCCCAGGCCAGGGAAGATTATTCATTTGTCACCTTTACATAAAAAATTACAGACCTCTTACTCGGGAAACTATTTGAGCTGTTCAAGATGGGAAACAATGTGAGGATGTGACTAAGTTCTATGGATTATTCTGCCTGTCAGACCACAAATCAGTTTTTAATGATAAGGAAACAGTGATACACCCAACTTTGATTTCAACTGGAGAAGAACCCACACTTTGCCGCAAAAAGAGCTTTTTGTTTACGAAAAAATATTTTTTTGAAGAATAAAAACCCAACTCGAAAATAAACAATTTTGAAATGCTAAAATCTTTCTTTTTTCTTTTTTCAAGTAAACAATTTTGACATAGTTTCGATAGTTTTCATTCTTTTATATAGACAATAATTTCACAACAATTTGCAAGATTTATGAGCAACACCGTATTAATTCCTTGACAATTGAATCTGGAAAGTAGAGAGAGATATTGGTATAGACTACATAGCCCAGGCAGCAATAGATATTCCACATCAAAATAGAAGCATTTATTAATTTTGTTGAGATCTCTGATTACCTTTCAAATAGGGGTCTTTCTGCTATACGCAGAAAGGATATGAGTTTATCAGTCAAACTCATAGCACCACGTAAGCCACCCCAAAGCAAGGCAATTTTACTAACCAGCCTCAGCATTCCACCCCTCTGACCCAATTCTGCCAGCATAGCTACCAGCCTGGAGTCATAACCAGAAACGTTAAGCATATATAGCTAAAGAAAAGACAACAATGCTTACACATTAATTGAAAAATGACCAAAAAGTAAGATAAAGGTTAAATACAATCACAAAACACCTTTCTTGATCAACTTCACCATCTTCTTTTGTAGGAACTACAGGACCAGCCACAGACATGGCTTTTTCTGCAAGGCTTGTGACAATGTTATTCTCATCTTTTTCTGATGATGCGTCATCAAGTTTGTCAAGTTCCCTTTTTTGCACTCCTTCATCTCCAATGCCGTCGCCATTGTCTAATTTCTGCACCACCAAAAAACATGATCCTTACATAACAAAATAACACAAAATATCTCATACTACCACTTCCAACACTATGAGATACTTAAGAAATTACTCTAGTTTCAATCCTCTTATTTGTCATAGTGAACAATGAAAACATGGAATGATGGATAGACGTGCTGTCTAATTAAAGAGAACAATTGAGCAAAATAACTATCAAAAGTGATACATGCCAATAGGAGATCTACAGCCAGAAAATTGCGGTAAGCCATGGTAGTACAACCAGATTGATAGGCAGAGTAAAAAATACTGCTGCCAATCCTGTGAAAAACTGGACGATATTAAAGCATCATAAGCAACAGGAAGGATCATAATAGACGAACTCACCACCTACATCCCCATGTGTTACTTGATTTATGAGCATATGTTTCATCCTGGAACTTGATAAACATAAGTATTAACAAAGAACTATCTAAAGGACTAAGGATCACCTGTTGTTTCACCAAAAAGGCAGATGTTCCCAGGGCAGCCGCAGCAACCATGCCGGCCATAGCTTTATTATTGTTCCCATTCTTCCCATCATTATTTCTCTCTTCTTTGCATAGGGAAGGGCTCAGAGAATCTTGATCAAATTTCTTAATGGGTGATTCATCAATAATAGTAGTGCTGAGCTCACTACTATTGATCTCTACAATTTTTTTTGATTGAATTACATCTTTTTCATCAAAACCACCGCGAGTAACACTGCCAAGTTTTTGAGTTGGACTAATGTCAGTGTCCATTTTGACATTATCCTGTGGTGTTGCCACATCAAAAGACTTTCTCAAAGTTGCTAGGCAAGAGCCTATGATAACACCAACTGGAAGTACTCTTTTCAAATAATTTGTTTCCTGGACAGCAGATGATATCGCAGTAATTATTTGAGCCCCCTGAAGGATGCCCAACTTCTGTGAACCTTGACCGATGTTATATTTTCTTGTTTCTACATCTAAAATGTGCTCCTTCTCATGGTCAATGACTGAACACACAGCATTAGCAACATGATCAAAATCTCTAGCAAGAGTGGATTCCAATTCCTCCATATCTTCTAAATTGCATTTGCGATCAACTTCAACCTTCAAACAATCAAGGATAATCTTTCTAATAAAATGCATCAGCTCAGTTGATCTAGTATCATCAATACCAGCCTTCTCATCCATCCTGTCAATCATTTCGTGTTCTTGAATTGGATCCTGTTTTTCAGTGTCGAGTATCGTGTAGGAGGGTTCAATTGTTCCCTTTTCTTCTCCTGAATAAAGGAGTTCATTATTAAGATGTCTCTTCTTAGTGAGTAAAACAGCAGAATCTCCATTGCTTCCTGGTTGTTCCAAGAGCTTCCATTGGCCTTCTTCTGGGATATAGTCAAGTAACAGGGCCGTAGTTGCATCCTTATCAAGTGACTTTGTTGGAATCTTTGAAAAAAGATAGCTGTGAAAATACGCATCATGAAGAAAATCTCCATAATTGGCTCTTGCATACAAGGGGATATTATTTACAAGTCTAAGCCCATCCGGGCTACTATCTACAAGTTTTCTGTTGACTAATTGATCTTGACATTTTCCAATTTTCTGCTTGTCTATGTTGTCAGATATGCCCTCTCCTTCAGAAAACTGGTTACTATCTACAGACACTTGAGCTGGTTTCTCAGCCTCAAATTTATCTTTTCCATTATTTTGTGCATCTATAATCTTTTCTTGGCGATTGCATGCATCTACATTTTGCTCTTCAGTTGCCTTCTCAAGGACTTGATCATGTTTCAGGGACAAAGAATCAAGTTCGCCATCCCCGACCTTGTCATTCTCTTCATTTTCCTGATCGGAACTGTCTTCCAACTGAGTAATCATTTCCTCCAAAACACCAAAAACACTGTTGACAGCCACTTGGGTGGTATCATCCATCCCTGTTAAGGCATTTAGTGCTTGCGAAACTGAGAAGGTGGAGGAACTGGAATCGGTGATACTGGACTTATTCTGCTCTAAAACAGGCTGCGAGCTCTTATTTTCTCTTCTCTGAGGATCACTATCATCATTTTCTACTTGTTGAGTCTCAGAAGGGGATCCAGAGGGCGATTCAAATTCTTCTGCCTTGTTTGCTGATGTTATCTTTCTTGGTTCAGCTAAAGAGTCCCCACTCTTCTCTTCAATTTTCTGGCCATGAAACTCCTCATTTGTTGCCAAATCAGCAACCTTACTCTTGTCATCTATCTTAGGATTGTCAACTGGTTCTTTCTCAGGCCAATCTGCCCTTTCAGGTCTAACAGGTTTTACTTTAGAAGATTCAGCATTATCGTGATTATCGCCCAAGTCACTGGCATCTTTCTGGATATCATCTTCATTAAAGCTCACTGATCTATCTGTAGAGTGATGTTCTGCTTCTAAGGTAGCAGGGTTTTCTTTTTGCAGCTGATTGTCATCAGAAGCATTTCCCAAGCCCAAGTTATCAGTTTTATGCATCTCATCTGAAGAAAAGTTATCTTTATGTACGCCATCTTTATTTGAGATTCCGCTCTCATTTTCTTGAATCTGGGACTTCATGCCAGATGAAAAACTGGGAATGCTACCAATGTTGAGGATCCCATCCAGTTTCAAGTTAGAACCTTGAGTATGCAAAATTCCAGATACAGCAGTTGTGAGCTTTTCCCGAACATCTTCTGGCACAGCATCCTGCAAAGCTTTCATGAGAGTCTCCCCTTGATTGACAGCGGTAAGGACCTGGACAATTAAGATCAAAGGATAAATCGACAGAGAAGTAATCTTGTGAACAGTTTAAGCAACTCACACTAAATAAATGCAGATGAAAAGAATAATTAGACCATATAACCAGAATTTTAGCATTTTCCAGAACAAAAAGGACCAGTTCAATTTGTAACACACATTAATCAGTTTGTAAATTAAAATTTTAAAAAAAAACTGACAGATCCTATTGTCATTGAGCATAATGCAAACCACAAATCAACACTAGAAAAGGCATGACTACCGTTGCATGTTATAGATCAAAAAAGCCAAATCCATCATCCTAAAAAAAGCAGAAAACTTTTCGTCTCCACTTTCATCAAGAGGCATACTTAAATTTCACGAATTAACATATTTGGAGACTAGATGGGCAACCATAATGTCCACTCTACTGATCGCTGCATTCTTCTTTGGGAGTCATAACTGGAGCTAAACCACAAGTCTTCCAGATAATTACATAGTTTCAGATTCATAATGATAGATTAAAGATTAACTAACAGACTCTTAAACATTACCTTCTTCTTCTTATCTTCTGTCAGAATACCAGGCATAGTTAAATCAAGCATATTCACAACTACTTGTGCTGACTGTAGCACCTGTCCTCTTTCCATGACCATTGAAGAATCTTCCTCCTTGACCAGCTCTTCATCAAGAGAGCTGCTCTGATGCATAGCACCATCTAACTCTCTTCTGGGGCTGTGCTTAGATCGGAAATTGCCAGCAGCACCACCACCATTTTCAAGCATCTTATCTCTAGGATCAATTGCATATCCATTTGAACCATTTATTCTGGTAACTTCCAAGTACTCGCTAACTTTGTCGCCCTTGTTGGATGTTTTCCCTTCCGCAAGAGGAAAGCCTTTTGCAGGGTTTATGGTCACATCTATATCTGTCAAGAGAGGATGACGACCCTTTAAAAGCCCAAGTTCCACTGCCGCAAGCCACTGCATAAACCATGTGGGAAATTTTAACTGAGAAACCACAGGCTCAAACTTATTCAAGAATATTGGGAATGCCATTACTTAGAAGAAGAAAAGAAGAAAAGAATGAGACTTAGCATTGAACAAGTGATGTACCAACAAAAGTACTAATCACGGTATACCAGAGACTACAACCAGCAAATTGAGAGAATAATCTGCAAAGTAGCATTTTGGGATCGATCTAGCATTCACTTTTCAGATGCTTTGGAGAAGGAAGTGTTGGAAAAATAATTTAGTGAAGCGACAAGATATTCAAATGCAAAACACATGGGCAAATTGAAGACTACATTACCATCCCCACTAGGAAGAGCAGAGTTTATTAAAATACTAAAATAGTTTCTTCATAGAGAAGGTGGATTAGTCAATGCGTACATCACTTGTTCAATGTGTTGGGTTAGTCAAGACTACAATACCATCCCCGACTTGGGTTAGTCAATGCGTTGTGTTTCTTCCAGGAAGTCATGCTGAAAGGGGTGAAGCCAGACCTAGTAAAGGGTTGGGGAGTTCTTTGTTCCCACCTAACAAAGGAGGACAAGCCGCCTGTCATCTAGGGTGAGTACTCATTAGACAAAATCTTCAAAATAGCATAAGATGCAAGTGGCCGGCCAAAAACTAGAGTGATCGCAGATCTTACTATCATTAAAAAACTAAGTAAGTGCACTGATTTCATTCCTATATATAAATAGATACTAGACCAAACCAGCAAAATGGATCCCAAGTCTAATGAGGGCATATATAGATCTGCAAATTACGAATAGGGGCTGATCCACATCCGGACACTATTTTATCTGTTATCACATTACCTATGGAAATTTTGAGTAAATATTCCCTTATGCATAATCAAGGCCCACCTATGTATGTATTCTGGTGGAACCGGAAAACGTTTTCCTAGAAATTATTTTCCGTGAAATGAATAGAGCCTTAGTCAATGAATATAATGCACCTCCTCTTTGATTTCTTAAAACTGGTGCACCATCCAATAACCAACCCCCACCAGAGCTGATTCAAAGATGGCTTCAGCACACTTGTAAAGTTTACAGAAATCAGGAAGATCATTTTGGGTGGCAGCAGAGCCTCCCAAATATGTCTGAAATGCTTTCCCCCCAGATAGTGAAGCAGGGAGAAATTCTTCATCTTCCCAGTTGATCTCAAGTGGCATTTTGGCCAAGCCTACGCAGGACAAACCTATTGAAAGTTCTACATGATCATAAAAGAAAGAGGATGGGATTTGTGGGTGGGCTTGGAAGTTCATCGGAAAAACCGAAGAGCCATGCAGCACTCTCTGAAGACAATAATTTACTGGAACATCTAAACAAGAAAATCTCACCTCATTTCTAGTGCTTATTCAAGGAAAATTTCTCCTGTTCAAATGTTTAAAACCATAATAACAACAAGCAAGGAATAGCAAAGAGAACTCAATCGATGCATACTGTGCCTAGCAGAGAACTATTCCATTGTAAACCCAAAACATGATATTCATATATGGAGGCAGAGGCATCAGGCATATAACCTGTTGAAAATGTACACACAAAAGGCCTAGTGAAATGAAAGACTAATTAGACTGACAAGAGCTTAAAAAGAGACCTCTGAACTTTAAGCTTGTCTTTGCAAATTACATTTTTTATAAAGCAATAGTGCTAAAAAAAACTCAATCTCAAAAATGGACCATATTACCCATCACATGGTTAAGTAAATGTTTTACCCCAATTTCTATGTATAGGCAAATCAAAACACTCTGAAAGGTTCTGAATACCTTATTGTCAGGCACGTGAAAGAAAACCATCTCAGGAAAAATATGAGACATGGTCATAAAAGCAACATTGACAAATTCCACATCCATCATATTAGGAAAAATGAATAAGTACAGCCAAATCTGATACAACATTAATCTAACAATTAACAAGAGGGCTTCTCTAAATAACATAGCAAACTAAATGAATCTAAATCTCTCTCACTCTGAGGTTTTACCTCGATTGTAAGATGCCGGCACCAAGACAGAGCAGATCCGCTGTCAGCAGCAGCACCAGATGGCAGACAAGAACACAATAATAGGCTTGTGTAAGGATTTTCTGCTATCTTACTGCGTGGAACAGAGAAGAGGGGCACTGTTCCATCATCATTCTGATAAACATCTGATATCGTTAGAGTTTTCTACAATTCCCCCTTCTTAGGGGAGCAGGGAGAGCCTGCCAACTTTGTAATTGAATTGTATTTAACAAGGAAGAATCAAAAAATTAATCAGATAATATTAAGGACACTTTTATTAGTTTCACATCAATTAACCATCACATACACATCAATGTGATGCAGACATTTGAAGAGATGTAACAGGGACACGATTCATCAACAAAAGTGGTACCATGAACTCAATTTTACTGGACATGTGAGCAGCTATAGCTGTCAAATAAACAAATTCAATGACAATAAACACCAGCTAGTTTTTCTGACAGCTACACAGCAACAGCAACATGACATATTATTCAACTAAAACATGTGAAATTGTGTCAGCCAAAACCTTTGAAATGAAGGTTATATGATGGTTATGGAACCAAAAGGCTGTGACTTGACGTATTCAAAGAAATTATTTAGAAACTAGTCTCTATCTTTATTTTTTTGTTGTTGTTGCTGTCATTGTTGTTGTTATTCACTGATCAATTCATTCAATTAAAAGAAGAGATGACAGAGGATGATATGCACCTGTATAAAGAGAACAGGAATCTTCATGCTTCCTACTGAGTCTCGTGTGCTGGACTTTGAATAAAAATCCTCTATTGCTTCAAAACCATAAGATACCATAGATATTGCTTTGTCAAATTCTCGCACAGATTTTGCTACCAAAGCCTTTTCCACATCAAATCCTTTTGCTCTCCCCTGGAAGAGCTCCTGATAAAGATGAAACCACTGGTCAGTTAATTATTCATAGCAAAGAACTAACTTGCAGAAACTACAGAAGTCACATCACTTGAATCACATTTGCAGCAAATAGTCAGCTTTCTGATCCAGGATGAAGAATGCAGGGACATCGAGATACCTTATTACTACGCAGAATTTCTACTAGTCCATTGGTGAGATCCTCATCTGTGCCAACATGATGTGCAGAGGACCTTGTCACTTCCTCTAAATCAAAAGGGTTGTTTATGCATGTTACTGCCGCCAGAGGTGTCCTTTCCCCAACCTCAGATAGGTACTTTGTCAGCATATTTGCCCCGAAACCCCACCCAACCCCCATCAATGTTGTCCAAGGCCTCGCCTTACCGATAAACTGAACAGCTGTGCAGATATCATCGCTGTCAGCAGCCGTGAATAACCTACATAAAATGAAAGTATACAGCAGTTCCTATCAGCTTGCTTTTGCTGGGAAATGGACAAAGCAGCTCTAACTCTGAGGAAGGATCTCCACCCAGTAAACTTATCACAATATTCTACCGCAGAAATGAGCACTTACAGATCCTAAATGCCAGTGTCCGCCCCATGATTCTATGGATTCCTTACGCACCCTAACTGACAGAGCATATTCAAAGTACTCAAAAGGGAATTCTTTTACTCATACTAGTACAAATGTGTCTAGCAGATTCAAAAGAACAATCTCCTCTGAGTAACTAGACAACTAACCACATCAACCCAAACTACCAAGCAACAAGGAAATGCCTTACCTTGCCGTCGTAAGGGGAGAACCAGCGCAGCCCCTTGGGTTCATCACAACCGGAAAAAACCCATGCCGCAGCGCCTCACAAACAAACGCCCTCACATTCTCATCCATACTCCCCTCTGCCGTCCCTGGCACCAGCAACAGCGTTGAATCCAACCCATGCTCTTCCGTCAAGTCCAAATTCGCTGGCCAATCGATCGAAATCACACCTCCGTCCGCCGTCCCGACGCAGACTCTCTGGTACTCCAATTTCTCCTCCAACTCACCGTCCCCATCCCTCAGCTGCATCCTCCCGCTATCGAGCCTCACGAAATGCCGATCCTCCTTCACCAACTTCTCGTTCACGTCCTCCAGCAGCTCGCTCCCCTCGAACGATATCGACGGGCACCTCAACAGCACGAAGCGGTTGAACGGCGTCGGGCTGGAGAAGAGAATCCACTCGCCGACGTCGGAGCAGCGCCGGTCCCGCTCGCCCCGCCCCGCCTTCCGCCGGGCGACCGAGAAGGCGGCGCCGGAGGCGAAGCCGAAGGCGCCAGGGAGGAGGAGGTCGGGAGAGAACCGAGAGGCGAGGCCGCGGAGAAGGTCGTCGTAGGGGGGGAGATGGAAATCATCGAGCCGGGCCCTGAGGGGCAGGTGGAGGAGGTGGTGGCGGCGGCGGGCTGGCTTGAGCTTGCGACGCTTGTAGACGCGGAACTCGCGGACTCGGAAGGGGCGTCTGGGGCAGAGGAGGGCGGGGGCGGGCGGCGGCAGAGGGACGGTCGGGGAGCGGAGGTGGTTCATCGTGGGGAAGTTTAAAAGTCGGTTGCGTGCTCGATGAGTGAATGAAGGTCTGTGTAGAGAGAGAGAGAGAGAGACGCGGGAGAGGGTGGCGGACAAGACGGCGGCGGCGGCGGCGGTGGCGGTGGCGGTGGGGGCGGGAAGTGTACGGAAGCAACGGTTTGCGGTGGTGGGGGGTGGTGGAGCCCACCGGATGGCGGGGCTCCGATTTTGTGAGGCGTGGAACGGCGCTTGGGTGGCACACGGCAGTTGCTGTTTTCCAGAAGGAACCGGGACGGACCAATAATTTAAATTAAATTAAAATGTAATAAAAAAAAATGAGAAAGCGATCGATCCGATGCCAGAATTCGCGGTCAGAGAACGACGCGCGAGCAGGACGCGCCACGTGGATTCTTCGCCCGTCGTCGGCTCGGAATATGGAAACGCGAGCTGCGTGCGTTTGCGGACGTTATCATCAAATCTTGATAAAGCAAGGGGGATCGTGGTCCCGCCGGACCGTGCACTTTCCAGCGGAAAACGGTCGGCGCCACGACGTCGAGAGTTCGACTCGCGCCATGAGTAATTTCATGTAAAATTATAAGCGCAATGATGAGACTGCAGTCATGACACGTGAGATTTTAGGATTATGATGCTGTAGAGTGATTACGATGGTCCATTGAGGTCAAGTCCTAATCTTAAGAGGCTGTATCTAGAAGTCTAGTGCCTAAACTGGATCCATAGAAGTTGGGCTTGAGACACCAGTGCCCAAGGCAATGATCCACCGACTTTTAACCCCGGTACCTTTACTCGACACCTCGGCCTAAGTCCATAGAGGCGCGACCCAACCTCAAAGCTTGTGCCAATATCCCCAATGCCCGAGCATGGCACAAACCCGAGTTCATTGAAACTAAATTTAAGTCTATAGAAGTTGCGCTCGAGACTCCGATGCCTATGCCCATCTTTCTACTCCCAAGATTGAGTCCATAAAGGCTATGCTTGGGATATCGATGTTTATGCCTAGGTCCTCTACACCTAGGCTCTTGTCCAATGAGGTCAAGCCCAAGACCCCAATGCACATGCCTAGGCCCTCAATGCTTTGGCCCATGTCTATTGAGGTTAGGCCTGTGTCCATTGAAGGCTAGGCTAGGGACCTCGGCATTGGAGACCATTAAGGTGGCACTTAGAACCTCGATGCTAGTGCTAGAGCTCATAGGGCCTAGGTAGGGCCCATTGAGGCCAAGCTTGAGACCTCGACAATCGGGCCTAGTCGCCTTGATGGACTCGGCCACAAGAACACAAGCATCCAGTTCCCGTGCATTAGCCTCAATGAACTCAAACTTGGGCATGGGGGATCTAGACACAAGTAATGGGGTCTCAAGCCTAAGTGTTAGGACCGAGCATAAACACTAATTCTTGCCCTAGCCTCATTGGACTTAGGGTTGAGTGCAAGGACTCGAGTCCATGCATTGGGATCCTGTGTTTGGCCTTTGTGGACTTAGGCCCAAGGATTTGAGCAAGAACACTAGGACCTCAAGCCTAAGCCTTTATGGACATGGGCCAAGGCAAGGGCACTAGGGAGCTAGGCACAAACATTGGGTTGTTGGTGTCGACTTTTGTGAACTTGGGATTTATGGGTCGAGGTCCATTAAGGCTAGACCTAGGATCCCAATTGCCTATTTGTAGTCCTTCAATTGTTGATATACAAGTCACAAACATCTAAATAATATATAACTATTTAGGAAAAATTTCCTTATCCAAGATGAAAAAATATATTTGAGTTCATTTTTAAATTTTAGTCAAATACCGAAATATATTATCATTTTCTTGAAAAATATCTTTTTGAAAAATATTTAACAAAAATATTATATTTTCCATAAAACAAATGGACCCTTAAATTGAATAAAAGATGTGCTTAGCCTATTTAATCGATAGTCAAGTAATTTTACCGGCCTCCAATGAATCTATTATTATTATTTTTTCTCAAAGAATTATGCAAGTATTGAAAAAAAACGCTGGTTATTCAGGAACATGTACTCATATGTCATAGGCAAATCGTTTAAACCTCGGATCCACAACATACACATTATGTATCCAATAGAATGGCATTAATGATAGTGTTGCTCGATATGGTTACCGATACATTGACGTTTATGCGATTAGCGGTCGCCGGTCTTCTATAAGATTAGCAACTGTACATCAAGACTCCAGAGGAGTTAATATTCTCATAATTGATGGTAACTTTTATATTGTAAGCTAAACTCAGATACTTTAACTAGTAAGCCTCCGATTAGTTAATATTTTTTTAACCTAAAGAAGCAATATTTTGTAAAATTGTTTAAAAAATCTTAAATTTATTATACAGCGGACAATTCAATATTACATTTTTCAATTTGGTCTTTTTTTGTGGGAATTAAGTTTCAAATATTTGATGATTTTTCAATATAATCATTTCGGGCTAATTTTAACTATGAATTACTAACGTAGCCGTACATGTAAAATGAATGATTTTTTTTTTCTTATATTTTCTTTCTCTTCTTTCTTGACAATTGACCACAAGCAATGATTGGTGAGGGTTACGCTCACCCAAATCTAGGCAAGGGTGTCCCAGCCACACCTTGCTCAAGTAGCTAGCGAGGGCGACCCTCACCTTCTTTTTGAGTTTTCTTTCTTTGGGAGTATAGGTAAGATTGAGTTCACCTAGTTCATTATGTGGCATTTCTCTTTGTTTTATCCTTTTCTTTTTTTTTTTATTTGGCCTTTTTAAAAATTTAAATACATGATTAGAATCAAAACATCTCATAAAAACATTTGTTTGTTTATAAGTTGTATAAGTTATTTTGGAGTGACATAAATATATTCCTTTAACTTATGAATGTGAAAATTTTACTGTAGCTCCATTAATTCAATATTTCAACGTTGTGGTTTTAACTCTAAAAATTTTACCAATGATTAACTACACGGATATGAATTCACTATTTTAGTCACAATGCGACATAAAATGTTAATTATCTATCTCATGCTCGACATCACCAAAACATCTAGCGATAGTAAATGATTTTTTTTTTTTCCATCCTGTTAGGCCGATGACTTTTTTGTGTTCTCATTCCTGTCTTCTTATCATGCTTATTGTATGTGTATGTGCTTGACAGGGCTCATTCCCCGGTCGCATCCCCCGCCTCTTTTCCCCACCTTTACCGACCGGGCCGCATGCCCAGTGAACATTAGTTCACGAGTCGAACAAGGCTAGAACTATCCATTTCAATTAGCATGCCTCCTTATCTCTCTAAACATGACATACGTTCTATACTCAAGGACTGACCAGAGCTGTTTTTTTTTTTTTTTAGTTAGTCAGGATTCGGACAATACACACAAAATTTCGACCGGAGAAATTATTTCACTTGGAAGGTCCTGGCTAAGACCATACGCAGCCTTATTCTCGTTGCATTGGTTATGTGATGCGTTCGTCTGTTTTGTAAGCCCAGCTTAGCACGGGATTTTACCCATACGAAACGACGGAACGCTCGTTGGGGGTCGTTTTGCGACTTCGTGGATCGCTATGAAGCTGGGCCAAAGCTTCGGCTTTCCGTGGACACGGCCCAATCCAACGATCAAGTCCAAGCCCATCAAGAATATGTTAGAAACCATGGTTTTCCATGGACTCCGTGAATCAAATCTCTTCATTTTCCGGAGAAGAGGAAAGGGCGAGTCCGTCTGAGGCGAGAGACATGAGGCACCATTTGTTTTCTGAAAAAATGAATGATTTAAAAATTATTTTTCTTAAAACTAATCGCTTATATTATTTGAAATAATTGGCTAATAATCGATAGCGATTTATGTATAAACATTTTGATGAATGATGAAAATATTTTTCTTTCTTTATTTTGTAAGAGATAAAAGTGATCTTTTTAGAAAAATATTTTTCAACTTATTCATTTTTTTTACGAAACAAATAGAACATTATTTTTCCTGGCCAAAAAAAAAACAAAACCTTATTTTTTAATGTCAATTAGGGGTGGGTATTCCGACCAAAAAAAAATAGGGGTGAGTTTGGTTCGGGTAGGCGGCTTCCACCTTGGAATTGGGAACCACTCATTAAGGATGGGTTCCATAAAATGGAAACTGGGAGTTGCTTGTTGATTCCATGGATCCACTTGGGAACCGAAATGTCGATCCAATCTGATTCTTGGGTGGGTCTATAGAACTGGTCCCCAATCCCTACAAAATTACATTCATTAATTAAAATGAGCCGTTAGCTCTTAATTTAGTATCATGGTGACAAAGCGTTACAACATCCCCAATCGGTCCTCTCTTTCCTTTTCGTTTGTTTATCTAATTTTATCTCTTGGGTGTATAATAGAATTAACACCCATATATATACACACACACATATACCGGTTAGATTCGAATGGGTAGGTGGACAGTTCCACGCTTAGGATCAGGAACTTGATTGGTACTCACCAATTCTACTAAATTGGAATCGAGAATAGGACCGGTTTCCATGGAACCATCGGTTCCAAATTGGTCCGGTCCGGTTTTGGGCAATCCGAGTGGTTCTCAATTCCTTTACGCACTCCTAATATTAATCAATTACGAACATGCCTCCGCTAGATGTCTACAAAAAACCTATGAGCTATCCTATAGTTCATGCATCGTAACCGACTCTATCAATCACATCGAAATCTGAGTCCACCTACCATCTCTCTCTTTTTTTGGTCATTTTTGCAATTTGTTCGTGTTGTGTTGTGCCGACCGGCTCTTGCAAACCCACACTGCACTGTGGAACCTCGTGCTAAAACAAGCCTCGAAAGGGCTTCCTCTCGAAAAGGCCCATTTGTCTCGATCGCCACAATCCACGACGGGAGAATTTCCGATCCCTCCACGAGAATAATCAAGCTGACCCTCCGGAACAGGCTGAGTCGAGCCAGGACAGCACCAGTGCCGAGCTCCGGCCGCCCGTCCTCGGCTCGGCATTCATTTATATCTTCTCTCGTCCACATCCTTTTCGCAAGTGAATGCGATTGTTCATGGCAACAGCAGCACGGAAGCGGAGGTTGCCATGGGTTCAACAAAGTCTAGTCTACAGGCAGCATATCTACCAACATTCAAGGGCACGGAAACGAAAGATTTTGCTTCCTAGACTTTTTTTGGACTTCAATCTTCGCACATCTCAATCAGAAAATAACATCAAATTCTTCCCAGGAAAAAAGAAGAAGGTAAAATCTTCGAAAGCTACGTTCAGGTCAAACCCTGATCGACCCATCTTCATGTGAGGATCGTCACTCTTTCCCAGAATTTGACCGATCCCCATGGCAGGAGACTCATCAGCCCTTCAACATCGGGAAGAAAACCCTTCGACCCTCGTGTGTCCCCCGGGCTCCGAACAGCCCTCGTACGTTCGATGACAAGAGTCACATGCGCGCGATCTCGGGCGGATCTCGGGTCGACACGTCTCGATCCTTCGTTCGTCGTCCGGTCCGCCCACCCTTCGTTTTCGGGCTCTCCTTATACAGCCAAATGTAGCGAAGTACGCACATTCGTGTATCGAGACTTCCGAAAACTTTTACCCCGGGAGCTGCACGAGGTGTAACTTACTCCGACACACGGATCTCGCACGTGGTGGGGATCGTGTCCGGATCGCGAACCGCATCGCGCAGGACTGTTGGCCTCGATTTTGACACATCCTGGGCGCGATCCAACCCCTCGTTTGACTGCACGCATCGACCGTCCAATGGCGGACATGGACTGTGACGAGATCGCGAAAGGATCTGGACTTGTCCCTGTCCCCCCCCCCACCCCCTCGATCATCCGAGAAGAATTAATTTTCTAATGGAGGAATTTTATTAAGGGTTTCTCTAATTTTAGGAGAAAATCACGATTAAGCCGCAGAAGAAACAGAGCGCCGCCTGTCGAGCAGAGATTTGCTCTGATTGATTTGATTTGTTTTTGAGTGAACAACGATGAGGCATGTTCGGCCAGAATTAATCAATGGTTTAGCGACGATCACGGTGTGCAGCTGGGGTGTTGCTTGAGATTGTCCGTTTTGCAAATCACTTCTCGTTTGGGAAAATGATTTTGATAGCAGTGGCATTATTCTATTTTTCTTTATAATTAACTAGTTCTCAATGCACGAGTTACGCAAGTGCTCCGTCAATTTTCATTCGACGGGTATTTTTTATTTTTACCGTTGTACGAACTCTTTGCCAAAAAAGATATATTGAATGAAAATTTTCTGTTCTTCCAATACGTGAAAATAAGCATTAGCAAAATGAGAGAAGGATGAAGTTGGTTCCTGCCATGTAAAGATGATTGATTATTTTCACTTGAATATTGTTTTCAAGTGAGAGAGAATAGTTTAGGAAAAATTGTCCAAAAAGTCTAAACTTATTATCCAACGGACGATTTATTCATAAAACTTTTAATTGTGTCAATTTAATTATAAATTTTTATCAATTTAGTCATTTCGGTTAATTATCCAAATAGTAGATTTAGTTAAATTGGTAATATTTCAAAAAGTTTCAAAAAGGATAATTAGCCAAAATGATTAAACTAACAAATCGTTAAAAATTATAAGATTAAATTGTCGTAATTAAAAATTTTATGATTAAATTGATAAATCTTTAAAATGTCTAGGATTGAAATTAATATAATTAAAATATTTAACTAAATTGACGTTTTATCATAAGTTTAAGATTTTTTAGATAATTTTAACTTTTTTATTGATTTTCATTAGCACATCTTCACTTTTTTGCCGTCTTTAAAGTTACATTGCATTATAATATCAATATAAATACGTGGGCGGATTAAATGAAAATTTTAAAAGTAGGAGAAAATTCAAACTTGACTTGACATCACATGGTTCGGCTCTCGGTGATAACGACAACACATTATCTAAAAATTTCCAGCGAATTCGATGAAATTTAACGAGGGATGGATTTTAGATGTTTTTCCTCAGTTTTCTTTCTAGCTGTAACCTTTCTTTCTTTCTTTTTAACTTTTCCTTGACAGCTTTGCCACGTGCACGGTACTATGACACGTCCATTCAATTCACGTCCACGAATATCAAACCTTAATAAAAATAAAATTATGCAACATTAATCCCAATTATTATAAGCTTTTTATAAAAAAAAGTTAATCCTGTCGATAACCCTAATTTGAAATACCCATGACAATTTTATTTTAAACTAATATATCTCAAATTAATAAATTTATGATAAATTTATTATTATTATTTTTTTGATATCCATGATCCAAGTATTGGCTTTCAACCTTATTTTAATACGTGGCTCCGCGGCCCGACAAGTCCATACATAAATTTATTTTCTGTTAATCTCTATTAGAATGTATTTATTTCGCGGAAATCGTACCATTTTTAAAAAAAAAAATTTAAGAAATCATTTTCTATGGAAATTTATTAGTTTTCCTGTGTTTGATGATATGTAGTTGAAAATGTTTTCAAACGTTTGGATGGCATTTGAAAAATGATTGAATAACATTTGACTTAATAAAAATGAATACCTAAAGACTTAATAAAGAGGAAAGTGTTTTCCCTTCCCACGCACGTAAATTCATTTTCCTAAAATAAAACATAATATTTCGTTGGACAGGAAAATATTTTCCATCGACCAAATTATTTTTAAGAAACAAATAGCGGAAAGTCTGAAAAACACTTTTCAAAAAAATATTTTTATTGAAACAAACACACCCTTAAATTAAATTAACATTAATACCGATTATCATGAGCTTTTTTACGAACGGAAATGAACATGCTGCAGCAGTATGCCTGCCGGGCGTCACCTGAAAACCAGGAGAAAACGTTTTATTGCTGCGCTGAGGTTTGGCGGCCAGTGTCGGACCATTTTTGCGCGGTTCACATGGGGATGGCGTGGGCACGACACGTGCCATAGAGGATTAGATGGTTAGCATGTTGTTATACACGAAACATGCTGCGTCCATGTGTGCATCACATGCCCTCGTTTACCTCCACGTTCGCGTCTCCATCCAAGAATTTATGTCCATCCCGCCGATTTCCTCTTTGGGTTATTATGTAATGGATGGAGTTACGTAGCTAGCACGACTGATGGATTAGCATTAGGGATGGACTATTCCAAATTTTGTCAATGTTTCAAATCTATATGTTGAAACATGTTTTTTAATTTTTAGAACTGACAACTTATCTTGTATGTTCTATCATAGATTTAAGAATCTACCGAAATTTTACTTGTATTTTTAGTTGAACAATTACAATGAATTATCACATCCAATTATCACTATTTACAATCACAATTCGTGTTGAGACACACGAAGAGTATGCAATATTAATAAAGTAAAACTCGTAATCATAAATGTCGCTAGAAATGGAAACTCTGATTAGTAGTTTGAGATTACACACTATGGAATGTCGCATGAAGACCTAGAATAAAAAAATATATAAAGACTCATTTCAACTTTCAGGTTTTTTATTTCACTTATAATTTGAAACCTACCTGTTAGGACGTGTTTTTTAATTTTTGAAATTTGAAACCTGCCCATCAAAACGGGTTCCTTAATTTTTGGAATTTAAAACTTATCATGCATATTCTAAAACCTGGAATCGGAATAGTTCCTATTGGTTTGGTTCTTAAATTCCGGACTCTACCCTATAACTATGCTCACCACTAATTGGCATTGTGTCGAGGGCTGAGAGAAATGGGTTTTGTGAAATGGAGGAGGGAAGCCAGGAAGCGCTGCGATTCGCAAGGTTCGGCCGCATTTCTTCCCTGAATTCATGGCCAGGGGGGCCGTTTTGCGGAGAAGAAGTTCACGGTCGTCGGATCATAGGAAACCCACGGATATCAATCGGACTGGCGTGGAGGGGTACATGGAACACAATCCGACACGCAAGCATGTGTAGGAAGATAGAGATTTTTTGGAATAGGGTCGGATGCGTGACGTGATTTTCTATGAAGCATGGGCGTGATATTATTATATTGGAGTAACAAGACGCATGATCCGGTTATGGGGTAAAACGCCTAATTGGAGAGAATCTCAGTCCTTTCAATACGTTTTAAAATTAACTGCTCCCATGTCTAGGGTTGAGAGATAATGTAGTGGCAACTTCTTTAACATTGTAAATCATTTAGCAACTACTTTTCACCGATTGGGCTTCTTCCGCAACGTTGCATTAGGAATTCCAGCGCTAGCAATGCAGAGTTCGGTTCGAGTTATAATTATTGCTCATTTTGAGCGAGCCCATTGTCATTGATATACTATTTAGAGGTAATTGGTTTATGGTCCAATTCCAAAAATTAGGAACTGGGAACTGGACCAATTGGTCATAGAATCAAGAACCGGACCACTGGTCTGATCCAATTCAATGGAATAGGTCACTTTTCTTTTTTCTACTACTTGAGGCTATATATTATGAAGAAATAATAAAAAAAAAAGCTTGTGTTTTTAGCTGGTCCAATTTGATTTCATCTTGGAATGGGACTGTCCGAATATCAATTTTATTTTTAGGAATTGGAAACCGGATCAACGCACCCGAGACCCAATCCCAATCGGCCGGTCTGGTTTGGTCAAGATGATTTATAGTTTGGGTGGTCCATTTTGCATATCTTTAATACTAGTAGGAGCATAGCCATAAATCCATGGCATGATCAAACCTACACTGCAGACAAACTAAGGCTTCCCAAGGCCAAAGAGTGATAGAGAGGCCCCAGAACACTTAGGAACAAGCCCATACCGCTAGTTGACCATAGTGATTAAAAAAAAAAGAACCGAACCACTATATAATTAAACTCGTTAATACACTATTAAATAACATATCAAGATTGGTCGACATTTTTTTTATGAACGAACCTAAAGAAAAAGAGGGACATCTTCTCTCCTCCTCCCTTATAATTTCGAATCAAGGTGGTTAGCACTCAGCAGCACCGGTCGGTCGCAATTTGACATTTCTAGAAGCGAACATTTAACAAATCACGTAGCGCCTCCTCCCCGTCGACGGCCGCGATAACATACACTTTTCCATTCGGTCAGAACTACAGAAAAAAACAACGTAAAGAAATGGCCAAAAGGGCCAATTGGATAATAAGCTAGAACCGAGTCAAGCGACCTACGCACATGCCCGTCGCTATCGGATTAGCCAATCGTTTTGCCATTCGAATAAAAGAGTGGGCAAAAAAAGAAATGCTGAATAAAATTAAAAAAATTCACGAGTCTTTTTTTCAATATAAACTTTACTAACATAACAGTCTTTGAATTAGTATGAGAATATTAACTTGTTGTGATCTACAAATTCTTAAAGAAGCAAATCTCACAATAATTTATAATTATTTATTATTTAAATTTTTGTTGTCCATAATATATTATTAATTTTTATGGTAAATTAAAAATTATGACCAATCATTTTTTAATATATATATAATTTGTGCCTTTTTTTCTTTTTCTAGGAGACGATTCATCATGGACACTTTGATGGAGACCACCAACTCTCTTTTGGGGTGGGGGTGGTGGGTGCATGAACATGAACGTGAAGAGGCCTAATCTGGACAAAAATGTCAATGCCCCACCTTGGCGACAAATGTCCTTTTCAGCGTCTCGTCGCCACTAATGCAACAACAACGCCATACTTAAAAAAATAATAATAATTATTTTTTTACTCAGACTTTTAGAATTGAGTTCGAATTTGTTTATTCTAATTCGGTAGGCTTTCGAAAACGCCAAAATATAACATTGATCTGATTCTCAAAACTCTCGAGTTACCGATAGATATGATGCAATTTACTTTTTGAATGTGTCTTTGAACTTGTTGAATTCAAAAATCCCTAACTTTGATTATTAAAGTGAGAATTATTGCGTGCTTCTATTAAATTTAGGTGGGTATTCAATATGCAAAAGTACATTCTAAAAGATTTACTTGCAAGAAAAGAAATGTAAAGATAATTTTTTTTTGAATTTTTGAAATAAAAATTCTAAATCTTTCAAATCTGATTACCTAATATTTAGTCGATATTCTAAAGATAAGATTATAAATCTTCAAAATCTGATAGCCCAATATTTGATTGATACTGATATCTCGACCGAGCAAGCAATGAAGGGATTTTCGGTGTCATCTACTCGTATAAAATGAGATTATTTATATTAGTATACGAAATTAATACACCAGAAAAGGTAATAAGAAAAAAAAAAAGTTGCCTTCTTGGCAAATTATCTTCAAAAAATAAAAAAATTTCATGTGTGGGACCCTTGGACCAGGAGGGAGTGCCGTGGGACCCACCATAGCTTTTCTGCACCAACATCCGTCTCCCATCTCCCTCCCTTCGATCCTCTCCTTTATATTCGAACCTTCCCTGCTCCTTCTTCCCCTCCCTGCAAGACCCTCCTCTCTCTCTCTTTCTCTCTCTAGCAAAACCCACGAACAGAATCAACACTCTCTCTCTCTATCTCTCTCTATCCATGGCAAAAGGTGGCAAGCTCACCAAGCTCAAGTCCGTCCTCAAGAAGTGGAACTCCCTCGGCCGCCGCAGCAACGTCTCCTCCGTCTCCGACGACTGCTGCGACGCCGCCTCCCCCGCCGCCGCCGCCGCCTCGGCGTCCGACCTCCACCCCGTCTACGTCGGCAAGTCCCGGCGCCGCTACCTCATCGGCTCCGCCGTCCTCCGCCACCCCCTCTTCCGCGAGCTCGTCGAGCGGTCCTCCTCCCCCGCCTCCCCCGGCGGCGGCGCCCCCGACGAGGCGGCCCTCACCGTGGCCTGCGAGGTGGTGCTGTTCGAGCACCTGCTGTGGATGCTCGAGAACGCCGACGACGATCCCCAGCCCGAGTCCGTGGACGAGCTCGTCGAGTTCTACGCCTGCTGAGTCGACGCGGCCTCCCCGACTCGGTGCGGCTCGGCGCGACGTCGTATAAAAAAGTTGTATATTCTTTTCCCAGGGGTTAATAACGCGATTAGCTGGGCGTAGGAGTTTTCAAAGCAATGCTGAGCAGCAATACCGAAAGACACTTGACCAGAGAAAATGTACCCCGCTCGCTGAGTCGCTCGTGACTCAGTGAGCGAGCGAGCGAGCGAGCGAATCACGAGCGAATCACGAGCGAGGATTTAACCTATTTTTACTCCGGCTCATCTCGATTCCGGATGGCCGGTTAGGAAAGGATTGATTGTGATTGATATGCAAATTGTACTCTTCGTTCAGTCATATTCAAGGTGATTTTCATTTCGCATTCCGATCTCCATATCGCAAAAGACGGTCCCCACGATCCGGTACATCTCCGGAGCGCCGCAAAATGTGGGCGAATCAAGAGCCCCGAGGTACCTGAATCATATACGAGGCACGCCCTCAAAATCGTGATTCTCGTGTCGAAAAAGGTATTAACTGAGTCATTATACTGGAGACAACTGTCATTCATCTCCTGCATCGTGGTATCCCCATATTGAAAAAAAAGTTATACATGCTCTCGACAGACTATCGAAGCTAAGGTCGAGCATATGAAAATCTCCGGTCGATTATTAATTTTGAAGCTAAGGTCGAGCATATGAAAATCTCCGGTCAATTATTAATTTTGATTCATTTCAATATGAACAAGAATTCAACGTATTCAATTGAATATAATATAACAAGTACAAAACAAAGGAATAGATTAATATTTGGTAATGGATCAAAATAAAGAATTTCTATTTTATACATGAACAGTTTTCAAATATTTTTGAAGATAAATGGATTTGATAACAGAAAACAAAGTTGAATTTTAATTGCTATTAATAGTTATAAAGTTTTATCATTGACGAGCAATAGCAATTGCACCTATCAAAGCAACTAAAAGCCCGTTGTATACTTTCCAATTTTACCCCAATGTACTGGGCTATTGACGATGCACATGGTCCTTTTGGGGACAAGAGAAGGAGTTGAAAGAGATTCCATCGGCGGTTGGCATTGAAGAAAAAGAACTTTCCATTTGCGCCTGCGTCACCGGACGTGGATCTGCTGTCATCCACACACCGTGAACGAAACGTAGCAACCAAAAGGACCCCATCCGCCCCGTCATTTACGCGGTCTATTAATCAGTCTATCGATGCAACATACATGACGACACGAAACATCGTCGTGTCTCGAAAAGCTTGACATTTAGAGCCTGTTTGATAATCATTCTAGTTTTTTCTAATTTTGTTTTCTGGACGAGTTTTTGAACATTTGAAAACGTTCGATAGCTGCATAAAATTTCTATTTCTAAAATAGAAATTATTTAGGCACAACATTGAACTTTTTTGTGACTTAAGAGTGTCTTATAATTTTATGAGAATTTTTTTATCTTTCATTTTTTTTTTTCCTTCTCTTCTTCTTCCTCCTCTAGTTAGTGGCTGACCTCGAGGGGAGCCTAGCCAAACCTCATCTTTGGTTGGCGGCTCGAGGAAGAAGAAGGAGAAAGGAAAAAGAAAAAATAAAAAAAAAAAAAAAAAGAAAACGACTTGATCCTAGAATTGTTTTTGGGAACAAAGAATTAATTTTTTTTTCTATTTCTTAATTCTGTTCTAAATCTATTTTTAGAATTATAAAAAATTAACGATGTTCCCAAATGTATTTCTATTTTTTTTATTCTAAAAAATAAAAGAATATAAATAATCGAGAATTAACTAATTACCAAATAGGTCCTTAGGTATCTTATAGCGGGACGGACCGGCAGGTACAAGTTAAGAAGGGAAGGACGGCAAAAAGCAGGCAACGGGACAAAAACCATAACTTACGACGGATAGAAAAATGGGTTTTGGGGGAGGAGTTTGCTTTTCTGGTGGAGATAATTAAGAAAATGCGGTGCTAATGATGAGGTGGGTGGGAGATGCTTTTCTCGTGGCGGTATGCGTTGTTCGAAGACTTCATTTCTTTTTTTGGTTCCACATGAACTGGCCATCGGAAGACAACGATACGGAGAGAGAGCTGTGTTGGATTACACGGAAGTTTTAGCAACCGCAGACGCGTTTCCAAGCTGCCATCGACACCCCCTTTGGAAGTTGGTGCCTCTAAAGTAAACCTATGCCGTCACGGAAAGGAAAAGAAAAGGAAAGAAAAAAAGACGGTGGCGGGTCGGGGGCGTGTGCAGTGGTAATTTGACCTTTCTCCATCATCTTAGCTCGAAAAATCATACCTCGCGCATGCATGTGTTCATGGCCTAGGCGATGTTGGTCTCACGTTATCTTCGCCGACATTGGCGATTAAGTTCTTACTGTCCTCGCCATGGCAGCGGATGAGAAAAAAAAAAAATCCTAAATGCCCCCGATGCTCGTGAGTTCCTAGCTCTCGTGCATCGCTGGATGAGGAGAGACCCATCTAAGGGTTGATGTGATGCGTTCATGGCTTCGTTTTCGGTGATGCCGCCGTCTATGTCACTAGGCGCTGTTGGTGTCGTGTCACCCCCGTCGATACCGGCGACTAAATTCTTATTGTCCTTGTCATGGTAGGGGATGAGATAAGATCCTACCTGCCCCCGCCGAGGCATGCGAGTTCCTAGCTATCATGCACCACCAGACCAGAGGTGGGAGTCACTTGACGATTGATGTGACTATTGATGTAAGTTGGACTCATGGTTTGAGTGCGTGCAATATTTTCTCGATAGATGGGACTGAGGTTACATCGATGCGAAGGTAGAGTGATACGACGGTGATCAACGGCCGTAGGGGGGGGATTTGGGATTTTCACTTTCATGTGAGTTATAGTTATACATAAGAGGAATTATTTAGATATGTAACCCACTAAAGTAAGCAAGTCATGATGAGTGTCGACTTCTCACAACTATTGGCAATACGTTGCGACAAGTGTAATGTATCACGACACGTGACGATCAAATCGTTCATGAGGCTAATGGCACTTAGTCTTTTAGGAAGTGGCCTTGCCCATTCACTCCTTCGAGAAGGCAGTTCTTAAGTATTAGGTTTTGACTCATCTCAAAGCAACAGTCGACTCATGTCTTTTCCTAGCTATTCCCATCATGTAGGAATACAGTCATTACACTTCCTTTCCTATAAAATGGAAACATTATAAGTAATTAACACATGCTTTCATCTGTTGTTAACTGAGCATATTGCAATTGTGCTATACAAAAGTCCACAATAATTACTTTTGTTGAAATTGATGTCCGTTGGCTTTTATGTCTACGAACGTTTGCTTGACTGTAATTTGTTGAAATTAGTGCCCATCTGCCTTTTCGGTCGTGAGGACAACTAACGAATCTTTTTCCCAAATTAACACACTTCACCCCGGTCGCATCATGAAGTTTGAAAAACTACCCATCTCATCATTCCGGCCGCTTGCCCGTGCATGACAAATCGCAATCCGCACGCCATGTTTAGCTTGGGAATTCTAGCTCTTGGGTTGTGATGCATCGAACCCGATTTGACCGCATCCTAGACCCCATTTTTTATTTCCTAACGTGGATACGGGTGTTCGGAAATTCTTTGAGCATCCAATTAATCTCCATCGAGTGTAGCGCACGCATGTCGAATAATTATCGAAGAGGCATAGGCCTATGCTCCTAAGGGCAGCTATTAAAGAAAGCGCAAGGGTTGATGATTTGTACCTTGGCCTTGAGAGAAGAGGACGGCTTACCGCCCAAGCAATCTCTTGAGATTACTCGCATTTTCTATGCATGATTTGAGAATGCAAATTATTGAGCACAACGGTTATATGAGGTTGTAATTGAGATCTATCTACACTTCAAGGCTCTTTGGCCCTACATGACTGTAAACACTTAGGTCATGCTCATCAAACAAGTCATGATAATAAATTCTAATCTTTAGATACATTAAATTCTTTTAATGAGATGTTCGGTTTATGTTTTGTGGATCAAGTCATTCATTATCAACATGCTCATCTTTAGAATAGTTAAAGACACGCTCTTTGACACTATTAGTATTTTTTTTTTCAAAATTGAATACTCACTCCCTAAATGCTGGTCAATTATTAAATTTGTTATAATAGTTACTTTTCTTACATTGAAAGGGGAGATGGGGTTAAAATCTTCTATTTTGATAATGACGATTTAAATTCAGGTATGAATTTCAATTTTTATATATTATAAAAGTGAAAGTTAGAATAGAAATAAAATGGAAATGGAGAAAATAATATGGGCTCCCTCGAAGTGCTATTTCGTTACGCCTTAAGGGCAAAGCTCTACGGATTTTGTCTCCTCCGTAGACGACGAAACCCAGACATGGCCACGAGCATTGCAGCCACGTTTTGCGGCTTTTGCCCTGAGAGACGCACGTCTCAATCGAAAGCCCATCTGACGCGACG
The DNA here is from genome assembly GCA_014182845.1 of Corymbia calophylla. Classification (NCBI taxonomy): domain Eukaryota; kingdom Viridiplantae; phylum Streptophyta; class Magnoliopsida; order Myrtales; family Myrtaceae; genus Corymbia; species Corymbia calophylla. The sequence continues at coordinate 5,262,752 of CM024695.1, forward strand.
CGACGTCTCCGTCACCTGGCGAAGGGCAGCTCGGTCTTTTCCCGTCGCGGCGGCCCGGCCCCCCCCGGCCCCGCCGGCCGGTCAGCGCAGCGGCGGCACAAAGACCGAGCCCCCACGTGGTGTGTTGCCCGATACCGGGTCTCGAAATCGGATTTCGCTGCTCCCGTGGGGGCCCCACCATCCCTCAGTACATGTCCACGTTAAGTTTGGAATTTTTGCCCCCCTGACCCCCCGAAAAAAAAAAAAAAAACAGGCGAAAAATAATTTCGGCAGCAAGAAAACAAAAGAGTGAATATAAAATAATTGGCGAAAATCTTTTTCTCATATCATTGGCACACATGCAGCACTCATTTGCCCACGACATTGAATGCGGCATTTAATGGGAGGGTCCCCACCTAGTCTAAATTTTTTTTAAACGCAATATCTCTTAATTATTTCGAAAGAGAGATCGGAATTTTTTTGGGGGCACTTTTTTTTTTTTTAATCAGTTGGCAAGGGCATCACCAATGTAGACGAAGATTAAATCTAAAGAAGTTTTGTCACGTGCTTCCCATTTTCAATCGCCTTTATTTGGATTTTAACTTATATATGTTGTGTGCACTCTCTTCGCATGGTGAGAAAATTCACGTTTAGACACGTAAATGGACCTCGCCTTGCTCTCTTTTTCGGGATTGGTCACAATGGGTTTTGTCCCCTCTCACACCTAGATGAGTACGTGCACGGCAAAAAGTCAGCGGGATATAATGGTAGAGATGCGAAACACTCGAGCATCCCGAATTTCAGACCTCGAGTCGCAAGAGTTCCATCAAGACACTTGATAATCGGGTTTTTTTTTGTTCTTTTTTGATTGGGAGATTCGATCTATTATTATTCCTCAATGTTTGAACTTTGTTCTCTAGTCTTTGGAGCGCTCGACTTTTGGTTCGTGGACATGAATATTCCTTTCAGAAAGTGGAGCAAATTCACGGTCACGAGGCACTCGAAACAACTCAGATGGAGAGAGAAGGGGGGGCATGTAGAAGCCCCCGGCACAGAGGATGGCTAGCAAGAATAACCGAAAAGAAAAGCCCATCACAAAATAAGTCCAACTGAACTGGGCCTCGCGCTGTCGGCCCAGTGTAGGCCTTTACTAAAATAATATATTTTTTATTGGAAGGCATACCAACAACTAGGGGATGTAGCTCACATGGTAGAGCGCTCGCTTTGCATGCGAGAGGTACGGGGTTCGATACCCCGCATCTCCACCTTCCTCTCGGTTTTTTTTTTTTTTTTGTTTTTTTCACGAGCAAGTTCGAACCGCAACCCGTCTCGCCGCCGCCGTCGACGGCTGCTTTCATCTCTCTCTCTCCGTCTCTCTCTCTTCGAGGTCAGTCCGTCGTCCTCTTCCTTTTCCTCCCGACCGTTCATCGTGCCGCCGATCCCTTTCGGAGGTCCGACGCTCTCCCTCTTTTCCCTTTTCTGGGTCGCAGGTAGGACTCGCCGAGTATGGCAATCGCCAGAGTATCCGGAATCGGAGCTCGCGTCGTCGGAGAGCTCTCGCGACGAGGTTCGTTCGGCGCCTCTCTCGGTTAGGGATTATGGGTCATTCGGTTTTGCTCACTTGTCGTTTCGCTTCGATAGCTTCCGACGATGTCTGTTCTGGCGTCGGAAGATTTCGCGTAAGTTTTTTGCCAGCTGATTCGTTCGTGCTGGGTTGTTTTTCCAATTTGGGTAGGCGCGAGTACGTCCCTAGCAAGAACGCATCTAGTCGCGCGAAGACATTCTCGTCCTACAATGCAGCCGCGGTCGGTAATCCTAAGGTAAGTGGACGTTGAGTGGTCGATTTCCAGCTTCGAGCGTGGTATTTTAGTCATGTTTTTTTGTGTTTCCTCTCCCTTTTTGAAGTTCCTGCTGCGTTTCGCGATTGACGGTGAAGCGAGCTGTTGGTATATCAGCAATTTTATGACCTATAAATAGGCATTGGTACCTGTTGGATTCTTGTTTAATCTTTCTCGTTGCTCCGAAGCATTGGAGGGTGGTACTGCAGGAGGCGTGGTTGGCTTCGCAACGAAGTGGGTGGCTGCTTTGAAATGTAAATGTCCCCTTTTTCATTATTACAGAGGTTTAGCTACTGCACAAATACTAAAGACAATCCTGCAATGCTTAGCCTTACAGGGCCATATGCTTTGTTAGCAGTTTCATCGGCTCATACTTTGCCGTTGGAAAAGTTATTAACCATGCTTTCTGGTTGCAAATGTGGGCAAGGCTAAGATTAGATGGAAATGCATGGGCTTCTATAACAGTGGGTTTCATTATGTAGTCACCACTTTCGGCACCAAAATTATGTGTTCATTGCTTTCCTTATTCGTGGGGTTCAAGTTCATAATATCTTTTATTTTATGTCATCACTTTTCCTGTGTTTAATTTATTCAATGTCTAGTCTTGAGTTGTTCAAATCCCGAGAGATAATCTCTGGGCGATGATCCTTGAATTGATTCCATAAACTTTTTCCATATCGAGGGGCCAGCTCAGCTAGAACAACTGTCCCTTTGTTTGAGTGAGCACATTTTCTGGTAATGCATAATTGGATTGAAATTTGTTTAGATGGAATGTGCTCGGCGATTCCAGCAGCCACTCGAAACTTTGCTGTTGATGGATACGTTCCGAAGCCTCATTGACATGATATTACTTTGGAAAGTTTTTTGAGTGTGTTCCGGGCCTCCGCCACCCGTCGGTACATCATACGTGTCCACGTTAAGCTTGGAAATTTTGCCCCCAAAAAGCAAAACAAAGAAAAGACCAAAGGAAAATTAATTTCGGCAGCAAGAAAACAAAAGAGCGAATATGAAATAATTGGCGAAAATCTTTTTCTCATATCGTTGGCACACTTGCAGCACTCATTTGCCCACGACATTGAGTGTCCCACGTTGTGCAGGGTCCCTCCTCTAATCTAAATTTTTCATAGGCAATAAATGCACCCAGGAAAAAAGAAAAAAATTCTCCATATTTTTATCTTGAGATCCAAAGAAAAAATAAATCTCAAAAAGAGAGATCAAAATTTATTTTCAGGCACTTTTACTTGATTCGGTGGCAAGGGCATTACTAATGCACTTTTGCTAATTCAATCCTAAACATTTCAATTTTATCAACTGAGTCATAACTCTTTTCACTTTTTACCAATTAAGTCCATCGGGTTAATTTTGACTCGAAATTATTGACATTGACTAGAAAAGAATGTGTTAGATATGTAAATGGGCTTGAGCAAGACCTCACTTCTATAAATGTAGCGATTCTTCCAAGATCAGTCATATTTCATTCTTGGTTGGATTAGTCCCAAAACTACAAATTAAATAATTGAACAATAATCCTAATTTGACCTCATTTGGATTAAAGAAAAGACGAAAGGAGGTCAATTTTAAAAAATGTATTAATTAATTAATTTAATTAAAGATCCAACTGATCACCACATCTGCATTGTAAATATGCAGTTACAAATAATCTTGCTAAAGTAATAGGAATTAGATCAAAGACAATTCCAAATAGGAAAACTTCAATCATTTCAATTTTTGTGAAAGGGAAAAAGGAGAGGTAATATCTATCCCTACATATTAATTGAATTTTTACCGAGATAACCGAAAGATCCAACTATTATGAAGCCTAGCAAACCTAAAAAAAGGATAAAGGTCCAGTAGAAATTACCGAGATAATCGAAAGATCCCACTTATTGTTCTAATCAATAATTCATACCAGATTGCATTTTATTGGAAATGAGAAAAAAGTCCAAATGAATTTGACTTTCATTTTTTTTTTTTGAAGTAATTCTCATTTACTAGCGTTATTCGAATGTAACCCTTTATGAGTTCCATTAGTTAGGTAAGAATGTCACTTTTATACTATCTCCTATGGATATCCACATATAGATTCATTGATTTACATTTTTAACATCCACCTTGATTTCGTATTTGAAATTTGCTGTAATTCATTCTACTAGATAGATATCTGCGTTATATATATCTAAATCTTGAAAAAAAAGATAGATAAGATTTGACCTATCAAATTTAAAAAAATCTTGCTTTTTTGAACATGAAGAGATAAAGAAGCTATTGCAATTGTCGAAAATTCTAGGCCCACTAAAGGCACAAAGAAAAGAGTAAGTTGTTAAAAGTTATCATAGAATGGGTACCTCGATTTAATATCTGTACTTGTTATTGTTAAAAGATATTTTAAACAATTATAATTCGTATATAATTATTTTGAATATATCTAAGTGAGTATATATATATATATTAAATAATAAGTGCAAGGAACGGATAATTAGATAAATGAGGCTTATTCTTCTTTATCTTTCTACATGAAATATATAAACATACGTATGACAATCTATTGTATTCTTGTCTTCAAATTACATTTGAATTCTAATTTTGATTTTATTTAATAAATAAAGAGTTTCTTTCAAATTCAATCCAACAACAGTATTCTTAGTAAAAATAAATATTCTCGAAAGATATAGTAGAAAGAAAAGATACTCTATATCTATATTTTATGTAATATACACATACAAAGCAAGAAGGAAAGATGACCTTCGGTTTATTTTTATTTGCCTTGCCCAATTTGAATTTCGAAAAAGGAATCATTTTTTTTTATCTTGTTGATAGAGGTTTCCTAATTAATAATCGGTAATATCGGTATAAAAAAATAATTATCCGCACAAATTCTTTCTACAATTTACAATTAAATATTATGATTATGTCACCAAAGAAGAAATGATTTTTACCTTGATTCCAATAAACTATCTAATTGTTCGCTACAAATACAAAAATGTAACTAAATAAAATAAAAATAATTTGACTTAAGGCTTCACTTAACTTAATAAGTGAATTTTAATTCAAAGGAAAAAAAAAGAAGAAGCGACAAAGCTTACTCAAAACACCCTTTAAAGGATTATGTAGTACAATTGGATCGAATAAGCCCTTATGGAATAAATATTTGGCCACTTGTGAACCTTCATGTACTATCTATTCATGTTTGTTCAATTTCTATTTTACTTGCAAATGCAATGTAAGCATTAGGTTCGACAATAATAATATTTCCCAACACCCCAAAACTAGCCATTACTATAGGAGATATAAGGATCGATACATAGAATGACTTTTACAGGATTGATAATCATAAAAAGAGGCAAATATTTTAGCCATTTGCATCAAGCTCAAGTTTCCTTCCTACATACGTGCTCCTTTAGAAGCATAGACTAGAATTGGAGGTAAAAATTTATTAGTAGCATACTCAATCAAACGGATGATTTTTTCGCCAACTACAGATCCCATACTACTCCTCATAAAACTCCAATTGCTATGGGAATACCATTTAGTCAGCCTATGCCTATTTGAACAATATCGATTAATCTTGTCTTTCTTTGATAACAAACAATTTTTGTTATTTAACAATTTGGGGAATGGAAACTGAACTTCCTTTTGGTTCTTCAAAAAAAAAACATTCATTTTTTAACCCATTTTAAAGAACTCAGGAAAAAATTATAAAATTACAAAAGAATTATTTTTTAGTTATGCAGGTTTTAAAAGAAAGAATAATTTTTTTGAAAACCTTTTGAAAGAAAGAAAAAAATGGGTCATGAACAACATTCTATTTTTAAAAGGAATAATAAAAAAAATTTCCAAAATAAATCCAATTCAATGATTTGGATTAAGAGAAATATATGAATTGAGTGAAACTAAAAAAGAAAAAAAAGGAATAATCAATAATTGGGACGATTTATGAATTGTTCATTCAAATTCAATTTATGGATTTGACAAGTTCTTCATTGACAAAATAAAATAAAAATGAAAGGTCTGCTGATAGAACCAGCACAATTAGGAATCAAATAGGAAAAATTACAAAAGATAAGAAAAAAGGAATTTTAACTCCGAAAATCAATATACATATTAATTATAACAAAATAACTTATCCTACTAAACTATTAGCATCAACAAAAAATATTAGACGAAATTAAAGAAATGCACTCAAGGGAATGGGCTCCTGTCATTTGATAGCACCTCAATGAAGATATGCATGGCGAAAAATCCACAGGATATAATGGTAGGGATGTGAAAAACCCAAGTGTCCCAAATTTCAAATCTCGAGTCGTGAAAGCTTTTTTTAATTTTTGGTGGGGGATTGGATCTATTTTTCCACAATGTTTGAACTTGGTTCTCTAGTCTTTTTGAGTGCTCGATTTTAGGTTCGTGAGTATAATTATTCCTTCACAAAGCGAATCAAATTTAAGGTCACGACGCATTTTTCTTCTTCGGAATGTTCGAGGACCGCCGGGACAAAATTCGTGGCAAATCCTGATGAACTCGAATGCTCAAATTCGGACAGGCCCTGTACAAACCCCCGGCACAGAGGATGGGCTATCAAAGAACGAAGGAAAAGAAAAAGCCCATTACAAAACAAATCCAACTTAAATGGGCCCCGTTTTGCCGGCCCAGTCTTTCCTCTCGTTTTCCTGTTTTGCAAGCTGCGGACGGCAGCGCCGCTCGCCGCCGAACGAACGATTCCTTCTCTCTCGCTCGCTGCTTCGAAAACCCAACGCCACCGCCGTCGACGGCTGCTTTCATCTCTCTTTCTCTCCGAGGTCAGTCCGTCGTCCTCTTCCTTTTCCTCCCGATGATTCATCGTGTCGCCGTGCCTTTCGTCCTCGCATTTCGGAGGTCCGACGCTCTCTCTTTGTCGCAGGCAGGACTCGCCGAGAATGGTAATCGCCAGACTATCCGGAATCGGAGCTCGCGTCCTCAGAGAGCTCTCGCGACGAGGTTCGTTCGCGCCTCTCTCGATTAGGGATTATGGGTCATTCGGTTTTGCTCCATGTCGTTTCGCTTCGATAGCTTCCGACGATGTCCGTTTTGGCGTCGGAAGATTCGCGTATGTAATTTTTCGCCAGCTGATCGTGCTCGATATGTTGCTGATTCGTTCGTGCTGGGTGGGTTGTTTTTCCAATTTGGGCAGGCGCGAGTACGTCCCTAGCAAGGACGCATCTAGTTGCGCGAAGACATTCTCGCCCTACAATGCGGCCGTCGGCTAGTAATCCTAAGGTAGTGAACATTGAGTGGTCGATTTCCAGCTTCGAGCGTGCTATTTTTGTGTTCCTCTCCCTATCTTAACTTCCTGCTGCGTTTTGCGATTGATGGCGAAGCGAACTGTTGGCATATGGGTAGTTTTATGACTTATAAGTTGGCATTGGTACCTGCTGGATTCTTGTTTAATCTTTCTCGTTACTCCGAAGCTTTGGAGGATAGTACTGCTTGAGGCGTGGTTGGCTTCACAATGAATTGGGTTGCTGCTTTGAAATGTAAATGTCCCCATTTTCATTATTAGAGAGCTTCAGCTACTACACAATTACTAAAGAGAATTCTGCAATGCATAGCCCTATGCGGCCATATGCTCTTGCAGCAGTTCATCCAGCTCATACTTTGCCTTTAGAACCTGTTGGATTCTTGTTTATTCTTCTTTGTTACTCTGAAGCTTTGGAGGATAGTACTGCGTGAGGCGTGGTTGGCTTCGCAATGAAGTGGTCGCCGCTTTGGAATGTAAATGTCCCCATTTTCATTATTAGAGAGCTTTAGCTACTACGAAATACTAAAGAGAATCCTGCAACGCATAGCCCTACAGGCCATATGCTCTGTTAGCAGTTTTATGGTGCACATACTTTGCCTTTGGAAAAGTTATACCATGCTGTGACTTGTGAGCTATTCTGGTTGCAATTGTTAGCAAGACTAAGATTAGATGGAAATGCATGGGCTTCTATAACAGTTGGTTCCATAATAGAGTCACCACTTTCAGTGCCAAAATTATGTGGTCATTGTGATTGGGTGGCTCTTGATTCTTTGTGAAGTGAGGTTATTCATAGGGCTCAGGTTCATAATATCTTTTTTTTTTTTATGTCATCACTTTTCCTGTTTTGATTTATTCAATCTCTAGTCTTGAGTTGTTGAAATCCATTGAGATAATAACTGAGTAGTAATCCAGAGAGATAAGTTCTTAACTATCTTGTGTCTTAACAACCCCATATCTATTGTGTTTATGGTTTTGACCTTCAATTAGCAAAGTCCAGATGAGGGATGGCGGCATCATGGTTGATATCCTTTGGGTGTGAAATTATTTCTAGGTTCATCCACGCATTTTTTAGAAAAATAATAGTTTCTTCAAATGTGATGAACTGCTGTGGACAAAAGTTTTTCTAATGGTTGCTTCATCATGGTACAATTGTGTGCTTCGTGATGTTTGTGGGGGTGGATCCTGTCCTGCTGCTGGCTTGATTTCCATGTTATGTTATATTGCCATCCAAATGTTATGCGGAGGTTATTCACCCCTGCAATTTTACATCAGTTGGAATTGCCCATAAGTTTTCGCTTTTCTCTTTCACCTGGAATTTCTCTCTGTTATTTGCTAGCTTTTCTTTTAGTAGGATTGTTCTGTCAATAATGGCTTTCTACAGATAGAATCTCTGTCTTTAAAATTCAATGGCTGCCACAGGATAAACTGTTCGAGGGTGCCCTACTTCAGAAGCATTTCTTTTGTTCTTCAACCACTGCTGACGATGCTCATGGGGGGCATGACGAAGAGAAAGACAAGTGAGTTTTTTTTTTTGTTATTTCTTCTGTTTTTTGTATTAAAGAAGGTGAAATGCAACACATATGGTTGCATGAACTGTTGAGGTAGTTATGGTCAACTTAGCAGATCATTTTTGTGGTGATGGATTATATGGTGTTCATCCTAAATGAGTGTGGTTAGTGGATGATCTGACATGAAGATTGTTTATCTCCAGTTATGAGCTAGGCCCTCTTCAGGGTTTTCTCTATAATCGGACCTCCCTTTAATGCTAGTGTACTTGGAGGTATTTTGCAGGATATCTGTGACATTTGTTGATAAGGATGGTGAGGAAAAGCAAATTAAGGTTCCCATTGGAATGTCAATGTTAGAAGCAGCTCATGAAAATGATATAGAACTTGAAGGTACTTGTTTCCTTCGAAAGCAATTGTCGTGCATTCTTCAGCTTTGCTTTCATCTTATCTGTGGCTTGCTCTCTGAATAAATGCCAAGTTCTCTCTAAGGAGTTGCCCTCTCAACCATGTTGCATCTGACCCCCCCCCGCCAAAAAAAAAAAAAAAAAAACTGTTGCACCATAGAATGTCCCAGAATGTTTATGTTCCAGATTAAGGTATCTGTGTGCGGTTGACATAGTGTTGTATCCTGAAATCTTAAGTTTCAGTGGCAACTTGAGTCTAATTTTGCCTTTTCTCTAAACTGATTCTGTGCTGTTATTTGGATATCAGGAGCATGTGAAGGTTCACTTGCATGTTCAACATGTCATGTCATTGTGATGGTATGTTTCTTCAATGCGACATTATAATTGACTTGCCCTCTGGGTCTGACTTAAAAATATTGAAACTGTGAATCTCATGACAGGACATGGAGTACTATAATAAACTGGAGGATCCAACTGACGAGGAAAATGACATGTTGGATTTAGCTTTTGGGCTTACAGAAACGTGAGTGCTCACTGTTATGTTTGGTTTTTGGCCCACCCAATAGTATATGGCTTGTTGGCAGTATGCCCCAAACCTAGGAATGGCACCCTGCTTCTGTTCAGAATGCACAGTGCTGAATAATCTGTCCAGAAGTGAAATTTTGTCTCTTTTGGGTCTTTGCAGGTCTCGTCTTGGTTGTCAAGTGATTGCTAGACCTGAATTAGATGGATTGCGCTTGGCGATTCCAGCAGCCACTCGAAACTTTGCTGTAGATGGATTCGTTCCAAAGCCTCATTAACATGATATAACTTTCAAAAGTTTTTTCTGAGTGTAAAGGATGCAGTCATCCCAATTTTGTAGCAGAGTACACTTCTAATCTCTTATTCTTTGTTTATGTATTGATTCCAGATTACATTTTACCCTATACACATGGTGTAAAATCCAAACCAGGTTTTTCATATGGAAGAAGTCTAAATAAAATTTGGTCTTCCTTAAATGTGGTTGTGCTCTTTTCTCATAATTAATATTTGATCTTTCTCATTTCTGAGGGAATGTGCTTATCTTTCCTTTGACAATGTGTATGGTTTGTAGCTCTAGGATTTTAACTCTGCACGCATGAAGAGAAGTTTCAAGTTTTCATTGTTCTAAAAAATTTTAGGTCTTTTATTTTTCTGACGATGTGAAAGGCTTGTTAAAGACCCAAGTAGAAAGACAAGTGAGGAAAAGGAAATCATGGTTTGTATGTGCATGGTACTTCCAAAAGAAATGGAAGGATAGGTGGCATGGGGGACCTACCTTGGAAAAGTAAAAACTTATTCTAATTCATAGAAACTGTAAAAATAAATTTAAATAACTTTGGGGGTTATAGGTATTTTTTTTAAAGAGTTGAGGTGTTGAATATCAAACAATTGGGCATGGTTGAAACATGAAAAGCAAAAGCTGACACGTGTTAAAAGCTACGGCCACCCCAAACACATTCTAAGTTTTGGTTGTTCTGTAGACCGGATCTTTAGCTACCTCTTCTTCTGGTGTAGTTCTCTCTTTCAGCAATCAGATGCATATCTTGTCTGTCTGAACCTGAGAAACATTTTCCATTTCTTTTTCTCAGCTAAAAGAATGATAAGAGGCATGCATCCTGAGAATTTTCTTCTTTTGTAGGGACATGCAATTTGCTCCGAGCCTAACTTGTTGCTCTTGATAGATCAACAAGGTAAGAGATCCTTCATTTTGTGACTGAGAGAGCAGAATTCCCAAGTAGTTTTAGTTTGTTGAGTGGAATTCATAGGCAAAATGATATTTATCTAGACATGCATGGAGCATCATATTGACCAAGGCTTAGGTGCTCCAGTGCTCTGATAACTATCTATTGGAACTTTTATCCAGTGTATGCATTGCTAGAGCTTGTTACTAGTGCATAACATGATGATACTCTGTGTCAAACTGCACTTGGTCACACCATTGAAAAGCGAAAGTTGGAATAAACTTGCTAATCTTGACTAATCTTTATTTTTTATTCATTGATATCATTCTCTTCTTCATGTAAGTTATTTATGGTGGTTTCAATGAAGTTGATGACAGTCTACCAGTGCTAATGCCTTGAACATATGACCAGTTGTATTTCTCCCTTGCCCATTATAAAAGATATGGTCTTCTGACTTCTGAGAGAATAGCATGACCTGTCATGCCGAAACCCAGTCTCCACAAGTTGATTTTATGATACACGCCGGAAAAAGAACCCACTCTGATCTTTTCTTTGCTCGACATCTATATTATATATCCTCATACCATGGGTATCACTTCTAATTCAACTTTGCCATCCCATGAGTATCCCTTCTAGTTTAACTTTTAAGATCCCACCACTCTGGTGGGGTCTATGCAGAATGTAGAGAAGTAACTATAGCCTAAAGATTGCCCTTTCTGCTAGCCTTCTGGTACAATTCCCATTTGATGAACGAATGTGACATATAAATGGACCATTGAGCTATTAATCTGTCTGACCATAGGGCCATTTTTCAATTATCTATAAGAGTTTTTGAGGGAAAATTTCTTGGTCACTGAAAAATGGTTGTCAGGCAAATAGACAAAACAGACAAAGTAGCAAAAAGTAAATGAGGTCTTCTGTTGTTATGGCGATTCTATCACCTTTAGATAAGTGACACTTCTTCCATCCCAACCAATCCATTTGTCTTTTGATGTAGCTACCTCAGGCAAATCCTTGAAGCTGATAGGAGGAGACATCCTATATGGCCAAAACAGGAGCCAGGATACTGCAATTAAATGGTGTAATAGTAGCTATTAGTCTTGCACCTCTTCAATGGATTTTAAGATAGATGATGATGATAGGAGTCAATGACACACCTGATGGGCATCTTTTATGTGAAATGGTAAAAATGGCTGGATATGTGCCATAGAGTCCACTCACAATACCCATCTCCAAAACCTTGATGAGCATAGAGTTACGTGATAATGAGCCTATGTCGTGGCTACATTGGCATATTATGAACTTAGGACATTTTTTTTTCTTTTGGGGTTTGGGGAATATGTTGCATTGCTTACAAAACTACGGGTTTCCCATTGTCTAGCTTGGGAATGGGGATATTGGTTCGGCTAGTATGTGTTAAGACTTTGATGTGAGCCCTTTTATCAGATGGATGAAGGTTTAGAGAGCAAATACATCAGTATGGTAATTTTCATATCCTCTAGGCTGAACATTAGTCTACTCGGTAGAACTTGTCTTGGTGTAAATCGCTGGTCTATTCTTGTGGCAGAGCCATATTATCGTCCAGTCATTGAAGATGAATAGATGATGTATGGTGAGAATGCCTGGCAGTTTGTCCCCTCAATGTCCTTTTGTTGTACTTCATATGTTTTTCTTGTTCGCTGCTGAGCTTTAACAGCTAGAAGATTCTTACTAGCTAGATTTTTTGTGGCCTTTCCTCATCTTTTGAAGTTGTTGGGCTGCTTCATTCCCTGGCAACTCAAGATTGGAATATATCATTTTAGCCGATAGCATTGATATGACGTTGAAATGATGGTCCCGTTTGCTAACATGCTTGATTATAAAGAATTCCCTCATTAGATTTGCTGATGGCGATTGATTCTGTATTCCGATTTCTTGGTCACTAGAATGATGCTGGGCGCTGAGGGTGCATCTCTCTCTGTTTGCTTTATTGTTGATTTGTTAGTTCAACCTAAATGGAAGATTGTTGCTTAAGGAACCGCCCTATGTTCTGCAGTACCATGTTAGTACTCTGCAGTACATTATATCTTGATGTGCTGTGGGAGTGGACAAACATGAAATCGATTATTGGTCATTCTCTTTGTACTAGATAGGAAATCATATAGTAGCTCAAGCATGCATGTTAGCAATCTGCACGCAACACGTAAAAGACAGGTGGCTTCTTGTAGCATAACTTGCAAGGCAACATATGCGATAAACACATTACCCTGAAGTAGAGTACACTCCCAAGGCATAAGGAGGTATCTGTATGTGCTGATTAGTTTTTAAAGGAATTGTGATTTGTAGATATGCTAGAGCTTCGACAGACTTTGTGTCTTGATTACTTTATCGGTATTCTTTTGCTTGGGGTCCACTGTCTCTAAATCTTACCTTAAAAGAAACAAATTACAATGCATGCATTAAATGGTTTGTGACCTCACATCAATGGGTCGTAATTGTTGTATGTACTGACGATCTGCGTACAATCAAGAAGCGATTGAGTTTAATACTACTACATTTTGCCGTATCTTTATATTCTACTAGTTTGACTGGACTTCTCTTTAAGAATTGTATCGTAGTTATCATTCGCAATGACGTGATCCTGAACCTCTACTTGCATGCTACCACGTTTTCTTTTCCCCTAAGTCAATACAATACCACGGTTCATCAAACCTTATACAACTATTACATGGCATACTGCATTCTCCTTTGTATATTCGCATTGCTCTTACTTATAATTGTTCCAGATGTTTTTCATCACGTATACGGTCGCCATAACTGGATTTCTGCTGATTTAATCAAGCAGGACTCACCCTAACTCTTCTCTTTTTTCTAGCAGGACTTGCCCTAACTCTTTTCTCTTTTTTCTCTCTCTTTACGTGCATTTTTCTCTGGATGGAAAATACAGTGATGTTCGCATGATTCTTACTCCATTCCTCTGTTTTTCAAGACAGATACTTCCCATTTCCGTTTTGATTACGTTAGGGAGAAAACCAATCAATCACGCATGCCTTGAAATCGAACTTGAAATTCCATGCTCAAAACGTTCCTTTTCGTGCAAAGTCAAAAAGTGAGTTGGTTGGGGGGCTTTTCCTCGCCAAATCTAACGTGTGATAAGGGGCTCGATGGACGCTCCCATCTCTCCGTTTTGCCTATAAGACGACAAACTACTCGTAGGCCGTGGCTTTCAATCACATTGCAAAGTCTCGATAAGTCTGGCCCTCGAATTGGAAAAAACAAGGGAGAAAACCACACAAACACACCAAATCCCTAGGGATCCCATCACTTCTTTATTCAAGGAAGAAAAAAACCATGTCTTACCCACATTTACTTGCATGTTCCCCCATCTTCTACCTACGCGAACCCCCCACTCACGTCACTCGCGACTTCTTCGAAAGCGACGACGAATCATTAGTCAAATGATTTCATCAGGACCCTTTGCGGTCTCCAGAAACTCGCGGGGGCGTTCGCGTTCTGCCCCCCTCTTATTCTGAAAGTTCATCTAGCCCAGTCGTCACCGCTCATCTTCTTTCTGCGTGCGCGAGTGCAGGACCAACGACGAAATGGTTGTCATTAACTAAACTGAGATTATTAGAATAGGGAGGCAAGTTGTAATCATTTAGATGGGGACTATAACCACTCCGTTTTGGACGCATCCTGCGGACAGCTACGTTAATGTGATAATCTCGTATGATTAGATCACTACGGAGCTTTCATCTGTATCGAACTAGAGTACAAAAAAATGGGTCATTGAGATTGTGCGACCTGACTGAATCACGACTTGTTTATACTGAAATTTCACTGCAGTAGAGCGGGAAATCTGGCCGAGTCCTCCATTACTATTGCGTCGAGAGTTTTCAACAGACATTCATCATTAATTATGCTTCAGATTAAGGAATCTCCTGGTTAAGTAGCGCGAAATCATTAAGAAACGGAGTAGTTTGATGATCGAGCAGCATGGTCGAGCTAAGTGGTTATGGCTTCATCTCGGGGAGGTGGTCTCATTCGGTTTCCAACTCGAATCCACACTTCATTCCTAATTTGATTTATAGGTCATTAAACATGCATGCCCCCGTAAATTTATCTAACCCTCTTGGCGTTAATCATCAGTGGGCCTACGTGCATGAGAGCTGCTTTCTTTTTCCCTTTCGGGGCACTTCTAAAGCAAAGTTTTACCATGCATTAACAACGCCATCGTCAAAGAATGAAGAAACCCGGGCGACCATCTCCGGTAAGTGAGTGGCGCAAGCAAAAACGACAGTGCCATCATCTCCTCCGTTCATTTGCTGGCGGAAAGCGAAAACGATGGTTTAGAAAAAGACTCCTGTTCCGACGCCTCCTGCGTTCTCCAATTCGATCTCGAATCGGAACACCACACGATTTCAGCCATGAAAACTCATTTGATTGCTTCCCTCTTGAAGCAAAAGCTCGTGTCGTCAAGAAAAAGGAAGAACAATTCTCGAATCGAAAGCAAGACACATAAAAAAGATTTGCTAATGTACTGCACAATGGTCGTAGACCTTCTAGAAGGAGCCCTCGTCCCTGCATATATTCCGAATTCTTTTCTCTGATTTCTTTCCTTTTTCATTATTATCATTTCATTTCTCTCTTTTCTTTTTGGTTCTTTGTCGGTCAATTGTTGTACTACCAGCGAAAGTTCAATAGAAAGAACAAGTACAATGCTTGGAATATGTACATTATATATCGCGTTTGGTTCAAATGGTTGTTCATGATAACGACGCATAATGTGTCCTAGACATTCTTGTCTTATGGAATACTCAAATGCGTTAAGACACCCCTACGTCTCTCTGACAAACCTCTCTGGTCTCACCTAACACCATTGATTCTAGAACAGCAATAACAAGAAGAAGAACAAAAAATCACTCGCCGCCGGACACGATAGAAGCCCGCAAAGATCATTTAGGGGTCGCGAGGTGGGTCCGGTCATGAACCATTCTCGCAGATGGATTCATCTGCAGCGTGGCCTGTTCAAAATTTGCGTTCGTTTGATTTCAAAGTAATTTAGAGGGGAAACTGAAGTTGCTAGTCATGTCATTAATGCAGATTAGTTGGATTCCATAATTTGACAAAATAAGGGTCTGGCTCTCACCAACTCCCCTCTGCATGCCGAAGTAGCAAAAAGTCTTCCATGAGGGCGGCAAGGGAGTGCCATCCATGAACAGATGATGACTCCTGGCAATCTTTGCTGTTATTCTTTTTTTCTTTTTTTTTAGGGTTTGGTTGTTTATTTATGGCGTGGGAATGGTTCGCGTGCTTAGAAGCAAAATATTCGCTCCGCTGCAACATTTTCTTTCCAACTGTGTAGAAACCGTGTCAAACTATTTGAGTTTTGATGGAGATGGAAGGGAATCCTTGATCTTCCTAGGAGGGGAAAAGGGAAAGTGACAACCGGAATGAGAGGCTGGATGGATTTTCATTCACATGGGCGTCGGGTCATTCGCGATTTCAAGCGGATAGATGAGGATAAATGAGTGCCCCCAAAGTGTTTTCAATGATATTGGTCATGTGTGTGTATGGGACGAGATTAGTAAGAGTCTTGTTGCTAGTGGTGATGGCTGCTCATAAAGGTGGTCGAGTTTTTGCTTGATTAAGACAAGCGGAGTCATGTGATGTGCTCGTTGTCGCCATTGATGAAAATGTTTGATGCATTTTCCAAATTCATGTGTTAGAAACGATGAAGACGGTTTAGAAGTGTTGGGACAATTTCAGGTTTGGCTCAAGTCCCTTGTCCTAAAGTTTCATCAATTTGAACTTACGAAGAACGTGTCGCATGAAGTAATTGCTACTTCATCCTTTATACTCTACTGTTTCACCGAACAAAATCTACGTACATTGAACCAAGCCAAACCAAATCCTTGATCTTCTAAGAAGTTTTGATGGAGATGGGAGGGGATCCTTGATCTTCCAAGAAGGGGAAAGGGGGCCGGGGAATGGAAAGTGACGACCGGAATGAGAGACCGGACAAATTTTCATTCGCATGGATGTCAGGTCATTCGCAATTTCAAGCAGATAAATAGGGTAAATGAGTGCCTGAAGTGTCGTTAATGATATTGGTCATGTGCGCATGTGTATGGGGTGAGACTAATAAGAGTCTTGTTGCTAGTGGCGATGGTTGTTCACAAAAGTGGTCGAGTTTTTGCTTGATTAAGATGAACGGAGTCGTGTTATGGTGTTGTCATTGATGAAAATGTTTAATGCATTTTCCAATTTCATGTGTTACAAAGGATGAAGATAGTTTAGGAGTGTTGGGACAATTTCGGGTTTGGCTCATGACTCTTGTCCTAAAGTTTCATCACTGTTAACTTATTAAAAATGTGTTACATACAGTAATTGCTAATTCATCCTCTTTATTATACTATTTCACCAAACAAAATCTTCATGCATTGAACCGAGCCTAACCAAATTGAATAAAAAATGTACATAATCGAAGGAGAGATGTTGTGAAGCATGATTGCTTATCAGGGGAGTTCATAGAAAATAAAAAATCGAACTGAATCATATCAATTTGTTTATCCATTTATTTGGGATATTTCTATCATCGTTTTCATAGTTTGGTTTTTGTTTATATTTTTGAAAATTCTATAAAGCCAAACCGATAAGTTCAATAAATAGATAAATTTGCTTTCCTCTTAACCGATAAAATTTGTAAATTCAACCGAACCTAATTAGATTTTCTTATCTAGGATGATTGTTTTATACTATTAAATGAAAGGTTCTAATCCTCAATAATTGGGTCATTATTGATTTTTTTAGTCTCGGATAATCCCGATGAAAGAGCTTCCTATGATCTTTTGTATCATACTCGCCACCGACAATTAATTCGATATAAGCATAATTAATGTTCCTATTGTTTTTCAATGGGCATGTAGAACTTTGAAGCTAGACGGTTTCTTACTAATACATCGACTTCATAGTAACGGTTTAAAACCGAACCAAACCAACAACAAATCAAGCCTATTGATTTGATTTGAGCAGTGATTCAATTGGTTTGATATGCATTTGGCTCGGGATTAGTCTCGAAACCGTGCAAAAAGTTACCTCCCAACCGAATCACGATCGCTGCAACCGATCCCGGGTCAATAGTGGGGGATCGGCCCGGATCCGCTCATTGACCCGTTTTGATTACTTTTATTTCATCGAATTAAAGAATAAGAAAGAAAAGAAAAAGAAAGCAAGCAAAGCAAAAATAGAAACACATAATTCCGACCAACCTCTCTCTCTCTCTCTTCTTCCTTCTGTACCTTAAACCTTTCTAGCATCATTCCCATTACTATATTAAACCCACCTCCCCCAACATAACTCACTCCTCTCTCCTCACCCAGAAGCACTTCTCTCTCTAGAAAAAAGAAATCATTTTTCCCCCTCAAGAACCTCTCTCTCTCTCTTCCCTACTACTCTGAGAACCGGACGAGCCGATACGTGGCGCAATCCTCGCCGTGGTTGCTGGCTGCGCCAGCATAGCCAGCACTCACAAGTACCCACCTTCCCTCTCTCTCCCTCTCCTTGAAAGGTGGCGCCTTTTGTTTAATGCGAGCAGGGGGACTGTTGCATCTGGTGTTGAAATTCCCGGCTCTGTAAAAATGGCGATGGTGGCGATGACGGTGATGATGGTGATGACGACGACCGAAACCCAAATCCCAACTGCTCTTTAAAATTCGTCCCACGACTCGGGCACATTCTGCAGGAAAAAAGTTTTTATGCGTTGAATTCGGGTGTGTGCGCCCACGCGCCCGTGCAGAGAGATCGGTTGAGCGGTGTTTGTCTCTCTCTTTCTCTCTCTCCCCTCCTCTAACGTGTGATCGACCGAACCTGCAAAAGGGTCACCTCCTTCCTTCTCCTTCTCCTCCAGCGTTTCTAGTGAGAGAAAAGCACGCACGCAAGCACTCTTCGCTCTCGCTTTCTAGACGATTCGAGTTGCAGCATTTGAGAAAGAGAGAGAGGGAGTGAGGGAGTCGGGTCGTTTTGGAACTGGAGAGAAGAAGATGAGATCGTCCGCTTCGATCGGCTCGAGGCGGTCCAGCTACAGCCGCGGGTTCGACTTGCCCGAGGACTTCGACGAGGACGAGGACGAGGCGGCGGCGGCCTGCAGGGGGAGCGCCGACGACTACGGCTGCGTCGGCGGGGCAATGCTGCCCGTGTTCCTCAACGACCTGCGGCAGAACTCGCAGCAGGACTTCGTCGAGGTCACCCTCGAGCTCGAGGACGACTCCATCGTCGTCCGCAGCGTCACCCCGACGAGCAACCACAACCGGACGTCCGCCGCCGCCGCCGCCGACAGCGCCGATCCCGCGGCGGCGCTGGAGAGGAACCTGTCGGTGACGACGAGGATCAGGAGGAAGTTCCCGTGGCTGAGGTCCGGGTCGTCGCGGGCCGGGTCGGAGGCGGAGGGCCCGACGGCGGCGGTCGCCCGGGAGGCGAGGAGGGCGAAGGCGACGCTGGACCGGAGCCGGTCGAGAGCGCAGAGGGCGCTGAAGGGGCTCCGGTTCATAAGCAAGGCTAACTTCGGCGCCAAGGACAACGACGAGCTCTGGCGCCAGGTCGAGGCTCGATTCCACCGCCTCAAGCGGGACGGCCTACTGGCCCGCGAGGACTTCGGCGAGTGCATCGGTACGTTCTCCAAAATCCCGTCTTTCTTTCCCCCATTCATCGATGCATGAATCGCCGTCATTCGTTCTCCAAAATCGTTCCTTGACGGTAGCATTCGGACGAGTTACATCGATGTGTTGCGAAGAAGTTGACGGTTCGGGGTGGGTGGGTTTGCTGCTGGAAACCAGGGATGGACTCGAAGGAGTTCGCGGTGGGGAATGTTCGACGCGCTGGCGCGGCGGCGGCGGCAGAGGATAGCGAAGATCACCAGGGAGGAGCTGCACGACTTCTGGCTCCAAATCTCCGACCAGAGCTTCGACGCGCGGCTTCAAATATTCTTCGACATGTGGGGCCCCCCCTTTCCCTCTCTCTCTCTCTCTCTCTCACTCTCTCACTCATTCATTCGTCTAACCCGTTTTGCACCGTTCGATCGGATCGGCGAGATGGCTTTTTGCCTCTTTGACCGTGCCTTCGATCGATCTGACGGCGGGGGTTTCGGATTCCTAGGCAGGCCCGGCCCTCCCAGCCGCATGATCTCGCCGAGGTTTTCGGCGGGGGAGCTTCCGTCATCTCTCGGGAAGATCGCCGGTGTCTTAATTACCTGACGCAAAAAGTCGAAAAGTGTCCTTGAAGTTTTAATTCACTTGTCGAACTCCATTTATTGTTTACTATTGGGAAGATAAAGTACATTGAATGTCACTTTTGAAGAGCCGAAAATGGATTTTGTCCGACGGATTTTTGGTAGTGAATTTCGTGATTTTGACTGTACCTTTTTCCCCCCCTCTTTTTACGTGTAATCAACTCGTTGAAAATTAAAATTTATTCACTAGGAATAGCACTCGTTGGTAAGATCTTGCTAGAATTATTATTATCTTCTGACTTATAAGGTGTGCTTCACACTGCCTCGAGGGCACATGTCATCGATAATTGTTAAGAATTTCGATTTTCTTTGGTGACAAAAAAAATTAATTTTTTTATGAAATATGAAAAGGAAAATCTTAGAAACTTTTGTGTATTTGAACTGGATTTACTGTGCCTCCTCAATTTACTTTATAATTCACGTGACTTGACTAATATCCTAAAAGCCCTGATGAAAGTCCTGATGTGTGTGTATCGTCTGTGCTTTACCAGGGCGGACAGCAATGAAGATGGGAGAATCACCAGGGAAGAAGTACAGGAGGTAGGACTTTGCTCTTTCCTTATCTGCATTTTTGAGTTTTGTCATCATTTGCTAGAGCGTTATCGGCGGCATGGGATCCTTCTTTCGCTCGTCTATGCTGACAAGAATGGTACTCCCGACTCACTAGTGATGCGATGTATGTCTCAGCTTTTTCCGACACTTTGGAGCTTTGTTATTGATCAATGTCTTAATTTCAGCTTCTGATGCTCAGTGCATCCGCAAACAAGTTGGCGAAGCTGAAAGAGCAGGCGGAGGAATACGCCTCCCTGATCATGGAGGAACTGGATCCGGAGAACCTCGGCTACATCGAGGTAATAGCCCTTGAAGCGGAAAAAGCAAAACAAAGACGAGATAGTATATTCAACCTAGGAAAACTCTTCTTTGCTCCATGAAAAGAAGTGCTAATTCAGACTAGGCTGTTATTTGACCTCTACTCTGTTTCAGTTGTGGCAACTGGAGACCCTGCTTCTGCAAAAGGACACTTACATGAACTACAGCCGACCGCTCAGCACGGCCAGTGTTGGCTGGAGCCAAAACCTGAGCTCGTTTAGACCAACCGGCACGGTGCAGAGGATTAGCAGCTCCCTCCTATGCCTCATGCTAGAGAACTGGCAAAGAGGTTGGATTCTGTTGCTTTGGGCGATAGTGATGGGATGCCTCTTCACTTGGAAGTTCATCCAATACAGGAACATGGCAGCATTTCATGTCATGGGCTATTGTCTGGCGACGGCCAAGGGGGCAGCAGAAACCCTGAAGCTCAACATGGCTCTCATCCTTCTGCCCGTCTGCCGGAACACCCTGACGTGGCTCAGGTCCACTCGAGCCAGGTCGTGTGTTCCCTTTGATGACAACATCAACTTCCACAAGGTAAAAGATCTGGCGAAACAAGTAGAAACATCACATCATGCATAGAGTTTTGAAATGATGGTTCCCAATGTCATATCAACTGCTCCTGGCTGAATGAAATTGGCATAGTTCGAAAATATATTCGTTCCCAAGAATGGAGGGGAAAATTCACTATGGCAGTTACTAGAAGTAGAAGATGTTAGAAAGAAAGTCTAAACATTTCCATGGTTGCAACCTCCAGGGAATGCAATTCCACTAACATGCATGAGCTAAAGTGCATATGAACATGGCAAAGATAGAAAGGAAGTACAGTTGATCCAAGTGATTATTTTAAGCACTACTGTATTTTAGACCAACAATATCTCGTGTATGCAAGAGACAATGGAATGACACCCCAGCACTTTTTTCCCCAATGCACAGATAATTGCATGTGCCATAGTCATCGGGATCGTCCTTCACGCAGGAGACCATCTGGCATGCGATTTTCCCCGCCTGATAAACTCCTCACCGGAAAAGTTTGCCCTCATAGCCTCCGACTTCAATAACAGAAAGCCCACATACACGGACCTTTTATCTGGAGTTGAAGGTGTGACAGGCATTGCTATGGTGATTTTGATGACTATCTCATTCACTCTAGCGACACACCGGTTCAGGAAGAACTTAGTGAGGCTACCTGCACCTTTCAACAGATTGACAGGCTTCAATGCATTCTGGTATTCCCATCATCTGCTAGGTGTGGTCTACGTTTTGCTGCTCATCCATGGAACCTTTCTGTACTTCGTGCACGAATGGTACAGTAAAACGGTAAGCAATCTGGCTCATCGTATATGCCAGAGTTAATTCAAGACATCAAACTTCATCATGTATTCCATAGCAGTGGTACTAATTCAATGCCTCACTCACCTCAGACATGGATGTACATCTCTATTCCGTTGTTGCTGTACATAGTTGAGAGAAGCGTGCGAGCATGCAGATCAAACCATTATGTAGTTCGAATATTGAAGGTAATCCCTTTTTTATTTCTTGTACATTTTGACTTTTCATTGTTTGATCAAGAAAAAGACATAATATAATGCACAATTTGAGAAAAAATGCGTTAGTGTCTCCATGCATGATCTCCTTGAAATATGTTGAGAAATATGCTTTTCTGAAAAAAAATAATCCTCCATCAAGAAGCTAATTTCTTTTGAACTATGCTTGTTCTCCACAGGTTTCAGTACTACCGGGGGATGTCTTTAGCATATTCATGTCCAAGCCTCAAGGGTTCAAGTACAGAAGTGGGCAGTACATTTTTCTACAGTGTCCGACAATTTCCCCTTTTGAGTGGTAAAGTCCAAAACTCATCTCACCTCCTAGCTTTTCCAACTTCAGCATTTCTGCTATCAAAGGCTAAGCGCTGACACCTTCCAGGCACCCATTTTCAATTACTTCAGCACCTGGAGATGACTGCCTCAGTGTTCACATCAGGACAGTTGGTGATTGGACACAGGAGTTGAAAAAAACTTTCACTGAAGGCAGAGACTCGTCATGTATTATCGGCCGAGCAAAATTCACATCTATCGGGTGTATCAATCACACAGGGTAATTACATTTCTGGTAGGCTCAAGTCCAAAATAGAAAGTATTCTAGGTAATGCTAACTGAACAAACTGTCATGTCATGATGCAGCCAACCCAAATTGCTTGTTGATGGTCCATATGGAGCTCCAGCTCAGGACTACAGAAATTATGATGTACTGCTCCTCGTGGGGCTTGGCATTGGTGCAACCCCTTTCGTAAGCATCCTTAGAGATCTTCTGAGTAATACAAGAGCTGAAGAGCAAACGGTACAGTACGTTACTAATATATGAATAACATGACTTAAAATTTAGGAAACGCATCCTAAAGTTTTGCTATTGCAATGAGCTAGGATTCAACCACGGAGACGAGTAGATCAGATGATAGCACAAATAGTTGCGCATCTTCAAATGTGACACCAGGTGGCAAAAGGAAACAAAGGACGTCAGTGCTCATTTCTACTGGGTGACTAGGGAATCTGGGTCGTTTGAGTGGTTCAAAGGAGTAATGGATGAAGTTGCGGAAATGGATCACAAAGTAATACTCTTCTGAACATTGCTCATTCTTGTTTTGCGCATTTGTAGAAGGAATTAAATGAGCAGGCTAAGTGACCCTATATCTTCTCTCTTTTTCTGCATGAGCAGGGTCAAATCGAGCTTCACAATTACCTTACCAGTGTCTATGAAGAGGGTGATGCAAGATCAACTCTAATCACCATGGTCCAGGCTCTCAACCATGCCAAACATGGTTTCGACATCCTATCAGGCACACGGGTATAATATGATGTCTATATAACAATGCTACATTCTGTGACATTACCATGTTTACAATAAACAGGCTACCGACACAATTGATCTAGAGACACTATAGATAGAATATTAATTTTCTTTTTTTAGCTTGTCAGTTAAAGTGAACTGCTTCAACCTTGAGGCTGCTAACTCAGTCCTGATATTCAATACTTGCAGGTAAGAACACACTTTGGAAGACCAAACTGGAGAGAAGTATTTATCAAAGTAGCTTCAAAGCATCCATACACTACAGTTGGTAAGTGTGAAACAAGAAAGCACCAGTAATTGCTGACAAAATTTCATAACAATCATTCTAAGTACTTCAGAACCCAGATGCAGTGAAATTACGAAAACTAGCTTCAGTTGGTGCTGGTAGTTAATCCCGAAATCATACAGGTAGAGCTTAGCATAGTAGCCTTCTGGTTTTAACAACAACTAGACAAGATTTGCAAATTGACACAGCTCAGATGTAACTTCTGCAAATAAAAAGCTTGTTTTTAAAATGGTAGCCCTTATCCACACTCTGTGGCCAAGTCTATATCAGAACATAATGCAGAGGATTAAAATATAAGATCTTAAATCTTGCATGAATTATTTAATAAAACCCTTGACTAGGAAAATAAAGCCATCTCCTTAACATAATGGAACTCCATAATGTTGCTGAATCTGCTGCTGTTGCAAGAAACTCACGTTTTAATGATGTCTGACCAAGACGGGTTTTCTATTGCAGGGGTGTTCTACTGTGGGATGCCGGTGTTAGCGAAGGAATTAAGGAAGCTATCGCGTGAGCTGAGTCACAAGACATCTACACGTTTTGAATTCCACAAGGAGCTTTTCTGAGTCGAATAACAGACCTCAAAGCATCATCGAGGTGCCGACTTTTTTTGTTCTTTGTAATTACGATACAGACTGAAAAAAACATTGAAGTGCACAACATAGTAGCTCAGAGCAGATAGGATGTATATTCCCTCATATACCATCGATAGGAAATACCCACCAACACAAGTAATTCTATACGAAACAAGTACAACGTTATAAAGTTTTCTAGCTGCATTTTGATAGTCGTTCCTTACTACCCCGACAAGGACTCTCTGTCTCTATTGATTGAGCCTTATCTTTCAGACTCTGATTATCCCATTTTATAAGAAAATCGTGTTGATTGCTGGCGTGCAAGTATCCAATTTCAACGCTTGGACAAAGAGAGGAGTTGCAACAACCTCATCTATTTAATGACCAGGCCTGATGGGTTGGATGAAAGTAACAAGAAAGAGGCATCCATAGTTGACAATGGCTTAAAACAAACGTATATGCATCTGTACACCTGTTGCACCTACTTATTCCTTTGCCTATTACCCAAAAGTCAGCAGAAGAGCACGAGAAAAAGGAATATGGCCAGGCCGTTATATAGTTTCCTATTGTCTGATTGAAACAACTGACTCCAATTACACTTTGGTCTCTGAGATCTTGCAATGAAATTGATCTTGATGTCGCGATATATCTACCAAAAGTTTTGCAAAGGGAAGGCATTTTTGGAAAGAAAAGCTAAATGCCGGAGCCCCGACAGTTTTACTTGAGTAAAATCGTTCAAAGGACACGGCGACGCTGCAGTTGACAAGATCTGAGCACGGCGGCCAAAAGCGAAATTTAACAACAGTGTGGCTCGTCCAAGAAACTTACAAAACATCAAATTGGAAAACAACCTTGATTGTAACTCTTATCCTTAAGGTGGCTTTAGATCCTTGGTCTCATTTCTTCCCAAGAACACCAATAGTATCCTCTTCAAGTTCAATATGAGATGCATTAGTCCCTTGAATTATATTTTAGAGGACCCCTATCATCCTATTGTCGGGAAGTATGAATCACACCTCAATAGTTCTAAGGGTTAACTTTCTCGACTCATTAGGGCAAGTCCAAAGTCTTATCTTTAAGCTTCCATTAACTACTTCAGTCTGCGAATGATCGTTTGCCTTTGACAATCATCTTGCCTTCGGCTCTCCCAGAAAAAAGAAATAATGAGGCTGTAGAACAAGAGTCCGTGATATTCAGATTCGAGCTTGGTCGACTTGTGAGTCCTCAAGTTCAACTCAAATCTGAATAAGTTCTAAACGATCTTGAGTTTGACTTGACTCGACCGGCAAAGAAATTCATGTGCAAACTCAAAAACCCTTTTTTTTTGGTCGTGTAAACTCAAAAACTTGAACCGGCATACTTAAATCACAATATAACTTTGACAACTTTGCTCGCTCTCTCTCTCTCTCTCTCTCGTGATAACTTGGCGGCCTACTGGGCCGGTCAGGCCCGATCAACCGTCGACCGACCTGGTCCTGGTCCCTGGTCAGGCCGAAGCCCGCTCCTCGAAACGAAGGCCGGATGGTGTTGTGTCGCGAAGGGCCAGCAATCGTCCACGCCATGAAAGCATTGGAAAAGCCAATCAACGACCGCTCCACCTTATCTTTGCTTCCCACCACCACCTGACCAAAACGCGAAAAGGGAAGAAGAAGAAACGCTTGCTGGTCTGGTCGCAAGCAGAGACGCAGGGCACAGGAGCAAAAGAATCATCTTTTTAGCTTTTTTCTCATATTTTCTTGGGCTATTTTTTTTGCCTTCCCTTTGCTCTGAATTCTGATCTCAATGATGGCCACGCTTTCGCTCCCGAAGCACTCGCTCCCGTCTCTGCTCCCGCCTCAGACACCCAGAACCCAATCTCCCCGCAACCCAACGTTCTTGCCCAAGTCAACGCAGTCTCAGTTCCATGGCCTTAAGCTGTCCAATTCCTCCTCTCCCTCCGTCCCTTCTTCCTTCTCTGCCAAAAGCACCATCTTTGCCAAGGTACATTGTCCCGCACCCAGGAATTTGGAGGCATTTGGAGTTCTAAGCCAAGAGGGTTGATGTCTTCCCGTTTCTGTTTGTGAACAACTTCTTGCAGGTGAACAAAGGCCAAGTCCCGCCAGCCTTCACGCTGAAGGATCAAGATGGCAAGACTGTGAGCCTCTCCAAGTTCAAGGGCAAGCCCGTCGTTGTCTATTTCTACCCTGCTGATGAGACGCCCGGCTGCACCAAGCAGGTAACTTGAACCACCTGCTCTTCCGGTGTCTTGTTCTTTTTTTCGGGGAGATTAAGTGTTTGGTCCTGCTGGGCAATGATAATTCGTGATGAGTCGCATAACTTCTTTTGTCCAAGGGGCTTTGCAGCGCGTCACTGTTAACAATCACTTGTCTTTCTCTCTCTTTTGCCGAATATGGTGGTGAAATGAAATGAGTAATGCTCTAAGCTAGACTGCGCCCAATTGCTTTATTTTTTTTGAAAGAATTTGAGAACAATTTGTTGAGTTGCTCGGTGTAGCTTATAGCTATTGATAGATAGAGATGAATTAAGCGATTCTCCGTCCAATTAGAGCTTCGGTCTATACTAGACCTCGCTGTATCGACCATGAAGAATCGGATTTACTAAGAGTGCCATTTCTGTCAGGCCTGCGCTTTCAGGGATTCTTACGAGAAGTTCAAGAAAGCAGGAGCCGAGGTGGTTGGAATTAGTGGGGATGACTCAGCTTCGCATAAGGTATTGGACAAAGTCCCTCTGCTTCATGTAATTAATCATGTATTGCCTCATTTGAGTTTCTGGAAAACTAATGCAGAAAGCTGTAGGAACAAGTGATAGATTTGTCAGGAATGTTTTTGGGGTAAATGTTGAATGGAACTGCAAGACTCAGAATTTGCACCAAATTACTAACGATTCTTTTCCTGTTTATGATGTCTAGAGAAAACTTCCGGTTGTTATTTAGTCTTTAGCTCTCATGGATATTTCCTTTGATGAGTGGATTTCCTTTTCGGATTTGCGTTTGCTGCTGACATTGAGTTTCATTGTTAACGTCAGGCATTCGCCAAGAAGTATAGACTTCCATTCACATTGCTCAGCGATGTCGGGGATAAGGTCAGGAAAGAGTGGGGAGTCCCCTCAGATTTATTTGGGGCCTTGCCCGGAAGACAGACTTACGTACTCGACAAGAACGGCATGGTTCAGCTCATCTACAACAACCAGTTCCAACCTGAGAAGCACATTGACGAGACCTTGAAGTTCCTTCAAAGCGCCTGATGAGCCATCGTAAATATGTTGACAGTTCGTCCTTCCCGATCTATTGTTGTTTTTTATTCCCATGGCTACATATGTAAACTGTAATTTGGCCCTTCAATAACACGATCTACAATTCTTAAATTGGTCTTTTACAGATCAAGGACTAGATCGATTTTATTCAGGTTGGTAGTCAGTACATGCAATCCAGACAAGCCTAGTACGACATTTACTATAATTCTTCTCCTTATTCTGTACTAAAATATATGAAAAACAAAAGGAAACACTTCATGAAAGATAAAGAAAGAATTGCACGATGACGAGCTCACCCTCGCATCATTCTTCCTTTTCGTAGTCCTGACTAGTGTAGGGGCTAAATGCCTCGGCCAAGCAGTTTTTCTTCCTCAACGGGTCCCACCCCATGTCTCTGCATAATTCGTCGTCGTGGTTGATACTGAAGACCGAGATGCAGTGCCTCTTGTAAAACCGGGTCGTCCTCTTCATCACCTCAATCTCTTTAGCTGTCTGTTCAAGCATGCTCTCGACATCAGGGAGCTTGAACTTTTCATCTAGCAGATGAGATAGCCATTTGCTCTGAAGATCTGCTGAATGAAGGCTCGAGACGCTCTCCACATATCCCAGGAATGCCATGTTCGGAATCAAGGGATGGATCGTCGCCCTGATAAATAGTCAAGAAATTGTAAGCCACTAGCAGTCGAGAATGGTCGAGAATATGCACGACAAAACGGGGTTGGAAAGTGTATTGTATTACCTATATAAGGGCATGATACCAAAAGGGAAATCCATCAGACTCCGAAATAGCTCAGGCATTATGGACTTGAGCTTCTTCTTACCATCGTAACCCGTCGCGAAAATGACGATGTCTGCCTCCAATCTATTGCCATCATTGAATTCGACCCCTCCTTCCCAGAACCACCATTTGTCGGGCCTCTTGAATGTGATCCTCCCCTTGTCGGCCTCCGAGAAGAAATTCTTTGGCATGATGGCCATTTGGCAAGATGCATAGTCTTCCTCGAACGGGTGATCTGGCTTCAGCCCGTACTTCTTCAGCGGGAGCTTCCACACCAAGTAGGACTCGATGAACTTTGATATCGCTCGCCTCTGAGAAAACCACGCATCGGGGAAGGAAAAAAAACAAGAACTCAGCATCAAGCATCATGTTCAATCAGCTACAGAGTTTCAACGTCACACAAAATGATGGCTCAATCATGAGAAGCATCTTGACTGACCAGTGGAGACAGAAGGAAGCAGAGGCACGCCCTGAGGAGTGTCTGGTTGGGCTTTTCATGGAGGAACTGAGAAGATCTCGTGGAGTAGAACAAGAAGAAAGGCAACCCCCAAATGCGGTAATGCGGGACAGTCCAGTGAATGGTTCTCACAATCATCGTGCATGGTTGGCCTTCGGGTCCTTTATCAAAGTTGCAAAACAACAAAATTGAAGGACTACGTTTGAATTTTGTGCAGAGGGCTAAGACTGAATTGACAAAATTGAAGGTTTATGACTGAATTAATATTTTTGTACAATAGGTTTATGACTGAATGGACAATTTCCCCGGGATTCTTCGATCCTCGATTGTGGTTGGGTAGTGGTTGGTTTATTTCAAGAGTGCTTGATTATTTAGGACACATCATTTTCTTGCCGTCATTTTTACTTTAGTCTATTTGGTTGACTTGCATGGTCCTCTCGCGCAATGTTTCAACCAAATGAAGAAAAGTCAATTCGGTCGGCTTATCTTGATTATTGTCCGATAAAAGTCGAGCATGTGCGTGATGTTAACTCAACATATCCCAGTTTTAACAAATTTTGACTTAATCTTGAAAAGAAAATAAGTGAATGTTGCAAGGAAAATTGACTTCCTAACCACCCACATAAAGATTTAGCATATTTTATGAATTTTCTTCATTTATGTCCTCAGAATCATTGTATTTTCCCATTTTCTTTTACGTATATACAATGTCAAAACTCTTTCCCTTTTTTTTTTCCTCTTTGGGTAAACGGGACAAAGCTGGTTTTGTGTTGTGAATAAGTTGAGAATGGGAGCAAGTCAAGAAGTCAAAACATAATGAGACCGCTTTGTTGATGATCTGGCCTTTGAAGATTTTGAAAATGGACTCCTTTCTTCTTTTTCAAAGGTTAATGTAAGAGATGCAAGAGTTGATTTACAATATGAAATTTTATAAACCGTCATTAGATGGCTTCTTGTTAATACTCATCAACAATTAGACACATTTCTTCATAAATCAATTTTGTAAATCAATGTTTGTGATGTGAATAGAAAAGAGTGAATATTAATCCTCAAAGGATCACTCCAAAAATATGATGAAGGCTCATCGCCAATTGGTAATCACAAAAATTTAAGAGAGTATAGGAGTTATCTGTCTTCTTTAGTTATCTTCTCAACAGGAAAGACATAAGCCAATGGATATCACTTCTCTCTTGATTATAAGTTGCACAAAGTGAAAACAGATGATGCAAAGGAGATCAAATTCACAACAGTGCGATATCATGAAGCACAGGTTTCTTTAAATTTGTCAATGATCATTTTTTCTGGAATTGCAAACGAATACCTAGCCGTTTGCAGATTTTTCTAGTCTATATGCAAGGTATAATGCATATGATACTCCATGTCTGCACCATGGATAAATTGTTTGAAAATATCAGCAGAGGTCATTAATTTTATACCTTGATTTGCCTCTGCACACTCCATGGCTAAATCAATGCCTGATTTCTTGTATCCAACGACAACGACTTTCTTGCCCTTGAGCAATTCGGTCGCAGCTTCATGGTCGAGCTTGGAGTAGTCGATGGTGTGCAATACTTGGCCGTGAAATATCTCAGGGCCTTTGTCGTGTGGGAAACTAGGGATCTTTGGTATGTCCCCATATTTGCCGATGCATATCACCAGGAACTCGAAAGAGTGCCACTGATGTAAATCGAAACAGCATAAGAAATTTATCCGTATATGAATGCTATTTCAAACATGATACTTCAGAGAAATGTAAAATGAATCATGCATGCACACCTAGTCCATGATGGGCTAGGCGATTTGAGTCATCAAATCTGATGGATCTCACATGAGCTTATTTGTTGGCTCGGATTATGTGGTTCATTATGGACTAGACGAAAAAGGAAGAATTTCACCATCTTGCTTAGAAGCAGTTTTGGAGAACCGTCAGTTGGTCAGCTTTCAAATTTATGCTTGTGTAATAAACTATAGAAAAAACAAAGTTTGCTTGAGGCCTAGATTAGGAAGATTGAATAGAAAACCTGAAAACTCTCCGATTCATGAGTTTGGACGGCAACCTCCCAGACCGGCTGCCCAGGCAACAAACTACCATAATCTGTCAAATTATCCGTCGGCTTCCTATCGCCGACAAAGCGAACCTCCACAACTTTTGAGTGAAACCTGATGAGCTTCATCAAGTCAAAGCGGGTGGCATACGCGTGCAAGTAATCGAGGATCTGGAAATGAGAAGGGAAGCTTGAGTTGTCTCGGTCGGGCCAAGGGAAATCCGAGAACTCGTAGTCACAGCGAAGAGACTGAAGCTTGGTGGAATTGTAAGAGCAATGTTTCCAAACACCCCCAATTGAGCCACTGGCCTCAAAGACAATTGGGTTATAGTGGGAGAGTTGTTTGGCCGCGGCTAAACCGCTAACACCAGCACCGAGGATGGCGACTCTCGGGTTCATGACCATAGGGTTTTGCAAAGGGTCCATGCCGGGAAGAATGCTTGGAATCGGCTTTGAATTCCGACAGGACAGAGAGGTGGGAAATGCTATAATGGGGGGTTTCGCTATTGCCTTGTGAAAGCTATTAGCAAGGCGGTGGTGAATACTTATGCATGCAAATGCAAGGCTTTTATAGACTTATGCATGAGATGTTGACTTTTCTTTTCTCTCTTTCTATTCATATTTTCTGTTCCTCCGGTTCTTGTGGTGAGCTTGCATGAAATAGCGCTAAAAGCACGTGGAGTGGACGAGAGGGAGAGAGAGAGAGAGAGAGAGAGAGAGACCATGCAATGGTAGAGAAGAAAGGGAGCTTTTGTATCTTTAATAATATTCAAACTACAATTTAGGGTATGAACAGCACTTAGAGAAGAAGGGGAGCTTTTGTATCTTTAATAATATTCAAACTATAATTTAGGTTATGAACGGCAGCTGTTTGAAGTTGGTTCGTCATGAAGAGGAACTTTCGGTCATTCGCGAGCTTTCCTCTAAATTGCAGAGGCGGTCGAAGAAGTTCTATGTTCCTTCAAAACCAATTAAAAAATGATAACGCATACATTTATCTTCTCGCTCCCATCTTCCTAGTCATCACTGATGATGTAAATCACCGATCGAGAGCCCATGAGATAAACAACTTTAAATCTTTAGTGGGTAAGTTACAAGTTAAATATTCATGAGTTTCTGCTAAATATGGAACTATCTTTCTGTGAGATGACTTGGAATTTGACCAAAGAACTATTCAGCAAGAATTGAAGATTTCAGAGCTACCAGAAAGAAAGAATAAAAGATGAAACCTGACCACTGTGATGGCGTCATTTCTAGCTCTTTTCACACAAAAATTCTGTGTTCGACAGTCTGATAATGATCAAGACTCTCGAGGGTCGAAGTTCAGTTCAAGGTTCATTTTAAAATAGTTTTCAGGCAGTTCTTTTCAATGTTCCTATTGAGAATACAAAGCTGGAGCAGCATGGGTGCACTGAGTACCCACGCGGAGCGTCAATTCTTCATGCATAAGAGCAAGTGTGTCTGAACGGGAGACAAAACATCATTCGGATTTCAAAGCATGAGAATTTTGGAGTAAATGCTTTTGAACGATGTGCCCCATTTTCTGGAAAGTCCATCATAGCACGAGTATCATGGTAGTTGAAGTGGGTTTCTGTCACAATAAACTAAATCAATCAATCAATCAATTTGATGTCGAAATTTCCGCATTTTGAAAGTGAGATCCTTGCATCATTTCTTGTAATATTCAAGATCACAATAATCCATCGTATGTATTTCCAAGATTCCGACAACCATGACGAAACTAGAGATGCCCTATAATAGCCACGGGGCGGCGAGATGTGGAAGACAGCTCTAAGACACTAAAGATCAATTGACGGGAACTTAAGGAATATCCCTATAGGAGCAAAGCATGGCATGAACGATGAATGGAACGGGTCTCATCTCAACTTCTTTAATATAAAAAGCTCTGAACCAGAGGTTAGGTCTATCTGGCCTGTGAAACTCCATCCCAGATTTCCACTTTTCTAGTTTGACCAATCACTCAATTATCAAGACTGCCTTGTCGAGTGCAAACCCTAATGAAACGTTATATTAGAAAGGCGCATTGCTTGACTTAGAAAGCTGAAAAGAAAAGGGTATCACGAAATCGAATTTTCTTGACCATGGAAAAGAATCTAATCACACCCGTTTCTACCTGGAGCTTATTGATATTGGGAAAAACCCGTTCGGCGAAGTCAAATCCAGATATGCATGGAATATTAAAAATGGGGAGGGCGGACACGGTCGTGCAGACGGGACGATCTGCACAGATTTGATGGTTCTTTTAATTGGAAAGATCCGAGAAGATGAGGACGCAGCTCAGAAGAAGTTGTGTTAGCCTGCGCTTTCAAGTTAACTTAGATAACTCTCTGCCCTACAACAAAGATATTGAACGATTTAGGCAGCATGCTATGCATGTCCAAACGCAAATTTTCTCTTTGAAGTCAAAGTCTTTCGTTCTTGATTCAATGGTTTCCATTCCCAATGGACAATGAGAATTAGGCGTTGGATATTCGAGGACCTTATTTATCTAATTAAAAAAGGGGCTCCTTTTACTTAGTCTTGCACTTCAACTACTTCTATCGGCCAAATTCCTTTTTTTTTTTTAGGGTCTTTATGAACCATTTACCACGCAAGGGTACATGAAACCTAATTCAATTGAAGGCGCGTGGGATTCGACGTTAATTGGAAAAGATGGATAATCAGAATGAGGCAGGAGTTGACAATTTCATGGTCGATACTTCAAAGTTCAAAGCTTGGACTCGACGCCGGCAGTGAACATTATTTTCCCCTCAATCAAGCCGGCCCATCTGAGGTTCAACAGTTTCGAAACATGCGGTAAAGTCGTATGCCCTGGTTGGAGGGGAATGAAAGGTTCTGGACGTTAGAAAGAGATCAACTATTATGCAAAATGCATGTTAGAAAGTCCAACCCTAGGTTGTTCGACGAAGAGAGACAGTATGAATATAAGTAGCGTATAGAATCCATTATCAAGTGACCTAGGATGATATTTCAACACCCCCTCTTACATGCAAGCCAAATTGGCAACAACAAGTGGATGTGACTATAGAATGTGAAATTTGACTGATGAGGATGGATGTGCACGCGCAAAATAAAATAGCGGTGGCTCTTATACAAAGTGGGAATTTGTAGTAGAAGAGAGAAAAGTGTAATATTATGGACATCTCCAATATAAGAGTACAAGATCCTTATATAAAGAGGTGTCCTAGTTTTTGGCTTGTTCTAATGGTTAGTCCCGTCCATGGATTTTGCACATGACAACCATCAGAAGTTAAATGAATGTCAAAATCAAGTTCATATTATTATCTTATGGAAATTGAATTTAGTAAGAGCTTAGGAACTAGGAAGGTAAAATGTTTTCTATATGGCTCTCATTTATGAATTATCGGCTATGTGAATAGTAATTGCATGTGATGTGAAGGATTTTAACTAAAACAAATTAGAATTTGCAATTGTGATTGCAACATGCAAAGCCAAAAAATTATGTATCAAAAGTACCCGAGGCGACAAATATAGCTGAAGCACTAGGGACAGAAGAGCTAGAAGTATCAAATTCTTGAAAAGGGGAACTAAGATCTAGTAAGATGATGTGGAAGACAATCCAGTTGAAGAAACCTCCATCATAGCATCAATGGCAAATGGACGTGCATGTGAACCTTAGCTTCAAGATTGATTGTTTTGCCTGGTAGGCTAAGGTTGTACACAACTGGATGTCATATGATCATGTTAGCAACATTACTTCCAAAATTTATCCATTATCTTTACTTAGTAACCAGTTAGAAATCTCCAAAATTGATTGGACTGGTCTGATAAAACCAATAAATGTTGTTTAGTGGTTGGTCAAAGCCCGTCAACGATGGTCAACTCCAGTCAATGGCTAACATGGCAGGCTGACGTCAAAGTCGGTGGCAGACTAGTGCACATGACGAGTGAGGCTGACATCAATTGACATCAAACATCAAATAAGCATTTGGCACGTGGGATACCAAAGACACATAGATCTCACGAGCAGAGAGGTTGGGTGGCGCGTGAGGGCACGTGCAGTGTCATGTGGTTAGGGGTGAGCTGTTCCAGGTACCTTACAGGTTCAGCCTGGAACCTGGAACCTACCCTTGGGTACAGATTCCTCATTTTCTGGAACTTGGAACCTACCCGTCGGAATCTGGAACCTGGAACCTATCTTATTACAGGTTACAAGGTCGGTTCCAGGTTCTTTTTGAGGTAGTTTTTCGCTGTTTTTTGGGAAGAATAGCTTTGGAGGATGTTCCAAAAACATGCCTTTAGCATGTGGAAACAAAGTTGTTTAGGACCAATCAACTATTCTTACATCAATATAAATTAAGGAAATACCTTTGACATTAATAGTGACAACAAGCCCAACAATGGCAATGAGTAAACTGCTACTCAAGTAGCAATACCCATAGAATTCTCTTTTTGGGTACTAATTTTCAAATGAAATTACCTCATTTCCAAGCTTTGTATTTGCTAAAGCCTTTCTTTCACTTATCGTAGGATTCACTAAAATAAATTAAAAGATGCAGCTTCCCTTGCACATAAAATGTCAAATGAGTACATAGAAATTCCTAAGATAGAAAATGAAGCAATAGAAAGTTTGGAAGAAGAGATGAAGCGGGAGGATAGAGAACAAGTACTAAATGGTCAAATATATCACAGAAAGCAAGAATAGCACTTACAAGAAGAAATATAGACCCATGATATGCTCGACCCAATACGACAAATAAGAAGCCAACATAAACACCTCTCAAACCCTGAAAGAAAAACTCATTTACATCAGCAAAAATTGTTTCTGCAGCTAAAACTACACACAGGCATTCAAGACTAATGTTGGAAAGGTCAAACAAATGTACCAATAAATACCTCATTGGTTGAAAAGTTAACTAGTATACCATGCCAAGCACTAAACGGTTGAGGGAGGATGCTAGCATTTTGGTGAGGAGGATGATCCCCACGCCACTTGCCCACACCAAGTCCACCATCTTCACCACAAGGAGCATTGTCTCTTCTCCCACCTGCAACACGAGAAAAATAAGTAGATTTGTCCTTCAACTACCTGTGAACAAGATCTAAGATGCAATATATCTCAGAACATACGTAACAACTACACGAAGAAAAGGTACATTCTTTCACCGAAACCACTATATCAGAAGATAACTCTAAACCTTGAGGAGCATGCTCTGCAAAAATGTAGTCAGGTCATCAATCAAATGAATTGCCTAGAATATAATTAGAAATTCTATGGAATCAAGCAAGAATATCTATAATTTTCAATTAGAAGAAGCTGACAACGGGGTTGATGTGAAATACAATCTTCACATTCTTCATATAGTAAATCAACAAGAATAATGATGGGTACTCATTCGATTCATAAAGACAAAAGAATTGTCATTGAAACATGCAAGCAATAGCAACAAATAGTAAGAAAACAACAGTGTATTCAATCAAATTAATCACATGATCATCCCACACCGCTGTTATGGTAGTCATGTTGTCCATCTATTTAGGATTCAATAACATATAAAAATATCATGACATATTAACTTGTGAGCCCGCACTTTTCCCACAACTATTTTCTTCTGAACCAAGAACTGGGAAGTCCCCAAAACTCAAAGAAAACTTGTCATTCTTAGAGGATGTTGGTCCCTACACATATAACATCATAAGAGCTGAATCAGCTTGTGCCTTTGCATGCATGTGGGGAAAAAAAAAGTTAGGGACAAGCAAAAGACTAGATATGAGCTATCAGCTAACTAAAGCAAATTTTAAAAGTCAGATTGTTTACAATTATTGGAAAATGTTGCACAAGCCTCACTCACTACATATATCATCAAACAAATGTACCAATAAATGCCTCAACAATTTAGTGAACTTGTTCACACCTCAAATTTTGCTTCAAAAGTCAAATGCTAAAGTTGATGTAAAATTTTCTCCAACATAACCAGAGAGTAATACCCTTCCTTATAGAAAGAAATAGCTACCTTATTAGGGAGATCCAGTTGGTCACTTGCAACAAAACTGACAATAGACTGCAAAACACAGAACATTCAGCGATTGTTCATCAAGAATGACCCAATTCTCACTGAATAATTTCGAGTGTGCCCCTTCCTCAAAACCCACAAACACAGGAGTGTTAATAGGGAATTGGTTACATCATGTCCAATTATAGGATAGCCACACATACACACACTGTCTTTTCTTTCAATCATTAAGATTAAAAAAGGGCTGTCTTTCTTGCAAAAAACGAAAAATGGGCATAAAGCACTTCAAACTAGAGTTTCTAAAAACATCCATGGAAGTGAAGAAGAGAAATCGTTACTTGGGCGAGTGAAAGACATTGCCTTATTGATTGAGACGAATGCACTAAGGCGTGACAAAAATCAAATTGGCAACAACGAGAGGTGGAGGGAAAGATCCTAAAACAATTATTTGATTCTATTTCCTCTTACAATGTACAAGAAACTTTAGATGGGAACAAAGAGGACAATTCATGCAAAGATAGAGAACCTCCGAGAAACAACACAACCATATTGACTAAACATCCTTCTACCAAGCCCTAGCTCTTCTAGGGAAAAGAGGGCCGAATAATGAAGCATGAAATCGAGGCCAAGAACCACCCGCTGCGGTGGCTCCGCTGGTTAGGCTCCTGTGACCCTTGCGCTTCAAGGGGAGGAGTTCGAAACTTGGGGGAGGCACTTGGTGACTTAACCTGCTGGTGGGAGTGTGGTGGCTAGCTCCCATTGGTCCCAGGGTTTACCACCCGGCTGCCGGCCGTGCGGGGTTCCCTGGGTCACCAAAAAAAAAAAAAAATCGAGGCCAAGCGTGGTGACTCTGCAAGCCAAATCACAAACAAGGAGAATACGTGAATGGAACGATACTTGATGGAGCTATAGTCGGCAAGTAAGCTAGACGATGCGGGAGGTGAGGGGCTTGAGGTTGGACCTCCCGGTCCTTCGCTGTTGGAGGAGCGACTGCTGTCGAGGGGAGCGGCAGTGAGTGAGTAGCATCAGGGTGTCACTCGCCGAGATGAGAGAGAATGAGGGAAAGTATCAGGGATGACGGGGAGAAGACAGAAATGGGGCTGGGAAGAGAGAAGAAATAGCAAAGGGGAGTCGACGACACAGATGGGGACAGGGAGGAGGGAAGAAAATTAGGCCTTTTTAGCCTTTTACAGTTTTTTGGCTTAGGAAACGGGTTTCCGGTTTTGGTTCGGTTCTCAGCTCCGATTCCTATAGGAACCAGGAACCGCTGGTTCCGAAAAAATTGGAATCGGGAACCGGAACCGACTTCTCTAGAACCTGGAACCGAATTCTCCGGTTCCCGGTTCTACCCAGGAACTATGCTCACCCTTACGTGTGGTTCAACTCATCTAAGGACAATGATATTGATAGTGGTGTTTATTTTTAGAGACAACCACTCAAAAGTGTTGACACTGCACTTACAACAATGGGCCTTGGGGGATCTTAGACATGGCGACGCATGGGGCGGTGTCCAACGATCGTTCAAGTTGAAATTTTAGGATCTGGCTCGTTTGAGGACGGCAACCTAATGGTGTTGTCACGGCCAAAGTCTTAAGCAATACTAGAGTTGCAGCTTTGGCAAAAGAAACAAGAGATACATGGCCAATTTAGATAGCGTTGAAGCAATCACAGTGGAACAAATTCAATTGGGTGCTTCTTTGACAATAACTCTGATATCATGTTGGCTTAAGTTGTTAAGTAGAAGTAGCCACGTGAATATAAAAGGCATATAAGATCCGTTATCAAGCAACGTTGGTATAATGCGTGTGAAGTAACCTAGGGTTTATTTGAATTGGGCATAAATTGAGGCGGATGTTAATTATAGTCAGTGAGGGTGTTTATAATGAAGATAGGGGTGTAATTAAGGTTATGCGGATGGAAATCAACAACAGGGTAATCGATCACTAGATCAGGAGCTGATATTAATGCGTTTGAAGCGAC
This sequence comes from Corymbia calophylla, assembly GCA_014182845.1. NCBI lineage: Eukaryota > Viridiplantae > Streptophyta > Magnoliopsida > Myrtales > Myrtaceae > Corymbia > Corymbia calophylla. The sequence goes on from CM024695.1 coordinate 5,301,807, forward strand.
CTAGGGTTTTCCCGTTTCAAGCCTGGAGTGACTTCCCGCTAGTTTGGCTTGATAAAGGCTTCTAAAGAATTTGACTGTACCATCTGAGGACAATCATCTACTTTTCTAGGTGGAAAAATCACGTTAGACTCGTTCTACTACTGATAACATATAAAAATCAAACGGCAATATATCTCATAAATTGAATTGTGATCGGTCATATTGGCGTTCCCACGTTAGCCTTCGGTTTTACTTTTCCCGGATCGAGCATGAATGCAAAGTCAGGAGGTCAATTCTAGACAGACTTTGAAACTTCTACATCTCTCTCTTTCTCCCCCTTCTTTCAGCTACGTGTTTTTCAATTTGGATTCTCCTAGGAGCCTGGACCAAGTAAAAGTTCTATTAAATAAAAAATAAGAGTCGTGCATCTCATAGTTGAATAGGTTCCTAATTTCATTTCATTCTAATTAGAAAAAAATGACATAAATGATTCTTGAACTTCGGCTCAATATGTAATGTGGTTTTTGAACTTTTAATTTATTCAACATGGTCCGTAAACTTCATTTCAATGTACAATATGGTTGTTTAGTTTTTAATTTGTTTAATATGCTTTCTGAACTTTATTTCGATGTATAATATGATCCCTGAATTTTTAATTTATTCAATGTGATCCATGAACTTTTGGCACATGTGCAATTTAGTCCCTAAACTACATAATCTAGGGACTAAATTGAATCCAAAGACATAATAATTCATGCACTAAATTGACTATTTATCAAAGTTTCACGAACCATATTGAACAAATAAAAAGTTCAGCGGTCAAATTGCACATTAGGCTAAAATTCATGAATCACATTAGACAAATTAAAAGTTCATGAATCACATTACACATTAGGTCAAAATTTAAAAACCATTTGTGTCATTATTTCCTCCTATTGATCCATTTTCCCTATTTTATAAGCAATGAAGAAAGGAGACGATCATTTGTACTAGACCACAAACCCTAGGTGTCCTTATTTGGACCGAATTTTGCTACATAATCATAACCAAAACGGTCCAAGCCATCCATGCCATGCACGATTCTACGTATTGCCCAGTCTAGTCAGGCATGCAAGAGTTTGTCAAAACACCGATGAGTTTTCGCATTGTTCCTTGTGTGAGGGACCTCGATGAACGAATTCACACCCACAATATACTCGGAAAAAAAAAAACTAATTGGATGGCGATGTCCAACTCCAATCCATGCCTACAAAAGTCTACAATCATCAACAAAATTACAACGATTTATCGTAAATTAATCAATGGGTTGACTAACGACCGATTCGCTGCCTATATGTACCAGAGAACAAAGGGAATTATGCCAATCGAAAAACTCTTTGAAAATAAATGTATGTGTGCGTCAATGTGAATTTTTTGTGTATTTCAAAACGGTCCATTGATGACAATCCAAGAACAGTATGCAGAAGTAATTACGGTCGTGATAATTTAAGAAGACACATGAACGGCACAAATTTTGTGAACTATTCTCAAACGGGAAATCTACTGTTCAATGTAATAATTTTACAAACATGCAGCAGTTTAACAGTTATAACTTTCTAATGTTCATAAATAGTCATTTGATATATACACTCGGTAGCTTAAATGTAAACATTTGATATACTTGCTATTATCGTCCAGACTAGGAAATATAAACAACAAATTTATGAGAAAAACATACCTCCAAGTGGGTATAAATAATAAACTAAAAGTGGACAACAAAACCTAAAAATATTCATGTAAAACACAATTATTTTATATGCAATCAATTTTGTCTTAAAAAAAAAAAGAGTCGGCCGAACTCGAGCTTGATCGCTGAAATTGACTCTGGTCTCTAAAACCAGGTTTTAGCGACCAAGCGTGGTCTGGTCGTTAGTCGTTATTTTCTGGTCTCATCTATTCCGGACTTCTTGTTGCGTAATAAGAAGAGTCCTGGTCATTGATAATCTCATTATAGAGAAAACTACAAGCAATTTCTACAAAATTGCGCCATTCGATTTCTCTCACCCCCATCACATTTCGTGGAAAGTCTTGTAAATTTCTCTGTTTATTTTTCACTAACAATGATTCGGATCGGCCGCCATTATTCTTCCGTCACTTATTGAACCGGAGTAGAGAAGGAATTCAATTTGGAGTGATCTACTAGCGTCTTTTTTTCTAAGCAGAACAAGGAGAATAAAGAACATGAAAGAAAGTGTGCACGTTGCTCTTTTTCTATAAGAGTAGTTCTTGGGCTGAACTAGGTTTGATTGAATCATTCATTACAAAGAAAAAAAAAAACCTTTTGCACTCGTCGAGCTCCGAGCCATGGCCTCCAGCAGGAATAAACAAAAAAACCCCTTGACCGATAAATGATTGTGAGGTCTTTACATTTTAATATGAAAGAGTGATTTTTTACGTGAAATAAAAAGTTGACCGATTCTCGGATAACATTGAATCCAGCCACTCTGGGAACCGACCGCACCTTATATTAACTCATAATACTAATTAAGGATGTTTTTGGAAAGGATATTACGCTAGTGTTCGAACCAGGGAGCTCTATTATGAATCCCATCCTCAAGCCTCTACCACTGATCAGGGAAAATTCCAAACAATGATCCAAAGTTGAATTATTTTATCAAATAAGTATCCGAAGTAAATAACATCTCAAATAAGAATCTGAAATAGCTAGATCAATCTCAAATAAAGACCTCAGCTTGCCGAGCAGCTAAATGTTCTCCGGCCGATGAGCAAGTGACATTTCCAGAGATCGGAATAGGGATATTTTTGTCCAAAATTTTTAATTTTTTTAAAATTCATAAAAGCTTATAAAAAAAAAATACCCAAAGCTTTAATCCTAAGAACGAACAGCATTCTTTTTCTTCCCCTGCTACTTCCTTTTCCCAGAATTTGAGTGCAAGCTCTCCAGCCTCAAATTCCATGCCGCCTATCAATTTTGACGGACAAATTTCCGCCTCCGGCGCCGCACTGTCACAGCGACTCTTCCTTAAAATCCCCGGGCCTTCTCGTCCTCGTCCCTTTCACTTCCTCAAGAGCCACGCACCTTCACCTTCCTCCTCCCGTGTCGAGCGATTGATTAAGTGTAAGTCGATTCCTTCGCTTGGAACTCATTTGATGTTTGTTTCTCAAGAGTATGTGGTGTGGTCTCATATGCCCATGTGCATTTTTTATGCAATTCTATTACCTCTTATTTCCTCCCTTTAATCACTTGGGAAATGGGAGAAAATGGGCGAGTGGAAATTTAAGTGGAAAGTGATGAGAGATATGAAATTTCAGTGAGAAAATACGAACAATTTTTTGAGTTTTATGTTCACGGTCCGCAGTCATAATGATTGTCATTGCACTTCCCATTTATGCGTTGCTTATAAATTTTTAATGTTAGGTACATTTAATGTAGCATAAAACAATTTATATCATTATACGGGGATAATTATTAAAAAAAAATTTTGAACTTATTATACAATGCTAAGTCAATTCTAAACATTTTAATATGGCCAATTTAGTATAAACTTTTTAACGATTTGCCAATAATCTTTCTTACCATTTTCAGCCAAAATTTGTTGACATGGACATTAACAATCTTTCATGGCATGTTCAATACTAATATGAATATTTTTTGCAATTTTGTAAAATTTATATGAAAATTTTTCTTTTTTTTCTTTTTTTAAATTTTCTTTTTAAAAGAAATTTTAAAAAAATTGCAAAAATTGTCCACTCAAAGCCGGCCATGTTGCCTAGAATAGCCAACCTCTATGTCAATGATTTTCTAAGTAAAATTGGTCAAAAGGACTATTTTGGCAAATGGTTCAAAGACTTAGAATTATATTTGTCAAGTTAAAAAGTTTAGCATTAAATTAACATCCATAAAATAAGTTTAAGATTTTTCTGTTAATTTTCCCTCACTATACTTAATAGCATTGATATTCATAGCTTAGTAGTCATATATCCTATAGACGAATGCAAGAGGTTATTAAAATTAAGGAGTGATGCAATTTAAGGCGAGACTATTTGTCGTGCTTAAGGAGTATTTGTGTGACACTACAGAACCTCATACACGACATATGCCTTTTGCGATTTTATATCGTAATTATTATTACCATGCAGAAGCACAAAGAAATATGCACATTGTCGCAACCTAACCTTGAAGCATAGGTAGGTTCACTTTGGAGTTTAACTAATGGATTACTAAGTCTAGACTTAGTGCGGACATTCTCAAGCCCATACCAATTTACGACTTAAGGTTCAAATTCTTAACATGCAAATAATTTTTCCATTGGGAGTTGCCACTAATCTATTCTTTGGTGAGTTGATTAGGAACCCAAGTAAAGTAATAGGAGAATTACTTCACTCCTACGAATCATAGACTATAAGATCGAGAACTTGATTACGTTAAATTTTTCTAACGCATTTTCGGTAACTTTTCTCTTTTATTTCAAAAAAAAAATGTTTTGCAAGTCATTTGGATTGATTTTAACCTATTTCTAACATACAAGATAATCATGCAGGTGGACAATCATTATCTAACACCCAATAAAGCAAAACAATATGTAAATTGCGAGCATAGGGATAAAATACTTACCTTAAAGCAACAAAAGTATCTGCAATGTTAGCTTAAAAATCACCTCAGCAATCTAACATATGATTTCTAATTAACAAGCAACTAATCAATTTTTGGGATTTTTACTTATTTAAATGAAACCTAGTCTATGTGCCATGCAATGCAATGACGTGTAAAAATATCTAACTAAAATGACAAGCAACGTGCAACTTAACATGCAATCTATATGTCATGCAACATTAATTATATGACCTAATCTAATTCTGGAAAAATATTAAATGCCACAATCTTAATGTATCACATATTTAAATGATCCTAAACATGCAATGACTAAATGACATGCAAGGCATGACCTCTTAATTCTACGTGACACACGTATGATATTTTTTATATTTTGCTTTTAATTAAAATTCGAAATTAAAAATGCCTAATATTTAAACATGCAAACTGTCCTAGAAAAACTACTTCGATTGCATCTAAATCTTTTTGGATTGTTTTTAGAAATAAAATCAATTAAAATCATATGAAGGTAGAAAGAAATGATATCCACGTCAAATATAGCACCCAAATCACACAAGACATTATCATATCCATTTAATTTTTGAAGTAAATAAAATCGACGAATTGTATCTCGAGTATGAGATCAGATTAGCCAATTTTCCTTAAAATCGCGAATCATATCTTGAGCGTAAGATCAAATTGGCTACTTTCCTTGCAATCGCGAATCGTATCTCAAGCATGAGATCAGATTGACAATTATGGCACGTTAAGAAATTAAGAAGTAATTCATAATTTAAAAGGCTACTTGAGTTTGATAGAATAATATATCAGGAAATTCTATCATGTGCATAGTCGACATATCATAAAAGGAAATAGAATATTCAATAATCAAATTGGACAAGATTTATACCTAACCCGAGTATTGGCTTCCAAATTTGAATCTACAAATGGCGGCTCGCGAATCACGATCGAGGCTTGGCGTGGCTCGAGGATGCTCGGCAAGACGGGGCGCTTGGCTCGGTGATCGGCTGTGCCAGTGGCTTGGCTTGATTGGGGAGTGCTTCTTGGTGGGACTCGCGGATCCTCGCTGCTTTTAGCTTGGATTAGTGATCAAAGACAAGCTCCTCGAGACCTGCGAAATAGAACACGACGATGCTCAGGTGGGGGATTTCGCAACGACCTGCAATGCGCAAGCTGCAATGGAAGTTTGGACTTGTGGGTTGCAAAAATCACTAGAATTTGTTGGACAGTGGCTGGACTTGTCAGTGTCGACTTTGATAGCCTGGAGAACTTTGCTCTTCGCCCAAAAAGGCTACTGCTGGGCTATGTCGAGCACCACTAGAAGTGATGGTACGAAAGCTGCTTAAGAGTAAACCATCGGAGCAAGTTATAACCACCGGAGAACCTGCAAGAGCAGAAACATAGGTCGCGGGACCAAGAGGCAGCAGCACTGCCGGGCTCGATCAGGCTAGCGACAGCACGACGGAGGATGACCGAGCGTTGCAGATCAAGCAGCATCGGCAAGCTCCACGGTAAGCAATAGGCGTCGTAGGCGACGGGGCAACCGCCTCGTAGTGTTAGGGACCTCTTCGATTTTGGAGGGTACGGAACACGGGTCGTCGCAGAGGATGGAGCCCGCAAAACGAGGGCGACAACACTGGAACCAACGTCAAGCTCACAGCAGGGGAGCGGCGCCCGATGAAGAGTTTGAGGAGCTTGAGCGCGGCTATGGAGGCGTTCAGCTGAGGAAGACTTAACAGTTTTGTTTTTCTCCATCTTCTCTCTTTCTTTTCTCTTTTCTTTGCGTGTCAGAGAAGAACAGAGAGAAGACCTCTCCTTTCGAATGAAGACAAATTCACTCCATGTTGCTCTCTTTCTCTAACATGGAGCCCATCCAGGAAAGAAATAGAATCTCATTGCGCGGCCAAGAATACAATCGCCGATTTTTCCTTGGACAAATATGTGTTCTTTCCTTTTCTTCTTCAACAGAATATTTCTTCTTCCATTGAATAATCCCATGCATTTCCTTTCCGCTCATGGGCACGGGAAGATCTTTAATTGCAAGTCATGCTAACCGAAATATTTGGTAAAGACATTCATTTTTTTTGTCTTATATCTTGTTTCAAAGCAAAGATATATTGCTCATAGAATCAATTATCCCCCATGCATGATTCTTCTTTCCTAAGCAAACACTTCCATCCAAAATCCTCTTGTAATAACATCTTATCTTCCTGTCAAATGGATATTCCAAAACATGCACTGCTTTTACTAATCTTTGGCCACTTAAAAGATAACGAACTGGACTTGATTTTTTTTTTTTTTTATTAAAAGGTTAGCCCAATTAAATCAATTAAGCTTAAACCATACATTCAAGTCCTCCGCCGCCGGTCCAACAAATATGCACTTAAATGAAATATGCTCCTAATGATTATATGCTATGCAACTTAATTCTAATATTTTTGTTTATGAATTAAGAATTAATCCCTAATTTTTATGCAATAAATAAATGATTGGTCGCCAAAATTTAGGTATCAATACATATCATCCCACACAATAAATCCCACCAGCTTAAATAAAGTATATATTCATCTTCATTATATTAACATCGATGGATACTATATTTATATAATGTCCAAGCAAAACATGAATAAATCCTAGGAAGGGGCAAGGTCACCTATCATTAACACCACTCTTACACCTCAAAAACCTACATGTACAAGAGTCAAGCTATGCGCTATGCATCGACAACCTTACCCAACGAGATGTCGCCATCGCCATTGCCATCACCATCAAAACCTCTTCCATGGTCTAACTAGCTCATTGGTGATATTCTAGTACCAAGGGACAAATCAATGGGGAATCTGCTCTTGAAGCCCCACATCGACCTACACTATGGAGTTACATGTAGTATATATTACCGTTGATTAAGGTATAAGTAAAATATATGGGAGTTCCAAAAGCAGTGGCAATGAGAGATCCCTCCTACATATCTGAAAAAAATATAAGAGTGAGCCGAAGTCTATTAAATAGAATCTCTAAATCTAAGGTAAACATCATGTTATCATTCACTCAACTTAGTATCAACTAGTAACGTGAGTTTTAAACTTAGTATCAACTAGTAACGTGAGTTCCAAACAAGTATAAATAACCATGCATGACAAATGTAGAAGTAATTGTACTATTTTTCTTATCATGATATGCCAATGGAAATCATTAACAAAATTAAATAAGATTATTCATTCAAATGCAAGTAAATGACGTATCAATTTATGATGCATAAATATCACATGGTGGGCTTATCATTATACATTAAGTATTGATCCTCATACACCTAATACTTCAACTCTATTTCTGGAGATACCTTTGCTACAAAACTTCAAAACCGTATTTATCGTGAAGCTCGTTGATATTTATAAATGAGTTCATACCCATCACTAGCTCGGGCGCATCTCGACTCCTGATGTATCCCGAATACTCTCTAGGCATACTAGCACATGGGACATTGTCACCACCAACTCTTGTGGACAACATCATAAATACCTCTATGACATGCCGTATAGCCCAATTATTACGAGCGTCCTTTACATAAAGGATAAATACTCCACTGTCCAACCACATTGTAATAGTCAACACAGGCTATACAAGCCAACTTAGGCTATACGTTCACACTAGCCAAATCATATCGTGTGTAATTTATAAGATTTTCATATCCCTTCAACCTTGTAAAGACCTGTCTTTAGATGATAGGAAATCTAGCTAACTGCAAAGTCTTTCACATATACTCATAAAAGGTAATTGGCTATGGCAAAAGTCTTCCTCACATGGCAACATTCACATAATAACTACATAATAATCGCCATGTACATCACAATAGCATGCCATCTCTCACGCAATAGGTGATAAGTAATTAATTACATGCATTTCAACATATATATCCTCACTCTTTCCATGATAAGCCATCATCAATTAATAAGAAGCTATAGGTAGGTAATTGGTAATTGGGAACCGATGCTCATAAATCAACAACGTGAACATCGACAACTCAATGAATCAACCACATGAACATTGACATCTCAAATGATCAACATTGTAACCATCACAGACTCAAATAATCGACCACATGGTCAATTGGCAACACTTGGCTAGTAATTCAATAACTTTGACAAATTACAAAAATATAATTTTCAGGTATAGTTTTACCATTTCCATAATTTTCATTCTTAAGAAAAGGTAAGCACATCTCACAGAATCAATCAAATAACCCCAGGAAATCAATCAAGTACATCCGTGGTATGTAACAAGCTTATTGATCCAATTCAAATGAACACAAAGATTTCACATATCATCATTGAAACTTACCTACATTTGACAACAAAAGTCAAACAAAAATTAATAACCACCACCCAAACAACCAAATCAAGAGTACAAAATAGATCAATTTAACTCAAACCCTAGAGTTTTCACTTATCTAGAAAATGACTTGGGCAAAAGAAAGCTTTAATTACCTTTGAAGAAAAATAATCAAGAACCTAATATAATAACTCTCAATCTTTGTAAACAACAAAACTATTTTGATAAGATGAAGAGGAAATATAATAATTCACATTGTGAACACTTGAAAAGATGAAATTAGAAGCTTCAATAACACAAGATGGAACCCTTGCTTTTACTCGGAAGATTGAAAAGTAAGAATCTAGAGGAGAAAGTTGAAGACTTGAAGCATGTCTTAGGATGCATTTGATTCAGTTTTCCCAATAGACTTTCGATCTCCAAAGCCCCTTGAGAAAATGTTGGTGCACATTTAGCAACCATTTTCAATGAGCTTTCAAGTAAAAGCTAGCATTAGGAAAGGTTGAAAGCTCAAAGCAAGTTCACTTGCTTTGAGCTTTCAACATTTTTAGAATGTTAAAGGGCTCATTTAATGAAAATTATCAAGTTCCCTATTTTGCCCTCAAAATTTTTGTGTAAAATCAATTTTATTTATTTTAAAAGTTAAGGGATATGTGCACTACAAGTCCTAAAACTTGTCTTAAAAGAACAATTAAGTCCTAAAACTTGCAAAAAATGCAATCAAGTCCTGAAATTTGTCAAATTAGTCCAATCGAGTTCTTTTGTCAACACATCAACTTGTCTAATGGAAAAGGATGACGTGGCATTTTTAAAATAATTTCTCTCTCCTATGTGGGATTCTTAAATTATTTTTATTCAAATCTTGTTTAAATTAGATTAAAAATAAAAATAAAAAGCTAAAATTTAATTTTAAAAAAAATCGTCGACCTCTCCGGTGAGGGGTGATGGTGGCAGCGGTGGCAACAACTAGAGGTGTCAAAATGGGTCATAAACCCATATTATGACTCATTTTTAGTTAAATGGATCAAATGAAAGTTAAATATGGGTCAAATATGAGTCAAGTGAAAATTAAGTATGGATCAAATATGGGTCAAATGAAAATTAAATATGGGTCAAATATTGATTGAGTGAGTTATTAGGTAGACCCATCATCTCTCTCTTTCCATCCCCCTCTTCTATGCGTTCTTGATCTCCATTGCCGATCCCGTCATCACATTTTCACCGCCGATCTTGAGACCCGTAATGTATCCCAAAAGTTGGATCTAGGCCTGCAGGTTTGTGCGTCTCTCGGCAAGCCCTAAGTTTTGTGCCCGGTTGTCTCAACAAATGAGCCACGAGGCTTGCAGAGGTGCGTCTTCGCTTCTCACTTTCTCGGGTAGGTATCCCAACCCTCTCTGATTCAAATTTTCGCGGCTCATCGTTCGGCTGTCACGAGTTTGCTTGGCGAGCTTGTCCCCATGTCTCGAGTCTCTTAAGCCCTTGTGAGTTAATGGTTCCTTCTGATTCTTACTCTTCCATTTTTCTGAGTGACCAGCAAAGGAAAAGGGGGAAGAAGAAGGAAGAAGAAAGAAAAGAGAAAAGAAAGGGAAAAGAAAAAGAAAAAGAAAGAAAGAATAAAATAATAATAATAAATTCAATTTTTAAAAATAATTAAAAAATCGATTTTTTAAAAAAATTATTTTCCAAAAACTATTTCAATTTAGAGGTATCTACATTTTTTTTATTTACTAATTTTTTATTATTTAATTTACTTTATAAATTTGATGTGAAATTTATATTCAAATAATTTATATCCGAAAAGTTTAAAGTGGACTAAATAAGTGAGAGTAGATTTTCTTAAGTTAAGTTAAATATTAATATGTGTTGGTAATATGGGTCGGGTATGGGTCGAGTCGGGTATGGACGGGTCATCAAATTTATATGCATTTAAAATGGGCCAAAACGGGTTAAATGGGCCAACGTGAGCCGACCATTTTCGACCCGACTCAAACCCGACCCGATCCGACCCACTCATTTGACACCCCTAGCAGCAACCCACCGGCAAGGCCCTACTCCTCTTCTTCTTCTTCTTCTTTTCAATTTTTCTTTTTAAATTAAATTAATTTTTTTATTTTTAATCTAATTAAAACAAGATTTGAATAAAAAATAATTTAAAATGCCATGTAGGAGAGAGAAATTATTTTTAAAATATTATGTCAGCATTTTTCATTAGATAAGTTAATGGTGTTAATGGAAGAACTCAATTGATTACATTTTTTACAAATTTTAGTACTCAATTGTATTTTCACAGTAAATTTTAAGACTTGTAATGTATTCCAAAAGTTAACTCTAGGCCTGCAGGTTTGTGCGTCTCTCTCTCCTTGGTTTTGTGCCCGGTTGTCTCGACTCACAACTGAGTGGGAAGGCTTGCAGAGGTGCGTCTTCACTTTTCTCTTTCTCGGTATCGACAACCCTCTCTGATTCGAATTTTCCCCTCATCGTTCAACTGTCATTGTTTGCTTGGCGAGCGTGTCCTCATGCCCGAGTCTCTTAAGCCCTTGTGATAATGGTTCCTTCTGATTCTTACTCTTCCATTTTTCTAGTGACCATGAGACAATGACCATGAGACAAACGATGACTGATAATTGATTTGAATTTGAATCCCTTCTCAACCTGGGCTTTTTCTTATTTTTGGGAACATTTTTCTGCTTTTGAAAGGTGGGTGGGGGGTGGGTTGGATTTGCTTTATGATGCTGGTTCTGAGAAGATGGCTAGTACAGGAAAATAAAATTTTGCTTCAACTCTGTGTTGGGTTAATTTGATTTTGACTGCAGTTCAGAGAAGATGGTCGGAGCTAGAAAATGAAATTCGTTTTGACTTTGGCGTGATTGCTTGCTAGATGTTCATGAAAATTTCTGAAAGAGATTTTACTTAAAAATTTGAAACTTTCAGCATGTATAGTTCAAGTCAGTTGCGCTGCATCTAGAATATATTTGATACTTCATGTTGTCCAAGATGCCGGTTAGTCTGGGTCCGAATACTTGCTCAGTCTTATGCATGCAACCATATTCACATATGGAGCAATCTATGGTGCGGTTTTGTTTATCAGTAAGTTTAATTCTTGTTGATCGTTCCAGGTGTTTGTAACAACTGCAGAAACAGTTCTATTTCAGTATCGGATGGCCCATCTGCTCCAGCTGGCTAGGTAACTGAAAAGGGGAGGAAAGTTCCTGGGAGGGGGGAAACAGTGGCAGCAAATTATGCACTTGGGCCCTCTTGAAGACGACGAAATGACAAAGCATAGACTATTAACCCGAACCTCAACAGCAAGTGGTGAACCGCCGGTAAAGAAACTTCAAAGAAATTCACCTCCTTCGTCCTCGAAGTTGAGAAGAACGAAGATAACTATGGTGAGCGTGAGAAATTGCCTAGAGCCTTCTTACAGGAGCATTCTACTTTCGAGATTCCTCTTCTCAAGAGCAAGGTGGTTTGTCAGATGATAACATGAAGGAGAAGGATAATGCTTCAAATGATGATGCACTATCTAATATGGCACGTTTACGTGATAAAATAATTATAAATTTAGAAAATAGTTAAAAATGTGTGTAAATTTTTAGGATAATGAATTTCTTTCCTCGAAACATATGTTGTCATGTTTATTGTAATGAAGATATTCTTCTTGTAAATAAAAAAGAGAGCACATGAGTTATTTCTATTTGATCCTTTTTTAGCAAAAACAGAAATTTTATTTAAAAAAAAAATTGTTTGCACGACATCTTTAACATTATTGTCAAAATATATATAAAAATTTTACAAATATTATTTTTTAATTTTAAACAATTAAAATTAAAAAACTTAGATTGATCACTAAATGGGTTTTTCAAATGTATTTTCTACCTAACAACATATTTCTCAAAATTAATTTTCAAAGCAGAATTTACAAAATAATCTTTGCATTTTTTAAAAGTCTTTTAGGCTAAATTACTTTGCATATTCTCAAAGTCCACTTGGAAAACTTAACCAAACGCACCCTTAATGGAGTTGTATGACTAAGAGGAATGTATTTAGAAAACCTCCATGAGTTACAAAGAGATAAGAACGTTTAACCAAGGCTAAAATTAATGATAACGTTAGGTTAAACACATTGGGTTGAAAGGTCAAATTTGTACCATATGTTGATCAATTCTAGATGAGATGGTTCTTTTTGTTTTGCTTTTGGGGGCTGGGAATATTCTTCCTCGGACTCTATCATACAAGTCCAACCAATAAAAAGAAAACATGAGTACACACTATGATCCAATAAGATAATCTCGTGGGGCCCAATTAAATCCGCGAGCTACTCTAGTGAGCAATGGGCAATGATTGACTTTATTTATATTCTTTAATCCAATTACACCGTCAATTTGTTTATAGAGAGCTCCAAACAAATCTTTCATCACGTTTATTTAAGGTATTTACTAAGAAGATTTTATTCACGCCATATGGATAGCGACATGCTAATTGTCCGTATGTCGTAAGCCGCCCCTTCATATCACGAATTGCGTGGTGTTTAGACCTCAATTTACTTTATTTGGTTCAAGTTTCTTATTTCAAAGGAAGAGAATTCTTAATTAAGTAACCTTTCGAGAATTCCAAAGAGATGTTCAAATACTTATATAGATTCAGACGAGGATGATACATATTTTATTTACAATTATAAATTTATAAATCAGATCAAAACGGAGAAGATCAACGAGGAAAGCCTCCAGAGCACAAGTTCTAAATATCAATTTCGACCCAAAAGGAAAAGAGCTCGTAAATATCGACTGAAATTTCGCTATTAATCATTATGTCCGTCCAATTACGGTGGCCGAATAATGATCATTAATTGATGGGCCCCACCCGGTAACCATTTTCGGTTGTTTCGCACGCACAACATCGCCCCACTTACACTCTCACGCACAAACGAGAACACGCACTCTGATGTTGGATGCGTCCTTTCTTTCTTCCTTGGGGGGTCAGCATCAGGTGTGGCCGCCATCGAAACCCAAGGACCACTCGCGGGGCCACACGTGTCCTAAAAATCTCGCGCGACGAGCGATCATCGCCCCCACCGTAAGTATATAGCGCCTCGCGCGCATCTAACTTAGCATTTGGCATTTGGCATCTCGCCTCTCGATTCTCGGCATCTTCCATCGGATCCCCCGCTGCCCACTTGCCCCATCCGACGGCTCGCGTTCCTCGTGCCTTCTCTCTCCTCTGCACCGTATAAATCCCCACCTCCGCCCCGCCCCCGAACCTCGTGCTCATCGCTCCTCCGGTCTCCGACTCACGAGCCAGAGAAGCGATACCGCAAAACACTCGCGGGACGATCGATCGGCGAAGCAGCGAGAGAAGGAAAGGGGGACGACGACGAGATGAACGACGCCATAGATTCCAGGATCGAGGCGCTCGCGTTCCAGTACGCGAGCTTCGGGCTGTTCGCGGTGGTCAACAACCTCTGGACGCTGGTGGCCGTCGTGACCGCCGCCGTCAGCGTGTTGGGCATCCGGGCAGCCGCCGGCTCCTCCGCTGCCCGCCGCTGCCGCCGCCGGGAGCCCAATTCCCCCCGTCCCCGCCCAGCGATGGCGGCGGGCCCAATGGGAGTGGGCCGATCCCGGAGGCACGGCGGCCGGCCGATGTCGCCGAGAGATCCGCACCGGAGGCTGCAGCCGCCGATGGTTCGAGCGTGGCCTTGACGTCGGCCGACGACTATGCCGGCAGCGAGCTGGGCGACGGGGTGACGAAAGGGAGGAGGAAGTTCACGGCGTACTACAAGGACGACGGCGAATGCGAGCGCGAGGAGGCGGCGGCGGCGGAGGAGGAAGACGCCGAGGAGGTCGATTCTTGTGGGGGAGGAGAGTGGTGGGAGAGCTGGGAGAGGGTGTTGAAGGCGAGGAACGGGGAGATGTGGTGGTACAGGTGTCAGGACACGGGGGTGCTGAACGGGGCCGTGGTGAGGCTGTGGGACGACAGCAGATACGGCGGCGGGAGGAGGAGGGAGAGCTCAGGCTGTGCCATGCGTGTGTGGTAGGTGTAGTAGGGGCGGAGCCGCCAGAAGCGGTGGTAGCTGACGGGGGTTGGTGGGTTCGTGCAATAAATAGCTGGGTGGTTCAGGATCAGGAGTTTGATTTTTATTTCTTTGGGGCTATGGTATTTGGGGCTTGTAATTGTATATAATTTTGCTGGGTAGAAGAACAGCCGAAAACCAGATTGATCTGACATGAATGCAATGCTCTCGAGTTGCAGCTTCTCTGTTCTTTTTTATCTCTCTCATTAGCAATTTCTCTTTTGATCCTCTGGGCACGCATGAGCAGATCCGCTTTGAATTCGGGTTGTATAGATCGGTGTTCGAATGAACCCACCAGTCAAGGAACTGTTGGGTGAGGATCAAATCGATCTTCCGAAGTAAAAAATTGGAACTTTTCGACACTTACAACTAAATCGATCTTTCGAAGTAAAAAGATGGCATTTTTTCAACACCTGGAACAATTTGATATGAAAAAGAAAAACAGTAAAATCATAACACCCTCCCCCAGAATTATCCCAATTACCCGCCATTAGATTCGTCGTCTTCTTCTTCTTCTTCGCTTTCGACAGCATAAGAAAAGAAGAAGTCGCACAGAGAGAGAGATAGGGATCGCAACAGAGATTGTGGGGGAACGAGTAGGCACGTGTTGAATGGAGGGAAGACGCTTTGCGGCTGCTGTGCTTTGCTGGTCAAGCTCGTGCCATCTCCATCCGTCGGGTCGATTGGTTCAGGGGATTCCTCTGTCTCCTGGCATATTCCCTTCGCTCCCCAATTTTGTTTGGGAATGCCAATTTGGCCAATGACGGAAGAGTTCGTTTCGCTCCGAAAACTTTTCCCAATTCACCCATAGATGAAACCAAGTTCTTCCATTTAGCTAGACCTGTTCAAATGAGTTGCAAACACGTTTATAACTCATAGTTGATAGGATGGGTTGTTATATAAATTTGTTATATTTAGTAAATGAATCACAAATGAATTTAAACCTAATCCTACGAGTCATAAAGGGATTTATTATGGATTGTTATATATAATCTGTGCATTGAAAATCAAAATATTTTTCTCGTTAAGCATGGTAAAAGAATGCACTAGGGCACTCATTAAGCAGAACTCATTTTCATATATTTTATTTTTGTCAAAAGAAAATTGTGTTTATTGCTTAAAAGAATACATAAGAACTACGTAGTTTTTCACGACAAAGCAAATTGAAACAAAGCAAGAATACTAAAAAGCAAAGTCAAATAAAAAAAACAAAAAGGATCAATGAGCACCAGCAAAATTAAACACACACTCATTTCACAAGAATGAATTTGTCAAGCAAAATAATTAATGATCGATCACTGAATCTCATGTCTTTTTTAGTAACCATGACGTTGCTAGTTAACGGTGCACGCCTAAGATTCGGCTTCCTCTAGACCGTCGATGTACAAAGACAACCAAAACAAATTAAAAAATATAGATTAAACATGTGCATGAGCAAATCCTTGTGATTCAACGGGATGTCAAAACTTCTACGATCATCATCGAATCTGGAGGTAGAGAACTTGTATACGAACAGAGCAAAAGGTATTAAATCATTAAAAGCAAATTTATTAAGGTCCCAAATCTAAATTGAGAGAGGATAGCAAACCAGATTCAAAACAAGATCGGGGGAGTTAAACTCTCAAATTGAGAACTAGATCAAGAGAAGAAAGCTCCTGAATTTAAATTGAGAGAGAAGAAAAAGAAAAACGCAAATAAAATCAACAAAAGATGGAGGGGAGGGTGAGATAGCCCGAACCCTCCTCCATGATTGAAGATCGAGGAAGATGATAGATAGAAAAGAGAGAGAAGGAGAGAATGAGAAAAGAGTTTTTTCCATGTTGATTAGTTGTCCTCAACTTACAATCCTGTGACGTTTTCTTTGTCCTTTTCTTTTTCTCTTGCTGTTTATCGTGAAAGTGAAACAAAGGCGTCTTCTATCTGCGCAGTGACTTTTTCCCTAATCCAATCAACCAAAAAAAAATTAAAATTAGGCAATTGTACTTGCTTTGAACGCTATACTTATACGACGTGGTCCGAGACAATTTTCAAGGGACGTGAAATCCTAATTCTTGCCAAATCAGTAGTTCGGAAGATGCCGCTGTTTTGTTGCATTGCACATGCTTCGATAAGACCAGCTACTTAGGTTTCCCACCTAATCCTCTTACTGCTTCTGAACAAGGGATATTAGGACGTTGCTTTGATTTTAGCCCACCGCTATTGACCGTAAGTTGAGCTCACATGGTGCTCAAGCAAAACTTTACATGGTCACCAATGCAGAAAAACAAATAACTTGTTTGGACTGGAATCTGTATATCGAATACAATTTGATCGATGATTATGTAAATCCCATGGGTTAAACTCGTGCAAGAACTCGCATGATTAACGGCCAAGATTGACCCGTTTCATGTGGATTTGGGTCTAGGCAACTGTCACATCTATAGAGGCCTATCCAAAAAGGGAACATTGGATATGTGCCTCTTAATAGGGACATGGCACCACATTAAACTCGACTCACCCATAATTCACATCATTAATAGCTAAAATTGACCCATGTCATGTAGATTCAAATCCGGCAACTCTCGCCCCTACAATGCCCACCGCGTAAGGACAACCACAAAGGCTTACCCGGAAAAGGACCACCGGAGATTTGTCTGGCCACGCAAAACTCAGGTTTCCGGTCATTCTCGCTCGATGCACACTCTCTATCCTTCACCCACCAAAAACGTCAGGCATCCCACACTTTCGCCATCACGACGAACATTTGTGGCCTACATCGTCTTTCACGAGACGCCTCAGCTAGGGCCGAAGCAACGGCGGCCATCAGAAGACTAGGTCGAGGGACCACGGGCTTTGTCATTAGCCTCACCCGGATGATATCTTCGACCAATGCCCAGCCTTTGTCCTTACTTCTTGCACACTTACCGGCAGCATCACCCCGTAATTGCCATGATCTCGCTGTCATTGGAGGATCGCCTCTTCCTTGTCGTTTTCGTTCGTGTCTGGTTCAAGATTAAGCGCCGGACAGGACAAGGACTGAAGATTAGCTTTCCAGCTCGGGATGGGCATCTTGACCTTTCGTTCCATTTGGTCTTTCGGAATATCCGTTTCGGGTTTGGTTCTCTAAGGTGGTGTGAGCCATTCGTATTGATTCGCGTTTCTAGGTTTAAATCTCGACTTTGAATCAAAATTGAGATTGGTTTAGTGTTGAAAGCATAAAACAATTGTCCGATGTGAGACTTTTTTAATATAATTTAAAATACATTAACACCAATAAGAAGTTTAAGTCCAAACTTATCGACATATCAGTTAGATATATCTTTATTCAAAAATTTAAATCAATAAATTATTGATAAATTAGGATATATAAACTGTTTCTTACCACACCAATTATTCGATATGGGACTTTTTTAAGGCAACTCACACGTACATCTCGACATCTATAAAGTCCTTGATTTTAACCATTTGCCCATAATTGTTAAGGGCATCTTTTGAATAGAATAACTTATTGCTTCTCACTAGGTAACGACCCTGATATTTGTAGAAGGGCCATTTTGAGTGGTTGTATGAACTCATCATATTTGTTGTACTGTCTCAAATTTTCATTTCATAATGCTCAGGGAAAATTCCAAATAAGGGTATGTTTATTTTCTCAAAAAAGAACTTAAAGTGAAACTTGTTGCAAATAACACATGAAGTGGTTATGGCTATTTCAAATAAGGACCTATCATTGCCAGCCAGCAAAATATTCTAGTCGATGAGGATATTTTCTTCCAAACACATTTTTAATTTAATTTAAATTAAATTAGATTAAAAATAAAAAGATCAATTTAAAATACAAAAACACATGCGAGAGGGCTCCCTCCCACCTATGGTCTAGTGGCTCTAGGCAAGGGCCATCAAACAAGGGCGAGGGCGGGCAACCCTCACCAAGATCGCCCTCTCCCATCTTTAAGCCCTCACCTCTGATTGGCAAGGGCCATCAGCCCTCGCCCAAGCTCGAGAGACCCTACCGGCCATTGCCATTGCCCCACTAGTGATGGGGTGATGGCCACAGGTGGGAGAGAGTCCTCCCTCTAGTGTGTTACTTTTTCTTTCTTTCTTTCTTTTTTTAAGTTTTTTTTTTTGAAGGAAAAAACAGAAAAAGAAAGGAAAAAGGAAAAAACAGATATAAAATTGAAAAAACAAAATTGCCCTTCACTAGATAGTGAGTTTAAGTCCTTTGATACTGATATAATTACTTCAAATCCTTATTTGGAATAAAATAATCTTCAAACCCTTATTTAAGAAAATGATAGCACTTCAAGCCCTTATTTGGAATTTTGCATATTGCCTGTGACGTGTGGTTGCACCCAGTTAATAGCTAGTGGTGTGAAATGGGCCGAGCTCAACACGACCTAGTCTGCTATGGGCCATGTTGGGCCAACCCATATTAATGTGTCGGGGGTGTGCCGAGATAGCCGAACGCATTGCATTGGCTTAGCATGGTACAAGGCCTGTGCTAGACATGTGTGGCCTAGGCCCACATATCATCATGGTTCGGCCCGACCCATGTCGTTTTTTCCCATCTATTTTTGTCCCAAAGGGCTCTTTGGGCAATTTTTCTTCAAACTTTTGGGCCCATGATCAATGGTCGTCGGCCACTAAAATTATAGGCGTGCCCAAGTGCGGAACGACGGGTCACATGTCGAGTTGTGCCCAAGCATGGCTCTCTCCACGAATGGGCCAGGCTGACACCTGCCCGCCACGCTGCCGAGCATTGCCGGCCGACCCATTTGGCATCTCTACTCCATATACGACAACAATGAATTCAATAAAGTCTAAGCGGCCAACAAGCCCAGGTAATCTTTTAGAGGCCATTGCCATTAATAGAACCCCAAAAATTTGGGCCGCATTACTGGTATAATTAGACTGGGCCTACCAACGTCAGCCGAGCCTTTGCTCAAGCCCATTTGATAAACCCTAAAATTTCAATCATCATCGTCTCCCACTCTCCACCGACCGAGATTTTCCCCTGAGTCCGCCATTAAACCCCGAGCTTCTTCGCCGCCCGCCGACGCTCGCGTTCGCCTCTCCGCCAGCCATGGAGGGCATCGAGTTCGACGCGGCGTCGCCGCCTCCCCACGACCCCGTCGTCGAGGACGACTTCTGCGGCTCGATCCTCGCCCGCTACGCCAGCTCCACGCAGGACGAGCACCAGCACCTCTGCGCCGTGATCGGCGCCATGTCCCAGGAGCTCAAGGACCAGAACCTGCCTCGCACCCCGATCGCCTACTTCGGCGCCACCTGCTCGTCGCTCGACAAGCTCCTCTCGGCCTCCCCTGGCCCCGATCCTCAGGGCCATGTCGTTGAATCGCTGATGACGATACTTTGCCTGCTGTTGCCTAAGGTTGCTGCTTCCGTCGTGAGGAAGAGGAGTCAGTATATGTCGGAGCTAGTTCTTAAGGTGGTCCGGGCGGTTCTTTGCCTCCTGGAGCGGTGGGTTCGGGCTTGAAGTGCGTTTCGCATTTGTTGAGCGTTTCTAAGGATGCGAATTGGTCTAGCCTGGCGCAATTGTATGGAGTTTTGCTCGGTTTTGTGACTGACTCGCACCCGAAGGTATTTTTGTCGGCCTCTGTATGACCTTTTGGTGATTTAAGTTGGGTGGTGGGTAGTGTTCGATGAGAAAAATTCGAATTTGATGCTGTGGTTGCCTTTTCAATTCTTTAAATTGCAGTTGGGGGATTGAAAAAGATCAATGCAGGTCTATAGTTCCTGCTGCAACAATTCCTTGGCAGTGATCATCAATTTTTAGTTTTTATTGATTTATTCTTTTTATACTTTCATTTTTGGTGATTTCTTAAGTGCTAATTTCTCTCTTGCTAGAATTAAGAGTTTAGACTTCTCTTCTTATAGTAGGTGAGATTTCGAGAAGTGATAATTCGGAAATTTTCAAACAGAGCAGTTTCTGTCTGTCTAAATTAGTGAAAATACTTTTCCTGCTGGTGCTCAACAGATAAGAAGGCAATCACACCTCTGTCTACGGGACGTTTTGCAAAGCTTTCACAGGACGCCAGCAGTAGTGCCTGCAAGTGAAGGATTAACGAGCATGTTTGAAAGATTTCTACTGCTTGCTGGTGGATCAAAAGGAGATGCTACAGAAGGATCTAGAGGAGCACAGGAAGTCCTTTATGTTCTTGACTCTTTGAAAGAGTGTCTACCATTCATGTCATTGAAATATACAACCAATACTCTCAAGTACTTCAAAACCCTTTTGGAACTTCGCCAGCCTCTTGTTACTAGGCGCGTAACAGATGGTTTGAGTGCTCTTTGTCTATATCCAACTTCAGAAGTGTCCCCTGAAGCACTGCTTGATTTATTATGCTCATTAGCTCATTTAGTATCTGCGAGCGAGACATCTGTGGATGGCATGACATTCACTGCTCGTTTACTGGATGCTGGAATGAGAAAAGTGTATTCCTTGAATAGGCAAATATGCGTTGTTAAGCTCCCTCTGATATTCAATGCACTTAGAGGTGAGTCATCAGTTCCAATAACTCCTCTCCTCTGGTACATGAGAAGAAATAATAGCTCACTTTGCATTTTGACACATCTTGGATTTCTTGTTTAAGTCAGTGCTTAGCTTCTTTGTTCGTGAGAGGGAACAAAATGAATGCTATCTCATGTTTCCCTCTTTGTTTTGGTAGAGTCTCTGGCATCTGAGCATGAGGAAGCCATATTTGCTTCAGCAGAAACATTCAAGAGTCTCATAGAATCTTGCCTTGATGAAGATTTGATCAATCAGGGAGTGGAGCAGCTCAAGATACATGCGAACGCAGAATCAAGAAAGTCTGGACCCACTTGCATCGAAAGAATTTGTGTGACTATCGAGAGTTTGCTGGATTATCGTTTTATTGCTGTCTGGGACGTAGCCTTCCAAATTATTTCAGCTACTTTTAAAAAATTAGGTATTCTCTCTCTCTCTCTCTCTCTCTCTCTCTCTCTAGCTGAACAGAGAAATTCATTTTCCCAGGTCTGTTATCATATAATATGCTGGAAATTGTATAAATTGTAACAGGGTAACTTCTTAGGATCATTTAAAGTCGATACAGTTTTCTAGTCCTACAATCCTAAGCAATGATGATTATTCTAAGCAGTACAGTGGTAAACTTGTTTCGTCAACTCTCTTATCTCCCATAATTGGTGTTTCTTTGCTATATACTGGAATCTAAATGAGTCCCATTCTCACCTTCCATTGTGTATGCTGGGCTTGCATGAAAGATCTGTTGTAACTTTTTCTTGTAAACAAGCTTCCCAAAATTCAAAAACTCTTCTTTTTCAGGAAATAATGCTTCTTATCTTCTAAGAGGAACGCTTAAGAGCTTGGGAGACATACAAAAGTTGCCTGATGACGATTTTCCTTACAGGAAACAGGTGCTTTTTATTTAACTGCAGTTACTACTTGGCAGAAATCTTTCTAGATTATGTAGGTCACTTCAATCTGTGATTCAGCTCACACTTCCATTTGGGCTTGTTCATATATGGGGAGTTGCATGCTTCTCTTTACTAGTTGCAATTTTGTGTTCTAAGCAAAAGTCTCAGCATCTCCTTGGCATGCTTTTACCTTTTACCTGTTGGGATATTTGTTTTTCTAAAGGATTGTGGAAGGAATGTGGTAATTTGATTTTGCATATTTTGGTAATTAATTTTCTCAACTGGAAAATGCATATTGCATGAACATTTACTTGTGCTCTCTCTCTCTCTCACTCAGACATATCAATAAAATAGTTGTGGATCTGTATGCGGTCGTCTATCATTTCAATTTGATATCTGCAATCTGATTTGAGCTGGTGAGCAGTCCAATGCTTCTGGAAATTAATGGGAATGAATTGTATTTAAAATTTCCACTTGAGATTTATACTTGGGTGATTCTCGCTTCTGTTCCTGTTCAAACAAAGTATTGTTGATTCTGATTTTTGCCTGTTGACTTATAATGCGGTTGTGGTGCAGTTGCATGAATGTGTTGGATTGGCAGTTGTCGCCCTTGGTCCTGAAATATTTTTGAGCCTTCTCCCCCTCAATCTGGAGGCTGATGACCTATCCGAGGTGAATGTCTGGCTCTTCCCAGTTTTGAAGCAGTACACTGTAGGTGCCCACTTGAGCTATTTCATGGAATCAGTTCTGGATTCAGTTAGTCTAATGAAACAGAAAGCACGTAAGGTATGGAGCTAGAAGTCAGTTAAAAAATTTGCCTCCTTTTGTTTGTTCTGTTAGTCACACATGACTTTTGCCAGCTTGAGATGGAAGGAAGAGTCGTTTCAGCTAGAAGTGCAGATGCCCTTGTTTACTCTTTATGGTCACTGTTGCCATCATTTTGCAACTATGCTGTGGATACAGCTGAAAGTTTGAAAGACTTGGAGAATGCATTATGCAGAGCTCTTCGTGAAGAACCTGATGTTCGTGGTGTAATATGTTCCAGCCTGCAACTACTCATTAATCAGAATAAAAGGGTTTTGATTGAAAATGATGAATCTTCAGGCGCTGAGTTTGGTACATCTGCAGAGAAAGCTGCGTCTCGTTACACCGTGCAGATTGCCACTGATAATTTGAGTGCACTGAGGTCATCTGCTCGTGAATTTCTGTCAGTTTTGTCTGGAATCTTTCTGAATTCCCAAAAGGATGATGGTGGCTGTTTACAGGTACTATAACTTCTCTTGTTAGTTAGATCTAATGAACCGTGCGCCTTCGTGTGCATTGTATGAGTCTATTGTAAAAAATAGCTAAGCATGTTTGTGTATTGTTTACCTAAGAAATGGCCCTGCTTCTAGTATTTGATGAAAACTGTGCTTTGAGATTGGTACAAGTCTCGCCAAGTTTTGTTCTAAAACCTGTGCTTTGTTTGGTGCTGTCATTAGATGGGTTGGTACTTGATAGTGACTTTATTTGCACTCTGTGCAGTCTACAATTGCTGCATTGTCTTCAATAGCAGATAAAGCAGTAATATCAAGACTATATAAAAGTACAATGCAGAAGCTACTGAAAGTTACTCTTGAAGCTGGAAAAGTGCGCGATTCTAGAAAGCCAAACTCCATGGAAAGTGACGATTCATCCAATGAAAGTTCACCTTCTGTTCTTCGGTCCGTTCACTTCACTCTAGTTTATGTATTTTTTACAGCTCGTGTTTAGTTGCATCAGTTTGATGTTATTCCTTTTTCCTGTACATGTCTGTAATCTTTCAGCAAAAGTGAATGCAGATTTTGGATTCACTGACAAATTAGCTTTTCGGTCACAATATGTGCAGGGGAAAGCTATTTGACTTGGCTGCTTCTCTTTTGCCTGGATTGAATGATGTAGAGGTTGATGTTCTGTTTAAAGCTATACAGCCAGCATTGCAGGTTAGTTAGTGAATCTAGTTACGTTATCCCTTGTTATACTCAAGATGATTTGATCGACAGGCTACAGGTTGAGGTAACAAAAATTGAGGTTCATTGCAGGACGCAGATGGTGTTATCCAGAAGAAGGCATACAAAGTTCTTTCAGTAATGCTTAAGGTACTAATCTCTTTGGTTCGGTTTATCCCTGCATATTTCCATTGAATGCAATCTTGATGGATTTTTTTCTATAACATCCCGAAAAGAGTAGAACTTTATACTTTAGTTTAATAATGCATGGAATGGAATGGAATTGGGTTCATTGTTGACGGTAAGACAGTTTATGCATATTGAAACCCAGACTGAGTCCTAATTTGTCGACTCTTCTTTTACCTGCTCTAGAAAAACACAATTTCTTTTTTGCGTTTTATTTGAATCGATGAATGAGAGGCATTAGGAGGCCTGTTTGAAATACTTAATCTGACTCCCTAGCTTGGTGATTGTGAGTTTTTGTGGTGTTTAGCTTTTATTTCACAAACATTGGCTGTGTTTCTTACTCTCTTACAATTTTGTTGTGTTCTCTGTTTTTCCAAGAATTATGAAAGGTTTCTTTCATCAAAGCTCGAGGAGTTGCTGAAGCTCATGGTTGAAGTGCTACCCACATGTCATTTTTCAGCAAAACGTTATAGGCTCGAATGCTTGTACTTTCTTATAGTCCATCTTTCTAAGGTTGAAACTCTAGCTCTTCTGCTGATTACATAGGATAAAACCTTCTTCCAATCTATTCAAACATCTCAATATTCTATTGATGGATAAAATACTTAAAAAGTTTTCCTTGTTTATAGGATGGTTCAGACAAAACCAAACCTGAGATTCTTTGTTCGTTCTTAACTGAGATAATACTGGCATTGAAAGAGGTACGTTATGTCGACTAATTATAGTGCTTTTGTTACTCTATATGATATATCTGCTGTTTTTTTTTGGTTTTTTTTATCAGTTTAATCTGGTTCCTGATAAGATGCTTATTAGATTATATTTTGCCTTTACAGGCTAACAAGAAGACTAGAAACAGGGCATATGACATCCTTGTGGAAATTGGGCATGCATTTGGTGATGAAGAAAAGGGGGGAAGAAAGGAGAACTTGCTTCAATTTTTCAACATGGTTTGTAGTCTATCTAATTGTTGATTGCTGACATTCTAAGTCATGTGCTAAGTGCCAGTTCTCTGGCCAGGTTTTACCTGTCCGGCTTCTGTTAATGTTGCCTTCTGTCTGGATAAATGGTTCTGAAACTTGAGCAAGGCATAATAATGATTAGTACTTACTCTTTAGCTATGCTATTGGAGCAGGTAGCTGGAGGTTTGGCAGGTGAAACTCCTCATATGATCAGTGCTGCAGCAAAAGGCTTGGCTCGCTTGGCTTATGAATTCACAGATCTTGTCTCAACTGCATACAACGTGCTTCCTTCCACATTTCTTCTTCTTCAGAGAAAGAACAGAGAAATAATTAAGGTAAGTTCTTTCCTATGTTTGTGTGGATATTGGTTTATTGTAATAGTGAGTGATTGGCTTCATGGAATCCGTTTACTTATGCAGGCAAATTTAGGTCTTCTGAAGGTACTGGTTGCCAAATCTCAAGTTGATTGGTTGCAGATGCACTTGGGGAGCATGGTGGAAGGCTTGTTGAAGTGGCAAGATAACACAAAAAATCATTTTAAGTCGAAGGTTTCATATTTTCTCCTTTTTTTCTTAAATTAAGTTGTGTCTTATGCTGCAAGGTTTCTGTTGTTCTCAAGTCATAAGTTTCCTCTGTTCTATATTTTCCTGGAAGAAGCAGGCTTTCTTCTTTCTGAAGTGTGTAACTATTATTGGAATTCTTCTGAGCTGTCAAAGCTAGCAATCCTTTTCCTTAAAGTTGGTTGATGTTATAGAGGATGAGGTCCCACCCTTACCAAGGCTTCATGTTCAGCAGAATGTTTATACCTAACTAAAGAAGCTAACTACCATCGATTTGACTGTTGAAAAATGTTAATATGAACTTCACATTGATATCAATCCATATGTTTTGTGTTCTTCCGTATGTAGGTAGCTGCTTAATAAGGGATATAAGTGTAGAGGTATAACGGGGCTGCAGCAGGATGGTTTTTCCTGCTGCAGCCCTTTCGGTCCTTCAATTTTCTCTTTATTTTCCTTTCCCTTTTCTTTTTCTTTTCCCCAGTTGAATCATTGAACGGGTTTGTCTCTGGCTGTCTATTTGATGGCTAGATTTCGCAACATTGTTTGGTATTTATCTGATTACTACAATACTGGGAAATTTTTGCCCCATCATGCTGTGGGTGAGCTGTTAACTGATATTACTGCAAGGATTAATTCTTCTGCTTACAATTTTTCAATAGGTTAAAGTCCTCCTGGAAATGCTAGTCAAGAAATGTGGCTTGGATGCTGTAAAGGCTGTAATGCCTGAAGAACACATGAAACTCCTTACTAATATAAGAAAGGTACTTCTATCATATTCCTGTGGAATTTTATCAAGTGTCCTCTGAAATTTTTGCCAACTATTTCTCCATATAGATCAAGGAGCGAAAGGAGAGAAAACGGGCAACTAATTCAGAGGAAAGTAGGTCTCATCTGTCCAAAGCCACCACATCCAGGTGTCTCTTTCTCCCTCTCTCAAATGCAAACAAATCCAGATTGGTGGATTTTGCTGTTTACATTTTCTGCGTCACTTCTGAATCGACTTTGCTTCGATAAGAAGTCCTATGATCACATGGGATTGCTATGACTCTTCTTTTCCCCTTTTCATTATCTTTTTTCCTTTTTCTTTTTTCTTTTTTTTTCTTTTTTTGTCGGGGCGGGGGATTTACTACATAGTTCTCTTATAGTCTACAGCATTTTGCCGCTTTCTGAATGAATCATCTTCAGGATCACGATACTTAAAGAGTTAATCCTTCAGAGTGAATATGTAAATGTGTTTAGTTTTAGTTCACTCTCTCTCTCTCTCAAAAACAAGGGCACAGGCATGTACATGCATCCTATGTTCAGCTTTCCGTTTCTAATCATAAAACTTTCCATGGAGCATCATCCTGCACTCTTGTTCAGACCTGTGCTATCTCCAGCTTGACTAGGAGAGGAATAAGATATACCCATAACTATCCAGGGCCTTCGAATCAAAAAAATCCTCAAGCCTAATCTTTAAGGATATCCTAGTTTATTGCTTTTTCCCAATCCTTAAGGATGCTTGCTTGCTGCTGCTTGGAAAGATTTAAGCAGCAGCAAGCAAGTTCAGACTAGCCTTATGCCTCTTATTTTCTGGCTGATTATTACCATGCTTTAGTCCGACAAATTTGCAAAAATAAATGGAGCTCCATGAGACATCTAGTGCAGATCTAGATCAGTAAATTAAAGTAGTATCTACTGTCAGGAAAGAGTTGGTTATCAGTCAACTTTGCCCCCTTTACATTGTTTTACCACATCCATTGGAAGTATTAACTGTACTAATCCTCTCTCTCTCTCTCTCTCTCTCTTTCTCTCTCTCTCGTCAGGCTTAGCAGGTGGAATCATACAAAGATATTTTCTGATTCTGGTGATGAAGACAGCACGGATGGTGAGACTGATCATATGGATAGTGAGACAAATATTGGCAGAAGGAGCAGGGCTTCCTCATTGTTAAAGTCAAAGGCTGCTTCATTACGGTGGGTACTTGATGCTGCACTCCTGCAAAAATTTTATGCACGTGTTTTAGTTAGGCGAGACATTTCTGCTCAAAATATTAGCAATTTGTGCATATTTGAACCAGACGTAAGGTTTTCCTCATTCATGCACATCTCATTTCACTCATCTTTTTGAAGAGCTTTCTGTTACACTGTTGGATGAACTACTGTGATTATTTTGCTGAAAAATAGGAACCATTTGCCTCATTGATACGTCTCATTTCACTTGTATTGTTGATGAACTTTCTTTAGACTGTCCAATGAATTACATAGCCAGCTATCATCCTACTTTTGGACTCATGCCAATGTTCAATTTGTCTAGCTCCAAGAGATCACATAGATCTGCCAAGAGCCTGCCAGAAGACCTTTTGGACCAATTGGAGGATGAACCTCTCGATTTGCTTGATCGGCAGAAAATGAGGTCAGCACTTAGAGGATCCCAGAAAGGCAAACGGAAGGCAGATTCTGATGATGACCTCGAGATAGACTCCGAAGGTCGTCTGGTAATCCATGAGGGAAAGGAGTCGAAGAAATCCTCGGCAGCCAACCCAGATTCAGATTCCAGGAGTGAAGCTGGTAGTCATCTTTCCATGGACTCTTCAAGGAAAGCCCAGAAGCGTAGAAAGACAACAGAATCGGGATGGGCTTACACAGGGAATGAGTATGCTAGTAAGAAAGCTCGTGGGGACTTGAAGAGGAAGGACAAGCTTGAGCCCTATGCCTACTGGCCTCTTGACCGTAAGATGATGAGCCGGAGACCAGAGCATCGGGCAGCAGCCAGGAGAGGAATGACAAGTGTCGTGAAGATGACGAAAATGCTTGAAGGCAAGAGTGCCTCGAGTGCACTCTCACTTAAAAGCACTAAGTTAAAAAAGAGGGCAAACAAAGCAGGCAAAAAGAAAGGCAAGTGAACAGAAATTGTGACAATGTCCAGCATATTGGATACATTTGAGCGCTTGTGATTTTGTGAATTAGTGCTTAGAAAATTGCGAGATACCTGGGTCCTAGAATTATAGGCCAATTGGTTTATGATGCAATTTTTTGCTGTACATATAATTTAAATGAAGATGCAATAGACTGAGCATTTTTTTATTACGGTTCTTTAACCACCTAAGCATCCGCCAGCTGGATCCTGACATATTGTTTTACCCCCGTTGTCCCTCTAATAAATTTGTTCTTGTTTATGTTCAAAATGCGAAAGACCCTATAACCCTAGTGCAAACTCGAATGTGTTGCAGGTGGCCCGAGGGACTGCTTGGGATATGGCCCGTGAGCTAACATCCTCGTCCAGTTCCCTAAATATGAACATTTTTCACCTAGGATTTCTCACGGACTTCTTTGTGGCAGACACATTCTGTTCATTTTCATGCCAGTTTCCATATTTTCCCAAGAACACGTACCCTCGAGTGGGGCATCATCCCTACTCACCAAGGGTATCCCATTAACCACTGAGAAGCATTGAAAGAAGGGGGCAAGGAGATATGAAAAAGAAGAAACAGAACAGCACAAAGAACCTAAGAAAACCAAAATAGCAAAGAGAATCGCCGGATGATAACTCGCAGCAATTGATCTCTATAACATTCTAGTCTTTCGATATATGTTTTTACATATAAGGAAAGACGAGAAGTTAGTAATTGTGTACCTGGCTGCGTCACGCCCTAGTGTGGCTACAGATGATTAGCAATAATTCACAATAACAATTTTGGCAAATGAGTATGACTAGCAACATGTCTTGGCCATGGGTTCTTCTCCATTGGTGCTGTCCGACAAAATTCCATTTGTATGCGACAGTTATCAATAGAGTGCGAGGAGGTCACTTATGACTGAGCATCCGGCATCCTAGGTGAACTCTAACATCTTCGCATTCTTCAATGTCGACATCCATCTGAAAAAATCCGACAAGAGCAAAAAGACATCAGAGTTGGACCAATGTAGAGTCCCCTGCTCTATCAAGTTTAATTTGTTTCCCCAAAATATTTGGATCTCTTATCAAGTGGCCAAAGAGACAGAAGTGGCGAGAAGCACACCTTCGTCTTGATTATTCCATTGTAAAGCCCGCCAAGGATGATTCATTTGTACGGGGCAAATAGTATTGATGAGTTGTGGCCACCAAATCCAAATGAGTTAGACAAAGCCACCTTAATGTCCAGTCTCTCTTTCTTTGGCCCAATCAGCATGCTTAAATCCTGATTGATTTTTACGGTTAATGCTCAATGTCCACAATATTAACATTGGAGATGAACAGCATAGTACAGGAAATGCGAAAGCATACCACTCCTTCATCTGGGTTTTCCAAATTGACATTGGGATGAACCCACCCGGTTCTTATCGCCTGCATTGAAAACATATATCTGTGCTCAAAACTAGAGTAAAATCAGCAAGGCGGTGACTAAATGAAATTCTGGTCAGTCCATTAAGTCTCATCCTTAGCATGGAAAAATAGTGAGATTGTATTCACACTCAATCTACTGCAAGGATATTAATCAGATCTGACAGCTCCAAAGAGGCACTTTTAAAGTTCTGCTGTGAATCTTGCATAGCTCAGTTAAAGTGAAAAGGCTAAATACCTGTACAACTGCCACAGCTTCCACAGCACCAGCTGCTCCAAGTAGGTGCCCAATCATGGACTTAGTGGAATTCACTTTTACCTGCATAAAAGGGATGATCTTAGAGGCACCAAAATTTGGTAAAGATACACCTTGACATAAATTAGCAAAGACTTTACATCTGCATTACCTCACGGTTTCCGCGAAAACAATGGGCAAGAGCTTTGTACTCTTTGAGGTCACCAGCTGGAGTAGATGTAGCATGGGCATTTATGTAATTTACATCTTCCCTGGACACTCCACCCTGAGCTAAGGCCTTTTCAATACAGAGAGTAACGCCCAACCCTGCTTAGAGAACAGATATGGTGAGTCCAAGTTTTGATTCTGTAACAGAATAAGATGTGCATTGGAGCAAGTCTTATAAGTTTATGATTGTTGAGTGTCGAGAAGATAATAAATGGAACCTATAAATAAATACAAGTACTGCGTGATTTTACACCAAAGACCATGACCATAGAGGACACTACGGGGTTAAAGCCCTTGAATTGGTTAACCCCATGAGCTATATTATAGTGAATGAAAAAACCTTTTGACCAACAACCAAAAAAAACACCTTGAATTGGTTAACCCCATGAGCTATATTATAGTGAATGAAAAAACCTTTTGACCAACAACCAAAAAAAAACACACTTAAATCACACCAAAAATTTCTGAAGCTCATCAAAGGTTCTTTTGGATGTGGTCTCTTAATTCCTCTTGTATAATAAAAAGGGCGGGATAATATGATTAAATAGAAAGGCATTCTTACTTTTTATATTTTTGTATCAAAACATCCCATCTCCCACAAAAAAACAGGTCAGATTAACAAAGATAAGGCCCCACAATATGGAAAAGAATGTGTATAGCAAAGATAGAGGATGAAGAAAATAGATGAAAAGAGATAAAACCAACTAAAAAAGTTTTAGCGACTGTCGAGACTTCACTACCCAGACAGTACGAATACAAGAGGAAAAATTACCATCAGGGTGAGGTTCAGTCATGTGATAAGCATCAGACGTGAAGCTTCCACCAAGAAACTCCGCATAAATGTTTGCACCTCTTCTCTGCAAGGAAATACTAATATGTCATCTTGAATCACCAACCAATCACAACCATGATTAAGCATGGAGTGAAGCCACAACCAGTGCACCATGCACCTGGTGACTGTCTGATCCAGCGGTATTCTTGTGGGCCCAGCCACAGATCAGACAGTGCCCAGTTGCAGCACCAGATGCACTGAGCAGCAACCCCCAGGACCACAAGCATGGATGAGAAAACCAAATGTCTAGGTACCTTGGCATGATCTAATTCCTCCAAGAGCAGAACTCCAGCTCCTTCTCCCATGACAAATCCATCACGATTCTGTAAAGCCATGCTCACATTTTAATCAGGTAATACATCTGCCTCCAGTTCATATTGACAAAATCATTAAATTACAAATACAAGGCTCATAACAGAGGGTTTCCCTCTCCACTAGTCTCTACCATAAGCCATAGCATCAATTAAATTTCAGAAATGGTTATTCAATTTTTATGTTTCCTCAGATTGGTTAAATTATTTTCAGACTTAAAAACCTTGTCATTGAGTGTTAGCATTCGGTACTCAAGTTTCTTCCACCCTCCAAAAAAAATAACTTTATTGATTCTTTGGAAAAGGTCTAGAAAGATCTTTGTGGATGTTTCTAAATCCTTTGAATGAAAAAAGATACAGAGGAAACAAAGCGAGTTGTGAGATGCTAATACAATGTCCCATGGTCTTGAAGCTTTGGCTGGATGGCTATTTCTCTGTGAAAGCGCTCGGCATGCCACAAATCCCCCTAGACCTGCAGCAACAGTGACAATGTAAGCAGATCTCTCACTGCAGCTTTTGATGGACTCAGGGAGGCACGCAACAAAGATGAGGAGGCAAATTATACCAATAGGAATAATTGCTGCATCTGAGCCACCACAAAGCATCACATCCTGCAAGATTCCACAATTTTTCAGAAAATTATGCAGTTTGATTCACCAGGATAGCTATATTTATTTTATCGTTAACAAGTCTAAGCAACACAAATAATGCAGATTCATCACAAAGCAACTTTTGATTTAAAAAACTTACAGCTTCTCCTCTAATTATGTGGTTTGCAGCATTCAGTATACAAAAGTTGCTCGTAGCACAGGCAGTTGATATAGAGTAATTAGGGCCCATCCATCCCTTCAGTTTAACATATAAATAAAATCAGAGAAATCAACCAGAACAAAATGCATTTTAATATTGAGATGTTGGAACTTAGGCTAACCAGATCCATTGCAAGCATGGCTGAACCCATGTTAGTTGTTGCAAAAGGTATACAAAAAGGATTCATTTTCCTGTATGATATCCTTAAAGCTTCAATAGCATCATTGAAAACCTGTGCATTAAAAAAATACCAAACATAAGGAATAGATGAATCAGATACAGTCAAATGGCCAGCTATAGTCTAATTGGGCTCTCAATAAAGCTCTCGATCAGAATGTGAACTGCCGCATCTGGAAAAACATCCTTTCCATTTTAAATAATGCATCTTTGAAATGCCATTCAGAGTTTCAGACACAGTTAGGCAATGGTGCCTAAGCTGCAAATAAGTGCAATATTTCCATTTTCCACCCTCTTCAAAATCTCAATGGCTAGAAGATGTAACCCTTAAGTTCATAGAGGTTGACTAAAAGCATCAAGTTACCTTCATCCCACCCATTGCAGAGCCAATGAGAACCCCACATTTAGCTTTGTCCAGATTTTTCATAGCATCATTAGTCATTCCACCATCATCTAAGGCTTTCTTGCCAGCAGCGAGCATGTAAAGCATGAATTTGTCCATCCTCTTAGAGAGTTTTGGAGCAATCCATCCATCAGTTGAGAAAGATTTGATCTCCCCAGCAATTCTCTGGTAAACATACATGGATATCATCAGGTGAAAACTAGATACAAGAAAAGTAGAAGGGGAAGGTAAGACCTACCGTTGGAAATTGGGCACAGTCAAATGTCTCTATCTCACTTATGCCACTGACACCTTCCAGCAAATTATTGTAGAAGATGTTTGGATCATGGCCTAGGGGCGTTACCACACCCATCCCAGTTACTACTACCCGCCTTTGCTTCGTTACAGGTTTCTTCATTGTTGAAACTTCTTGAACAGGTTGCAGGGCCACTGCCATGGTTTCTCCTATATTTATGGCCAACTAGTCACGAATAATGCACATCGCAAATGTAGTAATGCAATTGCCAGCACTAGCATCTTTCAGCATTACCCATAGAGATACTGAAATGACTCTAGATAAAATCCATACATGTAAGCTACAATGTAAGCTACAGAAAGCGACTTAAATTTAAAAAAATCTCTTTACGGGACATGAAATAAGTGCATCGAGTCAAAATGCGGCAAATCATGGCTCATTTTTTCTTCAGGAAATCTGTTGAAGTCGTCTACATATTATGTTTCCCATTAGCAAAGAGATGTGGTTCCAAGTAGTAATCACTTTCTGAGCATGTTCACAATAGAGCACTGGCCAAAATCACGATTATTTCAATCGAGAAGATTGGCAGACTCAAACGACATAAGTCTGCCAAGAGATTAGCAAACGAAAGAAAGAAGATGAACTTTGGCACAATGTCAAGTGACTGCGTTTTCTGTAATTATTGCACTAACCCGGTAACCCTGCTGTATAAAGTTTGAATCAGAAGGTTAAATTGGAACTGCAAGTCAAATAGCCAAATTCAATTGGAATATCATACTTCAATAAGATTACTTTTAAGAACAATGTCAGATAACTAATCTTCTTCTACAGCATCTCCAAGTAGACACTGGTACCATGTGCCCCCATCCACTTCTTAAAAACTTCATTTTCAGTAGCTAAAGAGTTGGAGCAAGCATGAACAACTAGACGGGTTTCTTTTGATAAGAAAATCTATATATTTTCAGACTATATTTGTAATTAAATTCTCCACACTAGAGTCACAACAAGATACGAAAGGCTGGATCCTAGCAGTCAAATTTTTAAGATGGTGCTTCTCCAATCAGCATAAGAACAAGATTAACGCAGAGTCTGGCAAAGCGGATATGCGCATTGTGAGTGTGCTTCTAGATTACGAAAACCCAGATTCGCATCTCAAGGTTTTTATCCCTTTCCACAGCCTAATCATGAAGCAGAATCAAAATCAGATTCGCATATTACGTCCTCATCATAAGGCAGATCAAATTCTCAGAAAGCAAACGAACAAAGGAAGCCACATTGACATCAGATCAAGCGTCGACTTTCGAATGAAAGACAAACGCTTGAATACGCCAAATGGGGGCATACAAAACCGGCCCATGGCAACTCACAAATGAACGTAAAAATTAAAATCAAATGAAAACGCAACAATCACCGAAAATAAACCTGCCCCAGATGCCCATACACCATGGAGACCAAAGCAGGGACAAATGGTACATTAGCTAATAACACGATAATCATTAAAGCACATATTTATAACGTAAAAAGAGAACTTTACCAGAGTAGCGAGCTCGATTTGTGCGCTTCTGCTTCCGATTTATGCCAACATTTCTCGATCCAAACAGAGACGAGAGCCCATTACAACTGCAGTAATCACTACAAGGCTCAAAAGCCAAACACGAACTCATGAGACCTTGAATGCTAGATCCACAGAAAGACGATATCAATCCAGAAATGGGTGACTGGGCATTGGTCGTATCGTTCCAACATTTTGAAAGGACCTTCCTTTTCAGCCTCTTGGAAAGTCTCCTGGAGTCCTGAAACGGGTTCGCTTTGAGCTCCTTCTCCCAGGAGACCGACGTGCAAGCCGCCACCAGACATGTGCAGAGCGGAGAGGCCGCCATCACGAGCTTAAGAAGAAGGAAAGAGAATGAAAAAGGAGCGATCTTTTCCTTTCCAACGAAAAGGGTGATGGAAAAGAGCGGAGCCTCCAAAGCTGGGGAGAGCGCGACGAACAGACCTCAAAGTGAAGCGTGCGAATTCATGAAAAGACGACGAATGGGTTCGCGGTGCGCACGGGGGAGGAAGGAGACAGCATTCGGTATGCTGATCTCACTACTCACAGTGTGTTGTCGTCTTTACTTTGCTTGCGCGTCTCCTTCTCTCGATCGTTGTACCTTCGAAACGGCTTGACCGCCCGAGTTTTTGGGCAATCTTTGCAGCGTAGGGAACTGAGAACGCAAGTGCTCTCTCCCTCTCTCTGCCGCTCTCTCTCTCTCTCTCTAATATATTCTCGTTTGGTGTTCTTCTGACTTGTTGGAGCAAACAAAGCTAACGAATCATGCTACTACATACAATCCAACATTAAAGATACGATGTCTAGGCCGAGGGGGAGGGAAGTGTAGAACAGAAGCCTTGTGAAAATGGACTCCAGTACATGGACTAATTGAGAGCATATGAGAGCATATGCTTTGACCCTCCGTCTGTAAAATTATAAAATATTAGATGCAAAGATGATATCTTTGGGGGGTGTAAATGTACAGATGGGTGGGTTCATTATTGCTGACTTTGGCCCTTCTCCAGGGACCATACTCCTCCATGGAAAGACGCCTTTGCCCCGACAATGTACCTCGGACCGGTAGGTATTTTAGGAGCATCTTCCTCCTAATGATCCATCCACATGAATAATATCCTCCTGCTTTGGAATTCACCGAAACCCCTGAATTTGTCGAGATCGTTTAGGACAGCAGTTTTTTCTTCTGCAATACCTCGGCGTGACATGATGCCTTTCATTAAAATCCTCGTAGGATCGAGAATGCGGACGAGGATGGCATCATTCCTCTAGATTTGGTATCGAAAGCCAGCACACTTTGGGGGAAAATGGTTTTTTGTCTAGATTTTGACATGTCTTCGGGACGCCACTTCAGAACGTCCATCCGGAAAAGATGACCGATGCAGAACTTGGATCGTGCTTAAGGATTTTCTCCTAAAGGTTCTCCCTTTAGGCTTCAGCCACGTACTAGATTTTTGGCGCCTCCGCTACATGTATTGTCACGCGAGGATGGAATCGATGGACGAACTTATTCAATGGAGACACCGAGGCGTGGAGATCTCTTTAGGAAAATAGAAAAATGAACCTTTTATGAGATTGGTCTATTGATTAAGAAACGAAGTCAAATGTATAGATTTGGTCAGATGTATAGATTTGGTCCATGATGCGAATTAGATTCTCAGTTTACTAAACACAGGTAAACCAAGGTTAGAATTGCCGGCCTGATTGATTTTGGGCTCATAGTTAACCTATTTTATAATGTCAATGGGAGTATTCATGCGTGGGTATTTTCTTGTATAAGAAAGCTCGCTTTAGGTAGATAAATATTAGAGCCATAAGAGGAGCCAAAGTACGACTGAGTGGTTCAAACATTGAATTATCTGTCCTTGGCCGTGCTATTAGGAAGTTTACTTATTCAAAGTGGGTCTCCTTGCCCTTAAAATGATCATTACATTAATTGCATCCTTCCAGGTAGTTAGTCAAATCCTTTTCTTTCTCAGACATGAACTTTAACCGTCTTTTTTCTTTTTCATGAAGGAATTGAAGATGTATCATGATCGAGTAAACGGTTCAATATCAATTCTATCAAAAGAACTCAAGGCACCATAACATGTCAAGAATAAAAGGGGTACATATGACACATAACCACTCCCTTGGTTGGGAGCTATGTCGCCCTGCCTTTCAATCAACACACGATTGAGGAGTCTGATCACGAACACTACAGTTGTGGAAGCAAAATCCTAATAAAGGGAGGCTCAGACGGCGCGTATATGGATAGAAAGAGGGCACTTATGCCGCCATGGTGAGGCCTCATGGGGAAGGGCCTAACACAATAGGGACATCGTACTCCCCACCTTAAGCGCATCTCTCAATCAACTGAATCACTTATAGGGCTTAGCCGGCGGAACAAGTGAATCCCACGAGCTGCTTAGGTGCGTGGAGCATATGGCTCGCAGTACCTCCTTTTTCTCGATTCAGCCTTTTCTTCCCTTCAATAGTGAATCACCTACTATAAAAAGGGGCAGGCGTGCACGCCCTATTGAAAACTCCGGAGACAGGCCGGCGGACTTAGGGAAGAGATTCATATTCTAGATGAAAAAGATGTGTTTTGTCATCGGATGTTTTGGAGCCGCCTAGGAAATTTATCCGCTATGCGGCTACGCCACTCGTAAAAAACCTTTTTCCCCTTGTCCCAACGTTGTATCAAATGCAGTTTATTATCTGTTGTTGGGTCTCCTACGTTTAGCATTTTCAGGCTACCCGCTGACCAAAAGTTATTTTCCTCTCTACTCACCTAATGCTCTTGCCCATGTTACATTCTTCAAAAATTTTAAATACTAGTTAATTACTAAAAAATCATGTTACGCTTTTGTACATCTTAATAATAAGGATATGATTATATATGCAATAGTTTTATTATGTATATATGAATAATGGTATAGTTAGACGTTTCAAATCATCTCTCTACTTCATGACTATTTTATAAAATCAACTTTATTGCATATGTAAATAACTATACAACCAAATGAATGTGTGTCCATTGAGATTTCAAATAATCTCCTTCAATTTTTCGCTTTTTTTCCTTCAAAACTCTTAAATTTCTGTTTGGAAAGGAAAAGACTCGTTCTATTAAATTTAGTGTATTTAATGCCCAAATATCTATTTTCCATGCTATAATGATCTGTCAACGTGCACAGGTAAGGAATGACGCAAACCAACCGCACACACTTCAATATAATGACGAACGTGCTGGTTTTCTTCTCTCAAAAATTTATTAAAATGGAGTTCATGTTCATCCATTTCCCTTTTTTTAAAGAACCCTCTTGTTGCGTCAACTATATATAGTGATTTTTTCTTAATAAATTGCAAATGAATGGAGAAATACAATAAGTTCTCATGTGACGGGACCACCATACATACCATAAAAAAAAGAAGTTACAAGGATTATGGAAGAACTAGGGATCCTTTTTGTTTCACTAATTTTAATCAATAAATCAACAATTTGAAGAGGAAACTATTAGCTGATATAAGTTGACCAGGCAAATACAAACTCTAAGGAATCCGAGAAGAGGTTTGGTTGGACAGGTAGGGGACTATTGAATCATTCATGGCGATACAAATCAAAGGACCTTACTTTACCCGGACGCACCTGCTGCAACTACAAGTGGGAGCAGCACATGCCTGTACGATTCTTGTCCTGTACTAATGTTAATTGACATTGAATACTTCTGTTTGCATTTAGCATTTGTAAAGTCGTAGATACAGGATGATAGCGGCGACAGCAAGTGGAGTTCCCAAAAAGCAGCAATATCTCGTTTAAACGGGTCAGAGTTTACCGAGTAGAGGAACAGAGCAGTGAGGTTCGTATCCTGTAAATCTGCCCGGCTCGCATGTTTTAAAGAGTTCGATATGTGTGTATTTTGTGAATTGTACCTTGTCATGGTGGGGAGGTTAAAAGATCGTGTAGTTTCGGGCTCGCTCGATAAGGAGCATGTTACGTGTTGGAGGGGGGATTTAGCAAGAACCGCGCATGATTACCTAACCAGGAAGTTTGGATTGGTGAAGGGAGTTAACTAGAAACATGTCATGAACGCCTAAAACAATTTTGAGAGGACGGAAACTACATGGCGTTTGGAATTCCACAATCCATGTGGGGTGTATCCTCGAGGGAACGATTTTTGAAGTCAAAGCTGGTACGCCAAACTCCATCTTCTCAACCATATTACCTGATTTCAGTTTTCATATGCAATAAGAGAACAGCACTCCATTACTTAATCCAGGGAATTGGTGAGCTTAAAGCTCAGCTCATCCAGAGAGTTGGTGAGCTTAAAGTTCACCTCAGGTTCTCAACCATTTCCTAATTCAAAGACTCGGATTTCTTCAGATAGAGTCTATGACATTCCTTTCCT
Organism: Corymbia calophylla; assembly: GCA_014182845.1. NCBI lineage: Eukaryota > Viridiplantae > Streptophyta > Magnoliopsida > Myrtales > Myrtaceae > Corymbia > Corymbia calophylla. The sequence continues at coordinate 5,341,331 of CM024695.1, forward strand.
ATTGAGCTTAGCATATAAAGAGCAGCATGAAGAACACGTAACATAAACAACACTGCACCCATCGTCTGCTCCGCAGCCTTTCATGGCAGAATTTCCTATTCGTCATCCATCTAGATGAAAATTCCTTAATGGAACAATGAGCATTCCTTTTGAATTCGAAGGTCCAAGTACTGATTATACACGACAGTAAAGTTTAATATCTTTCTGGCGCCAACCTCCTGCCAAGCAGAGGGTTTGGTTATCCATTTATAATGGAATTTTCTCTTCCCTTTTTCTCAAATTTCTTTCTTCGAAAATCAAGTCTTTTTATGAAGAAAATCTTGTTCAATGCAACTAATAACACTGTTCCGTAGACAAGCCTCAGTTGATCATAATATAGAAACCAGTCTCTTGAAGAGTAACCCAATGCATACCCCTATGAGAATTTGTATAATACCATAGTCGACTTAAGACTGCATTTCATCATAACTAGATTAGACCATCAAAAGTGTTAACGCACCAGGGTTTAGTCATTGATCATCCTCTCACAGTTAGAGGACCTATTTCTTCATCTAACTCCAAATGTCTGTTTCAGAGCTGACACCATTATTAAGAAAGGAGAAAATGAAGTGTAGAGACAACACGGCTGAGCTCCATGGCAGTAATGGACATAATGATGGCAACAATGAATGCATGAAGGCTCATGGATTGGGAATCTTCCTCTAGCACCGAAAAATAGGGTGGATATTTAATTACAAATGAACAAGCACCCGTAGTTATTGCTGATGTTGGCCCAGTTAGCCTTGAGGGTCCAAACAGGGAAACAAACATGGATACCCACAAGGGACACCAAGACAAGATAGATCAAATCACTATACATGAGCAGATCTACCATTAACAGATGGAGAGGACCAAAAACACTATTGTGCATGCAATCCATACAAAAAGAATGAACATGAAAGACTTACTGGCAATAAACAAATCTCAAAACTCAAACTTGACCAACTAATATTGCAGCAGTACAACTCATCGCGCCAGATTGATCTGAGGCAGAAATCGATCTGATACAAAATGACACCCGGCTATGCATCCTGCACAAGAAGATAATATGGATCAACTCGGTCTATCCATACTCCCCTTTTCCAGTGGACACTATAAATGATTTCCATTGCATTTCATGAAAGGGGAAAGATACTTATGGCCTCACCAAGGACAAACAATAGAAACACCAGGAGTCAATTAGGCCCAACATGTGGAGATGACAAAAGTAAATACAAGAATAAATTTCTTGTATCTATGAAATTTTCCATGTTAAAGCTAGTCGGAACCATTCATAAATCTAGCAGAGTTTGTGATCACCACATGTTGGCTAAAAGATGCCAAAAGGCAACTGCGCCCCCAGAATTTCCAGCTGTTTCTGCCCATATGGCTGCCAATTGCTCCTCATGGCTCCATGTTCAACCATCTCTAACCACCATCACTCTACTAGCCCAGCTATTAAAACTGGAAAAAAAAAGTCTGCTGTTCACATACCCTGTAGGTATAAGTTTGTTTTATATGCCGCAAATTATGTGTTGATAGTGAGTATTGTGAGGTGAAATTAGGGTCGCATGGTGTTTCTTTGATGAAGCGAGGTTGGCTCCAATGAGCAATTGCTCCTGTTGTTCAGTCAACTAGTTGCAATCGAATTTAGTTCTCCAACTCAGATTCCACCACCACTACATTCAATAGAAAAGAGTACCATGGAACATTTGAAGCTCAGTCCATTTCTCAATATACTCCGACCATTCTTTTCAGAAAGCTCTTTGTTTCATTTCACAATGAATGTCCTAGTCCGCCATGGTGATCCTTAATTGCACTTCAACCCCATAATAGAAAATTGAAATGTTTGCTGCACCAACAAAGAGGGATGTCTCCAAAGAAATATTAACTGCAATTTGAAAACCTTGAATATTGAAACCCCATGGGAAGGAAGAGATGCTAGAGTCTCTTGTTTAGTAAATAATCTACACTGACAAAAAAAAAAATTTAACCATGGGAACCTAAGGGGGCAAGCTGTAAGTACAGCACAAACCAGAAATACATTGTGGAACTCCTATCTTATCCATGAGTAAGCCAGACTACTTTTGCAGGGCATAAGAGAGACATGATGGCCATGTAAGACGAGAGAAATAGGCTCATATAAAGCATAAACTTCCCAGGAAAACCACTTAAGGTCAATGCAGGTCACATTCTTATTTTTGACTTGGAGAAAAAAGTTGATAAGCCAAAGGGCTCATTGGATCCACAACCTTGAGAAATACAATTAATGCATTTGCCATGTCCCTTATGTATTATATTCGGCAGCTTGAATACTCCCAGAAGAGCAGTTATAAGATGCACTTTAATATCACTGCTTCATTGGTTTAGTTGAAAGTTGCTCACCTCATTCTAAAGATTCTGATGGTTGAGATTGTTGTTCCTCGATCAAAGTTTGAAGTCTCTGCCATGACATGTATGTATCAAAATTGTGAGTAGGAATTTTTAAGTAGCTATGTATCAAACAGAAGAAATACTAACTTTAACAGAACTTCCAACTTCATCGAGCTTTTGCAACAACAACTGCTCTCCTGAATAGGGGGAAGAATCATATCGGATGGACATCGATGGGGACATCTGCAATAGGCACATTGTTTTGTCATTGAGTTCACGTATTTTTTACTACACTTAGATGTCATTTGCAACTTCAGGAAAATTCTTCAATGAACTACATGTCCTTTTATAGATGATAAAATTGCAAACTTACATCAAGCTCCTAAAAATTGATGAAATGAAGTCCTACTTCCTACATAAGTAACTTTAAAAACAGCCAAAAGTGGATTTGATGTAAATAATGTGAATATTTGAACTTACCAAAGCTGACGGACCCAGTCTCAGGTTGGGTACATCATCAATAGTTGAGACTTGTCTAGAAAAGGCTTCATTTCTCAAGCTTGAAAGACGTGTTAGAACAGCCTGTTCAGGGCATTGATGATTTAGGTCAATAGAACTCACCGAAATTGACATTAACCGATGATAAATTAGACCTAACCAAGAAGTATACCTTTCGGAAAGCAATAGGGTTCGCAATGCCTTGTATTTGAACATCATCACTAGGTGGCCTTCTCACACGAACATTCTCTATTCTAAGAGAATATACACCAAAAAGGGACTGCAGATACCCTTAATAATAGCAATTCAGGAACTGAGTTAATGGAGCTAATGGCATAATTAAAGATGACGCAGGTGAACATTGTTTCCTTTTCTGCTTTCCTTGTTTTTGGTGTTTTGAATGTGAATAAAATGGCATCTAGAGTAGAAAAACCCAACATAGCAAGTAGAAGATCCAAGCACTAATGGGACTTTCAACTTAATAAACTGAGTCCTCAGTAGTGAAAACTAAAGCATAAGTTGGAACACAAGCCAAAGCATATAGAACTCCTTAAACTATCTTAGCATCAAAATCTGGAAGTTACTACAAGTGGATTTACCTTGTTCAATCACAACATCGGCAACTGAAGGCAAAAGCACATGCTTCTCCTTGTTTAACATTCCAAAACATGGAAATGGTACCGGCCTGGTAACCTAAGCCAAAGGAAAAATGGAACAAGCAAAACAGTGAGGAACATAACAGGGTACTCAGATTTCAATGTCAAAAGCATCTTTTTTTCAAGTAATCCAGAATAAAAGTCCATATGTAACCTGCCCCTTTGGTTCAAGAGACTATAATGCACAATTTTTGAGCTTAGAACTTAGAAGTTTATGTAGCCAAAAAAGCACAAATGGACTTGCATAACCATGTCACACACACCCAAGCACGAAAACAGTTATATCCCCAGAGAGGATGCGCACACTCAATTGACAACTAGCCAATAATTATTTACCAACAGACAAGAACTCAAACACGGATCAGATACTTACTTTGTACACGATGGCATCCGGGGTGAGATAGAGCTTCCTCGAACGGATATCCTTCCGAAGTATGTATCTCCGAACAGGCAAGTAAAGCAACATGAACAAGCCAATACCCCAAGCTAGAATTAAAAGCAACGAGTAAAGAACCCATTGAGCCGTCTGGTACTTGACGAAATTATCTTCCATCTCTCGAAAGGTCGCCATGTACAGAATCGGGCCCTCCTCGCTTTCCACGATCTCGCCAGACCCATGGCCTCTCAAAAGACCCTTCTCCAAGCTATCAATTTCCACCACCTCCTCACCGGATCCCATTCCGAATCACCAAACAGTTCAAAACGCTACAAAAATCAGCGACCCAAATCGAGCTTAGCTCAGCAGAAACAAGACACTGGATCCAAATTAGCACTCAATGCAATCAATCCATTTGCTCAACGCGCAAGCTTTCAGCTTTCACACAAACACACAGGCACGTTCCCAGAGAAACCCAAATTTATCCTAAACGACTACCGCTACACCTCAATAGACACGAAACCGAAACCGAAGCCGAGGCCGAGTGCATTGCGAAGAGCGCCCGCGATCCGACGTCCAAACGCGAGAGAGAGAGACACGAACAGAGGCAGGCGAACGAAACCCTAACGCTAACATCGCTTTCGCCTCGACGCGACGCGATCGGCGACGAGAGGAATCGGAGTTCGGGAGCTCACCGAGTTCGACGGCGATGGACCGGCGGCGAGACAGCGCGGGGCGATCGAAAACGGAGCGCGAAACGGCGAGACGTTCGAGCGCCGACGGAGGTGGAGAGAGTGCAGACGCTCCCAGAAACAGCGACTACGAAAGCTGAGGAGTACTCGCTTTCGGTTCTATTGGGGGGGAAAGATCGTCTACAGCGACGCTCGAAGTGAGTTCGTGTTCTCCACAATCAGGCTCGTCAAGTGACAATCGTCCCAAAAAAAAAACGCTCCTCGTGTATGACAAACAAGATAATGATGAGGCAAATCTAATTTGATTGCATTTTGCAGTGGAGAGACAACGTGCTTAAATTTCAGTCAGTGTCACTCGGATCGAAAGTAAATGCCTAAGACTGAATTGTCATTCTATCCATTTCACGTCGAAAAACTGACTGACAACTTTCATTTTTTAGCAATCTTATTATCTCTTCAGAGATATTCGATGTAATTGGAACGACACAAACAAGATCATCATAACTCCTAGGAAAGGATGACATGCACGAATGGAAAATTGATTTTTTTTTTTTTAGTGACTTATCCAATTTGGCATGGTGCAAATCTTTTGGCCCAATCTCAATTAGTTTTGTTTTACTCTCTCCCTCTCACTATCAGGACGACAGGCCCGTGGGCCATGCCACTTGCTAATAATGATCAACTTTTTCCTTTCCTTTTTGGTTTTGTGGACATCTATGATCTTTTGCAAATTTTTCATGTTAAAAGCAATTATCCACTCGAGATAAAATCTCCACATCAGCAAAAGAAAGAACACTATTGCATTAACCTCGCTAATGTGAGCCACATTAATATTGATAATCGGATATGGATTCTACATATGGATGCCGCTCACGTGATGTGAAGGTACATACGTACTAGATTTGATGCTGAATCTGGCATCGGTAATTAGCCAAGCTTGTTTGAGCTAAAAATAAACCCATCAAACGGGTGAACCAGGTCGAGATTTGGTTGAGCTGCGTCGAAAATAATTTGATCCAAATTGACCAATTTAGTCCATATCAATCCATTTTTATGCTAAATGATTTTTAACAATTCGTGCCCTCATCCTAACCAAATTCAACACATATCCAATTCAAATTGGACTCCAATTTTTAACAATTCCATGGACCAGCTCCCCAAGTGGGTAAGAGAGCTCAAGTCGGGTCGTGGATTATAAAGTCATGTGGCACATGAGCAATATGGAGACAGTAGTATGTATATTATCTACACAATGGCTCCTTTTAGCCACATACACAACCTCAAATTGCACACCTCCACTTATGATCTCCATCTTGGAATTAAATTTTTTAGATCCATCCCAAATCATCCCTCCCATAATGCAAACAATTTTACAAAAGGAAACACAAAACGGGGGCTCTTGGAGACGGTGGTTCCAGGCAAAGGTAGGGCTTACTTCATCTTCGCTAGAGCCCGGAATATAAAATTGAAAATAAATAAATAAATAAATAAGTAAATAATAATAATGATGATGATGATGATGATGATGAGAAAACGCATCGTGGTCTTCTTCCTTTTTTTTCAGTCAAAATCGTGTCTTGGCCTTCTTCCTTTCTTGAATGAGAACAAAAAGACTCTAGTTCTATTCTTTTTACTGAAATGGGTCAATTGTAGCTCTAAACTCGTGTTCGAACGTCAGCCAACCCGTTCGAGGTCAAAATCTTGAAATCAGGCTTGAAATCTTGAATTATTATAATTCCGAATCACATGTCTAAAAAAAAAAATCAAATCAATGAATTTTATAAATTTTTAATCAAGGGTCAAAGTTTTCGATTTGACCAAAATGCCAACCCACGATAATTTTTTTATGAAAAACTAAAAATTAAAAGCTTAACTATGCATGTGAGGATCAAATTGATGTATGTTTATGACTTTTGCAAATTTTATGAAATGTTGGCCTAGAATTGACTTTTTAGGTTTGACCAAAAAATCAATCTTTGATTTATCAATAAAATGATACCCAAATGCAAATGAAGTGGACTGCTCTGAGCCTCTATATACAAATAGGCCTCTAATGACACTTAAATAAGAATTTTCAGTCGAGAAATGGGTCATTTCGTGATCAAGAATCTCAAGTCTTGAGTTTTACCTTTATTGGACCCATTGGCAAAAATTTAAATGTCAATACTACCTTTGAGTGGGCAAGTTTGAGTAGTACTTTACACATAAAATGGGTTCTCAATGTATAATCCGGCACTATCCACATATCTACATGTGCTTTTGTCTAACATGGACGGGCATGAATAAAAAGTCAAGCTCACTCGGGTCAGCCCACCATCTAAGTTAGTCGGTATAGACCGCATTTATGTAAGAATTTCATCCAGCTCTAGATGAACTTAAACTATATAAAAAGTAGGCTATCTAAAAGTGGCATTGCAACCTTCTAAAAACGTTAATGATAGCATTGGAAATGAGGTCTAATTACCTTTAAAAAACCCTTAATTTTAGGTTTTAGTCCAAAATATGCCTTGAACTTTTTTTTTGTTTTAAAAAAAATTCTCCTACTTTTATTGGAGTCCCAAATCTCTCCCTCGTTAATGTAACCATCCAAGTTGCCTTTAGTTGTTGAATATGACATCCACGTGTACCGCCACATCAGACAACATAAAAGAAAAGAAAAAGAAAAATTGAAAGAGAAAAGAGAAGGTAAAAAAACTGAGAGAAAGGCAGCCATGGCCACTCAAGCTTTGGGCATGATAGCCATGGAGTCATCATGCCAAGCATCCATGGTCATCACTTGCCTAAAGCTTGAGCGTCATGGCCACCTCACTCTATCACACAATTTTTTCTTTTCTTTTTCTTTCTCAATTTTTCGTTTTCTCTTCTATTGTATTGTTTAATGTGGCAGTGCATGAAGATGCCACGTTGGATAACTAATGGTGACTTAGACGGTTATGTTGATAGAAATAAATTTGGGACTCCAATAAAATTTTGGATTTTTTTTTCAAACAGGAAAAAAAAAATCGAGGGCAAATTTAGGATTGGACCCAAAATTCTAAATTTTCTAGAGAATCGAGTATGGGAAATAAAGACAAATCAAACTAGACCGATGCCTAGAAACAGGTAATTCTCACATAGACCACGTGCATTCGCAATTATTGATTTTTATGAGACGTGCATGAAGTCCAAATTGAGAATCTTCCCTAGAAATGGACCGTGCGCGTGGGACAGGGGAAGACTAATCGAGAAAACATTAGCGGATTTGATTAGGCCTTGAGGTTTCCCTAGAGTGAATCTTGAACAGGGAAAAGCTTCTCCCATGTTTCCTAGAAGGAGCCAGAACGAGCGCATGAAGATAAAACCGCGACGGCCCTAAAGCTCAAACTCCTCAGTTACATCACCCACCTTCTCAAATTCAATATACGGAATTTCCAAGTCTTATATTCCGATATTAGTCAAGAGTTTGACTGATTGAAAAATTTATGGAAATCACGAATAATCAGGGGCGCAATCATTCAAAGGAGGGGGCAAAAGACAACAAAGAAGGGAAGAAATGCTGATTGACGACGGAACAAGCGAAACCAAAATTTATTTTGGAAACATAAACGTGCACGAATACGGCCAGAGAAATTTCTCCAATGGTGTCGATTTTCAAAATAAGAATGAAAAACGTTCGTAATAGGTTCCTACTGTGGACTAAAATACATGACGAAAGGAAGGAAATTCTCCTCCGAAGGCCCGTATACCTACCGCTCTCCACGCGTTAATCCTTCCATTTGGGTGTCCGGACAGGACCCGAGCCTTGGAAGAACTCAACATTGACCCGTGTACTTTATTAAGGTACTTGTTGAACAAAAAAATATAATATAATATAATATATAAACCTTAGTTGCCCGGCAATACTTAGGAAAATGGAGAATTTTATCGTTAATCGTGCTTAATATATGTTCAAGCATCGAAATCATTTTTAAATTATGTGAAAGTTCATAAATGAGCCCTTCTTAGGCTAAGAAATCTGATTATCTTTATTTACCAAGTAAGACACTAGTCAAAATCGGGTGAGCAATTTGGCATGAAAGAGATAATATTCCCATCATAATTGAAAGTGATATGACTCCAACCTAATTAGACAGGTTTTTATCTTAATAAAGATCTTTATATCCGATCTTGTGCTCAAATTGGGGAGCTTTTTCTCCAAAATTTCTTTCTTTGAAAACCATTAACTCCCTTGGTTTTTTTTTTTTTTTCATTTGTCATGATTACATGGTATATGCTTGATAGCTCACAAATGATATGTGTGCGCATCATAGTTTGTTTCATTAACCATGTGCAAATATCTATCTATGTTCCCCCTTTATCGAAGTTCCATTCGGGACAACGCATGCAATGCTCTATCAAAATTTTCTTTTTCTATTCCATCTATTTGAATGGAAAATTAAAGCACTACAATTTATTGTTAATTCTCTATAAGCATCGTATATAGATAAAAAAAAAAAGTTCAAGTTATAATCCTTTATTGATTTGATCTTTTTAACAAGAGTCTTCCAATTACTTGTTAAGTATAGTCGTTAATAAGGAATGTTCGGGTTTTCAAAACATTGATTACAAAAGAACATTTCAACTTTTTAAATTTTGATTACCCATAACACCTATGAAACATTATATTAAAAATCGGGGGCAGTGACACTCCAAAAGTTTTCAACTAGTCTTCATTAGTAATATGGAACTTGAATGTTCTTTTTGTTCGATTAAGTACTTCAACTGTCCAAATGTTGCTGGTGTTGATCTTTAAAGTCAGAGAAAGAATAACCACAAAGTTTTTACGGTGGCTCGACCCTAATTAGAATTGTGTGATATCTATTCATTGGAATGATTAATTACTGTCGCAGAGTAACGCCCTCGCCTATGGCCGGCAAGGGTTAGCTGGTGACCCTTTGCTGGCCCTCAATCCAAAAAAAAGAAAGTAACGAAAAGGGAAAAAAATTTAAAAAATTACTAAAAATATCAATGTCACTACCGGCCACGCCTTATAGGACGGGCAATATTCATATTAGTGATTTCCAATTAAAATTGATCGAATTGCCTCAATTAGTAAAATATAAAAAAATTTATGATTAAATTGGTACAATCGAAAATTTTAAAATTAAATTGTCACAATTGTAATAAATTTAAGAATTTTTTTATAATTTCCCCCCGCCATCCACAAACTTGGACATCACTTACCCAAACACTACCACGCCACCCTCAATCACAACTCGACCTTCTCATACGAGGCTCAGGAGATTGTGCCACAGACTTGAGGTCATGACCTCTATTACGTGAGCTGCAAGACCTTAAATTGTAGACACAACCTTAAGGGAGAGAGGATAAAAAAAAAAATTATGGCAAGTTAGATTAAAGAGAATGATGCGATTGTCCACTCATTACCCTAGTTGAATTGTGCATGCAAGTGAAAATCACGTGGGGTAACGTAATGAATCTGACATGAAGCCATATTTTGAAAGTCAAGATACTTGAATGAGAAAAAAAAAAAATCCGAGCGTCAAAATCAAGTCCATTTTGAAATTTTTACCTCCAAACATGATAAAAGTTAGAACTAATATTACGTAAAACTTCAAATTAATACATTTATGACAAATTTATCTTAAATTGGTATATTTGTAACAAATTTACTCTCCATTAATTTCCGTTAAATTTGACCATCAATTTATTTAGTTAAATGACACATAACAATTAAAAAATATACCAACTTATAATTTTTCCCTCCGTTTGTTATAAATGTATTAATTTGTGATTTTTTGTAAATGAAGATGAATTTGACACAAATGAATCAATCTTGGATTTTTGGTAATCAAAAAATTAATTTATGAATGCATTTATCATAAATATATCGATTTAGGATTATTCGTGATATTAATCTTAAAAAGTTTCTATTTTAATTGCGTCATGATGACGAGTGGCCTCGAGGCTCGATTAGGGAAGATCCCCTTTCAAATTGGAAGGCGAAACGATGAAGTCGCCGCTCGGGGGCGGGGTGAGAGTTCGCGAGCGAAGCTTCGGAAAGACCCGCAAGTGTCGTTTCAGAGACAGCAACCGCGTCCGTTGGCGGTAAAAAGGCGGTGGCGGGGTGGGGGCCATGGGCCCCACCCTCGTTCCGATGTGCTTATACCCGCAAGGGGGAAGTACATGGATCGGCTGCTGACGGTGCTGATGACGTCACCCCACTCTCCTACTCCTGCTCTGAAAACGACGCGCCGTTGATCGTTTTCCGCTCAGAAACATCCGCGGAGCTTCTCATGCTGAAAAGACCCGAGAGGGAAAGTGATAAAAAAATTGATTGAATGCATGAATGGATGACTGACTTTTTATTTATTTTTTTATTTATTTTATAATGGAACTCGATGGACTATTGTACTTATCAGCAGCCACGACGTATCAATCGCGGTCGACATGGCGTTTGCTTCCCATGTCTTTTGCCTTCGGTCTCAGTTTGAGTTGACGTCGAGGGGGTGATCAGAGGATATTAACAAAATCTGACTGCCGTTTGTCCGCTCGACGTGTATTTAACATATTTAACAAAAGGAAAAGGTGTTTTTGAATCATTAATTACACATGCCGCCGTGAGAACGATCACTGTATTAGAAATTGCCATGAATTTCATGTTTAAGGTCTGGTTGTTTCACGAAAATATTAAAAATTTATTTTGAATATTTTTGCAAGAGCAAACACTTTATTAACTAAGTACTCAAGCCCGAATGCCAAGTACCATGCACAGTCATTATGAACTCAAGCTGAGGGCCTTGACTAAAGCTTAAGCATCGAAGACCCGAGCATGACCTTTATGGACCCAAGCTTGATTGTTGAAGCATCGCTTATGATTACAAGGGGGTTGGGCCTAGCCCCACTAGACCCAAGGAATGGGTGACAGGGGCCCAAGCTTGAGCATCGGGGTCTCGAGCTTGGTCACTGCAAACCTAATCTTGAAAACTAGGACTTAAGAATCATTGTTGAGTTCTTTGTCAAAGCATAGAATTTCAAGTTCAAACATCATTACCTAGTTATATTTTGGAAAACATTTTCCAAATTATTTTAAAAAGAAAATCATTTTCCTTAATTTAAGCTTTGTATGAGAACATTTTCCATTGATTTATTTTCCTAAGTGAACCAAATACCAAAAAATGAGAAAAATGTTTTCCCCTAAAATGTTTTTTTGCGAGACAAACGAATCCTTAGTTTCTTAATGAATACTTGTTGAAAATGACTTTTGAATGAACAAAGCAGTCTATACAATTAGAGGTTTTGTAAGAAAGTGGAAGATAAGTACACACAAGAAAGTTGCTCCCTTAGCATAAACCAATATTTGGCGTGGTCAATAGTAGGAGTGATGGGTTCCACCTTGAAATCGAAAATCAGATCAAATAGGATCAATTTCCCATTCGTGGAATCAAGAATCGACTTTGTCCACCTTGAAACCAAATCAGTTGGTTCTAGTCCTGTCTTGAGAACCATAATATTTTTTCCCCCATGGTTCAAAATATACACACACACTCTAGGCTATTTTTGCTAATTTGGTTCGATTAGTATGATTCATTCCTAGTAGATCTATTAAACAGGTGGATCAAGTCAGGTTATATAGTTCGATCCAAATTAACTAGTTTAACCTATTTATGACTCATTTATCGTTATGTAAAATTCTTAACTCATATTAAATCCAACCCATTCTTAATCATACTCGATCCATTTAACCAAACCACAGAAACTTATTTATTGTGATTTTTTTTAAAATGGTATTGCTAAAACACTTTCATGCAATGCAAATTTAATGGACAATTTTATAATTTAAAAAAAAGCCTTAGTTTGTTTCTCGAAAAATATTTTCCAATAAGTATTTTAAAGAAAATTACAATATTTTATGGTTTTTGCATGAAATATGAAAATAAATTAGAAAATATTTTCCACTGTATGGTATAAAAAAATACATTTAAATTTTCCTCCATGCACTCCTTTTAATATTTTTTATTTTATTTTTTAAAAATCAAATTTATAATTATTATCTTTTTTAAATCAATTTTTTAATATTTATTTTAAAATATAAATTTTAATTATTTCTTTTTCTCTTTTATTTTTCCTTTTTTCATTCTCTTTCACTAGTTGTCGGCCATGACAACAATCGACGATGGGCCATAAGCGAGCTCAAGTTTGGCTAGATCGGAAGCCTCACTAGACGTCGGTGACAACAAGCTCCCTTGAAACTAATGGGCTTGAGCTTTGCTAACCTCCGACGAGCTTGTCCCTTGCTTGGCTGGTCGCTGGTCATCGTCGTGTCGACCACCTGCTGAGGAAGATGGAAGAAGAAAGAAGAAGAAAAAAAGAAAAAAAAAAAAAAAGGAAAAGAAAAAAAAAGGAAAAGATAAAATATAATAATAATTTCGATTTTTATAAAAAAAAAACACTATTAGAAGGCTAAAGAGGGAAAGAAAGTATATAAGCCTTAGATTGGAAATGAGTTCTAAGTCAAACCCACTTATTTATGTTTTCAATTTCTAAACCATTTAAATAGACTATTCAAAATTTAAGTGATTCAAAATTTAAATAGGCTATTGAGTTTAAGACCTATTTTAACCAATCTACTTGTCAGGAATTATCAAATTGATTCTCACAAGAATCTCATCCAGAACCAGTCTGTTAGATCAGATTTTCGGTTGGACCATTTTTGACATCACTGTATATGCAAAATAGGGTCGGGTAGAGTATCCAGAGAGAATACGGACACCAGGAAAAGCCCCAGGTCTTATCCGCCCCATGACGACCTTGTGCTCTTTTGCCCCCCGCATCCGAGAAGCACCCTGATACTTGTCGTCTTCCTACTCTCTCTCTCTCTTTTTCCAAACTTCCACGCACGCACAAAATTAAAGAAACACTTCCAATTTCAGCACGGGGAAAACAAACCACACGTGGTCCCTCATCCCCCTTCTTTATCCCTCTCTCTCCTTCTCTACTCTTCCTACTCTCTCCCCGCGTAAACCCATATCATTCCTTCCGTCACCAGCCACATCACTCCATGTTCCTTTTCGTTCAATAAAATACTCGAAAAATAATAAAAAAAGAACGCGCCTTTTTGACCCGCTCGCCTTCCCTCACTCCGGATCCTCACTCCCCCCCACCACCATCACCTATATATACACCCACCAGCCGCAAAATCCCTCCATCCAAAAACTCATCACTCCCCTCATCTCGCTCAGCTTCAACTTGCTCGATCACTCGCTCGCTTCTTTACTCATCCTCCCAATCGAGAACCCATAACAGCAACATCAATCGAGAACAAAAGGCGGAAGAGGAATCCGGAATTCCCAGTTCGATCGATTGAATTGTTGCTTCTGAGGTTTATGTCGGAGATGGCTAGAGAGGCGATGATGGCGGCGGTAGCAGGGGCGGGGGCAGGGGCGGAAGAGAAGCCGGCGGATTCGGGCGATTCCAAGTACAAGGGCGTGCGGAAGCGCAAGTGGGGCAAGTGGGTGTCCGAGATCCGCCTCCCCAACAGCCGCGAGCGCATCTGGCTCGGCTCCTACGACTCCGCCGAGAAGGCCGCCCGCGCCTTCGACGCCGCCCAGTTCTGCCTCCGCGGACGCAACGCCCGCTTCAACTTCCCCGACGACCCCCCGGACATCGCCGGCGGCTGCTCCCTCACCCCGACGGAGATCCAGGTCGCCGCCGCCCGGTTCGCCAACTCGGCGGCGCCGGCTGCCTCGGCCACCGCGGCCGCCACGTCCTCGGAGTACCGCCCGGCGCCGAGCGAGTTGCGGGCCGAGTCGGCCTCCCCGTCGATTTCGGAAGGGACGGTCCAGATGGAGTGCGACTTGAGCATGGACATGGACATGGACATGAACGGCTCGTATCTGGATCTCCTGAGCAGTAGTAACATGGGCTCGGGTAATTACGCGGCGGATTTCTCGTACCCGGGGTACGACCCGTTTACGATGAACGACTTCTACGGCCACACCAACATACCCAACGTGGGGTTCGCCGAGGAGAACTTCGACGGTCTTCCCGTCCAGGACTTCCTATGGAACTTCTAAAAGCAGCCAAGCGCAAGCGAGCAAAGCCAGCTGTCGGGAACGGGTCGGGATTCTGGACAAAGTTTTAGTCGCCGGAGTTTTGACAAAAGTCTTTACCCGGCGGAAGCTCGCTCGGGTCGACCATCTCCTTCCCCTTCTTCTTCGTCCCCTTTGAGCTGACCAGTTTTAGCACGGTCATCTTCCGAATCTCTTAATCCCATTTGAGGAGAAAGTCCAAATTCTTTCGCTGTAATTCTTGGACATTCTTTTGTTAAATTGATTAGTTCTCATGGGAAGCAAACCAAAAGGCAAAACGAACCTTAATCTTGAATTCGTTTATCGTGAATAAAATAGCCAAATTTAGATATGAACTTCAGAGAAGAAGCGAGTGAGGCTGAAGTCGAATCTGAGCCGTCGATCGCTGGCTACGAACCTTGGACCCGGTTTGACCGACGAAGACCACACGTGTTCATTTCTGCCATGTCTTTTCCTGCCCCTTTCGCCCCGAGACTGTACACGCGTGTCTGCGCGGAAGACATCGCGTGTCTGCGCCGGTTTGACCTTCCTCAAAAATTGCGAAACATTTTAAAAAAAGGAGTGCGACGCGACCACCCTCTTGGAACCTTCCTTTACCCGCGTCCCACGTGTCCTTTCACGGCAGCAAGACATCGCATCGCCCGCCAGCCACGTGGCCACGCGGCGGGGCCATCGTGCGGTCCTTCGAGCAGCCCACCTGTCACCTCGCCGCCGCTCTAGTACGGACACGGCAGCAGTTTGCCACGCGTCGGACGCCCGCTGACTCCTCCGACTTCCTCCGACTCAGTACAAAGCGCCGCGCGACCGCGCCGTACGTCGAGGGGTCGTTGCTTTGGGGTTTTGACATGGTGCGAAGCGGCGGGGCGAAGGAGGCGAACGGCGGCTCTAAGGCGTCTGACGCGGTCTTGCTGCGAGCTCACCGCCATCGCTACAAGGGAGTGAGGATGCGGAAGTGGGGGAAGTGGGTGGCGGAGATACGGCAGCCCAACAGCCGGGACCGCATCTGGCTCGGCTCCTACGCCACCGCGGAGGAGGCGGCGAGGGCCTACGACGCTGCCGTGTTCTGCCTCCGGGGGCCGTCCGCCCTCCTCAACTTCCCCGACGTGCCGCCCGAGATGCCCTCCTCAGCCGCCGCCGGAGGAGACGGAGGAGTCGTCTCGGCTTCCCAGGTCCAGATGGCTGCTGCTAGGCATGCTCAAGGCCATAGGACGGCTCCGGCGACGGAGACTCCGACGTGCTACGGCAGCAGCTCGCCGGATGTTCGGCAGATAGCTCCAAACGGCGGCGGCGGCGGAGGAGAGGGTATTAGCGGGTCCGCGACTGACGGGTGTTACTATGGGACGGAGCATGGAGTTTTCGGGTCATATGCCATTCTGAATCCGCCCTGAGTTTTTTCCTTTCCTCTCTTAGTTCCGACACGAAGCGGTTGTGCAGTTTCGATGCTGTATATTCTCTCTCAAATTAATGATTTCGTTTCATAATTTCACTACAGTTTTCCATACGACAACATACGCACGCGCGCGGTTTACCCTTCAGGATCGACAGGAGACGGAAGAAGAAACGAGCGCCACGAAAAGAGACGATCGGAAGAGAAAATTTTACCAAATTATTCACACGAAACCCTAATGAAACAGAGAGACAGAGTCCTCCGAGACACAAGTATTTCATTTTTGAAAATATTGCCGAGAACCCTAATATAGGAACTAAACACAATGACAGTATTTATTCCCCGAGAGAAAAAAAGACCGAAACGAAAGTCGAAAATGCTAGCAGGTGACCTCGACGGCCAGCCTCTTGGTAACGGAGGATCCGCAGGTCGTCGACCCGAAGGTACTCTCGGAGACGTCGATGTAACAGCTCTCCTTGCCGACGCAGGCCTGCAAGATTCCGGTCCAACGTTAGAGAAACACAAACGTGTTTGGATCCAAGTGAAATTCGAGAGGCGAGGAAGGAAGAATTCTTTTACGTTTTGAAGGACGGTCGCCGCGTCGTTGCTCCCCTCGCAGCTGCCCTTCGAGAAGGACCCGCACGCGCCCTGCGGGTCGCCAAAGCTGGCAAACTTGACTGCGGAGATGGGGCGGCCCTGGCACGCGAGCTCGAGGACCTTCTTCTCGTAGGCGTCGGCGCAGACGGACCCGACGGTGACCGTCTGGAAGTTCACCAGGGACGGGTTGCCGCCGAACTCCTCGAACAGCACCAGCGTGTTCACGTCCTCGTTCAAGAACGATCTCGGGACATGGTACCTGATCACAAGAAACCACCGATTTCTCTTCGGAACTAAACTTGAGGGAAGCAATTAATTTCTTGTTTTATCTGTTTTTCTCACCATCTTTGAGTGGGGCGACCGCAGTTGGTGACGCACTTGTTATTGTCGTAAGCACCACGGTAATCGCAAGGGTCGGTGCTGCAGCCATCTTGGCCGGCGTCGTAGCTCGGCCAGTACCGGCCGATGCTCTTGCCGTTGATCCACGCCTCGCCCTTGCCCAATCCTTGCAGATCCACCGCCACCGGGTCCGTCCCTAGGGGCACTTTGAACGTGGTCTATACCGACGACGATAACATTCGTAACTTAGATCAATCATCGGGGATCGATTGAGAGTTCTGTGAATGGATGAGGGTAATTGATCGATGTTTGTTTACCTTGTACCATGTCAAGGATCGGTTGGTGGGAAGGTCCTTGCTTTGCCAGTAGGAGGCCGAGGCCGAGGCCAGTTCGGGGCTGAAGAACTTGTGGTCGATGCCGTGAAGTCCGACCTTGTAAGACCACAGGTAGCCCGACAGGTCCTTGATCACCCTCTCGTCGCCTTTCCTTCCCTCGATCTCCACCGGGCCAGAGATCCCGTTTTGAACCAGATCGAACATCGGACCGTAGTTCTGTTTACCGCAAGGATTGCTAATCATCAGTAATTCAAAGCATACGGGTTTGCTAAGGTTAAATTGTTCATGGACTGTCCATGTACCTGGAGTCCGACAGTGACACTGAGCAGGGAGATCAGATTGTTTCCCGGATTCAACTTGACATTCTTCTCGAAAACGTAGTTGAAATTCCCGTATAGGGCCCATTGAGAACCTAATGTTTCGTCGGAGACAAAAAAAATACAAAATTACGATTATCCACAATTGTTCTTGTTCCGGAAAGTATCATCATCGAGGAAAATCCGTGCGATGGTTTTCTTTACCGAGGTATTGTCCATTGATGTAGACATGAAGTATCTGGCCGGTGCAATTCACTCGGAGGGTCATGTTGTCACTCCAAATCGGATCATTGTCTTTCAGGTTAACGCTGTCACAAGAAAGAAAGATGGAGGGTAACGATCACAATCGAGTCGAAACCATCGCTAATTCAAACAAATTAGAAGGACGATTTACCTGGTCATGTACCACAGATAATCACTAGCGCCATTAGCAGCCTCTTTCTGGTCGACAAGCCGATGAGCAGCAACATGTCCCTTTCCGAGCACGACCTGGTCGTCCACGATCTCGGGCCTCCACGTCCAGCTCAAGGACTCGGGTTGGCTCTCGGCCTTGTTTGGCTCCTTCACCATCACTGAAGTTTGCGCATTCACCTGCAAAATTTTTCGTGATTAAATTATATTAAAAATTTTCGAATTTCATTCCTCGGATGCGATCGATCTGATAAAAAATTTACCGACCTTAGCGGTGTTGTACACGTCGTTCTGGCAGTCGGGGAGGATGCTGACGGACCATGCCGGGACCGTGAACTGCTTGCCCTGGAAGACGAAGGTGGCGTCGGAAGTCGAGTTGGTGTTCCCCAGGAAGCAAGTCGATTGCTCCGGCGTCGCGTAAACCGTGGCCTAAATTACAGCGATAAAAACCCAAAAAAATAAATAAATATTTTAAAATAATTAATTACTATACGAGGTAGCTGTTGATCTTACGTAGACTGAATTGCCGAGATCTTCGTTGGTGATGTTGCCGTTGGTCAGGGTACCCTCGACCAAGTGCAGCACATCGTGCAGCGCCTTCAAATGACCCCACTTAGGCTGATTTAGATTGCCTAATGCAAATTTTATTTATTTATTTAAAGATAAAAGATTAGTCAATAATTAAATAGATGATAATTATAATTTACATAATTAAAATATTATTATGCTTATACCGTATTCATCAAGAGGGCATCGTAGTCGTAGGAGGTCGTGATGTATGGACCCCCTGCTGTTCTACCGAAATTGGTACCGCCGTGATACTTAAAATCGAGAGGAAAATAAAACAATTTAGACAAAAATTGAATTATAAACACGAAAGAAAATATGTGAAATCAGTCATTTGTTAGGATTAACCATGTAGTAGTTTTGGAATGTGCCGCCTGTCTGGAAAAATCTGGCGACGGAGAAGGCCAGGTCCTCCGCTGTCCTGTGTGGGTCCTGCCCGCCCCAACTCTTGAACCTAGAATTGCGTTGCAAAAGCATAAGATATCGATCTCGAATATTTTCCTGAATTAAAGGAAGGAATTGCGAAAATAAATTGATTAATTAAATGAGACAAGCATACTCACCAGCCTGTCCAATTTTCAGTCCACATTTTGGGGCTGTCGGGATTGTTTGGAGTGAATTGGTCGCAGTACCAACCGTTACATGTGTTAATCTGATCGAATAACCATAAATGATTAGCTAAAGAATAATTAAAGAGTCTTATTCTATTGGTTAAGTAGTAGAATTTTTCGTGATACTACAATATAATTGAAAACGACATTTTAGATCTAGTATTTAAACATATAGAAAAACTAATTCAAGAAGAACCTCAAATAAAAGATAAACACCTTTATGATGCAATAAAGCCTTGTCCTCCTTTTTGAAGTTTGAGATTGAGGAATAAAATCAAAATTAAATGTCAAGTTGTTATTATCACCGAAATTAAACACTTTAAATGACCAAATAATCGATACGTTAAACCAGCTAATGAGCTTAATGATAGTAAATATAATAAGATAATGCCATCTAACCTTCTTTTTTTGGCAATTTAATCAAAAAGTAGATTCGAATTTGCAAATTATTCGAATTAATCCACGAAAATAGCCAAAATTGCAAATAAATAAGTGATTTTTACCATGGGTTGTGGAGCATCACTCTGTTGGCACATAATCCACGGGACACCAATGTCTTGCGACACGGCCATGTTCGCGCACCAATCGATATAAGCTTTCCCAGCATCTCCATAGGCAGACATCACATTGCCGTACTCGTTTTCAATCTAATGGAATTTACAAAAAGAAGGAAGATTTTATTAGCTTAATAATTTGATAATTGATAAGCAATATAACCTATACCTAATTCAGAAAATCGGAAAAATAAAATCCTTGTACCTGAGCAAGGATGATGGGACCTCCCTGTGACGCGAAAAGACTCTCTTGCTTCACCATGTTCACGATCAAAGAGTGAAGTTTTTCATCTCGTTCTGAAATTAGAAAAGCATAAATATTTTCCATATTTGAACATAAGAATTAAGAAGAGAAAAAAAAACATTCATGGTGTGAATAAATAAATAAATAAGAAGAACATAAACTGACCATGAAAACATCATTGGCAGTCCGCAACTCAATACCGGGCAGATTGTGCAACCATACGGGGAATCCTCTAAAACAAGAGTTATGCTCCATAAGATCATCAATATATATACAAAATAAATTTAAAATTAATATCATAAAAACTTCCAAATTGTATCCCAAACTTTTTTTATCATTAAGAAGCTCTAAACTTACCCATCATAACATAAATATTGTAATTTTTTTATCATAAAAAATACATATGTCAAACATATACAAAATTTAAATTTTTTCATGACACGAAAATTTAGAATTTGCATCTTCTTAGAAATCAATCCACGCGGATACTGGCACTGCAGAAAAAACTACGCATTTACCCATAATTCCATTCTGCACACACGTAAGGTCCGATCCGGAGAACCGCATAAAGACCCGCATCTTGCACGGTTTTCAGGAACCTTATGATGTCCAGATTCCCAGTGAAATCGTACTGACGACGGGCGGGCTCGTGGACGTCCCAAAATACGTACGTCTCGATCGCATCCAATCCGCCTTCTTTTGCCTTCCTGATCAAATCCGGCCACATCTACCCCCAAAAAAACAAAAACAATTCACAGATAAACAATCCTTCCGTCGAGAAGAAAGAAGAAGAAAACCTTTGGAATGAACCATTTCGAAGCATTACTTCGGCCGTGGATCGCGGGTAGTGAATCGAGCCGGACAGCAGAACCCTCCTCTTGCCATCGATGGTGATGGCTCGGCCGTCGTGAGAGACCTCTACAGCTTGTGCAGACGAAAGGAAGAGGAAGAGGAGTGCAGAAAGAGAGAGCACGAACTTCAGGAGCGCCATTTTTGACCCAAAAAAAACACAATCTGTTTGTTGCGAAATTCGTGCTTATATAGTGGTTGTAACTCGTCATCTTTCGAGGAGCTTATCCTGTAAATTGAATGGAGATTATCGTGGGATATACGTCGGACGTGAAAGACCTTATCTGGTTTGACGACTAAATTTGGAAATCGTCCGATGGATTTCCATAATCTATGTATTTTCCCGAACGAGATGAACCTAAATTTTGCATGGCATTTACTTCCGAAAAAAAAGGAAAAAAAGAAAGAAATCCTTGGTATGACTTGATTGTGTTGATGGAAACACAAATTAAAGTTTTTAGAATCTTATGCGCATTTTTTCTTATTTAAATTTATTGCTCAATTAGTGTGAAATAAAACAAATTAATTAAGATAACCCGCCCTAGATGGGGGTGAAAAGATTGTATAGTGGAGCACGATTTAGAGCCATTGAACCAATTTCGGAATTCAAAAGCATGCGATCTCGATCTCGCATGCTTGAAAAGGACGATCCGCTCAATTCTGTTCGAACTTAAGGGACATTAATTATCCGATTCACCAATTTGAACTCGATCTTCTAATTTGAATGTATCTTGTTTTAGGCGGTATTAATTTGCCAATCGATGATCTTTTCGTTAGACGGATTAGGAAGATAATCTTTAATAATGAAATTAAATAAATGGACACGGGGAAAAAAAAAAAAACTGAAGCGATTTTGCTTTCTAGTTTTGACCTCAAAATTCCATACATTATTCCTAGCAAAATATTCAATCTCTCTTAAAATAATTCCAAAATGAAGGCCGTTTTAGTATTAAAAAAAGATCTAGAGTTGTCCGAACGAATTTCTCCACTCAAATAGCCTAATAGATAGGTAAATAGATACTTAATTTTATCCTTAGCCCACCGAGATTTGCGGTTAGAGCATCCGATTTCAATCCTTTTTGCAGATTTTGATTGGATATTCCAAAATTATAATCGAGCAGTTAAATGGATAGCGATATTGAGGGTTTAATTATTATTAAGAAGTAGTCTTATCCAAAAGATGATGAAAATAATTGGTTAATAAAAAAATTTCTTATTATCAACGACAAATTATATCAAATATTTTCGTGAACGATGAAAATATTTTTATTTCATTCATTTTTGCAAGTGATAAGGTCTAAGAGATTATTGTCATGGAGTAATCGCCTTTGAATGAATATAAAGAGCAATAAATAAAAGAAAGGAAACTCTTGATATCACAATAATTATTGCCTCGTTGCCCATTTTACAGAAATAATTTGGATTTTAATGATTGGATTAGGGTATAAAATGATGATAAAAGATTTGCTTGCTCTTTGGGCCGATGATGACGGGCCACGAATACCATTCCAGCAAAGCAAAATGCAAGGTATTAATCTCCGTACATTAGGTTAAAATCTATACGTACACTGTATACAAAGCAAGGTCGCTTCTAAAAAAATTGTACTACAAATATGTGCGTGTATGTCTGGACTTATGGAAATTAATTTATTTTTTATACCATTTACCCATAATTTCGTTCAGCACGAATGAACGATCCAATACACGGAAAAGCTTAAAAGACCTATATCTTAAATTTACTTTCGGACTTACTAGCGAAAAGCATGCAATCTCCATCAAACTTTGGAGTTTATAAACATCAATAAACGTCTACCCATTAAACATGATAGCTACCACTATCATACAACTAGGGCCATCAAACGGGTGGGGTGGGTCCAATCCGGTAAAAAATGGTCTGATCTATGTTAACCCATTTTTATACAATGTACATTTAATAACTCATATCCGATTTGACCTGTACCCGACTCATACTCGATTTGACCCATATTATCAAAACAAATTAATATTTTAGGAAAATCATTTTCTAGAAAAATAATAATATTTTTTGGTATTCGATTAAAACCTAAAAATAAACTAGAACATATTTTCCATCATTCGATAAGAAAATTTTTTCCTCATGCACCGTTTTCAATAATTTTTTATTATATTTTTATAATTTTTATTTTTTAAAAAATTGATTTTTAAAAAAATTGATTTTTAAAATTGATTTTTAATTTTTTTTTTCTTTTCCTTTTTCTTTTATTCTTCTTCACCGGCCGATCGTCGGCGGGCGAGCTCAGCCTTGCTTGATCAGGCAAGGCTTGAGCCTAGTCGTGATGTCTAGCGCCTTGCCCAAGGTTGGCAAACATCGACGAGGCTTGAGCCCCACCCAAGTTGTCGAATTTGGCAATGCCCGAGCTCACTTGAGGTCAATCTTGCCCAGGTCACTAGATCAAGCAAGGTTCAAGCTTGTCGGCATTAGGCAAGCTCGGCCTCGCGGCCTCACCAAAAGCCAGCAAGGCTTGATCTCGTCGGAATTTGGCGAGCTCGAGCCTTGCCAGCCTATGCAAGGCTTAAGCTCACTTGTGACTAGTTGCCAACTACCGCTGTGGCTAGGACCAGCCAATGAAGAAAAAGAAATAAGAAATTGAAAAGTAACAGGTGTAAATTGAGTTATCAATGGATTATACATAGGTTTGGTATAGACCCATTTAAGACCCATTTTTCAATCGACCTCTATTATAATAAACCCATTTATAATCCATATTAAAATATCAGCTAACTTGTTTTCTACCCAATTCATTAAATGTGGGTTAAAATATGGATCATTGACCCATTTTGTCATCCCTACATGCAGCATCAAACTCATAGGCTACAAGGTTTGTCAAATTCCATTACTTAGAACGGAAGGATTCTTCACCCAAATGACCCCATTAATGCGCTCGGAATTTTCTTCTTTTTTAGTGTCTGCTCGATAATTATTCAACCTAGCTAAGTTTTTATCAATAAGTTGTAGAACAGTTTCACATGACCATCGAAAAATATATTTTTTTCTCATTGGCCAACGTCCAAGCAATTTGGTGAGATATTGCCGAGCGTTGTATCCTATTCTTGGGTTACTTTCCATGAATTAATTACTCTCATGAAATTGTACTTGCATACTCTTCCACAACATTTAGGCAATGCAATTCCGTCCCTTAAATGAATGACTAGTTAGACAATCCTACGAATTGAGGAGAATGTATAAACATATAGCTTTACTTCATGCTAAACTTTTCCAAATATTGAAACGTCTAGATTTGTAATCACGATGGTTTTAAGTTTTTTTCATTTATGTCCCACTGCTTCTCAAGTTGTTGTTTTTTTGGGTACCGTTTATTAACAGTGGGTTTATGATTGATAAGACAAACTCTCACTACAAAATCAAGTTTATTATTAATAAAAATTATAGTTTAATTAGATTTTTGCACTTAGATGGAGATTTAGTAATATTTTCTTTTGAATTTAACTTTTTTTCTAAATAAAAATATTAAATTACAGAAAGAAGAATAAAAAAATTTTGAATGAAAGGAAGAGTAACAGAAATGCAGAAAGAGAGCATGATCTTTAGAGGTGCCATTTTCGAACCCAAAAGGCATGAGTTTGTTTAAAATCTTCCAATTCTTCTCAGATAGATAGATAAACATTTGATTTTATCCTTTGCCCACTGAGATATACGGTTAGAGTATCCGAAATCGATCCTTTTTGTAGATTTTGATTGGATATTGAAAAATTATAATCAAGCAGTTAAATGGATACAGTTATCCGGGGTTTAATTATTACTACGAAGGAAGTAGTATTAGGCTTCATTAAGATCATATGTTCGAAATTAATTATTATCAAGAAAAATGAATGATTTTAAAAAATTCTTGGAAATGGTGAAAATAATTAGTCAATAAAAATATTTTTTCATTATCAATGACAAATTATGTCACATTTTCATGGATGATCAAAAAAATTTGTACATTCATTTTTACAAGTGATAGAAGCAATCACTTTTAAAAAATATTTTTCAAAAAAATTCATATTTCAAGAGATAAATAGAGTCTTATTTAAATTGTTTATATCAACTAATATATCTGAGAAATTAACATACATGAATGCCAATAAGAGCCAATGAAATTTTAAGAGTTAATACCACAAAAAACCTTAAACTTGCATATTATGGCACAAATATCTCCAAACTTTTTTTTGTCATACCACCCCCGAATTTATACTAATGTGGCATATACTATTCATGGCATATTTGTCGCACTTGTATAAGTTTGGAATTTTCAAACAAAAATTTAGGGTATTTGTGTCACAATGAATATAATTTGAGGTTTCCTTACGATATTTGTGAAATATTAATAACTTTTCTAGAAGAATTTCTCTTTGCACTATTTTATTTAGGAGCTTTAGGTGTAACCATAAAAACTGGGAAATCTCTCAATCTGTTCGCATGAAATAGAAATTATAGCAAAATATTTTATTAGATTATAGAAATTATTATTTAGTAAAGGTAATTTTACAGCAATAAAAGAAATAATTCTCGATGTAATAAAACTTATGAAAAAAAAATTTTGGCTAAAAAACTTAGACGTCAATTAGAACACGCGTTTTCCCAAATCTTCGCAACATGAAGATGTGAAGAAATTAAGATCATGTGTTCAAAATTAAGATCATATTCGAGAAATATCCCCTCAATAAGATGTGAAGTAGTATTAGGCTTCATTTATTTCAAGAGGTTATTGTCGCAGAGAAATATCCCCTCAATAAATACAAAGAGCAACAAAAAAAGGAAACTCTAATATCACGATAATTTAATTTACTGCCTCGTTGCCCATTTTACAGAAATAATTGAATTTTAATGATTGGATTAGGGTATACAATAAAGATAAAACCTTGCCTGTTCTTTGGGCCGATGATGATGGGCTGAAAGAACGATTCCAGCACAGCAAAATGCATAGTCTCAATCACCTTACATTAGGTTCAAATCTATACTGACACCTGTTCGCAAAAGAAAGGCCGCTTCTAAAAACATTATGTTATAAATATGTGTATAAGTTTGGACTTATGGAAATAATTTATCTATTTAGGACGATATCATTTACAAGTAATTTCATTCTGCTCGAACAAATGAACAAGCTAATACTCAGAATAGCATAGACATCCACGTCTTAAATTTATTTTCAAACTTATTGATGGAAAGCATGCTATCTCCATCATATTTTATAGTTTATGAGCATCAATAAAGTTATAACAATAATAATAAAAGTACTTGTTTACACATATGAAATAAATTCCAAGAAATGACAAGATCAAAAGTATTTGCAATATAACAATGCAATATATACTAAACCAATACAAATTAATCACATCAACATATCGATAAATCCAAAAAGGGCTTGTTTGAAACTTCATTTAGATTAACATGATCAATCATAGTCTACTTGGAAAATCAGAAAAATAGCATAACTTCCTGGTGGGCAACTTGTGTCCTTGGCCAAGCATCGGTCCAATTTTTGTGAAATTTACGAGAGAAATCGATTAAGATGGAAACTTTGTCCATGCAAATCACACAATCCAATTTATGACTACTCATGTGGTAATACTAATTTGCTATAAACTTGCTCACCTTATTCGATAGAGTAGAAATTGCCACTCCTATAGAGGCAAGCCCTACACCTGTCAAAATGGGTGTATAACCCATTTAAATATTAAATGGGTCATAAATGGATCAGGCTTTTTTTTAGTATAACCCATTTTGACATGTGTATCTATAATGGGTTTAAAAATTAAAAAGACTAAAATACATGAGTTGTTAATGAACTTGAATAAGTTTAAAATCTTTAAAAAAGATTATAATAATAAGTTTTCCTAAGTTTAATTAGATAGAGAAATGTTTTAACAATATGGGTCGGGTCGGGTATGGGTTGGGTTGGGTATGGGTCAAAAATTTTATATTATGTTTAAATGGGTCATAAACGGGTTAATGGGTCAATTTGGGTCGGACCATTTATAACTCGACCCAAACCCGACCCAATCCACCCGTTTAACAGGTCTAGCAAGCCCTACCCCTCTCCTCCTTTTCAAGCATCCATGAATGCAAAGTATACAACTAAAGCCTCAGTCGTTGAGATGGTTACCCTATGCATCATGATCTTCACCATCTTTGTCCTCTTCTTTGTGAGAATTATTCACTACATGGGACCTACCCTTCACGATCTCGAACGCTAGCTCATCCTGAGTCAAGCATGCGGCCATTTTGTGCATCGACCAAAAAACATAAGCTTTATTTTGAAACCTAAAATTGGTGTATGTATTTATCAATTAACAATATGCATTGCTATGTTTAAGGGGAAAAAATAAGAAAAATCTAAGGCATATTTACATGGTAGGTCATGCACCCATGTGACAATCTTAAGGTTTAAACATTATTATTAGCTTTCAAAAGTTTCTCTACTTCATCAATTTTAATTCTCAAAACTTTATCAAGATTGATACGGGCTCTAAATTGATAGATGGCCTAACAGGTTCAGACCTTGAAGAGATTCCTATGTTAATGCTATCTTCTTCCAAAAGCCTCTCGGGGCAACAAAACTTTGTCATTGCATGTATTATGCCAATATGGACGTGGACACAAAGGAAAGAGACGGGTCGATCCATTTTTTATGCCTAGGAATTCTGACCATCTAGATTCAATTTGTTCGACCAATCTAG
The DNA here is from genome assembly GCA_014182845.1 of Corymbia calophylla. Taxonomy (NCBI): domain Eukaryota; kingdom Viridiplantae; phylum Streptophyta; class Magnoliopsida; order Myrtales; family Myrtaceae; genus Corymbia; species Corymbia calophylla. Next base: position 5,368,945 of record CM024695.1, read on the forward strand.
GTGCACGCTTTTGGGAGAGAAAATAAGCTGAATATCAGTCATCCCCATTGTATATTTAGACCAAGACCGACGATTGACCTATTTTCCATTGGCCAACACAAAATTAAAAACACGACAGAGCAAGTAAATTGCGTAGTAAAGATTGTAGGAAACTTACTTAAGCAACGAAGGGTAATGAACACGGAGACATGCGTACATACATGTGAGGTTTGACGGCGGGATATACTGAAAGGCTCAGTGCCGGAGGCAAGAAGGTAAGCCATTAAGAGCAAGAATGGTTACTATTTTATTTCAGAAATAGTTTTTTTTATTTCTATTTACTAAAGCAAAAATACGCATTTAAATAGAATATAGAATTTATATTCTTGAAATAGAAATTCATTTAATAACGATGTAAAATTTCTTTCTCTAGAGCGACGGCGGCAGACCGCAAGTGAGCGGTCGGTTAATAGTAAGGGCAAGCGATGAGAAGAAAAGGAACTTGCTCTAGTTTTTACCCAAAATTCATTTTCTGGTAGACATCATTTAGGCCAACATGGAAATTTGCTCCAAAAAATGTTTTCATGAATATGAAATTTTGGGTAAAACTAGACCAATGATGTGGAAATGCCATGTTGGATCACCACCGGTGGTTTTGAACAAAGGGTTAACTGGGCATATATGAGAATCGAGTAAAAGTTGGTAGTTTTTTATGGGACAAAAAACAATTAGGTTAGAGTTGGAATTTATGCTAAAGTTTGAGATTTTTTAAGGTATTAGGTCTATATTTATATGTGTATGTATTTGTAGCACATAAGACTAGTTTGGCCTCAAGTGGGTTGGACCAAAACCACACCAAACAGTGATTATTCAGAGTCCTATGCAATTTGTCAAATCACTAATAAGTTCGACGATAAAGCTGATTTCCTTTTCACCATAATATATAATACTATTTAAGAGAAGAAAAAATATCGATACGCATCAACATCACGACACCTCGGATTTTTTGGATTTTTCCTTCCGGAACTAAACTTGTTATTTTTTTATTTTTATTTCCTTAGAAGCAATAATAAAATATATATAGAAGAAGAAGAAGAAAATAAAAATGTCGCGATCGCTTGGTGGTACTTCTTGGCTCAACCGGTTCACTAAGGTTGGCTTACCCAACAAATAAAAGATGGACAACGCATTTCGATTTTTTTTTGGTTTGGTGGGCCAGGTTTCGTGCCTTGCTGGGAACAACCACCACAACTCCCAATCTTGGAGGCCATCCCCAAAATCCTTTTTTATATAAAAAAATTCTATAAATCTTCTGGCGACCTTTTTTTTTAATTTATTACATAGTTTACTTGGGAATTTAAATTTTATTATTATATAGATTGATAGTGTCCTCAAGATGGTCCTCACTCCTTAATTGATGGATTACCACATATATTGCTCGATTGCGCAACCCATTTGGGTCCAACGTAGTAGTTATTTATTTCATAGAACTTTTTCTAAAATATTCGGCATAAAAAAATAAAAAATGTTCGGAAAATATGACCATCGGCTGTTGATTATTCAAAAATAGGGAAGTTGGTGTTTTCGATTTTGTAGCTGAAAAAATTTTATTTCTCGCCAGGTTTTTTTTTTTGTGACCATGATTCGTTTAGCAAGCATGAAAAAGGAGGAGATGGGCTATTTTATTAATTCAATGGCCAAAAAAAAGTACTTGTCAATTTCTTTTGGACATTTCGGAATGGGAGCGTTCCTACTAGAAGTCATTTTAAAGCAAAAGATGATGCGGCAAGTAGGAAAACTATATATATATACACACACACACACACAAAAGAAACCCACATGAATTAAAGAAAATTCTCCTCGTCCCACTTTAAATCCACTAATTCTTTACTTTTACTATAACGAAGCGAGTGATCAAATTCCTTAATCGTTATCCTAATCATGCGCATCTTATCGTAATTCCTTTACAAAATATCATAATATGTCGATTGATATCTATTTTGATCAAATAACTAACGGTCTATCAAAAGATGATTCCTCGAAGATTGTAGAAGCAAATTACAGAGAAAAGTCTAAAAATATTTCTGTGGTTATGATATCGGTAGAGCGTCGAACCCAAGATTTTCAACTTTTGAATTCATGCGCTCCTCATACAAAAGAAAGAAAGAAAGAGCAAACTTTACTCACCAAGAAGAGAGATTTATTTTCCCTTTTTAGCAAAAGATATTCCCTTTTCCTCCTAAAAACCCCACCAAGAAGAGAGAGAATTTACAAAAGGCAGACATTGCTATCAATTGACAATTTAGGAGGGGCAAAAATTGGAGGGATTTTGCCTTCCTTCCCAAGCTAAAAGGGTAAGAGAGGACAACACAGATGAGAATAAAAGGCACAAAATTTAACCCCTCCTAAAAGTGGCAAAAAGAGGTGGCACCCAATAAATGCACAATTGCTATTCTCACTCTCAAATCACTTTATCCTCATTCAATCGGTGCATATCCACTCCTATCCTGGTTTTTCTCAGCTATACCATGGGCTCCATCGGTAACACTCACCCTTCAATTACCATAAAAATCGCGACGTTTCGAATCACGATCACTTTTGTTTCGGTTCCACTGACGCAATTTCTCAGGAAATCGACAAGGTGGGTGAGAAAAATCGCTCTCGGCCTCCTAATTCTTCCAGGACATTTCACCGTCGGTTTCCTCAGAACCTATAAATTGTCTAGCCACGCGTTTCTCACTGAAAAAAAGAAAAGCTAGGGCCCTTTTATACCATACCCATCACTTCAACCGTCAAAATGGAAAAAAAAGGAAAAGGAGAAGAGGAAGAAATTACTTTCGACCTTAGCCGAGAATTATGCAAGATATTATCACGAATGGAATATTGTATTTAATTTCTAGTGTACAATTTTTTTTATTTTTCGAGGCGGTGGAATCAAAATAGGATTGAAAATTGCCAAAAAGTTAAAACCCATCATTCCAAAGATTTTCTTTTTCGGGGGGGTCGAAATCATTCCTAGGTTAAAGAAAGCCCCCTAATCACCAATAAGGGGAAACTGCTTTTGGGTTGGGCCCCACGATCCCCACGCCCGGGTCCAAAGCAAACCGTCGCTTTCCCCCGCGGTCACGTCCAAAAGAAAACCCGGCCCGCGGGCCCCACGTGGGGCCCGCCACCTCGCCCCTACGTAGTGGCAGGAGCAATCATTCCGGTCCTCGACCGGGCTCGATCGCCGACACGTGTCCTACGGCGCCAAGGTACCCGATGGGCCGGGGAATCTTTTCTCGCGTGGGCCACCCACCCGCGGGCAAAGCGGACGTGGCAAAGGGGAGCCCGGCCCCACCGCCGGATGGGGACGTTATAAAAAAAAAAGAAAAAGGAAGGAAGGAGGAATTAAATTATTATTATAACATTTTTCTTTTGGGTGGAGGGGGCTGGGGTCCACCTAACAAAGCGACCTTTTTTTAGATATTAAAAAGTAAATAATTGGAGGGAATCTGAATTATACGGAATAGAGAAAATGAGGAGAGTGGGGGCAGATTTGATTTCGTATTTCAGGTACCGAAAACCCCATTGGGGGTTGGGGGGCTTTTGGTCCAACCGCTCCATTATTAATAATGCCAAAAAAAACTTTTTATTTTTTATTTTTTTTTTTTTTTTTTTTTTTTTCAGCTAAACCACCATTGAATTATGAAGGCGAACACCATCATAGAACCCTGCCAACTTTTTTTTTTATTGGTCAATAAATAATGGAAATTCTAAGAGCATTTGCGAAAATTATCTATGGGGTCTTGAGCATGGTCAATAAGTATACTTAATTTGGAACAGTACAATTTAATGTAATAATAAAGGGGAAGATGGTCGGTGTATTAAAAACTGTAAAATTCTTTCATTAATTATGTTGATAAATGCCTCCAAAATAAATTCATCGCAAAATACGCATAGTATCAAGCTTGGAAATCTACTCGAATTCCATTCATTGTATCAGCACTCGAAAAACTTAGATGCTCTTACAATCATCGCATCTACACCTTGGGACGAGAAAACTTACACGATCATGTCCACATTAGTCGTACGGTAGCAGCGATCCAGCTACTGTATTTTTTTGTCTTTCTTAAGAAAAAAGGAGTGAAAAAAAATAAAAATCATGGTGCAAGAATATTCTGCTGCACAATAAAAGAAAAAACGACAAAAAAGATAAAAGAAAAAACGAAAGATTGCAACTCGACCTCGACAAATCCCAATGCCAATTATTTTGCACTGACTTTTTTGCAAATGGGTACTTTTAAGAAAAAAAAAAAAAAAAGAAGAGGAAAAGGAAATAAAAAATAAAAAATTATTTTTAGGAAAAAAAAGGAGGAGAGAGAGCTTTGCGATTATTATAAGATGACTCACCCGTCATAAATTGCAGGGAGAGCTGTCAGCTCGCGAGTCACGACTCAGTGGACGATTTCAGGAGACGAGTCGGAACTCCCCACCTCCCTCTCTCCCCTCCGTTTACGACCTCCCAATCGGAACCATGCTGGGCAAGCGGTCGCGGTCGGTGATCGGGAAGCTGTCGGAGCTCCTCGTCTCCGGGAGCGCCGGGCTCTTTGAAGTCGCCGCCGCCGCGAGCCCGAGGAGCCCGTTCGACTTCAAGATTCAGTCGTCGCCGCGGGGACCCAGGAGCTACGATCTCGGCGGGGTCGGGCTGGGGATCGTGGCGGCCCTCGAGAAGTCCGGGGACGCTAAGATCCTGCTGCTCCCCAGGTGCTACGCCTGCGGCCCGGGCTCGCCCCTACCCGGCGCGAGCCGGATCGGGTCCTCCTCGGCCGTGGCCCCGGACGACGACGGCGACATGGAGGAAGACTACACGTACGTGACGTTTCACGGGCCGGACCAGTCGTTCACGATGGTGTATTACGGGGAGGGCGAGTGCGATGGGGCCGGGCGCGGCGGGTGCCGCGAGGGCGGGGGACGCGGCGAGTCGATGAGGCGAGCGGGGAGCGTAGGAGAAGGAGGAGAGGGTGGTCCAGTTTTCCAGGCTTTGGACTTCCTCAATTCTTGTCAGTTCTGTGGAAAGAAGCTCCACGGCGAGGACATATACATGTACAGGTAACGCAAGCTCCTTCCTTTTCTTTTGCGATTCGTAAACCTTTACTGGAAGTTCTCTCCCTTCTTCTTTCTTTTCTGGTCGTAGATTTTCATCCATTACAGTGGTCAGCTCTGGTCAATCTCGGCTTAAAAAAAGTTGCTCTGGGTTTGAAACGTATGATCTGTTCTCTGAATTCTGAAAGAAATTTAAAAGAAATGATCAGAGATTGAATCTTGAAGTCAGATCCGATGAGCAGAGCATCTGCAGGAACCTTTTCCTGCTGTTTTAATTAGTGCGGTATTTGCCGATCCGTGAGTCGGGTTCTGCCATTCTGATTGACCCGTTTTGACATTTAGTCTTCAGACGGCAGAATTGCATGAGCCGACAACATTGCAGCCCCCCATCTTTCTCCTACTTTTGACTTCTTTTCTCCAAAGATCTGGCCTTTAGAGAAACACGTTTGAGAGAGAGAGAGAGAGAGAGAGAGAGAGAGAGAAAGATCGTTCACTGCGAATACCCTTTTCTTTTTTTACTTTGTGGAGGCGAAATCATGCGGGCTTTGACTAAATCATCTCGTGTGTGAACGCATCGTGTGCAGAGGCGAGAAGGCGTTCTGCAGCGCGGAGTGCCGGTCGACGCAGATAATGAAGGACGAACGTAAGGAGCAGTGCAGATCGGAAGCTCCGAGGGTGGCCGATCGGTCGGGATCGCCGCAGCAGATCTTCTCGACCAGCATTCTCGCGATTTAGGAAGAGGGAAGTACATATCCGGCTGCCGGCGGCTGCTCCTTACATATATGAGAATTATAACTAGCTTACTCTTTGTTAAAGAAACATAAAGAAGAAAAAAAAAAAAAAAAAAAAAGAAGAAAAGATCCCCCAAACAAATTTTGCTCGGATGAGAATTCGTAGAGGCTTATATATGATGAGCCAGGAGGGCGTGTTATATGCAGGAAGAATCGGATAAGCTCTGTATGACTTCTTCATAATAAACAAAATGACGGTCTCTTCATTATGTTTCTGCGGATCATCATTTCTGTCGAACTATCCGATGATAGTATCGGTTGCAGATACGCCATGGATGCCTCGGCTCCATGATAGATCACAGTACGAAGCTGTTCTGAATAGCTATTGTCCGTGATCGTGTCCAGGATAGCGAACCCTCAGAAGCAACCATGACAGTCCCTACTTCCCTCTAGATCAGTTACTCCTCTTCAGGTAGATCCGCTGCTTCTCAACAAGAACATGTCTGCGAAATTATTTATCTCGATGAAGATGAGGAATAATTCATACATATGTTTATCTTTCGCTTGTACATCCATGGGACAGCTCATTCTCGATGTAATGCCAAAAAGTTAAGGGACGTATCCAATCGACTAGATCTGATCAACATGCCAATTCCTGCTACTCAAGCTATAAACAATTCATTACGCTCCGATTCCCTCGTGTATTTTCCTCATCATGGATAAATCAGCGATATGCCCATCTTCATTTTGGAGCACTTTGCCCTGCTCTCAGTTTCCATGGCGGAAAAGGATCGCCTGTTGGGACAAGAATGGCGCTGCACAATACTCATTTTCTTGATTACCAATACAATATATGGATCGGACCTGAGTAAGTCGTTAAGCTGCTTCGTCTGAACTCTAAGACGTAAAGCACGAGAGCATACTCACGTTGCGGAAGAAAAATATACAATTTGGAACAACAGATGTAAAGTGTACAGACACCGGCACATTAAAATAAGGATCGCAACCAAACTGGGCGCCCTCATTGAAGGGATTATCATTGGTAGCTCTCGTAGGTAGAAACACTCATGGATTATCAACATGATATATGGATACAAATCGAGACGACATTGAATGCGAGAACTCTACTCCCAAATTTCAACAAGGCTCTTTCAGATGCCAAACTCTTAACAGCCAGAACTCTACTCCCATATTACAACAACGCTCTTTCAAACTCCAAACTCTTATCAACGTTAAAGTCCTGCTGCAGATTATGGTTGCTTCACAATCATTGCAGCAACTCTTTATTAAAGGATGACATACAGATTAAAAATACCCTACTTTGCCTGGAGCTCAAGGTGCTTTTCTGGATTCTGTCAAAAACAATCAGATATGAGGGCAGTATAAGTGTTCAAGGATAAGTTGGTGAGATTCACACGTGAGTTGTGATAAAAAGTCGCACGTAAGAGAGAATTGATGTGATGTAAAGTCGTTAATATATATTAGTTGGCCCAAAACTTATTGATTTAAGTTTTTAAGTGAAAATGAATTCAATTAGATATATTAATAGACTTGAGCTTAGGCTCTCTCTTGGCAATCTCCCTAGGTGAAGAATGCGCACTCCCAACAAATGATTCAAAGTCGATGGTTGATTGGTGACCTACTCTTAATATCTATGAATAGTTGGTGAATATATCAAGAAATGAATATGAGCATCTTGATTTCCAGGTAGCCTTTATAGTTCGATTTGGTGGAAGAGTCTGAGGGTAAAGGTAAGCATTATGGTGTGACAACGCAATCAACGTGCTCTTGATGGGAACCTTCATGGTTCAATCCGGAGAAAGAGGCTAGGGATAAAGGTGGGCCCGGTTTCCGAATAGCCTTCATGGTTCAGCCTGCCAAAGAGACCTAGAGTCATGGTGGGTGGTTTGGTATAATGACATGGTTCAATGCGCTCCCAATGGGAGCCTAATGAAAGTTGATGTTGAAGATTGAAATTTAAGATCAAACATGTTGATACAAAGGCATACTTGAATTAAGGTGGAGCAGACATATTATCAAGCTCACACGTGAAGATTATTAAGATGCAAGTATAAATTGTATTAAAAAAAATCACACATCGAGTGGAATAATTGATATATTTTAGTTGGCCATAACTAAGCTTTTAAGTAAAGATAAATCCAACTAAATATGTTCACAGGCTCTATTTTAATTTCTCTCTAGGCGATCTCCCTAAGTGAATGTACAAGATTTCCGTTGCATGCTCCCCACAATGGCAACATCTTTTTCCTTGTGAATTTCTTTAGATGAGAAATCGTATTTTGCAAAACAATGCTAGTTATAGATATTGGGCAATAGCTTTGTTCAAAGAAATTGATGGGAAAAGAAACCTATGTCAACATAAATGTAGACAATTTTTAACTGTTGAACTTCACTATCATTTTACATTCAAAGAGATCTTAAAAATCAGTTATGGAATTAAAAAAATTATTTTTATTTGATCGGTGATCATTTCTTCATAGTCATCTTTTTCCTAGATGATAAAGTTTAAAACTCTCATAAATCTTCTCTCAAGACCTTAAGAAGTTACATCTTGCTACATGTTTGTATTGGCATTCGTACAACAATGGATCAGTCCTAGTTCCTCCAAACCTCCGAGGAAATGTGCCATCTGAAATATTTCAACTTGTCGTCTCTACATGACATTTCAAAGATATATGACCTCAATTACGAATTGAATATATTGGTAATATGGAGGGCATAAGTACAGCGGGAGTGCCAAAACTTGGCACGGAGGACACTTAAGTGCCAAAACTTACAAACGGTACACTTAAGTGCCACTTTTCAAAAAAAATAGATCACTTTAATGCCAAGTCATCGGACCCTACATCGAAAATCCTACATAGCAATTTTTTATTAATTTTTTTGCCTACGTGACTCGCCAAAAATTGAATCGACGAAAAATCAGCGCAAAATGACGTCGTTTTGCGCCGACGTGGATTTTAAAAATTATTAATTAAATAATATTAAATAATTATAAAATTGATTAATTGATTTTTTTTTAAAAAAAGCCCTCACCGATCCCCCTTCCCCTTTTTTTTTTTTTTTTAAATCGATTTTAAAATTTTTGTTAATCTAACATGGCATTTTTTTTTTATTAAAATTGCCACGTGTATTTTTTTTTTTTTATTTTGGCACGCAGGCCCGTACGCTTACACCTTAAGATCAAATGCCTTTGCATTCGATATCACCAATTTTTCAATGGAATTAAAATAGTAATCAATTTTTCAGTGGAATTAAAGTAGTAATATCAGCATTTAATTCACAACTATACCATAGCCATTGAATTTCCTAGCAACTATCTAGAGGTGTCAAATGGGTGAGTCGTCTAATATGGAGTATTACACCTTAAGATCATTTGGGAACAATCTAGGCTTCCCATTCATCCATGCCTTTGCATTCGATATCACCAATTTTTCAATGGAATTAAAATAGTAATCAATTTTTCAATGGAATTAAAGTAGTAATATCGGCATTTAATTCACAACTATACCATAGCCATTGAATTTCCTAGCAACTATCCATACGATCATTATCGCCTTTCTTCCTTGTTCAAAAGTATTATCTTAAGCATCTTGTAAAAGGTTCTTGAATAGTTTGTTGTTATCATGTTGCTAAATTATACGGACTTTAAAGGGAGTAGTTTAGAGATATTCATTTAGAATATAGGGTATTTCAGAAGATCCTATGCCAAGAAAATCAAACTACTCCAAAGTTTTATTGGCCAGAACTCCATGGAATTGTAACTATGTATATCATGCCATGTTATGCATATATTATCCATTAGGCATTTGGTTAGTACAAGCAAAATCGGCCAAAACCAATAGATCAAGATCCATGAACTTTTGCAAGTGACGACCAGACTATAGCTTTGATGAAGATCATAATATTGACCCAAATCATGACCCCACAATAAGTGAGGGAGTCTTAACTACTTTAGTGATATCTAAGTTGTAAGCTTTTTGGGGGAAAATTATCAAAAAATACTAAACTTCTTGTGCGGATGACAACTTAACAATGTAGTCACTCTAACCAATTTTGGCTGAAAATTGCTAACGTAGAGACACCTATCATCCTAAGTGTTCGACATATAGACAATTTTTGTAATTTTAAAAAAAAATCTGAATTTATATATATATTGGTTGCCAGCAAGGGTCACGGCATTTGCCTTGATGATATTAGTGATAGGCTTGTACAGGTCGGTTGTTTGGGATCAAGACCGTGCAACGACTTAGGTTTTCTTGGATCATTTGAATCATTGGAGCGCCTGTGCTAAGCCTTTCTTTTGGGATCAATCGTTCACTCACTCAACCAGATTATAGAGAAAGAAATTTCTAGAGAGAAAGTCTAGAAGAGAAAGGAATTTTGTATTAATGAAATGGCTTAGATGATTACAATGAGGGAGAGACCACCCCTTCTTATACTAAAGGCTCTCTCATTACAGCTTTGGTATTCGATATAGCGGACGAGATTGCATCTTCCGACCTACCAACTACCGGCATTTATGTCAAGAGAACTCTAGAACTCAGTGCAATTACTGTCTTGCCCATACCTAAGAAAGTTTCAAAAACTCTAGTGGAAAGCTTGGGCAAATTTGAACGGTGTTCTTCAAGCAAGCATGCTCCCTTGGTTACAGGAACCTCAAGACCACATTCTCGCCCACTCATTTGAGTGACGTCCTTGGCGCTCTTGACTTGGGGGTGTCGCGAACTAATTTTTCTAAATATAGGTTTAGGGGCATTGTTAATTTCGGGCTGACGACCCTTCATTAACTCGAGCTCTCCCAAGCCCATACCCGACGTTAGGATATTCACAAAATTTTTCAAATAGGGAGTCGCCACTAGTCTATTGAGGTCGATTAGGAACCAAGCAAGACATGGGAGCGTGTCTCACTTTTTCACAACCAGAGGGTTTAGGGTCGGGGACTTGATTACATTAGTCACGCGACTAAAGCCATTTCGGTACCAAACTTGATTGTGCATTAGTGAAATCTTGGCAATGTATACGAGGAAATTAAGGTTTATCCTAACCGTTCTACTATAAGGAAATAGAGTCCAAAAATCATGACAAAATAAGGCACAGGAATGTAACATAAAATAAAAATATATTGTAGAGCCCTAAAGGCTTATTTAATTTTAGATGTTTTCCTTTTTTAGGAATTTTTGTAATTTTTGCAGTTTTTTTCTGAATTTTCTGATTTTTTTATGATTTTTTTATGATTTTTTAATTTTTAATTTTTTTAATATTTCGAATTTCCCAAAATTAAACAAAACAGACTTTCAAGAGATTTCTTTAAAAATTTTGGTTTTTCTGACTTTTTTTTTAAAAAAAAAAAACATTTATTGAGGTTTTTTGGAATTTTCTAATTTTTCTAATTTTTTGGAATTTTTGAATATTCGAAAAAAATAAAAAAAAATAAATTAAATTAAATTAAACTTTTAAAACCTTTCTGAAATTAAAAAAACATTTTTTTAATTTTCGATGATTTTTCGAAAATTTTTAAGAAAATTTTAAGGTTGGTTGCATGGAGCGATTCTTGTTCTTATTTTGCTTGGCCTTGGGCTTCTTGGTCGATCAATTACACAGCTGCTTCTTCGACTCAACCATGCTACTCGGCAAGTACTTCACCTTGGGGAAGAGCACTTCAATCAGCATGTTGGAGCTTGAGCTCGATGAATTCTTTCACATACTCTTGGAGTACCTTTTTGTTTGAGGTGATGGAGCTTGTTAATAAAAATATTTAGAATATTCTATAATAAAAAGAGTTCCATCATATACAACTATAGTTATATTGACGTAACACTCTAGGTTCTCACAAAACAAAAGAAAATCTTTTTTTTAGTACTCATTCCTTATTTTATTAGTTAATCATCTAATGATTGAATATCTATGCTTATTCCGCTAGATAATGAAATATTCAAATGATTTTTCATCAAATGACTATTTACCTATTGTATTTTCACATAAATAGGGGCAACAAAGCTCTATGAAAAAAGGGTGGTTCAATTCGATGTTGTATGGCTTCTTGTTGAGCAAACTCAAGGAAGTAGTCTTAAAAGCTCCTTCACAAAGTCATCTCACATGTTGACAAGATCAATGCCGCATTTGGTCTCGATGCCGCGTTTGGTCTCATCACACCTATTACACCACCAGAGCATTGCATTTTCACTTAGGAACATCAAAGCAACTCGTACCTTGGCCAACTCTTTTGGATGTTGATGGCACCGAAGTATTGCTCCATACTCCGTAAGAAGTTATCCACCTCTTTGGTGGATTGGTTGCCTTTGAACTTTTCAGGCTTTGGCAACTCTAGTTTGGGCACCATTTGATTAGGCATTGTTCCGTTCATGAGGCTAATTTTGCATATGGAGAACTCGGTCATGGGCTCTTGAATCTCCGCTTTCATGGCTTTGACCTCGGCTTCATGGGGATTGTCCTCTTCAAGCTCTTGGACTTTCACCTTCAAAGTATCAATGCTTTGAGGGCTTCGTCCTTGTTGTGCAAAGGTGTCTAGCCTCAAAAATGACATTTGTGAAGCGTGTCTTCGACCTCCATGATGCGATCTCACTTCTGCAAGCCCTTCCATGAACTCAGCCATAGCACTCCTCACCAACCACTGAAGTAATCCCTTCTCTTGGCTCTGCTGTGGGTCTCTTTGACATGGGCCACCTCTTGTCCATAACAACATCTTGCTTGACATTCTCTTGACCAATTGGTGCTACTCGATCTCTTGGAATAAATCTTGTTTGGATCGTTGGAATGCCTAAGCCAAGCCTTTTTTTAGATCGATCACTCCATTTGATTAGCATTCAATCCACAGGCAAGATCAAATCTCCCTACCCACTAACTATCGCGCAATTACCATCTCGCTCATCCCTAAGAACAGTCTAGAAACTCAGTAAAAACCCTAGGTGAACTTGAACACTGTTCTTCGATCAAGCACAGTACCTTGATCCAGGGAACTTCGAGACCGTAACACAAGGTTAGGCTTTTGCGAGCCCTCACTTAAACAGGAAAAAAATATATTTTGAAAAAATATTGAAGGACTTAAGAATACTTCTAAAAATTATGCAATAATTATTAATGTCAACACCAACCATGTCACTTAAGACAATAAACGTACATGTGACCATCTTCGGGCTAAAATTGGCAAGGCAAATTAAATTTACAAATTGTCAAATGGTTTAAAATTAAATTTGCCAAATAAAACTATTTAGGATTAAATTAAAATCCGTAAAATAAATTTATAATTTTTTTAAAATAATTATCCTAGCTTTTTGGTATGATTGAGTTTATTTGTAATCTTCTCCGTTTTTGTCAATTTAAAAACTCTCTAATATTCCTCGCCAGTCCACAACAGTATAGCCGTGAAAAATGTTTGCATTATCCTTACTCAACCACATAAATCAAGGTGACAACTAAAAGCCTGGGTCCGGAAAACAGGAAATCATCACAGCATTTCATCAGGGATCGCTCGAATGTTTTTCTAAAACTTTCTCCTCTAAGCCCCACGATAACTAAAAGACGGGTTTATAATTTCTCAGAGAGCCCTAAGACGGAGAATAATGGCATCGGGAAATTGACAGGCAGTCTCATTTAAATGGCCGAGAGAATGGATCGCAAGCCTAACATCCTTACTCATCTCAAACCACCGTAGCTACGCGAGCGCCAGTAATTCACGCACACCTCAAGTAGCAACATTTACCAGTGGCTAATCACAACAGTTAGGTCATCTCCATTTTCATACCACAGGCATTCAATGCATTTTCGAAACAAGACCACCATGGGCTTTTCACGACTTCGTTTGCATAACAAATAAATGGCACAAAGGTACAGGCAACGAGCCACTACAGATTTCACTTTAAAGTGGATCAGAATCACTCAATAATGATCATATCTTCCCTTAATCGTGCCATGAGACAAGAAATTCTGTATAATATAAATACCGAAACCCCATAACTATCAAATAAGCAATCATGTTAAGAGTCGTACAAATAGAGAACAGGAAAGCACACCATACAAACTGCATCCACGCACCAGTACAATAAGCCGGTCCAACATCAATCGCCCAGCTCTGAGGCTTATTCCTCCTCCCTACATGATAACAGAAAGGGAACAAAGAAAAACAGACCCCCCCACCATAATTACTGATAGTACATGAGCTGCTGAGTGGTTGCTACGTTCTGGTATCCACCGTCGTAGATTGCTTGACTAGTTCCAGCAGCACCCATTCCCATGGCTGCCTGCTTAAGCATGTGCTGTGCTTGAGGATGCATGAGTCCTTGCATGCCAGCCATCTTGCTCAGTGCTATCTGCCTTTCGTAGGCAGCAAGCTCTGCAGCTGAGAAACCAGGCATTTGTACAGCCATTGGTGGTGGAAGAGGGGTGGAACTCGTTCCCGGAGGCGTAGGTTTGCTACCCCACGAACACTACAAAAACAAGCACGTTCATAGTATATTATGATTTCATATCATTTTGAAGACGTTGCATGGACATAACATTACTATAATCACCAAAACTTTTTAGCAAGAATAGCCAAGCAAAGAATCATCCGTTGTTTCGACCCAGAAGAAAAAAACATTCATCCAATGTACTAGCAACATGCACATTCCTTTGACCTGTTTTAACATATATGCAGTGGCAAAACTAACAGTCACGCAAAGACTCCTACTGAAGATGATTCCAGGACTGCACAATCAAAGAAACAGGGAGGATGCATCCTACAGAAAAAGCACTGATTGCAGCCAAATAGGGCACTAGCTTTGTTCAATCAGTCCCCTACCGCTAAACAGAGCCTCCCAGAAAATGCATTTGAACTCTATCACGACATCCATTTCATTACCATCCACCAAAGCCCTCACTCCAGAAGCATTTTACCAAAAGCTTCGTGAGTGCCAAAGGAATGCCCACAGACATTTCACCAGGCTACTAAGTGAGGTAAAATAATTCCACTTAAACAAATTCTACCTATTTCTAACACTCCATTTCCATCCAGATGCTTAAATCCAGGACATGGTGAATAAAACAAGCAATCACATGTGGAAAATTGAACTTCCAACCAAATCATACCTTAATTGGTTTACCACAAAGAAGCCGAGCATTGCCCATCTGAATAGCCAGCGCTGCCTCACCATGTGTACTGTATCTAACAAAACCAAAACCTTTATCACGTTGCACCCGAACATCCTCTATAACTCCAGCACCGAGTGAATGAAAATGTCGATGCAGGTCAGCGGAAGTAACCTACAAGATAACAGAAGCAGTTGAAGTAATTTAATGAAAGGAATCAATCCATACAGGCCAGTTAGAACAGATGAAGACAGGTGGGCGTGACAGTCAATGAAATGCAGACAATGAAGACGTGAGCCTGCAAAGATTAAATTTACTGCCAAGCTATTGTTCATTCACTGATCATAGAAAGAAACCATGGCAATACCATGCTATTTATTAAAAACAAAATACATTTTCTGAAATGCTTGACATCAAGTACAGAAGTAACAACAAACATGGTCACAAAATATGGGGAGAAGCAAATTCTTGCCTCTGGTGCAAGATTGCCAACATAGACGGTTGTGTATTGGGGATTGTTCTCTGGAGCATCATCACTAGTCCTCTCTTGACCATCATCTGCAATGAAGACACGATGTCAATAGGTATAACAAGCATGCACCACCAATTATATCTATATTGGTTAGATAGGTATGGCTTCAGATTTATGGAATGTCAAATAAACAAGATTTATTCAAGTTCAACATCCATACTAACTTCACCTGATGTTCCACTCGTTAGCTCCACTACACTTTTGGCATCTGAACTCTGCTTATCCTCGCCAGAATTAGCACCTTTCGTTGCCCAGTTGCATCGGATTTGTCGACTTCCAAGCCACTTCCCTGGAGATTAAAAGACAAGATGCAGGTTCATGCAACATGAACAAATGACAATGTTACACTATCATTAAAGTTTTAAAAGCTTGTTCAGTCAGTAGATTTAAAACAAGGGAAAAATGATGAGAATCGACCATCTTCACAATCAAACCCAAAGTAAGAGGAAGCTGCTAACGCTAAGCAAAACAAGCAAACCACCAATAAATGTCACTGCAACAAGCTTTAAAATTATAAGCTTCTGCTTTCAACAAGTAGATGGATTTCAAGCATACATAGATGCATTAACATGCTCGGCTTTTTATTGCTGAGCAATCTCCTTGTTAACTCATTATCAAACCAATCAATCCCATTCCTATCAATTCTAAAATGATGAAAGAAGACAAAACAGCAGTCATCATGTGCTTGAGTTGAGTCTTCATTCCCCACACCCAATATGGAAATTTCCCAAGAACACTCTGCATTCACAATACTGTATCTGTCATGTTAATCTTCGTCACTTTCACTTGCATATGTTAGTTAGCTTAGACCACAGACAGGTGAACATGACTGCATGAGTTATGAAGAATATATCTCGCACATAATTAAATTCAAATATACAATCTCAACAGTAGTACATATATTGAGAAATACCCGTGACATAGATAAAGACATACCATTCATATCATTTATTGCACTCTGGGCATCCTGCTCAAAGAAGAAATTCATCATCAGTACATAGAAAATTATTAATCCAACCAGAAACAAAAAAGAGAAGTACTTTAATCAAACTGCTCCAGCACCTGTTGATTTCGGAAAGAAACAAAACCAAAACCCCTAGAGCGTCCAGTCTTCTGATCCCACATGACCCTAGCATCTCTGTGTCAATACACAGATCAAAATAGTTCAATCATGATCATAAGATCCTTGCCACACAACTGTTTTTGAAGCTAATCAAGGAAAAGGAGAATGGAACTTACGAGCAAGTAGAATAAACAGAGAAACACGCAAATAATGTGGCGTCTGTAACCTCTGGGCTTAGATCACCAACAAAAATGTTAAAATGCCCTGCATTGAAGAGCAAAAAAGGTCCAACCATTATCTAGAAGCCTGACCAAAAAGCAGCAAAAGCAGTGTCTGTGCGAAATGAGCAGCAATTAAAAAAGAGTATTTCACATTTATGTCAACAAACCTGATGTGTCCTCCCTCTGGCTACTAGCATATGCCCAATTAACCTTGATAGGTTGACCAAACCTGCAAACATGGTGTTAGAATTGAGGACAATGTAAAGGTCAAGCAGTATAGTGTAACCTTTTCAACTTACAAGTGCCTTCCATTGAGAGTCACGATGGAAAGGGCCGCAGATCTCCGGTCATAGTAGTCCACAAATCCATAGGATGACTGTATCAACAGAAGTTTTATAAGCAAAAGACAACAAAACAGGAATAACAACCACTTAACCGTACAGAAAGAAATTATAGAAATTATAGTAAGTCATGTACTATGAAATGTGCTGTAACCGAAGCTATGGGTACAAAAGATGAATGAAGTTTTCTACGAAATTGAAAAGATCCAAAATCAAATCACAGAAACGCGAAAATTGACCTTCTCTTTCCGGATGAGTTTACATCCTTCAATGGTACCAGTACTAGAGAAAACCTCTTGAAGAAGAAGATCTGTAACCTGAGGGTGAATGTTTCCCACATACCTGAAATTTCATCACAAACAGCAACGAGCTTTAAAATCAAGATCACAAGAAAAGTTGACTCTAGTATGCTGGGGAGTTCCACTGAACCAACAAAATTACTGCTGATAAAACCACAGTTTTTATAGATATGACCCATTAGATTGTAGTGGGAACAATTTGCAGTATGCAAATAAGCTGAATGTTGATGCTGATCTCCCTTGAATCAAAAGTTCGCTCTTGGAAACAACAAATTTGGCCGATCATTTTCCTCACCAAAGGCGTGAAAGGAAAAGGGATAGCTACAAACATTAAAAACAAGACCAAAAAAAAAGAAAAGAAATAAAACAAACTAAAAAGAAAAATAGGAAGGAAAATTTCTATACGGCACTCACACACTGCGGCATGTACTTGAATCAAAGCCAGGAGGCAGATTCCCACTCAAGATAGGCTCTATCTGCAAAATAAAAAAGTAAAAAAACAAGAAGGAAAAAAAAGTACCCAAAAAATTTTAAAAGATCTAGACTCCCAGACTTTTAAGTGCGAAGTCCCCCCCTCTCCCCAAAGAAATCATATGTATAATGAATGCTTGCACTCTTCACTTTCTCTACAATAAATTGCACTAAAATCCCGACATTCCTCATCGCAGATTGATTTCCTTACGTCCCATGTACTTTATATATATCAAAGAAACGGAATCGACTACCTCAATATTTAATAAAATCAACTCGAATCAAGCAGATTCACAACTCTAGGCTCAAACGATCATCCCTCAGCAAAACAATCCCTACGCTCTCTTTAATCACTATCGATGAAAACAAAAAATTTTGGCCGGCATAATTACATAATCAACGAACGCAGCCGCAAAATGAAACAGCATTCCCAATCAAAATCTCGGAGTACGTAACGCTTAATTCCCAAAATGACTTCGATCGGTACTAAATGCACGGCCATCATCATAAAAAAACTGCGCGACAACATCATTTTCATAACCCTAAGGCAAAGCATTTCGACGAGACTGCACACCAATCCTCACGCCAGAAGAACCGAGCTAGACATCACACAACAAACGCGACATCGCAGGGCCGAATCGAGCAGGAAAAACCGGGGGAAAAAAGCACGAATCGGAGGCGGAGGGGGGGTGGAATTAAGGAGCAGGACGAGAGGAACCTGGGGAGCAGCTAGGAGGCCGGGGTGAGGGTACAAGGACTGCTGCATCATCGCCGCCTGCTGCCTCAGCCTCTGCTGCTGCTGCTGCTGCTGCTGCTGCTGCATCTTCGAGCTCGAGCTGCTGCTCCGGCAGACGATGGGTTCCTGTCGGATTTAGGGCTCGAGTCGACGAAGAAGAAGAAGAAGAAGATCGCAAACGAAAAAAAAAAAAACAAAAGAGAAAGAGAAAGAAAAAGGAGAGAAGGAGGAGGAGATGGAAACCCTCGGGAGGAGAGGGCAGCAAATGGGGATGAGAGATTACAGAGAGGAGACGACGAGGGGAAGAGAGAGAGAGAGTGGAGAGAAAGCTGTGAAGTCTCTATCTGCGCGGATCTTATCAGACCTTTCATTTCCATTAAGTCCTCTTTTATAATTGAAAAAAAATATTATTAATTAATTTCTTAAAACCAAAAAAAATATGAAAGAGAAAGAGAGAAAAAGAGAGCGGCAAAATTCCTAAAAAGAGCCTAATGTGGACCTTATTTCGAATAAGAATCTGGATTTCAAGTGGTCATGATTGTTTCGAATAAATACCCAATCTCACCTCAATAAAATTTCTGATTAGTCAATAGCTTTTTTGTCCAAATTTTCTTTTCTTTTCTCTTTTTTTCTTTTTTCTTTTCCCACAATCACTGGTAAAGGATGGCAAGGGCTCGCCGACCCTCACCAACCACTGGTAAAGAATCGACGAGGGCCTATAAGCACTCACTAGGAGTAGGCGAGGCCACCCTCGCCAAATCTAGCGAGGGCTAGCCTCACCAATCTTTACCAATGGCCAATGAGGTTGCCGAGCCCTTACCTGTGGCCAGCAAGGGTGGCCCTCACCCAGCCCTTGGTGGCATCACTGGTGGCCACCGACCATTAACGAAGAAGAATAAGAACCAGAAAAAAAATGAAAGGAAAAAAGAAAAAAATTGATAAATAATAAAAATACCCTTAATCATCGGAAAGTCGAACCCTTATTTGAAACAAACATGGCTATTTCAAGCTCTTATTTAAAATAAACATAACCATCATAGGCCTTTATTTGAAACGCAATCCACTCCAAGTCATTATTTAAAATAAGATCTACTTCAAAGCCTTGTTTGAGAAAATAATGGTACTTCGAACACTTTTTTGAAATCTTCCCAAGAGAGAGCTAATGCAGAAAATTCTAATGGCCTTTATTGTAATTTCCAAAAATTGAATACTTCAAACCACTATTTTTAGAGTTATCTTCTTCTTCTTTTCTCTTTTTATCACAAGATGAAATTCTAAATCCGTTTATTTCATGAAATATCAACCACTTAGAAAAGGAATATTCAAATTACTTACATCATTTAAGAAAATGAATGGGTTAACGCATTAACTGTGTACGGATGAATTGTTATTTATTTTTCATTGGTTCGCTCTTTCAAAGCAATGAAGAAAAAAAAATCATCCGGTTGGTTTATTTTCTGCGAAATGAAAATTAGAAAAAAGTTTAAAAAAAAAAAAGATTTCGGTAGTATATCGGCCAGGTTGCTGAAGGGTGATGCAGCCCAAGCCCAAAACCAAAAATTTTGCCGATGCCCACATTTGGGAGGTGCTAGCTAGGCTTCAGCCCGAGAGTGGGCCCGGTCCTGATTTGATGGACCGTACGAGACCTTGGGCTTAAGCCCAATCGTCTCATGTACAAGGCTTCGGCTTTAAGCCCAGTCCTTGCAAGTACAGGGTCGGCCCAGATACAAATCCTTTTGTCAAATAAAAAAATCATTTGATTGGAAATGATCCATTATCAGATTCGTTGTCCACCGGCCGCGTCTTAGTTTGATTCGGCCGAATCTGGTGTTGGAGGGCCTTGATTAGAGAATTTGTGAAAGCAGAAGAGTTTCATCAGGCAAAAAGCAAAGGAATCCGATAAAAGAAAAAGGCATAACGTGCGAGTACAGTTTTCAAGGGGCAATTGGTCCATCGATGAATTGTCCTCGTGGGATTTAGTGCTCCAGAATCATTATTCGTACTGTGTCAGATCACGGTACCGTTTTAAATTGAACCACGACAATGTCTCGTCTCTTGGGCTATAAATAGCCCAAGAGGAAGGAAATTTTGCGCTTGTGTTGCTTTTGAGGATTCGACATTTGGATTACATTCGATAGTCCGAGTTTGAGTCCAGATAAAATAATAAATTATCCTATTTGACAACATTCTCCCGACCGAATAAAATGTTGGATAAAAAATCCATAAAAAAATACTCTGCAAATCACTTTGGAAACTTGTGAATCGACAAAACAAAAGGAAATGAGTACCTCCACTGGAAAACGGTGAATAATTCATTCTTTGTACTATCTCTCGAGTTTGTTTAACCAATTGGCAATTTGGAGCGATCTCGTCGAGCTCTACATCTCCATCTCTGTGATATAAGCAAAGGGGCTGCGACTATCTCGTGATTGTTGCATAGACGCAACCACGAGGAAGACGATCAAGGAGGTAATGGATGAGACGACAAATTCAAGGCACTATGAGCATCAAGGTGGAGGCCGAAGCAGCTAGACACGACACAATATTTAGAACAATTTTCAACCCTATACTAAGTTGCACTAAACACATAATGAGATTTTTTTACAACCCGGAGAAATTTCAAAGGAATTGTAGTCTAACCTTATCATATCCTAACTCATCCCATTTCAATTTGAATTCGGATGACCAAATGAGGCCTTGGGATTTGATGGCGGTATTAAATTAGGTAATTCTTGAAATTGAACATATTATTCGGTTTGTTATTAGTCTTTGTAGATCGACGTCGTGATCAAATTATAATAATCGAAATGCAAGTTGTATGTCGCCCTCCATGACATTTCAAGGATAAGTTCCAAGACATGACTTAGAAGTTAGATTTATCTAAGATCTCAAGGTTTAATTAATAAAATAAAAAAACAATTAAAGGGTTCTTTCATATGGAAAAAATGAATTTTTTTAAGTTCCAAATATGTTGACTTTGGCTCATCTGGTGTCGTGCAAGAGATAAAAAGGTTAGGTCGGTTTTACATAGACATGTGAACTTGCCATTTTCTTCCCGTCCCACTATCTTCCCGTGTGGACCGACCCGACTTTGCACCTAATAAAGGTACAAAGATGGCACTTATTTTATCTTTTACCCAACGATAGACCCATTTGTTTAACACACGTCAAGCGTTCGAGATCGCGAAATCATGATTGAGTTCCGAGGGTTCCTATCATATGAACCATACATGACTTTAAGGTGGCTGGTGTAGGTTCCAAAGTCTCCCTCGGCATTAAAACGAAGCCAATTCTTTCGGAAAAACCGCATGCTTAAAATCTAAGCTAAACATGCCCATCTCCTCCCCCGACACTTCAAAAATCCTCGACCAATTGATCATCGCCTATTGGTGGAATTTCATAGGACGCTATGCATCAAACGTGCAATTATTCTCCACTCTTACCGACCACATAGTAATTGGTGGATTTTCTTTCACCTCAATTTTATAACAGATGGCGGGTGCCTTTGGTTCAGCTTCCCCAAGAGACTTCTAGCCTTTAAAGCTCCTTGGAAAATACTAGGATATGTGGCAAAACTTTTCAAGAGGCTTTCGACCATATGCTGGTTTCGAGAAAGTTGAAAGCCCTAAGCCGATAGAAATGAGTTTTTGGCTTTCAGCATTTGGCCAAACCGAAACTAGTTTTTTTTCTTCCAAAACTACCATAGCCAATTTTCAATTTTTCGGTTTTACCCCCTCGTTGTTCCAAAATTACCCTCACTTTTACCAAAGTCGACAAAGAGTTTGATATTTTTAATAAAAAAAAAAAAAGAAAAATTAAACCCAAAAGCCATTTACAAAGAAAAATTTGCCAACCATTCTAGCAGCTCTATGAAGAATTTTTTACCAAACGCAACTTACATTTCCCCGTAACCCTTTAGGCCAAAAGGATATGCATTTTCTTAAAACCTATTTCCAAAGCCTAACCACACATAATCGAAATAGGGGTACAAATCATAGGGAAACCATGAGGCCCTTTTTGCTTTCCGACCTTCTCTTTCCACATAAATGACAAGAGAAGCTAGACAAATCAATCCGGATGCACTCGGGCAAAGATTCTTTCTCTCCTAAATGAGCCAACCACGCCTTTAAACCCCGCTCGCCCGCCACCGCACGACCGGGTCAAGATGGGGAAAGAGTGGGGACTCGCCAGTGGACGACGCAAAAGACCAATTAAAGAAACGACACCCACCTAATCTCGTAGCCGAAGAAAAGGAGGAGAGGAGGAGGAGAAAATGGGATTCGGACGAGGTGGGTCCTCGATATTTCTCAATGCGAAAGCTAAGAGATTTTTACTCGATGCGAATGGGAGAGGAGGAGTAGATGGGGGTGGGAATTCCCTACGCCCCACAAATTTTTCACCGCTAATCATAACGAAGGTGCAATCAACAACCGGAGTCCTCTCGAGAACATAGGACAATCGAAGGTCGCGCCCCCACCACGTTCGAACACGGCATGTGAAGAAGGGACGAATGATGCCGACGAAGTACCCATCTGGACGTGCGTGACCATCAAGAATTGAAATTTGATTTTGGGGGCGTTGGGAAGGTGGGTGTTTTCTCAAGAAAAAAGAGTCCAAAGACGTGAACGACGTGAACGAAATTGGACGTAATGCTTGCTTTCGCCATCGATTATATTTTAATTAGAAAAGTCCGGGGGGAAACTTACGATTGATCCTATCATTCGTATGAAAGTTTTGGGAGGAGAGAGGCCCCACGAGGCCACCTAACCTCTCTCGACCTTTGTCGCGTAACGTGGACCGGAGAAGAGTCGTGTCGGCCACTCGCCGAGCCTTTCGCGCTATTTAATGTCGTTCGCACCAGGGCCGCCGGTCCCCCCCGTGTTCAAACTTCAAAGACGCGTGCTTTTAAAAGACAAGAAACACACCCATCGGATTTAATTAAGGCTTCGCCTCGAATTTTCGTCGAAACAGAGATGGGAAACACAGAAGGCACGCCTAGGTAGATCTTGCCTTTTCTAGATACCGACTCATGATTATGTCCTTTTTAAATCAGAAGGCATCTTCTTCTCCTTCCCCTCCTTTGGCGATATCGCCCGGAGCTTGATATGGGACAGACAGGGAATCTTAAACCTGCCTAACTAAATGCCCCACTAGAGACGAGCACGGATTCGTAATGGAACGGGAGACCTAGGTTCCCCCAATAACTTCGATTCGTTAATAGGGTTGGATTACATACGAAAGATCAAACGAGTCTTGACAGTGCAAAAAAAATAGTAGCAAGAGTTAGGTCCGGCGACGGGCTCGATATTTTTACTGAGCAGAATGAGGTGAGAAGCACGCCGACCGAACCCCCACGGAGGAACGGGAGGAAGGGTAGGCGTCTTGCTAATCTTTCGATCTTTCTATATTATCAATAAGATAAGAATCCCCAAAAAAAGAGAAATTTATGTATTAATCTCTTCTGCCCCGTCCCGACTACTGCGTGAGTTGAGCAGCTAAGCCGAGCCATGGCTTGGTTTCTGCTGGCTTAGGAGGAGCTGCCGCCGCTGACCCTGAGCTGGTCGTCGGGCTGTTCATCAGGTACGGTGCTCTTGCTGTTAGCCTGTAAAATTCACCAACAAGATCAATTGTCTGAATGAATAGAATGTCTCTCGACAGACATCAATCCAAGGTTGAATGCCTTTCGCTTAGCTGCGGGACACCAGAGCCCAGAACGAATTCAGTTAAAAGAAGTTCTTTCCTTAGTTCTTACCTATCTTTTCTCTTCTCCAAGAACCGGTGCAGAGAAGCCCTCCTAGCAATTGGTAAATCTGCACACCAGAATAGAAATGGAACGGGTGAGAATCATGGTAAAGGTGCAGTCATAACTTTGAACATAAAGATCTGCAATCCACTAGAGACTGGTCAGAAATTTTACCACAAGCAAGAGGCTCGGTGGGGCGACGGACGTGCTCTTGGATCGCGTTTGCACTAAGAGCAGGAACAGGAATAGGATTCGAGGAAACCACAACCCCAGATTCAACTGGATTTTTGGCATAGCTAGGAGCACGAGCAGGCTTTGACTTTGCCAAGTTAGGCGCCGTGGCCCGAGGTTGGTTCAGAGAACTTGCCTTGCTAGCTGCAAGAATGACTTCCTTTGCCTTATCGGCCGGGAAATCATTCAACACAATCACTTGCCCGGCATAAAAGATAGTCATCTGTGCAGTTTCAGGTTCCTTCTTATTCAAGCTGTAAAATTTATCAAGAAACTCCTGTCAATCGATGAACGATATTTTCGCAGCGGCCCACCTAGTCGAACTCTACCATAAGAATCTTACCAAAAGCAAAGCTTCACCCGTAGCAATTAACAAGCTTCCGACTTAAGAAGTTGATTAAGCATCATGTCATCAAGAACAGCTAAACTTTCTTTAATATCTATCATCCCTAAGAAGCACAACCTCCTAAACCTACCCTTCCAGTAAAAAAGACCAGGCTTCCACAACATTCCCTAACGTCAAAAACAGTGGAAGGAAAAGTGAGCCCACCTGGAACTGTTCATCTTAGAGGCGTCCTCCTTTGGGGAAGCGAAACCAGCTTTCTGAGGGAACAAATCCATGAACTCAACATTCCGAGACTCAGCGTTCCGTGCGCCTTCGCAAATCGGGAACAAGTTCATGGTGGACGCCGCGTGACGAGACATCCCGGGTGCACCTGCAGCGTTTCGAAACATCAGCCGGCGACCAATAAACCATTTCTCCACCGTACTCAACAAAACAAAGACGAGAGATTTCTAAGACCTCAGGCAGGGCATGGTGCAATCACACAGTGCCCTTTTCAGATAAGATCTACAATCGGATCTAGTCTCCGAAAGAAGAGGAATTCTAGCGACAAGGAATTTTGGTAAGAACGCTCTCCATGACGCAGGAATAAAGAACAGTTCAAATTCAGAACGGTTCGAGGAGGAATTTAATGCGCACGTTTGTCTCACCGCAGAGCGATCGAATTGACCACGAGGACGGCCAAAAATCGCACGAGATAATTGCGGATCTAAGCCTCGACCCTCGCGAGCATTTGCATTGACAGCCCCATCCACCGTAATCAAAATCGTATCTTTCTCCCGTATCCTATCCTCCACTACGCAAGAGAAACGCAATGGAAACTGCACAAATTCTCCGAAGGAGAAGGAAACGTGCGTAGCGATGACTGGAAACTTTCCAAATTAACGAGGAGCAAGCGAATGATTAAGCGAGTCCGACGCAGTACCGGTTCCTAAAACTGGTCGATTACTCCTCCTAATCGATAGCATCCCGCGACGGGTCGCGAAAGAGAAAACAGCGAAAATGAAAAATGAAAACGAGTACTTGAAGAGGAAGAGAGCGAACGCCGTGCGGCGGCGACGGGGGGGGCGAGACGGGGAACCCTACCGGTGGCGTCGGCGGCGGGGGAGATGCCGAGGCTAAGGTCACCGAAGGAGCCCTTCTCCTTCAGGTACTGGCTGAGCAAGCTGCAGGTGTGGGAGAAGCTGGACTTCTCCAGGGGCCTCGCCGCCGGGGGCGGGCTCCGGCCGGCGAAGGAGACGGAATCCGAATGCTCCGACGAGATCGACATGACGCTCCCCGCTAAGCCGCGGCTGGAAGAACAACTCGCCGGCGAGTCCCGGAGCCCCGGCGGCGGGTGGTGGAGGAGGAGGAGGGAGGAGGGAGGAGAGGCGTTGGGTGGGGGTGATTCTGTAGAGGTCCGTGATGAGGGGAGTGTTTTTAGCGCATGTGACGTTTGACGAAGAGAGGCCATTTGCGTGAAAGCTTGGGTTGTATTTAACCATGAAAGTCAAATACACCAAATCATTTTTTATAATATAAAAAAAAAAATCGTATTTTTTCTTTTTCTTTTTAGAAAAATGAAATTCCGATCAACGGTCAGGAACGCGTGGCGGAGGAGGGGTGGTTCGAGATGAAGCACGAGGAATACGTGGGGGCACTTCTTCTTATTCTTCTTTTTTATTTTTTTTTATTTTTTTTCTGGTGAACAGGTTCGTTGCAGCTTCCCGGATGTCGTGGTCTGTTTACCATATTTGTTTATGCCTTTGGGCGCCTTTTCAAAGCACGTGCCGTTTTTTTCGATTCCCTCCTTCCTCTCTCTCTCTCTCTGTCCTTCCTGGCTAACGCCATCCATCTTGACGGAACAGGGCGCTCCCTCTCCCCCCCTCCACTTTCTCTCTCCTCGTGTAACTCAAACGATGCCCCTGAATTTTTGGACCAGCATGTTTTAGACCGAGATAATGATATAAATGATGATTGAATTTTATTGTAATGTGTAATATTATTTATGAATTTTAAATTTGATCTGATTCAATTTTTGGATTTTAATCTAATATGTAATGTCGTCCGTAAAATTTTTAATTTATATAATAAACATTTTTATATAGTCCATGAACTAAATTGAATATGTACAAAAAATTCAATGATTATGTTGAACAAATTCAAAGTCCATGGATCCCATTACATATTTGATCAAATTATAGGGATAATTTGTGTTATTTACTCTTTTTAATATTAAGGTGAGATTAGCATTTGCAATAATAATAATAATAAAAGAGTAAGGACTCCGCCTAAAATATTGTTCGAGCTCAAAAATTATAGGTTTTACACATTAATATTCGAAAAATTCATGAAATTCAGGAGCGGCAGATTTACCAAAAGCATAAAATGAAAGTCTATCTAGACTTGCTTGGTTACTCCCTATCGCTGTTGAAGAACCTTTAGCATGATTATCAATTTTTCTACTTCCCTCAAGTTCATCGATCCATGCCAATCGCCAACTTGCCAATTAAGCCTCATTACTTAACAATTACAAAAAGTCGGTCATTTCTTTCTCTAAACACGATTCAAGAATGAAATTAACTTAAGCTATTATTTAGAAGTCCAAACGCAGTTTGGTGATTACTTGAGAATCGACTCGCTTGATTTTGAGTAAAGTTCAAACTCCACCTACTTGAATATGGCTAAAGTCGAATTCGAGCTTGTCAATACTCAGCTCAATAAAACTAATCGAATTTCTATTATTTTACAAAAAATATTCAATGGCCATGCAACACACATATGAAGGGGGGAGAAATTCCGTGTGTGATTAGCTCGAGCTCATTAATCGCCGTGCTACAACTGAGCTAAGTTGAGTTGAGATTAGGTATAATAAAAAAATTTTATATTCGAGCTCAAGCTGGAGCAATGTACTTAATCCTCGGTAGGAGACGAGTTGAAATTCGAATATCGAACGTGCGAATCGAATCGAGCTCGAGCTTTGCTCCGCATTGGATCGGGTCGGCTCGATTTCAATCTCACCGTCACGTCACACCTTCATGAGTTTCTCGGTAAGTGTGGAGGGGAGGGCAGCATAGTAAAGTCAAATGCTGTGGGGCCCACTGACTTGACGCCGTTATCGTGTCCGTCGTGATGGTGGGAGGGAGGAGGACGAGGTGGGACAGTACGACAAGTCGTCGCCAGCCCCGCTTGTGAATATTCATTTAATAGTAAAAAGAAAAAAGAAAAAAGCAAGGGTCGCCGGTGGCACGTTTCCCTCGCCAACCAGATCCCGACACGTGTGGCGTCCAGCTCGCAATGATTACCCGAGATGCTTTGCTGCCCAAATTCCGGGCTCTTTTTAAACGTGTCGTCGAAATCATTTCTTTTTTTTTCTTCTTTTTTTTCAATTTTGTTATTTCCGATGCCCATTTTGCTAAAAGCAATTAAAAAAATTGGGAGCATGGGAGGACGACGTACGCAATTATTGGACCGAAAAACCACGGGTTTGAATCAGTTTGCGCCCACCGATATGTTCCATTTTCGGATACTTTCGAAATGGACAATTGCATAATTCATAAGAAGAAATTCGAATGAACTATAAATCCGACGTATATGTCGCTTCAAACTTGTTGTAAGCCCGAAAGAATTTTACCTGCGTAGGACGTAAATTTGGAGTCGATAAAGTTGAGCGAAAAGAGGGCAGCAATCCGAATCTACCAAGCACTTTTCCCTGCACTTCTGTCCTATATGAACACTTGTGTTGCTGACTAAAGTCTTGTCAATTGTCGTTTAGATGATGTAGTTATATTATCTAAATTACCCAAATTACCGGAGAGAGGGTAGGATGTGAAATGTATATTTAAAAGATTGGAAAATAAAAGCCAAATCTAAGGGGCACAAAAGGACTGCAAATTTGAATTTCTCCTTTAAATATATAATAATCTAATTTTCTAACTTTTTATAAAATGATGGAGGTGGTTAGTTTCCTGTCCGGTTTAATCTCAAGGTGGAAGTAAGAATCAAATCGGGAGGGCTGATTCCTAATTTATGAACTGAGGATCATATTATTCGATCCAATAGAACCAGTCACTTTTTATTTCCCACTAAAAATGATCGTGTATAACGAGAATATATGACAAATCTTAAGATATTAACGTAAGTGACGATAAATAAAGAATTATTGTGCATAATTTGTGGTATCAATTGACAGGATAGTACTTGTTTTATATTTTACTATTTTTTAAAGAAATTATAAAAAAAGTGGTCGGTCTAGTTCCCCATTGAAATTGAGAATAGACCGCTCGGATATCGATTTCACTTTTAGGAGTTAAGAACTGAACCAATATTCCCAAGAAATGGGTCGAATCGACTAGTATGATCTACTCTAGGCGATCTATTTTGCATAACCCTATAAAACGATGCAAGAAAAGAAGGGGAAACGAAAGTGCAAAATAGGAGGATATGGTTCTTGCAAAACCCATATCAAAACCACAGAGAAAAAAAGGTTTTGAATTTCTCGATAAAACTTAAAATGCAAGTCTATTTTAAGAAAGATACGTGCATTTTATTAAATAATTTTTAAGGATATGTGCATTTGAAATCTTAAAATTTGTCACGTAAGATAATCGAATTATAAAAGTGTAACTAAGTCATAAATTTTTAAAAATACACTTAACTCCTAAAACTTATCAAATTAGTCAAATTAAATCATTTCGTTAATTGTATTTTTCAAAAAATTTAAGATTCGATTATATTTTTGTGATAAGTTTTAAGACTTACGCAAACTCTATTGTACTTTCGTAACGAGTTTCACAACTTAGTATATTTTTATGATAAGTTTTATGAATTTTTTTTTGCAATAATAGAGTCGTTTCTCGCTAGATGGAAAGATTAATTTTAATACTCCGAAGTCGATGAAAAAGCTAAAAATTAAAAGCAAAGAGATGTGTAACGACCCATTAATCGTGCGATCCAAAGAGAAACGTTGATAAATAAAACAGCGGAAACAATTTGCGCGAAAAGAAAAAATGAAAAAACCAAAAAAGAAAAAGAAAAAAGCGAGCCATAGCCAAAAAACCATATATGCAAAATCAACTGTAGATTCGGCTTAAAATCGATCCCAATCATCACCGCCAAGAACACGCGGACAATAATGACTAATAAATATATAAGAAAATCATTTTTTTAATTATTATTGTCGTCATTATTATTTTTTCTGAAGGAAAAAATCGACAGAGAATACGGAGACGGGGGTGACAGGACATGTGCGCGGAGGCCATGGCGCGGATTGCTTCTGCTTAAAGAAAAATCTCGTCGGTGGGGCCCACAGGGGCTTCCCACGTTTTTCCTTTTTTTTTTTTTTTTTTCCCTTTTATTTTTTTCTATTTTCTATTTTCTATTTATTATTTGACTTAACGAGCATGTGAAGTGATTGTGTCGATACGCCCACGTGATCTTCCCGTTTCCCTCGAGCCACGTGGGTGCGCCCCCACCCCCACCACTGCTCTTACCGAAACAGCCTCGCGTTTGCATCTATTTACGATTTCTACCCCCCGCCCCTACTCTTTCTTTCCGCCTGGGGTTTTTTTACAGTGCAAGAGCCCCCATCTGGCTTACCGTGAGCGAGCGGCCCCCTTCTCCTTCTTTTTATTCGAGGATTTTTAATTTGATGAGTGCGATCATTTTTTTGGGTTAATGTTACGAAGAATCTTCAATTGGTACACCTATAATAATTTTATTTGAAATTGATTTTTTGACCATCGAAAGCCCTAAATCGATATATATGTAATAAATTTACTATCCGTTAATTTTGATTAAATTGGATTAATATTAAGAAAAATTATAAACTAGTACGCTTGTCGTAAATGGATATTAAAATCCAAAATTGATACATCCGCCAATTGTCATGGATCATTTGATTCACTAATTTGAGGGTAAAATTTAACGAAAACTAATAAATGGTTAATTTATCACAAATATATTAATTTGAAGTTTTTAGTAGTCAAAAAATTAATTCAAGATAAAATTATCATAAATTGACCGATTTAAAATCTCTCTTGGTATGGCCATATTATTTCTTTATATATGTTTTAGCCTTTTCGCTCCATTAATTTTTTTCAGGATATAACTGTTCGGGTGGATGGAAATCCAATTCCCCGAATTACTTCTTTTACGCAGAGCCGATAATCAATTTTCCTGAGTGGTCGTGATCGTTCTCCCTTTCGAGAAGAATAGACGGTCTTATCAAGTTCTTTTCGCTCGTCTCTGACTTTTCTTCGTTGTAAAGCGATGAGATTGACGGCTCAGTTCGGTCCGCCGGTGTCTATCGCGATGGTGCGTCGGAAGTGACAAGCTTTCCTTAATTAGATGCTTAACGAATGCTCGCGATGCTGTCTATGGTGGATATTATGGTTTTTTCTTTTCATTTCTTTTTTCTTGTCGGCCATCTTGGTCCATTTACGACGATTTGTTTTCCCATCTCAAAAAGCTTCGAATGGGTGGACGGCATATCGCCAAAAAAGGGGTCGGGTCAATGCCATGTGCACGATCGGCCTTAATGATGATTAGACCAATCGGGGGCCTTCGACCAAACACTTTGATGAAAAGAAAAGAAAAGACAGATGGACGTGGCGATATATGAATGTCTGTTTATTTCGTAAAAATTTTAATGATTTAAAAAATATTTTTATAAAAATGAATAAATGAATATTTTAATAATCCATGAAAAAGTATAGACATAAATTGTTGTTAGTAATAAGAACGCTTGTCAACGACAAATTATTTCATATGTTACCCACATTTGTTTTTAGTAAATAATCATGGATGATTATGGTAACTTTGCGAGCATGTGATATGGTTATTAGAGCACTAGATTCATGTTTTTGGGTAGGAGTGAGCAGTAGCAGTACAAACCGATTGCATGGGAAAATGTCCGAATCAGATTGGCAACGATTTCATGAAATTTGAGTTTTTAGAACAATTAACGTCAGTCTCATAAAATTTACATCCTATTAGAGTTAAGGGGTCATGAGTTTGAATTTTCCACACTCCTATTTACCTCCTCATTGAATATTTCCCTTCTTGGAGAACCTTTCTAATTTCACTGATCACCCTACTTCTAGGAGCATCTCAATCACCCTACTTCTAGGAGCATCTCAAGAGATGTGCATGCTAATTGAAGTTCAACTATTGATCAATTTTTTTTTTTTTTTTTTTTTTGCCATTGTCACACAATTTCTTGCGCTCTCACATGAATTTAGTTCTACTTTGAGGGTGCATTTAATTGAGTTAAGAATTTTCCATGTTTCTAGACTTTCACAACTTTGGTTTGCTTTAATTCATCAGTGAATTGAAAATCATTCACCGTAAAGAAACAAAATATATGCTTACGTAAAGTTAGAAAAACAAATTCTCTTACTCAAAAAATGAG
Source organism: Corymbia calophylla (assembly GCA_014182845.1). Taxonomy (NCBI): domain Eukaryota; kingdom Viridiplantae; phylum Streptophyta; class Magnoliopsida; order Myrtales; family Myrtaceae; genus Corymbia; species Corymbia calophylla. Next base: position 5,401,218 of record CM024695.1, read on the forward strand.
AAATGATTTTTCGGAAAATACTTTTCTTTATCACAAAGTATTCCCTCGAAACAAACACACTCTTAAAATTTGCGAAGAACCATGTCTCTAGTGATCGTCAAGCATCATGAAAGCATCATCAACTTTGATTGCAAAGTAGTGAATAGAGAGACTCCTCGCTGAGGTTTGATGTCATAAACTTATTATATTTGTGCCAATTTAATTCTAAACATTTTATTAATACCAATTTAGTTATAAACGTTTTGATCTGGTGTTAATTTAGTCATAAATCTTCTGACCTAGTAGCAATTTAGTTATTTTGATTAATTTTGGTCGGATATTACTAACATGGACACTGATCGGTTGATGTGGTATAGCTGGCATTAACTTGAACAAAATTTAATATTTGTTTGATTTATTATCTATTTAATTTTACTTTTTTTTTCTCTTCCTCTTCCTCCAACTGGTTGTTGGATTTGCTAGAGGCAAGGTCATTGGCCAACGATGAGGCCAGTGAGGGTGGCCTCTTGCTGGATTAGTAAGGCTCAAACCCTCGTTAGATGCTACGAGGTCAAAGGGTCCTAGCCGAGGCTTAACCCTCACGACCTCTAGTGAGGTTGAGTATCACCCCTAATCGCCGAGGTTGGACCTCTCCAGCCTAGCACGAGGCCGCCCTTAGACCTTTGGCGAGGGTGAGCCTTGCCAGGGGCTAGGCAAGGTACGACCTCACTGGTGGCCCTCGCCTCTAGCTGGCCCGATGAGTGGTTGGAGAAAGAGGAAGGGAAAAAAAAAACAAGAGCAAGGCAAAAAGAAAAAACAAATAAAAAATTCGAAAAACATTAAAAGTTGTGTATAAACTAATTCAAAATCTTTATAAATGAATCAATATTAATAAAACATTCGAGATTAAATTGTTAGAAATACAATAAGTTTATAATTTTTTCGGCACTTTTCTCGAGACCCTTGGCCGAGGACCTGATGTAGCGTGTAACGCAAATTTTTGAGGTCCGAGGACGATAGTGATTCGACGCATTAAGGTGAAAAGTTCGATTTTTCCTATTCGCCGAAGGCGATGTCCTCCCAACCCCCAAAGGTCAAAAACGAAAGTGACAACACCCGTCCCCGTTTTAGCCCACCGAAGAAAAAGTCACGCGGAAAGAGTACGGTCCATAGCGCCAATGACCTTCGATCCGTGCGATGCTCCTTTATGGGGTTTTTTTTTGTACCCTTTGAAATAGACCCCCTAAAAAAAATAAAATTAGACTCCCTCTTTTGACCCCCCCCCCAAAAAAAAAAAAAAAAAAAAACAGAGGAAGTAGGCTCCTCTCTCACATGGAACAGGTGCAGTGGCACGATATCTTCCAAGAAAGATCGTCGGGACCGCCACCCGCGATTCCTGTCGGGATGGGACCGATTCGATCGTAATATCAACCGGGGTGGTCCCGGAGAACCCTGTTTGCAGACTCGTGTCGGGTTCGTGATGTCGGCTCGTGCACCTCGTGTATTTTCTACTAAAGAGAAAACCAAACCCGGGTTGGTTTTTAATGCGTCTGGCCTATTCGTAGTTCCTTTTAGATGTTTTGGAAGACCATAGTAAAACGCTCAGATCTAAAAAGTGATGTCGGCTGTGTACCTCGAGTATTTCTACTTTAAGAGGAACCTGGATTTTTAATGTGTTTGTTCCTTCGAGATGTTTTGGAAGATCACAGTAAAAAAACTCAGATCTAAAACTAATATGCTAAGACCATGCCACGCTATTTCAGGACAAGGCATGGCAGTCGGCAGCGGTGATTCCACCACTCGAAAGTCCAAAAGCAACGAAAGAGACGGCGAGTAAAGGAAAAACCCCGGACGACCCGTTCAAACGAAGCGGGTCGATTTTCTTCTTCTTGTTGAAAACGCTAGTCGAGCTTGTGGATCAGATGAGGCGCGACCCGAGTGGCCCCCCGTGCACCACCGTGTCCGGGGGGATGGCCCGTGACATGGTCCATCGCTCGATCGCCAGAAGGGCGAAAGATCGTGTACTAGTTTCGAATTTTCGACTTCGTCAGAATCCGATCCATCCGAATTATGCAAAACATGGGTCCGGTACAATCTCGTGAAGCAGTAGTCCGGATGATGCCGGTGGGGATGTGCAGATGGACCCAAATAGGAAATTGTCAGAGCAATGATCGATCGTTCCGTGGCTACATAAATTCTTGCAGGTACGTGTGCTCCGCACGAATATTTTTCTCGTTAAATCCGTGAATTCTACGATTTCATCTCCTGAAAAAATAATGTTTTTTTTTCTTCCTTTTTGCGGTAATTGCAGGATGAGGAAACGGGGGGAATGGAGAGGGGGCAGCATTATCCCGAATTGCAATGATTGATTCATGTTCCCGAAGAAGGCGCTGGTAGTGGAAAACGTGCCGACTTGGTGGAGTTCGCCGGATTGTCAACCGGTGGAAATTGCAAAGTGAAGTCAACGAGGTTGGATTTTTTCTTTTTCTTTTTCTGCGGGATGCCGTGATTAACGCGTTCGATCTGAAAAGTTTGTTCACACCAACCTTTTTAATTCTTTAAAAATAGGATTAATCATAAGCTAATACATCCATAATAAATTTGTTTGACCAAAAATAACTCTAAATTAGTATACTTTTTGACAAATTTATCTTACTTTAGTATATTTGTGACAAAATTACCCTTTATTAGTTTCCGTTAAATTTTACTATCAAATTGGTGAGATGGATAAGATTGATGTACAGATTTGAGATTTTACTCTTTGTTTGTTATAGTTATATCAGTTTTGTAATATTAATCCAATTTAATGAATTGTATATTTATTGCAAATATATCGATTTGAAGTTTTTGGTAATTAAAAAATTAGTATAGTGTAAATTTGTCACAAGTGTATCATTTGAGAATTTTATGATCATTTTAGGCAAATTTACTATTAGTTTATTAGTTTGAGTTTTTTCATGAATAAAAAATTAATTTGTTATAAATTTATTATAAGTATATTAATTTCAAATTTTTTTCTGGTATTAACTGTTTTTTTTCTTCTTTATACAGTAATTGCAGCGTAAGAAACGATCGCCGAGAGGCGCAGCATTTTCCCGAATTGCAATGATTGGTTGATGTTCCCAAAGAAGGCGCAGGAAGGGAAAAACGTGCCGACTTGGAGGAGTTCGCCGATTTGTCAACCGGTAGAAATTGGAGGTGAAGTCAACGAGCTTTTGGATTTTTTCTGCAGGATGCCATGCTTAACGTGCTTGATCTGAAAAGTTTCGTTCACATCAACCTCGTTCATCTTTCTTTTTTAATAAGGGGAAAAACAAAAAAATTGTGAGTTGCTTCGTTTTTCAGGACTTTGTATTTATCTGAGGCGAGAAAGTGATTTGCAGAAATTATAAGGTGAAAGCTTGACTTATGGCTTGGCTAGGGTTGGGGGAATATGTTCCTTGAGCGTTTGCTTGAGGAGATGGGAGATGCGTGCAAGGACACTCACGATTCGGAAGATGTGAATTGGAGTGCACGCGTACTTAAATCGCGTGAGTTACTCTCCCTCTTTTCATTTCATCACGAGAACATTAGAGTGAGTCAAGTTGAGTTTGAATCTTTCAAATGTAGTTCAAATTGCTAAAATTGAATCGACTTGAGCTTGAATAGCAACCGCGACTCTTGATCCGAATCCTTAGCTTCAATAGGAGTCGCTGTCCGTGTGTTGGAGAGCGCAACCCAATTCATAGAAACTCCTCATATGTAGAGAGATTAAGACACCGCATGCTGCCTAAAACCAAGGATAATCAAATTTCGGGTTTCGACACAAAACGGAACAAACGGGAAAACACGATTCAATAGAAATTTCAACAGAATGGGGGAAAGAAATTCCGCCACTGCTCTAGGCACCCAAAAGGGCAAAACTGAGTTACATGTATATGGTTTTCCTCAAATGTGAGATAAGAAATAGGACAAAGCTTCGGACAGGAATGAAAACTGGAGAAATTAACATAAACCATGGTTCGATTCCGACTTCCGGTGACCTAAAAGCTACTTTCCATATGTACAAGCACAACCCCGTCGAGTATAAAAGTTGGAAAAACGACGAGCCAAAGGGGTAAGAAATGAAGAAAAATGGGAGATGACAAGTATCATCGCGCCCACCCTTCCCACCGACAAGATACTTGTATCTCTGGCCAAAAGAAACTGAGACATTTCGGATCGTGTGATAAAACTCAGAGACCTCCGAGATGGAAAACCTGATGCAGAGAACTGGAGATAACCTTAAATATCGTAATCAATGTCTGTGATGTTCTGCGAGGCTGAATGCTTAACGAGCTTCTCTTGCTCATCATAAAGGTCGAGATTTTCACAAGGGCGGGGAAAGATGGTTCCGATTACACGACCTTGGACGAATGCACACTGAAATATATGCTTCTTCTTGTATGTCAGCCCGACAGACATGTCTCGGAAGGTCACGTTTCTGACCGGAATTTCTTCACTTCCATGAATGCGAACCGGCACACGAACTCCTTGGCCATGGACCCCAATGAAGCTTATGCGCTGAAGAGTAGGGAAGGCCTTCCGGTCATAGCCTTCATCAGGGTGCTCATTGTAGTCTGTCTTGATAACGATTCCGACCCGCACATTGTCGAATGTAATATTTCTGTAAGTTATATCTCGAACATAACTGCCCCTTCCTGGTGCAGTTTTTATCCGGACTGCACGCCTGGAATCCCACACGAGGAGGTTTTCCACGGTGACATTTGACACTCCACCAGACATTTCACTGCCTATGGATACGCCCGCGCTGTTACATAAAGAAATTATTAGTGGTGCACTACATGATATGCTGACTCATGAACACTAACAAAGTGCCTAAGAAAGCCTAAAAAGGACAAATTCTGCCATTCTATCTGAAAACTGCTGCTTCAGTGTATACTACATTGATCTTATTAATAGATGCACAATCCAGCAAGATCCATTATAACTCTGAATTCTAAGCAGTGCTAAACACGAGCAGACTTTGCATGTTGTAAATAATAGTATGTCACAATCCATTTAACTTACTGAAAAAACATAGTTCGAAGATTACAGACATTCTAGCGATCCATCTTAGACATGAAGATATGCTGTTCTAAGAATAGATTTAATACCACTCAAAGGGATAAAACATCAAAATAAGGACAGCAAATCGAACTATGGAATTCCCAAGCATGTCAAGTCAAAATTTCTGGATGTCCTGTGCAGTGAAAACAAGCTACCTGACCATAGAGCGGACAACAAGGTTTCGGATGAGTATGTTTGTCGATGGTCGTCCATAAGAAATTCCATACTGATCCCATCCACTCTTTATTGCAATTGCATCGTCTCCAACACTTATATAACAATCCTCAATTACCATATCCTCGCATGAATCTACCATGTACAAAATAAATGTTAGCCTGTCATCCTGATGTACTTGATCAAAAGAAGAGGACAAAAACAACTCTATCATGAAAACCTAAGCTTTCCTTACTGCCAGAATGAGGACATGTGGACAATTGTATGCACAGTGCTTGCTTTAGAAGCAGCAAATAGACGAAAGTATTGATATAGAAAAGCTCCTCTACTAAAATTCATCTAGCTGTTTGCCAAGACAACTGACTAGGGGGTGCCAAGTGAGGATCTTAGGAAACTGCACAGAGGTACTATAATTAGGGGCATAATATATTCAGTTTTATATTACCAAAGCAATTTAGTTTACTGCAAATGAAAATTCAATAGCATGGTTTGACCATCCCAAACTCCTTTAAAACTACCTCGTCAATGAAATGATGACACCAGCAATTAATATTATATCCCTGACGATGACATTCTCCGCAATAATCAGTTGATGTCAGTATCTCAGCCCTGGCATCTTTAACCCAAAGAAAGTACAGAACTGAAAACCATCTGGAACAGGCACTGTCCACTGACTACTCAAATAGCTCTGCAATGTCTCTTCAACATGTGCCTTTTACAATAACAACGGTTGATACCACTAACTGTGATCGGTTATTTGAAACTTTTGCATTGTTGCATTTGATACTATACTGAGTAGTCAGTGAGATCTATCTGCTCAATGTCTTCTTTATGACCCATTCCACGGTTTTCATTCGATCTTTCCCTACCCATTTTAACATGAATTTCCACCCTAAAATCACCTCTTCAGACCATCATTCTAGTTGCGCACACCATCTCAAATGAACTTTCATCTTATCAATGATTGAGATACCCAATTTTCCTCTGACCTGTATTTTCTCAAGGGCCCACACTCTTCTATACTCATTTTGTGCATGTATTGGTGCTTGACCACCCATCCAATGCTTGTCCTATGAAATTTACCCTTAAACTTTAATGGCAAGGGACATGGTATCCTAGAAAAATGATCTAACAGAAAAGAATAAACTTAATTTGCATCTACTAAGGGATTTTCACATCAGTTAAATCTTAAAGACCACTCCACAGATTTACAACTGGGGGCAGCCCTTCTCCAACTTTTAGAGTTTTAGCAGAGTTTTAGCTTTTGAGGAAATTACTTTTCACTGACTTTTACCAACTCCTTGTCAGATAATTCATATGCACATGAGGATAAACTAACCCTCCAAAATTTCTCCCATTATCCCTACGAATAAAGAAAATGAAGCACTCCCACCCAACTAGACAGGCCTGAATACTTTTGACATGGCTTCTTCCGCTGCTAGGTTTAGCCTAAAAAAGGTAACATTACTGCACTACCGTCGGTAATTTTACCAAAAGAATCAGAAGGTATTCAGACCAAGAAGAAGCTAAGAAACGCAACGAAAGGAAAACAGGAGCCTCATAAGCCATTAACAGAGCTCAAAGAAAGAGGCTAATAAAAAATGGACTCACCAGGGTCTATTCCATCGGTGTTTGGGGCCTCAAATATGGGAGCCAATATAGTGACATTCTTAATTGTCACATTTTTGCAATCATATGGATGAAGTGTCCAGAAAGGTGAATCCCGCAAAGTAATATTAGAGATAACTATGTCACTTGACCACATGATCTGAACTAGTGGGCCCCTAGTGTGGTTAAGAAGCTTTTGGCGGTATTTCTTCCACCATGATTGACCCTGTCCATTTATGGTGCCATTATGTCCTGTTTATCAGAAAAAGAAAATCAGAAAGGCGGATTAAATATGAGTTTGAAATAAAGACAGCTAAAAATTCTTCAGGTCTTATATTGCTCAAATAGATTCAGATTGAGAATTTATCGATCTTGTGACCAAGCCAAGTCACTGATTCATTAGCTTGAAGTACTTGAATGGGTGACTCACATTGGTTGAACTTGTAGGCACAAGATTGTGCTCTCAACCTTTCTATCTGTGAAGATTTGTTCTACTTTTATGAGTCACTGATTCATTTCAATGAACATACACCGATGAGGACTGTTAAGCAACTATCTATACAAGGAGAAACACCAACCTGTTATAACGATATCTTTGAGGTTTTGACCATGAATCAAACTTCCATATCGAGGTCCACGATGCTCTCTACCATAACCATAAGAAGGCAGTGGAGGCATCAACGGCCAGTACTTCTGATCCTGTAAGTAGCCATAAAAAAAGGAAGATATACAAGAAAGTTTGATTAAATTTAGCAGATCCAGGAACAGTAGAGAAAAAATCAACCAGTTGTAATGATGTTTTTGCAACACATACTCTCTTGTCTTCTAGATTAAAGCGCATCCTATAAAGAACAAACTCTCCTCCGAAAACACCACAAGAACAGGCAAGTAATTTGATACTTCCGCCTGTCCTATATCCAGAATGTAGAAATGCACGCGAATACCGAGGATACACAGCCAGAATAGTGCTAGCCGCGATAGGGCACACATGGACAGCACTCATCAGCCTATTAGGTATCTTTGAAAAACGAATGAAAATTAAGACCATCTATAGAACCATCACAATTGTTCCCAGCTTTTAATGAGCATAAAGATCATGGTGAGATGTTGATCAATGACACAAGGAGTGGTCTGCATAGTGCTGCCAAAACATGCAAGCATCACTAATCCGAGTTGATCTCTTCATCATCATACCATTCTAGAAACATGCTTCTTTGTTTTTGGTAGACTTAGTTCATAAGAGGCTTGATCTGCTGACCAATCTTGAGATCAATACAGAAAAAAACAAATTCCACCTAAAGGGCAGTAGCACATTTCACCTACACTCAGATACCATCCTGCTCGTTTCCCTTAAAGAACCTACAGTCCTTCTGATAATCCCATTCTAATCTCAACAACATCCTGGCGCTCTACTTCTGTTGAAACAGCCAATCCAAATCAAACAAAAAAGAACTAATTTTCATGTTCGCTAGTTAGTCACCAAAGTTACTTGGGAAACAGAGCATCAACCTACTTGCGGAATTCACTAAAATGAGCGCCGAGCCAAAAACAATCACCAACCTCAATGCCGAGTATGACCGCTCCTTCATCGAGGAACAACGTCATGTGGCTCGTCAGATTAAACGGCGCCGTCAGCCACCGTCCAGGGGGCACGTTGAGCTGGCCGCCGCCTCTCTTCCCCAGCTTCCGAATCGCCGCGACCGCCCTCTCGAACGCCTCCGTGTTCACCGTCACCCCATCCCCCACCGCTCCGAAGTCCGTCAGGTTGAACGCCACCGGCCGGAGCCTCGGCGCCGCCCTCCCCGCCGCCCCCGGCGACTGCCACCGGAATATCGACAAGCCCCCGCCGCCTCCTATGCCGCCGACGCCGCCGACGACGGCGCCACGCTGCCACAGGAACACGGTCGCGAGGGCGGCGATCCACGCCACGGAGAGGAGCGTCTTGTGCGAGGAGACGAAGGCCGGCGCCCAGCGCCGGAAATCAAGCCGGTGGTGGCTGAATCTGGCGAGGCCTAGGGTTTCCACCATAGCTAGAACAATTAGTGACCCGGCAATCGATCTCGGCGCCCCCGGCAAACTCAATTCAACCTCGGCAGGCGAGCCCGATTTGGAGCGAGCTCTGGCATGGGAGATCGGCTCCGGAAATGGCGATGAACGGAGGAGATATCGTAGTTGTTGGTTAAGTGTTGCGGTTGATCAATCAGGGTCAGGTGGAATCGTCGTTCGATTTTCGAAGGAGGAGAAGAAGGAGTGCATTCAAAGCGAAGAAGACTTGTGTTTTTAAAAGAGATGTGTACTCAAGTTTGGTTTTTGTAACAACTACTCTGTTTTTTGTTTTTGATTCGACAGTCTACTATTGATCTTTTCAGATTTTTACCACTTTCGTTTTCTTTTACAGGACTCGAAATACTCAATTATCTAAATGATTTAATAAATTTTGATTTGACAAATATTAATCCGATTCGGCGAGTTTGAATAAGTTAATTTCAAATAAGATGTAATATCATATACGGATTTAGAAATTATCAAAAGTTGTTGAGTTGAGATGTATGTTGATGCGATAATAATGATTATATAATGTTGAAAATGTTTTTGATTTGACGGTTCCAACAGTCTGATATTGTAAAAGTTGACTAAGATGAGGATTATGAATAATGATGTTAAGATTCCGAATTTGGTCATAAGGTCTTATTAAAGAAATACAACATGTGGATCAGCAGGCATTCTTTTTGTGTCAACCGAGCATTCACTAGGGGCAGCCTAGAACCGGTGAAGAAACATTGGGTTAGATGCCTTATGGGTAACCAACAAATGCATTTGGAAGTGATGCCAAAAGGTCAAAATGGAATCTTTTCATGTCCGATCGAAATACGATCAAATATGTTACATATTTACTCTTTTTGTGATGCTTGACTGGTTAAAGAGTTTATGCAATTGTTTCCTAAAAAAGAGGCCAATGATCCAGTTTTTTTTCCTTTGAGAGCTGTTGAAAATGGATCAATCGAATCATCACCCATAATTTGTGTCCGCAATTGGCTTTGAGCAACCGATTTTCTTTCTCCTTTTCCTCCCTTCGTTTTTAGTATAATTTCTTTTGGGACAAATACCATATTGAGGAAATCATTTGTAAGTAGGAGTCTTCGATAATGTCTCCCTCTCTCTCGTACCGACGCAGAGGTAAAGAGCAGGACGCAGAGTTTGGTGAGCGGGTGAGGGGTTACGATCATTTTGGGGCCATCCGGGAAGCCGGGGATCGGCCTTATCTACCTAAACCAAAGACAGAGACGTGTTCTCCTGTTGGAATTGATGAGATTCTGTTGAGTTCGGTTGAAGCGTACCTTCGGATGTACCAAGCCAACTACTCTATATGCTCACCAAATCCTAACCAAGGTTCAAGTACAGCTGAACATCACGCGGGTGGGGGTCGGGGTCCGGCCCGAGCTCGACCTGGTTAGGAAAATGTCCGAGCCCTCCTGGATGATGGGTGGTTTGGTGGCGAGCTCGCTGGTCAGGTCTTTGTATTTGTACAGATAGCAGCTACATCCAGGTGCAGTCTTTCGAGAAATTAAAGGTCATCGGATTGCAGGAATAATCATTTCGGATATAGGACCAAATTTACGACGCTATAAGTATTGAAGAAACATATAAACCGTCTGTCTTTTTTCTTTTTCATTCCCCTTTCATCAGTGACAATACGTCGGCTTATAATGAGCTGTTGGATTTCATGGTTGGACATATATCGCGATCGGCAAAACAGCAGATCGTCCATGGAAATCACCTACATTTAAGGATCTCTTGCCCTTCCAATGGTTTGCTGTCCGTTGACTTTTTATAGACAGATTGAACGAAGAAAGTCAAAGCCAGGAAGAACATGCAACGACGAGAGGACAGATCGTCAAAACGATACCAGGGACTGGCCGAGCATTTTTCGTCAGGAAAAAAATGCTGGCATGAACTTTTCGAATCGAGGAAATATTGAAGGTAAAAATATATTGGTAGAGAAAAATAAGTAGAGACGGTTGCAGTAGGACAGTTTTATGATTTAACAAGAAAAAAACACAAAATACTTTTTTGTTCGATTAGGTTTAATCATAATATACAGGTGGGAAAGTTGCACCGAAAATCCCAAATCTTGCGTATCAAGTGCAATTGAATCCTCTATCTTTTGGTTAGTTCAGTTTGATCCCGAAGGTACATCAAGAAAGTGCTATAAAGAACTTTCGATGAGCATTGCCTGAAATTGTGTGTGCGCCACTAGAGAAATTTTTGCGTCGCATCTTTAAATTGCAATTTTTAACATAACTCGATCACTCAGTTGTATCTTTCGATGAGGGTTGAGGACTTAATTGAACCTATCGAGATGTTCAGGATTCGATTGCGCCCTTCGATAAAGATGCAAGAGGTTTAGGACTAGTGTGTAATTCTCCTCTAACACGAATGCTGCAACGATTGTTCGACTGTGCCACTCTCCAAGTACCCATCAGAGTATTTATCTCTTACCATCAGATGCAGCAGCATTCTGATCTCACATGTACCGGATAACTATAACCAGCACAGCACGAAGAACTTTGCATGAATTTTGCAAGCTCCGAACGACTTCATCCCGACATTTTCCCCATCTGTTCATGTTTATGTTTCTCCGCCGAAAGTTTCATCTGATATGAGATCGCAACGCCGCTGCATTTGCGAGCTGGTGTCAAGCTAGGGTTGTCCTAGCAGCAGCAGCAGCTGCTGCTGTCGCTGGTTTTCTGCGGTAGCATTAGAGGCAAGCTATTGAAGTTCAGCTCGCAGTGCCAAAAACCCTAGAATCATAACTTGGGCGACGGTATAAATGGAGCAGAAGAGGAACACGAGGAATCGAATTCGATACGGGCTCGAGAAGCTGAGCGCACCGGTTTCCAGCTCGCCAGGAGCAACCCATTCTACTGGGAGGATATATATGTATACATAGCTCGCTCGTGAGTCGTGAGTATAACCAAACATGCTGCTGGTCGTGGTTGTCTCCTAGTCCTGAAACCCTGTGAACTCTGCCACGTTAATGGAGGCTGTCGCTCCGGTTGACCTGGTCAAAGGCGATCTGTTTAAGCCAGGCGATAATCTCGCTCCCTCGCCTTCAATTCCTCTTCCCCTCCATCGTACCGCACAGAGGGGCCTCTCTCTCTCTTTCTCTCTATACTTAGAATGTCTCATGAAAGCTTGCCAGCTCCATCGTGAGCCTTCCAAGCCACACCACCAACATGACAGACTCTTCCAATGCCAAATTAAAGAAAACTTCCCTGAGCAGCAGCAGCAGCAGCAGCAGCCCCGCCGAGCCCTCCTGCCACCGCCACGCCCTCTCGTCGCCGAGCTGCGGTTCGTTTCCACCCAGCGGAGGAGGACGACGAGGACAACTACCCCCCTGGCCCTGCACCACCGCTCGGCAATGGCCGCCGCTGTTCGCCGGCGCATCCTGTTGTCCTGCCTCCTTGTCCTCGCCATGGCCTACCCGTCCGATTGCGTTGCCGAGGACGAGGCCCTCCTTGAGCTCAAGAGGTCGATAACCGACAATGGGGCGTTGGACTCCTGGGTCTCTGGCACGCCTCCTTGTAAAGGGTGGGTCGGCGTGATCTGTTTCAATGGCATCATCACGGGACTTCACCTCTCCGACAGGGGGCTCACGGGAAAGGTCGACGTCAGGTCCCTAGAGTCGATCCGTGGCCTCAGGACCATCAGCCTTGTGAACAACTCTTTCTCAGGCCTGATCCCCGAGTTCAGCCGCCTCGGTGCCCTCAAGTCGCTCCTGCTGGTGGGCAACCAGTTCTCGGGGGAGATACCCCAGGATTTCTTCTCGCACATGTCGTCGCTGAAGAAGGTCTGGCTCTCGAACAACAACTTCTCGGGTGCAATCCCCCAGTCCCTGGCACACCTTCCCAATCTCATGGAGCTCCACCTGGAAGGGAATCTGTTCTCAGGAAACATCCCGGATTTCGAAAATGCGAAGCTCGCTTCGCTGGACCTGTCGCATAACATGTTGGAAGGCCCAATCCCAGCTAGTTTGGTGAAATTCGGGGCGAGTTCTTTCAGGGATAATGAGGGGCTTTGCGGGAAGCCTCTGGACAAGGTATGCTCGGACCCGCAGAAACCTAGTGCCATGGCTGTGCCCCAAGGGTCGGACCAGAGCCCCACCACCGAAAAAGGCAGCATAGACTCCTGGGTGATCTTTGGGACGGTGGGTGCATTGCTGGTCATCGGAATGTTATTCTCTTACATGTATTCAACCCGGCGCCGAGACAATGACTTCAGCGTCCTGGGAAAGGAGGTCGTCCACGACGCAGTTGAAGTGCATGTGTCGAGCTCGAAACATAGCCGAGCGGCGTCGAGCAAGAAAGGCAGCGTCTCAAAGAGAGGGTCGCAGAAGGGCAAGGATATGGGGGACCTAGTGCTGCTCGACGAGGACAAGAGCCCATTTGGGCTGTCGGATTTGATGAAGGCGGCCGCGGAGGTACTAGGAAATGGTGGCTTGGGTTCGGCCTATAAGGCTGTCATGTCCAGTGGCTTATCGGTCGTGGTGAAGAGGATGAGAGAGATGAATAGGTTAGGGAAGGAGGGATTCGATGCTGAGATGAGGCGGTTCGGGCAGATACGACACGAGAACATCTTGACGCCGTTGGCTTACCATTACCGGAAAGAGGAGAAGCTTTTGGTTTCAGAATATGTCCCCAAAGGCAGCTTGTTGTACATCTTACACGGTAAGAGGTCGTTACTGATTGTCAGCAGCTCATCACATTAATTCGATTTTTTCAGCATTTTGAATTTTTTTTTTGGAAAGAAGAGAAAGAAGCTGCGCAGCATTCGCTTGATTCTATGCCAAACACGACAGTCTCCTCGAATGCATTCATAATCTTAGCCTATGCCAAAAAATAGTGACGCAGACGCTAACAATTGATGCATTCTGATACGTTTCTTCAGTATTGCCTATGCTGCTCCTATATGCGTTCATATCTCTGATCAGTAAAAGCATTTCTTTTCAGGTGATCGTGGTATTTGTCATGCCGAGCTCAATTGGCCTACCCGTTTGAAAATCATACACGGGATCGCTCGTGGGCTAGGCTTCCTTCAATCGGAGTTTGCATCGTATGATCTGCCCCATGGGAATCTCAAGTCGAGCAACGTTCTTTTAGGCGCGGATTATGAGCCACTGCTCAGTGACTACGCGTTCCATCCTCTAATAAACTCTCCTCAAGCCGCGCAGGCGATGTTCGCATACAAAGCCCCAGAGTCCCTACAAAACCAACAAGTCTCCCAGAAATGTGATGTCTACTGTCTCGGGATCGTCATCCTCGAGATATTGACAGGAAAGTTCCCTTCTCAATACCTCAGCAATGGGAAGGGCGGGACAGACGTCGTGCAGTGGGTGCATTCTGCGATTTCCCAGAAACGAGAAGAGGAAGTGATCGATCCGGAGATACTGAGCTCTGCAAACGCCATGCCTCAGATGCTGCAGCTACTCCATATCGGAGCTTCTTGCACCGAGAGCAATCCTGAGAACCGGATCGACTTGAGGGAAGCGATTAGGAACATAGAAGAGGTAAAAGGTTGAGGCATTACGCTCACGTCCCAGCCTGAAAGGGAGGCGTCTCTAGGTGACAACATAGGATAGTTCATACTAGCATTGCAACCTTTTATCATCATTTTTGGTGGTCTCGAAAAAAAATGAAACGGTGAGCTCTTAGCAGCGGTCTGATTGGCATCTTGAAATCTCTCGGGCGCTTGAGGCCGATGAATTCAAACGCTTCGGCATGTATATCTTTGGTACCGTTCACATTGACTTATCAAAAGCATTATGAAAAAAACAAAAAATTGCAGGCACTGAGGCTGAGGACCTCAGACATGGTTTTGGCTTTTGAAAAGAGGTCAATGTCCCTCCCATTCAAGTTGTCCAGTGTCTTATCTTTTCCGTCAAGATCAGGTTGTTTGGTGTCGGTTTTGATCCAGGTTCGGGGATGACACTTTCTTAACAATTTCAATCTAATTTTCGCTGCTAATTCTTCTGGCTGGTGGATGTGATGTTGAGCATTTGATCTGGAGATTGAAGTTATGTACAGGCCCTCAATTCCAAGCATATATATGAACAGCAGTTCGGAGTCGATAGCTGCTGCTGTTTTCACTTTTCATCTGTACAGTTCATTGTATCTTTTCTTCTGTTGCTTTGGCCGAGTCGGATAGTTTCGGTGTGTATGGTAAGAAGAATGATGTTCACATCGCTGCGATACTTCATTCGTACTTCTTCAGTTTTCTACTGCCATTGCCATAATTGTTCAGACTCGCACAAACCATGTCTCCAATGTATAATAATATCTCCTTGTCCTGGATGATGGAGGATATACTTTATCGGGTAACTGTTCGACCGAGGTTAGCTAGGGTTGTAAGAAACAACCCAAATCCCAAACCGAACCGAACCAAACCAAGTCCCCCGGGTTGTGATGCGATGATGAATCGTTTCGTTCATGTAGGCATCTTGGCATCCTGTTATGAGCTGAAATTCCAGCAAACTCTCGTGAAAATGCTCCGTTTTGATAATCTCGGTTCTCACCATCTTCATTGAACAATCTCTTATGGAAATGAATGACCGCAAGCACCTAGAATAGGGTTGGCTCTACAGTCTTCAAGCTGGACCCGAGCACCGATCCTCATCGGGCATCACTGGTTCGTCGGTCTCACGGCCTTGTCCATGCACGCAGCACCCGCCAAAGGGCGGAGCTCCTCCATCGCGAGCGCCGTGGTTACAACGCACGGCTCGTACTCGGGGAAACGGGGACTGCAAGTAGTAATCGCACCCTGTCGAGCGCCGTTCCACGGGTTTGGCATGACGGAGTCTAAATTTATACAGAAAGGCCATTTCATGTATGCAAACGCAATTCGTCATATCTTGGGAAGAATCACAGGATGCTCTCCAGCCGTTTTGATTCTCTCTTCAGTGTCTTGGTTGGGAAAAGTACATACGTCAAGAAGAGAATAGAGATTGCCAAATGCCAAGTGTCTATGTTCATCTAAGTTCATATCGCAAAAAGATATATCAAAATCTATGTCAAAAGGTCTTAGGTTGATTGGAAAGTGATTTGAGAGTAATACTAACAACAAACTTGTGCCTTCACCTAGATAACATTATATATCTAAGGTTCCAAAATACATGTTTGTATCCACCCTGGATTCAACAAAAAGGGTAAAATTGTCTAAAATTTTTTAAACCTATTGTACTTTTACCAATTTAGTCTTAAACTTTTCAATTTTGATAATTCAATCTTAAATCTTTTCACACTTTGCCATTTAAGCCTATTCGACCAATTTTGGCCAGATTTTGTAGACGTGGATGTCGGCCGTCTTACGTGACACGATCGATGCTAACGTGGACATTTTCTAATAATATTTTAATATTTTGGTTTATTTTATTTTTTTCCCTTTCTTCTTCCTTTTGTCGATGGCTGGGTTGGCTGGCCTTGCCTGATCTGGTGAGGGGAGCCCTCATTAGGGCTCGCCCTTGCCTCACATGTGGATGATGGCCAGCCATCGACTAAAGGAAGAAGAAAGACAAAAACAAAAAAGAAAGAAAAAAGATTAAAATATTATTAAAAATTATCGACATTAGTGTCGGCCATCCTATTTGGCATCGCTAGTGTCCATGTCAGCGTTTTCCAACCAATTTTGATTGGATGGACTCAATTGGTAAAAGTGAAAAGGTTAATGATCGAGTTGGCAAAATCAAAAGGTTTAGAACTAAACTGACAAAAGTATAATAGATTTAGGCTTTTTTGGACAATTTTCCCTAGCAAAAAGTGTTCATCTCACAAGGCGTGAATGACAAAATTTCAGATCAGAAATTGATTTTTAGAACAGAAATAAATTTTCTATTTCTATTTTTGAATGAGTTTTTGAGTAAAAATATACGTTTGATAACAACATAAAATTTTTATTCCCGAAATAGAAATTCGTTTAGTAATAATACAAAATGTTTCTCTCCTGAGCAGGGGTGGTGGGTGAGCGGCGACCATAGGGGGAGCGACTAGCGGCGATAGTGGTAATTGGCGATTGGCGACAGTGGTAATTGGCGATTGGTGTCGGTCGTGATCGGAGGAGGGGCGGATAGCTAGGAGTTAGGGAGATACTCCTTTGAGTGAGAAGTGGAAAAGAGAGAAACAATTTTTGATTTTTATTCTAAAAATAGAAAAGTAAATTTTTTATTTTTAATTTCTATTTCAAACCTATTTCTAGAATAGAGATTCATTCTAAAAATAGAAAAATAAAGTTATTTTACCAAATAGATTTTTGCTCTAAAAACACGTCTATAATAAAAAAATAGTTTTGAAATAAAAATAAAATGATTATCATATGCATTCTCGTTTGCCTCGTCCCTGACTTCTCTATCTATTGTGAGCTTGAGCTGACGCCACCACCGCTAGAGCTTGGACCTTGTAACCATGGTCGCTCCAATTTTAAGCTCCGGGTCTGTGTTGCCAGATCTGGCATCTTGCAGTGAGGGAGGGATCAACAACTGTAGCAAGGAGGAGAGCCAATAGTGGCGATTCTCCCGACAGAACTCGGGGCTAACGGCAGCATCGAATAACGGTATTTGGTAAAGAGAGGATGGAGGGCTTGTGGAAGGGGGTCAAGGTTTATATGAGAAATTTGAGATTAAAGATTTGCAAGGTAAACAATTTAGCCTTTTAATTTGTTTTGAGGTAGATAAATTATGTTTAAGGAAACATAGTTATATATAAATTCAATATCTACCATCAAACTTAGTGGGATCCATCTTTATCCATATAAATTTTTTTGATTTTTCGATGAAAGACTGAGGTTTGTTTATGTTATGTTTGTAAAATAATTTTTATACTAGCAAAACACTGTAATATGGACTTGTAAAAAAGGGAAAATTCTAAATAGGGATTTGAAGTACCCTAATTTTCTCAAATAAAAATTTAAAGCGGACATTATTTCAAATAAGAGCATGAAATGATCATATTAATTCCAAATAAGAAGCAAAAAAATGACACTACTGCTGTTTTAAATAAGAGTTTAGTCTCGCCGGTTGGTAAAGTATTCTAACCAATTAAAAATTTAAAAAAATTAAAAAAAGGAAAAATAGAGGCAATTTCTATTTTTTAGGCTCTTATTTGAAATAAGATTCAATTCAGACTTTTATTTGAGAAAATGAGGCATTTTAAATTTTTATTTAAAATAAAATTTATTTAAAAAAATAAAGGCGTTTCTAACCTTATTTGGAATTTTTCCGCATATAATTATGCCGAGTCAGCCGCGCATAGGACTTGTGGATGGTGCTCTCGACACGTGGCGCACGATTAAGCCATCTACGCGGCAGAGAAAATGGGGGTTTGATAGTTTCAAAAATGGACCACGAGGAGGGCGGAAAAACGGAAAACCGGAGAGCGCTCGGAGAAAATCAAGTCCCCTTCAGCACAGACCGGCGAAGCGATGTACCGAGCGGCGGCGAAGGCGGCGGCGCTCCTCCGCGGGGCGGGGGGCGCCGCCATCCATCGCAATGTGCGCGTTCCATCGCCACTCGTTCAGGCGGGCATCGGCGGCCGCCCTAGCTTCTCCGCTTCGGCGGACGGCCGCCAATCGCCGCCGGATCAAAGCCCTAACGAACACCAGACCCATCAGCACGCGAGTCCAGAAACTCCGTTTTACTACGTGGACTCCACTGGACCATCAACGGCAGCAGCGGGGGCGGCGGCAGCATCGGCATCGGCATCGGAGTCGTCGTCTTCGAGTGGGCCCGCGTCGTCGACGGCCGAGGAAGCTCGGCGCCGCCAGAGGAATAGCCCTTTAGCGGATTATCAGGAGGAGCAACGTCGCGTGCTTCAGGCCTCTCTCCGACACGTGGTTAGCGGATTCACCCCTATTTCGTTTCCTATGTCGGTATTTCTTGTTGAATCGCATGCGTGCGCCTATGCGTAGAGTATTTTTTTTTTTTTTTTTGGGTCCAGTGATTAGCAGCGTCAAAGAATGTTCCTTGCTTTCTCGACGTGGGTAATGTTTGATTCGATTGTGCCGCATATGAAACTTGAGGGTGCGGTATGACTACAGGTTCTCTATTGTCGCTGATAGTAGTGCAGCAGCACGAAGCTGAAAGAGCCACCTTTTGCATCTTTTGTGTGGAATTAGCATGAAACTTGTAGCTTATACTTTTTCGTATTGGATTTTCTATTAGCATTCAAACATCCATTTGGGGTACCAAGGCTCTGAATTTTGAGTAGCGTGTCAAATTTGTTGTAATTGCTTCTTGTTTATGTTCCTGCAGAAAACATCGGGATGGTCTGAAGCGGCCATGATTGCTGGGGCGAGGGATGTTGGTCTGTCGCCTTCAATAGTTGGATCTTTCCCAAGAAAAGGAGCTGCATTGGTCGAGGTATTGTGATTTCATCAATTTCATGAGTGGTTTATTGCTGTTCATTTGACCTTCAATGTAGAATGAACCTGTTGGGTCATGTTGTTAGCATAGTGCTGGGCTAGCACTGGTAGTGAACTTGCTATGCCAATATAGGTGATGCCACATTTTGTTTGGTAACAACTCCTTGCTGTTCTTTTTTGGAAAGTGGTTGATCAGACAATTCGTGTCAATTATGTGGGCAATCAGAAGTTAAAATGCACTTTTATTTGCATATGCCAGGACAAGGAGAAAATGTAGGGAAAGGAAAGTTCTACATGGCTTGTAGGTGTTCGATATTATCCATTTGTATCCCTCTCGTAGTTCTTTTGCCCTAAACATTTGCTTTTGGTGGACTACCGGGTTTGAGTATTAGTTACTCACGAGATACTCTTTTTGATTATCCTCTTGGTAAATGAAACCAGTCTTATTCATAAATGATCACAAAGGACCTATTTTGATATGCATGATTTAAATATAGTTTGCTTAGTAGTAGTAGGATGTACAGGTTTTTTGTCCATAATGAAGCAATTATTGCTTCAGGTTTAATGCTGATTTGCCTGGCTTTGCCTTGCTAGTATTTCATGGATGATTGCTTGCAAAAGCTTATCGACAGGATCGACTCTGGAGATGAATTAAATGGGTTGATACCTAGTGAGAGGATTTCTAGAGTCATTAGGATTCGCCTAGAAATGCAAGTTCCTTATATATCAAAATGGGCTGAAGCTCTTGCCATTCAGGTAATGTTATATCATCTTTCTTCTTACCTGTGGTGGTGAAGTTGCATTCTTTAATCACAATCTCAAACATTTTCTGGCAGGCACAACCATTGAATGCTCCAACTAGTCTTAAGCAGCGGGCAATGCTGGTAGATGAGTTATGCCATGCTGCTGGGGATGACTCCTCTGATATTGATTGGTATGTCAAGCGCACTGTTGTTGGAGGAATATATTCAACTTCCGAGGTGTATATGTTGACTGATAGCTCCCCAGGTCAGTATAGAATACACCTTCTTAAATATCTGCTCTTGTTATCTTAATTTCTTTTGTGGAACATACATTCGTGGTCCTTATTTCATATCTAACAAGTTAGTCAATTCATGAATATAGGAAACTTATGAATATTGTTGTCTGCGATAATTAGTGGGAGCAACAAGTCTGATTTAGCTCTAGTTATGCAAAACCTGGAAGATTGCTGTGGATAGTCGATAATCACTGGGCCCTAATTTTGCTCATGAGTCCATTGAAGAAATGCACTGGCTTCTGATGCATGCCTTTGTTCATAATGAATGATGTTTGACATAGAGAGTGATTGTTCTGTTCCATGTGGAAATCTTAATCAATGGTTTCTATTTTTTGGGGCAGAGTTTCGCGACACATGGGCATTTGTGGACAATCGAGTGAAAGATGTTTTTGACTTGAAGAAAAGCTTCAGAGAGGTAATACTCCGGGACTTTAAAAGATGCCCACCATTTTTGACCTCTTGTCACAATTATTGCCCTATGCTATATTCTTCTAGTCTTTCAATTCATGGACAATAAAAGACTGACGGAGAACGTGACATTTGTCAGGTGACACATTTGGCAGAAGCCGTCGGCGCAGGAGTGGGAAGCTCCTTGCAAAGATTTGTTAGGGGAGTTATGCAGAGATGAGATTCTGCACATCTCGGCTCGAACAAATTCCTTCTGATGCTGAAAGCCCATGAACTAGTGGTTGGCCTGGTCTGTATTGCCCGCCCACCTATCTCCTCGTCGTCATGTTCACCACTTCAGCATGGAAGTCATGCTAGGAGAACATGCAGGTCGCATAGAGATATATGGTGTCTTTTGACGCTTCGTTTGTCCACGCTTTTCCTTCACTTTGCTGATAGTCGCAATGACGTTGTTACGATTGTTTAAAGCTTTCTTGTTTCGTTGAGTAGGGGAAATCACAGCCTTATTGGACAGAGATGCATAAATAAGGCCACTTAGGGGCAGTGATTAGAGTCATTGGTAACGGGAGACGAACCATACTATTTGATATATACTATTGCACCTCGACTCCTACATGAGGCCATCCTCCTATCTGAAAGACAGCCTTAAACACAAACCAAGCTCAATTTGCTATCAAAATATAGACGTTTATGTATTTGATAAAACAATAAATTGGTCACAGGATTAGAGTTTCTATAATCCAATATATGTGTACGATCGTCTTATATCATGCACAAAATCAATTACCGAATATTTCTTGTATATAGTGCTCTGTTTTACTCTTCATTAATTGAAGATTCTGAAAAAGATATAAGATTAATAATATGAGCAATCATAGTCTAGTGACCAATAAAAATCTCTTTTAAGCAAATTGAGCATGCACTATAAGTTTATTCATTTGTTGTTCAAATTCAATATATACATATGAGATCAAAGTGGATTATATCATTTCAACATAACCGTATACATATCATAGATATTCACTCAATCAATAATATCAAAGTATACATCAATGGTCATATCTATTGATCAATCTCATGCTCAATATCCAATTATGGTCACATTTAATACCTTGTGACATTGGCCACTAGATTCTCACTTGCTAAGTTCACCTATTTTAGCCAGTGGCTTGGCCTAGAAATATCTCTTGAAAATAGTATGCATACTTAGCCCCTTAATGGTTTCTAAACATGCTATGGCATAAACTACAAACTCATCCTTCAATAGCCACGAATCTAATTTAGAATTCATCTCATAAATTAGAATACATTTTACAAACTAAAGCATATATCCTTTGACAATTCAATTCAACAACTATAATTCATTTCATAAATTAGTTTATAAACCAGTACTCATAATCTTTTTCATATGATTATTTTGCACATAAGCATAAAAGCTAAGGATCACAAAGGAAGGGCCTGAATTTCAACAATAAGAAACCTCTCATGTTGCTCTAACAGCAAATTCCATTATACCTTCACACAAATGGCATGCGCTAACTAGAATTACCAAAAGGCTTACTCGCTCTTGTTGCATGAGTGGCATTCTAGTATATTAATGCTTTTTGACCTTTAACTTTTGTGGTCATTTTTTTTTATTAGTTATAACTAATATATAAATATTTGTTTTTTTTTTGTTTCACACACATGGCATGTGCAAACTAGAATTACTGAAATATTTACCCGCTCCCTTCGCATGAGTGGCATTGTAGTGTACTAATTTTTATTTTTTTTACCTTTTAAGTTTTGTTGTTGTTGTTGATGTTGTTTTTCTTAATTTTTGCATGAGTGACGTACTATTTTTCATGCATTTAATGCGAATTTGGTCCGATGACTCGGTCCATGCGCAAAAAGCCCAGTCACAGCACAAACCCCATTTGTACAAACCGGGTTAACCCTTTTTTGACCCAACAAAAATGAGTTATAATTTTCAGGTGCAAATATATTATCAAATCAAGCAAAAAATGTCTAAAAACCATGATAAAGCTAATCATGCAAAAAAGAGTATGTTAGAAAGAAAACATCGCACCATGTATACAACAAAAAAGAAAAAAATTAATAAAATAAAGTTTCGATGAAACATGATGATGTCTAATTTTAACTTCCAACAAGAAAGGAAAATGACACTCCCTTGACAATTGTCAATGTGTAATTCATTTATATGGTTTTAGGATATTATACGCCTCATATGATTTTGCCTAATTCCTAATTTTCGATTATGCATGTCTGAATTTTTTCCTCCTCCCCTCCGGCTCATTTATTCTACATGGCGAGTCTTAGTGATATTAAGATAATTACTTATTTTTTGGTATCTCTTGAAATTATGAATATATCTTCTACTATTATGTATATATTCTACCTAATTATATTTGAAATTGTATTAATCTTGTTTCTTCAAATAATCATCCAACAAAACCTATATAGCTCGGGAGAACCGAAAAGCCTCGACTCTATAAATTTTCCTTCTTCCATTCTGTTGTTATACAGAGTATGGGGTCCACCACTTGCTCTCAGATCATTTCAAGATTGAATCTTGAAGGCCACCCAGAAGGCGGGTACTATGTGCAGACCTTGAGAGACGACTCCATCGTCCTCTCCAAATCTCACCTCCCCTCTCGATGTGATCTTCTTGAAATCCAACTTTTCTTCACCTTTCGTTTTCTCCCCCGTCATTTCTCTCGATGTGATCTTCTTGAAGCCCAACTTGAATTTTTTTGTTTCCAGTCATGGAGATGGCTGGTGATGATTCAAAGTTCTGGGTTTCGCTTTTTGGAAAATCTTCGATGTCGTTATCTCGTGATCCGTTCATGGGGTTCATCCCAAGAGAAGCTGCTTTTGGCTAGTAGGGAAGAAGGCATAAACTTCTATACTTCGTAAAAAAAAAAAAAAACATAGTTCAGGAATGCAAATGTGCATTAGCATGACGTAACTGGAACAGTCCATCTAAAAGGTTTCAGAGTTAGTTACCATTAAGATATGGGTGTACTAATGAAATTTTGAAGTGCTTTCTCGGCATTCCCAAATTGTGACTTAGATTTTTATATCTGCTTCTGCAAACACTGGTTAACCTTCAACTTGTACATGATGGATCTTTCTGAAGGGCTAAGGCTCAATCCCATTGAGGTTGATCCTGCAGTGCCCATGGCTTTCCCACCCAAGTGTTGACCCTGTTCTCAGATGGAAAGTAATGAAAAGAGATATATACTGAGAAGCAAAATAACTCAGAATCAGTAACTCTTAAATCAGCATTGCTTAGATTTGTCATCGAATAAGTGATTTATAAGTGAGTTTTCGATCACTTGTTATATGTTGTTTGCCCATGTATCCAGATCAATCTTTTATTTGAGTAATTCATGTATACCTGCAGACAAAGTTGGTCGTCCTGTGAGCACATCCATTTACTCCTTGCTACCATCAGGGAGTGTGACGCGCCTCCATCGGCTATCATGTGCAGAAACCTTACACTTCTACCTTGGAGAACCTCTGACAGCAGGATCCTTCCACAGGTTACATTCAACGAAATTACAATTTTCCCATCACTTAGATTGTAGATGGATAAAATAAACCTTTCATTTTACAACTCCATTGTTAGACATGTGTGGACTCATTGACATTTGTTACCCGAGTTTAGGGAGAAACTTGCCAAGACCCTGTTCCAAGGACCATGTATGATGTCGTCCGTTAATTGTGTGGCCCCACACATGAGGCCCGGGGATCAACGGCTCAGCTGGACTTAGTTCATGTGTAACCATGCCCAACCAAGTCTCACCGGCGAGTGGTACAGAGAATTACTTAGTGCTTTTAGAGTTTACGATTTCATGCAGAAGCTTAGTCTGTGGTAAATTCAATATGGCACCAATTTAGCTGCTTAGTAGTTTTCAGAAGTTTCTTCTGGTATTTTTCGGAGCAAGTGTGCAGTAGGATGGGAGACTTTTATCGGAGACTTGAAATGACGATGACATGTATGAATTCGAAAACATTCCAAGAAAGGTCGCTTATCTTCTTTTGCTCTTTCTGAGGGCTGTATTTGTTGGCGCCTTACATTTTCTTCCAAGGATGATGAAATGAGACCTAATTTAGGTAGAATAATACATGAAACACAATGGATTTCCAAAGTGATTTGTTTTACTCTTGTTGCGCCCTTGAATTTTGCCCACTTGTTTGATATCTAATTGAAGTTTTGTCACATGGTTTCCTTTTTGTTCTTTTTAAGTATCACTTGGATTACTCTTCTTGAGAATAGCAGTCATTACACCTGATTCATGTGCTAAGTCTCTGTTGTTGCCCAGAGAACGTTTTGAGATTAATATATAGCACTTCCATTATAATTTACGTGGCAAAGTACTTTTGCTTGTGTGGATTATGTTGTCCTGATGAAGATAATCGGGCTGATAGGATGGTCATTCTATCGGAGTTGTTTTAACTCATCCTTTCTTGAAGGATATACCTTTTCCTTCCCCTGTTTTTTACAGGTATTCGAGCTATACGAAGATGGAAATTTCAAGCTAACGAGCGTTGGATCTGATCTACTGAGGGAAGAACAGCAACCGCAGTACAGTGCCTCCATACGTTTGGTTTAGTTTATTTCCAACAAAGGACTACACCATTTCCACAGATGGGGCTTTGAAAGTTAACAAAGCCGAGCCGAGGGACGCGGAGAACCACTACTCTCTTCTGGGGGCTACCTGCGCCCCTGCCTTTCGGATTGAGGATGCTGAGGTGGCAAAATGGGCCGAGTTCGTTTTGCGATACCCAAAACTCGAGCCTCTCATCTCCTTACCTTGCCCTACTAATGGTTGACTGCTCCATGATGCATCTAGCCCTTCAAAAACTGTTTAAGGTGGGAACATCCTTGGTTGTTGTTGCCTTAGGGGAGTGCATCATGAAAGGTGCAGCATTGGCTGTGAGCTTTGTGTTAGGAAAGGTTAATCAACTCTTCGGCTAGCATATATAGTGAACTGTTTTACATAGTCAAAGGACGAGCATTTTCATGCTATAAATTCATGTTTTTTGCCTCCTCGACACCTCTGAATTTATTATTAAGGCAGAAATTTATGTTTTAGGTCTTGTTTTATATAGACTAATTCTATCTTGAACATGCTTGCAAAAAGGACTTGAATATGACACAAATGGTTCTTGAATTTTGATTTAATACACAATGTGATCCTTAACCTTTAGCCTTATGTGTAATGTTATTCTAAACTTTTGAATTGTTCAATATGATTTCTAAATTTTGGTACATATTCAAATTAGTTCTTAAAGTATATGAAAATTTTAATGTTGTCCATGAACTTATAGTAATGGAAAAATGATGTTGGTTATTTCCATATAGTCTAGAGATTAGTTTGAATATTTGTCAAAAGTTCAGAAACTGTTCAAAAAAGTTCAGGACAATATTATAAATAGCGCTAAAGTGTAATGACCACATTGAACAAATTGAAAGTTCAGAAATCACGTTAAAATTTATGAATTATTTATGTCATTATACTTCCAAACTTTGAGTAGGCTAGATGAAGAACTTAGTCATAATTTTGGTCGAAATTGAGTGCGTTACACCAATCTCATGGAACATACCCTCGGGGAACTTACAATAATTAATTTTTAAGTGTGTTAACATTGCAACTTTGCAGTCCTATTCTAGATATTCATCATCAAATGTCTTGTTTCACTCCATATTAAAAGTTTCCCCTTTTAATTAGCTCTTCTTTTTTTTTTGAGAAAGGGCTAAAGCCTAATACTAAAATTTAAATCTATTATCTTTAATTCATCACTAAATAAAACATGAATGAATTCTCTAGGACGTAACGAAGAGAATCTAGTGTTCAAGGGTTTATCAATTTCAAGATTAGCAGGGCGGACGAGTCCAAATGACAGGGGGCTGGAACCCTTCCTCTCTCTTTTCTCCAGAAATGTGAAGCAATTTAGTCCCATCGAAGTTGATTTTCAAATGAATGCTTATATACTTAGGTAGCACCAATTGACAATGTCATGACGTGATTATATCTAATATTTTGGATTAGGAGTTCTGGTTTATATTTTATGTTCATCAATGAAGATGATGTCAATTTTCAATGGAGGATAATGGATATTATTTCCATCATCCAAACTTTAAAAAAAAAAAAAAAAAAAAACAAAGAGGATGAGATGAAGTCCTTTACTTTTATCTTTTGTGATTGAAAAAATTCTCCTCAATCAGCAAAGTTCAATTTTATTAAAATTTAGAGAGAGAGAGATTAAATTTTTACATGTCTTAACCTTAGTCAGCCTCTCCAATGCATTGCTTTATACATACATAGAAATATACATATTTCTCATAATATAGTCAACTTTTCGCTCTTGCATCGCTCCTCTGATTATTAGAGTTAAAAATGACAAAGGGTATCTTACAAAATAAATAAAGAAACATCGAAAAAGTAATTAGATTAGTGTAAATTTTTTTCGAAAAAATGACACAAAATGATCATTGAAATTTTGACCCGATATACAATATAGTTCATAAGTTTTTTATTTTTTATAGTATTTAAAATTTTAATTTGTTTAATTTGATCACTGAACTTTTGGTAAATATTTAATTTATTACCTAGGCTACATTAAAATGTTCCATATTTTCACTGAGCTTGAATTAATGAAAGAATAATATAGAACATTTTCGTATAATTTAGGGAATTGCATTGAATAAACAAATTAAACATTAATGACCACATTACACATTAGATCAAAGTTCAACGACCATTTATATCATTTTCTCAATTTTTTTCTTTTGTCTAAAGATTATTGTAAAACTTTACTAAAAAAAACTTCGTTTCTTTCATGGAAAATAACTTTCACGAAAATGTTTTCCAGATTTTTAAATGTTTAGTTCACGAAAAATGAATTGGTTGGAAAAACATTTTTCATCCATGGAAAAATGTTTTCTAAAATAGAGGAAAATATTTTTTAAGTTGAGGACAACATTTTCCATATCAATTTTCATCTTATCTTCTTTCATCAAACCCATTTTATTTTTATTTTTTTAAATCCGACTTTTAATTATCTTTTACTTTTTATCTTTTTATCTTCTTCTTGGCTGGTTGCCGGCGGAAGAAAAAAAGAAAAGAAAAAAGAAAAATTAAAACATTTTTAGTGCCGGGTGCAATCCACCCTCCAAAATGACTTCCTAGGACGAAGCCTAAGCTCAATTCACCTGCTCCAAAATGATTTTTTAGTGAAAAAACGCCACTTTTTTCGCGGACTGAACGAAGCCTAAGCTAATGCAAACCGGAGGTGCAATGCACATCTGCTCGCTCGGTAGGTGTCTGACGAGTTTTTTTTTTAACTCCTCCCTCACCATCGCGTTCATTCTCCGTCTCTGACCTGAGCGAGTCTAGTTTCTTACATTGGCGAGGAAGAATCGAAAAGCTTCGGCTCAGAAATTCTTTCTTGTTATCTGTTGTTTATACGGGGGATGGGGTCTCCGACTTGCTCTCAGATCATTTCAAGATTGAATCTTCAAGGCCACCCAGAAGGCGGGTACTACATGGAGACCTTGAGGGACTCCTCCATCCTCCTCCCAAATCTCACCTTCCCTCTCGATGTAATCTTCTTGAAACCCAACTTTTCTTCTCCGACTGTTCGAGTTTCAGTGGCGTCTTACTGCGGTTTTGTGGGGGGAATGGGACTCTCCGTGCTTGAATTTATCCGTTTCCAGTCGTGGAGATGCGACTTTTTGACTCTGCTCGGTCTGCGTTGCTTTGTTGACCATTTTCTGCTGCTGTTGATTCGAAGTTTTGGGTTTCAATTTTTGTTGGAAGTCTTTGATGTTGTTATCTCGTAATCCGTTCATGGGGGGGTTCATCACAAGAGAAGCTGCTTTTGGCTGCTTAGAGAATAGATTTAGATGCTGAAGTTCATAGTTTGGCTCAGTCAGGACTCTCTAAGGGTGTGCTAATGAAATTTTGAAGTGGTTTCTTGGAATTCTCAAATTGTGAGTTAGATTTTTATTTCTACTTCAGCAAACACTGGTTAGCCTTCAACTTGTACGTGATGGGTCTTGCTATATAAGGCTCAATTCCATCGAGGTTGCTCCTGCAGTGTTATGGCAGAGTCGTGAGGAGCGGCCCAATCATTGGCATTGCTTTCCTGCCATTTGGGGGGCTCCTATTGGCCCAGAAATGTGGAAAGATTGCCAAATGTGGGTTGCTTCTCCTATCCTTTCCTCAGATAAAAAGATAAAGAGACTTATGCCGAGAGGAAAAATAACTTAGCATCTGTAACTTTAAGTCGTTGAGTCTGTTTAGATTGTCACTGGATAAGCGAATTTTGGATCTATCATTATATGTTGTTTGGCCATGTATCCAGATCAATCTTTTAAATGTGTGACTCATGAATACCTGCAGACAAAGTTGATCGCCCTGTGAGCACATCCATTTACTTCTTGCTGCCTTCAGGGAGTGTGACGCTCCTCCATCGGATACCATGTGCAGAAACTTTTCACTTTTACCTTGGAGAGCCTTTGACGGTAAGATCCTTCCGCAGGTTATGTTCATTGAAATTACAATCTTCCTATCGCTTAGATTGTAGATAAATATAACTTAAACCTTTCATTTTACAACTCCATCGTTAGACATGTGTGGACTCTTTGGGCATTCTGTTGCCCGAGTTTAGGGAGAAACTTGCCTAGACTATGTTCCAAGGACCAAGTGTAATCTCATCCCTTATTCGTGTGGCCCCACACATGAGGCGCATCGATCCATGGCTCTGCTGGACTCAGTTCATGCAGAGTTGTGTCCAACCAAGTCTCACCCGCTAGTGGTACTGAGAATTACTTAGTGCTTTAGAGTTTGCAATTTCTTGCAGAAGCTTAGTCTGTGGTAAATTCGACGTGGCACCTAATTAACTGCTCAGTGGTTGTCAGAAGTTTCTTCAGGTGTTTTTCTGGAGTAGGTGTGTGGTAGGATGGGAGACTTATATTGGTGAAATGACAATGATCAGGTTTGAATTCCAAAATATCCAAAAAAAGTCTGAGGGCTGCATTTGTTGATGCTTTACATTTTCTTGCAAGGATGATGAAATGAGACCTATACATGAAACGTGACTGTTTTCCAAGCTTACACTTCTTGGGTGCTTGAATATTGCCCACTTGTTTGATATCCAAATAAGTTTGTCACATGGTTTCTTTTTTTGTTCTTTTTGGAGTATCACTGGCATTACTCTTCTTGAGAATAGCAGGGATGACACCTGCGAAGTCTCTGTTGCTCCCCACAGAACACTTTCATATATATATATATTCCATGAAAATTTACGCAGCAAAGTAGTGCTAATATGCTTATGTAAATTGTACTGTCCTGGTGATGATACTCAGGCAATAGGATGGTCATACTATTGGAGGTGTTTTTAGCTCATCCTTTTCTTGAAGGACATGCCTTTTTCTTCCCCTGTTTTTACAGGTATTTGAGCTATACGAAGATGGTAATTTCAAGCTAACCTGCGTTGGATCTGATCTACTGGGGGAAGACCAGCAACCACAGTACACAGTGCCTCCATATGTTTGGTTTTGTTCATTTCCAACAAATGACTACACCATTTCCACAGATGGGGCTGTGAAAGTTCACAAAGCCAAACCAAGGGACGCGGAGAACCACTACTCTCTTCTGGGGGTTACTTGTGCCCCTGCCTTTCAGTTTGAGGATGCTGAGGTGGCAAAACGGGCAGAGTTTATTTCACAATTCCCACACCTCGAGCCACTCATCTCCTTACTCACCTTGCCCAACTAATGGTTGACTGCTCCATAGTGCATCTAGCACTTGAAAAACTGTAAGGTGGGAACATCCTTGATTGTTATTGCCTAATAAGAGTGCATCATGAAAGGTGCAGCACTGGTTGTGAACTTTGTTTTAGGAAGGTTAATCAATTCTTCGGCTAGCATGTATAGTGAACCGACATTACATGAACTTCGAGATGTTTTCATGCTATAAATTCATGTTTTTGCTTTCTCCACACCCATTAATTTACAGAGGCAGAAATGTATGTTTTAGGCCCAACTAACAGTTGACTGCTCCATAGTGCATCTAGCACTTGGCAAACTGTAAGTTGGGAACATCCTTGCTGGTTATTGCCTAATGAGAATCCTTGCTTGTTATTGCCTGATGAGAGCGCATCATGAAAGGTGCAACATTGGCCTTGAGCTTTGTGTTAGGAAGGCTAGCATGTATAGTGAACTGACGTTACATAATCGAAGTTAGAGAAGTTTTCATGCTATAAATTCATGATTTTGCCTTCTCGGCACCCATTAGTTTACAGAGGCAGAAATGTATGTTTTAGGTCTTGTTTTCTTTAGACTAATTCAGTATTGAACATGCTCACAAAAAGGACTAGGATACGAGCATGGACACATCAGCTTTTGTTTAGGATTACACTGTCTTGAAGTGAGATCTTTATATGTTCATTCTCAAACTCATGAAAATTTCATTTAATATTTTGCTTCCCAAAGCACATCATAGGCCAGTACCGAGTTGCATAAATTCTCAGATTCTGTAATTGGGTTGAATGTGGATATAACAATGACCGTATCCTCATTTTCCCGTTAGAAGTTATTTTTTTAATTGTTTTTTGTATGCTTACGTTGCAAAGGAATCACATGTCTCAGCAGGAAGACTTTGCTGCTTTAGTTCAAAAATCAGCTGGAAAATTCACTGTTGTGGCTGTTTAAGATGGTAACAAAGTATTCAAGAAATGCTATTAAGGCATTAACCCGCTCTTTTCTATGTTTGATTATTGTAATTCCTCGGTTTCTTCCTTCGAGAAATCCATATGCAGTTCAGACTTGGCAAGACTGTATGTGATGGTGATGATGTCGTTTGAACTAGGGAGTGATCTAATGTTTGATCCTGCCATTCACATTCATACACAGTTCTTGAATTCCTGTCATATGGCCGAAATCTTCACATCTTTCCTAACTTTCATGGCATTATTCTGTCTAGTCTCCAAAGGAAGTGGCATCTTGCTCCTCACTGCCACAAGCACAATCCAGAAAAATTAACCCTGTGAATCACAGTACCTCAGGCATCAGTAAACTCTACCAGAGTGAAACGAATTCATAAACTACAGTTATTATTTCTACATAAAAGTTTATAGAGGAATTCCAAACTGAGAAATTTTTGCTAGGACTACTTTCATAGTATAGCCACCACTAACGAGAAAATAAAGTTTTTCCTATGAGGTGCTAATAATTGATTTCTAGGTGGGCAAATTTAAATTTATGTTACTGCTTATCATCTTAAGATAACAACCCGTGATTGTTTCTCTCCCACACTGAAAGATACACATTACTCACCTTGAACTGTATTGATATCGTGCCTGCCAAATTTCAGGTTGTTATATCTCCAGAACAATATCTGCACGACGATACAGGATAACGAAGTGAATCACCGGCCCATTGCACGTATTTTGTACATGTACAATCACAAATTTTGCTGTATGAAAAGGTAGACATTGCACGGGAACTTACATTCGGAATCGGTTCTGTCCCATTTACTTTTTGCGGTCTCCTCGTTCGCCTGCTCTTGATTAGATGATGAATTGGGCATTGGCCTTTGTTCCAGACATCTCTTTGCAGATAATGCTTGGCTTGAGCTTTGGGGGTATATTTTCTTGTGAAGTATTGCCTTCAAAATCTGAACATCAACAAATAAATGGAGGTTATAATTGACCGCATCACTTCAAAAGCTACAAAAAATGCTATTACTAGTATATGCACATGACTTGGATTCACACATTGCAATATGACGGCTCTTGATCTCATGCCAGCATCTCATCGCATTATAAGCATGACTGTAAGTATGTGAGAGATTCGAAGCTCAATGTACGTACCTTCTCCATTCTAGTCTCGGGGAGAGGGTCGTTTAAGCTGGGAACCGGCGAGAGCTCATGGTCAAACCCGCTCTTGCATGCGAACATCTTCTTTGCAAGCAAAGACAATGACCTCTTTCCGATCCCTTTCCTCTTAGCACCATCCAAGACCGCAGTATCTTTCCCTGACTTGCGAGAAACAACTGCCCCCTTCGTCTCCTGGAAATTGTCATCCTTTGTGTTTGGTTCATGAGTAATTAGTTCAGCGATTTCTCTAGCGTCAGTGATGATCTCCGAGCTCAAAGGGCAACTGGTAGCTCGGTACAAGCCGGAGCTGCCACTGTTGCCTGTCACTTCGAACGAGGGATTACGCTGTTGGGGCTGCGTGTTCAAGAATGAATTCAGTTCTTGCTGAAGTTTCCACACTTCTTCAATGGTGAGGTCCTGTGGTGACTGGTCTTGGGGTGGGAATGGAGGGCGATCTTGTTGATTTTTCCTTGCTTGATCTTTGCTCAGATCAACGTTTCCGAACGTCCCAATTGTGAGCAATCCATTCGGCCAGTCGCTGAATTCCTCTTTGCAAGGTTCTTGCGAGGTATGAAAACCTAAATATTTATATAGATTTAGTTAGAATAAGGTCTCATCTAAAGTCATGTATCTTGTTATTAGCATGTTTTTTATATACGTAGACCAAAGTACATATAACTTATGGAAATAACAGCACAAATGCATAGTAGATAAGTAGTCCTACTCCTAATCAAGAGCACGTGAAGATGCATTCATATTTGAAGTTGGATTAGCAATAAGTAAAGATACAGAAGAACAAGGTGGGGAACTATTGACTACTCATTTGAAAAGCAATGAGGTATGCTTACAGTCGGGTGAGATGGCATTGGACGTTGGTTTTTTGTCCCCACTGAGCCTTCTTTGCATCCAGATGAACAACTGCAAATCACATCACGACGAGAGATATATGTATCTCCTTTAATTAAAACACACCCTTCTCAAATCTTGTTATCACATTACAAGATGAAATCAAGAATCAAGAAAAGGCAACTACAGTTTCTTGATTATTACCTTCATTTGGCCTTTGCAATAGCGCACGCAGAGAGAGAGAGAGAGAGACTGGACAGATCTTATGAGGCAGTGGAAGCCGAGAATTCTAAAGCTTAAATAGAGGCAAGATTTGAAAAGTTCCATAGCCTAGCTGGTATAGTTGCTAGTGGTACAAGTTCCCACACACAGGCTTTTTCCCCCCTTCCTCTCTCTCTCTCTCTCTCTCTCTCTATACATATATATATATATATATATTATATACATACAATATATAGTTATGTATTGATTTATTTATTCTTGACATCATTCCTCGTATAAAGAAGTTCATTTTGCACCATAATTTGTGTCACCCAAGCGCCCTAAAATCAAATATATTCAAACCGGTTGATCTTGCTCTATTCTAGGTTTGAACTACAACAGCACAATTGATGAAACTATAATAATGTTAATCTGATAGCACATGAGTGCGGTGATTGTTATAAAATAAAGTTAAAGGATCTTACAATTCAAATTTAATATAACAAGAAGAAACTATGAATTAAGTTAATGATAAATGATAAAGACTCAAGATTGTGGGGATTGTTATAAAATAAGTTAATTTGACGGCATACAAGTGTAGTGATTGTTGTAAAATAAAGGGGAAAGTAATGAATCTTACAACTCAAATTTAATGCAAGAACAAGAAATTACCAAATAAGTTATGAACTCAAGAGATTTATGTTTAACTGAACTTAACAAGTCAAACATTGATGGATACCCTTGCACTAAGGATTTTCAAGCCATTCTTTAACTCTACTTGATTTTCTATACAAAAAACACATATAACGGTGCGCTCATGATTCAAGGTCTGCGAATCCACAATCTTAGTTTTTGTTCTCCAATGTAATCGGGTTTGTCACAATTGGATGTGCCATTTTAATTAACCGAGCTGACGTGCAAGATAAAATCAATAATAGTAGACTCGATAATATTGTATCGTACATGGCCACGTCATGACCTATTGAGGTGAGCCATTTTGGAACGGTCAAGATATTCTAAAAATGCTTGAATACATATTCTTCACATGTCCAATCTATTGAAATTTGTGGAACACCTATAACGATTTTATGGACAGTTTCCAATTTTCCATTTCATCCAAATTATATATGGAAAATCATCACATAATACAGGTAAAAACCAATAGGCAGCTCTGCCTTTCATATGTTATCCAAACTTTGAGCAAGCTAGATGAACAACTTAGTCATTCTTCCGGCCAAATTTTAGTGCACTACACCAATCTCACATAACACATAGGATAATTGATCTTCGAGTGTCTTACATTGCAACTAAGTTCTTTTTCTTTAGCTACGAGAAAGGCAAAGCCACAACCCTAGCTATCAATGAAATTTTTTTTTTTTTTTTGGGGTTGAAAAGGGAAAGTGCTGTTGTCCCCGGGTGAAGTTTGCAGAACTACGATGTAATGTTATGTAGAGTCTCGATATCTTATCGTGCAAATCTAATTTCTCGATAAGCGATCGGATCGAACCGGCGCCACGAGCACGACATCCACCGAAGATATACAACGTAGTAGGTGCCTGATGCTTGTGGCCATTGTCTCCCACTAACTGAGTCGATGGAGCCCCGCTACCGTGGCGATCCAAATGCAATACGCATTGATTCTACAGCCATGAATTGCAAATTCGAGAGGATGGTTAAAGATCGAGATCGGTCAAACAACTTTTTACGTTTTTGAATATGGTTATTAAAACGATAGAGAAACATTCGCTGGTCGAGTTATGTGCGCCCACCACATACCCAATAGAGCTTTTTCTTTATATTAAATCAACGCCCGGACAAAGCACAAACACAATGAGATACGTACCACGATGGTCTTGAAATCTAGTGGCGAGATCACGGGGGAATTTTTGATCTTGACTAGTTAAAAGTCAATGGTAAGGTGCAAAAGAGCCTTGGAAGCACGAGTGAGTATTGATTATTCATGCAAATCCTTGGTTTTTGGATGATATTGTTTATGGGTTTCGTCATATGTCATATGAAATCTTAGGAACTACTTGGATCAACGTGATATATTTGTTCTAAATTTGTCAAGAGATCTTTCCAGATCCTTGAGAATCTCTAGGAATCCAGGCTTAGACTGCAGTCAAAAGGATGTTGACTACGCAATTCTTGATGCACGATGCTAGGACCCATAATATATGTGATTTGTTGACGATCTACTTAACGTTAGACATATCTCATTAAAAAATAAAATAAAGAACCTTAGTATGGATATGATTAAATTGTCCTTGATTTGGGATTGAAGGGTAAACTTGGTCTAATTTTCCCCAAATAAAACAATTCTATTAATTAAAGACAAAATATATATCTAAAGACTCCTTCGAGTAAATTGTAATTATAGCTCCATTGCACTTAATTCAATCTAATTCTCATTTCTATTATTTAGGATCTGATCATATGTCAAGATCCTTTCGGCTATAGAAATAAAAATAGGCTCAATTTAATTACTCCTAATATGATTACACCACCTTATTTGAAAAATTATATTTAGATGGATGAGATATAATATTATTGATATTGTTTTTCTGTGCATGTAAATGATATCAAGCATAAGTTTTTCTATTAAAAAAGAGAGAGGATAATTAGGCACATGTGATGATTATCATCCTCTGCCTAATTTACAAATTAATTTCAAAATTTCTCATTATCTTCCGTCCAATCAGAGAGACGGCATGCTTCTCTCTTTCTTCATGGGACGCCACCATTGGCACGTGAAGCTGTCCCGCTCGCTACAATCATGCCCATGCACAAGTGGGGTCCACCCATGCCACCCATGCCACCCATGCCAAATAAAAAAAAGGTCATATTATAAAACTTTCACCAAAAATCGAAATTTGGAAAAATGATAAAATAAATAAACTTGAAGAAAGAAAAATAGGAAATAAAAGAATTTGAGTTTTGGGGTTGGAGGACAGGTGTCAACAGACAAGCTCCGCAATGCCAGAGATCGAATGTTGTCCGACCAACACGTGTCTCAAAATGCTCGGTCGGGTATTTAAATTTTTTTAATTGCTCTCTACATGTTATTATTTTCTCTATCTTCCCCTTGTTATTTGTGCACCGGCCCGTCATGGGCTTAATTGCCACTGTTCGATTGGAATAAAATAGACAGAAAAAAAGAAAAAAGAAAAAAAAAAGAAAAAACCATAGTGATAATAACATTAGAAAATTTGAAATTGATATACTAAATTAATACACTAAATGATGTAATAGTCTAGTGTTTTAATTTAAAGTATATCACGTCACCTAATGTACTGACATCTACCAATTTTAATATATCTAGTATTACTACAATAAACTAAAATTATCTTCCTAAATCACAGCACATAATTTTATTTTTGGGTCTAAAGTAAAAGAAGGCGAGATTATTTCCTTTCCTCCTTGACGGAAGCCTAATCCTTGATGGGATTGTTTCGTGTAAAGTTATGTTGCATTTATGTCAATCACGTCGTTACCTTCCCCTCTTCTCCATGAAATTTGGATTTTCACAGGCCAACTGTTTCAACTTTGTTGATGTTGTCGTCCTTAGAGTAAAGACATTGCAACTGACGTGTTTGACCTGTGTGATTAAGTAATAGCTTTAGGTGCAAAACATCATCCATGCCCGGCGACTTTCACATCACAAATGTGAAGATTATTCATAGGTCAAGCTCTTAAAAGAATGATTCAAGTGATGCACCTTTTCAGATGCTTTTGTTTTTATGTATCACTTCACAATCTCTATTTCAAGCTCTTTCACATTCGACAAGGGACTCGAAACTAATGAATTAGTCGACAGAGGCCCAGCTAGGGAGAGAGATATCCACCTTTTGGAAATGAATCCTTATCGTTACACGGGATTTCAGAAGTTTAAAGTAACTGAATGGATCCTCATTACAAAGCTTTACAAATATTGGGAAATGAACTTCCAATCAAATGGCAAGCATGAGAAATCTCTCAAGAATGCCTTCAAGTTTGATTAGATTTCATGACCTTCAAGGCAAGCACCTGAGGCTGGTCCTATGCTGTTTCGGTCCTGCCAATGGAGGGAGGAGGAATGCACTCGGACTGTACAATCAAAGTGGTCCTAAGTCTTTCTTCTCCATTGTTTGGTGCATATAACTCAAGGGTGGTCCAAGATTTCTTGAGCACAGCATGGGCTCGGGGATCTAGGGTTTTTCTACATAGTAAGAAATAGTAACCTATAGTCTATCCTCGTATTTGTGATATCTATTTGTGGAAGGTGCGCATCCATGGTTTCCAAAAATACTGCCAAGGGGCTCTAGCATCCCTTCCATGAATAACAATATTCTAAATTCGGTTTTGCATTGGATCTTGTTTTGAAGATGGAGAGTTTGACTTAGAGTTGAGGGAGGACCTCCTTTTGTTTGGCCAAATGAATATGTCAAGGAGACTAGGGCTAGCTACGACGGTAGAGGAGGGTATGATGCATGATGTATGGAGTTCGGAAAGATCGATATGGAAAGGTGTTTATGATTGTCCTATGTTAGCTATGGAGCTGGAACACACGACACTACAGTCGTTACAAGGTGCTCGATAATCATATCATGACCGAACTTCCTCTTTACAACTTTTAAGAAATCACTTCACTTTACTTGCGAAAAGATGTGCTATCAAATGTACTAGTTAGTATGACGACGAGGGTTTTATGCTAGTTGCGTTGATGCTTTAACCCCACGAGAAAAAGTGTCGAATTTGAATCCTCACCTCTTGTAACATTCTAGACTCACATTAATGACTGGATTGTACAAGTCGGGATGATGTGAATTCTTCGCGATTATTAAAAGATGTTAACAAGTCAGAACGGTAAAATAGCTACAGCTATACAGAGCACAATCTCAAAATGGTGTCCAAGAGGGTGCTTCACATAATTGTCATTCGACAATTACAATTTCAAATGGATGTTTTAGTTTTCGAAAGGTGATTGGAAAGTATCCCATAATTGCAGCACTAGAGCCTCGCTTCAAAAAGTACTCTTTTCCACTGTCATTCTAAAATTTCGAAAAAAGAAAAGAAGTGAGAAAAATTATATGTAATTGTAAAAATCGAAATTTGCATAGTTCTAAAGGTTTTCAGTTGCCAGATTAATAAAATTTTAAAAATCAAATAGAAAAAGCCTTGCCAAATAGACCCAAAAGTGCACAATGATACATGGTGTGAATCCATATCTCCTGGCAGATGCAATGTTGAGGACTAACACTTCATAAAACTATGCAAAAAAAAAAAATGAAAGAAAGAAAGATTGTCAATGTAACAATAATTAAAATGGCACAAACCACAATAATCTCACCCTAAATTTATAACTAAAATTTAACTTGAAATTAAGTAAATAAATATTTACAAGCAATAAGTATGACCGACCTCAATATAGATATTACGGGTGCAGTATCAGTAGCCAAAACTAAATCATATTGCCTACCCCGATGCAGACAATGAGAAGCATAAAAAAACCATGAAATATTGAAATATTACAATAACTTGAGCTGTAAAAATGTGCTTTCTATCGTTAAAAAAGAAGCTATGATAGCTATTATTTCCCAATATTCTTGCCAATAATTTCAAGGGGTTTGGGAAACCATGCCAAAAAGGAAAAAAAATAAAAAAAAAAAAAATAAAAGACTCTTCTGCCACACATTTCGATGGAGAGAATTTCACTATTATTCCTAGAAATTCTCGAGGCGATTTCGTCGAGAGGCGCGAGCGGATGGAGTGCAAAGGGGAAGAGGGTCTCCACTCAAGAAAGCAGAGCAAACTCCAATGCGAAG
Organism: Corymbia calophylla; assembly: GCA_014182845.1. Taxonomy (NCBI): domain Eukaryota; kingdom Viridiplantae; phylum Streptophyta; class Magnoliopsida; order Myrtales; family Myrtaceae; genus Corymbia; species Corymbia calophylla. Next base: position 5,440,665 of record CM024695.1, read on the forward strand.
GAAAATTCAAAGTTATTATTGCCACGGCCAGACAAAGAAACACATAAACTGACGAACTCTCCAATGAAAACCCTCGTTTTTACTGTTCGAAAGGACAAAACCACATGCATATGCTTTCGAAGATTAAGGTTGGTCTCCACCAAAATTGTCAACCCCCAACCAGACCTTCCCCAAATTAGAAAGCCTCCCATGTTCTTCTGAAATGAAAAATAAAAATAAAAATAATAAAAATAATAAAAATCAGCATATACTTTCACCCATTCCAAGTCTTAGCTAAGCAGGCTTTGGTAAGAGCATTCTTTATTATTATTATTAATTTCTCTTGTTTCAAGCCCTTCTCCATCATTGGTACTTCTGATGATATTGTTCTATACCAGTACTAGTCGCAAAAATCACATCTCCCATATTGGTTTGTTACAAGATGGTACTCATCTCTAATTTAAAAGCGGCACCACTTGGTCCTAGTTTCCTAATGGTGGGAGTACTTGCTACCCAGAATCCGCAACTACAATCCCGAGATGTATAGTCTTCAAATGTAAAAGGAAAAAAGGGGGCGAAAAAAAAGGGCTTGTATTGAGATGGTTAATAATCGCATGAACAATGAAGGCGGGACGTGACGTGAAGTTCGCTCTTGACGACATCTTGATAGCAACTGACTAGTTGACAGAGGTCCTCGAAAAATAGATCCGATGCGCGACAATCGACCCTGTGTGAAGCGATAATCTTTTTTATTTATTTTGTATGCGTGAGGACCACTTAATTTGATGGATAATAACACTGAGAAAAAAAATTTCGATGGACGAAGATTTGGAAGGACCACATGGTATGATTTAGAAAATATATCATCCAACAAGGGTTGTTACAACACAAATAGAAGGGAATCTATAGACAACAAGGTTATTTGTTGATTAAATTGAAGTGGGTATTTGACACTCCTAAGAGTATGTTTCAATTATATTGCCATTGATTCAATGAAACTGCTTAGTATATTATATTTTTTTAATATCCAGTGTCATTTTGGAATCCATCATTGTACTGCTGGTAATTTTCAAAAATGCAATAATCTGACTAGGATTGCACAGGGGGTTACAAACAGATCTTTTGTTAACACTGAATAAAACTGTTCTGTTTATTTTTTTTCTTTTTTCTGTGTATAATCAGGGACAAAATTATCTGAAAAAAGAATTGCACTGGGTATTATCTAGCAAAAAGAAGTATGGCGCTTATTAGACCCGTCAAAATGGGTCTGACCCAATTAAAACATAAATGGATCATATGTGGGTCACTTAATTTTGAAAAGTTTATCCATTTAAATTTAAAGGCTAAAATAAATGAATCATAAATGGGTTGAGTTTATAACCCATTTTCAACCCACTAAGCTCACTCACACTTTCTCCCCCTCTTCATTCTTCATTGGTGGTTGTTGTGGTTGGTGACCAACCAAAGGAGAAAGGAAAAAAAATTAATAATTAAAAGTTTGATTTTTAAAAAAATAAAATAAAATAAAAATATTAAAAGATATGTACAAGGGAAAATCAAATCAGACTTATAAACATAAAACGGTAAACATTTTTTTAATTTATTTCAAATTTCCAGCAAACACAAAAAATATTGTAATTTTCCTAGAAATAACTTCATAAAAAACATTTTTCAAGAAAAAAACAAAGTCTCAATTTTAAAAACTTATAAAAATTATCCACTAAATTTATATTGAATGAAAGTGTTTTAGCAATACAAATTTTTTTTTTTTTTTAAATCATAAGAAACAAGCTTTCCTAAATTTTTAAGTATTTTATCAATATAATCTTAAAAATAAACATATGAATAAGTTTTCCTAAATGAGGTTAAATATGAAATTGTTGTAATAACGTGAGTTAGGTCGGGTATGGGTTGAATTGGGTATGAGTCAAAAAATTTACATTATATGCATAAATGAATTATAAACTTATTAATGGATCAATTTAAATCGGACCATTTACAATTCATCCCAAACCCAACCCAACTTATCAGTTTAATAGGTCTAGTGCTTATTCAAAACTCTCCAATGATCTCTACCTTTGCTTATAATCCTTGACAGAAGATTACTTAAGGAGAAACAAAGCAGGATAAGAATGAAGATCTTTCTCTATACATTGCTAAAGCAAATATGGTACACAAAGTGAGTCAAAGTGTCACCTGTTAGCCTCGGTACCGAATGTACCATCTATATGGTACATACACCGTGTATACACCAAAAAATTAACAAATTTCATCACAGTCAACACACTACGAGATACAGAAGATGGGGTATCGAGATTTTCCTTCATCCATCATTCCCTGAACAGCATATTGAGCAGCACTCGAAGCAGCCAAAACAAGCTAAAGCAGAGCATAGCTGAGTCATCACAATCACGAATTGGTCGTTTAGCTGCGAGCAGCACTGGATGCAGCACATGCAACAGCAGCGGTCACACATCGCCCCACAACAATTTGACGCTGCCTTCACTAAGATTTCTGCAGCTTCGGGCAATTTCATTTGTTCAGCCCCTGGAGGAATGTTCTCAACGGTTGCAGTCAAGTTGCCGAAGCCGATGCAAAGGTTTCTCAGCATGATTTGCTTAGGGATTTTGGGGTCAGACATCTTCCTCCGTGCCTGTTTTAAGCAGCTCTTATGGTTTAATTTCATTGGTTATAATTGCAGTCATCAACAAAAGAAGCAGGAATGAAAGATCATGTAAATTCGGATGAGATATACAAAACTGAAGTTTTTATATGCACTTGAAGCTAGAGGTATACAAACTGGACCGCCCGAATTGGAAACCGCTTGGACCGAACCGGACTGTCTGGTTCCCGGTTTCTAAAAGTGGAACCTGTGTCCAGGCAGTCCGGTTCCTAGTTCCAATGGGGAACCCAACCAGACCGAACCGACTAAATATACTTTTTTGTTTTATTATTTCTTCAAAAAAATTAGTAAAATGTGAACTAAACACTATCTTGGTCCGGTCCCTGGTTCTGAATTTTGGGAACTGGTCCTTCTTGTCCAGTCCCCTGTTCCACCTTGGAATCGGATGAACCGGACTGGACTGGGAACCGATCACCCCTACTTGAAGCTGCTGGAATCACCACAGGAAAAGTAAAGATTGCCAGAGATTCACTATGTTCATTCCTAATGAGATTTCCATGCCATGTGTCGTATGATTAAATCTTGGTTTTGTTTTTGTAGTAAGTGGTTACCACAATAATGGAGACATCAACTCCATAACTCACACTCCATAATTGAGTTATATCCAACATCAAAAAGGTTCAAGTCTCCAGACTCTACACACTGTTCACATCCATAATATATCATGTCAGTCAAATCCAAATGCTCTAAATTGCCAAGTTGAATCAATCATCAGCCCAACTGAGGTCAACACAGGTCCAGTTGAGATTAAATTACCAAAAGTTGAACAAATAGATGGCTAGAAGAGAGCCTTGTTCTAGTTAGGACAGCCTGGTCGGGTTAATTTTTGGAGACTGTGCCTTCCTAGGTATATTTTTGCTAGATATTCACCATTAAAGCGGTCAAATGTCCAAGACACAGACATATCTGAAATGATTTAATGCGCTTCAGTTAGAAGACAAGCAATGGTAACTTTACTGGTAAACGCAAAGGATTGTGTAATTAGACAGGAAAGTCTAAAGGGCTGTACAAGAGCCACAAGGTAATAGGCTAATAGCCCGCATAAATAAGCCCAAGCAGCATCCAAGGCTCTTGAGATTAAGTTAAGACAGCAACAGCTTTGCAATGATGAGGCAGATGTGTACCTTATCTGAACCAGGTGATTCCATGGCTTTTGTTGCCTCATCAGCCTCTATTAAAATCATGCGAGTGAATTCTGAAGCAATACCACTCTGTATGCTCAGTTTTGCAACCTGTAGAAGTAAGTAGCGATTACAAAAAATGAAGAATGAAATGGTCAAAGCTGAGGCATTGAGGGCGTCGCCATGCTCCAAATGGAAAAGGCAATTCTCCTCTCAACTTGATATTTGAGGAGTAAATATCATCAAATCAGGGAAATCTAAAGTCAAATACTAATTCTCCAGTCCAGTTATAAACCAACACGCTGCTTCAATTAGTAATGAATGGAGATAAAGCTGTACCTTCTCCTCGAGCTGCTTGTCTTCCGAGAACCATGCCTTAGCTGTGAAATGATCAATCTGTTGCTTTGCAAATAACTGATGCAGAGAAGAGGGTCAAAAAGGATTGGAAAAGACATACAAACTCCAGCCAGATTTGCCCCTACCATATTCCAGGCACAGAACTAACTGAAGTGACAAAACTGAAACAGAATGAGAAGTGCAGTACATACCCTGTCCAGTAATATGTCCTTTGCCTTAAGAATCTTTAAGTCTATCACGTGAGTGCTCCAATCTGCTGAGATACCCTTTACTTGAAGATGGTCAGGAAAGTTTCCATGGTATCTCCCAAAAACAGCCAATGGGGATGCATGTGATAAGTCTGGTAGTCGGGAAGGACACATCTACAGATATATATAAGTAAATAGGAAAGAGGTCACTATTTTGACAATGTGGTCTTAAAACAGGTGCAGGTATGTATGATTCTCGCAGAAAAGAAAATCACCAACTGCGATCTTCATTAAAAGGAGAAAGGACAAAGATACTACAGCTCCCTTCTAGCCAGAAACCTACTTCCTGTTTTCATTTTACTTTTGAGGTGGATTGGGGAAATCATCCTATAAAATAATTAATTTTAGAAACAAGTTCAATGCAACCAAAAAAAAAAAGAGAGAGAATGTACAAAACTCAGTAATCAATTCATTGCACATCTGTTGGCACGAATAGAAGGGAAAAAAAAAGATCTCACTGCATCATCTGCAGAGAGCAAAGGGCATGACCATTGTTCATAAGGTTTCTGAGCTATTTAATAATTCATCAATGTTCATGCAAATGTACCTCAACTTCAAGATCATCTAACTGGTCAATTACTATATCAGCAAGGACAATTGATGACGCTCTGGAAAACAAGCTCTCCATCCGAAGCTCAACTGAACCTGAAACCACAGATTATAAATTTGAAAAACCATCAGATCAATTAAATCAGCAATATCTTTTCTACTCTTAGATCTACGATCATACTTTTCAAAAAAAAAAAAAACCAAAAAAGCAGCAGTTCTATGGTCCTCATCACTAGCCATGAAGTATAAATTCTCTATTTAAGTATCATTTGAATGCACTGCTGACACAACCAAAGTATGCTCGTGGGCTGCCAGATAGTTTTATTTGTCTGACCTACATCATATGCAGCATCATACTGTCCTCTGCCTATGATGGCAAGCATCCGTAGGAAATGGTGATTACAATATGTACCTGAAAATTACCACAGAAAAGATCAAACTCCATAGTGAGAGACAGATGCAAAACAGATTATTCACAACAGATCAAAGTCCATGTAAAACACATTCAACACACCGACTTCTCACAAAATAAAAACCAATGAAGCTGAAATTTAACTTTTCATTGCGACATATCAGGAGTTGAGAATGTCACTGCCCAGAAAGTAACACACAAGATTGTGCTGCCAGACACATAGAATATAACGAACCATTACCTATACCAAAAGTAAAGATGCGTGGACATAATGATCCTCCTTTCTTTATTCGACTTTTCATAACATCACAAATGTGTTTCTCATCTTCAACAGTTCCATCTGTAACCAGGAAGATGGTAGGTATGGAACCTTGACAGTCTGATAGGATGTCTAGTGCCTGAAAGAAGTAGAGATCAGCAAGACTGAGAAGCATCTAAAGCTAAGCAATTACAAATTACAGGGAGGACCAAGCAGACTAGAACTAGGTATGATGTAAATATCTGCTGTTCATTCCGTTATCACCTAGGAAAGGGAAGAGTGTGAAACAATGCGAAAATAAAAGAGACAAATTTAATCGCATTGATTCAGATGACAGCAAATAAGCTGCACACCATAAATGGTGAAAAGAGATAGCCCATCTATTGTTCACAAAACTATACATGCATCTCACTCAGATGTGGTCATTTTCCCTAAAAACTAAAAAGTTGGGACTCTGTGAGTATATATTTTCCCCATGCAATTGTTGAAGAAAAAAAAATAAAACTTCATGACATGAAATCATAACTCTCTGGGAGTACCTATTATCTGCATGAAATTGTCGAAGAAACAAAAAATACAAATTCATGAGATGAAATCATGACTGGATTAATACCGACAGTATTTGATCTTCTAAAACAATACTGGCACGTACCCCATCAAAAATAAAGGAATACAAAATAAAAGCAGAACACTATTCACGCCAATAAAAATTGTTGAAAAACCAAGGGCAGGACTCTCTATGTCAGCAGCTTATCTCATATTTATTATGATGCAGCACCAGAGTTCTAAGTGGCACTTTCCTTCATTGAGATAGAATGCCAGGACCCTCATCTAGCTTAATTGGGCCGCTACATATCATATCAACCCCAGGAAAGGTCATCATAGTTTGTCTTTTTACAGGGCATTGAGTACTGCATAACTTAGCAATGTGAAAAAGATATTCACTTTGTAGTCTCAGAAAATGGAAGATGAAAGTACTTTATTCAGAGGCTGCAAGATGTCAGTACCACCGCTGGCAATAAAGTTATTGTTGATCCATTCAATGGCCCCTTCAATTGCTTCACTGGTAGCTAACACCATGGACGGGGAGTATTGGTAAACCTCACTATTAAAAGCTAGGATGCTAAATGAATCCTTGGGGTCAAGCTTGCGCAGTGCTGTCGATAAGGCATTTTTAGCATCCTCAAGTAGTTTGCCCTTCATGCTTCCACTAATATCAACAACAAATACTACATCCTTTCTGAACACCTGTTAAACTGAATAGGATGAGGCAACCGTGACAGGAAGCACAATATTAACTGAATGGTGCCAGAAGTGAATTAGCACCAAACTAACCTTCCTATTCTGTTGGTTTCCCGGAAGAAGGTATAAACAGAACATTTCTCTTTGATCAAAATCATGCATAGATGGAGACTGCAAGAGCACACTCCCAAGCATAGTAGCTGGGGAGACCTACAAGACAGAAAGAAAATCAGAAAAATGTGTTTTGTTGATGAAACATAACTTCGACAAGGAAGACTATGAAAGTGCAGTTTGCCTGAACACTTTCTCCTGTATAATTTAAAGGAAAAGAAGGAAGAAAGGGAGAAAGATCTTGCAGCTTACAGTGTATGAGAAATTCAGGTCAGCCTTTGACCACATGAGAACTTCTGACTCATACAGGAAATCTAACTTCCCCACATGACGTCTCACTTCCTGGAAATTAGAAAAAAAAGGGTAAAAGGATCAATTACTGTTTTCTCCTGTTAAATGAGACAGAACCATACAATACTTGATCATGATACCTTCAACGGATGGCTGGTCGTTTTGCACAAAACTTCACTTCCAGTGCCAGAGTCCACATTCACCCGTATCTTTTCTTTCTTCGAGATTTTCTTCCCAGCAGGAGTAACATACTCGGGGAAAGTAAATGGCACACTCAGGGAGAACTGACCATTACAATAGGATAATTTTTGAGACCAACAGACCTTGATTGATATGTTTGAACCCCCATCCACCTGAAAGCAAATGACTTATAGCTACCATGGATAAATAATAAAAGAAGGAATAAATGAAAAAAGAAGAAGATACGCAGAGTATGTAACTCCACAGAAGAAGCAACAGGTGTATGGTTTCTTTACCCGTGGTATTCTTAAGGTAAATATATGGGGTTGAAGGTAGCCACCATCTTCAGCTCTTGCTGCTTTGTCTATATCTTTCTTGTCTTCCACAGCAACAAGTTGTGTGACATATGATCTTTTAGAAACTTTTACCTCAAGACCTAAAACCGATCCCTGTTAGCCAAATAGTATTGCCTGAGAAGAGATAATGCGCAAGTGGGATGTGATAGACACAATGCACTCAGTCTGATCACTGAATAAAATTACACTGCATTAATTCTCCAATCATACCTTGTTTGTAATAAACAAAATTTCAGGAATAATTAGGTTCCACAGGATGAGCACGGTATGTCAATCATTCCTATGTTTTGGGTTCAAAAGGTCAAATTACTAAAAGAAAGTCACAAAAAAAAAAAGATAAAAGAAAAAAAATTGACAAGGATGTGGTTTTCCAGGCATTTACTCCCTTTTTCCCATTGTATGGCCATTGGTAATCATGTTAACATTTTAGGTGTCCTGACATCAACTGAATTTTGGCAAACAGCAATCTTTCACTGAAAATGGTCTAATAAAGTTTCATATCGCACTTTAAATATGTTAACATAGCATATCAAAATCTATAGCTGAGAAAGAACCTTGCACTCCAGCACTTCTTGTTCTCTACTGCTTTAAAAATATGTTCCCTCATTGAAGTGAAGACAACCACCATCAGAAGCACATAAATATGGTAAGATTCACTCTAAAAGCCACAGTTATCTATTTCCAGCTTTCAGACTCATTAGCCAACAGGATCTTCACACTATTATACTCAATTGTCCAACCGAAGACAAACATCATCATTACCCAATGTTTTTTCTATTTGAGTGTCGTCACCGAGTGATTTGTTTTTTTATTTTTTATTTGGTTTTGGTATCATGATCAAGTTGTACCATGGTCAAATTTTCATGCATTGAAGTATGTCCACTTCCCTGATGTTTTCTCCTGCTGTGATCCTAATAGATTGCACAAAGCAAGACGAACCATTGGATGTAAGTCACGCTTGGTAACTCCAACAAAAAAGTTCAAATTTATAGGCAGAGGGAGAGCATATAAACCTCCTAGACAAGGATGCATTTTAACACCCTTCTCATGAGCAAGCAGGATTAGGAATGACAAGTGAAATTTTAGGTAGAACCTAACTCTCATAGTTCAACTAAAAGCTTAAAATTATAGATGAAAGGAGACCACTTGTATATAAAAAACAAGCGATTTAGGTAACTAGTGTTTTACCAACTCAACAAATCAGAACTAGCAGCCGCCATCTACGACCCTAATCCAGTCAACGAGGCCAACTACGCAAGAACAAGAACTAAAGAGTGGTGCTACATTTTTTTTTCGTGGCCCCGACCCATATACTATCTTCCTCACAGCCTAGTCCTCAACATCAAGGCTTTGGAGAAACTCAGACTCAGGACTCAACTCATGGTCCACAGGCGCAAAGCTTCGATAAGCTTACCAACTCTTCTAGGTTCCGAAGGCGGACACAACCTCGAAAATGAAATATGTCAAATCAAGCCAATCGACGCACCTGCTCGCCCATGGGGATCGCGACCCGGCAGTCGCACCACTTGCTGCCCATGACGCAATGAACCTCCACGACCCGCTGACCCGGACGAAGGCGGTGTCCAGCTCGCAGTCCGCCTCCACCTCGATCCCGTTCATCTGGAGGGGTATCAGCGCGGGCGGATCGCACCTGCCGTGCACGTGCGGCTGGTAGCTCGGGATGTCCGGGTTGTCCACGACGCAGGGGTCGGGGATCACGGCGTAGACCATCGGCGACGCCGGGAGGAGGGCCGCCGACCTCTCCATATGCGCGGGCGACCGGGGCGGGGTCACCGCCCGGTCCTTCCCAAAGTAGAGGCGCTTGGAGAGGCGGAGGCCGTCGTCCACCGCCTTCGCGAAATCGTCGGCCATCTAGGGGCGGAGAGAGGGGGAGATCGCTGCGGCGATCGGAATGCGGGATCGGTCGTGATCGGCGAGAGAGAGAGAGAAAGATTGATCGGGAGATGGGCGCGATCTTGCTGAGATTTGGAGTCGAAAAGGACGGGTAAAGAAAGGGAAGAATTTGGGGTTTCGAGGGCGGCGTCGCGAAATGTAAGGGGCGGGGAGAGAAAGGGACCGCGGCGATGTTACCGTTACGCACGAAAGGCTCCCGAGGAGGTGTACGAAGTCCAGCTTTTTGGACGACGGAAGGGTTCCCCACCAATGGGCTCTCGACAGCTAAGGCCCCTCGTCAGCTTTCCTAAGAAACGAATCATTCGTCCCTCTATGCAAATGGAAAGCCAAGCAGCACCCGTGCGCTTCGCTCCACGCTATCATTTTCATGATGATTGATCGATTCCCGAGCGAGTTGGCGATTCCTACCTTTAAAATCAAGAATAACTCATTAAGGCTTGAGCTGTTTGCTTTTATAAAGTTGTCCGATTTTCAGATGAGTCTATAAAATTAATTGAAATGTCCCTAATAAAGTCGTTCTTGGATATGATGAATCATTGACAAATATAGCATCGATTTAGATTGATATCATTAGCTTTTGAAAGTCATTATCACTCATTTCATTGCAATTATTTTAGACCACAACAATTGAAATGTCCCTAATAAAGTTGTTCTTGAGTATTATGAACCATTGACAAATATAGCGCCAACCTAGACTGATATTATTAGCTTTTGAAAATCACTGTCATTCATCTCATTGCAATTACTTTAGACCACAAACCATTTCAACACCTATGGTAAACAATGCCGTGGCCCATCAACTCCTTTTAAGGTTTGAAGGAGGTTGGATCACATATGCCCCTACTAGCCTAGCAGCCACAAAAGGTTCCCCTTGTTTTTCATCTAGCCATATAATCGAACTCGCTAAACCCCAAAGCTAGAATTGAACTCACTTTAGTCATCTCTTGGCTCAAATATGTTAAACTCAAGAACACATAGATGCTTTGCATAAATATTAAAAAAACTTAAATATATGTGTATTGGTCTAGTTCAAGCGAGCAATTCTACACTTAAAAGTAGGAATTTGACCGATCCTCATAGGAATCGCTGAATTCAAGTGATTCTCAATTCTCTTGTTATATGAATTATATCTTAATCCATATTTAATGGTTTGGATTATTATATGAATTATTTTTATTCAATAAATGGACTTTGAATTATAAACTCCAAAATAATATGGATTTAAATTTCTTAGACCTAAATCATGTATACAATCCTCTCTACTCCTTTTGTCCTCGCTTAATTTCGTTCTTACCTTAATTCAAGTACGAGTTTTCCTAAATTTGATCAAATAATGAATTGATTTAATAATATGGGTCCGGATCGACTATGCATTGAGTATGAGTTGGGTCACTAGATTTGCATTGTATGGAAATGAGTCAATTTAGATTGGAAACATTTTCGACCTAACCTAATCAATTCGATTGACGGGTCCATCTATGAGCAAAGTTCATTGTTATTTACTTTCGAGATATAACGTAGATGTAATGATCATAGTGCTGCATACTTTGTATTTTAACTCGAGATTGGCATAGAAAGATTTCTTGACCGTGACTTCTCAATTGCAAGTGAATCAGGATAATTACAATCAAATCTCGAAAATTCCGTGACGGCTAGTAAACACTCGTGACTAAAATGGGTCATTACTGCCGCTTGTCCTTTCCCATCTCTTTATTCATTAAAAAAGCTTAAACTTTCTAACGGTCCTCCATCGAATTATCGAGTCTCATGTCTGCTTTTTGATGGTCATTGGATTCTATACATGGCACTTACGATAAACACAACCACGAGAATGACTTCTCACGACAATGAAGGTCCCTATTGTCAGCTGTCGTGTTCATGGCCCGTTAAGGACCATAAGGTCGTCACATCGCAGCCGGCTGGCAGGGATCGCATCCAACCACAGGATCGGGTCGACCTCGTTGGCACGTTCTTCGTTACATGACTCGACAATGTCCCTTCAACTTGATATGTCACCAAATATCAGATTTTATTTTAGACGTGATATCTAATGGGCCTCGTTATCAACTTTACCGATGTCCAGCCAACGAACATTGCTAGCAAATGTAAGGCGAAGGGAGCTGATTCGGATGTCTTCTGGTCAATTAAGAAGCGAAGTCAAAATCAAATTGAATTTGACTACGCGTTAGGATGTTTATGATAATCGGGTGTAATAGAAAAAGTTATATAGTAAATAAATTGGATAGATTGTTTTTCTATCAAAATGACATTTCATCCGTTTTCATTGAAATACTAGAGAAATATAATACAGTCCAACTACAAATCAAGATAAATCCCAAACATGTTTAAAACAGAACAAGTTTCGGATAATAAGATGGATCATCAAAATAAAATTAAGAGTCACGCACTTAAAAAGCAGAATTGTGACTTCTTTAAATTAAAATCGGAGGTGGATCACCAAAGCCATCTTCAATAATGAGCATAGATTGGGATCTTTATTTGTTACAATGGTTATTCCATTCAGGCATCCCCAATATCATCGTTGTTTAGAGTAAACAGATTAAATGAGCATAGATCCAATGCATGTGAGAGCAAAATCTTTATAAAAATTCTTTGATCTCCTTTGAAACTAGACTTGTATACCCACAAAATCTTGAAATCATACACTAAAAAAACTCTAAATCTAGATTAGATTGGGATAGAAACCTTCCGGAAATGGGAGAGAGAAGCATTTAGACCAAAGCTAGATCGGAAAGGAAAAGCTGCCCTAACAGAGGAATACAAGAAGAAGAATATAAAGAACCAAAACAGCTAAAGGAAAAGGGAGGGGAGGGAAAGATCTAACTCAAACTCTCCCCTCAATCTTCCTTGAGGAAGAAAGCTATGTGAAAATGAGAGAGATGAGAGAATCCTAGGGAGGAAAGTGAAAAGGCTCATATGAGTTAATCACATAGACTTTAATATTTTCATTTATTTTTTTCACATCAATCAATCGTGGCACAATCTCTAGTTCTAGCACCGGGAGAAATAAAAGAAGATGTGTCCTAGTAGTTGGACTAGTCAAACTTTTCGGTACCTTTGTAATTGCTAATTTTTTCATGATTAATTTACTTTCAATACTTAAGAGAAGAAATTGTTAAGATTCAGAGCCGATTGGTTTGGTTATGAGTTGATTTTCAATATGATCAAGTATGAGTCTCTAAAATTATGTTATATGGAAAATTGGTTAATAACAGTTAAACGAGTTAATTTGGGTTGGGCTGATTTTAAACCTACCCAAACTTTACTTGACCTTCCTATTTGATATGTGTACTATACATGCAAAGCATCTTTGTATGATACTCCCCAAAGTATCGCATGGTCAAAAGAATACATCTTTGTTATATACAAACGGAAAAGTTCAAAAGGAGAGATTTTTTGCTTGACAGAACGACATTATATCACTTAGAGGAGGAACAATCCTTTTGCATAATTATTAAGATAAAGATTCTAAATTAGTTTAAGATTGTCTATTGTGTAGCTTTATATGTAGACTAGGGCATATTTGGTAATGTGCCAAATAATGCCTAATTCTATTATTTTTTTCTTTGAAAAAAAAAAGAAATTTGTTCGAAAAACTTTTTTTGCTCTTGAGAATAAATTTGAAGCAGAATAAAAAGGGATAAAAGATTTGCTTCTTTATGCCTAGGAACAACTTCAAAATCAAGCCAAATCATTTTTTTTCCTCCTTTCTTTTCTTTCCTTTTCTCTTCTTCTTCTTCTAGCCTGTTGCCAGCCATCGCCGTGGTCTGCGATTGGCTAGAGGAAGAAGAAAAGAGTAGGAAAAGGAAAGAGAAAAAAAAAAAAAAAGAAAAAAAAGGAAAAGTATTATAAAATAAAAAGAAATTCTAAGTCACAAAAATATTTAAAAGTCGTACTAAATGCATTTTTATTCTGGGAATATAAATTTTAGATAATTACAAAATACCTTCAAATGTTCAAACACTCGTCCAAAGAATAGAGTAAAAATAATCATTTTTGAGTAAAAATTGCTTCTAAGAACATAATGGTTACTAAATGAACGCAAAATTCGAGATAATTTGAAACTCAGGAGAGAGGGGATAGAACTAGATGCATTTTATTGGTTAAGCTAATAAAAAATAGAATCAATAAATTGAAGAGAGAGAGAGAGAGTATGAGGTAGAAATGGCCCCGTCCATTTTGAATTAATTTGTGAATAGTATCTTTAAACGGGATTTCCCTGGATTATCGTTCCACACGCACGTGGCCAGCCCAAGATGTGGCAAATTTCTTTGGGATCATGTCTATGGATTTCCTTAATTACAGACTGAGGCTGGGCATGTGCCATGTGCAGCCTCGGCCCAATATGGCTTTTCCTCTTTCTGAAGAAAGCTTGAGGAAGAGAACCGTGCGACGATCTCTTGTCCCTAGGGGTGTTAATGGGTCGGGTTGGGTCGGGTTTTTATGTTACCCGACTCAACTCCAATCGCAAAGGGTCACACTCTGACCCGACCCGACCCAAAACACATTAGACTTGAACAAAAAAATCGGGTCGGGTCGGGTATTTGGGTATTTTCTAGTAAAACTCTAAGAATACATTATATTTATCAAAAAGGTCAGGGCCGACCCGACCCATTTCAACTCGGCTCTAAATAATACCAGCTCCATACTTTGACAAGATTTTGACCCGACCCGAAAATATCCTAAGTTTAGGGTCGGGTCTTTTTGACACCCCGAGTCCCTACGGTTGTTCACCTCCCTTTCTCATCGCGCCACGAGCTCGTTCCGACACCAATGGGGATGCTCGTGGGAAGCGCGTGGGCTCGAGCCCGAACACGGACTTCACCTTTCTTGTGCGAGGTCTCTGGGTCCGGACCCGAGGAGCCGTGGGGCCGGCCTCCAGGGGCTAGGGTCAATCACATGCTCGTCGGGCAGCTCGGAGCTGTACGGGGACTCATGCTCGACCATGGAGGACGTGATCCCGGCGTACCGGGCGGGGCTTTATGAATCAATAATCTCGTGAATCGTTTGGTCTAGGCTCAATCTCTTAATTGCTTCCGTTGGTTTAATTAATGATCTTACAAATCCGTGGAATCAGGCAACTCGTGAAGAATCCTATTCTGATGTGTGAAAAGAGATGAGAATAATTCTTAAATAATCAATCGTGCCAACACAATATTTTATATGCTTTTATTTCGTGACGGGCGAGTATATTTACGCTGACCGTGAATTTTAAAATGTAAGAATTCGACCTAAATTAAGCTGATTAAAGAAAAGAATTTTATATAGTCATCAAGAGAATTTTATACAGTTATCATGACCAGGTGAAGTGAATGTAAGGCGCAGACATTCCATGATGCGCAGACATTCTACCTAACATGGAAATTACATGTTTTTTTTTTTTTTAATACGAATCCAATAAGATGGAAGGTGTGTTTATTTTACAAAAAATTCAAGATTTTAAAATTTTTTTGTGAAGAATGATCATTTGTATTATTTACAAAAATAATTAATGTAAAATATTTCATCACTCGCGAAAATAATTAAACGTAAATTGCTCTCAATAATAAAAGCATTTTTCATTGACCAATTCTTTTGAGTGACATAACTTATCATTTTTCATAAAATGGTTTTTAAAATATTGATTTTTTCATAAAACTGAAAAAAAAGGGTTAATATTATGAGAGTTTCCTAATCGGTAATCTTTGATAAATTTATTCTAAATTAATTTTTTGACTATCAAAAATCTAAAACTAATACACTCGTGACAAATTTACCTCATGTTAATTTCCGTTAAATTTTATTATCAAATTGCTGAGTTAGGTGACATGTGATCGTTTATTAGTATATCAATTTGAGATTTTGTTTTTATTTGTCATAATTGTACTAGTTTTGTGGCTTTTTATGGTATAAATCCAATTTAAAAGAGGGTATAACATAAATATACCAATTTGGGATATTTTTCAGTCAAAAAATTAGTTTGAGATAAATTTCTCACAAGTGTATAAGTTTGGGGTTTTTTGTGGTCATTTGAGGTAAATTTATCACTTATATACTAGTTTGAGATTTTTCATGATCAAAAAATTAGTTTAAAGTAAATTTATCATAAGTGTACAAGTTTAGGGTTTTTCAAGTTATTAGCCCTTTGTTTTATGTGATCTAATAAGATGAAATGTGTACTTATTTCATGGAAAATTCAAGATTACTTAAAAAGATGAATCAATACAAATATTTTGATCATTTGTCAAAATTATTGTTAATAATGAAAACATTTTCGGTTAGCCAATTCTTTTAAGGGACATAATCTATCATTTTTCGAAAAATATTATTTAAATATCGAATTTTTCATTAAAAAAAGAAAAGAAAAGCCAATATGAAAGGAATCAAGGGAAGACCGACAAGGATCAGGCACTGATTACACGACGCTGCGCAGTCCAACCTCGATCGAATAAACAAATACGAAACGACACCCACCAACCTCGAAAAAGCAAGCAAAACGACGATAGGAGAGAGCTGTCAGCCTCCTCTTTCGTCCCTTGCACTGCTGTTGTTCATCCCTTTTTCCATGAAAAGCTCTGCGCCCACCCAGCTTTGAGGAATCAAAAGCGAAGCAAAAAGCTCGGATTTTTACGAGCTGCAGATTGCTCTCCGAGTTTCTCGGCGCCGGTTCTTGACGCCGTCGCGTCGCAAAGCTCGCCGGCGGTCCTCTCCTTGATTCCTGGGTGGCGATCGAATGACGCTCGATTCGTGCTCCTCTAATGGCGGCAACGCCGACGCTTCTCTGCAATCCATCTGCTACGAGCGCGGCTCCCTCCGCCTGCTCGACCAGGTGGGTAATGTTTCCCTGTTGATTCTTGGGTCGAAGTTGATTCATGGAGCGTGCGTCTCCTGTGCAAGGCCTTTTCCCTTTTCTCGTGCTCCAGTTGCAGTGAAACGCTTGGTCTCACTGTTTCTTCCGCCTTTGGCAGAGAAAGCTTCCTCTGGAAACGGTCTACCTGGATATAAAAGACGCTACCGATGGATGGTATCTTTTCTTGAGCTGATCTTGAAATCCTATTGATGATGCGGAGAGCTGTTCTTGCGCTTCTTGGGATGTTCCTTGTTTCCAAGTTCACCCCAGTGTCCCTTTAGCAGCTGCTTGATATTGTGAATGACCTCGAGTCTAGTGTATACCCTTCCTTGGGATAAGGGTTTCGATGTAGTTTCTTCATTCGGATGTAGAATTTTCTGGGTTAGATTAGTTTGGTTGTGTGGGATGTGGATGTGACGGCAGCGAAAGGATTTGTGAGCAGAGTTTGTCTTTCTTTTGTACTCAGGCATGCGATAAAGGATATGGTGGTCCGTGGGGCGCCGGCTATTGCTATTGCAGCTGCACTTTCTTTGGCAGTGGAAGTGTCTCGTTTGGATGCTTTTAATGGGACGGTTGCTGATGCGGCCTCTTTCCTCGTCGGGAAGTTGGATTATCTTGTTTCAAGGTATTGCGGTGGCGGATGATGAGGTCCTGTCCACTCTTTATGGAAGAACATGTGCGCGAGTCTCGATTGAAACTTTTGAGATGTTATTATTTTCTAGTAATTGTGCAAATCTGTGACCATATTTTAATCGAAAAGGCCATGGTTAAGCTGCTTTAGTTTCATGGAACATAAGAGCCACTGTTGAACTTTTGCTGTCGATGAACTGACCGTTTGTGGCTTCTTCAGTCGGCCAACTGCCGTGAATCTATCCGATGCTGCAACGAAACTGAAGGAAATAATCTCTGATGCTGCTGCAACAGCATCGGAAGCCAAAAGTATCTTTCAGGTAATAATTGCCACTCTGCTTTATTTCATGAATCAAGGAAACGCTAATTTAGCATATCTTTCAGCCAAGTTTCTATTGTGATGCATATCAAGAATAAAAGATACATATGAAACAAATTTATACTGCTCACTGCGAAAAGAGAATAATCCATTTTTCTTTTCTTGACCTCGTTAATCAGTGAGAAGTTTTCTTTCTTTCTACTAATTTCTTGAGAAATTTCCTTTCAATGTCACATAGGCTTATACAGAAGCTGCTGAAGTCATGCTAAAAGATGACGTTGCTTCAAACAAAGCAATTGGTAGCTATGGAGCCGCATTCCTTAAGCTAAATAAAAAAAACTCCAAAGGACTCTCTGTGTTGACCCATTGCAATACTGGCAGGTACTTTAAGTTGGCTGTAGGTGTCCCACTCTTTCCCTTGGCCACAGCAACATGGCATCCTTATCTCTCTCTGTTTCTCTCTCTCAGTCTTGCTACAGCTGGATATGGTACAGCCTTAGGCGTAATCCGTGCACTGCATACTGAAGGGGTGCTGGAAAAGGCGTATTGCACAGAAACACGCCCATTCAACCAAGTAAACATTTATCTCTTGATTTTTTGTATCAGCATTCTTTACGTATCCTGCATGCTATCTGTGGTCATGGATTGGTGGATTGTTGGATGCGGTTGTAGGTTGTTCAAATACTTTAGAGATGCAGTTAAGCAAATTACTCCATGCTTAGTGTTTGTTTAAGGCTTGTGCTGCTTAGTTTGTAGGCCATTTGCAGTTTCAATGGTATGTATGATGGCAGAAAGAGACGGTCGATACAGTTGCTTACTGTACAGGGGATTTGTGCAGTCATGACAATAACTAAATATCCAAACTGTGACTTGGAAAACATACAATTACTTTATTATGAGCTTGAATTGCTCATCAAGAATCTGTTCTCATGCACACAGGCTGGTATTTACATTGCAATAGATGCTGTGAATAAGAATGGCATTTGAATTCTAGATTATTGTTCAGAATTAGTATGTACTTATCAATTTTGTTACTTTCACTCATGAGAGAAAATTCCATACTCCTTTCTTCCCCCCTCCTTTGTCCATTGTTTAGTACCTTTTTTTCTTCTTTTGGAAAGTAGAGGAAAGGACTTCCAGGACAATGACGATTGGAAACATGAAAATATTGATGCTGGAGTGATCTTCGAGTATACTGTGTGAAAGACAATATATTTTGAAAGTGGTAAAGGGGAGTTCAGGTGCGCCGGAGGTAGTATCTTGTTTGAGAAGTGATGAAGAATGCACTGTTGTTCCAAGCAATGGCAAACCTGGGTCTAGCTTACAACTGCCCTTACAAACTTTGATATTCTATCAGTAGATTGTGATGATGAAAATTGGGCTATAATTTTTGGTTTGTTTGGGATTAATATCATTCACGTAAGCAAATGTCTTTGAAACCTGTTCCAGGGTTCTCGGCTTACAGCTTTTGAATTGGTACATGAGAGGATACCAGCTACCCTTATTGCAGACTCCGCTGCAGCAGCACTAATGAAGGAAGGAAGGGTGGATGCTGTCATCGTGGGAGCAGATCGTGTGGCTGCAAATGGTAGCTTGAAGCATTTAATCGATATTAATTATCTTTCCTATCATATTTTCCCCATTCGAGCTGCTCCTAAGAAGCATGCTAATGAACTTATTTTATCTTTCCAGGCGATACTGCTAACAAGATTGGAACTTACAGTCTTGCCTTGTGTGCGAGCCATCATAATATTCCCTTTTATGTGGCTGCGCCTCTGACTTCTGTCGATCTGTCTCTTTCTTCGGGTCAAGATATTGTTATTGAAGAACGATCCGCAAAAGAGTTGCTGAACTCACGTGGAGGCCTCGGGGAGCAAGTTGCTGCATCTGGCATATCTGTCTGGAATCCTGCCTTCGACGTTACACCTGCAAATCTTCTAGCTGGTATCATAACCGAGAAGGTACCCTCGCTCAAGTACAAGCTAATTGATAGTACAATCACGTATTGGCATAGGATATTTCGCTGACTTCCTGTTTATGCATGTATTTAACCAGGGTGTCGTCACCAAGAAGGGCAGTGATGCGTTCGACATGAAAGCATTTGCACTTCAGCTAAACGGTAAGTGCTGAGAGCTCGGGTGCGACGGGAACTAGGACAAAGAGGACGGCTGTGTGCTTGTCTTAGCTGTAACTCATAGGTCACTTAGAAATCGAATAAGTTGTCGAGGCGGCCTTGTTATGTTCGATCCGATCTGACTTTCTGAAATGAAAGTGATAAGCAGGAGCTGCAATTATTAGGACAGAAAGAGGCTATGGTTGAAGCCCCAGAATGTGAAGAAGAGGTTCTTGAATTTGATCATATCATGCGTGCTGTTGCTTTACTTGATGGGCATTCCCGTAGGTTTCGGGCATCATCGCCGGTTTGTTGTCTCCATCTTGGGACTCCCTGCCCACGTTAGTCGTTAAATCTTGTGGGTTGCAGATCTAACAACTCGTTGAAGTGGGTACCCGGTAGGTCGGGGTACCTAATAATATTCCGTGGCTCCTTGATTATGACTGCCTTTTTTGACCTATTCCGCAGTAAAGATTGGAGAAGGGACAAATTTGAAAATCTCGTGATCTTTGACGACGTTGCGCATTAGCCCCCAAGATTTTGAAAAGCTACATATTAACCCCCTACTTGGGAACTTTGTCATCGTTACCTAATGGTCTTCGAATTTTGAGAACTTTGCAGATTATTCCTTTCTAATCTTGATTTTTAGTTGCCGCCACTAAGAGCGGGCATGATATAATTTTTATTTTTCTATTTTTGAAAACAGATTTGGAATCGAAATCCGTTTTGTAACGTAATTTTATTTTTCTATTTCTGAATTTTTTTTTCAGAAAGCAGAATCAAAAGTAAAAATTTTTTCACTTTTATATTTTTAGAACAAAATTAGAAATAAAAATTATTCTCATTACTTGTCTTCATTAGTAGCTAGCCACTCACCGATTGCCCGCTATTTGCTTGTTGCCACTCGCTCATGCCGCCCATTGGCTGTTCGTTGCTATCGACCTGATGTTGCCCTCTCGCCGGCCGTTTGCCCACTACTGTTGCCAACTCCTCGAGAGGAAAAAAGTTGTTATTGTTATCACATGCATATTTTTTCTCAAAAACTTATTTGGAGAATAAAAATAGAAAAGTCAGTTATTAAAAATTAATTTTGTAACAGGATGAGTATTATTCGCATCCCTAGTTTCTCTGTTTTAATAACCCTTAGACGCTATTTCAAAAGGGACTAAGTCAATTCCGTTGACCAAAATGGCCTCCATTACATGTCGATAAAGTTTAAGAAGATAGAGAAAATGCATGAAATTAAGAAATTTGGCAATGATTGCAACAAGAAACATTTAATGGCGCGGAGAAACAGTGACTGAAATAAAAATCAGAGCTCGTAGAGAAAATCTATAACTTATCAAAATGTAGTCCCACCATAGAGCATAATCATTATCGAGCAAGGTGATATGTAACTTTCCAAATTCGAGCAATATAGTGCCTGTCAAAGTTCAAGGACTTTCAAATCGCTATAATATCATTTTGAATAATGCAATTTATAATTTTTCAAAATTCAAGCGATATTCACTTTTTTTACTTTAATTTGTCGAAGAGGTTCATGGCCCTCAATAAATGACTAGACAATAGGAAAATTTGTATCTTTCGACCCTTCAACACTGAGAGCCTGTTGGATATGGTTTGCTTTAAAGCACTTCTAAATTGTCACGTTTGAAATTTTCTTCCAAGATAGAAAAAATTATATCTCAATATAAGAAGGAAAGATAACACTAAGAATTGACTTTTTTTTTGGGGGGGTCGGAAACTAAGAATTGACTTTAAATGCTCATCTAATATCTAGTCATAACTTTCGATTGTCTCCCTTTTTTTTTATTTATTTTCCAAAGTTAGCCCCCGTATACTTTAATGGTCTGGCGAGAGAGAGAGAGAGAGAACTTAGGATTGAGAAAGAAAAAGGACAAGAAAAATAAAAGACAGAAATTTCTACCTACTTTCTAGTGAGAAGCCGCCCATGGATAAGTTCCTTAATTGTTCTTATCGAGCAATTACTAACTTTGTTTTTTCTATTCTACTAGAATGCTTCTCTTATTTTCTTCTTTCTGAATTTAAGTAAATATTCATTTAGCAAATATATATAAATATATATATATATATATATATATATTTTTTTTTGCCTTCTAGGAGGAAAGAAACTAGTGTTGGATATTTTAATTTTGGGTTAATATAATGAAAAATCCCAAATTGATACATTTATAACAAATTTTTCCCAAATTAATTTTTTGATCACCAAAAAACATAAACTGGTATACTTTTGATAAGTTTACCCCAAACTAATACATTTGCGACGAATTTATCCTTTGTTAGTTTTCATTAAATTTTATTATTAAATTACTGAGTTGGATGACACGTGATAGTTGACTCGTATACCAATTTAGGATTTTATGTTATAATTATACCAGTTTTGTGATTTTTTATGATATTAATCCAATTTAATGGAGGGTATATTTGTCATAAATGTAATACTTTGGGATTTTTGGCTATCAAAAATTAATTTGGGGGTAAATTTGTCACAAATTCATCAGTTTGAGATTTTTTATGATCATTTGGAGTAAATTTGTTACAAGTATATAAGTTGAGATTTTTCATGATATTAACCCTTTAATTTTTCATCCAATTAAAATTATACGTCAAATTACAATTCGTTATCTTTTCCTGAAAAAATGGAAGCTAATTACCCACGCGTGTCAAGCCCATTCATAGAAATCAACTATTATTCATATCGAAAAGAGCCTCGATGTTTTGTGACGTTGTATTTTGTTCTAAGAAAAGTGTCCTAATTCCAAAAGGATTGATTTTTTTCATTAATTAAAGGGTAAATCTTACAAAATTTTTTAAATCGATATATCAATGACAAATTTATCTCAAATTAATTTTTGAGTAAAAAAATCTTAAATTACTATACTTGTGACAAATTTACTTTAAGTTAATTTTTGATCATAAAAAATCCAAAATTGGTACACTTGTGATATATTTATTCTCCATTAGCCTCTACCAAATTTTACCGTGAAATTATTGAGTTTGATGAAATATTTATATGAAAATCCATATTAGTTTGGATTAAATTTATAAAAAATATACCAATTTAGAATTTTTAACGATTAAAAATTAATTTGAAGTGAATTT
Source organism: Corymbia calophylla (assembly GCA_014182845.1). Lineage (NCBI taxonomy): Eukaryota > Viridiplantae > Streptophyta > Magnoliopsida > Myrtales > Myrtaceae > Corymbia > Corymbia calophylla. Next base: position 5,463,402 of record CM024695.1, read on the forward strand.
ATTATAAATATATCAATTTAGAATTCTTAGCTTTATTAATGCCTAATTAAACAATGAATTGGAATTTAGACCATTTCATTTACGTCTTACCTACCAGCTCTGGAAGCCTCATAAAAGCAGCCTCGTAACGCACAAACCAAACGACAAGGCAAGTAAAGACTCCATGGAAGCTAGGAACCCATTCTAAGCCAATTGGCGACGACAATTCTCGGTCCGTCCTCCGTCGTAGCCATCCCGCCACCGCCCGCCTCGTCCGTCGCGGCTTCCGCCTCGCCCTTGCGCCGATCAGTCCCTTCGCGCGGCGACGGTGAGCCGTATCGGGGACGACAGCGCTCGAGAATCGGACAGCGCCCCCGACCAGACAAATCTCGGGAAATTACCCAGAAGCTGCTGCTGCGCTCTCCCTCTTGCTGCCTCGCCAGGTACATCTCGCCCCCTCGGGCGCCGACGCAATCTCGGGAAGCTTCCCGCGGTCCCCGTTCGTTGCCTTCTTGATTTGGTGTCTTGCCCGATCGATTCTCTCTCCCCGAGTTTCCAATTCTGTCGTTCCGTGCTCTGGGGTTTCCATCGCGGCTTTCGCGTTGAAACCCTCGATTGATCTTCGCCTGCGGGAAGCTCTGGGCGTCGCAAAATCGTAGCTTTAGGCTTTTGTGTTTAGTTGATTTTTTCTTGTGGGGGGGCTGAAAGGCGAAGGAGCATGGTGGAGCCGGGGCGCTATGGCTTTGCCGGAAACCCTAAATTCCGCGGTGTTTTCAATGGGATTTGCGCCGCGGTCTTATTATTCATGTTCTATGCGCAAGATGGATTCTTTAAGGGTCCCTATTTGGGGAATTCGCCTTCGGTCCTGCCTCCGAATTGGCGCTCGAAAGGTTTTGCTGATCAGGTCGATCAGTTCAAGGTGATACACCGGAGGATTGCTGAAGTTAATGCTACCGGTTCGAATGGTACTGTGAGTGTTGATGAGCCCGCTGGTAGTAACTTGACCGTGAAGGATCCTAAACTCTGTGCCGGTTTATATGAGCACAGAGGTTATAAGAGCAAGTGTGAGTATCTGATCGCCAATCCTGAGTGTAACGCTGGTGGGTTCTTCCATTACATTTCATTCTTCTACTGTGATTGTGAGAAATTCACGGGTGTGGGGTATGCTGTGCTGGCATTGTGGCTGGCTGCTCTGTTTTACTTGTTGGGCAACACTGCCGCGGATTACTTCTGTTGTAGTTTGGAGAAGCTTTCTAGTCTTCTGAAGTTGCCACCCACGGTTGCCGGAGTTTCTCTGCTTCCGCTTGGTAATGGAGCTCCTGATGTGTTTGCCAGCATTGCCGCATTTATGGGGAAAGATGCAGGGGCGGTGGGTCTCAATAGCGTGTTAGGTGGTGCTGTTTTTGTTACTTGTGTTGTTGTGGGGGCTGTTTCTTTCTCTGTAGCAGAAAAGAGGGTTCAGATTGATAGGAGGTGTTTTATCAGAGATGTATCCTTCTTCCTCTTCACTTTGATTTGCCTTGGTATCATTTTGATTGTTGGTGAGGTCAGTGTCGGGGGTGCTATTGCATTTGTTTCCATATATGGGCTCTATGCCTTTGCAGTTGCTGCCAATGAGATGCTGAGGAAACAAGCCAGGAAATTAAAGCTGGATTCTGTTACCCCTTTACTTCCTGTCAGAGGAAGTGTCTTTTCTCAAGGAAGTGAGGAAGACGAATCTATTTATGCCTCACTGATTGAGGCAGACTCTGATGGTGATGTACCTCATCTGCAAAGCGAGTTGCCACACTGGATGTGGGCTTCAAATGTTGCAATTTATTCAAATGAGGCTATCAAAGTCAATCCGGATAGCCCAAAGCAGTTGTGGGGTTGGAATGATGATGACACAGGCAATGGTAATTCTTCCTTCACGTGCTCGAACGTATTATCTCTACTGGAGATGCCGCTGACACTACCAAGGCGGCTGACAATCCCTATAGTTGAGGAAGAAAGATGGTCAAAGACATATGCCGTTGCCAGTGCTTCATTAGCACCTATTCTTTTGGCATTTTTATGGAATGCCCAAGATGATGCTGGAAATCTGAGCAGAGAAATTGCATATGCTATTGGTGTTTGTGTTGGGGGCATACTTGGTGTTTTGGCATATGTAAACACCAGAGCGGATCAGCCACCAAGCAAGTTCTTATTTCCTTGGGTCTTTGGAGGATTTTTCATGAGTATAATCTGGTTCTACATTGTCGCAAATGAGCTTGTTTCTTTGCTGGTCGCTCTGGGTGTTATTTTTGGCATAAATCCTTCTATCCTTGGTTTGACAGTTTTGGCCTGGGGAAACTCGATGGGTGATCTGATGTCAAATGTAGCATTGGCGTTGAATGGTGGAGATAGCGTGCAGATTGCAATGTCGGGTTGTTATGCTGGGCCTATGTTTAACACTCTTGCTGGTCTGGGAGTTTCACTGTTTCTTGGAGCTTGGTCTAGTAGACCTGCATCATACATAATCCCCCAGGATAGCAGTCTATTTTACACAATGGGGTTTCTGATGAGTGGACTTCTTTGGTCACTTATCGTCTTGCCCCGACATGACATGCGACCGAACAAGATGTTGGGCATCGGCCTTATATCATTATATGTGGTCTTTCTGGTTTCAAGGTTAAGCACATCTATGGGCGTGGTTTCATTGAATGTTCTTAGTTGACTAATGGTCAAGGCATGAGGCATGGGAACTCTGGTCAGGGTAGTATGTACTGAAGTATGGATGCGCCCTTCTCTTCATAAAGACTGCTTTGTGCCTGCTGGCTGGATCATGTAACTCATTTTTGTGTTGCACATTGAAAATGTTTAATCGGAATAGTTGAGCTGCAGGCTGGGCCTTAAGATTGTATCTATTTGTTGTACAGTACTGAATTATCTTTGTTAGAGTCCATAATCTCCAAATGCTAATGCTTTTTTTGTATTGATGGTTGACATAGGATGCTTGTGAGATTGGCTTGTGACATGCTATCTGTGCTTCTGACACCATCGTTGTTATTTCTCATTTTCAGAAGAACGAAGAGACTGTCCATTGTAAATGAATGAATGAATAAATGACACAGAAAGTATCCCATCATAGATATGACTTGTGTTTTGGATTGGAATGGTTGCTTTTTGGCAAGTGATTGGAGAAACTAACCAGCACATTGGTGGACTGAGATGTAGCTACATGCAGGATAAGAGTGAGAAATGTGGCTAAGTTTAAATGAAATTCATTCTTTCTCATTCTGGTAATGCATATTTCCTCTCTTTGTTCTGGCTAATTCCACACATCCTAGACAGACGAATGTCACACTCAATAACGTAAGCAGATTGTTTGGGCATTGCACTTTTAACTTTGATATCTTAAAGTCAAGGCCGCCAATTTGAAGCAAGCATCTTGCACCAAACACCATATCACTACGCAATTGCCGATTCGAGTAAAATGGATCTGCAATGAGTTGAGTTTGCAATCAAAGCAGGCATTTGATGGTATTCATATGATTGCATGATTTCAAGTTTTTTTCTTTTTGCTTTTGTCAATTTGACGAATGAAGGCATGATCATGCTATGTTTTAAGTTATCATGTTCTCTTGTGTGATGCAACGCTGATTTTTTGATGCGACACTGATTGGGAAGACAAGAATTGCATTTTGCATGCTCAGAGAGAGAGAGAGAGAGAGAGAGAGAGAGAGAGAGAGAGAGAAGCAACGCATGCTTGGTTTAGTTCGAACTTAGAGCAATAACAGATGACACCACTTCACTATATTGAATTAACATCACAATTGTTCAGCCAATTTGCAGCATCTGCAACTGCTTTTCTCCCCAAACGTAAACCTTCCACATGTTCACGGTTTTTCCCACAAGAACCCGACTGGACTCCTCACGCAATGCTGGCAGTTCCTCCACGTGATCGACCCGCCCTGAGCAGCATCCGTCCTGTTCCTCGCCACGAATGTTGCGCTATACCTCTGCTTCTCCCCCACCATCCCGAACACCAGCCTCCTTGGCCTCACCCTCACCGCGACTGTGCTCGGTGCCTCCACCGCCACCCTGTACACTGACTTGGCGTCCCCCACGTTCGTCACCTCGCGCGTGTATCGCACCACCTTCTTGTTGGGCCCGAACACTACCGAGAATGACGGATAGTTGAGCTGTCCCGGGTCGGACAGTTTCTTCGAGCAGGTCACGTTCGTCTGCCTCACGATGCTCTGGACTTGCCTGAGCGTGTAGTTGAGGGAGCAGACGAAGGCGATGTAGTCGTCGGCGGTGAGATCATAGACGAGGCCCGGCGAGAGGGCCTTCCTGGGGTTGATGTGGCCTGCTCCGAGGGCAAACGGTGAGGCTGGGCCTCCGTTGGCTGCATCGGTGATGGGTTTCTGGGTGTTGTCGTGGACGTAGGCGGTGGTCATGAGCGCCGATTTAATCGCGCTTGTGCTCCAATCCGGGTGGGCGGCTTTGAGCAGCGCGGCGACGCCACTGACATGTGGGCAAGACATGGATGTACCTGAAAATGGAGCCGCCAGAAAAAGATTTTGACTTCTGGAGAGAGTGCACATCGGTGTGCTTGATTGTTTGCTCAACGGAGGAAGGACGAGAGGAAGTATGTCACGTCAATGAACCTGCGATGATATTGAACTGGACCCTCCTTTCGTCATTTGGTAATCTGGAGGGGCTCACGTCGTCGGGCCAAGCGGCCAGGATGTTGACGCCTGGGGCAATCACGTCAGGTTTCAAGATCTGCCAGGACGGGTGGTATGGCCCTCTTGAGCTGAACGAAATCACCACCGGTGCTGGCCTGACATTGACCTCTACTGCGCCCATAGTGACCCGGGCCGTAGGGTTCGGATCGGTCTCGACATATTCCTTGATCAGCTTACCTGCCTTTGCACCGACGTGAACAGTCGGTATCAGGTTGCAGTCTCCCAGCACCTCCTCGCCGCCGTACACCGGTGTGTTCACTATTATCACTCCCACTCCGCCGGCATCACGCACCACTGCGCTCTCCTCCTCCTCGGGCCCTCTAATGCAGAGCACCACCTTCCCGCGCACCACGTTGGGGTCGAGTGAGCTTTCCAGGCAGAAGCTGCTTCTGTCTCCCGGATTGTAAACCAGGTCAACCAGCTCGTTCCCCATTGAGCCACCGCACAGCGATACCCCAGTGAACCGCATCTTGTTGCCAAGCAATGCATAGGCCGGGAAGTTGCGGTCCAGGGTAGACGCTCCTACAGTCATGATCCATGGGGCTCCATTCGTGAGCGTCTCCAGAGAAGGACCTCCGTTTCCGGCGGAGGCAGCAACGAAAATACCCTTCTCCATCGCTGAGAACGCTCCGATAGCAATGGCGGATTCGTGGTACCTGAAGTCATATTCACCAAGGGAGAGAGAGAGCACATCGATGCCATCGCATATGGCCTGGTCCATGCCAGCAAGCATGTCGGAGCTCATGCAGCCCCCTTTCCAGCATACTTTATAGCTGGCCACACGGGCATGGGGAGCCATTCCCCGAGCGACGCCTCTTGCACGGCCGAACAAGCTGGCGTTGGCCACTGGGGAGCCTGCGGCAGTGCTCGCCGTGTGAGTCCCGTGTCCCCTGTGGTCTCGAGGGGTTTTTACATCTCTCATGGATCCACCTGCACAATGAATGTTAGCGCGTTAATATCCATACGAATTCGTCAGGTACTCGATGCATTTTTGCCTACGATTTCTTTTAAGGTCCTTCAGTTCACAAGTTTACCTTCTGAGTTTTCATAGCCTTCAGAGAAATAATAAGCGCCGATGAGCTTCTTGTTACACAGCGAAGGAGCGAAATCCAGTCCACTCACGCACTGTCCCTTCCACCGGGCCGGAACCTCCGGGTACCCCGAGTCGTCAAAGCTCTTCGACTCGGGCCAAACCCCCGTGTCAAGAAGACCGATGATTACCTCAGGAAATGGTTGATCAGTCCCCGTCGAATGGTTCCCCGTGCCAGGCCACAGCCCGAATTCGTCTTCCACTTTCAAGAAGTGTGGCGTCCGTGTCGTGTGGAGATGGTACATGACGTCCTCATAGATCCCGAGCACTGCATCTGACGCCCGAAGGGCCTCCGCTTGATCTGGCTCGAGGGACGCCGCGTAGCCATTGAAGGCGTGGCTGTAGAAGTAAAGGAGATCAGCTGCACCGGACGTGAGAGATCGGAGGTTGGCGCTGTACCAATCCCGGCTGGTCTTGAAAGTCGCGGGGATGCTTTGGTCTCTCATCTGAACGATGTAGGTCTTCTTGGCCATCGCACAAGGGAAGGCAAGAAGAAAAAGAGCTAAGAACGTTAACTGGGCAGCAGAAGAAGCCATGGCTGGACGATCTCCCGTTGCTCGGAAACCCGAAAGAGGACTAATTCTCTTGACAACTTTATCAGTTCTAATCTTTATAGTCAAAGATTCTTGTTGCGTTGCCATTGTTAGTGCGTACTGGTTGGTTCACGGCCACCGTGTTTGCCGTTTGTAGTCTCTATCCCTGACGATGGCTAAGCTTCTAAATCTACTCTAGGTCCATGTGCTGGAATGAATCTGGCGTACTTAGAGTGGGAATATAAATTCTAAGTATGGATTATCTTCTGTTTATACTTGGTGGTGCAATGAAGATGGTGGCATACAGGCTGTGTTCAGTTTCCCGAACTTGGTTAAAAGAAGGATGAATTTATTGAACTTTGCTGTTCCGTGGATGTTGCATGTAGCATATTATCATTTCTGGGGCCTTTCCATGTGACATTATCAGGTTATGACTAGGTTCTGAGTAATAATACTACGAGCGTGGTGCATGCGTTGACGGCATTTAATACGGTTGATTCTACAGGGGACTTCCTATTTGCAATTCGTGTAAGCATGACGGCCACTTAACTTCTCTTCCATGCATGCAATATGCGCCGGTATTCCAACACCGGGGCGGCCGATGGATGGGCTTTTGCCGGGCCTAGAGGCCGGGGTCTTTCAGTATTTCGCAGCCCGATTGTCAGGCCGATCGAACCGTGCCCAAGTTCATCCATATGATGAGAATTATCAGGAGAGGAAAATATTACGTATGAACATCCAGACCTCTGAGGGAGATCGCTTGCCCAAGCCTGTCATATTTCACTGTGCAATTAGTTTCTGTTAAATTATTGATCCAATTTTTAGAATAAGCTAAAAAAATAAAAAATCCAGACTTAGGCGGCAATGGAAATGTCTAGACTTCACTAGAATTGTGTAGGGATATTATCTCTGCAAGTTGCAGAGATATTTGTTCTTCAAAGCCAGTCAACAAGTCAATGTAAAGCTGATTAAGGATGAGAAAATCTCTGACTTGCGCAGAGATTTTTATATGAAAAGGTCGGTGATGAATGCCTATAAATAGGCTTGGTGGACGTCCAAGAGAAAGTACCACCCCAACACACCAACTTCAGCTCCTTCTTCTTCTTGTATTACCCACCAACTAATAAAAGTTTTCTTTATTTTTCCCTTGTGCTTCCTTTGCCAAATAACCTTTTCAAAATTACATCCTTATTTCCTAGCCATATTCCACACACACAAACACATGCTTCCGCAAATAACCAACAGTGGTATCAGAGCCACGTCTTTGGTTGGTATTGGGCGTTTGTCCTAACCACCCACTCCTAAAAACTACCCATCCAAATTCCAAACAACTAAACTATGGCCACTGCTACATTATCCGCATTTCCCATTCCTATCTTTAATGGGAATAACTATGATTTTTGGAGTATCAAAATGACTACATTCTTGATGGCCCAAGACCTATGGGACATCGTGGAAAAGGGTTACGAGGCTCCGCAAGAAGGTGCGAGTGTTCCGAAGGATCAACTTCAAAAGGATGCAAGGGCACTTTATTTTATTCAACAAGCACTCTCGGAAACGATATTTCCGAGAATAATTGGAGCGAAGACTGCAAAGGGAGCTTGGGAGATACTTTGAGAAGAATTTCAAGGATCGAAAAGGTACGTATTATTCGGCTTCAAACTTTAAGAAGAGATTTTGAGAATTCTAAAATGAAAAATTATGAGACCGTCCAAGAATATTGTGGAAAATTAAAGGAACTAGTTAATCAAATGAGAGCCTACGGAGATGAGATCACCGATCAAAGGGTCGTAGAAAAATATTGGTGTCACTTACTAAAAATACAATTCTATTGTGACAACTATAGAAGGAACTAAGGACTTGGCGACTCTATCGGTGAGTGAATTAATTGGCTCTCTAGAAGCACATGAGAAAAGACTGATGGCACAAGATGAAGATTCAATTGAAAGTGCCTTTCAATCTAAAATAAACGTACGGTCTCATCAATCTAAAAATGGTGGAAGGAGTTCATGGAAAAATAAAAAAGGAGGAGAAACTACACAAAGGGAAAAGTATCCACCTTGTGGCATTTGCAAAAAAGTAAATCATTTGGAGAAGGATTGTTGGTTCAAAAATAAGCCACAATGCCGCTTTTGTAAAAGATATGGCCACGTAGAAAAAGATTGTCAATCGAAAACAAATAATCGAGCTAACTATGTTGAAAAAAAGGAAAGTGAAGACAGTATATTCTACGCGGGCCAAGCGGCAAATGATAAGAAAAACGAGACATGGTATATTGATAGTGGGTGTAGCAATCATATGACAGGGGACGAATCTATATTCACCGATATTGATAAGTCGGTGAATTCCCAAGTAAAATTAGGTAATGGTGCATTAGTGGATGTTAAAGGAAAAGGCACCATCGCCGTAGAAACAAATAAAGGACCAAAATATATTCATAATGTATATCTAGTTCCCAGTCTAGCACAAAATCTCTTGAGTGTGAGCCAAATGATTCAAAGTGGGTATTCTCTATACTTTAGAGGAGATGCCTGCATCATCTATGATAAATATAAAAACATAATTGCTTCTGTTAAGATGGAGAATAAAAATTTTCCTATTCGATGGAAATATATTAAAGACATAGCCATGAAAGCTCAACTTGATGATTCATGGCTATGGCATCGAAGATTTGGCCACTTCAACTTCATTGGACTAAAAACTCTCCATCAGAAAAATATGATGAGAGACTTTCCAGCTATTTCAGAAATTTCAGATGTTTGTGAAGGATGCCTCCTTGGAAAACAACAAAGGCAGTCCTTCCCATCTAGAGGTGGAGAGCTAAAAAACCATTAGAACTAGTCCATACCGATATATGTGGTCCAATGAGGATCCTTACACTTAGTCAAAATAAATATTTCATCCTATTCATTGATGACTACACAAGAATGACGTGGGTATACTTTCTTCGAGAAAGATCGGAGGTTTTCTCTATTTTTAGAATATTCAAAAACCACGTCGAGAATCAAAGTGGCCGAAGAATCAAAGTCCTAAGGAGCGACAGAGGCACTGAATACAACTCAAGAGAGTTCCATAAATTTTGTGAAGATGAAGGAGTTCATCATCAACTAACTGTTGGCTATGCCCCAGAACAAAATGGAGTAGTAGAAAGGAAGAATAGAACCGTCATGGAGATGGCAAGGTCCATGCTAAAGGAGAAAGGCCTTATTAACACCTTCTGGGCAGAAGCAGTCTACACGGTTGTATACCTCTTAAATAGGTGTTCGACTAAAGCAGTCCAAAATAAAACTCCAGTCGAAGCATGGAGCGAACGGAAGCCTTCAGCGAAGCATCTCAAGGTGTTCGGCTGCATATGCTATGTTCACATCCCTGCTCAAAAGAGGAGTAAGCTCGACGAGAAGACTGAAAAAGGAATATTCCTTGGTTACAGTGATCAATCAAAAGGTTACCGAGTTTACAACCTAAGAACTAAGAAGCTTGTGATTAGTCGAGACGTCGAGTTCGATGAGAATGCTGCCTGGAATTGGGAGGATGAGAAGATTGAAAAAAAGTATGTCGCCTTGCCAGATACGTCACCTACTCAAGAGGAGTCAACAACACAAGAAGGGGGAGAAGTGCCAGATTCCACCACTCACAGTGTGACTCCACCAATCTCTCCAAGAGTGACGCAAGAAGAATCTCCACCACAGTCTCCAGTACTAAGGGTAAGAACCCTTAGAAGAATTTACGACACATGCAACTTTGTTGCTTTAGAACCAGAAAACAATGAACAAGCATCCAAAGAAGAAGTTTGGATAAAAGCCATGGAAGAAGAGATCAAAATGATTGAGAAAAATAAAACTTGGGAGCTCGTCGATCGCCCTGAAGACAAAGAGATCATTGGTGTCAAGTGGGTCTACAAGACGAAGCTTAATGCAGATGGATCCATCCAGAAGCATAAAGAAAGGCTGGTGGCGAAAGGATACTTGCAACAACTAGGTATCGACTATATTGAAACTTTTGCTCCTGTTGCTCGCCTTGATACTATTCGGGCACTCATAGCCCTAGTAGCACAAAAAGAATGGATGATCTATCAACTAGATGTGAAATCGGCATTTTTAAATGGATATCTTCAAGAAGAAATATATGTGGAACAACCACAAGGTTTTATTGTTAGAGGGCAAGAAGAAAAGGTTCTCAAGCTTAAAAAGGCTCTTTATGGGTTAAAACAAGCGCCACGAGCATGGTATAGCCGAATAGATGAATACTTCACCAAGCAAGGATTCAGGAGGAGCATGAGCGAGCCAATGCTCTACATCAAGACCCAAGGTAAGTCCGACACACTCATTGTCTCTTTGTATGTAGATGATCTCATATATACAAGGAACAATGAAGTGATGATTCAAGAATTCAAAGAAGAAATGATGAATACATTCGAGTTGACGGACTTGGGCTTGATGCACTACTTTCTTGGCATCGAGATCAACCAAAATGGAGGAGTCTTTATCTCGCAAAAGAAATATACCGAGAACCTCTTGAAGAAATTCAAGATGAACTATTGCAAAATCGTTGCGACACCACTTGTGACAAATGAGAAGCTACTAAAGGAAGATGGAGCGGAAAAAGTTGACGCTTCTCTCTACAGAAGTTTGATTGGTAGTTTATTATATCTCACTGCGACATGACCAGACATTATGTACGCAACAAGTCTATTGTCACGGTTCATGCAAAGTCCGAGTCAAATTCATCTTGGAGCTGCCAAAAGAATTCTTAGATACTTACGAGGAACAACAGACTATGGCATTTGGTATCGCCCAAGCACTAAGCTCATTAGCTATACTGACAGTGACTGGGTAGGATCAGCTGATGACAGGAGGAGCACTACTGGCTATGCATTCACTTTGGGTTCTGGAATGTTTCTTGGACATCCAAAAAACAAGATTCGGTGGCACAATCCACTGCAGAAGCTAAATACATTGCAGCTGCTACTGCTACCAGTCAAGCACTATGGCTTCGAAGAATTTTAGAAGACATTGGAGAAGCACGCATGTAACCGACTCCAATACTTTGCGACAACAAGTCAGCAATTGCCATATCGAAGAATCCAGTCTTCCATGGAAGAACCAAACATATCGACATCAAATATCACTTCATACGAGAGGTGCAGAGCAATGGAGAGATTGAGCTCAAATATTGCAAGATCGAAGATCAAGTCGCCGACATATTTACTAAAGCCCTACCACCAGCCAAGTTCAAGACATTATGAAGTATGCTTGGAGTATCGCAAAATTGGATCAAGGAGGAGTGTTAAATTATTGATCCAATTTTTAGAATAAGCTAAAAAAATAAAAAATCCAGACTTAGGCGGCAATGGAAATGTCTAGACTTCACTAGAATTGTGTAGGGATATTATCTCTGCAAGTTGCAGAGATATTTGTTCTTCAAAGCCAGTCAACAAGTCAATGTAAAGCTGATTAAGGATGAGAAAATCTCTGACTTGCGCAGAGATTTTTATATGAAAAGGTCGGTGATGAATGCCTATAAATAGGCTTGGTGGACGTCCAAGAGAAAGTACCACCCCAACACACCAACTTCAGCTCCTTCTTCTTCTTGTATTACCCACCAACTAATAAAAGTTTTCTTTATTTTTCCCTTGTGCTTCCTTTGCCAAATAACCTTTTCAAAATTACATCCTTATTTCCTAGCCATATTCCACACACACAAACACACGCTTCCGCAAATAACCAACAGTTTCTTAATATGTTGTAATTGATTGACACTGTTATCTCTTGATACGCTCTTCTTGATGAGAGAATGGTCCCAGAAGCTTCACATCCTGAGTTCATTTCTTCTGGATGTTTTACAAGTTCAAATCTCACATTCTGTCGTCAATCTTCGACTTGCTAATGCCGCTGCCGATCCCGAGTCCATGAACGACAGATTACTCACCGCCACTTTCTCTTCCAAACAACCCTTCGATGCAAGGCCGAAGCAGAGCCTAAAGCAACCTCGAACATCAACCAGCCCCTCTTTCGATTTGGGTCCATGCGTACGCAACCGGGCTCTGAACCTCATTTCGAGCGTTGCTCCAGACGATGCTACCGAAATCCGACTTAGCCGTCTGATTCGTGCCTTTCTTTGGACACGAAGGTCACCGTGTAACTCCTCTCGTCCCCGACGTTAGCGAACACCAGCTTGTCACCTCCACAGCCGATGGCCTCATCACTGGCACCGCGTAAACTGAACCTGCAGCCCCGACGTTGGTCAGTTGTCGCGTGTATCTCACGACCCTCTCGCTACCGAACCAGATCGAGAAGGATGGATAGTTCAGCTGGCCGGGGTCTGCGAATTTACGCGAGCACATGATGTTGGGGCTCTTGGCCACCGCTCTTACTTGATCGATGGTGTGGTCCAACGAGCAGAGGAAGGCGATGTAGTCGTCGGTCGACATAATGTACACCAGGCCGCGGGAGAGGGCTTTCTGGGGGTCGACGTGTCCTGAACCGTGTGCCCAAGGGGTGGAACAAGTGCCTCCAGCAGCATCGCGGAGAGAAGAATTGGTGCTGTCGCACGTGTAGGCAGTGGTCGTGAGCGCAGACTTAATCGCGCTCGGGCTTCAATTCAGGTGCGCGGCTTTGAGGAGCGCCGCGAGGCCGCTGATGTGTGGGCACGGTCACACACCAAATCCTATAAGGGTGGGGTGACATGGCCATCCTTTTACCGGAGGGATGCAACCTCAACCCACCAAAATCCAAGCCCCCACGATAACATTCTCGTTATAATGCCCATTCACTAAGGGACCTGAAAAGATAGGAAAAGAGAGGATGAACAATCACAAGTTCAATGAGTAGTATATATATTATAAGTAGATAAAGTCTTCACATTATCCATTTTGAAACTCAAAAACCAGACTCATTTATGCCAATTTAACATATAACATCTTGCAAGAATAAAATGAGTTATATATTACTTTAACTTAGCTATATCAATAGTAGAATTTCCCATTCATCCGTAATATCAAAACAAGTATCACGGGTTCGATTCAATAATAGAAGTCGTCATTTCTCATGTTAATAGCTCATTCCATTAATTAAACTCGTATCACACATCAATGGTATATTCCACCAATTAATCTCATAACACATCATATTTCAAGACTCTAGAGGTGACTTCCATGAGACCATGTCGTAGTACAAGACTCTAAATGTGGCTCTTACGAAATTATGTTATCGTGTAGTACTTAACCTTTGACTATAAGACTTTAGAGATGGCTCTCACGAAATTATATCATCGTGTAGGACTTAGTCATTTTCCAACACATATCAATGATACAAGGCTCTAAATGTGGCTCTCACGAAATTATGTTATCGAGTAACACTTAGTCTTTTGCTGTTTAATCAAAACATAACCTTTTACAAATTAATTTTCTCCACAAAACAAATTCAGAATTTACATCATAAATCAATTTCGTACGCCAAATCAAATCACCCTTCATAAATTATACTCAAAGTCAACATAATATCTTCATAAAAGGGTTTTGCAAACTCAAAGTATATCATCTTTCCTAACTCCATTCATTAGACAAAATATATATATATATATATATATATATTGCAATATATTTCTCTCATCAGTTTGAAATGTCTTTCTCATTAAACATTTCCCAAATAATTGAAGAATACATTCTATAAATCAGTTCTTGATGTAATCCATACATTTAAACCCTCGTGATACCTTCCATAACACGTTTCTCAATCTATTCTCAAATGAATAAAAAAATAATGAATGCCCAATCCGAAGTCTTGCATCAAATATGCTATGAACATTAAATATATCTCATGCTTTTCATTTTCAAAATATGAGTTTACAAATTCAAGAAATATATAGCACCACTCACTTGGAAATGTCCACGATCAAATAACAAATGTTATTTGGATTATTGAACCTGCGATCCTATCAAATAAATGAGGAATAACGTTAAAATTAAATAACACACTTCCTCAACTACGATATAGCTATGGTATGCCTAAATGCTAACAAAATGACTCTTACGCACTAACAAATTGTGTGCCTAAGGCAATTATTCAGGTTGTTTGTAATGCAGAGTTTGAATTAAAACTTGGTCACACTATAACTCCATTTCAAATGTTCTTATAGTCAATAGAAAGCTATTTCAACATACTACAAAAGCCTCAACTTAACCGACCCAGATCAAGCCGAAAATCGACAAATTACAACCCTGAAGTTGCTGGATGTGCACTATTCATTACATGCAGGTAGAGGTGTCAATATGGGTCATAAACCTATATTATGACCCACTTTTAGTTAAATGAGTCAAATATGGGTTAAGTGAAAGTTAAATATGGGTCAAATATGAGTTAAGTGAAAATTAAATATGGGTCAAATATGGGTTAAGTGAAAATTAAATATGGGTTAAATATGGGTCAATTAAAAGTTAAATATGGGTCAAATATGAGTTTAGTGAGTTATTAGGTAGACCCATCATCTCTCTCCTTCCATCCCCCTACTCTATGCATTTTCGACCTCTGTTGTCAATCCGATGAGATTCACTCAACAATAATTAAAAAATCGATTTTTTTTAAAAAATTATTTTCCTCAAACTATTTCAATTTAGAGGTATCCACATTTTTTTATTTACTAATTTTTTATTATTTAATTTACTTTATAAATTTGATGTGAAATTTTTATTCAAATAATTTATATGTGAAAATTTTAAAGTAGACTAAATAAGTGGGAGTAGATTTTCTTAAATTAAGTTAAATATTAATATGTATTGGTAATATGGGTCATGTATGGGTTAGGTATGGGTCAGGTCGGGTATGGGTATGGGTCATCAAATTTATATTGCATGAAAATAGGTCAAAACGGGTTGAATGGATCGATGTGGGTCGGACTATTTTCGACCCGACCCAAACCTGACCTGATCCACCCATTTGACACCCCTACGTGCAGGAAACTTCGAAATTTTGTTTTGGGCAAACTATAAGCTCAAATTGAGATCCGTAAAATCTTACCACTCGATAATGCCCTCAACTATCCTCTCTCTCTATATATATATATACAAGATGACTCAAAAATCGGATTTCGCCACTCGAATCTTCAATAATTCTAAATTTTGAGCCCTAAATCTGAAATACTCTGATTGAATGAATAAGAGGCGTGAGTACTTACCGGACATCACAATACATAATTGATTTGGCTTGGTGAGGCGCTAGCAATGAGCATGCGCGAAGCCCTCTTCTTTTCTCTCTCTTTTCTTTCCTTTTCTTTTCCTCCCTTCTGCTTGCCCATGCGTGCCTTCGGACTCATAAAGGGACCGAAGTATTCTACTGTTCCTTTTGCTTTTCTTTTGTTGACTTTTTCAACGTTTCTTTTTTTCCACCTTTGACTATTCAAAACTGATATTTTACAGGCCCGACATGGACGTGCCTGCAGTGACAGACTCACATGAGAAACTTGGATTAGACTCAGAGCAAGCAAAATCATCAACCGTGAACACCTTGGTTCATCTGCATTATTCACTTCCCTTGGTTTAATTAGCTCAAAATGGTAATCTCTTGTAATCTTCTTTGCACATGATTATGGTTACTGTCAAACTCTGCCGTGAACTAAACTCAGCATCAAAGGCCATCGACAATCCCACAAACAGACGCATACCACATTATAGCAATGCTGGCCAATAAGCTCTAGCAAAAGCAAGAAAGGCATCTCTGCATTTCTCAGTAGGACCTCCATTAAAGGTGAAGAAGCTATACAATCAGAGGCCAGTGATAGCTACAAAAGTCCAGCTTTTTTTTTTCCTTCCTTCTTTTTTGTTTTCTTGCTGTTGATCACGTGCAGAGAAAAGGCAAAAGCCAGTTTCCTGGTAAACGAGCTTGTTTCTTTGCTGGTCGCTCTGGGTATTATTTTTGGCATAAATCATTCTATCCTTGGTTTGACAGTTTTGGCCTGGGGAAACTCGATAGGTGATCTGATGTCAAATGTAGCGTTGGCGATGAATGGTGGAGATAGCGTGCAGATTGCAATGTCGGGCTGTTATGCTGGGCATATGTTTAACACTCTTGCTGGTCTGGGAGTTTAACTGTTTCTTGGAGCCTGGTCTAGGAGACCTGCACCATACATGGTCCCCCGCGATAGCAGTCTATTTTACACAATGGGGTTTCTGATGAGCGGACTTCTTTGGTCACTTAGGTGCGCATGGTAACGATTCTGTTCCCGGGAATAGTTTCTGCTCGGAAGTGATTCTTTTTTATTCTGCTCCCGGGAACAATTTCTAAGCATTTGAAGGTGTTTGGTAACTGTCCAAAATTTTTATTCTTGGAACAGAAATGCGTTTGGTAAAACCTGAAAATTTATAGTCCAAATTTTTTTTTAATAATTTAAATACAATTTTCTTTCTTTTTTTCCTTTCCATTTTCACATTTTTTTTTTTCTTAATAGATCGCTGGTTGCCGGCGGCGATCGCCGACGAGGGCCAAAGCCCTCGCCGAGAGCCGGCGACCGCCGACACCCTCACCGGGGTTCGGCGACGCCCGGCCTCGCCGTGAGCCGGGCGAGGCGACCTCGGCCGGATCTGGTGAGGCCGAGCTCGCCCAACCACCGGCGAGGCTCGGCCTTGCCGCCCACCGCCGGGGACGGCGTCGGCTTGGCTAGGTGACGCCGCCTTGGCGGTGGGCCGGCGAGGTCGAGCCTCGCTCCGTGGCTAGGCGAGCTCGGCTCGCTAGATCCGGTCGAGGCCGACTTGCCCGGCCACGGTGAGGCCGAGCTCGCCCGAGATCCAGCCACCGGTGAGGCTCGGCCTTGCCGGCCCACCGCCGTGGCGGCGTCGCCTAGCCAAGCCGACGCCGCCTTGGCAAGGTGGGCCGGTGAGGCCGAGCCTCGTTGGTGGCTCGGATTTGGGCGAGGCCGGCCGAGTAGATCTGTGCTCGGCCGAGCTCGCCGGTGGCCAGGCGAGCCTCCGGTGAGCTCGCCGGTGGCCAGGCGAACCTCCGGTGAGCTCGCCGGACCTCGCCCAGCCACTCGCCGGTGGTGGTCGGCGCCGGCGATGGTGGCGGTGGGCGGTGATGGGTTGAGGGAGGAAGAAAAAAAGGAAAGAGAAAGAGAAGAGAAAAAAAAGAAAGGGAAAAAAAACTGATTTTTGAAGTTGTTCCCGGGAACAAGAAGCTACTTTTTTTTTATTATTGATTCCGTTTCAAATCTGTTTCCGGGAACAAAAATTTTAACAAACGGATTTTTATTCCAAATCTATTCCCAGGAACAAAATAACAGAAATTATTACTGTTTGGCAACTTACCATGCAGGCCCTTATTGTCTTGCCCCGACATGACATGCGACTGAACAAGACGTTGGGGATTGGCCTTATGTCAATTTATCTGGTCTTTCTGGCTTCAAGGTTAAGCACATCTATGGGCGTTGTTTCATTGAATGGTCTTAGTTGACTAACGGTCACAGCATGAGGCATGAGAACTCTGGTCAGGGTAATATGTACTAAAATATGGATGCGCCCTTCTCCCCACAAACACTGCTTTGTGCCTGCTTCCTGGATCATGTAGCTCATTTTCGTGTTGCACATTGCAAAAAGTTATATCAGAATAGTTGAGCTGCAAACTGGGCCTTAAGAAAGTATCTATTTGATGTTATAGTACTGAATTATCTTTGTTAGGGTCCATCATCCCCAAACGCCAATGCTTTTTTTGTATTGATGGTTGACATAGGATACTTGTGAGATTGGCTTGTGACATGCTATCTGTGCTTCTGGCACCATCATTGTTATTTCTCATTTTCAGAAGAACGAAGAGACTGTCCATTGCAAATAAATGAATGAATAAATGACGCAGAAAGTATCAGATCATAGATATGATTTGTATTTTGGATTGGAATGGTTGCTTTCCGGCTAGTGATTGGAGAAACTAGCCAGAACATTGGTGGACTGAGATTTAGCTACATGCAGGATAAGAGTGAGAAATGTGGCTAAGTTATATGAAATTCATTCTTTCTCATTCTGGTAATGCATATTTCCTCTCTTTGTTCTGGTTATGGTACCACACATCCTAGACAGAAGAATTTCACACTCAATAACGAAAGCAGATTGCATTGCACTTTTAACTTCGATATCTTAAAGTCGAGGTTGCCAATTTGAAGCGAGCATCTTACACCATGCACCATATCACTGTGCAATTGCTGATTCGCGTCAAATGGATCCGCAATGAGTCGAGTTTGCAATCAAAGCAGGCATTAGATGTTATTCATATGAGTGCATGATTTTGAGTTTTTATCTTTCTGCTTCTGTCAATTTGATGAATGAAGGCTCGATCATGCTATGTTTTAAGTTATCATGTTCTCTTGTGTGACGTAATACTGATTGAGAAGACAATAATTGCATTTTGCATCCTCACAAGCAACGCATGCTTGGTTTAGTTCGAACTTAGAGCAATAACAGATGACACCACTTCGCTATACTTAATCAACATCACAATTATTTAGCCAATTTGCAGTATCTACAACTGCTTTTCTCCCCAAACGCAAACCTTCCACATGTTCACGGTTTTTCCCACAAGAACCCGACTGGACTCCTCACGCGATGCTGGTGGTTCCTCCATGTGATCGACCCGCCCCGAGCAGCATCCGTCCTGTTACTCGCCACGAACGTCACGCTGTACCTCTGCTTCTCCCCCACCGTCCCGAACACCAGCCTCCTCGGCCTCACCCTCACCGCAACTGTGCTTGGCGCCTCCACCTCCACCCTGTACACCGACCCAGCGTCCCCCACATTTGTCACCTCGCGTGTGTACTGGACCAGAGTCTTGTTGGGCGCAAACACGACCGCGAATGATGGATAGTTGAGTTGTCCTGGGTCGGACAGTTTCGTCGAGCAGGTCACGTTCGTCCGCCTCACGACGCTCTGGACTTGCTCGATCGTGTAGTTGAGGGAGCAGATGAAGGCGATGTAGTCGTCGGCGGTGAGATCGTAGATGAGGCCCGGCGAGAGGGCCTTCCTTGGGTCGATGTGGCCTGCTCCGAGGGCCCACGGGGAGGATGGGGTTCCGTCGGCTCCGTTGGTGATGGGCTTCCCGGTGTTGTCGTGGACGTAGGCGGTGGTCATGAGCGCCGATTTGATGGCGCTTATGCTCCATTTTGGGTACGCGGCTTTGAGCAGAGCGGCGACACCACTGACGTGTGGGCAAGACATGGATGTACCTGGAAATAGAGCTGTCAGAAAAGATTTGACTTCTGGAGAGTGCACATCGATGGGCTTGATCGTTTGCAAAACGGAGGAAGGACAAGAGGAGGTATGTCATGTCAATGAACCTATGATGATATTGAACTGGACCCTCCTTTCGTCATTTGGTAATCCGGAGGGGCTCACGTCGTCGGGCCAAGCGGCCAGGATGTTGATGCCTGGGGCAATCACGTCAGGTTTCAATATCTGCCAGGATGGGTAGTATGGCCCTCTTGAGCTGAACGAACCCACCACCGGTGCCGGCCTGACATTGACCTCTACTGCGCCCATAGTGACCCGGGCCGTAGGGTTCGGATCGGTCTCAACATATTGCTTGATCAGCTTGCCTGCCTTTACACCGACGTGAACAGTCGGTATCAGGTGGCAGGTTGCCAGCACCTCCTCGCCGCGGTACTCCAGTGTGTTCACTATTATCACTCCCACTCCGCCGGCATCACGCACCACTGCACTCTTCTCCGCCAGGAGACCTAGCCCATCGCAGAGCACCACCTTCCCGCGCACCACGCTGGGGTCGAGTGAGGCTTCCAGACAGAAGCTGCTTGTGTTTCCCGGGTTGTAAACCAGGCCAACCAGCTCGTTCCCCATTGAGCCACCACACAACGATGCCCCAGTGAACCGCATCTTGTTGCCAAGCAATGCATAGGCCGGGAAGTTGCGGTCCAAGGTAGACGCCCCTACAGTCATGATCCATGGGGCTCCATTCGAGATCGTCTCCGGAAAGGGACCGCTGTTTCCGGCGGAGGCAGAGACGAAAATACCCTTCTCCATCGCCGAGAAGGCTCCGATAGCAATGGTGGTGTTGTAGTAATACCCGTCACCTCCACCAAGGGACATAGAGATCACGTCTACGCCATCCCTTATGGCCTGGTCCATGCCGGCGAGTATGTCTGAGGGCGTGCAGCCCAATTCCCAGCATACTTTATAGCTGGCCACACGGGCATGGGGAGCCATGCCCCGTGCGACGCCTCTTGCACTGCCGAGCAGGCTCGCATTGGCCACTGGGGAGCCTGCGGCAGTGGTCGACGTGTGAGTCCCGTGTCCCTCGTGATCCCGAGGGGTTTGTACCTCTGTCATGTTACCATCTGCACAATGAATGTTCATATAATTTCGTTAAGTGTTCGAAGCATTTTTACCTATGATTTTTTGAAGGTCCTTTGGTTCACAAAGTTACCTAAAGCCTCGATATAGCCTTTGGCAAAAAAATAAGCGCCGATGAGCTTCTTGTTGCACAGCGAAGGATCGAAATCCGGTCCGCTCACGCACTTTCCCTTCCACCGGGCCGGAACCCCTGGGTACCCCGTGTCATCAAAGCTCTTCGACTCGGGCCAAACCCCTGAGTCAAGAAGACCGATGATCACGTCAGGAAATGGTTGATCAGCCTCCTTCGAATGGTTCCCTGTGCCAGGCCACTGCCCAAATTCGTCTTCCACTTTCAGGAAGTGTGGCGTCCTTGTCGTGTGGAGATGGTACATGACGTCCTCATAGACACCGAGCACTGCATCTGACGACCGGAGGGCCTCCGCTTCATGTGGCTCGAGGGAGGCGGCATAGCCATGGAAGGCATCGCTGTAGACGTAAAGGAGATCGGTGGTGCGGGAGGTGAGAGATTGGAGGTTGGCTCTGTACCAATCCCGGCTGGTGTTGAATGTCGCGGGGATGCTTTGTTCTCTCATCTGAACGATGTAGGTCTTCTTGGCCATCGCACAAGGGAAGTTGAGAAGAACAAGAGCCAAGAAGGCAGCAGAAGAAGCCATGGCTGGACGATTTACTGTTACTCGGAAACCCGAAAGAGGACTAATTCTCTTGACAACCTTATCAGTTCCAATCTTTATAGTCAAAGATTCTTGTTGCGTTGCGATTGTTAGTGCGTACTGGTTAGTTCTCCGGTGATGGCCAAGCTTCTAAATCTAGTCTAGGTCCATGCTGGAATGAATCGGCATGCATAGAGTGGGAATCTAAATTCCAAGTATGGATTAACTTCTGTTTATACTTGGTGGTGCAATGGAGATGGTGGCATACAGGCTGTGTTCAGTTTTTCGATCTTGGTTAAAAGAAGGATGAATTTATTGAACTTTGCTATTCCGTGGATGTTGCATGTAACATATTATCATCTTTGAGGCCTTTCCATGTGACATTATCAGGTTATGACTAGTTTCTGAGTAAAAATACTACGAGCGTGGTGCATGCGTTGGCGGCATTTAATATGGTTGATTCCACGAGGGACTTCCTATTTGCAATTCGTGTAAGCATGACGGCCACTTAACTTCTCTTCCATGCATGCAATATGTGCTGGTATTCCAACACTGGGGCGGCCGATGGAAGGGCTTTTGCCGGGCCTAGAGGCCGGGGTCTTTCAGTATTTCGCAGCCGGATAGTCGGGCCGAACGAACCGTGCCCAAGTTGATCCATTAGATGAGAATTATCAGGAGAGGAAAATTGGTACGAAAATCCAGACCTTTGAGGGAGATCGCTTGCCCAAGCCTGTCATATTTCACATTGCAATTAGTTTCTTAGTATGTTGTAATTGATTGACACTGTTGTCTCTTGATACTCTCTTCTTGATGAGAGAATGGTCCCAGAAGCTTCACATCCAGAGTTCATTTCTTCTGGATGTCTTACAAATTCAAATCTCACACTGTCCGTCAGCCTTCGACTCGCTAATGCCGCTGCCGATCCCGAGTCCATGAACAACGATGGATTATTCACCGCCACTTTCTCTTCCAAACAACCCTTCGATGCAAGGCCGAAGCAGAGCCTGAAGCAACCTCGAACATCAGCCAGCCCCTCTTTCGATTTGGGTCCATGCGTCCAGACGATGCTACCGAAATCCGACTTAGCCGTCTGATTCGTGCCTTTCTTGGACACGAAGGTCACCGTAACTCCTCTCGTCCCCGACGTTAGCGAACACCAGCTTGTCACCTCCACAGCCGATGGCCCCATCACTGTCACCACGTAAACTGAACCTGCAGCCCCGACATTGGTCAGTTGTCGCGTGTATCTCACGACCCTCTTGCTACCGAACCAGATCGAGAAGGATGGATAGTTCAGCTGGCCGGGGTCTGCGAATTTACGCGAGCACATGATGTTGGGGCTCTTGGCCACCGCTCTTACTTGATCGATGGTGTGGTCCAACGAGCAGAGGAAGGCGATGTAGTCGTCGGTCGACATATCGTACACCAGGCCGGGGAGAGGGCTTTCCGGGGGTCGACGTGTCCTGAACCGTGTGCCCAAGGGGCCTCCAGCAGCATCGCGGAGAGAAGAATTGGTGTTGTCGCGCGTGTAGGCAGTGGTCGTGAGCGCAGGCTTAATCGCGCTCGGGCTTCAGTTCAGGTGCGCGGCTTTGAGGAGCGCACGCGAGGCCGCTGATGCGTGGGCACCGTCACACACCAAATCCTATGAGGATGGAGTGACATGGCCGTCCTTCCACCCG
This sequence comes from Corymbia calophylla, assembly GCA_014182845.1. NCBI lineage: Eukaryota > Viridiplantae > Streptophyta > Magnoliopsida > Myrtales > Myrtaceae > Corymbia > Corymbia calophylla. The sequence goes on from CM024695.1 coordinate 5,486,386, forward strand.
AGGAACACAACCTCAACCCACCAAAATCCAAACCTCCACGATAACATTCTTGCTATAACTGCCATTTATCAAGGGACCTGAAAAAATAGGAAAAGAGAGGGGTGAACGGTCAAGTTCAGTGAGTAGTACATATTTTATAAGTAGATCAAGCCGCCTCCACATTACCCATTTAGAAACTCAAAGACTAGACTCATTTATGTCAATTTAACATATAATATCTTGCAAGAATAAAATGAGTTATATATTACTTCAATTTAGCTATATCTAGTAGAATTTCTTGTTCATCCATAATATCAAAACAAGCATCACTAGTTCGATTCAATAATCGAATTCGTCATTTCTTATGTTAATAGCTTATTCCATTAATTGAACTCGCATCACACATCAATGGTATATTTCACCAATTAATCTCATAACACACCATATTTCAAGACCTTAGAGGTGACTTCCATGAGACAATGTTATCATGTAGCACTTAGCCATTGAGTAGTACACGACTCTAAAGGTGGCTCCCATGAAATTATATGGAGATAGATCAAATTGGTTCCCCGGAGAGGAAAGTACCGGCGGAGAGCGGCTGACTGCAGTCTTGTAGCAAGCCAAAAGTGACTTTTTCCTACTTTGCTAAGAGAAGAGAGTAAAAGACAAACGGCCTAAAGCAATCCTTCCAACCAGTCAACTCGCGGAGTTATCGCATAGCATTTGGTCCTTGATCAACGTATATCAATAGTACAAGACCCTAAAGGTGACTCTCACAAAATTATGTTATCATGTAATACTTAATCCTTGACTACAAGGGTCTAGAGATGACTTTCATGAAATTATATTATCATGTAGGACTTAGTCCTTTTCCAACACATATCAATAATATAAGACTCTAAATATGGTTCCCATGAAATTATGTTATCGAGTAACATTCAGTTTTTTGCTAGTTTTACAAATTAATTCTCTCCACAAAACAAATTTAGAATTCGCATCATAAATTAGTTACGTATGCCAAATCAAATCACCCTTCATAAACCATACTCAAAGTCAACATAATACCTTCATAAAAGGGTTTCACAAACCCAAAGTATATAATCTTTCCTAATTCCATTCATCGACAAAATATACATATTTTGTAATATATTTCTTTCTTATTAAACATTTCCCAAATCATTGAAGAATACATTCTATAAATCAATTCTTGATGTAATCCACACATTTAAACTTGTACGAACATTAAATATACCTCATACTTTTTATTTTCAAAATATGAGTTTACAAATTCAAGAAATATATAGCACCACTCACTTGGAAAAGCCTACGATCCACAATCCTATCAAATAAACGAGGAACAATGTTAAAATTAAGTAACACACTTCCTCAACTATGAAACAGCTATGTACATCTAAATGCTAACAAAACGACTTCTACACGTTAACAAATTGCATACCCAAAGCGATTATTCAAGCCGTCCATAATGCGGAGTTTGACGCAAAACTTGGTCATGGTATAACTCTTTCTATTGAACCCCATTTCAAACGTTCTTATAGTCAATATAAAGCTATTTTGACATATTATAAGAATCCCAAATTAGCTGACCCAAATCAAGCCGAAAATTGACGACATACAACCCTGAAGTTGCTGGACGTGCACTGTTCATCACGCATTGGAAATTTTGTTTCAGGCAAACTGTAAGCTCAAATGGAGATTTGTAAAATCTTACCACTCCATAACACCCCGAACTATATATATACACACACACAAGTAGCTTAACCACTCAAAAATCGGACTTCGTTATTCGAATCTTCAATAATTCTAAATTTTGGGCCCTAAATCCGAAATACTCCGATTGAATGAATAAGAGGTGTGAATATTTACCGGACATTACAATACGTAATTGATTTAGCTTAGCGAGATGCTGGCGGTGAGCACGCGCGAAACCCTCTTCTTTTCTCTCTTCTTTCTTTTTCTTTTTCTTTTCCTCCCTTCTGCTTGCCCATGCGTGCCTTCGGCCTCATAAAAGGACCAAAGTATTCTACTGTTCCTTTTGCTTTTCTTTTGTTGACTTTTTCAACGTTTTTCTTTTTCGTTTCTTTTTTTTTTCCACCTTTGACTATTCAAAACTGATATTTTACAGGCAGGACATGGACGTGCCTGCAGTGAGAGACTCACATGAGAAACTTGGAACAGACTCAGAGTAAGCAAAATCATCAACCGTGAACACCTTGGTTCATCTGCATTATTCACTTCCCTTGGTTTTTTTTTTTTTTTTTTTTGGTCAGGCACTTCCCTTGGTTTAATTAGCTCAAAATGGTGATCTCTTGTAATCTTTTTTGCACATGATTATGGTTAGCGTCAAACTCTGCTGTGAACTAATCTCAGCATCAAAGGCCATCGACAATCCCACAAACAGACGCATAACACATTATAGCAATGCTGGCCAATAAGCTCTTGCAAAAGCGAGAAATGCATCTCTGCATTTCTCAGCAGGACCTCCATTTAAGGTGAAGAAGCTATACAATCAGAGACCAGTGATAGCTACAAAAGTCCAGCTTTTTTTTTCCCTTCCTTCTTTTTTGTTTTCTTGCTGTTGATCACGTGCAGAGAAAAGGCAAAAGCCACAGTTTCCTGGTAAACGAGCCTGTTTCTTTGCTGGTCGCTCTGGGTGTTATTTCTGCATAAATCCTTCTATCCTTGGTTTGACAGTTTTGGCCTGGGGAAACTTGATGGGTGATCTGATGTCAAATGTAGCGTTGGCGATGAATGGTGGAGATGGCGTGCAGATTGCAATGTCGGGCTGTTATGCTGGGCATATGTTTAACACTCTTGCTGGTCTGGGAGTTTAACTGTTTCTTGGAGCCTGGTCTAGGAGACCTGCACCATACATGGTCCCCCGCGATAGCAGTCTATTTTACACAATGGGGTTTCTGATGAGCGGACTTCTTTGGTCACTTATCGTCTTGCCCTGACATGAAATGTGACCGAACAAAACGTGGGGGATCAGCCTTATGTCAATTTATCTGGTCTTCCTGGTTTCAAGGTTAAGCACATCTATGGGTGTTGTTTCATTGAAAGGTCTTAGTTGACAAACGGTCAAGGCATGAGTTATGGGAACTCTGGTCAGGGTAAAATGTACTAAAATATGGATGCGCCCTTCTCTCCCCAAACACTGCTTTGTGCCTGCTTCCTTGATCATGTAGCTCATTTTCATGTTGCACAATGAAAAAGTTATATCAAAATAGTTGAGCTGCAGGCTGGGCCTTAAGAAAGTATCTATTTGATGTTATAGTACTGAATTATCTTTGTTAGGGTCCATCATCTCCAAATCCTAATGCTTTTTTTGTATTGATGGTTGACATAGGATACTTGTGAGATTGGCTTGTGACATGCTATCTGTGCTTTTGGCACCATCATTGTTATTTCTCATTTTCAGAAGAACAGAGAGACTGTCGATTGCAAATAAATAAATGAATAAATGATGTAGAAAGTATCAGATCATAGATATGATTTGTGTTTTGGATTGGAATGGTTGCTTTTCGGCTAGTGATTGGAGAAACTAGCCAGAACATTGGTGGATTGAGATGTAGCTACATGCAGGATAAGAGTGAGAAATGTGGCTAAGTTAAATGAAATTCATTCTTTCTCATTCTGGTAATGCATATATCCTCTCTTTGTTCTGGCACATCCTAGACAGAAGAATTTCACACTCAATAACGAAAGTAGATTGCATTGTACTTTTAACTTTGATATCTTAAAGTCAAGGTCGCCAATTTGAAGCAAGCATCTTGCACCATACCCCATATCACTGTGCAATTGCCAATTCGCGTCAAATGGATCCGCAATGAGTTGAGTTTGCAATCAAAGCAGGTATTAGATGGTATTCATATGAGTGCATGATTTCGAGTTTTTTTCTTTCTGCTTCTGTCAATTTGATGAATGAAGGCACGATCATGCTATGTTTTAAGTTATCATGTTCTCTTGTGTGACGCAACACTGATTGAGAATACAAGAATTGCATTTTGCATCCTCACAAGCAACGCATGCTTGGTTTAGTTCGAACTTAGAGCAATAACAGATGACACCACTTCGCTATACTTAATCAACATCACAATTATTCAGCCAATTTGCAGCATCTACAACTGCTTTTCTTCCCAAACGTAAACCTTCCACATGTTCACGGTTTTTCCCACAAGAACCCGACTGGACTCCTCACGCGATGCTGGTGGTTCCTCCATGTGATCGACCCGCCCCGAGCAGCATCCGTCCTGTTCCTCGCCACAAACGTCACGCTGTACCTCTGCTTCTCCCCCACCGTCCCGAACACCAGCCTCCTCGGCCTCACCCTCACCGCAACTGTGCTTGGCGCCTCCACCTCCACCCTGTACACCGACCCAGCGTCCCCACATTTGTCACCTCGCGTGTGTACTGGACCAGAGTCTTGTTGGGCGCAAACACGACCGCGAATGATGGATAGTTGAGTTGTCCTGGGTCGGACAGTTTCGTCGAGCAGGTCACGTTCGTCCGCCTCACGACGCTCTGGACTTGCTCGATCGTGTAGTTGAGGGAGCAGATGAAGGCGATGTAGTCGTCGGCGGTGAGATCATAGATGAGGCCCGGCGAGAGGGCCTTCCTCGGTTTGATGTGGCCCGCTCCGAGGGTGAACGGGGAGGCTGGGCCTCCGTTGGCTGCATCGGTGATGGGCTTCCGGGTGTTGTCGTGGACGTAGGCGGTGGTCATGAGTGCCGATTTGATTGCGCTTATGCTCCATTTTGGGTGCGCGGCTTTGAGCAGCGCGACGACGCCACTGACGTGTGGGCAAGACATGGATGTACCTGAAAATGGAGCCGTCAGAGAAAGATTTTGACTTCGATTCTGGAGAGTGAACGCGATGCGTGAAGTAGGTCATGTCAATGAACCTGAGATGATATTGAATTGGACTTTCCTCTTGTCAATATCCATTTCCGTGGGGCTCACATAATCCGGCCAAGAGGCCAGGATGTTGAAACCAGGGGCGATCACGTCAGGTTTCAAGATCTGCACGGACTGGTAGTATGGCCCTCTCGAGCTGAAGTCGGACACCACTGGCGCCGGCCTCACATTGTCCTCTTCTGAGCTGGGAATGACCAGGGCCGTAGGGTTCCGATCGGTCTTGGCATATTCCCTGATCACGTTACCTGCCTTTGTACCGAGGTGAACGGTCGGTATCATGTGGCAATCTGCCAGCACCTCCTCGCCACCGTTCTCTGGTGTGTTCACCAGTATCATTCCCACTCCGCCCGCAACAAGCACCTCGGCGCCCTTCTCGACGCGGGAATTTTCCCCTCTGTCGCAGAGCACCACCTTCCCGTGCACCGCTTTGCGGTCGAGCGAGCCTGCCATGCACAAGCTTGCGTTTATGTTTCCCTTGTTGTAAACCAGGCTAACTAGCTTATTCCCCATTCCCGAGCCACCACACAATGCTGCTCCAGTGAACTGCATCTTGTTGCCAAGCAATGCATGGGCCGGGAAGTTGCAGTCCAGGGTAGCCGCTCCTACGGTCATGATCCACGGGGCTCCATTCGAGAGCGTGCCTGGCAGAGGACCTTTGTTTCCGGCGGATGCAGAGACCAAAATACCCTTCTCCATCGCCGAGAAGGCTCCAATAGCAATGGTGGTGTTGTAGTAATACCCGTCACCTCCACCAAGGGACATAGAGATCACGTCTACGCCGTCCCTTATGGCCTGGTCCATGCCGGCGAGTATGTCTGAGGGCGTGCAGCCCAATTCCCAGCATACTTTATAGCTGGCCACACGGGCATGGGGAGCCATGCCCCGTGCGACGCCTCTTGCACTGCCGAGCAGGCTCGCATTGGCCACTGGGGAGCCTGCTGCAGTGGTTGACGTGTGAGTCCCATGTCCCTCGTGATCCCGAGGGGTTTGTACCTCTGTCATGTTACCATCTGCACAATGAAAGTTCATATAATTTCGTTAAGTGTTCGAAGCATTTTTACCTATGATTTTTTTTTTTGAAGGTCCTTTGGTTCACAAAGTTACCTAAACTCTGGATATAGCCTTTGTCAAAATAATAAGCGCCGATGAGCTTCTTGTTGCACAGCGAAGGATCGAAATCCGGTCCGCTCACGCACTTTCCCTTCCACCGGGCCGGAACCCCTGGGTACCCCGTGTCATCAAAGCTCTTCGACTCGGGCCAAACCCCTGAGTCAAGAAGACCGATGATCACGTCAGGAAATGGTTGATCAGCCTCCTTCGAATGGTTCCCCGTGCCAGGCCACAGCCCGAATTCATCTTCCACTTTCAGGAAGTGTGGCGTCCTTGTCGTGTGGAGATGGTACATGACGTCCTCATAGACACCAAGCACTGCATCATACGACCGGAGGGCCTCCGCTTCATGTGGCTCGAGGGAGGCAGCATAGCCATGGAAGGCGTCACTGTAGACGTAAAGGAGATCGGCGGTGCCAGAGGTGAGAGATTGGAGGTTGGCTCTGTACCAATCCCGGCTGGTGTTGAATGTTGCGGGGACGCTTTGTTCTCTCATCTGAACAATATAGGTCTTCTTGGCCATCGCACAAGGGAAGGTGAGAAGAACAAGAGCCAAGAAGGCAGCAGAAGAAGCCATGGCTGGACGATTTACTGTTACTCGGAAACCCGAAAGAGGACTAATTCTCTTGATAACCTTATCAGTTCCAATCTTTATAGTAAAAGATTCTTGTTGCGTTGCGATTGTTAGTGCGTACTGGTTAGTTCTCCGGTGATGGCCAAGCTTCTAAATCTAGTCTAGGTCCATGCTGGAATGAATCGGCATGCATAGAGTGGGAATCTAAATTCTAAGTATGGATTAACTTCTGTTTTTACTTGTTGGTGCAATGAAGATGGTGGCATACAGGCTGTGTTCAGTTTCCCAGTCTCGGTTAAAAGAAGGATGAATTTATTGAACTTTGCTTTTTCGTGGATGCGGCATGCGTCATCTCATTATCTATGTGGCCTTTCCGTGTGACATTATTAAGTTAAAACCAGGTTCTGAGTAATACTGATTACAACGAGCGCGGTGCATGCATCAGTGTCATTTAGTAATGGTTCATTCCATGGGGGACTTTCTGTTCACAATCCGGGTAATCACGACGGCCACTTAACTTGTCTTCCATGCATGCAATATGTGCTGGTATTCCAACATCGGGGCAGCCGATGGACGGGCTTTTGCCTGGCCTAGAGGCCGGGGTCTTTCGGTATTTCATGGCCCAATTGTCGGGCAGAAAGAGCTGTGCCCAAGTCGGTCCATCAGATGACAGAATTATCAGTAGAGTGGGAATATTACGTATGAACATCCAGACCTTTGGGGGAGATCGCTTGCCCAAGCCTGTCATATTTCAGGTCGTAATTAGTTTCTTGGTATGTTGTAATTGATTGACACTGTTGTCTCTTCATACTCTCTTCTTGATGAGAGAATGGTCCCAAAGGCTACACATCCAGAGTTCATTTTCTTCTGGATGTTTGACAAATTCAATCTACTACATTACTTTTACAGTCACACAAACACAAACCTCACACTCTGTCCGTCAACCTTCGACTCGCCAATGCCATTACCTAGCCCGAGTCCATGAACGACGGATTATTCACCGCCACTTTCTCTTCCAAACAACCCTTCACGATCCTGTCCACGATGCTCTAGCTGGTGCAAGGCCGAAGCAGAGCCTGAAGCAACCTCGAACATCAGCCGGCCCCTCATCCGATTTGGGTCCATGCATATGCAACCGGGCTCCGGACCTCATTTTGAGCGTTGCTCCAGACGATGCTCCCGAAATCTGACGTAGCCGTCTGATTCGTGCCTTTCTTGGACACGAAGGTCACCGTGTAACTTCTCTTGTCCCCGACTTTAGCGAACACCAGCTTTGTGGGCTTCACCGTCACCTGCACAGCTGATGGCCCCATCACTGTCACCGCATAAACTGACCCCGCAGCCCCGACGTTGGTCAGTTGTCGAGTGTATCTCACGACCCTCTTGCTCCCGAACCAGACCGAGAAGGATGGATAGTTCAGCTGGCCAGGATCTGCGAATTTACGGGAGCACGTCACGTTGGGGCGCTTGGCCACTGCTCTTACTTGATCGACAGTGTAGCCTAACGAGCAGAGGAAGGCGACGTAGTCGTCCGTCGAGATATCATACACCAGGCCGGGGGAGAGGGCATTCTGGGGTTGACATGTCCCGAACCGTGTGCCCAAGGGGTGGAAAAAGTGCCTCCAGCAGCATCGCGGAGAGAAGAATTGGTGTTGTCGCGCGTGTAGGCGGTGGTCATGAGCGCAGACTTAATCGCACTCGGGCTCCAATCCGGGTGCGCGGCTTTGAGGAGCGCCGCGAGGCCGCTGATGTGTGGGCACGACATGGATGTGCCTGCAGTGACAGACCCACATGAGAAACTTAGGTCAGACTCAGGGCAAGCAAAATCATCAACCGTGAACACATTGGTTCATCTGCATAATTCACTTCCCCTGGTTTAATTAGCCCAGATTGGTAATCTCTTGTAATCTTGTTTGCACATGATTATGGTTACTGTCACAATCTGCTATTCAAGCCTCCTGGGCAGATCTTTTCAGATGGAGAAGTGAACTAAATTCAGCATCAAAGGCTATCAAAAATCCCACACACAGATAGATACCGCATTATAGCAATGCAGGCCAATGAGCTCTAAACAAAAGCAAGAAAGGCATCTCTGCATTTCTCGGTAGGATGATGACACAAATAGTCCCAAAATTTTGACCCAATGTGTAATTTGGTCCACAAACTTTTGATTTGTTCAACATGATCTCTGAACTTTTAATTTGTTCGATTAATCCATAAATTTTGATACATATTTAATCTAGTCCCTGAATTGTATGAAAATATTTAATATAATCCATGGTTTTGAAAATTATGAAAGTACTGCATTAAACAGTTTCATACAATTCAGGAATTGGATTGAACCTATACCAAAAATTCAAAAATTATATTAAACAAATTAAAAGTTCAATGACCACATTATACATTAGGTTAAAATTTAAAGACCATATTAAATAAATAAAAAATTTAGGGAACAAAATCCACGTTACGCCAAAGTTCAAGACTATTTATGTCAATTTCCCTTCCCTAGTGGAACCTCCATTAAAGTTGAAGAAGCTATACAATCTGAGACGAATGACACCTACACCAGTCCAGCTTTTTTTTTCTTCCTCCTTTTTTGTTTTCTTGCTTTTGATCACGTGCAGAGAAAAGGCAAAAGCAGTTTCCAGCTAATGCTCTCCAGCTAACCAATCGAAAGTGCAAAAGTTCCCTTGTCCACGCTTTTTAAGACATAATTGCTCCTAGACAAGCAGCACAAATACATTGGATACTAGACCTTGCTAAGTTGCCAATGCTCTCTTTGCGTGCACTAACTACAAGGTCCACAACCTGACTTACCCAATTTCATTATTGGACTAGATGGCCGCTGAATCTACCCGTTGCACAGATTTAACTCCAATTGCAGAAAGGAAAAAAGAAACCGCTTTAGACGTTTGGATTATGCGTAGCAAGTGAATGCACCCACCCTTATACTATGTAGAGAAGTCGTACGAAAAGAACTTGCTTCAAAGGCCAATGACGTCGGTTATTGACATTGTAAAATTAGAATGGGAAATTGAGACCACTTCACCAATGAAAAAGACCTCTTTGACAGAAGATGTTAATCAAGTTACTGCTGAGCATCGATCAGAAGTCCTAAACATAATCACCAGAAGTTCATGGGCGACGAATACTATACCTGACATGATGTTGAACTGGGTCTTCCTCGCATCTTTCTGCAGCCCAGTGGGCCCGACTGCCCCCGACCAGGCGGCCAGTATGTTGACCCCCGGGCCGATCACGTCGGGCTTCAGGATCTGCGGCGTCACCAGATTGGGCCCTCTGGAGCTGAATGCCGCGACCACCGGCGACGGCTGTATGCCCAACACGGTCCCTCCGAAGCCAATCGTGGCGGTCGGATTCGGGTCGCTGCTTGCGTAATCCCTGATCAGATCCCCCCCCTTCCTCCCTACGGCGACGGCAGGCAACAGGTGACTGTCGGCCACCAATTCCTCGCCACTCGCCGCTGTATTCGCGAGTATCATCCCAACCCCACCCGCAGCACGTACGACTGCGCCCTTCTCAACGCGAGCGTTGGTCCCCCTATCGCACACCACCACCTTCCCGCGCACCAAGTCCGGTTTAAGTGAACCAGGCAGGCACAAGTTGCCCGAGCCATCGGACCCCTTGTCATAAACCAGACCGAACAGTTCATTCCCCATTCCTGGTCCGCTGTAAAGCGACACGCCGGTGAAGCGGTTCTTGTTGCCAAGAACAGCGTAGGCAGGGAAATCCCGGTCCAGAGTGCCAGCGCCGACGGTCATGATCCACGGCGCCACGTTGGCGAGCGTAGCCCGTGTCGGCCCAGCGTTACCGGCGGAGCAGGAGACGAAGATGCCTCTCTCCACGGCAGCAAACGAACCGATGGCAATGGTGTCGCGGTAGTAGGGCGCGGACCCGCCACCGAGGGACAGGGAGAGGACGTCGACGCCGTCCTGTATGGCCCGGTCCATGCCGGCGAGGATGTCTGACCCGAAACAACCATTGCTCCAGCAGACCTTGTAGGAGGCCACCCTGGCCCGCGTGGCCATCCCACGCGCCGTCCCGCTGGCGTAGCCGAGGAGGCTGGCGTTCGCCACGCGCGACCCAGCCGCCGTGGTTGCGGTGTGGGTCCCGTGCCCGTCTTGGTCCCGGGGCGAGTCCGATTCGTTCGGGTCCTTCAAGAAACTGCCACCTGCTTAGATAAAAGTGCAATGGTTAAAACAAGATTCGATTTTGACACCGACCCAACATTTGGAATCCGTATTTTCACTAATGGGTAAGTGGTAAATCAACTGGATTTTGTAAGTACCTGAGGCCATGTGATATCCCCTGGAGAAAGAGCGAGCCCCAATAAGCTTCTTGTTGCAGAGGCTCGGGTCGAAGTCGGGGCCCGACTCGCACTCGCCGCGCCACCGGGCGGGGACATCGGGCATGCCCGAGTCGTCGAAGCTCCTGGACTCGGGCCAGACGCCCGTGTCGAGGACTCCGACGATGACGTCAGCGGAATTGGGGCCGGGGTTCGGATCGCGGGCGCTGAGCTCGGCCGAAAGGCCGAGGAACTCGGGGGTGCGGGTGGTGTGGAGGGAGTAGAGGGTGTCCTCGTAGAGGCCGAGGACGGAGGGGGAGCGGCGGAGGGCGGCGGCCTGGGAGGGGTCGAGGGAGGCAGCGAACCCGGGGTAGGCGGCGGAATAGGAGTAAAGAAGGGTGGGGGAGGAGGAGGAGGAGGAGAGAGAGAGGAGGTGGGAGAGGTACCAGTCGTGGTGGGTGGGGAAGAGAGATGGCTTCTCATGGTGGTTCATGTGGACGATGTAGGTCCTCCTGGCGGCGGAGGCGGAGGCGGTGGCGAAAGAGAGTGTGAGGAGGCATTGGAGGGAGACGAGGAAGAGGAGGGACTGGGCCACCGTGGCCATGGCAGTTTTCAGAGAGAGAGAGAGAGAGATAAAGAGAACTTCCACAAGTTCGTAAATGGCAGAGCATAGCTTTTATAAGATGCCCGTGACGCTGTTGGGAGTGAGCGTGCGCAAGAGGAAAAAATTGTTTGGATGCATCCCACTTATGCAAGCTCAAATTACATGTACCGTTAGATGAGATGGCCACTTACGGATTCGTATGATCTAACGATAGATGTGAACTGAACTAAAAAATTGCATCAAATATCTCGTCATCTTAGAGATAGAGGTTAAGTTTAACTCGGAAACACTCTTTGTATGTCAATCCCAATTGAAAGTTTCAGGCTTATTCTCACTTTAATCAATTGAAATGAGTGCCCAATGAGTCTTTGGTGTTTCGCATCTTGGTCGTTTCGATCCTTTAGCTTTTCATATTGATTAATGAAGTCTTTTACTTCCTTTAAAAGACGTCCAATCAAATTCTAAGCTCGCCGTAAACGAGTTTCCAATGCCACGAGTGTCCCATGTGGCTTTTCCTTGATGCTAAGTGGCCATGGACATGACAGCCACATAGGATTTTCAGTGAGTTCATAATAATAGTCATGAGCTACCAACATACTAATGAGTTTGGGCGATCTTAAGTAGTCACAGCTCAAATCAAACCTACTGGAGCTAATCTTTTAATTTAACCTATTTCGATGTCTTAGCTTTTATATAGTTAATCCGTTAAAAAGATAATACAAAATAATATCTCTGAATTTTTAGTAATATGCTATTATCACAAGAATAGGACGAGCCATCTTCATCCGATGGGTGGTCATAACATGTTGTCTCACAACATTCTCCCACACAATTAACCTCTTCATTCTGTCTTGTTCTTGTGACAGAAATGTCATGACCAGATTCCACAAATTTCAATATGCCCGCAAGGAAGAACGATGAACAATGGAGTCCGGATCTCTCCTTAATCAATCACAATCCAGATTATGATCCTAATCACTGAGTTTAGGCACGACGAAATACCACAAAAAACTTGACACTAAGGTAAAATGACAAATGCAAATGGGTGGTGTCCAAATGCCAAGCTCGAGCAAGCATTTCAATCGCACTTTGTCATCGAGTGCACATGTCGTAGGGGAAATCTAGACACGGTTTATACTTCCACTGATATATTATAACATGTCTTGTGCATCACGATGTGGATTGCTATCGACCGTGAATGTGCAGAATCGCATGTATCGACATTTGCAAAATTCTAGACTAGAACTTCCATGAAAACAACTCTCAGCAAGAAGAATAATATAATATATTATTGTACAAATGCCAATTCAGTCCTGATCATTTCTCAAGTTCCAATGTAGCCTTTTTATTTGATTTTCGCCTGAAAGCGTTGATATGTCGATCTAGTCATAACCTGTTGTCCTATGTGGCATCTTATGAGAGACTATATTAAAATTTTGTGCATATATATAGAACTAAATTGACAAAATAGAAAAGCTTAAAACTGAATCGGTATACATACGTTCAGGAGTGATCCGACAATCTCCATTGTTCATCTATTATATAAACATATATAGAATGGAAGGTACCCCCAATGCAAAGCCATGGGAGTTTGTCTGTTATTGCAACTTGTGAACTTGGGATGAGTGATGGGTTTTGTAAGCTACTGCTGCGTAATGTGAACTCTGTCTCTGTCCTGTTTATTCACACGCATGCACGCGCAAGATGACACAGATAACACAGCTGGAACGATGAATAATGTCCCGCATAATGGACGGTCCTCCATAGAAGAGAAGAGAAGAGAATCCCACCCTCTTTATCCTCACAGGAAAAAAAAAAAACTTTTCCTCCCTACTCTTTTCTGACCAAATTAGGGTTTATGGATCGTCAAACTTCTCACATTGCTTCTGGTGCTGATGCATCTGTGCTTATTTGCAAGGAATGAGTCCATGAGTTCATCGTTCATCAGTTACATCCGAACATTCTCCTTGTCTACCGGTCGAGCTTTACGTTGAAGTGCATGATGCGAATGTAATCTCATGAAGACATAAATTGAGAAATCCGAGTTTTGGTGAAATTTTAGGAAATGCAAGATCTCATTTGCTTGTAGTTGGATGCAAATGCACGCCTCAAGTACACTTAATGAGCGCTGATCATGGTCTTTCTGATGCGTACCCTTTCTTCTTCTTCTTCATTCTCCTTTTGTTTCTCTCCCACTATTCTGGAAATTCTATTATTTCCCATTGTGCTCTCGGTGCCACCCAACCTAACCAATAGGAACATTTTTTTATTTATTTATGAAATTCATTAATTATTTCTTGCATTTCTTCAATTCCACCCACGTCGCATCACACCACTTTTGCCGGTTTCAATTAGACATATTTTTCAATCATTTTGCTCGAAGGCTGTGGGTTGAGGGTTTACTTTCCCACTTTTAAGCCCGAAAGACGGAAAAAAATTGTTTTATTTCCGGGTACACGCACTAGCCTAGCCCACTCGAGTTTGGTGAGCATTGCCTGGCTCTTTATTTTCCTCTCAAGAATATCTTGAAGATGATCGTAGAAGGTACAAAATTCATCCACACTTTCAATAAAATTTAGGAGGCCTACTCTGCAAAAATCAAGCACACTAGTATCTCTTCAAATTTCAGTGGACGGACGTGATGATAGTTCACATCTATTGATTCGTTTGTAAGGATTTCGTGCGTGACGATTGAGAAAATCGTACAATGAATGTACATCCAAGAAAATTTCGTGAATGATTGTATGGAGATTAGACTTACCCTTTAATTCATGCTGGTCCTTTACCTAGGAACTTCGCAATTCCATTGGAAGGTGCTGTACTAGTACCCACTATTGTTGCCCAATCATTTGAGACAGCAATAGGCTAACGTGTAATACCGTGTGGGGTTCATCTCCACTCCTCCTCCTCTTTTTCTCAAACCTAAATCATGATGGTCATGTTGCTTGAGCTATTTATAAGCGATGTCTAAGGAGACAAATGTAACCCATAGGAAGTAATATTTGGAACCTTGCTCGAAATTTCAAGTATTGTTCTCTTTAATTATATGTTCTTTCTTTAATGAGTCGCCGCAATTAAATTATATCTAAATCTACTGACTTTCGTGTATTTGATTAAATCAAAAAACATCGATAGAGACCTGAAAACTTTGTCGGTATCACTTCGGGCTAACTTTGAAGAAATATGCATTGAAAAACTAATGCATGTCCTCTTTGATTCCGATGCATGATCTCCATCAGCATCCCCATAATAAGACGCATATCACTTGATGTGAAAAGGAAAGCAAAAAGAAGACGATTGAAATGAGATCTCTTTGTTATCTTGTCCTTGAGACTAGCATTTACTGTGGTAAATGATGACCAATTGACATATATCTTCAAAGCGATGCTCGTGGTAATCTCACAGGGCACTCGAGGGGTACATTGTCGATTAGCCATAAAGAAATGTCATTGCAAGAAACAAGCGACAGGATGTTAAGCCAACCTCTTGCTAATATGTCTCCGACCGATTAGACATAAAGATCAATTGGAATTAGGGTACTCTCGTGCCTCAAACTTTTTATCAGTCTTGTAACTTAATTTGAGAGAGGAAGGTGCCTAAATCACAATCGCCCTTGGGAAAATCCCAGGTGGGCACTCTTCCCTTCTTCATTAATCTTGCAACTTTAAACTGAGATTTTGCGCAACTGAAAGAAGAGATGAAAAGTCTCCCCCGCCCCCTTTCTTGCTCTTGTTATCAGTATGCTCGTCCATGAACATTGCTTGATTGGCCATAATCTAGGAGGAAATATTAGGGAAAATTACATAAATAATCCTTAAACTTTGACTTAATATATAATGTGATCCATGAATAAAAAAAATATTTATATAATGTGATCCATGAACTTCAACTCAATATGTAGTGTCGTCTATATACTTTTAATTTGTTTAATGTGGTTCATGGACTTTCTTGACCTATATGAAAATGTTCAATATTCTCATTCTATTAATTCAAGTTCATGGATAATATTGAACATATTTATATAATTGAGGGTTAAATTGAACATGTACTAATAGTCCAATAACTATATTGAATAAATTAAAAGTTCAGAGACGACACTACACATTGGATTAAAGTTCATGGACTACATTGAACAAATCAAAGGCTTAGAGATTACATTGTATATTGAGTTAATATTTTAAGATCATTTGTTTCATTTTTTCAAAAAACTACGTAGACAAAATCATTTAGTGACTATAAAAAAAGGAGGGAAAATTATTATTTGGTGGGTTGCATAAGAGCACATGCGAGCTTTGTCGAGGCCCCATATGTGCTTTTGTGGGAAATGATTCTTTCAGCAACAAGGGAAAAGAAAAATATACAAAAGATCCGTGAAGGATCTCGTTGCCTTTATTTATTAAACGGATGGCCTCAAGCTGTAATTGTGGTGGAGACATCTTGATGGACATGGTCATTGGGTTTGACGGATCAGCAATCGGAATCGATTCGGGGTTCAACAGAGATGGGAATTTAGCAATCATTCATCATTCGGATGTAACTTCATACCATAATTGCTCTCTCTCGATTCACATGCCTGTACGTTGGGGGGCTGCGACTGCAACATTCCTCTTGATCATGCGCGGCCGAAAGGAGGACACTCCAACGTTAAGCGATCTGAACTCTCAACTTGATTATTGACTGCGTCTTGCATGAGAAGATGCTACCAAATGAAGAGCGTGATGATGTATAATGTATGAGTGTCGCATACCACATCATCGGTTGACATGTTATATTGTTATAAATGTCAACTTTTATTGGTGCTACTGCTGCATAGCAACATACAAATAGTTTATTACCAGTCCTGTATATCAAATCGGGTTACAATGTAACTGGAAATCACATTCAAGGGTCCTCTGGAGAAGAGAACCCGCCCGCCATATTTATCCTCACGGAAAAATCAATTTCCTTTATTAATTTTGAGCAAATTAGGATTTTTCGACTGGTATATGTATCAATCATCAAATTTCTCACATTGGTTCTAGTAATGATGCATCTGAGATTATTTTGATTGTAAGTTTCAGTGCTCACCAGTCCCACCTCATTTATGAAAATGTCATGTTGGTTTGGCTCTTGCGCCACCACTTATTTAATACCATGTATTTAATTCTGAGTCTCAAGAAAGGAGATTTTAATGTTAATGTTATCATATAAGATTTGAAATTGAGCTAGGACTTGATTCCATGATCCATCCAACCGAGAATACTTTTGTATTAAAAAATCATCTTAAAGATAAGGAGTATGATATAATTGGCCACCTTCTCATATGCTCGGATAAGTACAGATCAGTCCTTTAGACACCCCATTGTCTTTTCGAAATGATTAAACTTTCAAGAAACGAGTCCACAGTGTATATCAATCGTCAATTACATCCGGATATCGTTCACGTCTATCAGTCGAGCCTTTTACATGCGAAGTACATGATTGTGAATATAATTTCATCAAACATAAAATGGTGGAAAGCAACATGAGAGTTCAAGCTCTACGCATACCCGCTGATCATCGCCTTTGTGATGTGCACCTTCTGTATATTGCCCATGGTGCTCTCGGTGCTTTCCAACCTAATCGATGGAGTCGTCCTTTGTAATTTATCTATCATTTCTTGCATTTCGATTCCACCCACGTCGCATCACTCCACTTTCCCAGGTTTTAATTGGACATAGATATGTATCGATTTTTAATAAAAAGAGAAATTGGGGCCTTTGTGTGACATTCTCAGGTTAATGCTAGATTCCGAGTAATACTAATTACAATTTGGGCTTGAGTAGGTCATTAAACTGTTTTATCTGCGTTTCGTGCGGGTCTTGGCATCTCTGGACGTAAAACGCATAGAGGATAGAGCTGAAGGCGGGGCTCGATAAATTTACTATATCTACTTGGCGGCTAAGACATGCGGGTACCGATACGTTAAAATAAGAAACGCAGTCCTGTCAATCCGCCAATAATATATATGTTGGACAGTTGCACCATGCTTCAGTGGCATTTAACGTGTTCTTTCCATGAGGGACTTGTATTTGCATTCTGTAATCAAGACAACGACAACATGGTTTCTCTTCCATGCATGCGATATGCACCGGTATTCCGACGTCGAGGTGGTCAATGGAAGGGCATCTGCCGGGCTCGTCTGGCTGCAAAAACCATGTCCTTGTCGGTCCATTAGACGAGAACTATATAGGGAGATCACTGGCCCAAGCCTGTCATATGTCACATCGTAATTAGGTTTTTAGTACTGGTAATTGATTGACGATGCTGTTTCTTGATACTCTCTTCTTGATGAGAGTATGATCCCAGAAGCTTCACATCCACACTTCGTTTCTTCCGGATGTTTTACAAATTCGATCTGCTACACTGATTTTACAGTCGCACGTACAAATATCTCGGTCACTTACCCTTCCGCTCACCAACGTCGCCACCAATCCCGAGTCCATCAGCCACGGATTATTCATCATCACGTTCACTTTCAAGCAATCCTTCATATTGCCCATCGACAATGCTGTTGCCGATGCAAGGCCGAAGCAAAGCTGAAGCAGCCTTGAACATCAACTAACCCCTCATTCGATTTGGGTCCCATTGGTACTTTGTTTGTAAAATAAATTGAGAGATGTCTTGTCCCATTTCGAAAAAAATGTGAATGTGCACATAGATGGAATTTGGCATGAACCAATGATCATCATTTTTTTATATGGTGAAAAATTCGGATATATTTTTATAAAAATTAACCGTAGCATTTTATTGAAATAGTACAACTATGAAGGAGTTACGATTATTTTTTTATTTATTTAATTTCGAATTTTCATGTCTTTTCAACATAACTTTTGAGAATGTATCTTTTCATTTTACAACTTTTTCCGAAGGGTTGCCTTTGTTCAAAAGACAAAATGTTAGTTTTTGGGATCAATAATGATCAAGTCATTTCAAGTTTTTTCTTTCAAAACTACAATAATTGTTTCTAATTGTTTCATAAAAAGATTATGGAGAAATATTAGAAGTGCTATTTAGTATTTTCATTTGAGATTTTGTTGCATCGTGGAGGAAATTTACCGGCGACCATTAGTAACTTCATGGGGCAAATAAATCTTTTAAAAAAAAATGTGATACCACGCCTCAAAGTCCAATTTGATTGCTTTGATTCGAACTCATATTGATTTCATTGTTCTACTCAAGTTCGAAGATAATTTCCCCAAAAATTTTGAGGATTTATTTGTGCAGTAATGGAGTTAGAGTTCGTTCAATTTGTGAGAAGAAGAAGAAGAAGAAGATGCCGAATATGTCCCCTCTCGCCAATTACAAGCCCGTCTTCCTCGAGGATCAATCAGTAGGCAAAACGATCATCATCACTTGCTTCATGTATGACAAGTTTGATACCAGTTACTAGGCCACCATCAGAATTAATTTTTTGTCGAAGACGATGTACCTTGAGGAGGGCGATTGCAGCTTTGGGATACTGTTGGACAGGAGAGATTCCAAAGTCTCATCCCAAGTTACATTGGAGACTCATCTGCTGCAGTTATCGTGGATGGGAGATACTCAACTCTACAAAGCAGGACCCTGACAGCAAGGTTGCTTGCGAAACACGCACCATGACTAAGGGTGCGTTTGTTTCAATGAAAGTAGTTTCCTGGATTTTCCGCTGTTTGTTTTTCCGAAAACGATTTGGTCAATGGAAAATACTTTTCAATCAACATAAATATTATGTATTATTTTAGGAAAATAAATTCCTGTGCATGGGAAGGGGAAAACACTTTTCCTCTTTATGAGGTCTTTAGATCCTTCTCTTTTTATTAGTTTAAATGTTATTCAATCATTTTCCAAATGCGATCCAAACGCCTGAAAATATTTTCAATCACATATCATCAAACACAAGAAAACTAATCATTTTCACGGAAAATGATTTCCCGGAAAATATTTTCCAAAAATGGTATGATTTTCGCGAAACAAACGCACCCTAAATCGGAGAAATTACCACCAAGGCCAATGTAGACTATGAGAAAATTGTCCATCACACATGCAGATCTATAGGATTTGTTCTTGATGACGATGGTCTTGATACTGACCAGTGCAAGGTTCTGGTCAACATTGAGCGGTAGAGCCCTGATAATGCCCGAGGAGTCCATGGCCATCTCACCAAGCGCCCAGAAGAGATTGGTGCCAATGACCAGGGCCACATGAATGGATATGCCATCGATGAAACCCCAAAATTTGATGCCTATAAAAATCCAAAGCCTCTCACCTTCATGCCCGAGTCAAGGATGCCGAGACACCAATTCAAGAGATAAAACACAAGGTATGGCTCTGATTACACCTTTTAGAAGGTTTCGGCTTATACAATGTTGTTGATTCTATCCCTAGAATTGCTGGTGTCTTCTTTTAGTCCCTCTCAATTCCAGTTTATGTGCTTTTGATACCCCGATTCGCTTGCATTTACTGGAATGTTAAAGAATGTTGTTACATGCATGGGCTGATTTGTAGTGCTCTGTTTGTGAAGGCAATCTTGAACATGGGCATGAGGATGATTGATTTTGTTTTGAGTTTTTTTTTTTTTTTTTTTTTTGGAGATTTCTCTTTCTCAGAAAATGGTTGTAAACTCGTAACTATCAAATCTTTGTTCGGTGGGCTGCTGATGCGATCCCTGCAATGAGGATGAAGTGGAATATTCATTGTGTTGGCAAGGTTGATTTGTGTAGGAATGTTTGTAAACACCGAATAAATAAAGGGATGCTAAGTCCATTATATTTTGAAGTGCCATCCATTGTAGTGGTCTTGGCCACCTTGTCCATGCAGTTCGGCAAGACAACAAGGATAGTTTGTTGAAAGATTCCGAAAGTTATAGTAGTTTGTGAATAGAATGAACGTAGATGTTATCTTGAGAATAATGTGTCCCTATTGGCTTTCCTTGCTCTAGCCATTTAAATAGAGTCAATGGTTTCATTGCCATTATTGTTTGTGGGCTATTGCTGTATGTGAATGCTATGGATTTTAATAATTGCCTTCTTTGTGAAAGACTCGATGATGCATAGTATTGATTGGATGCCTCTAGAAATATTCTTGAAGTGGGGCTATCCGAAGGGGACTTTGGAACTATTATAATTGGATTCATTGAGACTAAGAAGTATGTAACTTTAATTTTTAAAATGGAAGATTTGGATGAAGTAGATACTTTCTTGGATATTAAAAATTAAAACATAGTGGGGGTTATTCTTTGAGCCAAAGTGATTATGTGGAAAAGATGTTTAATAGGTTTCAATAATTTAGGTTTCAAAGAAATGAATAATCCATTAGAGGGTCTTTAATGTGAGTGCTATGGGGAATGTATGCAATGTACTGTACTAGACCCGATATTGCTTATTCTATGTATAAGTTGAATATATTTGTTTGTAATCCAAGTATAGGACATTAGAAACTATTACCAAATTTTTTGTTATCCTAAGAGGACTAAAAATATGGGATTGTTTTATAATAATTATTCGGCTATATTAGAAGGATACACCAATACTAGTTGGATTATAATTGTGAGTGACATACAATCCATTTTTGGATGGATTTTCACATGACGTGAATGCGTTGTTTCTTGGATGAGCAAGAAACAAATGTGCATAACTCACTCAATTATGGAATTTGAATCATTGCTTTATAAGCAAGGGGGAAAGACACTGAATGGATTAGGAATTTGTTGTTGGATATCAAATTATAACCTAGTCTCATGCCTCCTATTTCTATCCATTGTAATAGTTAGGCTATTTTGGCAGGAGCTTATAATAACACTTATAATGTCAAGTCTAGACATGTTAGCCCAAGGCATGAGTATGTGTGACAATTGATTAAAGATGGTATCATAACAATTGTCTAAGTAAGGTCAAGTAAGAATTTGATCTATCCCTGTATAAAGGCTTTACCAAGAGATGTGGTAAAGATGATCTCACAAGAAATAGGGCTGAAGCCCTTTGATTAAAATCACTGGTAATGGTAACCCGATCTTTTTTTAGAATATCACTAGTTTCAAGGTTTAATGGGTAAGAATAAGTTATTGAATGTGATTATTTAATACTTACGTAGCCCTGATACGAGAAGTTGTATCGTTTGTCACGTTTTGTTGGTTGAATTGAATTTTTAATGAAGTACGGTATAAATTTGTAATGTGTTAATAGTAATAGAAACACGTGGTAGATACTTTACCTATATGAGCTTAGAAGTGATCCTGCTTACAAAAGTTAGAGTTGCTTTCTAAAGAGCTCATGAAATAGGATCTAGCACAATGCCATAATAGTGTGGAATAATATAATACTTTTCGCTGAAACAAGATGGTAGTATATGTGCGGTATGTTCAATTTCATAGTTTAAAAGTATAAATTTAAAACTGAGCTATTTGTCACTTTGATATAGTTTTGAGATACTTGCACTAAGTAAATGTTTAACTTAAAAGAGACCTTTATGTATGTATATTAATCTTATGGAAATTTTGGATGTATATTTTTAATGTTTTGTTTTGTTTTTGTTTTACAAACAAAAGTAGGGGATTATTGGTAGTTTATTTGTAAAACAAACTGAGAGATGCCTTGTCTCATATTGAAAAGATGTGAGTACGCACGTGGATAGAATTTGGCACAAACCAACTATTATTATTATTTATTTAGTGAAAAATTTAGATTTATTTTTATAAAAATTAACCGTAGCATTTTTAAATAGTATGACTCTTCACAAATGGGTTACGATTATTTTTTATTTATTTAATTTCGAATTTTCATATATTTGTTCAACATAACTTTTGAGAACGTATCTTTTAATTTTACAACCTTTTCTGAAGGGTTGTCTTTGTTCAAAAGATAGAACGTTAGTTTTTGGGATTAATGATCATCGAGTCGTTTCAAGTTTTTTCTTTCAAACTACAGCCATTGTTTCTAATTGTTTCCTAAAGAAACCCTGGAGAAATACTATAATTGCTATATAGTATTCTCATTTGAGACTTTATTGTATTCTGGATGAAATTTGCCGACGACTATTAGCAACTTCGTGGGGCAAATAAATCCTTAAAGAAAGTAATATCATACTTCAAAGTCCGATTTGATTACTCTATTGATTCGAGCCCATATTGACTTCATTGTCCTACTCAAATTCGAAGATAATTTCCCCCAACAACTCTATACATGCACAACCGGGCTTTGAACCTCATGTTGAGTGTTACTTTAGACAATACTACTGATATCCGAACTAGACTTAGGATGAGTGCCTTTCGTGGACATGAAGTGTACCACCGAGATCAGAGAGGGCTTGGACAAAATATGTTTAAAATATGTACCTAAAAGTCAAAGATAGAAGAGAAGAATAAAAAAAAAGAAAAAAGAAAAAGAAGAGTTGAACGGTCAAAAGGCGAGAAAAAGGAGAAACTTCACCTTTACGAGAGAGAGAGAGAGCTTGGGAGAAATTAAAAGAAAAAGGAGAGAGAAGAGAAAGGAAAAAGAGAAAAGGAAAAGAGGAGGGTTTTACATGTGCGCATCACGAATGACTCGTCAAACTGACTCAACATTGTATCGCAATTCTTGTGCTTGCACCTCTTGTTCGTTCAATCATAATAGTTTCAAATTCAGGGATTGAAATTCGGAATTATTGAAGATTCGTGCCGCAAAGTCTGATTTTTGAATCGTTGAGTTACCTATTTATATAGAAATGATACTTTAGGGTATTATGGAGGTACATGATTTTACGGATTTCAATTTGAGCTAACAGTTTGCTCGGAATGAAATTTCAAACTTTGTCGCGCATGTTGTCAAGTTCCAAACAATAACATTTGGGGCTGAATTTTAGCCATTTTCGAGGAGGTTTTGGGGCAGCTAATTGATGTTCTTGTAGTGCATCCTAAGGGCTTTCTATGGACTGTATGGTTGCTTGAAACGGAGTTCTATGGAGAAAGTTATGGTGCGAGGAAATTTAGCGCGCGAGTTTCGCAGACCAGACAACAATAGGTTTTTGTTAGAGGCGAGCTTTTCGTTGGTGCGTAAATGTTGTTTTATTGGTAAATAGGCATAACGTAGTTGAGTCATTCATTTGAATATCATTTTACTTGGTATTTTGATATTGTTTTTCAATTAATTATTAGGAATTGGAGTATGTCCGCTTGACAACCATTGTTGTTTGATTTGGGCATATCCAAGTGACTGATACTATCTCTTTTAAGAATTTTGTTAACTTATACTTCAAAATGACAAAGAGTTGATATATTTTGAGTTATGAATAAGCATCTTTGTTGCATAAATTTGGATTGAGCATTTATTATGTTTTGAGTATTTGTGAATGTTATCAGAATTGTTTAGTGAAAATATTTGTTCCCTATTCGATGAACGAAGTTGGGAAATAATATATTTTGGGTTTGTGAAATCTTTTTGTGAGAAGCTCGACTTTGAGTAGGATTTATGGAGTGTTATAAATATTTGGGAAATGCTTTCTGATATGCATTTGATTTGATTTGTAAAACCGATTTATGAGATAAGTCTTGAACTGATTTGAGAATGTTTTATGGAAAGTGTTTCTAATGGATGAGTTGAGTTGCAAAATATTATACGGTTGATTTGTGAAATGTATTGTGATATATTAAGTGATTTTTAGATTTGGCTTTGTGGATTGTGGAGGATGTTGTTGTGGATTGTTATTGATGCTCCATATTGCTGTGATTCTAGTGAGGACTTTGTGGGTAAGCGTATTTTAGTCTAGGATATCCTTGTGGGCTAAGCCACCGATTCATAATAGGCAGAGACCTAACCAAGAGAAAATCTTGATTGTCTTGTCACGGACGTTAAGCCTGATCATGGTTGGACATTTAAGCTTGAGTTTGGTAAATGGAGTGGACTATTGACGTGTGATTTGAGTTTAGTCAATGGAATGGACCATCGACCTGTGTTTTGATAAGTTTAATCAATGGAATGGATTATTAGTATATGTTTTATGAAATTGACCAATGGATTCGACCATCGGTATTTATTTTGTGAGGTTAGAACACTAAAAATGTCAATACTTTCGTACGGCACTCACTTTGGTGCCAAAACTTTTTTTTCGCTCACTTGAGTGCCACTCCACCGGAAAAGCTGACGTGGTCAACGAAAAATAATATTTTAATATTTTAATTAATTTTTTTGATTTTTCTTTTATTCTTTATATTTTTTTTTTCTTTTTTTTTTTAAGGCTAGCGAGGGCCGCCGGCTGCGGAACCCTCGCCGTCGCGGCCTCCCCACGGCTGCCGAGAGCCGTCTGGCCCTCGCCGAAGCCGCCGCGGGTGAGGCCATCGGGTCCTCGCCGATCGGCCGGTGAGGCCACGACGGCCCTCGGCAGCCGCGGGAGGCCGTGACGGCCTCACCCAAGGCTTTCACGGCCGACGGCGAGGAGTCCTCGCCCAATTTGGGCAAGGGTCAATGGTGGCCCTCGTCGGCCTTAAAAAAAAAGCAAAAAAATAAAAAAAAATAATAATTATAATATTATAATATTATTTTCCGGCGATCACATCAGCTTTTCCGGTGCCACATCAGTTTTTCTGGCGAAGTGGCACTCAAGTGAACGTTTTTTAAAATTTATGGCACTCAAGTGAGTGAAAAAAAGTTTTGGTACCAAAGTGAGCGCCGTACGAAAGTATTGATACTTCTAGTGTACTTACCTCTTATTTTGTTATTATCTTGAGATACTTGTATTATGAATATATTATGTTAAAAGCGAGGTATGTTTGTGTTTAAGATGTATATAGTAATTTCTTGATCCGCTTAGAAGAGATGCATTACTCATTGAGCTATGGTTATTCACCCCTCTATTTTCCAATCTTTGTAGGTTCTTCAGCTAGCGATTAATGGTACGAGAGCGATATCGATGAGGGGAATTTCAGGAGTTGGATTTGGGTGGTTGAAGGCCGCGTCCTTTGGGTAGAAGGACGGCCATGTCATTCCTTATTTATGATGGTCTTGGGGTGTGACAATATGGCTCCAACTCTAGGGATAGGAATGAACCGAATCCCACATTGCTTGGGTGTAGTGAGGTGATATGCTAAATAAGGAGTAACCAATAGGGCCTTTGATGATAGTTTTTGCTACACTAGACAAAACCTTGAGAGGGATGGCGGTGCGGATGAACTTTAGAGAGGAGAATGTCGGGTCAAACTAGAGATGGTAGTGCAGTTGCACCTCTACCTTGAATGAGGCCTTTTCTGGGCTTACCATGCAAGCTTCAATCTAAAGTGGACAATATCATTGGCAAGTAAGACCAAAGGTTAGTCTTACACGAAGGTTATGGTGTACCACCTAGGGGTGAGCATCGGTCTAGGATCTTCCTAGGATTGGCCCAACCCATCTTAATCTAGTTATCAAGGGGATTGGGTTGGTCCTTGGTCTCGGGACTCTTGGACCTTACATTGTGCAGGTTGATCCACTATATATTTAATATATTATATGTTTTTATCTACTATAAACCCTAACCTCTCCTTTTCCATTCTTTCGCAGTTCAGTTTTCCTTGTAAATTAGAGAGTAGAAAGAAAGAAAGCCCTAATTTAACCTAGGAAAAAAATAAAAAATAAAAACCTTTCTCCCACCTAGCTCGCTTGCCTCTTTTCACTTTCCTCATTCACCTTGCTACTTGCCTTTGTTCACTCGACTTGCCAATTGTCTCGCTTGTCTCTACCCTCTTCATGCTCACCTCAAATGTTCTTTTATATGATTTATTGTCTTTAGCAATTTGCAATTTCTATTGTTACCTTATCTTATATTTATGATTGATATGTACTGATGTTCATAGCTTGTTGCTCATTATCACATCGTTAATGGATATGTAATTTGAAATAATTGTTTATCCTTTCAAGAAATACAAAAAATGAAATCAAAAAATAATCAATTAGTCTTGGATTAACCCTAGAATTGGACCAAACCCATTGGGTTGGTTTAGTCCTCAGTCCTAGGTTCAACAGGGTTGGTCTTTGGTCCCAAAAATTTGGGACCAATGATGTGCGGGTTACTTCTTAGGCTAGGTACTAGAACGGTTCAACCCAGACCATGCTCACCTCTTGTACCTCCTCTTGTTCCTGACATTAGCGAACACTATCTTTGCAGGCCTCACTGTCACTTCCACAGCTGATGGCTCCATCACCATCACCGCATAAACTGACCGTGCAGCCACGACATTATTCAGTTCGAGCCTATATCTCACTACCCTCTTGATCCCGAACAAGATCTAGAAGGATGGATAGTTGAGCTGGCCGGGGTCTGTGACTTTACGTGACGCAATGTTGGGGTGCCTGGCCACAGCTCTGACTTGATTGAAGGTGTTGTCGAACGAGCAGAGGAAGGCGACATAGTCGTTGGCCGAGATATCGTACGCCAGGGTGGGGGAAGAGGGCATTCTGGAGATCGATGGAACCCGCACCGTGCGCCTATGAGGTCGAATACGTGCCTTTGGCGGTGTTGAGGACAGGGGAACTGGTGTTATCATGCGTGTAGGCGGTGGTCATGAACGCGGACTTTATCGCACTCGGGCTCCAATTCAGGTGTGCGGCTTTGAGGAGAGCCGCCAGGCTGCTATCGTGTGGGCATGACATGGACATGCCTATAGTAACACAGGATAGCAATCTCCAAGGAAACTAACCCGCACAATGCTGGACCTAGATGAAGCTACATGCAGGATAAGAGTGAGGAATGTGGCTTAGTTAGATGAAAGTCACTCTTTTTCCGTTCTTATATGCATATTTCCTCTTTGTTCCGGTCGGTACCACACACCTGGACAGAAGGATGTCCCACTCAATAACGAAAGAAGATTATTTGGGCAATTGCACTCTGAACTTTGACATCATGAAGTTAAGGCCACCAATTCGAAGCAAGCATCTTGCACCATATCATATATCGCTATGTAATCGCCGATTCAAGTAAAATGGATCTGCATTGCATGACTTCAAGGATTTTTTTCTTTTTTGCTTGTCTTATCATGTACTTTTGTGTGATGCAGATCCTGATTGAGAAGACAAGAATTCCGTTTTGTATCCTCATAAAGAAGACACCAATTCACTATCTTGAATCACCATCACAATTGTACACATTCCTCTGTTTCAATCAATTTACAGAAAAATATACAACTGCTTTTTACCCCGCCTTAAAACCTATTACAAGTTCACGACTCATCCCACAAGAACGCGACGGGACTCCTCACACGATGCTGGCGGTTACTCCATGTGATCGACCCGCCGTGAGCCTCGTCCGTCTTGTTCTTGGCCATGAACAGCACGCTGTACCTCTGCTTCTCCCCAACCTTCTCGAACACCAGCCTACTTGGCCTCACCCTCACCGCGACTGTGCTTGGCGCCTCCACCGCCACCCTGTACACCGACTTGGCGTCCCCCACGTTCGTCACCTCTCGCGTGTACTGCACCACCGTCTTGTTGGGCCCGAACACGACCGAGAATGACGGATAGTTGAGCTGTCCCGGGTCGGACAGTTTCTTCGAGCAGGTCACGTTCGTCCGCCTCACGACGCTCTGGACTTGCTTGAGCGTGTAGTTGAGGGAGCAGACGAAGGCGATGTAGTCGTCGGAGGTGAGATCGTAGATGAGGCCCGGCGAGAGGGCCTTCCTTGGGTCGATGTGGCCTGCTCCGAGGGCCCATGGGGAGGATGGGGGTCCGTCAGCTCCGTTGGTGATGGGCTTCCGGGTGTTGTCGTGGACGTAGGCGGTGGTCATGAGTGCCGATTTGATTGCGCTTATGCTCCATTTTGGGTGCGCGGCTTTGAGCAGCGCGACGACGCCACTGACGTGTGGGCAAGACATGGATGTACCTGAAAATGGAGCCGTCAGAAAAAGATTTTGACTTCGATTCTGGAGAGTGAACGCGATGCGTGAAGTAGGTCATGTCAATGAACCTGAGATGATATTGAATTGGACTTTCCTCTTGTCAATATCCAATTCCGTGGGGCTCACATAATCCGGCCAAGAGGCCAGGATGTTGAAACCAGGGGCAATCACGTCAGGTTTCAAGATCTGCACGGACTGGTAGTATGGCCCTCTCGAGCTGAAGTCGGACACCACTGGCGCCGGCCTCACATTGTCCTCTTCTGAGCTGGGAATGACCAGGGCCGTAGGGTTCCGATCGGTCTTGGCATATTCCCTGATCACGTTACCTGCCTTTGTACCGAGGTGAACGGTCGGTATCATGTGGCAATCTGCCAGCACCTCCTCGCCGCCGTTCTCTGGTGTGTTCACCAGTATCATTCCCACTCCGCCCGCAGCAAGCACCTCGGCGCCCTTCTCGACGCGGGCATTTTCGCCTCTGTCGCAGAGCACCACCTTCCCGTGCACCACTTTGCGGTCGAGCGAGCCTGCCATGCACAAGCTTGCGTTTATGTTTCCCTTGTTGTAAACCAGGCTAACTAGCTTATTCCCCATTCCCGAGCCACCACACATCGCTGCTCCAGTGAACTGCATCTTGTTGCCAAGCAATGCATGGGCCGGGAAGTTGCGGTCCAGGGTAGCCGCTCCTACGGTCATGATCCACGGGGCTCCATTCGAGAGCGTGCCTGGCAGAGGACCTTCATTTCCGGCGGATGCAGAGACCAAAATACCCTTCTCCATCGCCGAGAAGGCTCCGATAGCCATTGTGGTCTCGTAGTAATACCCGTCACCTCCACCAAGGGACATAGAGATCACGTCTACGCTGTCCCTTATGGCCTGGTCCATGCCGGCGAGTATGTCTGAGGCCGTGCAGCCCAATTCCCAGCATACTTTATAGCTGGCCACACGGGCATGGGGAGCCATGCCCCGTGCGACGCCTCTTGCACTGCCGAGCAGGCTCGCATTGGCCACTGGGGAGCCTGTGGCGGTGGTCGACGTGTGAGTCCCGTGTCCCTCGTGATCCCGAGGGGTTTGTACCTCTGTCATGTTACCGTCTGCACAATGAATGTTCATGAACATAAACTCGTTAAGTGCTCGAAGCATTTTGACCTATGATTTTTTTTTTGAAGGTCCTTTGGTTCACAAAGTTACCTAAACCCTGGATATAGCCTTTGTCAAAATAATAAGCGCCGATGAGCTTCTTGTTGCACAGCGAAGGATCGAAATCCGGTCCACTCATGCACTTTCCCTTCCACCGGGCTGGAACCTCCGGGTACCCCGTGTCATCAAAGCTCTTCGACTCGGGCCAAACCCCTGTGTCAAGAAGACCGATGATCACGTCAGGAAATGGTTGATGAGCCTCCTTCGAATGGCTCCCCGTGCCTGGCCACAGCCCGAATTCGTCTTCCACTTTCAACCAGCGTGGCGTCCGGGTCGTGTGGACATGGTACATGACGTCCTCATAGACACCGAGCACTGCGTTTGACGACCGGAGGGCCTCCGCTTGATGCGGCTCGAGGGAGGCAGCATATCCATGGAAGGCGTCGCTGTAGACGTAGAGGAGACTGGTGACGTCGGAGGCGAGAGATTGGAGGCTGGCACTGTACCAATCCCGGCTTGTGTTGAACGTCGCAGGGACGCTTTGTTCGTTCATCTGAACGATGTAGGTCTTCTTGGCCATCGCACAGGGGAAGGCGAGAAGAAAAAGAGCTAAGGACGTTAACCGAGCAGCGGAAGAAGCCATGGCTGGACGATCTCCCGTTGCTCGGAAATTCCAAAGGGGATTTGGTTCTTCCCAACCTGGTGAGGTCCGATCTTTATAGTCAAAGATTCTTCTTGCGCTGCTATTGTTAGCGTGCATTGGTTGGTTCTCCGGCTTCCGTGTTTGCAATTTGTAGTCTCTAATTCTATCGCCGGTGATGATTAAGTTTCTAAATCTAGTCTAGGTCCATGCTGGAATGAATCTGGTATAGTTAGAGTAAGTGAATCCAAATTCTAGGTATGGATTAACTTCTGTTTTAAATTTTCGGTGCAATGAAGATGGGTCGCATATAGGCCATGTCCAGTTTCTCAATCTAGGTTAAAAGAATGGTGAATTTTATTGAACTTTGCTGTTTCGTGGATGTGCCATACAATAGGAAACTGAAGAAGAATATCATATTTTGTGCATTTCTCATCGTGTATTCTCCATATACATATGTAATATGTAGTACAAGAGGTAATTAATAAAAGGAAAAGATATATCAAATTCTAGTCCTAGATTGATTCACTCAATCAATTATAATCTCGAATTAATTAAGTGTATCGATTATAATCTGTATAGTTTTGTCATATCTTAAGTATATCTTTTGACAAGACTTCTAATTTTGTAATCACGATAGCCGATGCATGCAATATGTGCCGGTATCCCGACATCAAGGTAGTTGATGATGGGCTTTTGCTTGGCCTAGAGGCTTGGGTCTTTCCATATTTCATCGGCCAATTGTCGGGCCGAACAAACTGTTCCCAATCGGTCCATTAGATGAGAATTATTAAGAGAGTGGGACCTTTGAGGAAGATCAGTTGCCCAAGCCGGTCATATTTCATATTGTAATTAGTTTCCTAGTATGTTGTAATTGATTCACAATGTTGTCTCTTGATACTCTTTTCTTGACGAGAGAATGGTCGCAAAAGCTTCACATCCAGAGTTCATTTCTTCTGGATGTTTTACAAATTCAATCTACTATGTTACTTTTACAATCACACAAATACAAATCTCACTTCTGTTCATCAACTTTCAACTCAACAATGTTACCACCTATTAGAATAATTAAATAATAAATCATGTTGTAAACTAATAACTTAAACTTTTAGGCCGCGTTTGGCGATCAATATAAAATTCAGGATATAATAAAATTTATTTTGTCCTGCATTTGATACCTACTTAAAACAAGATAAAGTTGAATATAAATGAAATATAGGCCGGATAAAATTATCCCATAAAGGAGGTGGGATAAAATTATCCCATAGGATTTCTAATTTCATAATAGGAAAGTTATCTTTCTCAAAAGCAAACTTCTTAAATCAACAAATTTAAAATTATATTTCAATATAAATAATTTTTTAATTCTAATATAAGAAATTCAAAATAACAAAAAATAATTTTTTTCATTTAATCTTATTTTTATTTATATATTCGAATTTAATTTAATTTAATAATATAAATTCAATATAAAATATAATTTATATTTATTACATATTTTAGGTATTTCGATATTTTAGGTATATTAGAACAATTTTCCATCTAATAAAATTTTATTAGAGATTGATGGAAGGAAAGAAAGGAATTAAAAAATAATTAAAAAAGAGATTAAAATAAAATAAAATAAAATAAAATAGACAAAAGTGTTGCAAGAGATTTTTATCATCTCCGTTTGTAAAATTTGTGGTTTATTTATATTAAGGAAAATGCTACAAAAAACCCAAAATTATGTCACTTGGAATAATTTTACCATGAATTTTTTTGTGCCATAAAAAATCCCAAATTATGCCATTTAGAATAATTTTATCCTAAATTTTTTTTTGTGCCACAAAAAACCCCAAACTATGCTATTAGGGACAATTTTATCCTAAAATTTTTATTGTGCCATAAAAAACCCTAAACTATACCACTTGGGAGACATTTACCCCCAACATTTTAACTGAATGTCATTTTTGTCTTTTTGCTTTTTTACTTATTATTTCTTTCTTCCTCTTCCCTCTGCCATGACCGGCAAAGGAAAGCTGGTGAGGGCGACCCTCGCCGGTGGTGGCATTTGGCGAGGGTGGCCCTCGTTAGGAAGGGTCGCCCCCGACCAGGCGAGGGCCGCCCTCGCCTGACTCAAGCAAGGGACGCCCTCACCAAATCCGGCAGGGGCGACCCTTGCCAACTTGGGCGAGGGTCGTTGGCAGGGGCGACCACTTGCTGACCCTCCCAAGTGGTATAGTTTGAAGTTTTTGGTGGCATTTTTTCTTATATTAATATGATGTTTATACCAAACAACATATATATGATATAATGTGAATATATCCAACTTTATTACTACAATGACCAAATAGTGAATATAATATAGTAAAATCCCGTGGATATAATTTAGCAAAATCCCATTAATTTCATATCATATCCTATCTAGTCCTATTTTACTTAGAAGTTCGGACGACCAAATGTAGCTTTAGAACTGTCAATGGTAGTCCTATAAAATTTAACTTGGTATCATAGCCTTTGCTTTTATGGAAACCTAAGTCTTCCACCCAATGCACCCTATGCACATCCAAATAAATCCATCCCCATCATTACTACTCAACAGTGTTCACTTCGCATACATAAGTCTCACCTAGTGCACTTACGTTTCCACAAGAACAAAGGTTATGATACCAAATGAGATTTTGTTAATAGTGTCAAATGTTTTAAAAACTTAAGTTGTTAGATAAAGATATGGTTGATTCTTTAAATATTCTAACATTGCCAATCTCGAGTCCATCAACTCGGATTATTCAACGCCACTTTCTCTTCCAAACAACCCTTCCCGTCCACAATGCAAGGCCGAAGCAAAGCCTAAAGCAACCTCGAACATTAGCAAGCCCCTCATTCGATTTGGGTCTATGCAGATGCAATCGGGCTTCGAACTTCATTTTGAGCATTGCTCCAGACAATGCTACCTAAATCAGGCCGTGGGAGAGGGCTTTTCGGGGGTCAATGTATCCTACATCGTGTGCCCATGTGGTGGAATATGTGCCTCTAGTTGGGTCAAGGAGAGGGGAGTTGGTGTTATCATGCATGAAGGCGGTGGTCATGAGTGCAGAATCTATCGCCCTCGGGCTCCAATTCTTGTGTGCGAGCATGGCATGGATGTGCCTGTAGTGATAGACCAACATAAGAAGCCTAGATAAGAGTAGATCTATCAAATAGGTGGGTCGGATCATAAATAGTCCGAACTAAATTGACCATTTAATCCATTAATAACCATATATCATAATACAAATTTCTCGATCCATACCCAACTTGACCCATTTAATCAAATCTAGAAAAGCTTTTTTCTTATGACTTTTTTTAATGATATTGCTAAAACACTTTCATGTAATACAAATTTAATAAATAATATTTATAATTTTTTTGAAAAATTGAGACTCCTTTTTAAAAAAAAAAATATTAAAAAGTCACTTTCAAGGAAAATAACAATATTTTCTTGTGTTTGTCTAAAATCTAAAATTAAATTAAAAATATTTTCAGCCGTTTCGTATGAGAAATATGATTTTCATCTGTGCAATCCTTTTAATATTTTAATATTTATTTTTAAGATAAAAAAATAATTAACTTTTGTTTTTGTTTTTTTGTTTTTCCTTCTTCTTTAGCTGGTTCTTGACAACAAGTGAGCTTGAGCCTTGCATATGCTAACAAGGCTCCACCTTGCCAAATTTGGCGAGGTCGAGCTTACCCGTGGTTAGTGAGGTCGAGCTCACTTGCGGTCAGCAAGGTTGAGCTCCCCTAGTCTCGCTAGATCAGCGAGGCTTGAGCCTCGCCAATGCCAAACCTTGGCAAGGCCTTACCCTCACTTGATCGGTAGCTCGAGCTTCGTTAGCATCTAATGAGCTTGTCCCTTGCCTGGTTGATTGCCGCGGTTGGCCATTGGTGAGGGAGATGGAAGAAGAAAGAAGAAAGAAAAAAAACAGAATTACAATTATAATTATAATTTCAATTTTTTGAAATTTTTTATAAGAATGAAGAGGGAGAGAGAGTATAGGTGAGCCTAGTGGGTTGGAAATGAGTTTTCAACTCAACCCATTTAGACCCATTTATTATAGCTTTTAAGTTTAAAACCCATTTAAGGTAATCTCTTATTGAAGTGACCCATATATGAATCATTTATAATTTAAATGGATTATATATGGGTTTAAGATCTATTTTGACAGGTCTATATCAAAGCAATCACATCATCAACCATAAACACTTTTAAGTGGATGATGAAGGACTGGTTCACCTTCATAATTCACTTCCCTCGGTTTAATCAGCTCAAATAGCAATCTTGTAATCTTGTTATACACGTAATTGTGATTAGTGTCACCCTCCGTCGCTTAGCCTCAAGACCTGGGCATATATTATCAGATGAAGAACTCAAACTAATTCAGCATCAAAGGCTAACGGACACATATCGCATTAGTAATACAGGGTAGTAATCTCCAAGAAACAACATGGAAGGCCTCTCTATATTTCTCAGTAGGACTCCATCAAAAGGTTAAGCTATTTAAACTCCACTTAAAAAAGAAAAGAAGAAATTTCAGCTATAGATCGTCGCAAGCGAATGCAATCATCCGAAGCTATGCAGAGAGTTCATTGAATAAAACTAAGGATTTTGTTTGAAGAAAAAATGTTTTTAGAAAATTATTTTTGATTTTTTGATATTTGGATAACGGAAAACTAATCAATGTACAAAAAAAATATTTTCCATGGACTAAAAACTAGGAGTGAGCATGGTTCAAGTTGAGCTGGTCCACCTCTTACTCTAGGACCAACCTGCATAGTGTTTGTCAATTTTTGGGACCAATGACCTACCCTATTGAGCTTGGGATAACCTGATACCAATATATAATTTTTTTGTTTCGTTTTTTGTATTCACTGAAAATGCAAATTTATTATTTCAAATTACATAGTTATCGATAATGCAATGTTGAGCAACTAAACTATAAATACTAGTACATATTCAACAAAATTAAGATAAAACAATAATAAAAAATTTCACAATTGCTAAAAGTAATAAACCAAATCGATCATGGAGCCGCGAGGCAAGAGTTGCTCACAAGTGAAGATGGTTTCTAATTAGGACTTCATTTCCTTTTGATTTACTAGGCAATGGGCGAGATCAACAAAGAGAGGTGAGTAGCATGAGCATTAAGCATCGAGCGGCAAGTGAGGCCAGCATTGAGTGGCAAGTGGTCAGAGACAAGTGGAGCGAGTGTTGAGTAGCAAGCGAGGTGAGGTTGCTCACCAATGAAATTATTTCTTTCAATTTTACTTGGCAAATTGAAAATTGAGATGATAAAGAAGAAAGAAGAAAACAAGAGTACTGGAGGAGGAGGAGGACAATGTTTGAATTAGGGTTTGCTCTATAGAGTAGATAAAAAAATTATAAATAACATATTATATATATTTGGTCCAAGTTGGACCAACTCGAAACTCGAAGGACCGATGACCAACCCACACAGTCTGGTCTAGGGATCCAAGGACCAAGGATTGACCTAGTCCCCCTGGGGACCAAACCAAGACTGACAAGGTTAGGTCGTCCAAGGTCGGTCTAGGGTTGACTTAGAACTGATGCTTATCCCTACTAAAAACAACATGCTTAGAATTGGGGAAAACAAGTTTCCTCTTTGATAAGAAGAAAATCACTTTTTTTAGACCACCTAACTAATGAAAACTATAATTTGGTTCTAAAATTTGAGTAGAGAAGTTACATATGCTATTGGTGTTTGTGCTGGGGGCGTTATCAGTGTTTTTGCTTATGTATACACTAGAGTGGATCAACCACCAAGCAAGTTCTTATTTCCATGGGTCTTTAGAGAATTCTTCATGAGTACAATCCGGTTCAACATTGTTGCATGTGAGCTTGTTGCTTTGCTAGCAGCTCTTGGCGTTATTTTTGGCACAAATCCTTCTAACCTTGGTTTGATAGTTTTGGCCTGGGGAAACTCAATGGGCAATCTGATGTAAAATGTAGCATTGGCAATGAATGGCGGAAATAGTGTGTGGATTGATATGTTGGGTTTTTATGTTGGGCCTATGTTTAACACTCTTGCTGTTCTGGGAGTTTTATTGTCTCTTGGAGCCTAATCTAGAAGACCATCATCCGTGGTCTTTCGGGATAGCAGTCTATTTTAGAGATGATGGGATTTCCGATGAGTGGACTCCTTGGGCAACTCATCGTTTTGCCCTGACATGACATGTGCAGATTGGCCTTATGTCAATTTACCTAGTCTTTCTAGTTTTAAGGTTAAGCACATCTATGGGTGTGGTTTCATTGAATTGTCTTAGTTGACTAACGATCAAGGCATGAGGCATAGGAACTCTTGGTCAGGGTAGTTTGGAGGTACGGACCCCAGGAGTGCTAAAACTTGGCACGGAGGGACACTTAAATGCCAAAAGTTACAAACGGTATACTTAAGTGCCAAAATTGGAGCAAAATGGATCGCTTAAGTGCCAACGGCGAGAAAATCCGACCAAATTGCCACGTGTCCATTTTCTGGCGACTTCATTTGCTGACGGAGCATTTTTTTTCAAAATAAAAAATTGTGGCAATTTAAATAAAAAAAATTGTCCACGTCAGATTTTAAAAAATTAAAATCGATTTTATTTATAAAAAAAAAAAAACAAAGGAGATCTGGCAGGGTTTCGGCGACTTAGCACTTAAGTGAGCAATTTTTAAAAAAAGTGGCACTTAAGTGTACCGTTTGTAAGTTTTGGCACTTAAGTATCCCTCCGTGACAAGTTTTGGCACTTCCGCTGTACTTATGTCGGGTAGTTTGTGTACTCAAATATGGATGCGTCCTTTCTCCACAAACATTGCTTTGTGCTTGGTGCGTGGATGATGTTGGCTCATTTTCTTGTTGCATATTGAAAAAGTTATATCGAAATGGTTGAGCTATAAGTTGGGCCTTGCGAATGTATCTATCTGATGTACCATGCTGAATTATTTTCGTGAGACGTCATCATCTCCAAATGCTGATGCATTTTGTGTATTCTCAGTTGTATTCCCATTCTCATTTTGTATGGTCGACATGGGAAACTTGTGAGATTAGCTTGTGACATGCTATCTGTGCTTCCGACTCTATAGTTGTCATTTCTCATCTTTAGAAAAATGAAGAAGCTGTCAATTACATATAAATAAATGACAAATGACGATATAAAGAAAGTATCAAATCATAGATATGTTACATGGTTTAGATTGGAATGGTTGCTTTTTGGCTTGTGATTGGAGAAACTAATAAGCACATTCTTGGACCTAGATGTAGCCACATGCAGGATAAGAGTGAGGAGTGTGGCTCAGTTAATTGAAAGTCACTCTCTTTCATTATGTTAAGCATATTTCCCTTTTGTTCTAGTTGGTACCACGCATATTGGACAAAATGTCACAGTCTATAACGAAATCAGATTATTTGCGCATTACACTTTGGAACTTTGATATCCTAAAGTTGAGGTTGCCCATTCCAAGCAAGCATCTTGCGCCATACCTATATCGCTGTGTAATTGCTGATTCGAGTAAATGGATCTGCATTGCGTTAAGTTTGCAATCAAAGCAGCATTTTATGGTATTCATATGATTGTGTGATTTCAAGTTTCTTTCTTTTTTTCTTCTATTGATTTGATGAGTGAAGGCATGATTATGCTATAATTTAAGTTATCATGTTCTTTTGCGTGGTGCAGACATTGATTGAAAAGACTAGATTCTATTTTGCATCCTTAGAGATAGAGAGGGTGTCGCACCCTGAATCCTATAGGGATAGAGGTAATGACGTCGTTGTCCTTCTAACCCAAGGATGCAGCGTCAAACCATCCAATAATCCACCTCCCAAAAGTCTATATCAATAACACTCTCACTCTAATAGACACTAATTGAGACACTTGAAAATACAAAAGATGAATGGAATGAGTAACCACAACCTTGTGACCAATGCATATCTCTTCTAAGCAATCGAGCAATTGATATGTATAATATAAAGCAATACTAAAACTCAAGACCCCAAATTTAGTATACAAGAAACTGACAAGATTAAAAAAAAGTTATATCATTTTAACATAACTATATATATAACACTCATTAAATCAATAAAATTTTAATAAACATAAATGGTTTAGTCCATCAATTAATCTCATTAAAACATACGTTAATGGTCCATTCCAATGATTAATTACTCCTACTCAAATATATGCATAACGCCTTATGACAAGGCAATCAAACTCCCTCTTAGCAAGGTATCTACATATATCGCCGATGGCTCGTTTATAAAGATATCTTAAACTAATATGTATACTCATAAGCCCCTCAATAGGCTCAACATTAACACAAACTCACAAAATATCACATTACAATTTACAAGTTAGTTCAAAATCAAATCACAAAACAATTTCCCAAATCAGATATATAATATTTCTCAACCTGTTCATCAAAAAAAATATATTTCACAAGATATTTCTCAAACTATTTTAGAATCCGTTTCATAAATCAAGTTCACAAATTAATATGTAAATGTAATGTTTGGCAACACTTTTCCTAAAACATTTTTCGAACCATTTATAAATACTAAAACATAATAAATGTTCGATTCGGATTTTTATGTAACAAACATGCTTTTCAAAATATTCAATATTTATAGCATTTAAGACATGAGTTTATAAATTCATATGATAGATAGCACTACTCATTGAAAATGCCCAAACCAAACAACACGTAGCTAAATGAGTCAATGATTTTGTAACTTTATAAATTTAATAAGAATCAAACTTAAAATCGAGTAAAACCTTATCTCAACTACGAAACAGTTGTACCATACGTAAA
Source organism: Corymbia calophylla (assembly GCA_014182845.1). Classification (NCBI taxonomy): domain Eukaryota; kingdom Viridiplantae; phylum Streptophyta; class Magnoliopsida; order Myrtales; family Myrtaceae; genus Corymbia; species Corymbia calophylla. The sequence continues at coordinate 5,525,329 of CM024695.1, forward strand.
CGCTAACAAAATGACTCATACGCGCTAACAAATCGCTCACTCAAAGCAATTATTTTAACCTATACACAATACAAAACTTGCCCACGAAACCCTAAAAGTCTCACTCCAACCAAACCTTTGTTCCAGATTAACCTCTATCAAATCCCATGACTCTACATAATCCATAGTTCCCATGAAATCCCAAAGTTTCACAATTCAAAAATAGGACTTTTCAATTTAACAAAACTTCGAATTTACGGTCTAACTGCAAAAACTATCTTGATGAAACGAACGATGGTGCAAGCACTTATTGAACTTTTACTATACATAATAACTTCTATACATAATCTCTGACTTGCCGAGGCCCTATGGTGTGTAAATGCAAATCCCTTTCCTTCTTTTCTTTTTTTCCTTGTTCCTTTCTTTTCTCTGCATGTGCTCTTGATCTTTTATAGGGCGTCAAGTAAGTGGGTCGAGTCGGATTTGGGTTAAGTCGAAAATAATCTAACCCATATTGATCATTTTAACTTGTTTTGATCCATTTTCATGTAATGTGAATTTGATGACTTATATCCGACTTGACCTATATTACCGAAACACATTAATACTTAACTTAGTTTAGAAAAATCCACTTCCACCCATTTAATCTACTTTAAACTTTTCACATATAAGTTACTTGAACACAAATTTCATATCAAATTTAAAAAGTAAATTAAATAATAAAAAATTAGTAAATAATTTAAAAAGTGAATACCTTTAAATTGAATTACTTTTGGAAAATAATTTTTAAAAATTTGAATTTTTAATTACTTTTAAACAATTTATTTCCTTTTCTTTTCTTTTTTGTCCTTCTTTTCTCTTTTCGTTCGTCTTCTTCCTTCTTCTTCCCATTTTTCCTCTGTTGACAATGACTAGCCAAGGCGCAAGCCAACGAGCTCGAGCTCAAACAGGGCCTATAAACTTCAGGCTCAATCGATCAAGGCACGCTCGAGCTTGCCAACTTGAGCTCCATTGCAGTCGGCAAGCTCACGGCTTGCCAGATCCAAGCAAACCCAAGCTCGGCCAAGGCTGGCAAGCTCGCGGCTCTCCAAATATGGCCAAGCTCAAGCTCACTAACCCAAGCTTTGTTGCAAGGCTGGCAAGCTTGGGCTCGCTTGCCTAGATCCAAGCCAAGCTCTGGCTAGTGAGCTTGAGGCTCACTAGATCCAAGTGAATCGGAGCTTGGCTAAGGCCGGCGAGCTCAAGATCGATGACGCAAATGGTGGCATGATGGTGGGTAAGCGATGGCCACAATTGGGATCGACGATGAAGATGGCAGTGTGACGACGGGATTGGTGACAATCAGGGATGTAGAGAGGAGGAGGGTGATGGAAGGAGAGAGAGAAGGAGGAAGGCCTTGGGATCTATGGGTTCAAAGTGGATTTCCCTAATAACCAATTAAGACTCATTTTTATTTTTGCTTTAGTTTTTAAGATCCATTTATGATCTATGTTTAACTTTCATTTGATCTATATTTGATCCATTTAACTAAAAATGAGTCATAATATGGGTTTATAACTCATTTTGACACATTTAGTCTTCTCTATTTTATCGGTCGTCCCCCTTTTCTCTTTATTGACCAAGTCACTTTTCTTTTCTTTTCTTTTTTGTGGGCCATGCGAGTTGACCAAATAAAAAAATACCATAAAAAACTCCAAATCGTTACATGTTTAATAAATTTACCACAAACTAACATGATATGTCTTTATTAAATTTTCTCCAAGCTAGTACACTTATGACAGATTTATATTTTGCTAGTTGGGGGTAAGTATACTAGGAGTGCCAATACTTTCGTACAGTGCTCACTTTGGTGCCAAAACTTTTTTTTCGCTCACTTGAGTGCCATAAATTTTAAAAAACGTTTACTTGAGTGCCACTCCACCGGAAAAGCTGACGTGGCCAGCCGGAAAATAATATTTTAATATTTTAATTACTTTTTTTAAAAAAAATTTGCTTTTTTTTTAAGGCCGACGAGAGCCACCGTTGACCCTTGCCGGCCACGGAACTCTCCCCCAAATTGGGCGAGGGCCCCCTCGTTGTCGGCTGCGAAAGCCTTGGGTGAGGCCGTCACGGCCTTCCCGTGGCTGCCAAGGGCTGTCGTGGCCTCACCAGCGGTCGGTGAGGACCCGATGACCTCACCTGTGGCGACTACGACGAGGGCCAGGCGGTTCTCGACAATCGCGGGGAGGCTGTGACGGCCTCACCCAAGGCCTTCGCGGTCGACGGTGAGGGGGACCTCGCCCAATTTGGGCGAGGGTTCCGTGGCCACCGAGGGTCAACGGTGAACCTCGCCGTCCTTAAAAAAAAAGCAAAAAAAAAATCAAAAAAATAAAAGAAAAATAAAAAATTAATTAAAATATTATTTTCCGACGGCCATGTCAGCTTTTCTGGCGAAGTGGCACTCAAGTGAACGTTTTTTAAAACTTATAGCACTCAAGTGAGCGAAAAGAAAAGTTTTGGCACCAAAGTGAGCGTCATGCGAAAGTATTGACACTCCTAGTATTTTAACCCCTGCTAGTTTTCATTAAATTTTACTGTCAAATTGTTGAGTTGGATGATACATGACAGTGTATTGATGTACTGATTTAGGATTTCACTCTCCATTTGTCACAGTTATACTAGTTTTGTGATTTTTTGCCATTTAATTTAATTTAACGGAGGATGTATTTATCACTAATATATCAATAATGCATTTATAGTGGTCAAAAAAATTAGTTCTGGGATAAACATGCCATAAATTTGTTAGTTTGAAGTTTTTTGCGATCATTTTGGGTAAATTTGTCACGGGTATACAACTTTAGGGTTTTCATGGTCAAAAAATTAATTTGGAATAAATTTATCATAGATGTACTACTTTAAAGTTTTTCGTGATCAAAAAATTAATTTGAAATGAAATTTTAATTGGTGTCATAGTTTACCAGTTTGAGTTTATTAAAAAAAAACAACCCTTACTAATTACCAAAAAAAAAAAAAAAAAAAAACAACTCTTACCTTACGACACAAATAGAGGGAGAGAGAGAGAAGCAACGCATGCTTGGTTCAGTTCGAACTCTAGAGCAGCAACGGAAGACACCACTTATGGTAGGGAAAAAAAATAATGATAATAAAACGGAACACACCACTTCCCTATCTTGGATCACCATCAAATTGTACAGAATCCTCTGTTTCAACCAATTTACAGAAAAATATACAACTTCTTTTTACCCCGCCTGTAAACCTATTACAAGTTCACGACTCATCCCACAAGAGCGCGACCGGACTCCTCACACGATGCTGGCGGTTCATCCATGTGATCGACCCGCCGTGAGCCTCGTCCGTCTTGTTCTTGGCCATGAACAGCACGCTGTACCTCTGCTTTTCCCCAACCTTCTCGAACACCAGCCTACTTGGCCTCACCCTCACCGCGACTGTTCTTGGCGCCTCCACCGCCACCCTGTACACCGACTTGGCGTCCCCCACGTTCGTCACCTCACGCGTGTACTGCACCACCGTCTTGTTGGGCCCGAACACGACCGAGAATGACGGATAGTTGAGCTGTCCCGGGTCGGACAGTTTCTTCGAGCAGGTCACGTTCGTCCGCCTCACGACGCTCTGGACTTGCTTGAGCGTGTAGTTGAGGGAGCAGACGAAGGCGACGTAGTCGTCGACGGTGAGATCATAGATGAGGCCCGGCGAGAGGGCCTTCCTCGGTTTGATGTGGCCCGCTCCGAGGGCGAACGGGGAGGCTTGGCCTCCGTTGGCTTCATCGGTGATGGGCTTCCGGGTGTTGTCGTGGACATAGGCGGTGGTCATGAGTGCCGATTTGATTGCGCTTATGCTCCATTCTGGGTGTGCAGCTTTGAGCAGCGCGACGACGCCACTGACGTGTGGGCAAGACATGGATGTACCTGAAAATGGAGCCGTCAGAAAAAGATTTTGACTTCGACTTCTGAAGAGTGAACGCGATGTGTGAAGTAGGTCATGTCAATGAACCTGAGATGATATTGAATTGGACTTTCCTCTTGTCAATATCCAATTCCGTGGGGCTCACATAATCCGGCCAAGAGGCCAGGATGTTGAAACCAGGGGCGATCACGTCAGGTTTCAAGATCTGCACGGACTGGTAGTATGGCCCTCTTGAGCTGAAGCCGGTTACCACCGGCGCCGGCCTCACATTGTCCTCTTCTGAGCTGGTAATGACCAGAGCCGTAGGGTTCCGATCGGTCTTGGCATATTCCCTGATCACGTTACCTGCCTTTGTACCGAGGTGAACGGTCGTTATCATGTGGCAATATGCCTCAACCTCCTCGCCGCCGGTCTCTGGTGTGTTCACCAGTATCATTCCCACTCCGCCCGCAGCAAGCACCTCGGCGCCCTTCTCGACGCGGTAAACTTCCCCTCTGTCGCAGAGCACCACCTTCCCGTGCACCGCTTTGCGGTCGAGCGAGCCTGCCATGCACAAGCTTGCGTTTATGTTTCCCTTGTTGTAAACCAGGCTAACTAGCTTATTCCCCATTCCCGAGCCACCACACATCGCTGCTCCAGTGAACTGCATCTTGTTGCCAAGCAATGCATAGGCCGGGAAGTTGCGGTCCAGGGTAGCTGCTCCTACGGTCATGATCCACGGGGCTCCATTCGAGAGCGTGCCTAGCAGAGGACCTTCGTTTCCGGCAGATGCAGAGACCAAAATACCCTTCTCCATCGCCGAGAAGGCTCCGATAGCAATGGTGGTGTTGTAGTAATACCCGTCACCTCCACCAAGGGACATAGAGATCACGTCTACGCCGTCCCTTATGGCCTGGTCCATGCCGGCGAGCATGTCTGAGGCCGTGCAGCCCAATGCCCAGCATACTTTATAGCTGGCCACACGGGCATGGGGAGCCATGCCCCGTGCGACGCCTCTTGCACTGCCGAGCAGGCTTGCATTGGCCACTGGGGAGCCTGCGGCGGTGGTCGACGTGTGAGTCCCGTGTCCTTCGTGATCCCGAGGGGTTTGTACCTCTGTCATGTTACCGTCTGCACAATGAATGTTCATATAAATTCGTTAAGTGCTCGAAGCATTTTTACCTATGATTTTTTTTTTTAAGGTCCTTTGGTTCACAAAGTTACCTAAACTCTGGATATAGCCTTTGTCAAAATAATAAGCGCCGATGAGCTTCTTGTTGCACAGCGAAGGATCGAAATCCGGTCCGCTCATGCACTTTCCCTTCCACCGGGCCGGAACCTCCGGGTACCCCGTGTCATCAAAGCTCTTCGACTCGGGCCAAACCCCTGTGTCAAGAAGACCGATGATCGCGTCAGGAAATGGTTGATGAGCCTCCTTCGAATGGCTCCCCGTGCCAGGCCACAGCCCGAATTCGTCTTCCACTTTCAACCAGCGTGGCGTCCGGGTCGTGTGGACATGGTACATGACGTCCTCATAGACACCGAGCACTGCGTCTGACGACCGGAGGGCCTCCGCTTGATGCGGCTCGAGGGAGGCGGCATATCCATGGAAGGCATCGCTGTAGACGTAGAGGAGACTGGTGACGTCGGAGGCGAGAGATTGGAGGCTGGCACTGTACCAATCCCGGCTTGTGTTGAACGTCGCGGGGACGCTTTGTTCGTTCATCTGAACGATGTAGGTCTTCTTGGCCATCGCACAGGGGAAGGCGAGAAGAAAAAGAGCTAAGGACGTTAACCGAGCAGCGGAAGAAGCCATGGCTGGACGATCTCCCGTTGCTCGGAAATTCCAAAGGGGATTTGGTTCTTCCCAACCTGGTGAGGTCCGATCTTTATAGTCAAAGATTCTTCTTGCGCTGCTATTGTTAGCGTGCATTGGTTGGTTCTCCGGCTTCCGTGTTTGCAATTTGTAGTCTCTAATTCTATCGCCGGTGATGATTAAGTCCATGCTGGAATGAATCTGGCATAGTTAGAGTAAGTGAATCCAAATTCTAGGTGTGGATTAACTTCTGTTTTAAATTCTTGGTGCAATGAAGATGGGTCGCATACGGGCTGTGTCCAGTTTCTCAATCTAGGTTAAAAGAATGATGAATTTTATTGAACTTTGCTGTTCCGTGAATGTGCCATACAAGAGGAAATTGAAGAAGAATATCGTATTTTGTGCATTTCTCATGGTGTATTCTCTATATACAATGGGCCCATTTGGTTTGGCTTTGGACAAATGCTCTTAGGAAAATGCAAATATCTTTAAGCTAAAGGGGTTTTCCGAAATGCAAATACCGTTTGGTAAAATGAAATTTTTCATTGCAGTGCGAAGCAACTTTGGCCTAAATACCATTTGGTAAATACTACATTTTGTAAAGTACTTTGGCTAAATTTATTTTTTAATAAAAAATTTGTAATTTTTTTTAATCTATTCACTAGTAGCTAGATCTGGCCGTCGGACAGTTGCGCGAACCCAAGCGACGGCGCCTCCGTCGCCTGGGCGCGCGACCAAGGCGACAACGACGGTCGCTTGGGTTCACGACGTAGATGACGGTCACCTCCATTGCTAGGGCGTGCACCGCCGAGGCCGCGCAAACCCAGGCGATGGTGCCTGTGTCACGCGACCCAAGCGATGTGGCCTGGGTCGCCGCCTGGGGTCGCGCAGGCGACGACGATGGCGCCTGGGTTGCCGCCGCTTGGGGTCATGCAGGCGACCACTGCATGGGTCACACGACCTTGGGCGGTGGTCGCAGGCATCGGGGACGCCTTGGCCAGTGGTCGCCAGTGTCGGGGATGCCTTGGCCTGCAGTCTCCGGCGTCGGGATGCCTTGGCCAACAGTCTTCGGCCTTGTCGGCTCCTCAGAGAAGATGAACAGTAATTTCCCATTTGCATTTGGAAAATGCAACTTCCCAAAGTGACTCCGAACCTCCCTTGAGCTAAAGGTCTTTAGAATCCTTTGGAGATACAATTGTATTTAGCCAAAATTCTCCAAAAAACGAATCAAACGGGTTCGCATTTGGCCAAGGGACTTTCGGCGCTGAAAGCCCCTTGGCAGAGCTGAACCAAACAGGGCCAATGTTCCATATGCAATGTGTAGTACAAGAGGTAATTAATAAAAGGAAAAGATATACCAGATTCTAGTCCTAGATTGATTCAATCAATCAATTATAATCTCGGATTGATTAAGTGTATCAATTATAATCCGTATAGTTCTGTCATATCTTAAGCATATCTTCTGACAAGACTTCTAATTTTGTAATCACGATAGCCGATGCATGCAATATGTGCCGGTATCCCGACATCAAGGTAGTTGATGATGGGCTTCTGATGGGCCTAGAGGCTTGGGCTTTCCATATTTCATCGGCCAATTGTCGGGCCGAACAAACTGTTCCCAATCGGTCCATTAGATGAGAATTATTAAGAGAGTGGGACCTTTGAGGAAGATCAGTTGCCCAAGCCGGTCATATTTCATATTGTAATTAGTTTCCTAGTATGTTGTAATTGATTCACAATGTTGTCTCTTGATACTCTTTTCTTGACGAGAGAATGGTCGCAAAAGCTTCACATCCGAGTTCATTTCTTCTGGATGTTTTACAAATTCAATCTACTATGTTACTTTTACAATCACACAAATACAAATCTCACTTCTGTTCATCAACTTTCAACTCAACAATGTTACCACCTGTTAGAATAATTAAATAATAAATCATGTCGTAAACTAATAACTTAAACTTTTAGGCTGCGTTTGGCGATCAGTATAAAATTCAGGATATAATAAATTTTATTTTATCCTGCATTGGATGCCTGCTTAAGATAGGATAAAATTGAATATAAATGAGATATATGCCGGATAAAATTATCCCATAAGGGAGGTGGGATAAAATTATCCCTTAGGATTTCTACTTTCATAATAGGAAAGTTATCTTTCTCAAAAGCAAACTTTTAAATCAACAAATTTAAAATTATATTTCAATATAAATAATTTTTTAATTCTAATATAAGAAATTCAAAATAACAAAAAATAAAAAATTATTTTTTTCATTTAATCTTATTTTTATTTATATATTCGAATTTTAATTTAATTTTATAATATAAATTCAATATAAAAAATATATATTTATTACATATTTTAATTTAGGATTTCACTCTCCATTTGTCATAGTTATACTAGTTTTGTGATTTTTTTGTAGTATTAATTCAATTTAACGGAGGATATATATATATATATATATATATATTGGTAAGGTAAATATTTATAGATTTTCACTATCAAGGCTATACAGCAAGGGGAAACTCGGAACCAAGCTTGCACTCGCCAAGACAACATGTCATGTGAGTGGAAGGGTACCAAGTTCAAAACGGAAAATACATACAATGACAATATACAGAGCAAAATACATATGCCAACAACCACTACAAATCAAAATCAGTCTCCATTGTTGCCAAAAATGGACGGATCAAGGCTCCAACACCGCTGCATCCTCCTATTCAATGGAGTATCCGTCACATAATTAAGAGCCATGGCTTTATCCTTAACCACTTTAGTGATGTGGAGCTTCATAGATGGAATGTGAAGTGGCCAAGCGCGGAAGATGACATTGTTGCGTGTTTTCCATACAACATAGCATAAAGCTCCAAAGGAGAACCGGGTAATCACCTGGTGAAATTCATTGCCTACCAAGGAAGTAGTGCCCCATCCAATTATGTCTCTCCTCGCTCTATCCTGCCAATAGATATTGCATTTGCTAGCCCAGAACATAGCAAGGGATTTAGAGACATGGCACCCGAAGAACAAATGATTAATGGAATCTGGTTCCATATTACAGAAAGCACATGTCATAAATGTGTTAGTTATAGTGGTAAAAAAAAATTATATCAGTAATGATTAACGGAGGATATATTTATCACTAATATATCAGTAATGCATTTATAGTGGTCAAAAAAATTAGTTTTGGGATAAACATGTCATAAATGTGTTAGTTTGAAGATTTTTGCAGTCATTTTGGGTAAATTTACCACATATATACTACTTTAGGGTTTTCATGATCAAAAAATTAATTTGGAATAAATTTATCATAGATGTATTACTTTAGAATTTTTTGTGATAAAAAATTAATTTGGAATGAATTTTTAATTGGTGTGATAGTTTACCAGTTTGAGGTTATTAAAAAAAAAACAACCCTTACCTTACGACCCAGATAGAGGGAGAGAGAGAAGCAACGCATGCTTGGTTCAGTTCGAACTCTAGAGCAGCAACGGAAGACACCACTTATGGTAGGGAAAAAAAATAATGATAATAAAACGGAAAACACCACTTCCCTATCTTGGATCACCATCAAATTGTACAGAATCCTCTGTTTCAACCAATTTACAGAAAAATATACAACTGCTTTTCTCCCCACCCTGAAACCTAGTACAAGTTCACGATTCATCCCACAAGAACGCGATCGGACTCCTCACACGATGCTGGCGGTTCATCCATGTGATCGACCCACCGTGAGCCTCGTCCGTCTTGTTCTTGGCCATGAACAGCACGCTGTACCTCTGCTTCTCCCCAACCTTCTCGAACACCAGCCTACTTGGCCTCACCCTCACCGCGACTGTGCTTGGCGCCTCCACCGCCACCCTGTACACCGACTTGGCGTCCCCCACGTTCGTCACCTCCCGCGTGTACTGCACCACCTTCTTGTTGGGCCCGAACACGACCGAGAATGACGGATAGTTGAGCTGTCCCGGGTCGGATAGTTTGTTCGAGCAAGTCACGTTCGTCCGCCTCGCGACGCTCTGGACTTGCTTGAGCGTGTAGTTGAGGGAGCAGACGAAGGCGATGTAGTCGTCGGAGGTGAGATCGTAGACGAGGCCCGGCGAGAGGGCCTTCCTTGGGTCGATGTGGCCTGCTCCGAGGGCCCACGGGGAGGATGGGGTTCCGTCGGCTCCGTTGGTGATGGGCTTCCGGGTGTTGTCGTGGACGTAGGCGGTGGTCATGAGTGCCGATTTGATTGCGCTTACGCTCCATTCTGGGTGTGCGGCTTTGAGCAGCGCGACGACGCCACTGACGTGTGGGCAAGACATGGATGTACCTGAAAATGGAGCCGTCAGAAAAAGATTTTGACTTCGATTCTGGAGAGTGAACGCGATGCGTGAAGTAGGTCATGTCAATGAACCTGAGATGATATTGAATTGGACTTTCCTCTTGTCAATATCCAATTCCGTGGGGCTCACATAATCCGGCCAAGAGGCCAGGATGTTGAAACCAGGGGCGATCACGTCAGGTTTCAAGATCTGCACGGACTGGTAGTATGGCCCTCTTGAGCTGAAGTCAGACACCACCGGCGCCGGCCTCACATTGTCCTCTTCTGAGCTGGTAATGACCAGAGCCGTAGGGTTCCGATCGGTCTTGGCATATTCCCTGATCACGTTACCTGCCTTTGTACCGAGGTGAACGGTCGGTATCATGTGGCAATCTGCCAGCACCTCCTCGCCGCCGTTCTCTGGTGTGTTCACCAGTATCATTCCCACTCCGCCCGCAGCAAGCACCTCGGCGCCCTTCTCAACGCGGGAATTTTCCCCTCTGTCGCAGAGCACCACCTTCCCATGCACCGCTTTGCGGTCGAGCGAGCCTGCTATGCACAAGCTTGCGCTTATGTTTACCTTGTTGTAAACCAGGCTAACTAGCTTATTCCCCATTCCTGAGCCACCACACATCGCTGCTCCAGTGAACTGCATCTTGTTGCCAAGCAATGCATGGGCCGGGAAGTTTCGGTCCAGGGTAGCCGCTCCTACGGTCATTATCCACGGGGCTCCATTCGAGAGCGTGCCTGGCAGAGGACCTTCGTTTCCGGCAGATGCAGAGACCAAAATACCCTTCTCCATCGCCGAGAAGGCTCCGATAGCAATGGTGGTGTTGTAGTAATACCCGTCACCTCCACCAAGGGACATAGAGATCACGTCTACGCCGTCCCTTATGGCCTGGTCCATGCCGGCGAGCATGTCTGAGGCCGCGCAGCCCAATTCCCAGCATACTTTATAGCTGGCCACACGGGCATGGGGAGCCATGCCCCGTGCGACGCCTCTTGCACTGCCGAGCAGGCTCGCATTGGCCACTGGGGAGCCTGCGGCGGTGGTCGACGTGTGAGTCCCGTGTCCTTCGTGATCCCGAGGGGTTTGTACCTCTGTCATGTTACCGTCTGCACAATGAATGTTCATATAAATTCGTTAAGTGCTCGAAGCATTTTTACCTATGATTTTTTTTTTTAAGGTCCTTTGGTTCACAAAGTTACCTAAGCCCTGGATATAGCCTTTGTCAAAATAATAAGCGCCGATGAGCTTCTTGTTGCACAGCGAAGGATCGAAATCCGGTCCGCTCATGCACTTTCCCTTCCACCGGGCCGGAACCTCCGGGTACCCCGTGTCATCAAAGCTCTTCGACTCGGGCCAAACCCCTGTGTCAAGAAGACCGATGATCACGTCAGGAAATGGTTGATGAGCCTCCTTCGAATGGCTCCCCGTGCCAGGCCACAGCCCGAATTCGTCTTCCACTTTCAACCAGCGTGGCGTCCGGGTCGTGTGGACATGGTACATGACGTCCTCATAGACACCGAGCACTGCGTCTGACGACCGGAGGGCCTCCGCTTGATGTGGCTCGAGGGAGGCGGCATATCCATGGAAGGCGTCGCTGTAGACGTAGAGGAGACTGGTGACGTCGGAGGCGAGAGATTGGAGGCTGGCGCTGTACCAATCCCGGCTTGTGTTGAACGTCGCGGGGACGCTTTGTTCGTTCATCTGAACGATGTAGGTCTTCTTGGCCATCGCAAAGGGGAAGGCGAGAAGAAAAAGAGCTAAGAACGTTAACCGGGCAGCGGAAGAAGCCATGGCCGGACGATCTCCCGTTGCTCGGAAATTCCAAAGGGGATTTGGTTCTTCCCAACCTGGTGAGGTCCGATCTTTATAGTCAAAGATTCTTCTTGCGCTGCTATTGTGAGCATGCATTGGTTGGTTCTCCGGCTTCCGTGTTTGCAATTTGTAGTCTCAAATTCTATCGGTGGTGATGATTAAGTTTCTAAATCTAGTCTAGGTCCATGCTGGAATGAATCTGGCATATTTAGAGTAAGTGAATCTAATTTCTAAGTATGGATTAACTTCCGTTTTAAATTCTTGGTGCAATGAAGATGGGTGGCATACAGGCTGTGTCCAGTTTCTCAATCTAGATTAAAAGAAGGATGAATTTTATTGAACTTTGCTGTTCCGTGGATGTGCCGTACAAGAGGAAACTGAAGAAGAATATCGTATTTTGTGCATTTCTCATCGTGTATTCTCCATATACAATGTTCCATATGTAATATGTAGTACAAGAGGTAATTAATAAAAGGAAAAGATATTTGAGATTCTAGTCCTAGATTGATTCAATCAATCAATTATAATCTTGGATTGATTAAGTGTATCGATTATAATCCGTATAGTTTTTTCATTTCTTAAGCATATCTTTCGACAAGACTTCTTATTTTGTAATCACGACGGTCAATGCATGTAATTTGTGCCGTTATTCCGACATCAAGGTAGTTGATGGATGGGCTTTTGCCGGGCCTAGAGGCTGCGGTCTTTCCATAATTCATGGGCCAATTGTCGGGCCGAACAAGTGCCCAATCGGTCCATTAGATGAGAATTATTAAGAGAGTGGGGCCTTTGAGGAAGATCACTTGCCCAAGTCTGTCATATTTCACATTGTAATTAGTTTCCTAGTACGTTGTAATTGATTGACATTGTCGTCTCTTGATACTCTCTTGCTGATGAGAGAATGGTCCCAAAAGCTTCATATCTAGAGTTCATACCTTCTGGATGTTTTACAAATTCAATCTACTACATTACTTTTAAAGTCACACAAATACAAATCTCACATCTATCCGTCAACATTCAACTCAACAATGTTACCACCTATTATAATATTGGACCTAAAATCGCGCCCCTTTTCACGGCTCTTTCTCTAATCCTTTCGGTGCCAGTTCATCTCGCCTACCTGATCTGTCGGCAAAAGAGATTGAGAATCTCATCCGTGCTTTCAAATGCGAAAAGGATGGAATCTCTAATCCATCAGATATTGATGTAGACGCTCCACTCAAAGCACAGCTAACTCATCATAGCTTTGATGATTCGGACTATTACTATAATGCTAGGGATGGGGCGTGGCCAAAATAGCCACTATGAAATCACTGTAGCATCAGTCACTGTTCACTGTTCACCTAGCCGATTGTTCACTATAGCACAAGACAAAAAGTCACTGTTTATAACCAGTCACGGGATTTCTTTAAGATTCCCTCTGTGTGTAGCCCATAAGTGGCTAGCATATTCTCATAATTACGTCCAAGCATAGCCAGACTGTTTGCTCTTGTCGTTTGTAATCTCCTTTGCCTATATAAGCAAGGAGTCTCCTTTGTAAAAAACCAGATAATGAAATAAGAAGTGTGTTGTGTACTCTACTATCAATATGATCTTCTAAACACTCATATTTTCTTCTAGTTCTGAATGTTGGTTCTGAACAAACACTATGATTAAGAAAAATCCTGGAGTATGCTTTACACTTGCCCTTAGGGGATCCTGTGCATTAGAATTTACAATATTCTAGAGATTACTATGATCTAAGCTCATGACTTGAGGAACAACTCGGTGGCTAACAGGCAGTCCCTATTAAGGCTAGGAGAGCCGTGTGTGAGATAGCATACTTGTCATTAGTTTGCGACTCAAGTTTATGAATTAGTTCATAGGCAACCTTATGGTATCAAATTTTCCTTTTTTGGATTTGAAACTTGCTCGAAATCTTATGGGAACTGTGCATATCCAGTCCATCCTTCGAAACCATATCACATCCCAAATCTGATGAAATAGGATGAATTGAGATAGTATTTTGTAAATACATAATTATCTTGAATGACATAGCCATGAGGCACACAACGGACCTTTTTAATCTTCTACAACCTTTTATGGGCTTTAAATTGATGCAAAAAACATTTTTTGTGCATAAACTACGTCTTAAACTAATAACTTAAACTTTTAGGTTACGTTTGGCGGTCAGTATAAAATTCAGGACATGATAAAATTTATCCTATCCTGTATTTGGTGCTTGCTTAAGATAGGATAAAGTCCAATATAAATAGTATATAGACAGGATAAAATTCTCATAGGGAAGGTGGGATAAAAGTGAATAAGATTTCTAATTTTATAATAGGAAAGTTATTTTTCTCAAAAGCAAACTTCTTAAATTAACAAAGTTAAAATTATATTTCAATATAAATAATATTTGAATTTTAATATAAGAAATTCAAAATAACAAAAAATACAAATTTTTTTCAATTTAATCTTATTTTTTTATATATTCGAATTTAATTCTATTTTATAATATAAAGTTTATATAAAAATATATATTCATCACATATTTTAGGTATTTCGATATTTTAGGTATATTAGAACAATTTTCCATCTAATAAAATTTTATTAGAGATTGATGGAAGGGGAAAAAAGAAATTAATTAAAAAAGAGATTAAAATAAAATAAAAATAAAATAGACAAGAGTGTCGCAAGAAATTTTTACCATCTCCGTTCATAAAATTTATGGTTCATTTATATTAATATATTGTTTATACCAAACAATATATATGATATAATGTGAATATATTCTATTTTCTTATTACAATTACCAAACGGTTAATAGAATATAGCAAAATCCAATGGATTTTATATCCTATCATATCCTCCTTAGAAATCCAGATGACCAAATGTAGCCTTAGAACAATTAATGGTAGTCCTATAAAATCTAACTTGATATCAAAGCCTTTGTTTATGTGGAAACCTAAGACTTCCACCCAGTGCACCCCATGCACATCCATATAAATCCATCCGCATCATTACTGCTCAACAGTGTGCACTTCACATACATAAATCTCACCTATTGCATTTACATTTCCACAAGAACAAAGGTTCTAATACTGAATGAGATTTTGTGGGAATAGTGTCAATTGTTTTAAAAACTTAAGCTATTGGATAAATACATAGTTTATTCTTTAAATATTTTAACACTGTCAATCTCAGAGTCCATCAACTCGGATTATTCACTACCACTTTCTCTTCCAAACAACCCTTCACATTCCTGTCCACAATGCAAGGCAGAAGCAGAGCCTAAAGCAACCTCGAACATCAGCGAACCCCTCATTCGATTTGGGTCTATGCAGACGCAATTGGCTCCGAACTTCATTTTGAGCATTGCTCTAGACAATGCTACCTAAATCAGGCCATGGGAGAGGGCTTTCTGGGGGTCGACGTATCCCGCACCGTGTGCCCATGGAGTGGAATATGTGCCTCCAGCGGGTTCAAGGAGAGGGGAATTGGTGTTATTGTGCATGTAGGCGGTGTTCATGGGAGCAGAATTTATTGCCCTCGAGCTCCAATTCAAGGTGCGACTTTGAGGAGACCTGCAAGGCCTCTAATGTGCAGGCATGACATGGATGTGCCAATAGTGACAGACCAACATAAGAAGCTTGGATCAAAGTAGATTTGTCAAATAAGTGGGTCGGATCATAAATGGTATAAACTAAATTGACCTATTTAATCTGTTAATGATCATATATTGTAATACAAATTTATCAACCCATACTTAACCCGACCCATACCTAACTAATACCCAACCCGACCCATTTAATCAAATCTAGAAAAACTTGTTTCTTATGATTTTTTAAAAAAAAAATGGTATTTCTAAAATACTTTCATGTAATACAAATCTAGTCAATAATGTTTATAATCTTTTTTTGAAAAAATTGAAGCTCATTTTTTTTTAAATATTTTCAAGAAGTCATTTTTAAGGAAAATAACAATATTTTCTTGTGTTTGTCTGAAATCTGAAAAAAAAATTAGAAAATATTTTCCACCGTTTTGTATGGAAAATCTAATTTGATTTTCATCCGTGCAATCCTTTTAATATTTTTTTTTAATTTTTAAAATCAAAATTTTCATTATTTTTTATTTTTATTTTTTTTTCCTTCTTCTTCGGCCAGTCCCTAGCCACAAGTGAGCTCGAGCCTCGCATAGGTCGATGAGTCTCCACCTCGCCAAATTTGGTGAGGTTGAGCTTGCCTATGGCTGGTGAGATCGAGCTCACCTGTGGCCGACGAGGTTGAGCTCGCCCAGTAGATCAGCGAGGCTTGAGCCTCACCAACGCCAGACCTCGGTAAGGCCCCAACCTCACCCGATTGGTAGCTTGAGCTTTGTTAGCGTCTAGTGAGCTTGTCCCTCGCCTAGCCGATTGCCGTGGTTGGCCATTGGCGAGGAAGATGGAAGAAGAAAGAAAAAAGAAAAAAAATGAAAGAAAAAAGAATTATAATTACAATTATGATTTTTTGAAAATGAATGAAGAGGGAGAGAGAGTGTGGGTGAGCGTAGTGGGTTGGAAATGGGTTTTAAACTCAACCCCTTTGGACCCATTTATTACAGCTTTTAAATTTAAAACACATTTAAGGTAGGCTCTTATTGAAGTGACTCATATATGAACCATTTATGTTTTAAATGGATTATATATAGGTTTAAGACCCATTTTGACAGGTCTAAATCAAAGCAAGCACATCATCAACCATAAAAACTTTTAAGTGGATGATGAAGGACTGGTTCACCTCCATAATTCACTTCCCCTGGTTTAATTAGCTCGACCATAAACACTCTTGTAATCTTGTTTTACACGTAACTGTGATTAGTGTCGCCCTCCGCCACTCAGCCTCAAGACCCTGGCATATCTTATAAGATGAAGGACTCAAACTAGTTCAACACCAAAGGCTAATGGACACATATCGCAATAAGGGTAGTAATCTCCATCAAAAGGTGAAGCTATTTAAACTCCACTTAAAAAGGAAAAGAAAAATTTCAACTATAGATAGTCGCAAGTGAATGCAATCATCCAATGTTATGCAGAGAGTTCCTCGAATAAAAACTGAAGGTATGTTTGAAGAAAAACTAATTCTAGAAAAAAAAAATTTTTGACTTTCCGATATTTGAATAACGGAAAACTAATCAATGTACAAAAATATTATCCATTGACTACAAACTAAAGGTGAGTATGGTCCGAGTTGGGCTGATCCACCTTCTACCCATGACCAACTCTCACAGTATTGGTTCTCAATTTTTGGGACAAAGGACTTATCTTATTGAGCCTGGGATCCCAGGATCAACCCGGGATCAATTGAGAATTTTATCCCTACTAAAAACAACATGCTTAGAATTGGGGAAAACAAATTTCCTCTTTGATAAGAAGAAAATCACTTTCTTTAGACCACCAAATCAATGAAAACTATAATTTGGTTCTAAAATCTACGCAGAGAAGTTGCATATGCTATTGGTGTTTGTACTGGGGGCGTTATCAGTATTTTTGTTTATGAATACACTAGAGCGGAACAACCACCAAGCAAGTTCTTATTTCCTTGGGTCTTTGGAGGGTTCTTCATGAGTACAATCTGGTTCTACATTGTCGCATACGAGCTTGTTGCTTTGCTGGTAGCTCTTGGCGTTATTTTTGGCATAAATCCTTCTATCCTTGATTTGACAGTTTTGGCCTGGGGAAACTCGATGGGCAATCTAATGTCAAATGTAGAATTGGCGATGAATGGCGGAGATAGTGTGCGGATTGATATGTCGGGTTTTTATGCTGGGCCTGTGTTTAACACTCTTGCTGTTTTGGGAGTTTCAATGTCTCTCGAAGCCTAGTCTAGAAGACCTGCATCATCCGTGATCTTCCGGGATAGCAGTCTATTTTAGATGATGGGGTTTCTGATGAGCGAACTCCTTTGGCAACTCATCATCTTGCCTTTGACATGACATGTGCAGATCAGCCTTATGTCAATTTACCTGGTCTTTCTAGTTTTGAGTTAAGCACATCTATGGGTGTGGTTTCATTGAATTATCTTGGTTGACTAACGATCGAAGCATGAGGCAAAAGAACTCTTGGTCAGGGTAGTGTGTGTACTCAAATATGGATGTGTCATTTCTCCACAAACGCTGCTTTGTGCTTGGTGCGTGGATGATGTTGGCTCATTTTCTTGTTGCATACTAAAAAAGTTATATTGGAATGGTTGAGCTGCAAGCTGGGTCTTGCGAACATATTTATTTAATGTACCATGCTGAATTATCTTTGTGAGACATCATCATCTCCAAATGCTGATGCTTTTTGTGTATTCTCAGTTGTATTCCCATTCTCATTTTGTATGGTCGACGTGGGAAACTTGTGAGATTGGCTTGTGACACGCTATCCGTGTTTCCATTGTGTAGTTGTCATTTCTCATCTTCAAAGAACGAAGAAACTGTCAATTGTATATAAATGAATGACAAATGACGATGTAAAAAAGTATCAAATCATAGATATGTTACATGTTTTGGATCGGAATGGTTGCTTTTTGGCTTGTGATTGGAGAAACTAACAAGCACATTGGTGGACCTAGATGTAGCCACATGTAGGATAAGAATGAGGAATATGGCTCAGTTAATTGAAAGTTACTCTCTTTCCTTTTGTTAAGCATATTTCCTCTTTGTTCTGGTTGGTACCCCGCATACTGGACAGAATGTCATAGTCAATAACGAAATTAGATTATTTGCGCATCACACTTTCGAACTTTGATATCCTAAAGTTGAGTTTGCCAATTCCAAGCAAGCATCTTGCACCAAACCTATATCGCTATGTAATTGCTTATTCAAGTAAATGGATCCTCATTGCATTAAGTTTGCAATCAAAGCAGCATTTGATGTTATTCATATGACTCTTTGATTTCAAGTTTCTTTTTGTTTTGCTTCTATCAATTTGACAAGTGGAGGCATGATCATGCTATGTTTTAAGTTATCATGTTCTTTTGCGTGGTGCAAACACTGATTGAGAAGACTAGAATTCCATTTTGCATCCTTAGAGAGGGAGAGGGTGTTGCACCCCGAATTCTATAGGGATAGAAGTAATGACATGGATGTCCTTCTATCACAAGGATGCGCATGTCAAATCATCCAAAAATCCACCTCCCAAAAGTTTGCATCAATAATGCTCTCGCTCTAATGGTCACTAATTGAGACACTTGAAAATACGAAAAATAAATGGAATGAGTAACCACAACCTAGTAACTAATGCATATCTCTTTTAAGCAAATCAAGCAACTACTACGTATAGTATAAAGCAATACTAAAACTCAATACCCCAAATTTAGTATACAACAAACTGACAAGATCAAAAAAAAAAGTTATATCACTTCAACATAATTATATATATATAATATGTAAGAAACATCAATGGTCCAGTCTATTAATTAATCTCATCAAAACATACGTTAATGGTCCATTCTATCAACTAATCTCAAATCGCATGTCAATGGCTCTTCCACTAGCCAAATTATTTCTCAAATATATGCATAACGCCCCACGACAAGGCGACCAAGCTTTCTCTTAGCAAGGTATCACAATATATTGCCAATGGCTCGCCCACAAAGATATCCTAAACTAATATGTATATCATAAGCCCCTCACCTGGCTCAACATTAACACAAACTCACAACAGTATCCCATTACAATTCACAAGTTAGTTTGAACTCAAATCACAAAACGATTTCTAAATTAGATATATAATATTTCTCAACCCACTCATCAAACAAAATATATTTTACCAGGCAATTATCAAACCATTTCAAAATTCATTTCATAAATCAAGTTTACAAATCAATATATAAATGTAATGTTTCGCAACACTTTTCCTAAAACATTTCTTAAACCATTCACAAATACTAAAACATAGTAAATGCTTGGTCTAGACTTTTATGTAACAAACATACTTTTCAATATATCGAATATTTATAGCTTTCAAGACATGAGTTTATAAATTTATAGAATAGATAACACTACTCACTAAAAATGCCCAAACCAAGCAACACGTAGCTAAATGAGTCAATGATTTCGTAACCTTATATATTAAACAAGAATCAACTTTAAAATCGAGCAAAACCTTATCTCAACTACGAAACAGTTGTACCATGCCTAAACGCTAAGAAAATGACCCATACGTGCTAAAAAATCGCTTACTCAAAACAATTATTTTAACCTATACATAACAAAAAACTTGCCCACGAAATCCTAAAATTCTCGTGACAGTTAATTAGTATACTAATTTGGAATTTCACTCTCCATTTATCATTGTTGTATTAGTTTTGTGGTTTTCAATGATATTAATTCAATTTAATGGAGGGTATTTTTATCACTAATATATCAGTAGTGGGTTTTTAGTTGTCAAAAAATTAGTTTGGGGATAAACATGTTACAAGTATATCGGTTTAGAGTTTTTTATGATCATTTAGAATAAATTTATCATAAATATATTGTTTTAGGGTTTTTCATCGTCAAAAAATTAATTTGAAATAAATTTGTTACAAGCGTAATAATTTACCAATTTAGGGTTATTAACCCAAAAAAAAAATTCTTACCTTACGACCTAGATAGAGGGGGGGCGGGGAGAGAGAAGCAACGCATGCTTGGTTCAGTTCGAACTCTAGAGCTGCAACGGAAGACACCACTTATGGTAAAATAAAAAATAAAAAAATAATGATAATAAAACAGAAGACACCACTTCACTATCTTGGATCACCATCACAAATGTACACAATCCTCTGTTTCAACCCATTTACAGAAAAATATACAACTGCTTTTCAACCTATTACAAGTTCACGATTCTACCCACAAGAACGCGACAGGACTCCTCACGCGATGCTGGCGGTTCATCCATGTGATCGACCCGCCGTGAGCCTCGTCCGTCTTGCTCTTGGCCACGAACAGCACGCTGTACCTCTGCTTCTCCCCAACCTTCCCGAACACCAGCCTCCTTGGCCTCACCCTCACCGCAACTGTGCTTGGCGCCTCCACTGCCACCCTGTACACCGACTTGGCGTCCCCCACGTTCGTCACCTCACGCGTGTACCGCACCACCTTCTTGTTGGGCCCGAACACGACCGAGAATGACGGATAGTTGAGCTGCCCCGGGTCGGACAATTTCTTCCAGCAGGTCACGTTCGTCCGCCTCACGACGTTCTGGACTTGCTTGAGCGTGTAGTTGAGGGAACAGACGAAGGCGATGTAGTCATCGGCGGTGAGATCATAGATGAGGCCTGGTGAGAGGGCCTTCCTCGGGTTGATGTGGCCCGCTCCGAGGGCGAACAGGGAGGATGGGCCTCCGTTGGCTGCATCGGTGATGGGCTTCTGGGTGTTGTCGTGGACGTAGGCGGTGGTCATGAGCGCCGATTTGATTGCGCTTATGCTCCATTTTGGGTGGGCGGCTTTGAACAGCGCGGCGACGCCATTGACGTGTGGACAAGACATGGATGTTCCTGAAAATGGAGCCGTCAGAAAAGATTTTGACTTCTGGATAGTGAACGCGATGTGAGAAGTATGTCATGTAAATGAACCTGAGATGATATTGAAGTGGACGCTCCTTTTGTCAATATCCAATTCCGTGGGGCTCACATTATCCGGCCAAGAGGCCAGGATGTCGACACCTGGGCCAATCACGTCAGGTTTCAAGATCTGCACGGACTGGTAGTATGGCCCTCTTGAGCTGAAGTCAGCCACCACTGGCGCCGGCCTGACATTGACCTCCTGTGAGCTGGGAACGACCAGGGCCGTAGGGTTCCGATCAGTCATGGTATATTCTCTGATCACGTTACCTGCCTTTGTACCAACGTGAACGGTCGGTATCATGTGGCACTCTGCCCGCAACTCCTCACCGTCCTCGCCGCCGTCGTCTTCTGTGTTCGCCAGTATCATTCCCACTCCGCCCGCCCGCATCACGCACCACTGCGCCCTTCACGATCCGGGCATTTACCCCTCTGTCACAAAGCACCACCTTCCCGTGCACCACTCTGCGGTCAAGCGAGCCTATCATGCACAAGCTGCTTGCCTTTCCAGTGTTGTAAACCAGGCTAACCAGCTTGTTCCCCATTCCTGAGCCACCACACATCGCTGCTCCAGTGAACCGCATCTTGTTGCCAAGCAATGCATGGGCCGGGAATTTGCGGTCAAGGGTAGATGCTCCCACGGTCATGATCCATGGGGCTCCATTCGAGAGCGTGCCTAGTAGAGGACCTTTGTTTCCGGCAAAGGCAGAGACGAAAATACCCTTCTCCATTGCCGAGAAGGCTCCAATAGCAATGGTGGTCTCGTAGTACAACCCGTCACCTCCACCAAGGGACATAGAGATCACGTCTACGCGGTCCCTTATGGCCTGGTCCATGACCGCAAGTATGTCCGAGGTCGCACAGCCCAATTTCCAGCATACTTTATAGCTGGCCACACGGGCATGGGGAGCCATGCCCTGTGCGATGCCTCTTGCACTGCCGAGCAGGCTCGCATTGGCCACTGGGGAGCCTGCGGCGGTGCTCAACGTGTGAGTCCCGTGTCCATTGTGGTCCCGAGGGGTTTGTACCTCTGTCATGTTACCATCTGCACAATGAATGTTCATATAAATTCGTTAAAGTGCTCGAAGCATTTTTACCTATGAATTTTTTTTTTTAAGGTCCTTTGGTTCACAAAGTTACCTGAACTCTGGATATAGCCTTTGTTAAAATAATAAGCGCCGATGAGCTTCTTGTTGCACAGCGAAGGATCGAAATCCGGTCCGCTCACGCACTTTCCCTTCCACCGGGCCGGAACCTCCGGATACCCTGTGTCATCAAAGCTTTTCGACTCAGGCCAAACCCCTGTGTCAAGAAGACCGATGATCATGTCAGGGAATGGTTGATCAGCCTCCTTCGAATGGTTCCCCATGCCGGGCCACAGCCCGAATTCGTCTTCCACTTTCAGGAAGTGTGGCGTCCGCGTCGTGTGGAGATGGTACATGACGTCCTCATAGACACCGAGCACTGTGTCTGACGACCGAAGGGCCTCCGCTTGATGTGGCTCGAGGGAGGCAGCACAGCCATGGAAGGCGTTGCTGTAGACGTAAAGGAGATCAGCGGCACCAGAGACGAGAGATTGGAGGTTGGCGCGGTACCAATCCCAGCTGGTGTTGAACGTCGCGGGGACGCTTTGTTCTCTCATCTGAATGATGTAGGTCTTCTTCGCCATCGCACAAGGGAAGGCGAGAAGAAAAAGAGCTAAGAACGTTAACCGAGCAGCGGAAGAAGCCATGGCCGGACTATCTCCCGGTGCTCGGAAACTCCAAAGGGGACTGATTCTTCCCGAACTTGAAAGGTCCGATCATTGTAGTAAAAATTCTTCTTGCACTGCTATTGTTAGTGTGCATTGGTTGGTTCTCCGGCTTCCGTGTTTGCAATTTGTAGTCTCTATCGCTGGTGATGGTTAAGTTTCTAAATCTAGTCTAGGTCCATGCTGGAATGAATTTGGCATAGTATGGATTAACTTCCGTTTTAAATTCTTGGCACAATGAAGTTAAGCTTTGCTATTCCGTGGATGTGGCATACGAGAGGAAACTGAAGAAGAATATCGTATTTTGTGCATTTCTCATCGTGTATTCTCCATATACATTGTCAAAAAATTATCCATATACAATGTTCCATATGTAATATGTTAGTACTAGAGGTAGTTAATAAAATGAAAAGATATATCAGATTCTAATCCTAGATTAATTCAATCAATCAATCACAATCCCAGATTGATTAAGTGTATTGATTATAATCCGGAATTCTGTCAAATCTTAGGCATATCTTTTGACGAGACTTCTATTTCTGTAATCACGACAGCCGATGCATGCACTATATGTGCCAGTGTTCTGACATAGAGGTGGTTGATGGACGGGCTTTTGCCCTGCCTAAAGGCTGGGGTCTTTCCATATTTCACAGGCCAATTGTCGGGCCGAACAAACTGTGCCCAATCGGTCCATTAGATGAGAATTATTAAGAGAGTGGGACCTTTGATGCTCTCTTCCTGATGAGAGAATGGTCCCTGAAGATTCACAGCCAAAGTTCATTTCTTCTTGATGTTTTACAAATTCAATCTACTACATTATTCTTACAGTCACACAAATACAAATCTCATATTTGTCCGTTAACCTTCAACTCACCAATGTACTATCTATTATAATAGTTAAATAATAAACCACGCTTTAAACTAATAACTTAAGCTTTTAGAACAATTGACAATAGCCTTATAAAATCTCATTTAATATCAAAGCCTTTGTTTTTGTGGAAACCCAAGACTTTGCACCTAGTGCACCCCATGCACATAATCCATCCCCATCATTACCACTCAACAGTGTTCACTTTTGTGCACAAGTCAAACCTAGTGCACTTACGTATCCAAAAACAAAAGCTTTAATACCAAGTGAGATTTTATGAAAGTATTATCAACAATTCTAAAACTTAAGTTATTAAATAAAGGCGTAGATTTGTTATTTAAATATTTTAATACTACCAATCCTGAATCCATCAACTACAGATTATTCACTGACACTTTCTCTTTCAAACAACCCTTCACATTCCCGTCCACAATGCTCTAGCTGACGCAAGGCTGAAGCAGAGCCTAAAGCAACCTCGAACATCAGCAAGCCCCTCATTCGATTTGGGTCTATGCGGACACGACCGGGCCCCAAACTTCATTTTGAGCGTTGCTCCAGACGATGCTATCTAAATCAGGCCGAGAGGGCTTTCTGGGGTCAACGTAGCCCGCACCATCCGCTCATGGGGTGGAATATGTGCCTCCAACGGGGTCAAGGAGAGGGGAATTGGTGTAATCGTGCATGTTGGCGATGGTCATGAACGCGGATTTTATCGCCCTTGGGCTCCAATTTGGGTGTGCAGCTTTGAGGAGAGCTGCAAGGCCCCTGATGCGCGGGCATGACATGGATGCGCCTGTAGTGATAGACCAACATGAGAGGCTTGGATCAGAGCAAGCACATCATCAACCATGAACACTTTTTAAGCGGATGATGAAGGACTTGTTCATCATAATTCACTTCCCCCAGTTTAATTAAGCTCAAATGGCAATCCGGTAATCTTCTTTTACACGCAATTGTGATTAGTGTCACACTCTGCCACTCAACCTTGAGACCTGGGCATATCTTATCAGATGGGAGGACTCAAAGTGATTCAGCATCAAAGACTAAAGGACACATATCACATTAGTAATACAATGTAGGAATCTCCAAGGAACCGCATGGAAGGCATCTCTATATTTCTCAGTAGGACTTCATCAAAAGGGGAAGCTATTTAAACTCCACTTAAAAAAGAAAAGAAGAAATTTCAGCTATAGATAGTTGCAAGTAAATGTAGTCATCCAATGCCATGCAAAGAGTTCTTCGAATAAAACTCAGGATCCGTTTGTTTGAAGAAAAACTATTTTTAGAAAATTATTTTTGACTTTTCGATATTTGGATAACGGAAAACTAATCAATTTACAATAAATGCTTTCCATGGACTAAAAACAACATGCTTAGAATTGGGGAAAACAAGTTTCCTTTTTGGTAAGAAGAAACTCACTTTCTTTAGATCACCAAATGAATGAAAGCTATAACTGGGTTCCAAAATCAGAGCAGAGAAGTTGCATATGCTATTGGTGTTAGTGCTAGGGGCCTTATCAGTGTTTTTACTTATGTATACACATCACCAAGCAAGTTCTTATTTCCTTGGGTCTTTGGAGGTTTCTTCATGAGTACAATCTGGTTCTACATTGTCACATACGAGCTTGTTGCTTTGCTGGTAGCTTTTGGTGTTTTTTTGGCATAAATCCTTCTATCCTCGGTTTGACAGTTTTGGCCTGGGGGAACTCGATGGGCAATTTGATGTCAAATGTAGCATTGGCGATGAATGGCGGAGATAGTGTGCAGATCGATATGTCGGGTTATTATGCTGGGCCTATGTTTAACACTCTTGCTGTTCTGGGAGTTTCAATGTTTCTTGGAGCCTAGTCTAGAAAACCTGCATGCGCCACAGTCTTCTGGGATAGCAGTCTATTTTACATGATAGGGCTTCTAAAGAGCGGACTTCTTTGGCAACTCATCGTCTTGCCCCGACATGACATCTGCGGAGCAATCCTATGTCAATTTACCTGGTCTTTCTAGTTTTGAGGTTAAGCACATCTATGGGTGTGGTTTCATTAAATTGTCTTGGTTGACCAACGGTCAAGGCATGAGGCACGGGAACTCTGTTCAGGTTAGTGTGAGTACTCAAATATGGATGCGTCCTTCTCTCCACAAACGTTGCTTTGTGCCTGTTGCCTGGATGATGTTAGCTCGTTTTCTTGTTGCATACTGAAAAAAGTTGCGCCGGAATGGTTGAGCTGCAAGCTGGGCCTTGCGAACGTATCCATCTTATGTACAGTGCTGAATTATCTTTGTTCTAGTCTATCATCTCCAAGTGTTGATGCTTTTTGTGTACTCTCGAGCTTGTTCATTTCACGGAAAATAACTTCCACCGAAATGTTTTTCGGATTTTCCGAAATTCATTTCATGGAAAATAAATTAGTTTGGGAAAATATTTTCTATCAAAGGACAAAAAAAGTCTTCAAAAATGGGAGAAAATATTTTTCCACTTTTGAGAAAAAGGAAAACATTTTCCATATTTTCTTTCACCTCACTTTCTTTTACCAAACAATTTTTCCTTTTAATTTTTTTCTTTTCTTTCTTTAAAAAATCGATTTTTAATTATTTTTAATTTTTTTCTTCTTTTTTTCATCTTCTTTTTCATTGGTTGGTGACCAGCTGCAGGGAAGCAAGCTGGTGAGGCTCAAGCCCCGCCTCAGTCGCCAAATCTGGCAAGGCTCAACCTTGCCAACCTGTGGTGGGGCTCCAGCTTGCCTACGGTCGATCGCCAGCCATTGTTGTGGCTAGCAACCAACAATGAGAAAGAAAAAGAAGAAAAACACTTCATTTTCAAGTTTTAGTCGAATATTGAAAAATAATTACATTTTCTTAGAAAATAGCTTCTTAGAAAATATTTTCTTAAAATGCTACATTTTTCGCAAAACAAACAGAACCTCAATTGCATTTCTATTTCTCATTTTGTATGGTCGACATGAGAAACTTGTGAAATAGGCTCATGACATGCTATCCATGCTTCCCGACATTGAAGTTGTGGTTTGTATTTCTCATCTTCAGAAGAACGAAGAAACTGTCAATTGAATATAAATAGAGGGAGAGAGAGAGAGAAGCAACGCACGCTTAGTTTGGTTCGAACTCCAGAGCAAACAGACGACACCACTTCACTATATGGAATCACCATCATAATTGTACACATTCCTCTGTTTCGATTAATTTACAGAAAATCTACATGCAGCTGCTTTTCTCCCCACACGTGAACCTATAACTACTAAACGACTCTAACCACAAGAACGCGACCGGACTCCTCACGCGATGCTGCCGGTTCCTCCACGTGATCGACCCGCCCTGAGAAGCATCCGTCCTGTTCCTCGCCACGAACGTCACTCTGTACCTCTGCTTCTCCCCCACCTCCCCGAACACCAGCCTCCTCGGCCTCACCCTCACCGCGACTGTGCTTGGCGCCTCCACCGCCACCCTGTACACCGACCTGGCCTCCCCCACGTTCGTCACCTCGCGCGTGTACCGTACCACCTTCTTGTTGGGCCCGAACACGACCGAGAATGACGGATAGTTGAGCTGCCCCGGGTCGGACAGTTTCGTCGAGCAGGTCACGTTCGTCCGCCTCACGACGCTCTGGACTTGCTTGATCGTGATGTTGAGGGAGCAGACGAAGGCGATGTAGTCATCGGCGGTGACTTCGTAGACAAGGCCTGGCGAGAGGGCCTTCCTCGGGTTGATGTGGCCCGCTCCGTGGGCGAACGGGGAGGATGGGCCTCTGTTGGCTGCGTCGGTGATGGGCTGCCGGGTGTTATCGTGGACGTAGGCGGTGGTCATGAGCGCCGATTTGATTGCGCTTATGCTCCAACTTGGGCGGGCAGCTTTGAACAGCGCGGCGACGCCACTGATGTGGGGGCAAGCCATGGATGTACCTGAAAATGGAGTCGTTAGAAAAGATTTGACACCTGGAGAGTGCACAATGTGTTTGATTGTTTGCTCAACCGAGGAAGGACGAGAGAAGCATGTCGTGTCGATGAACCTGAGATGATATTGAAGGGGACTCTCCTTTTGTCAATATCCAATTCTGTGGGGCTTACATCATCCGGCCAAGAGGCCAGGATGTTGACACCTGGGCCAATCACGTCAGGTTTCAAGATTTGCATGGACTGGTAGTATGGCCCTCTCGAGCTGGACGCCGCCACCACTGGCGTCGGCCTGACATTGACCTCTTGTGCGCTGGTAACGACCAGGACCATAGGGTTCTGATCGGTCCTGGCATATTCCCTGATCACATTACCTGCCTTTGCACCGACGTGAACGGCTGGTATCAGGTGGCAGTCTGCCAGCAACTCCTCGCCGCCGTTGTCTTCTGTGTTCGCCAGTATCATTCCCACTCCGCCTGCATCACGCACCACTGCACCCTTCTCGACACGGGAATTTCCCCCTCTGTCGCAGAGCACCACCTTCCCGCGCACCACTCTGGGGTCAAGGGTGCCTGGCATGCACCAGCTGCTTGCGCTTCCCATGTTGTAAACCAGGCCAACTAGCTTGTTTCCCATTCCTGGGCCACCATACAACGATGCTCCAGTGAACCGCATCTTGTTGCCAAGCAATGCATGGGCCGGGAAGTTGCGGTCCAGGGTAGACGCTCCTGCAGTCATGATCCACGGGGCTCCATTGTTGAGCGTGCCTAGTCGTGGACCTTCGTTTCCAGCCGAAGCCGAGACGAAAATACCCTTCTCCATTGCCGAGAACGCTCCAATAGCAATGGTGTTAAAGTAGTACGGCCCGTCACCTCCACCAAGGGAGAGAGAGAGCACGTCAACGCCATCCCTTATGGCCTGGTCCATGGCGGCGAGTATGTCGGAGCTCGTGCATCCCTCTTCCCAGCATACTTTATAGCTGGCCACACGGGCATGTGGAGCCATGCCCCGCGCAACGCCTCTTGCATAGCCGAGCAAGCTGGCATTGGCCACTGGGGAGCCTGCGGCGGTGCTCGACGTGTGAGTCCCATGTCCATTGTGGTCCCGAGGGGTTTGTACCTCTGTCATTTTACCATCTGCACAATGAATGTTACCACGTTAATATCCATTTAAATTAATCAAGTACTCGATGCATTTTTGCATACTATTTCTTTTAAAGTCCTTCGGTTCACAAGTTTACCTAAATTCTTGATGTAGCCTTTGGCGAAAAAATAGGCGCCGATGAGCTTCTTGTTGCACAGCGAAGGATCGAAATCTGGTCCGCTCACACACTTTCCCTTCCACCGGGCTGGAACCTCCGGGTACCCTGTGTCATCAAAGCTCTTCGACTCCGGCCAGACCCCTGTGTCAAGAAGACCGATGGTCACATCATGAAATGGTTGATCAGCATCCTTCGAATGGCTCCCCGTGCCAGGCCACAGCCCGAATTCGTCTTCCACTTTCAAGAAGTGTGGCGTCCGCGTCGTGTGGAGATGGTACATGACGTCCTCATAGACCCCGAGCACCGCGTCCGACGACTGGAGGGCCTCTGCTTGATGTGGCTCGAGGGAGGCGGCATAGCCATGGAAGGCGACGCTGTAGACATAAAGGAGATCAGCGGCACCAGAGGCGAGAGTTTGGAGGTTGGAACTGTGCCAATCCCGGCTGGTGGTGAACATCCCGGGGACGCTTTGTTCTCTCACTTGAACGATGTAGGTTTTCTTCGCCATCGCACAAGGGAAGGCGAGAAGGAAAAGAGCTAAGAGCGATAATCGAGCAGCAGAAGAAGCCATGGCCGGACAATCTCCCATCACTCGGAAACCCAAAAGGGGACTAATTCTTGATAACCTTGTAACTTCCGATCTTTATAGTCAAAGGTTCTTCTTGCGCTGTTATCGTTAGTGTATTGGCTGGTTCTCTGGCCTCCGTGTTTGCATTCTGCAGTCTCTAATCCTGGGGATGGTTGAGTTTCTAAATCTAATCTAGATCAATGCTGGAATGAATCGGGCATATCTAGAGCGGAGTGAATCTAAATTCCAAGCATGGATTAATGATTAACTTCTGTTAACTTTTTGGTGCAATGAATAAGGGCCATAAAGGCTGTGTTCAGTTTCCCAATCTCAGTTTGAATTGACTGAAACTTTGCGGTTTCGTGGAAGTAGCATATAACACGTTATTAACTTATGGCCTTTCCGGGTGACATCATCAGGTAATTACTATTTGCAATGCATGTATCCGTGGCATGTTCTTGATTATGAGGTTCTATTCACGTTCAGTAATTACGAAGAACCCCTAACTTCTCTTCCATGCATGCAATATGCTCCTGTATTCCACTCATCAATGTCGCTGCCGATCCCGAGCCCATCAGCCACGGATTCTTCACCACCACGTTGGCTTCCGGTCGACCATTCACATTGCCCATCGACAATGCTATTGCCGATGCAAGGCCGAAGCAAAGCACGACGCAGGCTTGAACATCGACTAACCCCTCATTCGATTTGGGTCCATACATGCAAAAGCGGGCTCCGAACTTCATGTTAAGCGTTGCTCCAGACAATGCTACCGATATCCGAACTAGACGTGTGACTTTCTTGGACATGAAGGCCGCCGCGTACCTCGTATTGTCCCCGACATTAGTGAACACTATTTTTGCGGGCCTTGCCATCACCTCCACAGCACAGCTGATGGCCCCATCACCATCACCGCTTAAACTGACCGCGCAGCCCCGAAATTGGTTCACCCCTGCATCTCACAACCCTCTTGATTCCGAACAAGAATGGTAGGTTGGGGTGCTTGGCCACAGCACTAATTGGGAAAATGGGATTTTCCTATACGGACCGACCATCGGTTCATGAACAAATATGATAGCATAATAGTTAAAGGACTCTCACCCACTCATTTCTCTTTTAAAAGAGGCATTGTTTCTTAGTTCTCGCACGGATATATTGGGAGCGCAATTTGTCCCAACTTTTCTGGAAGGTTGATTAGATTGATTATTAAAAAATAGTGGAAGAAACTAGGCAGCCACCGTCGCTTTGGCCGAGTGGTTAAGGCGTGTGCCTGCTAAGTACATGGGGTTTCCCCGCGAGAGTTCGAATCTCTCAGGCGACGTTTCTCTCTTTTTCCTCTTTTGTCATTGTTTTCCCGCTCGTTTTTGTTAAGTAATACTTAGCTTCTCTCTCTCTCTCATGAGTCAATGTCCAAAAGAGCCAAAGCGAAGAGCCTGAAAAATGGAATTCCTCTAGCTAAAAGCAAGTGCCGAGACATCAGTTCTCGAGGTCCAGGTAGTTGCAATAGGCATAGCGCGGTCCGACAACTCATCCATTCGTCGCCATTTATTTAGTTTCCCATAGCAAATCACTCAAAACTTGATCAGAGATAACCCGATACCGACTCGACTTTCCCCAGTGTTCATTTAAGAATGACCTGATTGAAGAAGAGCGAAAAAAATCAGGCGGCTTCGCTTCAAATCCAAAAGTCAGACTTGTTTGGACCATGGACGCAATTCAAATTTAATCCTCTGTGATGGTATCGACGAATCAAGGCTCGACCTATGAATCGTATCAAGTTCCAGCTAAATGCATCGCCACAAGAGGAGCGACACATAAGGTTATAAAGGTCAAACCTTTGAAGAGAAGGCGATTCAATCATCAACAATACTTGACTTCAAGCTTCCCTTGCAAAAACCTTGGCTAAAGCGGCTCATTTGCCTGGCGAGATCAACTTCCCATTCCACAAAGTTAAAAAATTTCCTAGATCTTATTAATGAGTAACACCCAGCTGCTAAATGGCTCCAAAGCGCCGCAGCCTTATGGTC
The DNA here is from genome assembly GCA_014182845.1 of Corymbia calophylla. Classification (NCBI taxonomy): domain Eukaryota; kingdom Viridiplantae; phylum Streptophyta; class Magnoliopsida; order Myrtales; family Myrtaceae; genus Corymbia; species Corymbia calophylla. The sequence continues at coordinate 5,557,065 of CM024695.1, forward strand.
AAAATATCTGAATGGGGTGAATTGAGGATCTGGCCGTAAGTACAATGCCTGAAAACTGATATGTACTTTCTCGGGGCTCATCACCAAAAAATGACAATGCTAGGACTGAATCTCAGTACAAAAATAAGCCAAGAGCTAAAAAGAAGCCATGAATTTGAGCGAAATCGAAAGCAGAAATATGATAAAATCTCCTTGAATGTTACTGTAGCTCATCCATATCTTTCATCGCAGGAATTACTTCGAAATGAACACACGTTTATATTACAGCAGGTATAACCAGTTTGCAGCACCAAATACTCGGTTAACTCCATTCAAAGATGAGCAGATGAGGAGAAGAAATGCGGCCATAAGATGAGGAGAAGAAATGCGGCCATAAGATGAGGAGAAAGGCACTAAAAGAAATTTTAGTGGCCATACTTCTGAAATTCCCACTCGCTGTTATCTGTGGAAATGAAGCACAAACAAGAACAATTAATTTCACAAAAAGGCGCAGATAAATGAAAGAGAAAAAAAGATGCTTGGGCTTAGAGTCTGACCTAGTGGACATACTTGACGAGTCTTCAGCCAACGACTGATGCAGTGAAAGTGAAATGCATGGTTGCACACTCCTATAAAATCAGGACATTATTTTGTACTTTTAAGACAACCATACATGGTGTAGGAGACGCAACATGCTAAGAGATAAAGCCATGCATCATCATGGCAAAACTTAGATAACATGTGAACATAAACTAAGATGTGGAGCCATAAACCAGAAAAATCTAAGAGTATGTCAAAGGCCAACACCATTTCTGGCTAAACTTCAGATGCCATTCAACAACTTTGAAAAATTTTGTCTTGTAAAAAGATGACCTTCCTTTCAATGCAAGAGCTCAAGCAACTAGATCTATTACGCAAAAGAAACAGGGAAGCAAAAAACAATATACTAAGCTGTGAAATTGCAAAAATGATTTCACCCATCAAAAGGACAAGCAATATCATACAAATCTTAGCAACTGACACTAAACAAGAACAGCCTGAAGATATTCTCATAAAACTGGTACTTAGCTACCAATGAGCTTGAGTGACTTCTACTCTTGAAGTCAAGAAGGCATTAAATCGGTTGTTCATGGAAAGGAGTAATCAAAACGTCACAGTTCTGTAATGAGATATTTTTCAACAATTTATCACTATCAAATAAGAATGGAAGAATAGGACAAATCAAAGAAGTGGAAGTACTTCAAAAATTTTGCAGTTTCTGAACTAAACAAATACATGATAAGGAAGAAGCAGTGGCTACAACTCCCCAGATAAGTTAAACCCTATGTTAGACACAATCATGGGGTCAAATAATCGACTCTGATTTCTTCCAGAAGCAGATAATTCTTCATCTCTTTCTCATGTTCTGCAAATAGCCACCTGGACCTACCCCCTAACCTAGAGTAGCTAAGTAAGAAAGTTTATTTGACTGATGAACAGAACACCGCACAAACCCAATCTACTTCAAACTACAGAATCACCCATAAGAGTTTCTCAGCGACAAGTCAAATAAGGAGGAGATGTGCTCTAATTTCCCCCAGCAACATTCTCACTTATAAGTGGAAAATGAGTTTGACTATCATCACTAAAATCTACGAATAAATGAGCTAAGTATTTAATATTGTCAAAGAATTAAAGAAGAAAAGTCACATGATCAAAGACCAGAGCGCAACACAATCGCCCTAACTTGGACTTCTAACACAGGATCCTTTGAGGACTCTCGTTACCTTAGTCTCAGATAGCAAAGGCCTCTCTGTACATGCTATGAATCTATGTGAAGCCAAGGTACTTTATAGATTTTCAGCAAACATCTGATTCATCAATACCCTTTTGTTCTTTGTGAAGATTACAAAGTATATCTAGGACCCCTCCTTCATATAAAGTGAAAGGGAGATTTGTACACTCATTCTACTCATTATGCAAAGAAACAAACAGGCTACTTCAATCAATTGAGAGGAAAGCAATTATTTGTGAAGAAGCCATGAAAACTCCATAATCAAGAAGCCTCCTACAGTAGAAAGATAGACACAGACACAGACACAGACACCAGAAAAAAAAGAGAGATAGAGAGAGGGGGTGATAGTGTGGGATAGGGATCACAAGAGGAGAGCAAGTGAACATTCGACAAACTGACCCTCTATAATGATCAAAGCCTTATGGAGATGATTTTAAGTGCAATCTCAATGCACTTTAGTAAATTATTCCCAGAAGTGCATCCTAAAGTTTACCAGGTTTGACCATCTAAATAAAATCCTTAATTTTGCACACTCCTTCCAGCACAATCGATAATAATCCACCTCACTCCTATGGGTGCTCTATTTTACTCCTATGTTCTACTGGAAAGAACCCTCTAACCCCTCGATTTTGGGAGCTCTTTTCAAGTCAAGATTTTTCAGACTGAAGGAACGTCTTTTATTTTCTAATGTGTCTCTACTATAAATTGCTCACTGAAATTTGATAAACATCAGCATTATGAGTCAACGAAATTTACTCCTAGGAAGAGAGGGGAAAAGCAATCAATTGACACTATCCAGCCCAATAAGAACCTCCTTCCACAATCAGCACATGCAACAGGGCTAAGGGTGAAAAACAATACAGCACAAGGAAACATAGAAAACTCCTACAAGTTCATTCCATCCAATCGACGCAATCAGGCATTATATGTAATCAATGTATAGGAATCATGGAACTAGGAACAAAACAACGCCCAGCGCAACGACTGCATTACCAGTGCATAAACAAACTTCAGTTTCATTAAATGCTTACCCCAAGCAACCGTGCACTCCTCGCTGGTGGCGCTGGCTTGGTTCGCTTGGCACTCAATGCCTGCTCAAAAAAAGACTCAGGAATCAGGCAACTCCATATCCAAATCGCCACGCAAGCGAAATCAAAAAGGAAAACCAACATCCACAAAGCGAGGTTAAAAATAAAAAAAAAAAAAACGAGCAGGTTAGCCACGGACAGAGATCCATGATGTGGTTCCGGCAAATCGCGCAGTTGTCTACCACGATATCTGCAAAGAGAAAACGCCGCCGTCGTCACAACACCGTCCGACCACAGAGAAACAGTTCAAAAGAATCGCCTTCGCGGCAGGATCAATAGCTAGGATTAGGGTTTTCTTTCTCCTTTCTTTCCCCCTCTTACCCCAGGCCCAGAGGGCGACGGCGTTCCACTTCTTGATCTCGAACCGCTTCGGCTTCTTCGACGAAGAGGAGGCGCCGCTGCTCGATCCCTCGCCGGCGGGGACCATAGGGACGTCGGAATCGAGAGTCGCCATCGCCGATCAGAAACCGCGAAGCGGAAGCTTTTGGGAGAGAGAGGGAAGCGTCGAAAAGGGCAGGGAGAGGCGTTAGTTTTTTTTTTTTTTTTTTTTTTTTTTCTCCGAACTGTGCGTATTAGAAGCCCGACGGCGACGGAAGAGAAAATATTAGGTGGTCCCGGACCACCAGTCAGCCGTGCGCCCCGACCAATCATGAATCTCCGCGTGGCTCCAGGTCAGCGAGCGGTCCCCACCGCTCTTTCCCCGCAGAAAATATAAATTTCCACTTTCTTATTTAAAAATTTTCCTTAAATAATAGGCATGCGCACGTTAATTGCCTAGGCACTTATTTCCCTTTCTCTCTCCTCCTTTTTCTCATTCCCAAGGAGGAAGACCAACGCTATCTCTCTCCCTCCCTCTTGTGAATTCAAAATTTCAGGTTTCCTGTCTTCGTAGTCTCCCGCCCTCGCTCGCTCTCTCTCTCTCTTGCTTCGGCACTCGCTCGGCGCTCCTCACTTCTTCGCTCCCTCCTCTGGCGCTCGCTCGGCTCGTTCACTCTCTGCTCCGGCCCTCGCCGGTGCTCTTTGCGGCTCGCCTGTTCGCTCCTTGCTCCGGCGCTTGCTCGGCTCGTTTCGCTCCCTGCTCCGACGCTCCCTCGGCACTCGTTGGGTTTGTGAACTCCCCATAGCATTTAACGTTGCCTCACAATTGATTTTAACGTGCAGGGTGGTGTGGCGCTGGGGCTGACCACTACGAATCCCTCATTGCTCATGGCTGCTTCCCTTGCGTTTCCAGAGAAGCTGTTGTAGTACTTTGAAGCACTCCGTGTAGTTTTGTGCCTCAAGAGTCAGAAATAGAACATAGTTCATTTTTTTCCTCCATAGTCTATGACCGGCAATCTGGTTATCCTGATTCTTCCTTAGATTTTGAGGATTCCTTTTTTAGTCATAGCCATCCATTTTCTTTGTCAATTTCATCGAGAATAGTTGTCTTGCAGGTTTTGTACCTGCAGTTGAGTAACCTGTAGTAATATTAGATGCTTTTACCAGCTCTTCTTGTGGTTGAGTTCATTGTGGGGGCTAATACTGTCCTGGCTCAATTCAATTCGAGCAAGAATAGTGCCTTTTTTTTTTCTTTGTATGTTATGTTGGATTTAGTTCATTAATGATGAAATTGAGTTATGTTTGCACTAGTCTGACATCCAGTGCATCTATGTTGAATTCATCATTCCAAAATCTTTTGATTTTAAAGAATATAAAATCCATACGAGAATTTCGCTTGAATTTATTTTGGTGGGAATTGTCAATGAAATCAAAATTGAACTTTTGTTTGTCTTTGGTGAAAAAAATCGGAACTTTTAATTACAACTGCAGTATTAGGAATTGGTAAAAAAAAGTCAAACATGCGAAACCAAAACGTGGAGCTCTAAAAGCAAAGGCAAAGTCAATTGGAACCAGCAAAACAAGAACGCCATGACAAAGAGAGGATTAAAGCACAAGGAATAAGGAGATTAAAAACTTAGTGCTGCCGTTGCAGCTCTTATTCCATTAGACTCAAATTCATCAGAGGGCATACATGAAATAGAATAACTGAACATTCTCCATTTCATTGTGCAGTACTAGACTGAAAAAGCAACACGCACCATATCGCAAACTATCTTGACTCGACAGCTAAATTTGCGTCAAGCATCCCTTTAAGTTACTGTCCCACAAAAGATCGACAGCATACGTAACCGTTTCATGTGCCACAACACTTTGTACCAATTAATTGCCAAACCGCAAGTTCCATAAACTCCGTAGAAACCCGAAAGACGAGGTTCATGAGCGCAAAGGACAGTCAGGCGGGCTGACCGGCGCAGAGGGAGACGATCCAAATGTAGGAGAGGACCCTCTAAGGGATCCCTCTTTGTTCCCGCTTGCGGTGGTCGACCTCGCACCCGAGACAGTTATCGTGATAAGCCTTCTCGAACAGAGGGGCAGCGTTGCTGGACTCGGGCCCCTCGACCCCGGCCGAATCAAAGGAGCCCTGATTCAAGAGCGGATTCACACGAAATATCTCTCTCTAAGACGAGCTGGACATCAATGGCAGATTGCAAATGAATCTCGTCTATCTCGTCCTCAAGCCTCAATCTGTTTCCTCTGTGGCGAGAGGATCGTGAAAACATGCTCTTGGCCGGTGCAGTCATCCCCGTAACTACCCATCTGCTCTTCTTCCTGCGCCCTCCGCTGCCGTCGATCTTGCCGCGGGCTTTAGCACCTTTCGCAATCCTAGTCACCAAAAGACCTTCTCGGTCCTATTTGCAAAAAGAGAGCTCTCAGTCCACTCCACAAGGTGCTCTTGTGCAGGGCATTGTATCCCACAACGATCCCTACGCCGCCTTCCCTTCCCGCCTCGAACGTCATCGCCTCCGCAATCCAGGAGGACGAAATCCACCCCCCAGAGCTCGTTCGACAGAAAGGTCCTTGGCCTCCCCACCACAAACTCGACGCGCCGGACGTGAGCCCCCAGCGCGTCCCTGGAGGCTCTCGACTCGTTCGGCCCCAGCGAGACGTGGACGACCCGCCCGCCCGGCTGGTGCGCTGTCACGACGAGCGCGAGCGCCATGGAGGCGTCCTCGGCGGCGGCGGCGGCGGCCTGGCGGGGACACAACACCATCACCATGAGCTGCGCGCTATTTCCCAACGTGAGCGCGGATATGAACTCCACCAAGTCGGGCTCTTTCCCTCTCATCCCCTGCGCAGAAAGCTATCGCGGCTTGCTGTGCGGAAAAAGTAGTTTTCTTGATGTGGACTGAGAGGACGATGGAGTCTCGTTGGTCTTAGAGTACGAGCGGCGGAGGAGATTGTGAGCGAGGGAAGCGCCGCAGAGAGCGAAGAGGAGGGAACCTGAAATTTTGAATTCCCGAGAAGAAGGGAGAGAGAGAGGAAGACGCCTTTCAGAAGGAGAAAAAAGGAAAAAGAGGGGGAAATAACTCTCCGCAGCAGGTCTAGGGCAACAATTAATATTTGCAGGCCTATTACCAGGAGAAAATTTTTAGATAAGAAGGAGGAAATTCATATTTTCTGTGCGGAAAAATTGGTGGGAACCACTCGCTGACACGGAGCCACGTGGATCTTCCTCATTGGTTGGGGAGCATGTTGACTTGGCGCGCCCAGCCCACCTAATATTTTCTCGACGGAAGGAGAAAATATTCGATATGTGCATGCCACGTCATCAGCTGACGTGGCGCCCATCTACCATTCACAAATTGACATGTCTCCGTAAGTAGGGCCTGCGAGAATAAAGAAAGGTGGTTCTTGGCTGGGCTCAACCAGGCTTGGCTAGTAGAGAAAAGGACGTGTCTCTCCCGCTCAAAAGATTTCTCTACTTGAATTTTTCGAGGCTTTTTTTCTCTCTTGTAGAAGAAGAACCCCGGCGTATCTGTTTCTTTCTCCATGCATCCCACTGCCTCTGCCTCCGCTCTGCGCCTCCGCCTCCGACTGTTTCCATCACGGAGATCGAGGACAAGGTTTGTGCTCGGATCGGGGTTCTCTTCTCAGACAAAGGAAAGAGAAGTCCGCGCTTGTTGTTGTTGCTCTGGCGTTCATCAAGCGACCCTTCCGCGCCGTCGCCTAACGCTCGCTCCATGTTGTCCCATCCCTCTCCGATGTCGCGCTTTCCCTTCTTCTTAGCCGATTGATTTTTTTTTGGGTGTTTTGATCGCGGAGTGAGCTTCTTCAACCTTCATTCAGTGCCTGAACCGACGCGTGTCGATTGCAAGCAGCGATGTCAATTTGCTCGACCCATGTTGCTCAGCTCGAGGAACACCTTAAGAGCTTCGATTACGTCCCCAGTACTTTGGGCTCGATCATTTTTCTGCCTGTGTATTTGATTGCGAATAATTGCATGGAACTAGTTTACTTGGTTATGTGCATCCTTAAGAGAGAAAATCGCTTCAGAAAAAAATGCAAACAATCGAGTTTTCCTTAATTTTGGGTTGATCTATTGCCTTTGATTTTGTGCATCCTTGACAGAGAGAGTCGCTTGAGAAAAAAATGCGAACAATCGAGTTCAGGATCCTTTTTCTTCATTGCCGTCAAACGTCGCTCTCCTTCCCCAGTTGCCATTAGCCATCAGCTTGTGAGAGGGTACAAAACCATCTCATGCTTTGTGTTTTGTGTCTCAAAAAAAAATGCGAACGATCTAGCTCTTCTCTTTTTTGTGTCTGGAAACCTCAATGAGACAATTCCGTGCTTGATCCTTATTCATAGTTTGGATTAAAAAATTGCATCCATTTTGACTGTCAAACTTGTGTTAATAGTATACACGACCTGTTCAATAGATTGTTCATGAGATGTATTTGCGATATAATACTTTCTACCGTCGAATATGAAGATTAATCGTTGTAGTTTGCATGTTATAAATCCAATTAGTGTTTATCGAGTGCAGTTTTCATGAAATTTTTCTTATTTTTTTGAGAACGAATAAATCATTGACATGCTAAAACGCTAGCATAGCTTTAAGCATTTTCATGAGTATTTAAGTGAGAACATGTTTTTTATGATCATGCAAAACTTTTACCTAACAAACGATTGCCTGGATGGAATTAATACATGTTGAGTAGGTTGGAGAACACTCTTATTGCTTCTTCTTTTTGTTGTTTCATATCTTTTGCTATACCTTTTATCTTTCAATTCCTTATTTTGAGTGAGAAGGTTAGTTCATCTTAACATCTTACATGTTCCTGTTACTTCATAAGTTTGCCAAATGTCAATACGATAAGCTTGCCAAATCTGTTTGTACTATTCTTCAGCTTCATGCAATTTCCCTATTCTTGGAAATCCCAAGATGTCGAGTGCTTGAAAGCACTTGCCTCTTTGTATCTGTTCTTTGTTCTTCATCTGAAGCGTGTGCACTTTGTGATTTTCATCAATGTTTACCAAAATAATTATACTACATGTTAAAAAGAAAGTGGACTCAACTTTCGAAATAAGGCTTGTGGTAAAAAGCAAGGGACAACGGTATAAATTTATTCTTAAATTTTGGTTTAATGTGCGATGTAAATTGGAATCATATTGACCAATGTTGTTTTTTATTTAGAGATTAGCGTTTTCATTAAGAATATTTAGTTTTGTTTTCAAAGTTTAAGATGATTGAAGGAAAAAGAAAGTCTAACAGAGACATTTGCGTAGGGGTGACATGATTCTAGAATAGTACTTGGAACTGAAGAATCGAACCAATGAAAACCTATTCGGTTCTAGGCTCCAAAACATATGGAGTAGGTTTCAAGTTTCCAAAAACTGGGAATAAGTAGGTTTTAGGTTCTAATTAGATGTAATCTAGAACAAGTGTTTGTGTTTTTCTTGATCTATGTCTTCGCGCGATCATATGATAATCTTTGGCGTATAATGATGAGTGTATAATCTAGAACACTAGTCTGAGTTTCTATTTTACGACCGAGACTTTTACTATTATAATGTTTCATATTCTTCATGTGTCTAAATATAAGTTACAGTTGGTGGATTGTTGCAAAGGTCATTAAATATGATTATTTACTACAATCATTCAATTAATAATATAAGTGAAACCTAAATAGATTCTATAATATGACAGGATAGGTTACATGGTATGCAAAGTATGTTTCAAGTTTGAAAAAAATAAGAAACATATTATCACAGGTAGGTCCCATGTTCTAGGTAAAATTTGTACAAAACCTGTAATTGCTCACCCCTACATCTACATAGAATTTGTGTATTAATTTCTTATTTTTAAGCTCAATTTGTTTCGTGAAAAATGGATAATTTGAAAAATATTTTCCTGAAAAAATCGTTTGTATAGGTTAAAATAATTAGTTAACTAAAAATATTTTTATTATTGATAACAATTTATATTTGAAAATTTTCATAGAAGAAGAAAATATTTGTCGTTTGTTCATTTTAATCATTTTTAGAAAAATATCTTATAAATCACTCATTTTTCGTGAAATAAATGGAACCTATGTGTAAGTGAACGGTTAATATTTTGGACCTCTTATTAAGATTGCGTCTGTTTCGTGAAAAAATAAATGATTTAAAATATTTTTCCAAAATGATTGCTTGCATCACTTGAATATTAGTCAATGAAAAATATTTTCATTATATGTTTAAACATTTTTGTAAACAAAATGAAAATATTTTTTGATCATTCATTTTCTAATGCAATACAAACAATCATTTTCAAAAAATTTTTTTAATTCATTCAATTCCTCGAAACAAATAGAGTATTCCCTACTTTCTTCTATTTTATGAAAAAATTTCACGGTATTTTTTTCTATATTTTCGAGAGAGAGAAAAATTTGGTGCAATGCATTTACGATAGTTTTTTTTTTATCAATCCCACACTCTAACTCAACTCTCAATTCACTCTTAAATTTTTGCATCAAAACGTGCACTTAAAGTTAAATCGTCCCCACCTCCAACCCCTCGAAAAAATGAGTATTCTAACTCCCTAGGACAGCATATGGGAAGGACAGCCACTGAGCAAACCCAAGTGATTTTCTCTTAGTTACAAGCCTTTTTTTTTATTATTATTATTATTATTATTATTATTATTATTTTATTATTATTATTAGTATTATTATTATATTCCGTTATTTTTTAATCCTAAATTTACTTATTTAAGGTCCCTAAAATTCCATTTATACTCGCACGTTTTCGCTGAAGTGTTTCAATGCTCATTTGCTAAGCTCAATTACTGAATAAAGTCCTTCGAAAGTTACCAAAAAAGTCCTATTCATATTGCATTTGTGCTAATTAGTCAAAATCTTTCAATTTGATCAATTCAATCCTAAACCTTTTGACAATTTGCCAAGTAAGTTATTCTGACCAATTTTAGCTTTAAAGTATTGACATGAATTCTAATCATTCTACGTGATATAACCGGCGTTCGCATAACTAACGCTCATATAGCAATTTTTAAAATTTTTTATTCTTCTTTTCTTTTTTTCTCTTTGATTGTTTTTTTCATTATAGTGACCCTTGTCGTTTGCAAAATAATCATCCAAATCTAGCGAGGGCATTGCTAATGACCCTCAACAGCCACAAAGAAAAAACTAAAGCAAAGAAAATAAAAAAATTCAATTTTTTTTAAATGACAAAAATTGTCCACGTCAATACCCGACCATGCCATGTAGTTTGACTAACGTCCACATCAAAAAATTTCGGCCAAAAATAGTTAAAAGGACTCAATTGACAAATTGTCAAAAACTTTAAACTAAATTAGTCAAATTGAAATGTTGATGACTAAATTAACACAAACATAATAAGTTTACGATTTTTTTGATAATTTTTCTTAGAGTGCTCAAGTTGACAGTGAAAACGTTGGTATGGGGTGATGTACTCACTTGAATCAGTCTTTCACTCACTTGTCTCTGTATATTACATTTGTATTAAAGAATCAACCAATCAGCCTGTTCATTCAAAAAATGGGGAACAAAATAAGCCTTGCTCACTGAAACAGGGCAACCCTCCAAAAAATAAAAGAAAAACCTTTTACAAGTCAAGCCTATAATCAACTCTGTCATCCCATACCATCTTGAATATAACCTTGTGATTATTTACACTGGCCCTTCAATCTGTCAATCATCTTCTTCTCATCCTTTCTGGTGCAATGGTGAACCCAATCCATGTCTATGGCTTCTGTCTCCCAGAGCAGTGTCTGAGTGAATCACAGACTTGGGAGATGACCTTCCGTGACGATGCCTTTGATTATGATGAGGATGATGATGGCCCTGATCTCTCTTCGCTTGCTTTGGTTTGTCGCTCTGTCTTCCCTCTCTCTTTTTGCTCAGATCATCACCATCGGGAGGGAATGTGAACACGAACGTGCCGACTGGGCGGTCATTGAAGTCCTGGAGCGGCTCGAGCGTCTCCACCACGGTCAGCATCGTCGGCCTCTGCTTTGGCCGGTGGCTGAGGCACTGGTGTGCCACTTCGGCCGCCTTCCTTGCCCCGGCCTCCGAGTACTGCCCCTCGAGCCTCGGGTCCATTATCCGGCCCAGCTTCCTGGGGTCTCTCAGCATCGGTCTGGCCCACTCAGCCAGCTTCTGCTCCCGGACAGGCCGAGTCTTGTCCACGGATTTCCTCCCCGTCAGAAGCTCCAGCAGGACTACTCCAAAGCTATACACATCGCTCATCGCTGTCAGATGACCTGAAGTCAAATTGAGCAGATTTGATGTTAGGAAACTCGAGTGCCTAAGCGACGTGTTAATCTTGAAGGACTCATTAGAGTTTGCTTTTCAATCGTGTACTTTTTCTTACCGGTCATGAGGTATTCGGGAGCTGCATAGCCCTGGGTGCCCATTACCCGGGTCGAAACGTGAGTGTCGTCTCCTTCTGGGCCATCTTTCGCTAGTCCAAAGTCCGAGAGCTTCGCAGTATAATCCTGTAAACAGAACAAAGATCGAGCACACATTAGCCCCAAGACCCTACAGATCCTAATCATCGAAGCTTTTGATTTCAGAATAAGTAAAGTCGCTGATTGTACCACTGCACAAAAGAAATGCTTACCGAGTCTAGTAAGATGTTCGAGGCTTTGAAGTCTCGGTATATGACCGGTTTCTCTGCTTCATGCAGGAAGGCGAGGCCCTTTGCTGCTCCCAAAGCGATTTTCATTCTCGCCGACCAAGGTAATGAAACTGAATATCCTGCAAACAAAAACAAAGTTAACCAGATTATAATCGGGCGTTACTTGTGCGAGAAGCTAACCAATAGACAATACGGTCATCAGAAGCATATCTGTACAGATAATTGAAAGCCAGAACAGAGTGCATACTTCTGAATAGTTGATTCTCTAAACTGCCGCGAGGCATGTATTCGTATGCTAGGAGCCGGTGCTCATCTTCGCAGCAATAACCGATCAGCTTCACCAGATGAGGATGCCTCAATTGTCCGAGAAATATCACTTCTGTCTGCCAAAGAGAAATTTCACATAATCAGTTCGGATCCAACCAGATGATGAGAAGGGAAAGTTCTAACTGCATTGAGTCATGAGATTGTGAATTCAAGAGAGTAAGCTTAGCTTACCAACCACTCTTTATGACCCTGCAAGCCATCCAAATCCAGGAGCTTGACAGCCACAGGCTGCGCCTTCAAGCCAGGCCTAAGCTTGTCGTCGATGAAGCCCTTGTGGACAGGCCCGAACCCGCCTTCACCAATAAAGTTGCTCGATGAGAAGCTCTGGGTGATCAGCTTGAGTTCCTGGAGGGTGAACACATGGAGGTTCGACCCTGCAAGAGATATGGAAAGGTCTTCCGACAACGTCAAGCTCGGGTTGCTCAAATCCAACAGAGAAAGCCTTTGGAAGGAACTCTGCTTGGACACCACTTTCTTGGGCTTGCCGGGTTCGGTTCCTTTCCCGCTGCAGCATGGCACAACGTAGCTCCACAAATTCTTCTTGACCGCCATCAACAATGCAGATAAAATCACTTCGCTTCCGAGACTCTAAAATTACAGTACCATCTCCTTTGCCGTCGACTTGGAAATCAGGGAGAAGCTTTAGCAGTAATCAAGCCAGGAAGTTGCAGATGGAACAATGGCTGGCGATGCCCTTTAAATGAAGATGATTCGTGTACCATTTATTCAATTACCCAACTGCCCTCAATTTCAGACAGGCCTGCAACTTCCTTACACAACCCATTTGAATTTTCTATATCCATCTTCTTTTTCTCTAGTATTTTATTCTATTCTCTTTTCACATTATATGGATTCCTTGCATCTCCCTAAAACAGCAGGCAATCCCCCCTCCACTCCAATACCAGAACAGCATTGTTTTGGAAATAGGTCTCCGTTGACCATTTCGTATATTGTAAAGCGATAAGTCACGAGTCTCTCTCGATGAATGTTCCACACGCGGGACAATGACACGGTTGCCCCTCTTTGACTTTTGCACAATCAGCAACAACCTCAATTGAAAGACGGAGATAGCTTTCAAATTGATTAGGCTCGTGTGAGTTTTGGTTTCATATTAATGAAAGCTATAGGTGATGGGAGGCGCGGAAGGAAGAATTCAAGATCGCTGAGTGGATTGGTAAACCTGTGTTTCTCAATGCATTTAAGCACCTTACTTTCTCCTCTGACCAATGATTCGATCAGCTTTACTCCATTCGGTAAACGAAAGGAAGCTCTGAAAACCGAACGAAATGCCAATTTCTTGGTTTCTTCTTCAACTGGTGCACTTATGTGAATAGATCCAACAAGTCCCAGCCACAAGATAGGACCAAGAAAACACGTTTTATTCGGCTATTTCACACGTGGACAGCAAGGTGAAGAGGAAAAAAATATGTTGTACCTAATTTACACACATACAATAATAGGGTTGCAATAAACTACTTTGCTTATCTTGTGCAAACATGAGGTATAGTCAGAACCCACTTGTCAAAAACACAATGTTTTTCTCTGTATTGTCTGTACAATTCCTGTCTGAGTTAGGTTGCTTTGCATTGTCTCTTTCTTGTTCCTGGATTCTAGAAGCTTATCCGCAACAAGGATCGAAATTAGTCGCGTTCTGGTTTGGAACAAGTCGAACACAGCCGGGACTTTTTGTTTATAATCCATAAGTCTTCTGAAATTATCTACCCCGAAAGTCGGGTGCCGAGTCTTTGCTCTCTGCGCATCTGATTGGTGATGACAGTTGCGAAAAAAGTTGAAGTTGACCTCGGATGATTAAAGAACAGGCCACTTGGCAGTGGTTGAGGTGTCATCCTCTCGGTTTCCTGATTAGCCCGGTCCGTTCCTGTTTGTTCTTCAGGAAACCAATAGAGATATGGTAGAAAAGAACATGAAAACTTTGAGGGAAATGAGCAGATCTTCAGCTGCAGAAACTTGGGTTTGTCTCCTTTCGTTTAATTAATTGTTTTTCTTGGGTGCTGGCCTCGATGAAGAAGAAGTGGTGTGCACTCAAATGGGGATTAATCAATAATTGGGAGAGAAAAACAAGAATTGAAAGGATTTTTAAAAAAGGAAATTTGTGATGGGGAGGGATCTGGTCAAGGTGGGAGTAGGTAGCACGCCGTAATCCGTGGCGTCAGCCTTCCAAAAGTCAAAGGGCGGTATTTTGATTTTGCAGTTTTGTCAAAGGATTGGAAGCTTTGTGTTGGTTCTTCTAAAGGAGGAAAACCGCTCATCTCCAAGATAGTAAAACTGGATATATACAAATGGTCCTTGAGCTTTTATTGGATGTGCAATGTTGCCCTTCAGTTTTTGATTTGTTTGGTGTGATTTTTGAAATTTTGATATATATATATTCAATTTAATTTTCAAACTATATGAAAACGTCTAATGTTATCTTCCATTAATTCAAGTTAAAAGAATTTGTTGATTTAACTTCCAATCCAGTACTATTGAATGGTGGACGAAAAAAAAAGTTACATGTAAGATAATCAACTCAAATTAGATTAAAATAATCATTTTATCTATTTAATTTGAGAAAAAATGATTATCCATGTTATTTGATGATGTGGATTATTATATCATGATCTAAGTTCAATATCTTATGTGAAAAATTCACATGTAAATACTTTTTTTTCTCTAATATTCAAACTTATTGAACTGGAAGTTAAATTAGCAAACTCGATTAGCTTGAATTAATAGAAGGATAAAATTAGATAATTTCATATAATCTAGGAATTAAATTAAACATTTACCAAAAGTTCATGAGTTAAATTAAGCAAATTTTTCATCTGAATTATATGGATCAGAATTTTGAATTATATGGTGCTTGTTCCCCTTAGAAAGGTTATCAAGTACGTCTACTTGACATCATAAAAATTAAATTAGTTGGATGGTCATGACAGGGATCTTATGCTTCCGAATGTTGCTTTCGCCAAATAAATCTTTGGCTTTTTCCTTGACAATACCTACAAGCGTTTAAAATAAAATAACAAATAAAAAAATTGCAACAAAGTTCCATTGTAGAGACATTCTAGAACCTCCATTCAATAGAATAGGGTCCTTGTGTGCTCCAGTCTGTACCAATCACAAATTAAAAATTTTCTTCTTATAATTGGAATGAAAAAGTTTCCCAATAGTTGTTCATCAGCACAAAAAATTAAATAAAAAATAGGGCCATCAATTTAATGAATTGACTGTGTAGCCATGACCAAATTCATATTGTGGGACAATGCCAGCTAATGCAAAAGGCCAATGTGCGACTTTTGTCTGCTTCTTTCAGGGCAAACCCCAATTTGCAACTTTAATTTCAGGGGACCAGCTCAATTTGCTAAAATTTCCCTAACAAATGATTGGATAATTAAAGCATTTATCAATTAAGCTGTTCCTTAAAATAAAAAAGAAGAAGAAGCAGCTTACAACTTCTCACACTTTGCATAGTACTTATCATCTTTCGAAATTCGATCTACCTTGAATAATTAGAATCGAAGCAAATTTTGGCCACATTATAAGAGCGAAGCTTTCAAGTTGAAATCCGAAATATGGCTAAAATAATTCGAAATGCATTTTGGGATAATCAAAAGACTTTGAATTTAGAGATTATTATACAATATCGATAAGTAAACTTTTCTCAATAATTCTGATTATAACATTGTTTTCATTATTTAGTAAACTTTTTCATAAACACAAACTCCGACTTAGTCTACAAATGGAAAAAGGAAATTATCTACCATGTTAAAGATAACAAATCTTTGGTACAAAGACAGTTTTACTTCCTGATTTTCATTTCTCGAAAATGTCGCTAAATTAAATCTTCAAAAACTGGGCATGATCATCGTCTAGTTCTAATGGTCAAGAGAGGGTGACCAAATGCTACGAACGTTCCTCGCAACCACCTCACCTAGACTCATGGAATTTCACCGAACCACCTAATAGTCAATTTTCTTATTCAAAAAGAATACTAAGAACCCGTCTCACATTGACCACGTTTTTTCGTTGTCTTTAAGGATTGCCATCACGGCACTCTGGTTCTGTCTTTCTTCCTAAGCTGATTAGATTAATGGCGGCCACGGTAGAAACTAGAGACTGATGGGAGAACGGTAACAATTCGAACAATATCGAATTAACGCAGCGGAATAAAATAATCTCCCCTCTTGTGTAAACCTAAGAACCGATATAGTAGAGCAAAATAAATACCAAGACGCAAACACAAGACGATTTTTACGTGGAAAACCCCCTCGATGTGAGGAGATCAAAAACCACGGGACCGGAGTCCACCCGAAAATCTTCACTATCAGCAAAATTGGGTGAACAATGTTCTTCTCTAGCAAATACTAGAGGTACATAGCAGCAAAGATCTCAAGAACATAATTCTTGGCAATACACATAAACTTCACAAGAGATCAAGGATAAATCGACCAAAAACGCAGGTTTTGATCAATCTACGAAAAACCTGATGTAGGGAGCTTCAAACGAAAATCAAACCGTTCGATTCGAGAAGATTGCACCACGAACACGCCGACAAAATTTCAGCTCAATCGGACCTCGAATCGACCTCCGATGCCGGCTTGATGTAAATCGACTTTTCTTTGCCCCAAAGCATTTTTCGCTTCCTCTTTTTATCTTGTTACTATGTCTTTTGCGCTATCACTTCTACGATAGTGAGAAACCCTATTTCTCCATATAACTCATTATATGGGCCAAGCCCTTTTGGGCCAGAACTCACGGGCTTCCTCCACATGAGCGTAGGAGTGAGCAGGCTAACAAATCTCCCCCTCACGACAATGTGGAGGGATTCTCCATCCCGCTATCAATCGGCAATGTTCAAGCTTCTCTCTTGGTAGAGTCTTCGTCATCATATCGAGCCATTATGATCTGTATGGATTTTCTCAAGTTCCAACAACTTTTCATCTAGAACATCCCTTATCCAGTGATATCTAACATCAATATGTTTCGATCTAGAATGAAAAGATGAATTCTTACCAAGATGAATTGCACTTTGATTATCACAAAATAGCACATACCTCTTTTGCTTGAACTCAAGTTCTTCCAAGAACTTCTTCATCCATAACATCTCTTTACTAGCTTCGCCGCCGCAATAAATTCAGCTTCGGTTGTAGAAAGTGCAACACACTTCTGCAATCTTGACTTCCATGACACAGCTCCACCCGCAAAAGAAATCAAATAACTAGAAGTAGATCTTCGAGTATCAATATCTCCTGCCAAGTCGGAATATGTGTATCCAACTAACTCAAGTTTCCGGTCCCCGGCGAGTTTCAAATTTGAAGTTCCCGAAGATACCTCATAATCCACTTCTTTGCATTCCAGTCTCTCGCCTGGATTTGACAAATAGCGACTAACAACGCTAACCGCATGTGCCAAGTACGGACGTGTACATACCATCGCATACATTAAGCTTCCCTACGGTGAGGCATATGGAACACTTTCCATATCTTTCTTCTCTTTATCGGTTGTAGGACTTTGCTTCATATTTAACTTAAAGTGGGCAGCAAGAGGAGTACTAACCACTTTAGCCTTGTCCATGTAAAATTTCTGAAGGATCTTCTCGATATATTTCTCTTGCAACAAAAATAATTTCTTAGCATCTCTGTCTCAAGTAATTCTGATGCCAAGAATCTGCTTCGCCAAGCCCAAGTCTTTCATGGCAAAAGACTTGCTCAATTGTTTCTTCAATAACTCAATTCGTGAAGCATTCCTGCCAACAATCAGCATATCATCAACATAAAGCAAGAGAATAATAAAGTCATCATCAGAAAATTTTTGGACAAACACACGTTATCCGAGGAAGTCTTCTTATAACCCCGTTACTGTCATAAGCGACGCAAACTTTTTGTACCACTGCCTCGGTGCTTGCTTTAGGCCATAGAGACTTTTCTTCAGTTTGCACACATAATCCTCTTTCCCTTTCACTTTAAAACCTTCAGGTTATTCCATGTATATCTCTTCCTCCAAGTCACCATGTAGGAAGGCTGTTTTGACATCCATTTGCTCAATCTCCAAATCTAGGGTAGTGCCCGACCCCTAGAACCACACGGATTTCACTCTGGAGAAAATATATCATCAAAATCAATACACTTTCTCGACCGAATCCCTTAACAACCAATCTAGCTTTGTACCGTGGTTGTGAAGTATGTTCATCTTGCTTCAACCCGTATACCCACTGTTCTTCAAAGCTCTTTTACCTTTAGGTAACTTCACCGGCTCAAAAGTATGATTATCATAAAGTGATCGCATCTCATCTCGCATAGCATCAAACCCATTGCTTTTGTACTCATCTTCTATTGCTTCGCAAAGCACTCTAGTTCACTCCGCATCGTCAATAATACATACTCATCTGAGAATACCTGGTGGAAGGTCGTCGGTCTCTAAAGGATCTCCTGATTTGGAACATCCAAGTGGAACATCTAATTGAGCATCGGTTCGGGAATAATATTATCTGTTTCAACATGTTCGGGAACATGTGTGTTATCGGAACATTGACTTTTCGCTGCTCTTCATCAACACGGGTAGGAATATTTATAAAAGAACCGGATCCAAATCATCATTAACCGTGGTCTTTGAAATCATCTCTCGATTTCTCAATATCCTCTATTGTACGATCTTCCATAAACACAACATCTCTGCTTCTTACAATTTTCTTTTCAACTGGATCATAAAATTTGTAGCCAAGCATATCCTATCCATAACCAATGAATATGCACTGTCGTGTTTTCACATCAAGTTTAGACCTCTCATCTTTGGGAATATGCACAAATGCTTTGCACCCAAAGACACACAAATAATCATAAGAAACATCTTTGCCTGTCCAAACTCTATTAGGAACATCAAACTCTAAAGGAACGCATGGAGTAAGATTCAATACATATGCAAGCGTACTTAAAGCCTCACCCCAAAAGGATCCGGGTAGCTTTGATTTGTGAAAGTAAGCATCTTACCATTTCAACCGGTGTTCGTTCATTCTCTCGGCTAAGCCATTTAACTAAGGCGTCTTGGGAGGTGTCTTTTGATGTCGAATACCCCATGTCCGCAATATTCATCAAAAGGTCCAATATACTCTCCCCCGTTATCAGTTCTGATGCACCTCAATTTCTTTCCAGTCTGTCTCTCAACTGAAGCCTAAAACTGCTTAAAAGCATCTAATACTTGATTTTTAGCTTTTAAGGTATAAATCCAAATTTTCCTTGAAAAATCATCTATGAAGGTAACAAAATAAAGGGAGCCACCAAGTGATTTTGTTTTCATAGGACCGCAAACATCAGAATGCACTAAATCCAATATACCTGACTTTCTTGAAGGAGGGGAGCTTTTAAATGCAACTCTATTATGTTTTCTTGCTAAACAATGAGCACACTTCTTCAGCGCTGAACTTTTCAATCCTGAAAGGAGCTTCTTCTTGGCCAATATAGACAAACCCTTCTCACTGATGTGACTGAGCCTCTTATGCCATAACTCAGCTGCATCTTCGCCGTTGTCTCTTGCATTAATTTTTTTCGTGGACAACTTTGCCTCGCATAAGGTACAACGAAGAATATTTTTCACCTCTAGCCACAACAAGAGAACCTTTGGTGAGCTTCCATTGACCATTCGAATGTCTTTGCAATACCCCTCATCATCCAACTTACCTGTGGAAATCAAATTCAAGCGGATATCAGGTATATGTTTAACATTATTCAATACTAACCTCGTGCCATTGCTGGTTTCTAGGCACACATCACCGATGCCTACAACTTGAGCCAGCCCATTATTTCCCATCTTCACGAGATCCGAAGTCGCGACCGACTGTATGATATAAAGAAATCCCTACGAGATGTAGCATGAATAGATGCACCACTATCAATTACCCAACCGGGTCTCATGAGATACAAAATTCACCGCATCACCATCAAAAATAATGAGAAAGTCTTCTTTAAGTGCGGAACACGATTGTCATCACTTTGTCACTATCACTTTTCTTCTCTTTACCTTTCTCCTTTTGTTTCTCCCTTTTAATCGGCGACAAAACCTCCGAATATGTCCCTTCGATGACAATAATGGCACTCAACATTAGCAAACTTATTATACTTACCTCTCGCTTTTATCTCTACTCTTATCTCTGTTTCTGGGACCTCGAGACTCACTTCTTCCCCTTTTCTCAACCACCAAGGCATCAGTATGTGAAGAGGACGATCCTTGTGTCTTCCTTCTCATATCTTCATTCAAAATACTACTCTTGGCCAAATCCATGGTAATTGTACCATCCAGGGCAGAATTAGACAAAGACGTTCGAAACGTCTCCCATGAGTCCGGCAAAGTACCAAGCAACCATAGTGCTTGAATCTCATCATCAAACTTGATTCCCATCGCAGCCAACTGATTTATAATTCCTTAAAAAGAATTTAAATGATCAGTCAAACGAGTACCATCTTGATATCTCAGAGCCATCATCTGTTTTATCATAAATAACTTATTATTCCCTGTCTTTCGAGCATATAACTGTTCGAGCTTATTCCATAAACCGCGTGCATGTGTTTCCTCAATAATATGGTTCAAAACATTATCATCTACCCACTGCCTAATATAACCACACACTTGACGATGAAATATAGACCATTCAACATCAGTTTTATTCTCCGGTTTCTCCTCGGCAAATACGGGCAAATAAAAATCTTTCACATATAAAAGATCTTCCATCTTCCCTTTCCAAATATGATTATTCGAACCATTCGGTGTAACCATTCTACTCGTATTCGTTTCCATTGTTAAACACAAGGCAGAAAAATCAAGCAACAACCAAAAGCTCTGATACCACTCTGATGGGAGAACGGTAACAATTTGAACAATATCGAATTAACGCAGCGGAATAAAATAATCTCCCCTCTTGTGTAAACCTAATAGGAACCGATATAGTAGAGCAAAATAAATACCAAGTACGCAAACACAAGACGATTTTTACGTGGAAAACCCCCTCGATGTGAGGAGATCAAAAACCACGGGATCGGAGTCCACCCGAAAATCTTCACTATCAGCAAAATTGGGTGAACAATGTTCTTCTCTAGCAAATACTAGAGGTACATAGCAGCAAAGATCTCAAGAACATAATTCTTGGCAATACACATGAACTTCACAAGAGATCAAGGATAAATCGACCAAAAACGCAGGTTTTGATCAATCCACGAAAAACCTGATGTAGGGAGCTTCAAACGAAAATCAAACCGTTCAGATTCGAGGAGATTGCACCACGAACACGCTGACAAAATTTCAGCTCAATCGGACTCGAATCGACCTCCGATGCCGCTTGATGTAAATCGACTTTTTCGCCCCAAACCCCGCATTTTTCGTTTCCTCTTTTTCTCTTCATTCTTATGTCTTTTGCGGCTACCACTTCTACGATAAAGTGAGAAACCCTATTTCTCCATATAACTCATTATATGGGCTCAGCCCTTTGGGCTTGCAACTCATGGGCTTCCTCCACATAGGAGTGAACCCGGTAACGAGGGTGTGTCATCATGGATGACAGGAAAATTATCAAAACAATCGTAAATCTATTATAATTTTAATTTTTTTTTATCAATTATCATAAACTTTTTGTAATCGTTTCAATTTAGTCTATCCGTCCAAATTTGATCGACTAGCATTCGCCGGTCCGGCCAATGCTAATGTGGCAAAATTTTAAAAATATTTTAATTTTTGAATTATTTTTTTTCCTCTCTTCTTCTTTTTTTGGCCGGTTGCCGGATTGGCTAGAGGCTATGGACGGCGAGGCCTCGCCATAGCAAGCAAGCTCCCCATCACTAGGCAAGGTCGAGCTTGCCCAGCCATGGCAAGGCTCGCCATCATGGCATTGGGCGAGCTCACCCTCGCCATCGCAGCACTCGTCGAGCTCACCCTCACCGTTGCAATGCTAGGTGAGACCTCGCCACTGTGGGCAAGCTCGCCCAACGCGGTGACGGCGAGGCTCACCCTCGCCAAATCTGGGTAAGGGCAAGCCTCACCATGGTTGGGCGAGCTTGCCCACAATGGCGAGGTCGACCTCGTTGGCCATAACCTTTGGCCAGTTGCCAGAAGAAAGAAAAATAAAAGAAAAATTTGAAAAAAAAAATATCATTAAGAAAATTGCCATGTCGGCATCGCCCGACATTTACATAAGCACCGACCAAATCAAATTTGGCTAAATAGATTAAATTGGCACCATTGCAAAAGGTTTAGAAATAAATTGACCAAATAAAAGATTTAAGACTAAATTGGAAAATTATAATAGATT
Organism: Corymbia calophylla; assembly: GCA_014182845.1. Lineage (NCBI taxonomy): Eukaryota > Viridiplantae > Streptophyta > Magnoliopsida > Myrtales > Myrtaceae > Corymbia > Corymbia calophylla. The sequence continues at coordinate 5,579,506 of CM024695.1, forward strand.
TATGACTTTTTTTGTAATTTTCCCCTACAAATGGCCTATATAACATAGGATGCGCAAAGGCGAAGAACATTCATACTAGCAAACCTTGATATTAGAATTGAGTCAAGGGTTCACCTTGGCCACGTGAATCCAAAAAGGAAGAAAGAAAGAAGAAAACCCAACATTAAAATGTTTCAAAAAGATATGAGGAAAGGGAAAGAAGGACGGGTAGGAGAGCAAGCTTCATGCTGGCATGGGAGGGAGGCTTAAGGGTTGTATATTAACATTTCTATTCTCTATTTTTTTTTTTTTTTCGGAATAGAAAAAGAATCGAAATCTGTTTGGTAACGTCAATTAATTTTTTTATTTCCCAGAATAAAAATTGTTCTCAGGAATAAATTAGTATAAATAAGAAGTAGAAAAAAGTAATTTCTTATCCTAAGAATAATTTCTAAAAATTATTTCTTAGGTCATTACTCGTGACCTTCCGCCGTATGCTGACCATCTCCGTTGACCTTCATCCATGGGCCTCCAGTCATCAACCGCCGACCGCCACCGGCAACCGCCTACCACTAGCCGGCCACCGCCGCCCTTTGCCCAACAATTGGCAAACGGCAAACCAACGACCGGCGGCTGGCAACCATCAACCCAGCAACCAATGGGCAGAGACCAATGGTGACAACCGCAACCGACGGGGGCTACCCATCGCCATTGAGGAAAAAAAAAAAAATTTGTCAATACCAAACATATTTTTATTCTTTTCTATTTCAAGAATAAAAAAAAAAATTGTAATTATCAAATGCCTTATGTTATTTAAAAATTGTTTTGAGAAGTATAAATAGAAAAGAATTATTTTTCAAAAGAAATTATTCTCAAAGGTTGAAATGTTATCAAACGCATCTTTACTTTCACAATTGTTTTGCTGAAAAGTATGACCTTGTGCACTAAGCAAACGAAAAATGCAATAATCTACCATCATTATCAATATGGCGATCAAGTTTAATTGCAGAAATTATTCGTGCGCAGGAAGTTTCTCTACGTGCGGTCGAATTGCAACTTTCGGATAAGGCGTGCCGTACTTTCCAAGAAAATTTTACTGCGGCGGCCATCGAAAACGACGTGACGTTACCTTTTGCCCGGCGCAAATTGTCAACAACGGTACCGGAATATGGCCACCTTCGATCCCCAAAACACTCGCAAGACTCAGAACACAGACGGGGAATGTATATGCTCGTGCGGTACAAAGATCGGCTGGTCCCAGTTCGTGTAACCATCTCCCGTTCCCGTTCCCGAGATCGTGCCATCTTTCCAACTTATTTTAAATCCAATTCGGTCCTGCCCGTCTCTCCTCTTTAGCATCGCCCCGATGAACAGCCACGTCCCTCGCCGTGCTTGATTACCACAGCGACAGCGACCGCCACCCACCTGCTGGCGCCAATGATGAGGGCATGCGTATCCCTCGCTCTTTGCTCTCACGTCAACCTTCCATCTCTCTTTGTCAAAGGCGGAGCTCAGCGGCGTCGATGTCACCATCGAGCTCGGCGCAGCATGACGACGGGGTGAGAAGAGATGGCTATTGGATACCTGGACGGCAGTGATGGACACGTGACAAACCGGCGCTTATAGAGAAAATTGTTCGAAAAACATAAACATATCATACTCTTATCAATTCAGCTTAAAACATTTCAACTTTTTATTAATTGGATCATAAATATTTTCACTCTTTGCCAATCGAGTCCATTTGACTAATTTTAGTTGAAATTCGCTTGACGTGAATGCCGAATGTCCTATATGACACAACCGATACTAACATGGATAACTTTTATTATTTTTTGAATATTTAATCTTTTTTTCTATTTTTTTCTTTGTTTTCCCTCTTCTTCTTTTTTTTCCCCTCTCTCTCTTCTACTTCTGCTAGTCATCTAGCCTCCAAGGACCAGCCAGAGGCAGTGATCAGCGAGGGTCAACCTTGTCGGCCTCTTCACCCTCCCACGAGGTCGCCCTAGCCAAGAACTGGCGAGGGACGGCGTTGCAGGCCTTGGGCAAGGCTCGCCCTCACCAGGGCGAGCCTCGCTCATGATCGACAAGGCCGACCCTCACCCTCACTCAAGCAAGCAAGGGCGACCTCACTGCTAACCGTGAGCAAGGCTCACAAAGTTGTCCCTTGCCAAATCCGGTGAGGTCACCCCTTGCCTGAGGCTGGGGAGGCCGACCCTCGTCGATCGCAGCCTCTAGTCGGTCGCCGGAGGCTAGGTGACCGGCAAAGGTAGAAAAGAGAGAGAGGGGAGAAAAATGAGAAGAGGGAAGACATAGAAAAAAAGATTAAAAGATTAAAAAATTCGAAAAAATATTTAAAAAATAACAAAATGTGTCATGTCAACGATGATCATACCACGTAGGACAGGCAGCATCCATCTTAGTGAATTCTGGTCAAAATGACCGGATGAACTCAATTAACAAAAAGTGAAAAAATTTAAGATTTAATTGGTTAAATTGAAAAGTTTAAGACTTAATTGATAAAAGTACAATAAACTTAAGATTTTTTTTGACAATTTTTCCGACCGGATGACTTGAGTGGCTTAGTGGGCGACGTCCCAGGATGGCCGGCGGCTGCGGGTTGAGGAATATAGGGGATGAAGAGACGGGGAGTGAGAGAGAGAGAGAGGTTGTGCTTGAATTTTTGCGGGATTGGGTCTGGTGCGGTGAACTCTCAGATGAGATGGACAGGCGACACAATCTCATGATGGGGGCAAAGAAATGCATACATAAATGGGGACAGCCGATCTGAATCTAGCACGTGGATATGCACACCGGTAAAAAGCTCAAGTCATATTGGTTTCATTAAAGCTTGTTTTTCGAGACGAGAAAATTTTGTCGACGGTACATGAATCTCTGGTATATAATGTTACGATATTTTACAATATAAATTCACCTTAGATAAGCTTAGAAAATTAAATGCATACTTAGTTTGGTATTTCATTAAGTTTGAGCATGGGAACTTAATTGAGAAGGTAGATGAGATCTGAAAAAATTCAACGCAAAACCTCCGACTCTAATAGATGAAGAGTGATTTAATATTTAATTATTCTAATAATTTTATTTTTCTTTTACTCTCTTCCCTCCTCAGCAAATGTGCTCTTGGACGAAAATTCCACATTTTATAGATTGTCATGCGTTGTACGGCCCGTTATTGGCTGGAACGGGCTAGGTTTCTAATGGGCTCATGCGTTTGATTTTATCACCGTGGGCCCAATTTGAATCATGGACGAAATCGATGATGAAATTCGTCTTGCTCTTTTATCATTTTGGGAGGAATTGCTATTGTCGTGACTCGGTGGCAAAGCATCGCGAGTAGGAATCATCCTCGATCGCTTTACAAAACTCACACAAGCCCTTCGAAGCTGTCAATTCCGAGATCTCCTCGCAATTATCCTGTACCGCTCTTTGCGGGACTTACCGCGACCGCACTTATTTCACGTAAAAAGCAAGCTGAGTTCCGTCACATGTTGTCGGGATGGAATCTCGACTTTCGATGTTTCATAGCCCCGTGTCGTCCCTCTTCTTCGACTGCTTGCACACGAACTGCGGGATCAAGTCATCCCCCATCGAATTTTTAATTTTTTATGGGGTTCATCCTGACCCGTACACATTGCTTTCCATTCGGTATAGAGTCTCGAGCCCATCAAACACTCCATTTATCTCGTGAACAAGATCAGAAAGCGGGCCTAATCCAATGGAACAGCCCGGGGTCAACATCATCAGTCACATTCGATGATGTGGGAAATCGAATCTATACCAACAGTTCTTAGAATAAACGCGAGAGCATCGTATTCCCCATCAGCTCTCTTGATCTCACATTCATCCCACCACACCTCAGCGGTTCACAAAGTGATAAGGTCTTGCGTTTTTATTTGAAGATTCTCGGCACAGGAGCAACATCACCATCAATCAAGGGACAAGACAAACGGCGTCCCCGCCCTTTGTCAATTTTCTTGGGCCGGAAAATATCTCCCCTCTTTCGGCATCTCTAACCATCGATCTCATGCTTCTCGTTGTTTTCTAAATAATAATGCGAGTGGTCGAATGACACGACACGTACGAAGAGGCAGAATAATCTGGTCATGTGCGCTAACGTGTGACGAAAAACGAAAAGGTTGAAGTTAAGAAATTGAGCGAAAAGGAGACAGAATGGTCGTGGTTGGCGACTCCGCGGCTTCCTCCCTCGCACGCTGGAGCACACTCTATGGGGGTGATCATTTTGAGCGACCGTGGAGGACAGTTTAGAGAAAAATTCAGAACTAATTCGATCCCAGAATTAAGTGGGATTGAGATGTGCTTTGTCATTAAATTATCTATGCGGAAATTTTTAAGAAATTATTAATACTATCAAAAAACCTCAAACTGATAACACGTATCCCAAACTATTTTTTGTACGATAAAAACTTCCGAATTGATGAAAACTAATTTTTGCATCATAAAAAAAAAAAAGGGAATAAGTGCATTAGAAGTTCTAAAACTTGTCAAAAAATATAATTAAGTCATAAAATTTTTAAAAAGTGTAATTGAAATCTAAAATTTTCAAAAATATAATTAAATTCTAAAACTTGTCATGAAAGTATAATCGAGTCCTAAAATTTTCAAAAAGTTATATTAATAAAATGATTTCATTTGACTAATTTGACAAGTTTTAGAACTTGATTGCACTTTTTAAAAATTTTAAAACTCATTCGTAAAAAATTTTATGACTTAATTGCAATTTTTGAATTTTTTAAGACTAAATTGCACTTGTTAACAAATTTTAAGACTTCCGATGCATTTATTTTTAAAAAAATCTCAAACTTCTAAACTCATACCACATTTACACCCGGAATATGGTAAACTAGGATTTTTGGGGGTAAATATGGCACGAATACACCAGCTTAGAGTGAATGCCGGTGCAAGTGTATTAGTTTAAATTTTTTTTTGACATTAAAATTGGTTTTTGGGAAATGTGGTATGAATGTATCAATTCAGGAGTTTTTGTGATGCGAAAATTACTTTGAGATAAACATGGTATGGGCATATCAATTTGGAATTTTGATAATATTTAACCCTTTTAAAAAATCAAGATCGATCGTTTGAAAAAGTTATAATACTAAAATAAGCATTGTATGAAATATATGATACTTGTGATGTCTTTTTTCGGAATTACTCAGTTGAGAATTCGAATTGTGCCGAATGCTTAGATATTATGGATTCCCCATATTCATTTTGTTGCCATCTCCTTAATGAATATTATCCCAAGCCGTTCATCGTCAAAATGGGAAAAAGTCGAAGCTTTCCATATCTGACTTTTCAATGACTTTTCGTGTAGGATCTCAATTCCATCTCAAACTCTAGATTTTTGGCCAAAAAATCGCCGATTCTAGATTCTCTTGGGCCAAAAAAGACAGAGAGAATCTCCCTTAAGTGAAAATGGACCACCCGACGTGAGCTGCCCCTTTTGTCTTGGCGTAACCAAGTTCAGTACAATCGAAATTGAATAGAACGGGTGAAGTTAATTGCGCAAGCTTTGATTTCTCACATAATGTATTCATCACGCGATATTCAACCTTGATTTGATATAGCACCAAGTAATTTCTAAGCTAATTTGAATTTAAACTTTGCATTAGTCTCTTGTCGGATGAGTACAAACCAAAGTGAACATCAGTTACATGTATCTTACTATTGTGAATGTATGGATAGAACTAAGATTTACAAGAACCCAATTGATTATATTAGATTTGCCAACCCATTCAAATTACACCTTTTCAAGCTTGACTTCAACTCAGAGCGAGCGAAAAAAAAAAAAAAAAAAAAAAAAAAAAAGAGGGTGGGTCTTGCTAACGAGTGTATCCATGCATTTGTTAAATTATGCTTGATGAGGAAACATGAGATTTTTGAAGTAATGATTGTGCGGACCATGAGTACAATCTGCATACTATTGTTTCCTCATTTAGTTGTTTGATAAGTGCCTTGAAAGCACTTTTTAACAAAAAATTCTCCCCTGATTGACATGGTCATATCGGAAAAAAATTGAGTCCAACATTGAATTTTAGCCAATTGAGTTTGAATAGTTAAAGAGTAACTCGATCTCTTGCTCAATAGCCTTGGAGAAATGTTTAATCGACTCATTTCACTCATTTGCTCAAGAGCACCATTTCAAGCATGGATAGTGGGCATACAGTTTTATAATCTCTCGAGAAATTAATTGCACATATCTCATGGTAATTATATAAAGCGCCTATTTATTTTGTGAAAAATAAAGGATTTGGAAAATATTTTTCTTAAAAGTAATTACTTATTTTCTTAAAAAATGAACAAACAAAAACTATCATTATCGTTTATGATAATGTTTAAAAATAAATTATTATTGATAATAAAAATATTTTTAGTAATTAATTATTTCAAGCGAGAAACACGAACAAACACATGTTGCTTCCACGTCATCGTACACGTCAGGCGCAGGGAAAAAAACAGAGGAGAAAAAGTCCAAAATACAAATTAATAATCACCTGTCCTTTTCCTTCATTTCGATACGCAAGACCAGGACCCAATCGGGGCCGCCCACGTGGCGAGCCTCGGTTGGACTCTGCCCGCCCGGTATCTCCTCGACTTTCCCCTCCCCTCGTAAATAAAAAAGATTCCATCCTGCCCCGCTGTGCGTTCTGTCTCGTGCGCTGGTTCGATCTCCGACCCGCAATTCTTGGAATCCACAGAGGTAAGAGAGAGAGAGAGAGAGAGAGAGAGAGAATGGCTCGTGCGAGGCTCCTGTGCTCCGTCGTCCTCCTTGTCGCGACCGCCTGCGCCGCCGCGGCGTCGAGCTTCGAGGACTCCAACCCCATCCGGATCTTCCCCGACGGCGGCCTCCTCCGTGACCTCGAGTCCGCCATCGTCCAGGCCGTCGGCCCCACCCGCCACGCCCTCTCCTTCGCCCGCTTCGCCAACAGGTCCGATATCGACGCCGACTCGGCGATCCCTCATCTGGGTTTTGTTCTTGGTCCGTCGATTCGCCGGTTACTCTGTTAAAGCTTTGACCTTTTCTCCGATTTCGTCGTTCTTGGTGGTTTTGGTGTTTGGTTTAGGTATGGGAAGAGGTACGAAACGGCGGAGGAGATCAAGCTGCGGTTCGAGATCTTCAGGGAGAGTCTCAAGTTGATCCGATCCACCAACAGAAAGGGCTTGCCTTACACTCTCGGTGTCAATCGTATGTGTGAAAATCTCTGTTTCGATTTCTTGCTTTAGAACTGAAGTTCAATTTGATCGTAGTCGTTCGATTTGTAATCTGAAGCTGAAGAGATGGTATTTAAGCCGTTGCTGCTGCTGTCGTTGACCTTGATTTGTGCTTGATGGGTTTGACAGAGTTTGCTGATTGGACCTGGGAGGAGTTCAGGAGGCACAGACTGGGAGCTTCTCAAAACTGCTCTGCCACCACCAAGGGCAACCACAAGCTCACCGATGAAGTTCTTCCGGAAATGGTATTTTTCACAACGATGACTCCAAGAAGCTTTCCGCTTATATCATCCTTCGATCAATGGGATAGAACAACTTAATTTAGACTAGCAGCTGTGCTACTTTTTGCTGTGTGGTGTCTTCTGTATCGACCAGCATATTTTCTGCTAAATTACAGTATAATAGTTATTCAGCTGCTACTCGCAGCCTTGCCTGGGCATCATATTTTTCGTTTCCTACCAATGATTTATGTACAATTCAGTTATAGCACCAAAAATCCATTACCTCCATCCATGATGGTGACTGACCTTTTTGTTCTCGTGTTTACCAATTGAAAATGCTTGCTGAAACAATCATTTCCCAGCTCAAGGTTTCGACCCTTCCCATGAGACCTAGGACTAGATTGCTGATTACTGTAGAATCTATTAGCTGATCATTGAAGAGTGAGACCCATGTCAGTATTAGATCTTCATTTTCTTCCAATCCTTCATATGTGCAGAAAGACTGGAGAGAAAAGGGCATTGTAAGCCCAGTCAAAGATCAGGGCCATTGTGGATCTTGCTGGACTTTCAGGTTTTTCTTTTTTGCCCTTTTAGATTCACTTTGCCTCTCTCCATAGTATATAACACATATGTAGCTCTGGAAATCATTGAAATGTCATTATGCTAGACTGCTAGTGACCTCTAATTTGAACTTTTGCAGTACGACTGGAGCTCTCGAGGCTGCTTATCACCAAGCATTCGGGAAACAGATCTCTCTGTCTGAGCAGCAGCTCGTGGACTGTGCTGGGGCTTTCAACAACTTTGGATGTAATGGTGGGTTGCCATCCCAAGCCTTCGAGTACATCAAGTACAACGGTGGCCTTGATACCGAGGAAGCGTATCCTTATACCGCACAGGACAGTGCCTGCAAATTCTCAGCTGATAATGTTGGTGTCCAAGTCCTCAACTCTGTTAACATCACCTTGGTAAGTTTCGTGGGCTTAGCCAAAAAAAATAAACAAAAAGAAGGGTCTATAAATTGCATAAAGATAAATTCATATTGTGGATCTGTTTATTTTTGCATACATGGTGGATTCAGGGTGCTGAGGATGAACTAAGGCATGCAGTCGCCATGGTCCGGCCAGTGAGTGTGGCATTCCAGGTTGTGAAGGACTTCAGGCTCTACAAATCGGGTGTCTACACCAGTGATACATGCGGTCGCACTCCCATGGTGAGCATTTCCTAATATAATGAAAGGAACACTATCCCTATCCAGATCATGTTTGAAGGATGCCAATGCACAAGAATCATAAAGCCTTCTATATGACAATAAATCTCAACCATGGGATTTAATTTGAGTATCTATCTTGTCGAGAAGCATATAATGCGATTCCATATTGTTAATTAAGTTTTGCATGCAAGGCGATGTTCATGCTCATCTGATGTAAATTGAATGTTTTATATCAGGATGTGAACCATGCTGTTCTCGCTGTTGGTTATGGAGTTGAAGACGGCGTTCCATTTTGGCTCATCAAGAATTCCTGGGGAGCAGACTGGGGTGACCACGGATACTTCAAGATGGAGATGGGGAAGAACATGTGTGGTAAGTCCCCTCCATAAGATTCTTTAATTTTAGTAGAAGAACCGGAAAATACAGCGCCAGAACAACTATGCTTTTGAAATTCTCAGTCTTTCAGTTCATGTCCATTCATTCTGTGATTAATTTCCTACCAAGTTACTCCGTCCTTGTCTAACAGTCTTAAATTGCAGGTGTGGCTACTTGTGCATCATACCCTATTGTGGCCTAAATTGTTTACAGAGGATCAATGGGCTCGCGTGCCAGGTGATTCGAGATATATATTCTGCATGAAGGATTGCTCCGCCCTGAGTAGGATGCTATAATGTAGCATAAAAGGGTTTAGCTTAGTGCACAAAATAATCTTCAGGACAGCTGCAACCCCATGGTTACTGTAATATTAACAAGGACCTTGTATATACCTTTCTATGTTTGTGTGGTATGAAACACTCTCTTTGCAAGAATAACGCACCAAATTTCCACGGATGCTTTGTTTTTGGGAAAAGAAGAAACATATCGTTGAAATTCATCGTGACCCCGACTCTTCGGCAAATCAAATTCTCAGCAAAGCTAAACCTTATCGAGAGAATGAACAAGTTCTGCAATTTTGTCGAAAGGATTCTCCTAGATAAAAAAACATGTTAGCAAAAGTCAGCCTCCCTGGAGTTGTTTTGCATCTAACGTGGGTAACACTTGCCAAACTCGACAGAGAAGTACCCCTACCTGTCATCAAATACAAAGCCTTGAATGAAGCCTTCAAATGGATCATGTATCCGATACTAAACACAAAGGATCTGCTCAATGGATTTCACAATTCCAAAATTTTGTCAAATTTTGATATGAAACGAGGGTTTGGGCAAATTCAAATGAATGAAAAAGATGGTTATAAAGCAGCTTTTACGGTTCCATTTGGCCATATGAATGGAGTGTCATGCTATTGGGACTTTAAAAAATGGTCTTTCAGAATTGTAGACGATTTTTATTGATATTTTCAATCCATATTCCGGATTCATATCGGTCTGTATTGATGATGTTCTCATTTATTCTTCAGCATTGGCCAACATTTCAAACACATATCGATTTTTATAAAAATAGTTAGAAAGAATGAATTGGTGGTTTCCCCTACTAAAATATCCCTTTTTCAAACAAAAATCAGATTTCTTGGTGATTATCTTTACCAAGGAATAATCATTTTAATAGAAAGATCTATAATATTCGTGGATAAATTTCCAGATGAAAGTAGAGATGAAGCCAATTACAAAGATTTTTGAGAAGTCTCGATTATGTCCTAGATAGCTTCCAAAAAATTAATATCATTTGCAAACTTTCATATCAAAAAATTACAAAAGAACCCTCCTAAATGGCCATCTATTCATACAAATTATTGTTAAACAGACTAAAGAACACACGAAAGAGATTCCATGTCTTCATTTGACAAACCTATCTTCATTTAAAACAACAGAAATGGATGCTTCAGAGATGGGATATGAAAGTATTCTCAAACAAATTAAAACCAATGAAGACAGACAAAAAATATATATAAATAAAGAACAAATTATCCAATTTGTCTGCAATTATTGGAATGGCACCCAACTATATACATGTAAAACCTGTCTTTGACATGTCACTAGTGTTTTAATTTAATTTAAATACGAAATCATATTTTCACATTACACTATAATTGATAACGTAATAAATAGAAGGCAAATTTACGGTATCACAAATGTGTTGATCGTGCAACATAAAGCTTCTTTTCTTTTTCCCATCTTCCCTCCCCGTCAAATGTGTCCATGGACGAAAATTCCACATTTTTGTGTACTCTCTTGCGATTGTACGGCCCGTTATCAACTGGAACGGGCTAGGTTTCTAATGGGCTCACAGTCTCCCACTTACGTTGGTTTTACCATCTTAGGCCCCGTTTAAGTCATGGATAGGGGTGTCAAATGGGTGGGTCGGGTCGGGTTTGGGTCGGGTCGAAAATGGTCCGACCCACATCGACCTATTTAACCCATTTCACCCATTTTCACGCAATGTAAATTGACGACCCATACCCGACCCGACCCATACCCAACCCATACCCGACCCATATTACCAACACATATTAATATTTAACTTAATTTAAGAAAATCTACTCCCACTTATTTAGTCCACTTTAAAATTTTCACATGTAAATTATTTGAATAAAAATTTCACATCAAATTTATAAAGTAAATTAAATAATACAAAATTAGTAAATAAAAAAATGTGGATACCTCTAAATTGAAATAGTTTGAGGAAAATATTTTTTTAAAAAAATCGATTTTTTAATTATTGTTGAGTGAACCTCATCGGATCGGCAACGGAGGATGAAAACGCATAGAGGGGAGGATAGAAGGAGAGAGATGATGGCTCTACCTAATAACTCACTCAACCCATATTTGACCCATATTTAACTTTCACTTGACCCATATTTGACCCATATTTAACTTGATTAACCCATATTTGACCCATATTTAACTTCCACTTGACCCATATTTGACCCATTTAACTAAAAGTGGGTTATAATATGGGTTTATGACCCATATTGACACCTCTAGTCATGGACGAAGTCTATGTTGATATTCGCTTACTTTTAATGATTTGGGAGGAATTACTTTGTCGTGACTTGATAGCAAAGGTTCACGAGTAGGAGTGAAAAAGTACCAAAATAATCTTAAACCTATTATATTTGTATCGATTTAGTTATAAATATTTCAATTATGTCAATTTAGTCCTAAATATTTTCACATTTTGTCAATTGAATCATCTAACTAATTTAGACTAGAAATACAATCGACGTTGATATTGACTTTTATAATAATTTTTTTGAATTTTTTTCCTTTTTCTTTCCCTTCTCTTTTTGCTAATAGTCGATTAGTCCATTTCTAGCGAGGGTACCCTCACTAGATTTGGCAAGGCCACCCTAGCTTGAGCAAGGTGCGGCTTCGTCAGGCCTTGCTTGGCAAAGGGTGAACACTGGCTAGGGCCTGACCTCCTTGCTAAGGCAAAGCTGACCCTCACCTAGACAGCACTTGGCTAGTCTACCCTGCCTCAATGACGGCATCGCCGAATATGATGAGAGGTGCCCTCACTAGTGTTCGCCCTTGCCCAAGCAAAGGTTAGTCCTTGTCGACCATGGCCTATGGCTAGCGATCGGCGACTAGCAAAAAGAAAAGGGAAATAAAGAGAAAAATTATAAAAAATAAAAAAATTAAATATTTAAAAAAAAAAGGTCCATAAGAGCACTAGCCATGTCACGTAGAATGACAGCTTCCATATTAGTAATTTCGAACCTAAATTGGCGAAATGGATTTAATTGGCAAAACATGAAAAGATTTATGATTGAATTATTACAAGTACAATATGTTTAGAACATTTTTTTCTTTTTCGCGAGTAGGAATCATCATTGATCAGTTTACCAACTCATGTAACCCCTCAAAGTTTCTAATCTTGCATCTTTTGACATTAATTAGTATTGCGTCTTGTGAGACTTATCGGGGCCTTACTTCTTTCACCTAAGAAGTACATTATGTCCCATGTCATAGTATCAAGTAGGTTTTCCCTCTTGCTTAACTCCGTGCTCATGAACTGCAATGTTAGGTTATCTCCCGCCAAATATTTATGAGGTTTATCTTAGCTCTATACATGTCATTTTTCTACGCCTAATAAATGAAACTGTCGTTTTTTTTTTCCTGTTATGGAGAAGCATATTTTATATCAAAAAATCTCGGGAGCATCTCCGTTTGTCTCACAAATAAGGTCAGATGCCGGCCAAATCCAAATGAACGATCCAAATGCGATAATATTTGTACTATTCATATGGTATTCAATAGAAGGAGACACATAAGTGGTTCGCGAAGTGATAATGCTTGTGCTTGTGTGAAGATTCTTCACTTAGGGAGCATTATTCCCAATGATAAAGACAAGATGTCTCCCTCTTAGCCAGCGAAAAGGAGGTTTCCTAGAAACCTGACTATGAGGACGACATCATCTCATTCATCGAATGTTATCGTCAATAATGCAAGTGGTGGAGTGCTGCCGCACGCCCGAAGCGGAATGATTCCATCGTAGGCATTAACTATGTGACAAGACGAGAGTAAAGAGACAGATCAGTCGTGGTTGATGATGAGCTGGCCACTTCGCTCACGCATATGCGCGCATTCTCCAATGATCAATCGTTTAAGTGACCACGATAATTTAGAAAAAATAATAATGAAATCCAATTCGGTCCCCAAAAAAAGTGAAACATGATTGATAATATTTGAAAAGTATCTCGAAGGTTCTAAGTGCTTCGAAAGTCAAAAGAAAATGAAACCTGGAGGTATAAAAAATCAGATTGTCTAATAAAGGTAATGTCAATGCCTATGTAAAATGGAAAAGTCGCATTAAGAATAATATCTTCTTCAGAATTTCTCTAATTTTTTTCACGTCTTTTTAATGAATGTAGCCAAACTGTTCATGATAAATAAAAAAAAAAGAATGGAAAATATCAAAGATTCCCCATGTCCATGCCTTTTCATGTAGGGCCATCTCAAGAGCTCAATTCCACCTAACTCTAGATTTTTTGGCCAATTCTAGATTCTCTGGACCAAAAAAAAGAAAGATATGATCCTTCGGTGAAGTTTATGGACTTTTGTTGGTGTGATTAAGTTCAATACAATCGAATCGAATATTACCAGGCAAGGTTGATTGCTCGAACTTTATTTCTCACATAATATTCACAGCTTGATACTAAGCTCGGGTTTGATTCGATGTTACATTTCTTTACTTGCATGTAGCTCCACTTAATCATGTAATAGTGAATTCTAAGCTGATGTGAGAGCAAGCTTTGGATTAGTTTCCTGTCGCATTCGTAGAAAGCAAAATAAAACATCCGTTAATAATGTCATGAATACGTGTATCTCGTCCGAATCCTTATATAAAGATAGTACCTTGCACGCACGCGTATGACCTTCTAAATCTTTCGCCATGGACGATCTGAGACTTCATTTTCACATGTCAGGACACGTTGGACAATATATTCTGACTGAAGGTGATCCCACGTCAAGCTTCAAACCCCAAGGAAAATACAAACACAAAGAGAAACGATGGCTTGTTCTTTCCTTTCGTTCGGGAGGATAAATGAGACACAGATTCAATCGGGTTTACACACCTGGCGAGCCCTGGTTGGCCCATTGCATGCTCGGTCACTTCTACGCCAGTATAAATATCCCCGTCCATCCCTGCTCGTTCACTCAGTTCAACAGTTCGTGGCAACCAGACATAGAGAGAGAGAGAGAGAGAGAGAGAGAGAATGGCTCGTGCGAGATTTCTGTGTTCCTTCATCCTCGTCGCGGTGGCTTGCTCCGTTGCAGCAGCCAGCTTCGAGGGTTCCAACCTCGAGTCCTCCATCCTCCAGACCATCGGCAACACCCGCCCCGCCCTCTCCTTCGTAGACTTCACCCGCGGGTTAGATATCAACACCCACTTAGAAAAGAATGAGGCAGAAAATAGAATTGAGGGTATTACACGATGAAAAGTACAAGAACCTATAAATTTTATCAGATGATTGTCTGAGTTAAAATATCGGATATGTACAAGCGACGACATCAACGAAAAACGCCAGAGAAGATAAAGAGAGAGTTAGCTGACGTCGATGTGTGACTGTGTTGTGTCTTGTCGTGGCTGCTGTGCAATCTACCCGATAGGAGACCGTCGTTGCGATAGGAGAGTGCTGTCTAGGAAAAGCCTATTTTGACATTATACAACGCAAAATACACGAGCCTAATTATATGCACGATCCTGACAGATAATGAAAATCAAGAAATGTTCTCATTATCTCTAACACTCATCTGAGTGTTCTTGGTTTGTCAATTCGCTTTTGTTATCTGTTAAAGATTGTTGACCTTTCCAATTGTTGTTGTTGGTCGGCGGTGTTGGCGTTTGGTTTAGGTATGGGAAGAAGTACGAGACGGTGGAGGAGATCAAGCTGAGGTTCGAGAATTACAGGGAGAATCTCAAGCTCATTCGATCCACCAACGAGAAGGGCTTGCCTTACACTCTTGCTGTCAATCGTATGTGACGGTTCTTGACATTTTCTCTTTTTCTATTTCTCGTTTCAGAACTGAAGATCACTTTGGTCATAGCCGTTTCACCTTGTTTCGTAACCCGAAGCCAACGAGATGGTAATTTAGCCGTTGCTGCTATTGTCGTTGAGTTTGATTTGTGCTTGATGGGTTGACAGAGTATGCTGATTGGAGCTGGGAGGAGTTCAAGACCCACAGACTGGGTGCTTCTCAAGACTGCTCTGCCACCACCAAGGGCAACCACAAGCTCACCGACGATGTTCTTCCCGAAACGGTATTTTTCACAACGATGCCTCAATCGGAAGCTTTACGCTTGTATCACCCTTCATTCAATGAGATAAAACTACTTAGTTTAGACTAGCAGTTGTACTAGTTTTAGCTGTGTGGTGTCTTTTGTATCAACTGGCCATTTTCTCTGCTAAAATATGGACCCGAGTAAGTCCTAAATCTATTTCGTCTGAACTCTGGAACAAAAAACTCGGGAGTATTCCCTCCTAGATGGGGAAAAAAACCTTCGTCCCGGAATTAAGGGGCCCTTCAAGTGGAGAAGGTAGACTCCACCGCATCTTTTAAGGTGTTTAAGAAATTGATAGGCCAGTATAATAATCGTTTGCACCCGTGAAGGTAGAGGGGTGGGTCTTACTCAGCGGCCACTATCTGCCTTGCGTCAGCATCACATTTTAAGATTCATATTCAATTCAGTTTTAGCGACAAAAATCCATTATCTCCGTCCATGACGACTGACCTTTTTGTCCTCGCTTTTACTGATTAAAGTGCTTGCTGAAACAACTTATTCTTTTTCTCTCCCTAGCTCAAGGTTTTGGCACTTTTCATGAGATCTAGGACTAGATTGCTCAATATAGTAGAATCTTCTAGCTGATCATTGAGGAGTGAGACCTATGTCAATATTAGGTCTTTATTTTCTTCCAATCCTTCATATTTGCAGAAAGACTGGAGAGAAGAGGGCATTGTAAGTCCAATTAAAGATCAAGGCGGCTGTGGATCTTGCTGGAGTTTCAGGTTTTTCTTTCTTTTTCTTTTTTCTCTTAAGTTCCATTTGTTTCATGAAAAATATGTCATTTTGAAATATATTTATCAGGAAGCCATTTTTCAAGAAAATGAAATTATTTTTCGGTGTTCAGATGAAATCTGAAAATAAAATGGAAGATATTTTCTGCTGTTTAGTGGGGAAAATATTTTCCTTCATGCACTCTTTTTCAATAATTTTATTATTATTTTATTTTTTAAAATTTATTTATTTTTGAAAAAATGAATTTTAGTTATTTTATTTTAAAAAAAAATCAATTATTAAATTATTTTTCTTTTACTTTTTTGTTTCCTCTTCTTCCTTGGTCGGTCGCCAACCACAATGATGACTGCAATCGGCCACAAACAAGGCTCGTCCACCTCTAGTGAGCTCAAGCTTGCCACTTGCTAATCTAGCGAGTGCGAGCCTCAAGCTCGAGTAGGCGAGCTCACCTGATCGACTTGATCAGTGAGCCAGAGTCTCCAGCTTGCTAGATCAGCGAACTTGAGCCTATGAGCTCGTTGGCCTTGGGCCTTGCCAGATTGGTGTGCCAGGGGCTCTGGCTCATCAATCCAGCAAGCTCACCGGCCTCAAGCTCGAGGCTCGAGCTTGCTTCGCCAGCAAGTGGCGAGCTTAGGCTCACCTGCGGTCAATCGCCGACCATCACCATGGTTGGTGACCAGCCAAGGAAGGAGAGGAAACAAAGAAAAAAAAATAAAAAATAAAAAATAAAAAACGAATTTTTTAAAAAAGAAAAAAAGAAAGAAGTGGGGACTAGTAGGGGTGTGAGATAAAAAGAGAGTAAATGTGAAAAATATTTTCCCAACTTAAAAAGTGAAAAAAAACTTCCCTCATTTTAAAAGAATTTTTTCTTTTCATGGAAATTTTTTTCCTTAATGAATTAATTTTCTATGAAATGAATGTCAAAAAATCCGGAAAACTTTTTCTTGGAAGTTAATTTTTGTGAAATGGATGGATCCTTAGATTCATGTTTGTCACTCTCCCTTGTACATAACACGCTTATTATCTTCGAAACTCATTGAGATGTCATTGTGCTAAACTGCTAGTGACCTCTAATTTGAACTTTTGCAGCGCCAATGGAGCTCTCGAAGCTGCTTATCACCAAGCATACGGGAAAGGAATCTCTCTGTCCGAGCAGCAGCTCGTGGACTGTGCTACGGCTTTCAACAACTTTGGATGCGGTGGCGGGTTGCCGTCCCAAGCCTTCGAGTATATCAAGTATAACGGAGGCCTTGAGACTGAGGAATCATATCCTTATACTGCAAAGGATGGTTCCTGCAAATTCTCGGCGAGCAGTGTCGCTGTCCAAGTCCTCGACTCTGTTAACATCACTATGGTAAGTTTCATGGGCAATCTGTAGAGTTAGCCAAAAGAAAAGGGACAAAAGAGGGTCCGAAAATTGCATAAAGATAGATTCAAATTGCCTATATGTTTATATTTGCAATACATGGTGGATTCAGGGTGCTGAGGATGAACTGAAGCATGCAGTCGCCATGGTCCGGCCAGTGAGTGTGGCATTCGAGGTCATGAATGGCTTCCAGCACTACAAGTCGGGTGTCTACACAGTGATACATGCGGTAGCACTTCCATGGTGAGCATTTCCAAACAAAACAAAAGGAACACTATCTCCATCTTGATCATGTTCAAAGGATGCCAGTATGTAGGAATCATAAAGCCATCTAAACATTTGTTGGAGATAATTAAGGATTTCTTTAAGATAATTTCCACTATTAGAGATAATTTGATAATTATGTTGGTTATCCATCTCTCTCGATATTGCACGTATATTTTACAAATATGACACGCATATCTCCATATGATTGTGCTTATGTTAATTAAAAAATTATCTTACAATAGTTATCTATTAAATTCTATATAAATAGGTTGATGTATTCTTTATTAATATATACATCGAAATGTACACAAATTCCACATTTCCATTTTCCACATTAATATTCTTAACTATATTGGTAAATCTCAACTGTGACATTTACTTTGAGCATCTATCTTGTCATGATTTGTATAATTTAATTTCTTACTACTAATGAAGTTTTGCATGAAAGGAGATATTCGTGCTCATGTCTAATGAAAACAAATATTCTATATCAGGATGTGAACCATGCTGTTGTCGCTGTCGGTTATGGAGTTGAAGACGGTGTTCCATACTGGCTCATCAAGAATTCCTGGGGAGAGAAATGGGGCAACAACGGATACTTCAAGATGGAGATGGGGAAGAACATGTGTGGTAAGTTCCCTCCTTTGGTTTTGGTAAAAGTATCAGAATAAACGGCTCTAGGATAACTATGCTTCTGAAATTCTCGCGGTTGTTTCAATCATATTTATTCCTTCTATGCTTGACTTTGTACTAAGTTACTCCATCCTCGTTTATCTATTGGTCTTAAATTGCAGGTGTCGCTACTTGTGCATCATATCCTATTGTGGCCTAGATTGTTATCGAAGAACCTATGGACTCATGCACGAGGTGATTCGAGACATATTAGCTCCAACTCAAGGTGTACTGTAATGTAGCATAGAAGGGTTTACGCTTTAGTGTACAAAATAATCTTCAGGGCAGTTGCAAATCCGTATGGTTGCTCTTATGTCAACGAAGAACTTATAAATTCCTGTCTATGTTTGCGCGGCATGAAACACCATCGTTACATAAACGCCTTATAGCTGAGGAAATGTGATTCTTCTACCATTAGAAGGGCACAGGATTGAAGGTGCAAAATTTAACTCGAACTGGACACTTTCGCGTATCTACTATCAGTAGAGATTGAATGCACGGTGTTTCACACATGCTAACACTCACCATGCGATGTTTAAATAGCCCAGGAGAGGTGATACCATCTTTGATTACACTGGAAGCAACAGTAGCCAACAACTTTTGTTCGCTAGGTAAATTTTGTACGCAAAGGTAAGCAAAAGCTCATAGTTAGCTAACATTCAAACCCTTACTCCTTAAAATGCTAATTCAAATTACAAAGTTGCTTGGACTTATCCTAGTGGCCACCCTTCCTATATAGAAAAGGGGAAGGGGGTTTGAATCCCCATCTTCGCAAAGAGATTAAGATGAGACGTTTAGCTTCAAATATGAGTTTTGATTCCCACGTCCTATAAAAAGGTAGGATAAAAGTTTGAAGATGAGTTAAGAATTAGAGAAAGACGGACAAACAAAAAATGATTATACTAATTCCTTTTCTCTTTTTTTTGTTGGGTCGTACGTTACAATAATTGACTTTGGCATAAGATTGTCCAAAGCCTGTAGATATGCGTTCTTCATGATTCTCATGCAATGGCATGTCATGCCGTAATGGTCCTCTTGGTGCCTGGAAACAATGAAGGCTCTGAAATTGCAATGGCCAGTTCTCTTTTCTTGTATTTGTCATTTCCCATGAGCTTGATCGATTGGAGTTACAGCTCCGAAGAGTGAGAGAGAGCCATGAAATATGCCTTGCTCTTTCTCCCAAGAAAACGAATAATACCAGAGATTCTCCTATTTAATATGTTACATAGTGAGCAATAAATAGGTATGCAAATGTGGGGGTACTTGTTTGAAAAATCCTAAACCTATTGGATGATGGTCAATTAATTCTAAATTTTTCAATTTAACCAATTTAATTTTAAATCTTTTGATGATTTGTTAGTATAGTCATTTCAGCCAATTTTGACTAGTAATCGCTGACATGAATTCTGGTCATCCCACATGACATAATTATTAGGATTGCTTATGCTAACTTTGATAATATATATAATTTTTTTATAAAATTTTGTACATTTTTATATGTTTTCCTTATAATTTTTGTTTTTTTTTTTGCTATTTTCCTCCATTGGTTGAGCCTTGGCGATGGCACAGAGAGGGCTGAAATGCCCTTGTCAACCCTCCCAAGCCTTCACCAAACACAGTGACAACAGGGCAAAGTATCAAAAAAGTCTTCAACTTGTTACATATGTATTAATTTAATCATAAACATTTTCACATAAGTACCAATTGAGTCTATCTAGTCAATTTAAGCTGAAAATTACTTATATGGACATTGGCTGTCCTACGTGGCACGAATGACACAATTTTTTTTTGATAATTTCTTTATTTTTTTCTTTTTTTTCCCTAGAAAAAAAAAAAAAATTATTAGAAACATGTTCACATCAATGCCATTTGTGCCACGTAAAACAACCAGCATCCAAGTCGGCAAGTTTCAAACTAAATTAACTAGATAGACTCAACTGGTACTAATATAAAAATGGTTTAATTAAAAAGTCTAGAACTAAATTGATATCAATTCAATGGGTTATTTCTTCTTCTTCTTTTTATGTACTTTTCCATGAGGGCATCACGGCCCTCACCCTAGAGACCCAAAATTAGACCCAAAGGGCTCAGCCTTTAACAGCCTCGAGTAAAGCCTGGTTCCCTCCTCTCGTAACTGGCCACGCTTTCTCGCGAAGCCCGAAAGTGTGGAGCCTCGAAGAAGACCTGCAAAGGATGAATCTATAGCTGATAGGAAAAGGACTTGGATGGGGATGTCAGGTTGGAGATAGCCTGAAAAGATGAATTCGAAAATGCATCGAGCCGAAGCGAAGTTTCGGACATCCCAGATGGGGAGATTGAAGCCGTTTTTTCCTCCTCGAAGCTAAAGCCTAAATCCATCTTCTGGGTTTTGCTTTTCTCTATCTCTCCGTTTCTGGGTCTTCTTTGATTTTCAATCTCGTGCAAGACAAAACCCAAAAACCCTCTTCATGGCTCGCAGGGAGAGGGCTTTTCTTGTTTCTCTACGTGAAAAAGGATGACTGTCGATTGAACGTGTACATTGCGCGGATGAAGAACAACATGAACCTATAAATTTTATTACATGATTATTGAAGTTAGAATATTGGATATGAGCAATTGATGACATCAACTTTAGTTTGGATAAGGATATTTTGATACTTCTTGATTTTCCGTATTTCACATATATTGCATGCATATTACTTGTACATGGTTTTTATATTGCACGCAAATCTTTTTTTGCTTGTGCACACCTTGATTGAGATATTATTTTAGAATAATTATCTAATAAAGTCTATAAATAGGTTGATGTATTCTTCATTTACATCAAAATATATGCAAATTTTACATTTCTATTTTCCACATTATTATTCTTAACTACATCAATAAATCTCAACCGTGAAATTTATTTTGAGTAACTATCTTGTCAGGATACGTATAATTTGATTCCTTACTACTAATGAAGTTTTGCATGAAAGGCGATATTCATGCTCGTGCCTAATGAAAACCGAATGTTCTATATTAGGATGTGAACCATGTTGTTCTCGCTACCACTTATGGAGTTGAAGATGGTGTTCCATGCTAGCTCATGAAGAATTTGTGGGGAGAGAATTGGGGTGACAACCGATACTCCAAGATGGAGATGGGGAAGAACATGTGTGGCAAGTTCCCTCCTTTGGTTTTGGTAGAAGTATCGGAATGAACGGCACTGGGATAACTGTGCTTTTGAAATTCTTATACTTGTTTCAATCCATGTCCATTCCTTCCATGCTTGACTTTTCACAAAGTTACTCCGTCCTCGTTTACTGTTGTTCTTAAATTGCAGGTGTCACTACTTGAGCATCATACCCTATTGTGGCCTAGATTGTTCTCGGAAGATCAATGGGCTCGTGTGTCGGGTGATTCGAGATATATATTTCGCATGAAGAATTGCTTTGCCCCGAGGTGGAGTGCTATAATGTTGGCATAAAAGGGTCTAGCTTAGTGCACAAAATAATCTTTAGGACAGCTGCCAAGTCCATATGGTTACTATTTAGGGTGGTCAAATGGATGGATCAGGTCAATTTTAGATCAGATAAAAAATGATCCAATCCATATTGACCCATTTTTATGCAATGTAAATTACTCAATCCGACTCATATTACCAAATCATATTAATAATTAACACAATGTAGGAAAACTCATTTAACAATAATATTGTTATATGAATAAAGAGCTTGTAAATGCCTTTTTTGTCAGTGTGGCAAAGAAGCACTCTCTTTGCAAGAATAACGCATCAAATTCCCACCAATGCTATGTTTCTGGGAAGAAACATATTGTCGACATTCATTATGAGCCCCACTTTCCAGCAAATCGAATTCCTAGCAAAGCTAAACCTTCCCAAGTGAATGAACTAGTCCTACAATTTTGTCCAAAGGATTCTCCTAGATAAAAAACATGTTAGCAAAAGTCAATCCCCTGGAGTCGTTTTGTAGTTAACGTGAATAAAACTGATAAACTCGATAGAGAATCCCTCGACTTGTCATCAAATCATCAATACAAACCATTGAATAATGCTCTCAAATGTAGGGGTGTGCAATTGATCGGGTTTACCCGAGAATCGTCCAGACCACCCGGAAAATAGGTCCAAGAACAGGTTCCTGTTTGAATCGATTCGGGAACTAGTTTCATTTTTTGGGAATCGGTTGGAACTAGTCCGATTCTCATTTCCAAGCAAAGGCCCACTTAGGAATTAGACCAATTGGACCGGTTTTTACTATGTTAAAAAAACGAAAAAACCATAACTCATTTAGTCTCCTATCTCGCTTTCTCTCTTCTAGTCTCTCTCTTTGCTCAGGGTGGGCATAATAACACTTTTGTGCCCGGAAACATAATAAAAAAGAATCATTTTTTAGCAGAATTTGTTTCCTGGCACAAATGATTCTTTTTTATTCTGTTCCTGAGAAAAATTTCTGAATATTTGAAGGTGTTTGATAACTGCATAAAATTTTTATTCCCATAATAGAAATGCATTTGGTAGAACTACCCAAGATTTTTTTTTAAAAAATTCTTTTAATTTTTTAATATTTTATTACATTTTCTTTTTTTTTTTTTTTGTCTTTTGTCTTTTTTCTTCTTTTTTCTTTTTCCTTTTCTCTACTTCTTCCTCCTTTGTGGCAAATCGTTGCCGCCGGTGGTGGCTGGCGACCAACTAGGCGAGGTCTAGCAAGCTCACCGAAGCCTCGCCAGGCCAAGGTAAGGTCCGACAAACTTGCCAAAGGCTTGCCTGGCCACCGATGAGGGTCAACCTCGCCCAAGTGGTGCGAGATCAGCCTCATCTTGGTCCGGCAAGGCTGAGCCTCACACTGGTTGGTGAGGCCAAGCCTCACCAATGGCTAGGTGAGGTCAAACCTGCTAACTAGCGTAAGGCTTGGCCTCACAAGCTAGCATGCCAGGCCAAGGCGAAGCCAATCTCACGTCGCTTGGGCAAGGTCGAGCCTTGCCCAGATCTGCAAGGCCAAGTCTTGTGGTGTCCAAGCGAACCTCTAGTGAGCTTGCCGGACCTCAACTAGCCACCATCAACAACAGTAGCTGGTGGGCAGCGATGGGGCAATAGTAGGCTGGGAGAAAGAAGAAAAAAAGGAAAGAGAAAGAGATGAAAAGAAAAGGAAAGAGAGAAAAAAAAAAAACTTAGACTTGATTTTTGGAATTGTTCTTAGGAATAAGAAGTGAATTTTTTTTTTTAATTCTTAATTTTGTTCCAAATCTATTCCCGAGAACAAATTTATTCTTGAGAACAAAAATTTTACTAAATGAATTTATGTGCCAAATCGATATCTAGGAACAAAAAAGAAAAAGAATCAAACACTATTTAGCCAGTTAACAAATAGGCCCTCAGTCGCCCCTCTCTCTCTCTTAGTCTCTCTTTATACGCAGCAAGCCAGCGCTCAGCCACCATTGTTGTCGCCAACATCAGCACCGTAGCCTGCAGGAACACAATCCGTGCGGGTGAGAGAGGTGAAGCTCGCGTGCGAAGTTGGGAAGCACCCGCCGAACCTCCGGTTTCCGTTCCCCAAGTCACGCCGCCCAATTCAAGAAAGTGAGAGCAGGCAGCGTCGCGGAACTTCTCTCGCTTCTTCCTATGACGTCCTGAAGTCGTTTGTATGCTTCTTCTCTTTGCCCTGCTGCTTCGTATGTCAGGCTGGTCGTAATTGATGCGTCGCTGATCTGTTTTGCGATGAGACTTTCAGCTCCAGTGCATATGAATTGCTATCAATTCTGTTGGTTTGTGACGTTTTGAGTCTCAAGAAGTGTCGCGATAGTTCTAGGAAACAATACAGGGGTTTATAGAAGGACGCTCTGTTCTCTGAAAGTTTTTGGGGTCATGTTATTATGGGATATTGCGGATGTCTAACCATGGTGTCTCGAAGGTCATCAATACTAGCGGGCAGTAGCTTTAGTTGGCCTCCTCCGGTTACAAGGGTCACGTGTGGCCCAATAAAGATCTGCGCTAATGTTTTTAATGGAAAAATGTCCGGGACATGAGTTCTGATACACAAGGGGGGTGCCGGAAATCAGAATACAAGGTGAATGAGCTGCAATGGCTCCTCCATGACCAATCTTTTCAACGAGAAGTTTGTGATATTGAATGCTGAAGCGGCCTCTGCTTCTTGTATGTTATGCTGCCATACTCACATAAGATTTATCTTGTTTAAGATTATAAAAGTGGCCTCTGCACTCTTTTGGATTTTGTTTAGCCAAAGAGTTCATGTGCTTAATGTCTCGATAAGGAATAGGAGGATTACATTGTTATTTTCTCGCGTGTTTATGTAAAATCCAAAGCCATATAGGACAATGGGCGGTTGCTTCTTGCTCAGGGCGATCATGAAAAACAAGTCCTCGAATAGACCCTGAAACAAGACTGGAAAATAGGGTAGGTTCCAAAATAGGTTCCGGTACAAACAAAATAAGTTTTAAGTTCCAAAAATTGAGAATCAATTGTAACAAGATAAATTCCAAGTTCTAGGTTTGGAACTTACCCACACTAGAATCGATCACCCCTACTCAAATGGATTATATATATTTGATACTAAACAAAAAAAAAACTTTTGCTCAATAGATTTCACATTCCAAAATTTTCTCAAATTTTCATATGAAATGAGGATTTTAACAAATTCAAATCAATGAAAAAAATATAACATTTTTAAAAAAAGTTACGGTTTGATCTGGCCATATGAATGGAATGGAATGTCATTTGCACTAAAAGATACTCTTTCAAAATTTCAAAAGATTATAAATGATATTATCCATATTCTCAATTCATATTGGTCTATGTTGATGATTTCACAATTCCAAAATTTTCTCAAATTTTGAACGTACGGACCTCAAGAGTGCCAAAACTTGGCACGAAATGACACATAAGTGCCAAAAGTTACAAACGGTACACTTAAGTGCCAAAATCGGAGCAAAAAGGATCACTTAAGTGCCAACGGCGAGAAAATTCAGCCAAAATGCT
Source organism: Corymbia calophylla (assembly GCA_014182845.1). Lineage (NCBI taxonomy): Eukaryota > Viridiplantae > Streptophyta > Magnoliopsida > Myrtales > Myrtaceae > Corymbia > Corymbia calophylla. Next base: position 5,604,900 of record CM024695.1, read on the forward strand.
GACATGGCATTTTTCCGGCGATTTAGAGTTGAAACAGCGTCATTTTTTGTGTTGATGTGGCCAAATAAGCCCAAAACGACACCGTTTTGGTCCAATTTTATTTTTTAATATAAATATTAAAAACGAAAAAAAAAAAAAAAAGAGAATGGGGGGGGCAGCCCCCCTGTGGCCGCCGCCCCATCGCCGGTGGGGTGGCGGCGACAGATGGCTAGGGTCGCCGACGCCTGGGCACGGGTTGGCGACCCTCGTCGACCAGCAGCGAGGGCCGGGAGAGAGCGGCAATCTTTGCCTAGGCTGGGGCAAGGGCGGCCGACCCTCGCCTAGACCTAGGAGAGGGTCGCCGCCCTCTCCCCGCTCTAGGCAGGGGTTGTCGGCCCTCACCCGATGCCGCCGGGCCGACCCTCGTCCGAGATCTAGGAAAAGGTCGCCGCCCTCTCCTCGATCTAGGCGAGGGTCGCCGCCCTGCCCCGCACCGGCGGCCCTTGCCCAGGCTAGGGCGAGGGCGGCCGACTCTCGCTCAAATGGGAGAGGGTCGCCGCCCTATCCCGGCGTCTAACGAGGGCCGTTCGGCCCTCGCCGTCTGTCGCCGCCGCCCCACTGACGATGGGGCGGCGGCCACAGGCGGTCCGTCGCCCCCTTTTTTTTTTAAAAATTTTCGCTTTTAATATTATTTAATTAATATTTATATTAAAAATAAATTTTGGCCAAAAAGGCATCATTTTTGGCTTATTTGGCCACATCAGCACAAAAAACGACACCATTTCGATCCTAGATCGCCGGAAAAATGCCATGTTAGCATTTTTGTCAGATTTTCTCACCGTTAGCACTTAAGTGATCCTTTTTGCTCCAATTTTGACACTTAAGTGTTCCTCCATGCCAAGTTTTGGCACTCCGGCTGTACTTATGCCCAAATTTTGATATGAAATGAGGATTTTAGCAAATTCAAATTAATGAAAAAGATCATTATAAAACATTTTTTACAGTTCGATTTGGCCATATGAATGGAATGGAATGTCATTTGCACTAAAAGATGCTCTTTCAGAATTTCAGAGGATTATAAAATAAATAATACATATTCTCACTTCATATTGGTTTATATTGATGATGGTCTTATTTATTCTTCAAATATTGATCAACATTTACATATCTATTTTTTTTAAAAGTAGTTAGAAAGAATGGATTGGTTGTTTCCTTTACCAAAATATCTCTTTTTCAAATAAAAGTCTGATTTGTTGCCAAGGAACAATCATTCCAATTGAAAGATCTATAATATTGGAGGGTAAATATTCATACGAAATTAGCAAGAAAACCAATTACAAAGATTGTTGGGAAGTCACAATTATATTCTGGATTTCCTTTATATGAAAATTACAAAAGAACCCTTCCAAATGGTCATCTATTCATACAAATATTGTTAAACATATAAAAAATAACACGCAAGAGAGACTATGTGTGTTCATACCTATATGCATAAAATAATTCAAACAGATGCTTTAGACATAGAATACGGAGATATTCTCAAACAAAATAAAAACAATGAAATCATATTTCCATGTTACACAATAATTGCTACCGTAATTAATAGAAGCAAAAGTATTTCAGGAGGTGAGACAATTCTTTAATTCAAGACAACTTAACCCTAAGTTAAACAAAACAGTTATCACTCTAGTTCCTAAAATGCCTAACCCAGAGAAGCTAGAACAATTTAGGCCAATTAGCTTATGCAACTTTGCATACAAAATTATTTCAAAAGTTATGGCAAACGGACTAAAACCATGGCTTCCTGAGATAATTGTTGAGGAACAAAGTACTTTTGTTAGTGAGCGTCAAATTCAAGACAATAACTGATAGTACAGGAGATCTTGCACCAACTGTGAATTCGAAAACAAAAGAAGAAATTTCATGCAATCCTTAAGTTAGATATGAAAAAGGTGTATGATAGAGTGGAGTGGGATTTTCTAGAGGCTAGTATGTTAAAAATGGGATTCTGTGCAAAATGAGTCTTGGATTGTGGAATACATATTCACAGTGTCATATAGTGTGAAGATGAATGGAGAAAATCTAGAGGCCTTTCAACCTACTCATGGAATATGACAAGGTGACCCTCTATCCCTTTACCTCTTTATCATTATGGCAAATGTGCTATCCGTTTTGCTGAAAAAAGTTGTGGAGGATGGAAGCATGAAAAGAATTCAATTAAACGGAAGCTGCCCTACTCTATCTCACCTACATTTTGCAGATGATTTAATTTTATTTCTTGAAGGAACAGTAGTTGAAGCTCAAAATGTAGCAACTATCCTAAACTAATACTATTTTGCTTCTGGCCAAGCCATAAATTTGAACAAATCAGGAATGCTTTCTAGCAAAAATTGTCCAAGTACATTAAAGGAGAATATGACATATGAAAGGAGAATTCTTGAAATTGAAAAGACAAGGAAGTACTTGGGTATTCCATCTGACTAGGGTATTTCGAAGAAACAGATGTTTGCATGGATCCTTGGTAAACATGAAATTAGAAGGTTGGAAAGAAAACTTTTTATGGGAGAATTGCCAAAAAAAGTCCTAAACCTATTGCAGTTGTGCCAATTCAGTCATAAACTTTTTTTTTTACGGATTCAGTCCTAAACCTTTTGCGATTGTGCCAATTTAATCCATCCAGCCAAATTTGGCTAGCCGGAATCGACGTGGACGCCGGCCGGCAAGACCGGCAACAATATTTTAATTTTAATTTTTTAATTTTTTTGGAATTTTTTATTGTTTTTTAAAATTTTCTTTTTTTCTTTTCTTTTTTTTTTTTTCTCCTCCCCCCCGCCGGCAGCGGTGGTTGGCCAGCTCCAACAAGGCTGCCGGCCACCGCGCGAGGGCCACGAAGCCCTCGCCGGCGACCTCACCCTGACTCGCCCAGGTTTGGGCGAGGCCGCCGGGGGCCACGGTGAGGCCGGCCGCAGCGAGGTGGCTTCACCTCGATCTGGGCGCCGGCCGCAACGAGACGGCTTCGCGCAGATCTAGGCGAGGGTCACGGCCCCAACGACCCTCACCGGCAGCGAGGCCGGCCACGGCGAGGGTCGCGGCCCCAACAACCCTCGTCGGCGGCCTCGCCCGGGCGGGGAGGTGACTTCGCCCAGGCAGCGAGGCCGGCCGCGACGAGGCAGCTTCACCCAGGCGACGAGGCCAGCCGCGACGAGGTGGCTTCGCCCCGATCTGGGCGTCGGTCGTGGCGAGACGGCTTCACCCAGATCTGGGCGAGGCCGCCGGCGAGGGTGGTGGGCCCGACGGGGCCGCCACCTTACGCGGCCGCCGGCAGGGGCCGCGGCCCTCGCGCGGTGGCCGGCCACCGCTACCAAGCAGGGGGGGGAGGGAGGGGAGGGGGAAAAAAAGAAAAGAAAAACAGAAAAATTTAAAAAACAATAAAAAAATTCAGAAAATAATAAAAAAATCAAAAAAAAATTATTAAAATATTATCGGTGGCGCCGGCCGGCATCCACGTCAGCTCTGGCCGGCCAAATTTGGCCAAGTGGACTAAATTGGCACAATCGCAAAAGGTTTAGGATTGAATCGGTAAAAAAAAAAAGTTTAGGACTGAATTGGCACAACTGTAATAGGCTTTGACTTTTTTTGCAATTTTCCTAGCTTTTTATCTAAGGCAAGGAAAGAAGTCCTTCTTAAAGCAATGGTACAGGCTCTCCCACAGTATGTAATATCGGTGTTCAAAATGCCTTTATCCATTTGTCAAGCTATTGAGAAGAAAATTGTAGATTTCTAGTGGAAAAAGAATGAAAACAGAAAGGGGATGCATTGGAAAAGTTGGAATAAACTGAAAGAAAGAAAGGATGAAGGTGGATTGGGTTTTCGTGATTTAATTACTTTTAATGAGGCTATGTTGAGCAAATAGGCATGGAGATTGATCCAGATCCAAATGCTTTGTAGAGCAGAGTTTTTAAAGGAATGTATTATCCTAATACATATATGATACATGCAGAAAAAGGCTCTCGACCTTCATGGGGATGGCAAAGTTTGCTCATCGGATGGAAAGTTTTTCAAGATTCTATTCAATGGGTGGTGGGAAATGGTGAAAAAATAAACATGCGAGAAGACATGTGGATGCCGAGAGGATTAATTGGTGGTCCTGCTGACAGAGGGGATCTCATTCGAGTTTGGGAACTTATGGCTAGGGAAGAAGCAAAATGGAATGAGAAGATGGTGAAAGAGCTTTTTGATTCTCAAACTACCCAAGAAATACTAGCCACTCCAATTAACTCGCAATTTCTAACAAATAAGCAAGCTAAAACAGGGCAATTTACAGTAAAAAGTGCCCAAAAATATTGCATGGCACAACAGAACAAACATCCATCAAATAGTGCATCGTTGTCGTACCAAACACCTAGAATGCATTACCTACAAAGGAGAATCTAGCTCGGAGAAGGATAATACATGTCGATACTTACGCCATATGTCTGCAATGCCCAAAATCTATAGAGCATTTGTTTCTGTTGTGCCCCTAGACAAAAGAAATATGGCAAAACTCAATAGTCAATATACAGGTGGACATGTATTCGGTAACACGAATAGAAGAATGGCTTGGAAATTTCAAACACACCTCCACTTCCTTTGAATTTCTTGCGACGTTATCGTGACAGATCTAGAAAGCTCACAATGAATGGATTTTCAAAGCAAAACCATCGTACCCCAACTAGATTATCACCTCAGCCATGACAACAGAGAAAAACCCCAGCAGATGGAAAACAAACTCGGAAGGAACAAGCTCTCACATAAAAGCTTACCTCAAATCTGGAATCCTTTGCCTCTCGAAGCGCTCAAAATCAACGTCAATGGGTCTTTTGTTCCCAAAACAGGGGAAGGGGCGATTGCTTTTATATGCAAAGATAGCTACGGAGTTCTGGTCAATGGATTTGCTCGATCCATGCGAGTATCCTCGACGATTCGGGCGGAGGTGGAAGCAATTTGTCAAACCCTAAACTACTTTGAAGACCAACCGAGCCGATCTAGTGGAGATGATATGCACTTCGACCGATCAGATCAATTGGGAAGCCTCTGCTCTTATCATTCAGGCCCAAACCCGAGTCCAATATTTTCAACACTTGACGCTGGCCCATTGTCCAAGAGATAGTAATATTATAGCAGATTGGATTGCTAAAGCCCACCGAAAGAAAAGCGTACCAATTAATTGGGTTGCTTATCCCCCCACTTGTCTTTTGGAGATGCTAAGTTCTAAAACTTGTATGTCGTTGTTTAAAACTTTTACCTGAGCTGAGTAATGAGATAAGTATATTCGACAAAAAAAAAAAAAAAAAAAGTTGTCACTAGTGTTGATCGTACACCATAAAGCTGCTTCTTTTTGTTTTTTTGTCCCCATCAAATGCGTCCATCATGGACAAAAATCTCACATTTTTGTTTACTCTTGTGCGATTGCACAGCCCGTTATCAACCGGAATAGGGTAGGTTTGTAATCGACTCATAGTCTCCAACTTACGTTTGATTTTATCACCCTAGGCCCTACTTAAATAATGGACAAAGTTGATGATGGTATCCGTCTTGCTCTTTATAATTTGGGAGGAATTGCTTTGTCGTGATTTGATAGCAGAGGTTCGCGAGGAAGAATTATCATCGATCACTTTACCAACTCATCCAAGCCCTCGAAGTTTTTAATTTTGTGTTTTCTCAAAATTACCTGATATTGCATTTTGTGGGACTTATCGGGACCTTACTTTGCTTCTTTTTTCCGGTAAGAAAAGAGGGTAAAGCTCAATTATTACATTAACACTTGTCTAACAAAGCTTAAACCAGACTAATCTCTTATTGATAATGGAATTAAACCTAATGGTGGCCTATCTAATGTTGGAGTGGCATTTACATCGCATGACTTAATGATCCAATTTGCCAGCCAATTTGTACACTAATTTCATTTCCTAAAAGTATGAAGAATTCTAACTTGCTGGAAGTACTTCAACAATTTCCAAATTAGAAAGATGAGGATGCCACTAAACAGCGAGAAATGACTGGTTTCTGAAGTAGCACAATTGCTATTTGTGAATCCACCTTCACAATAATTTTAGGAATACCCAAAGAGATTGCCAGTTTAAGGTCGAGACCTTACTTGCTTCACCTAAGAAGCAGGACATGTCCCGTAACGTAATGTCAAATAGGTTTTTCTCTTGTTTAACTCCGTGCTCATGAATTGCAGGATTAGGGTTATCTCCCACTGAATTTTATGGGGTTTATTTTAGCCTATACATGTCATTTTCCTTTGCTTAATATATCAAATTGTCGGTTTTTCTATCATGGGAAACCATATTTAATATTGATAAATCTCGGGTTTATTAAACGCTCTATGATCAAATGCCCAAATCCAAACGCGACATTATCGGTATGTGATAATGTGGAATATAAAGAGCCTGTATACGGTATTCAATAGAATGACACTCATAAGTGGGTCACGAAATGATAATGTTTGTGCTAATGTTAGAAACATCATTTCCAATAATAAAGACAAGATGTCTCGCTCGTAGCCGCAAAAGGTAGGTCTCCGTCGACCAATCCACTACGTGAAGCTCCTAGGAATCTCGCTACGAGGACTGACAACCTCTGACTCGTTGAATGTTATCCTCACTTGTCGTTAATAATGCAAGTATTGGAATACTACCGCACGCACGAAGCGCAATGATTCGGTCATGGGCATTAAACATGTGACGCCAAAGGAGTAAAGAGACAGATCAGTCATGGCTGATGATGACTCGGCCACTTTTCTCTCGCATATGCACTCATTCTTCAGTAATCGATGGCTTGTGTGACCACGATAATTTAGAAAAAGAACAGTCAAATCTAATAATTAAATTTAGGGAAAATTTTTAAAAAGACTCAAAATAAGCTTATTTTTTCAAATAAGAATCCAAAGTGACCATTGTCTCAAATGAAGACCAAAAATAGCTAAATCCATCTCAAGTAAAAATCTCAAATTGCTGGGTAGCTAAATGTTCGCCAGTTGGCAAACGTGTGGTATTTTTGGTAGCCAGAATAAGGCCAATTTTATCAAAAAAAAATATTGATAAAAATTAACAAATCTTAAAAACAAAAATCCCAAACTCTTCATGTTCTTCTTCTGCACTTCATTTTCTAGGTTCCTTGTCCCCTCTTGCTTTGAGAACCCAAATTCTTTGTTAATAGAGTAAGATCCCCGACTCTCTGAGTTCCAAACGGACGTGCCAACACTCCCCTCAGCTCTCTCTCTCTATCTCTCTCTCTCTCTCCGTGGAAGTGGATCCGAATTGTGCCCAAGATGTGGGTCCTCGACATCGAGATGTTCTCCGTCTCTCAGTTGGGAAAAGATGATGAAGAATCAAGGCTCTCGTGTTACATACGAGTATTTGAATAACAAAAAGATGGCTTTATTCGAGATCGGTTTTCTTCGTTGGAAAGAAATGAAAACAAAAAAAGAAATGAAGACAACATGAAAAAACGAAAGAAGGGGTTTCTTGTTGTACTTTAATTCGTGCTCCATTAACAGAAAATTTGGATGCTCCAAGCGAGAGAGGACAAAGAACGGAGAAGACGAAGAGAATAAGAAGAAAATGTGAGAACGTGAAGAGTTTTGGGATTTTATTTTTAGGGTTTGTTAATTTCTATCACTATTTTTTTTGAATAAATTGCCCTCATTCCGGTCATCGGAAATGCCACACGCTTGCTAGTCAGTGAATATTTGGATGGTTGGCGATTTGAGATCCTTATTTAAGATTGCTTTAGCCATTTCAGTCTAATTTGAAATAACGGTCACTTTGAATCCTTATTTGAGAAAATAGGCTTATTTCGGATCTTTTTTGAAATTTTCCTTAAATTTATTATTGTCTTTTACTAGATTCTCTTTTATTTATTTCGCGTTTTATTCAAAGGATGTACGGAAGTTGTTCATAGTCAAAAGTGGGAACATATAAAGATTCCCCATCTCCATGACTTTTCCTGTAGGACCATCTCAACATAGCTCATTTTCAACTCCACCTCAAGATTTTTTGGCCAATTCTAGAATCTCTGGCCCAAAAACAAAAAACAAAAAACAACAAAAAATGATCCTTTTTGTAAAGTTAACTTTTTAATAAAGTTCGACACGATTGAATAGAATCGAATAAGGTCAATTGCTCGAACTTGGTTTCTCACATAATATGCGACTAGCCAAAGACAAGGGCCTTGTTGATTGCCGAGGTCTGACGACCGGTTAGAGAAAGAGAAAGAAAAAATAAAAGGAGAAAGAATAGACATAAAAGGAAATTAATAAAGTGCGAATCTGGCTAAAATTAGCCAAAATGACTGAATTAATATTAGATCGAAAAGTTTAAGACTAAATTGATATCGATAAAAGATTTATGACTAATTTGACATCAATGTAATAAGTTTAGAATTTTTTTACACTCCTATTATTTGAGTGACAACAATAATTTTAAAAAAAGCAGTCAAATCTAATTCGGTCAGACATAAAGTCAAATTTAGATTTATCAAATCTAATTCAGTCCGACATAAAGTCAAATTTAGATTTATTATTGTCTTTTACTGGATTGTCTCTTATTTATTTCACGTCTTTTCCAATCAATGTATCAAAGCTGTTCACAGTCAAAAATGGGAAAATATAAAGATTCCCCATCTCCAATTCTTTTTCGCGTAGGACCATCTCAGAAGAGCTCAATTCCATCTCCAACTCTAGATTTTTGGCCGATTCTAGAATCTCTAGGCAAAGAAAAACAAAATGAAAATATCCTTTCGTGAAGTCATTTAGACTCCATTCATTTAGTAAAAAATAACTTTTAAGAGCACGTTTTCCAGATTTTCCAGCATTCGTTTTATGAAAAATGAAATGGTTGGGAAAAATATTTTTTTATCAATAGAAAAAAGTATTTTAAAAGAAGGGAAAATGTTTTCTACTTTTTAAGCTGAAGAGGCTCCAGCTCGCCTATGGCCAATCTCCAACCGTAGTCGTGGCCGGCGATCGATCGAGAAGAAAAAAAAAAAGAAAAAAAGAAAAGAAAAATTAATCAAAAATTGATTTAAAAATATAAAATAAATGGCATTTTTTTTTTCTGCGTGGCTCAATTTAATCACACAACAGTGAATTCTAAGCTAATGTGAGATTAGGGTTTGGATTACTTTTATGTCAAATTCATAGAAACCAAAATAAATTAATAATCTCGTGGATACATATATTTTGATGTAATCCTTGCATAATGTATCGGGAAAATTACCAAAAAAATCTTAAACTTATTGCAATTGTGCCAATTCATTTCTAAACCTTTTTTTCTTTATCAATTCAGTTATAAACTTTTTGCAATTGTGTCAATTCAATCCATCTGGCACAATTTTAAATTTGGCCAACACGACTCTAACATAAACAATTTATAATAATATTTTATTTTTGATTAATTTTTCATTTTTCCTTTTCCTTTTCCTTTTCCTTTTTATCTTCTTTTTCTTTTCCTTTTGCTCACTATACTAACCAGCAAGGCTGTCAGCCGCTGGCAAAGGTCGCAGCCCTCACCTAGGCTAGCCTCACCATGGCCTTGCCACTGGCAAAGGCAGCCATGGCCTCACGTCGCATGTTGGTCATGCTATGAAAGCAAGATAACGCTTTATTCCATGGAGGAGCTGGGGATTACTCTCGATTAGGCGCGAACTGCAACGGGTTCGTTGCAGAAGAGACGAATGCACAGGATTGCAGGGTTATGGAGAGTGGCTGAATGATGGTTTTAAGGAATCCAAACCTCATTTCGTTCGCTACGCAGAGGAACTAGGTTTCTTTCCTTACCTGCGACTCGAACCTTAAAGGTAAGGACACGCCAATTACGATCATCAACAGGAAGAAGAAAGAGCAAACACCTCAAGAAATGAAAGAGACAAAACCCAACTCGACATCCACAGTAACAAAGCCAGTACCATCAACACACAATTACATAAAGAAGAGGAAAAATCCCACTTCGTCGAAACTGAAATGCATCATGATTTGGATCCAAATTAGATAACAGACCTCGAAATCAACCCCAAAAAGGAACGAAACGAACCAGAGATCAAACCTACCGAGCAAACGATCCTGACTGAACAAGAAAAATCCGTCTTCGCCAGCTGCCCCCGGCCTCACCCAAGGCCAGGCAAGGGCAGCAAATTCCTCGCCGGCCACTTGGGGAGCAAAAGAAAAAGAAGGAAACGAAGAAAAAGAAGAAAAAGAGAAAAAAAAAGCAAGGAAAATGAAAATTGAAAATAAAAATAATAAAAAATTAATAAAAAGATATGAAAAAGATTAAATATTATTATAAATTATCTATGTCGGCGCCGGTCAGTCGTCGTGGTAGAATTACAGAAGGTTTAGGACTGAACTGATAAAAAAAATTAAAAATTGAATTGATACAATTACGAAATGTTTGGATTTTTTTTGTAATTTCTCATAAAGTATCTTGGAGGCATGCGCAAGACCTTCTAGATTCCCCACTGTTGACTCGTTTTTATATGTTATGAATTATGACACGTTGGACAATACAATCCGACAGAAAATGATTTCTCACGTCAAGCTCCAAACGCAAAGGAAAATACAAAACACGAAGAGAAACAGTGTGGACCTAAGTAGGTCATTAAAACAATAAACAGAAGCTCCGCCTAGGGGTGGAAGATCCCACTTGCCTCTTATATTCCCTGGAAGGAGAGGAAAAAATATATTTTCTTCTAACAAGGGGTGTGAAGCCTCCGGACACTTAGATGTTAAAATAAAGAATACAACCTGATTGGGCACTCCCAAAGGGGGACTACCACAGCAGCCCTCGCAAGTGAGCAACCACCCGAGTAGGCCGCGAGGCTGGTGAGGTCATGTGTAACTTGACTCATCTTGAGCCAAGGATGGTTTTGCATGCCCCGGGTTACATGTGCATACATATAACATGTGAGTTACACGTGAAATTTCCCACCCTGGACAACTGTTGACTTATTTTCATATGTTATGAATTGCAACATGTTGGACAATACCATCCGACAGAAGGTGATTTCTCACATGAAACTCCAAACGTGAAGGAAAATACAAAACACGAAAAGGAACTAAAAGGCTTAAGAGAACAACAAGCGGCTCATTCCTAGGGGTGAAAGACCCCGCTTGCCTCCCGTATTCCCTCTAAGAAAGGGAAGAAAAATATTCTCCTCCCAACGAATGATGCGAAACGTACGGACACTAGGACGTTTAAATAAAGAATACAGTCTGATCGGGCGCCATCACAAGGAGACTACTACAGCAGCCCACGTGGGTGGGCAACCACCCAAGTAGGCCGTGAGGCCAATGAGGTCACGTGTAACTTGACTCACCGTGAGCCAATGAAGGGTTTGCACGCCCTAGGCTACACGTGCACACGTGTGAGTTACACGTGTAATTTCCCACCCAAGACGAACGTTGACTCATTTTTGTATGTTATGAATTACGACACGTAAGGTGATTTCTCACGTAAAGCTCCAAACTCACGCGAAGGAAAATACAAAACACAGAGTAGAAACAATCGCCTGCTCTTTCCTTTCGTTCGGAACCAATCGGGTTCACACACTGGCGAGCCCTGGTTGGGCCATTGCCTGTTCGGTATCTGTCTCGACTTCCTCTCACTTCTACGTTAGTATAAATATCCCCCGTCCATCCCTGCTCGTTCACTCAGATCAATCTCCACCCACGCAGCTCGTGAAAACCACAGGGAGGGAGAGTGATAGAGAGAGAGAATGGCTAGTGCGAGATTCCTGTGTTCCTTCATCGTCATCGTCATCGCTTGCTCCGATTTAGCAGCTAGCTTCGAGGGCTCCAACCTCAAGTCCGCCATCCTCCAGACCATAGGCCACACCCGCCCCGCCCTCTCCTTCGTGGACTTCGCCCACGGGTTAGATATCAACACCTCGCTTAGAAAAGAATAATGCAGAAGATAGAATTGTGGATATTACACAGTGAAAAGTACACGAACCTATAAATTCTATTAGATGACTGTCTAAGTTAAAATATTAGATATGTACAATCGATGACGTCAACTTTAGTTTGGATGAGATATTCGAAAATAGCCAGAGTGGATAAGAGAAAATTAGCTGTCGTTGACGTGTGACAATGTTGTGTGTTGTGGTGGCTGCAATGCAAGCTACCTAATAGGAGGTGGCCGTGGCGATGGGAGAGTGCCGTCGAGGACAAGCCTATTTTGATGTCAAACAATGAAAAATACATAAGCCTCCGGAATCCTGTCAGATATATATTCTCAATATGTCTAACAATCATCTGGGTGTAATGTTCTTTGTCAATTTGCCTTGTTATCTGTTAAAGATTGCTGACCTTTGCAATTGTTGTCGCTTGTCGGCGGTGTCGGTGTTTGGTTTAGGCATGGGAAGAGGTACGAGACAGTGGAGGAAATCAAGCTGAGGTTCGAGAATTACAGGGAGAATCTCAGGCTCATTCGATCAACCAACCAGAAGGGCTTGCCTTACACTCTTGCCGTTAATCGTGCGTGACAGTTCTCGACATTTCTCTTTTTCTATTTCTTGTTTTAGAGCTGAAGACAATTTCGTCATAGTCGTTTCGATTTCATAAGCCGAAGCCGAAGAGATGATACTTTAACTGTTGCTGCTGTCGTCCTTGAGTTTGATTTGTGCTTGATGGGTTGACAGAGTTTGCTGATTGGAGCTGGGAGGAGTTCAAGATGCACAGACTGGAAGCTTCTCAAAACTGCTATGCCACCACCAAGGGCAACCACAAGCTCACCGATGATGTTCTTCCCGAAACGGTATTTTTCACAGTGATGCCTCAATCGGAAGCTTTACGCTTGTATCATCCTTCATTCAATGAGATAAAACTACTTAGTTTAGACTAGCAGCTGTACTAGTCTTAGCTGCGTGGTGTCTTCTGGATCGACTGGCCATTTTCTCTGCTAAAGTACAGTAAAATAGTTACTGAGCTGCCACTAGCTGCCTTGCGTCGGCATCACACTTTCGTTGTCTATGAAAGATCAATATTTAATTCAGTTTTAGCGACAAAAATCCATTATCTCCATCCATGACGACTGAACTTTTTTGTCCTCGCTTCTATTGATTGAAAGTGCTTGCCAAAACAACTAATTTCTTTTTTCTCTCCCAAGCTCAAGGTCTTGGCACTTTTCATGAGATCTAGGACTAAATTGCTGATTGCAGTAGAATCTTCTAGCTGATCATTGAGGAGTGAGACCTATATCAATATTAGATCTTTATTTTCTTCCAATCCTTCATATTTGCAGAAAGACTGGAGAGAAGAGGGCATTGTAAGCCCAGTTAAAGATCAAGGCAACTGTGGATCTTGCTGGTGTTTCAGGTTTTTCTTTCTTTTTCTCTTAGATTCATATTTGTCACTCTCCCTCGTACATAACACACTTATTAGCTTTGCAACTCATTGAGATGTTATTATGCTAGACTGCTAGTGACCTCTAATTTGAACTTTTGCAGTGCCACTGGAGCTCTCGAGGCTGCTTATCACCAGGCATATGGGAAAGGAATCTCTCTGTCTGAGCAGCAGCTTGTGGACTGTTCTACGGCTTTCAACAACTTTGGATGCAGTGGCGGGTGGCCGTCCCAAGCCTTCGAGTACATCAAGTATAATGGTGGCCTTGAGACTGAGGACGCATATCCTTATACTGCACAAAATGGTTCCTGCAAATTCTCGGCTGGCAATGTCAGTGTCCAAGTCCTCAACTATGTTAACATCACAATGGTAAGTTTCATGGGCAATCTGTAGAGTTAGCCAAAAGCAAATGGAAAGAAAAGGTGCAGAAATTGCATAAAGATAGACTCGAATTGCCTATATGCTTATATTTGCAAAATACATGGCGGATTCAGGGTGCAGAGGATGAACTAAAGCATGCAGTTGCCATGGTCCGGCCAGTGAGTGTGGCATTCCAGATCGCGAGAGGCTTCGAGTTCTACAAGTCAGGTGTCTTCACGAGCGATACATGCGGTAGCACTCCCTGGGTGAGCATTTCCAAACAAATTGAAGGAAACGCTATCTTTATCTCAATCATGTTTGAAGGATGCCAATGCGAAGGAATTATAAAGCCTTCTAAACATTTGTAGGAGACAATTGGGAATTTCTTTAAGATAATTTTTATTGTTAAAGATATTTTGATAATTCTGTTGATTATCCGCATATCTAAAGATTGTACATACATTGCACAATTTTTTTAAAAAAAATTGCATGAATATCACACCATATTGCACGAATGTTTCTCTTTAATTATGCTTATCTTAATTGAGATATTATCTTAGAATAGTAATCCAATAAAAACTATAAATAGGTCGATGTATTCTTCATTAATATATACATCGAAATAAACGCAAATTCCACATTTCTATTTTCCACATTTATTATTCTTAACTACATTGATAAATACTTTGACCGTCTATCTTGTTAGGATCCGTATAATTTGATTCCTTATTGCTAATGAAGCTTTGCATGAAAGGTGATAGTCATGCCCGTGCCTAATTAAAACCGAATGCTCTGTATCAGGATTTGAACCATGCTGTTCTCGCTGTCGGTTATGGAGTTGAAAACGGTGTTCCATATTGGCTCATCAAGAATTCCTGGGGAAAGAATTGGGGCGACAATGGATATTTCAAGATGGAGATGGGAAAGAACATGTGTGGTAAGTTCCCTCCTTCAGTATTGGTAGAAATACCGGAATAAACGGCGCTGGATAACTTTGCTTTTGAAATTCTCGCAGTTGTTCAAGTCCATGTCCTTTCCTTCGTTGCTTGACTGACTCTCTACTAAGTTACTCTGTATCGTCTATCTATCGATCTTAAATTGCAGGTGTCGCTACTTGTGCAACATACCCTATTGTGGCCTAGACTGTTTTCAGAGAACCTATGGACTCATGCACTGGGTGTTTCGAGATAAACCTGCTCCTCCTCAAGCCGGAGTGCTCTAAAGTAGCATAGAAGGGTTTATGCTTTAGTGTACTAAAATAATCTTCACGACAGTTGCAATTCCATATGATTACTCTAATGTCAACAAAGACCTTATAAATTCCCGTCGTTTGCACGGCATGAAAAACTACGGTTATAAGATTAACTCATTGCAGCCGAGGAAAATGTGATTCGTCCAAAATTAAAACGGTACGGGATTGAAGGGGCTAAATTTTACTCGCTTTCGCTTATCTACCACCTATAGAGATTGAACGTACGGTATTTCACACATGCTAACACTCACCATGCGATGTTTAAATAGGCAAGGAGTGGCAATACTATCTTTGATTGCCCCAGAAGCGGCAACAGTACCCAACATCTTTTATTTGCAGGGCAAATTACATATGCAAAGATACACAAAAGTTGATTATCTGACATTCATATCCTTATTCTTTAAAATGCTAATTCGAATTATATCGTATCGATGCAATGATATGTCATGTCAAAATGGTCCCATTGGTGCCTAGAACAATGAAGGTTCTCAACCTGACCCTGCCACGGTTCTCTTTTCTTGCATTTGTCATTGTTGACGAGCTTGATCCATCAGAGTAAATTACAGCTCCGCAAAAAGAGACTCATGAAATATACCACATTCTTTTTCTAGAGAGACGAGAATAATACCAAATATTTTCCGATAATAAGTTCACAAAGTGATCAATAAATAGGATATGTAAATATGAGAGATAATTGTTCAAAAAGTACTAAACCTATTATTCGATGGACTTTTGAATACTCAACTTTTTAATTTGACCAATTTAGTCTTAAATATTTTGATAATTTGCCAATATAGTCATTTTGACTAATTTTGATTAGTAATTGCTAACGTGAACACCAGACATAGCCATCAAGATAGACAACTTTCGTAAATTTTTTTATAAATTTTTCTACATTTTTATATTTTTTCCTTTTATTTTATTTCCTTTTTCTTTTTTTCCTATTTCCCTCTCTCTCGGTCGGGCTTGGTGATGGCCGGCTAAGGTCGCTAGCCATAGATGAGGGCTGGAATGCCCTCGTCAGCCCTCCCAAGCCTTTGCAAGACATAGTGAGGGTGGGGAAAAGTACAAGAAAAAGTCCTATACTTGTTCCATTACTAATTTAATAAACATTTTAATTGGATCAATTTAGTTATAAATATTTTCAAATTAATACTAATTAAGTCCATTTGGCCAATTTAGGCCGAAAATTGCCCACATGGATGGCATTACGTGGACATTTTTTGTTATTTTTAATAATTTTTTGAATAATTTTCTTTCTTTTTTCTCAGGAAAAAAGAAAAAAATTATAATTTAAAAATTATAAAACATGTCATGTCGGCACTATTCGTGCCACGTAAGATGGTTGGCGTCCATGTTAGCAATTTTCAATCTAAATTAGCCAGATGGATTCAATCGGTACTAATATAAAAATGTTTAATATTAAATTGATCAAATTGAAAGATTTATAATTAAATTGATACCAATTATGTGCTGGATTTCTTTTTATATCGAAAATAACAAAAGAACCCTTCCAAATGGTTGTCTATTCATACAAACATTGTTGAACACATTAAAGAATATGTCAGACAATCTGTGTCTTCTTACCTATCTACATAAAATAATTCAAACAGATGATTTAGATATAGGAAACAGAGAATTCTCAGACAATATAAAAACAATTAAATCATATTTCCATGTTACCCAATAATTGCTAAAGGGAAATTTAGGATGTCACTAGTGTTGATCGTACAACATAAAGCTTCTTCTTTCATTTTTTTTCTTCTGTCTCCATCAAATGTGTCCTTCTTGGACGAAAATCCCACATTTTTGTTGACTTTTGGGCGATTGCCCGGCCCGTTATCAACCGGAATGGGGTTGGTTTCTAATCGGCTCATAGTCTCCAAGTTACTCTTGACTTTATCACCTTAGGCCCTACTTAAATAATGGACAAAGGCGATGATGGTATTCGTCCTGTTCTTGATTGTTTGGGAGGAATTGCTATGTCGTGATTTGACAGCAAAGGTTCGCGAGGAAGAATTATCACCGATCACTTTACCAAATCATCCAACCCCTCGAAGCTTTTAATTTTGTATTTTCTCAAAATTACCTGATATTGCGTTTTGTGGGACTTATTGGGACCTTACTCTAAACAATACCGACACCAACATGCAACAGGCGATGCGATGCGACGTAACACGACACGTCGGCATGTTGTTTCTTAAAAATTAGATAATTCTGACATGTTGAGACACGTTATATATTCAATATATATTTTTATATACATGATAAATTATCATTTTCATGATTATTTCAATCAAATTAATTTGTTTCAAATTTATAAATAAATAATAAAAAAAAGAGCCAAAAATGAATTTACACTAAAAACATTAATTCATCATTTGTTAATATCATTCATTATTTCAATTTGACAAATTCAACTATATTCCAATAGTTATTAAAACTTGGAAAAAAAAAAAAAAAAAACTAGCAAATCCATATTTTGAACTCACGTGTCAAAAGGTGTCGGAAGAGGAGAAAAAATAAACTTGGGGGATGAATTGTGTGTCATGGAAAGTGTGAGTTAGAAGAGAAAATAAGACTGAATTTTTCTTATCCCCCTTTAGTATTTTATTATTTTTTATTTTTAAAATATTTATATTCTAATCCATCATTTATTGAAAAATTTTAAAATTAACCTCTTGTATATTAGAATCACGTATCGAAATTCCGAACACACGTGTAGGAATTCTGGACTCGAGTGTAAGGAGAATTGATCAGATGTTGGATTTTCCAACACATGTTGATCAAGTGTCGAAAAGTCTCAAACACATGGAAAAGTGTCCGACACGACACTAAGACTGTCAAAGAGTGTCGATGTTTCTTAGACCTTACTTTGCTTCTGTTTTTTTTTTTATGTAAGAAAAGGGTAAAGCTCAATTATTACACTAACACTTGCCTAACAAAGCTTAAACTAGACTAATCTTTTATCGATAGTGGGATTAAACCTAATGGTGGCCTATCTAATGTTTGAGTGCCATTTACGTCACAAGACTGAATGATCCAATTTGTCAATCAATTTGCACACGAATTTCCTTTCCTAAAAGTATGAAGAATTTTAACTCGTTGGAAGTACTTTCCAAATTAGAAAGACGAGGATGTCGCCGACAAACAGTTGGTTACCAAAGTAGTGTAATTGCTATTTGCGAGTCCACCTTCACAATAATTTTGGGAATGCCAAAAATGATTGTTGTGATAAGGTCGAGACCTTACTTTTTTCACCTATGAAGTAGGTCATGTCCCGTAAGATTTTGTCAAATAGGTTTTACCTCTTGTTTAACTCCATGCTCATGAATTGCGGAGTTAGGGTTATCTCCCACCGAATTTTCATGGGGTTTATCTTAGCCTGTACATGTCATTTTCCTTCGCTTATAATATCAATTTGTCAATTTTTTTCTATTATGGTCCAAACGCGATATTATTTGGATGTGATGGATGTGGAATATATGATGATGTGGGATATGAAGCGCCTTCATATGGTATTTAATAAAATGACACTCATTAGTGGTTCACGAAGTGATAATATTTGTGCTAATGTTAGGAACATTATTACCAATATTAAAGACAAGATGTCTCGCTCATAGCCAGCAAAAGGTAGGTCTCCGTCGACCAATCCACTACGTTAGGCTCCTACAAATCTCGCTACGAGGACGACAACATCTCATTCGTCGAATATTATCCTCACTTGTCTGTAATAATGCAAGGGGTGGAATACTACCGCACGCACGAAGCGCAATGATTCGGTCATGGACATTAAATATGTGACAATACAGGAGTAAAGAGACAGATCACTCGTGGTTGACGATGACTAGGCCACTTCGCTATCCACACGTGCGCGCACTCCTCGGTAATCGATCGTTTAAGTGACCACGATAATTTAGAAAAAGAACAGTCAAATCTAATAGTTAAATTTATTATTGTCTTTTACAGGATTCCCTCTTATTTATTTCACGTGCTTTTCAGTGGATGTATCGAAGCTGTTCATAGTCAAAAATGGGAAAATATAAAGATTCCCCATTCCCATGGCTTTTCCTGTAGGACCATCTCGAGACAGCTCAATTTCATCCCCAACTCTAGACTTTTTTGGCAAATTCTAGAATCTTGGGGCAAAGAAAAAAACAAACAAACAAAAATGTGATCCTTTTGTAAAGTTAATTGGACTACTCCACGTTAGTTAGCCTTCTCTTAGGGTAATAAAGTTCGATATGATCAAATTAAATAGAATCTAGTGAGGTTGACTGCTCGAACTCGATTTATCATATAGCATGTGATTGGCCAGAGGCAAAAGCCTTGCCAATCGCTGAGGTTCGGCAACCAGCTAGAGGAAGAGAAAGGAAAAATAAAAGGAGAAGAAATAGACATAAAAGGAAAAATAAATAAATATAATTCGAAAATTATTAAAATATTATTAAAAGTTATCCACTTTAACGCCGACTATGCCACATCAACAAAATCCAATCAAAATTAGTCAAAATGACTTAATTGACATTAGGTCAAAGGTTTAAAACTAAATTAATACTAAGAAAAAATTTATAATTAAATTAGTATCGATGCAACAAATTTAAAACTTTTTTAACATTCCTATCGTTTGAGTGACGATAATAATTTAAAAAAAGAGCAGTCAAATCTAATTCAGCCAAACATAAAGTCAAATTTAGATTTATTATTATCTCTTACTAGATTGTCTCTTCTTTATTTCGTGTCTTTTTCAATCAATGTATCGAAGCTGCTCCCAGTCAAAAAGGGGAAAATATAATGATTCCCTATCTCCATGACTTTTTCGCAAAGGGCCATATCAAGAGAGCTCAATTCCATCTCCAACTCTAGATTTTTTTGCCAATTCTAGAATCTCTTGACAAAGAAAAACAAAATGAAAATATTCGTTTGTGAAGTTATTTAGGCTCCATTCTCTTCATGGAAAATAACTTTCAAAAAAATATTTTTCTAATTTCCTAGCATTTGTTTCACGGAAAATGAACTAGTTGAGGAAAATATTTTTCATCAATAGAAAAGAGTCTTCTAAAATAGGAAAAAAAATTCACTTTTCAAGTAGAGGAAAACATTTCTTATATCTTCCTTCACCTCATTTTTTTCACAAAACACAATTTCCTATTATTTTTTATTTTTTTATTTTTTTTAAAAAAATCGCCAGTATCTAACAAGCTAGAGCTTCACCCGCTTGTGGTGAGGCTTGAGCTCGCCTATGGCTGGTCGCCAGCCATCATTGTGGCTAGAGACCGGCCGAGGAAGAAGAAGAAAAAAGAAAGAAAAGAAAAAATAATTAAAAAATCAATTTGAAAATATAAAATAATATGGCATTTCCTTTCCTGCATGTAGCTCATCTAATCACGTAACAGTGAATTCTAAGCTAATGTGAGATTAGGGTTGGGATTAGTTTTCTGTCGAATTCATAGAAACCAAAATAAATTAATAATCTCATGAACGCATGTGTTTTGTCATATTCCTTATATAAAGTATCTTACATGCATGCGCATGACCTTCTAGATTTTCTCACCTTGGACGATGGTTGACTCATTTTTATATGTTGTGAATCATGACACATTTGTCTTGTTCTCTCTTCGTTCAATGAGATAAAAAAGACTGAATACTGAATTGGAATAATCGTAAAGATTTGGATAATTCTTGGAAATTTCCCGTAAAGTATCTTGGATGCATGCGCAAGACCTTCTAGATTTCTCACCCCGGACGACCGTTGACTCATTTTTCACGTTGGACGGTACAATCCAACAGAAGGTGATTTCTCACGTCAAGCTCCAAACGCGAAGGAAAATGCAAAACACAGAAAGAAACAACAATTGCCTGCACCCACCAGTGGGCAGCTGAGTTGATTCAGCTTTGGGCTCTTCACCGACAGCTCTCAGGGTTGAAACTCCGTAGTTGCTAACACGTCTTAAGTGAGGGCCATGGTGGTGGGGTTTTATGTTGGCTTCCCTCAAGGTTTATGTCTAAATAGTGGCTTGCGACGACGTCCTTTAAATGCCATCGGGCAGCGGAAGGCGGTGTAACCCCAAATAGCATAAGCAAAAGGGGGTCTCCGACAATTCCTTAGTATAAAAAAAAAAAAACAATTACCTGCTCTTTCCTTTCGTCCGGAACCAATCGGGTTCACACACCTGGCGAGCCCTGGTTGGGCCATTGCCTGTTCGGTGTCTATCTCGACTTCCTCTCACTTCTACGTTAGTATAAATATCCCCCGTATATCCCTCCTTGTTCACTCAGTTCAATCTCCACCCACGCAGCTCGTGGAAAACAGAGGGAGGGAGTGTGATAGAGAGAGAGAGAGAATGGCTAGTGCGAGATTCCTGTGTTCCTTCGTCGTCGTGGCGATCGCTTGCTCCGAACCAGCAGCTAGCTTCGAGGGCTCCGACCTCAAGTCTGCCATCCTCCAGACCATCGGCCAAACCCGCCCCGCCCTCTCCTTCGTAGACTTCGCCCACGGGTTAGATATCAACACCCCGCTTAGTAAAGAATAACGCAGAAAAAAGAATTGTGGATATTACATAATAAAGAGTACACGAACCTACAAATTCTATTAGATGATTGTCTAAATTAAAATATCTGATATGTACGATCGATGACGTCAACTTTAGTTTGGATGAGAGATTCGAAAAAAGCCAGAGTGGATAAAGAGAGAACTAGCTGTTGTCGACGTGTTACCATGTTGTGTGTTGTCGTGGCTGCTATGCAAGCTACCTAATAGGGGCCTGCCGTGGCGATAGAAGAGTGCTGTCGGCGACAAGCCTATTTTGATGTCAAACAATGAAATATACATGAGCCTGCGCAATCCTGACAGATATATATATTCTCATTATGTCTAACTCTCATCTGGGTGTGTTCTTTGTCAATTTGCTTTGTTATCTGTTAAAGATTGTTGACCTCTGCAATTGTTGTCGTTTGTCGGCGGTGTTCATGTTTGTTTTAGGCATGGGAAGAGGTACGAGACGGTGGAGGAGATCAAGCTGAGGTTCGAGAATTACAGGGAAAATCTCAAGTTCATTCGATCAACCAACCAGAAGGGCTTGCCTTACACTCTTGCCGTTAATCGTACGTGATAGTTCTCGACATTTCTCTTTTTCTATTTCTTGTTTTAGAACTGCAAATCAATTTGGTCATAGTCGTTTCTACCTGTTTCATAAGCCGAAGCCGAAGAGCTGGTATTGTAACTGTTGCTGCTGTCGTCTTTGAGTTTGATTTGTGCTTGATGGGTTGACAGAGTATGCTGATTGGAGCTGGGAGGAGTTCAAGATGCAGAGACTGGGAGCTTCTCAAAGCTGCTCTGCCACCACCAAGGGCAACCACAAGCTCACCGACGAAGTTCTTCCCAAAACGGTATTTTTCACAACGATGCCTTGATCGGAAGCTTTCCGCTTGTATCATCCTTCGTTCAATGAGATAAAACTACTTAATTTAGACTAGCTGCTGTACTACTTTTAGCTGTGTAGTCTTCTGTATCGACTGGCAATTTTCTCTGCCAAATTACAGTAAATTTGTTACTCAGCTGCCACTAGCTGCCTTGTGTCGGCATCATATTTTCGCTTTCTTTGAAAGATTCATATATAATTCAGTTTTAGCAACAAAAATCCATCATCTTCATCTATGATGACTGAACTTTTTGTCCTGGCTTTTACTGATTGAAAGTGTCTGGTGAAACAACTTAAAGTGCATTTTTGATTCAGTATTTACCAAGTCTTTTGAGGCCTCAAAACTTGTTGGGCAAAAGCAAATATCATTCGGCAAAATATTTAGGGTGCTTTGAGGAGATGCAAAAATGCAATTGTATCTCCGAAGCTCTCTAAAGGCTTTTAACCCAAGATAGATTTGGATGTACTTTGAAATGCCGCAATTCTGAAATGCAAATAATTTTTTTTTCCAACTTTGCCCTCACTTAACTTTCATGATTTCGAAAATATTCTCGAAATAACTAGCTTTACCTCAGCCACCAGCCAATGGCCGGCATGACACCGGCAAGCAGCCGACATGCGATCGATTAGTAGCCAGCAAGCCATTGGCACCCTGACCGGCGATAGCTGAGTTCTACTGACAAATAGTTTGAGATTTTTTAAATCCTTTATAAAGTATAGTTTTTACCAATTGCATTTATTGCTTTCTAATTTTTTTTTAAAATATACTTTAGCACTACTTGCTTTCGAAAAACTCTTTTAGCCCAATCGCCTTTGCATTTCCCAAAGACATTCCTCAAAATTGAACTAAACACACATTATTCTTTCTCTCCCTAACTCTCAAGTTTCTGCACTTTTCATGAGATCTAGGAATAGATTGCTGGTAACTGTAGAATCTACTAGCTAATCATTGAAGAGTAAGAACTTTGTCAATATTAGATCTTTATTTTCTTCCAAATTTTCATATTTGCAGAAAGACTGGAGAAAAGAGGGCATTGTAAGCCCAGTTAAAAATCAAGGCGGCTGTGGATCTTGCTGGAGTTTCAGGTTTTTCTTTCTTCTTCTTTTCTTCTCTTAGATTCATATTTGTCTTTCTCCCTAGTATATAACACACTTATTAGCTTTGCAACTCATTGAGATGTGATTATTCTAGACTGCTAGTGACTTCTAATTTGAACTTTTGCAGCGCCACTGGAGCTCTCGAGGCTGCTTATCACCAAGCACACGGGAAAGGAATTTCTCTGTCTGAGCAGCAACTCGTGGACTGTGCTACAGCTTTCAACAACCATGGATGTGATGGCGGGTTGCCGTCCCAAGCCTTCGAGTACATCAAGTATAACGGTGGCCTTGAGACCGCGAAAGCATATCCTTATACTGCAAAGGACGGTTCTTGCAAATTCTCGGCTGGCAATGTCGGTGTCCGAGTCCTTGACTCTGTTAACATCACTATGGTAAGTTTCATGGGCAATCTGTAGAGTTAGCCAAAAGAAAATGAAAGAAAAAGTGCAGAAATTGCATAAAGATAGATTAAAATTGCCTATATGTTTATATTTGCAAAATACATGGCGGATTCAGGGTGCTGAGGATGAACTAAAGCATGCAGTTGCCATGGTCCGGCCAGTGAGTGTGGCATTCCAGGTCGCAAGAGGCTTCGAGTCCTACAAGTCGGGTGTCTTCACGAGCAATACATGCGGTAGCACTTCCATGGTGAGCATTTCTAAACAAATTGAAGGGAACACTATCTTCATCTCAATCATGTTTGAAGGATGCCAATGCGCAGGAGTCATAAAGCCTTATAAAACATTAGAAATAATTAGGAACTTCTTTAAGATAATTTTCACTGTTAGAGATATTTTGATAATTCTGTTAAATATCCGCATCTCTCAAAATTGTACATATATTGCATGAATTTCGCACTCATTTTGCATGTATATCTCTCTTTAATTATGCATATCTTGATTAAGATATTATCTTTAAATAATAATCTAATAAAGACTATAAATAGGATGATGTATTTTTTATTAACATATATATCGAAATAATGCAAATTCCACATTTCTATTTTCCGCATTTATTATTCTTAACTACATCAATAAATACTTTGAGCATCTATCTTGTCAGGATCCATATAATTTGATTCCTTATTGCTAATGAAGTTTTGCATGAAAGGTGATAGTCATGCCCGTGCCTAATTAAAACCGAATGTTCTATATCAGGATGTGAACCATGCTGTTCTCGCTGTCGGTTATGGAGTTGAAAACGGTGTTCCATATTGGCTCATCAAGAATTCCTGGGGAAAGAATTGGGGCGACAACGGATATTTCAAGATGGAGATGGGGAAGAACATGTGTGGTAAGTTCCCTCCTGGAATATTGATACAAATACCAGAATAAACGGCGATGGATAACTATCCCTTTGAAATTCTCGCAGTTGTTTCAGTCCATGTCCTTTCCTTCTATGCTTGACTTTCTACTAAGTTATTCGTCTATCCATCGATCTCAAATTGCAGGTGTCGCTACTTGTGCATCATATCCTACTGTGGCCTAGATTGTTATCGAAGAACCTATGGACTCATCCACTGGGTGATTCGAGATATATTTGCTCCACCACAAGGTGGAGTACTCTAATGTAGCATAGAAGGGTTTATGCTTTAGTGTACTACAATAATCTTCGGGACAGTTGCAACTCTTGTATGGTTACAATTATGTCAACAAAGGCCTTATAAATTGCCTTTTATGTTTGCATAGCATGAAAGACTATGGTCACAAGATTAACGCATTGCAGCCGAGGAAAATATGATTCTTCCGAAATTAAAACAGCATGGGATTGAAGGGGCAAAATTTCACTTGAACTGGACGCTTTTGCTTATCTACCATCAGTAGAGATTGAATGTACGGTGTTTTTCACATCTAGCTACGACGCCCCAAGCCCGTCACGGGCTCACGTTACTTTCCATTCTTACCCTTATAAATACACATGCAGAAACACAACAAAATACATCACCACATACCATACAAGAAAGTCGCACGAGTTGAGTACATACATATGTTTCTTTTTTATACAACACCAATACTTATTATCAAAATATAGAGACCTGGAGTAGTACTATTCCATAAACAAGCCACTATCTAACTTAGGGATTGGTGGTCTCAGGTATCACCTCATCCCTTCTACTATCATGAACAAAGGGACCCTCCTATACATTAAAAAAATGAGGGTGAACTGAAGTTCACTAAATGAAAACCCTAGATCTATGGTAAGAAATCATCTTAATACTCAACTTGGAACCAATCAAACGATGAATTCAAGGCAATGCAAAATAATCATGCATAAACAAATTCTCTTTATTTTCTATCATAATACACCAATAAATAGTGTATGTTGGTGGAAAATAACATGGCATAAAATCAACCATTCAAATGCAAGTAGATGGCATAATATTTCATAATACACCGGTATCACCAAATGGCTCAATACGATACACATGATTATATAATGTAAATTCATTCTTATTATGAATTTCACCACCACATACACAAGTAAATTCATACTTGTCATGCATTTCACTACCATATACACAAGTAAATTCATATATGTCATTGGCCAAAACCTTCTTGACTTAATGAGGTATCATCACTACCATCTTATGGGAGACGGAATCATACGTACTCTTTGCCATGCCTCAGTCCATTCATCATGAGCATCTTCTACGTTAGCAAAGATTATATCCACATGATAATGGTCAACATATCATGACTACAAGAGTTATGCCATACCATGACCATATAGGCCATGTCATACCATGACTACCAGAGCCATATAATACCTTGACTATACAGGCCAAACCATACTATAACCACAAGGGCCATGTTACATTTCAATACACAATCATTATAACTTTCTCATACTTAATATCAAAATTCATACTAAAATTTACAATCATCAAACAACTAAGTCAAAAGTGCCAAGTAGATCAACCCAACTTAGCGCTTAGAGTTTTCATTTACCTCAAATAGAAGTGTAAAATCAAAGTTTCGTCACCTTATAAGCTCTTGAAATATGAAATTTTCAAATTTTGACATCACAAGAATAGATTCTTTCCTTTCACACAAAAGATTAGAATATGAACATAAAAGAGTAAGATTCTTTTTTCTTTCTTTGCAAAAACAAGTTGGAACTCTTTTTCTTTTTCTTTTTGAAACTTGACGATATATGAGGACCTATTTATAGTCCAAGGGAGCTAAGAATAAGTAACTCAAGTTAAGAAAAATGATGATTTAAAATTAAAGAAAATGCTAAGTGGATGTGTACGAGAGGTGATCAAATTAAATAATCACAAGTGGTGTGATCATATGACTCCATCCTACAATAAAGCCAAGGGAATGAACTAAGTAATAATGACCTTGAGTTAAAATCATGAGATCTAAAGGTATAAAGGGTATGCGTACCAATGAATGAGCTTCAAGTGACCACTATGAAAATAAGTAAGGCACAAATGGTCCAATGAAATTTTACCACAAGAAGATATTTTAATTCGAATGAAAGATGGCTTCATCTCAACTAAGTAAAAAGAGTGAATTATCAAGATATTGATATGCTAAGGTTGTCATGAATGATATAATGAATGATGTAATGCATGATCTCATAGTTAGCCAAGTTCAATGTCTCAAACTAAGGACATGTGACTTAAAATACTTGGTGGAAAGATGAAAAAAGATCGTGCAAATTAAAGAGGGACAAATGGCTCAACTATATGATTTTCAAAGTAGATATTTGATGGAGATGAAGGTGAGCTCCTCTTGTTTGGCCAAGTGTATGCATGAATCACCAAAACAATAATGAACGATAGGGATGAGTCACCCAAAGAATTAATAAACTATAGACATGAGTTACTCAAAGCATTAATGAACTATAGGCATGTAGGCATGAGTCGCCAAAATGTTAATGACTATATGCATGAGTCATCCAAAATATTAATAAACTATAGGCATGAATCACCCAAAGTATTTATGAAATATAAAAATGAGTCACCCAAAACATTAATGAACAATAGTTAGAATTGATGATGCCACGCATGATGTAAAAGCCAATTAAATTAAATATCTCAAACTAAAGCATACGTTTAAAAATTTTGGTAGAGAAAAGAGAAGTGGCATGCCAATTGAAGAGAAATGGAGATTTAGGAAAACCGATATCCATTCTAAATATTTGTGAGTTTAAAAAATTTTGAATTTACTAAAATCATTGATGAAAGATATCGAAATTAGGAAAATTTCAATCCAACAAATTTGAAACTTGAATATCATAAAATATGAAATTCAAAGCATATCAATCTCTTTTTACAACTAATATCACTATAATAGAAAATCATGCTAAATATTGTTATCAAGCATAAAAAATTTATGGTGCTACATTAGCACTCACCATGCGATGCTTAAATAGCACAGGAGAGGTAATACCATCTTTGATTGCATCTTTTATTCGTGGGGCAAATTACATATACAAAGATAAGGAAAAATTCATAGTTCGATTAGCTAATGCTCAAATCCTTATTCCTTGACGTGCATACATGTTGCACTATGGTTTTTTTTTTTTTTGTCGTACGTTACAGTAATTGATTTTGGCAAAAGATTGCCCGATGTTTGTACATGAATGTTCTTCATGGATAAATTCTCATGCAACGATATCTTTTGCCGAAATGGTTTTATTTGGTCCTAGAAACACTTAAGGCTCTCAAATTGCAGTCGTCACAGTTCTCTTTTCTTGCACTTGTCATTTTTCATGAGCTTTGGTTGATTGGAGTTACAGCTTTGGGGAGAGAGAGACTCATGAAACATGCCTCATTCTTTCTCCAGAGGAACAAGAATAATACCAAAGATTTTCCGAGTTAATATGTTCATAGATTGATCAATAATTAGGGTATGCAAATGTGGGAGATAATTGTTCAAAAAGTCCTAAACTTATAATGTGGTAGTCAATTCAATCCTAAAGTTTTCCATTTAACCAATTAAGTCTTAAACATTTTAACAATTTGTCAATGTAGTCATTTCGATCAATTTTGACTAGCAATCACTGAGGAGGCACCAACCATCCTACATAACACGGCCATTAAGACAACTAGCGCTAACATTGACAATTTTTATAATTTTTTATGAATTTTTCTACGTTTTTTCTATTTTTCCCTTTTTTTTTCTTTCTATTTTTCTTTTTCTTTTTTTTCCTATTTCCCTATGTCATTTTAGACATGGCGATGGTCGACAGTGATTGTCAGCCACAAGCAAGGGCCAAGATGCCCTCATCGACCCTCCTAGGCCTTCGCCAAACACAATGAAGACAAGAAAAAGTACCAAAAAAGTCTTGAACATATTGCATTAATACAAATTGAGTCCTCCATATTTTAATTAGGCCAACTTAGTCCTAGACATTTTTACATTGATACCAGTTGAGTCCATTTGGCTAATTTAGGCCGAAAATCGCTCAAGTGAACTTTGGCAATCCTATGTGGCATGAGTGGCATTAATTTGAACATTTTTTCATATTTTTTGAATTTTTATTTCTTTGTTCTAAAAAAAATAAAGGAAAATTTTTTTAAAAATGTCTACATCAATGCCATCCATGTCACGTTGAATGGCCAATGTCCATGTTAGTAATTTCTAGCTTAAGTTAGTCAGATGAACTTAATTAGTACTAATGTAAAAATGTTTAGGATTTTGATTTAATTCAAATATTTAAGACTGAATTGATATTGATATAATAAATTTAGAATTTTTTTTTATACTTTTCCATTGAGAGCCCAAGAGACCCAAAATTTCACCCAAAGAGCTCGGCCTTTAACAACCTTGAGTTTGCCTCGTTCCCTCCTTACGAAGCCCGCCACCCTTTCGCCCGAAGCCCGACAGTGTGGAGCCTTGAAAAAGATCTGCAGAGGATGAATCTTTCGCTGATAGAAAAGGACTTGGATGGGAACGTCGGGTTGGAGATAGCTTGAAAAGATCTCGAAAACGCATTGAGCCGAAACGAAAGTTTCGGACACCCTAGATGGGGAGATTGATGCCGCTTTTACTCCCCTAAGCTAAATCCATTTTCTGGGTTTTGCTTATGTCTATCTCTCCCTTTCTGGGTGTTCTTTGATTTTTAATCTCGTGCAAGACAGAACTCAAAAGCCCTCTTCGTGGCTCGCACAGAGAGGGCTTTTCTTGTGTCTATGCGTGAAAAGGAAGATTAGCTACTGCTGATTGATCACGTGGCCCCCGAGGGCATCACAGCCCTCGCCTGCTCTGCAGGCCATCGCCAAGGCCCAGCTACTGACGGAGATTAGCTAACTTTCGAATATCCTTACAGAAATTGAATTATGGCATAAGTTTGGGTTCAAGTCCGTGCATAAATATTCTTCTTGGTATCTTCCCATTCAATGATACGTTAGGGGTGTGATGGTCCTGTTGGTGCCTGCAAACCTTGAAAGCTCTCAAATGGGCGATCTTCATAGCTCTCTTCAGTTGGTCATATTCCACGATATCGATCGATCTATCAGAATAAATTACAGCTCGGGAAAAGAGAGAGAGAGAGAATCGTGAAATAGACCTCATTCTTTTACCCACGAAGAAGAATTGTACCAAAACTTTTCCAATTTAATATCTTCATAGAGTGATAAAATGTAGTCAACAAAAGAATATAAATTGTGGATCCTCTCCCATCTGGCTTACGATGAAGCATAACCCAAAAATCAATCCCTTCTCTCAACCCCGCTAAAATTTTTCTTTTTGGATATTAATGGGACACCGACAAATTATTTCGGACGATCAAAAACAGCGAATATTTACATTTGAAATGTCCAGAGGATTGAAGGATCTGGAAAGCTAATGTCCCATTATGGCCTTGCAATAGCAGACGGGTTTCATTTTTTTCCTTAGGGCATTGTTCATTCCTGATAGTCTCACTCTTTAGTGATGCATAAGCCAGAGACTTCAACTTCAACGCTAGAAGTCTCCATTGTGGAATTATGATCCATGGGGACATCTAGGTAGCTATCAAAAATCTCTCTACTATACACAAAACATGTCTCCATCCCTCTGCATAATTGAGCTGTGATGCCAGGTATTACCTCCCAAGTCCTGATGTTGCCACACTGGATATGTGTATAAGCTCTTCACAACATCAAAAGACTTCTCATGCCCCAGGATAGATTGAGCTACCTCCCAGCCTGAGAACCAACAAAGAAGAAAACGAAGTTGGTAAGCCCATCCACTCTAAAAACAGATGGACATCATTATGCAAATTCTACTATGCATTTCATTCTTCATAAAAAACAAGACAAGTGTGCAATCATCAATGCAATAAGAATAGACATTTTTTCCAGATTAAAAGAAAAAAAAATTCAGCACCTCAATACTGATAAGCATCCCCAAAAAGAAAAAGAAGAGAAATTACTCTCCAAGCTCAGTCAGCAGTTTGCTAATTGAACCAGCCACACTATCAAAATCATAATGATCATTAATTCAGCAGAAACAAATTAAAAGGTGATGGCACCAGTTGCTTATTGCCAATTTATATGAAGACTTGGGCAAGATCAATGACATCATGGAGCAACTAATAGTTGAATGCCCAGTAAAAGAGAAAACATATACAGATTGCAACGAGGTGCGCTCAACCAAGTAAGCAATTAGATCTTGTGCAGCATAGTTTTAAGAGCATGGAAAGTAAAACTAAATACATGTGACCAAATCTTTAATCAGGACAGCACATGATTGGAAGCAAGCATGTCAGACAGCAGCATCCAATGTCATGCATCCATATATGAAAACAAGAAACCACAATATTTTCTAAATATAGCACCAGGAAGGCAGAATAATCATGATGACAATGACAATGACAAATATTCGGTAGCTTTCGCAAATAGAACAGCAAGTAGTATTATATTACTAATTTCAAATAACGAGTCAGCCAGATTACTTACAGCTTCATAACTGATTCATGCAAGAAGCTGTACGCCCACAAGGATTTATGCTGGTGGAAGGACATCACTCAATCACTCAAGCCGCAAAAAACTGAAGCCCAGCACATGGCAACCTTCCATCAAACAGCCACAAGAATGTCTGTATTCATTGTAGCAGGAATAGCCCTATTCAAAGAGGAGAGACCCAAATTCAGGCCCTCCAAGGCAGTTCGCCTTATGTGAAAGGCTTCATTGGCCATCCCAGCCTTTAAAAGGCAAGAGACAAAAGAATTAACTGTGATGCTGTCAGGAGCACAACCAATCGACAGCATCTTATTGTAAATTCTCATTGCTTCCATCATTCTCCCCTTCATACAATGCCCAATGATGAGAATTGTAAATGTCAATTTATCAGGTCTGCATCCCTTCTCCTCCATCTCTGCCAATATTATGTTTGCCTCATCTACATTACCCGCTTTGCAGAACCCATCCATTACCGGATTGTAAATAAATGGTTTAGGAACAATATTCGTCCACCTCAACTGTCTTAAACATTCACGAGCATCATGCAACCTATTATCCTTACATAATGTGTTGATAAGTACTGAAAAGGTATAAGCATTGGGTGATATGTTCCTAGCAGACATCAGCTGCCAAAGCTTCAAGCCCTCATTCACCTGCCCCACTCGACAATGCCCATCGATTAAGGAAGTAAAGGTAACAACATCAGGGTAGCAACCCACAGAGAGCATTTTGTCATACATGGAAAGGGCAGAGCTCATGTTTCCAGCCTTACCAAACCCATCGATTAGGACGTTAAAAGTAACCGTACTAGGTCTAATGCCAGAACTGTTCATCTCTTCAAACAGAAGGGATGCTTCCTCCATTCTACCCAACTTGCAACAACCGGATATAACTGACGTGTAGGTCACAACATCCGGTGCAACATCACACCTTGATTGGACTTCCTTCAATAAATGGTGCCCCCTATCTATCTCATTTACCCTACATAATCCATTTATAAGTGTATTAAAAGTAACAATATCTGGAGAACAACCAAAACTCTCCATATCATCGAAAAGTTCAAATGCCTTATCGATTTCTCTTACTCTGCATAAACCTCTGATCAAAATATTCAAAGTCCAATTATCAGGACTGGCGTGCAATAGCAAATTCTCCTCAAACAAGGAAATTGCCTGGTGCACCTGATTCCTATTGACCAACAAGTTCAAAATTGTATTACAGATGTGGGAGCTGATCTTTATCTCACTGCCACGTACCTTCGCAAATATATGCTTCACACTATCAATTTTACCTGCTTCCACGGATGACAATAACAAAAACCCAAAACCGTCACTATCGATTGAATGCCCATCACTCCTCATGCACTCAAAGACTGCCATTGCCGAATCCTGAAGACCAGCTCGACATAATATTCTCATGAGCATATCATAAGTCACAGGCCAATGAACAACGCC
This sequence comes from Corymbia calophylla, assembly GCA_014182845.1. Lineage (NCBI taxonomy): Eukaryota > Viridiplantae > Streptophyta > Magnoliopsida > Myrtales > Myrtaceae > Corymbia > Corymbia calophylla. Next base: position 5,637,745 of record CM024695.1, read on the forward strand.
CACGTTGACCCTACTGAACTCAAAGAACCCAAAGCCCAACTTCGGATCCCCCAGCCGCCGAGTGACCTCGAATGCGATAGAGGGCGTCAAGTGCTGCCGCAAGTAACCCACGCAAGCATCCACACCACGCGAATGCACAAACACAGAGCACGCGACTTTGACAAACCAAGCCTCGGGTTCATCGATTACCTCTCCGTCGCACCCGAGCAATGCGCGAGATCCTCCCCAAACTTGAGCATGGAAGCAACTTGCGGCGACACCGGAGGCTCGAACCCGAGGACGGCGAGTGACGAGGGATAAGAGGGTCATCACCAACCCATTGCCATCACCCGAACCAGCTCCACCCCGAATAGCTTCAGCGTTATTGCCCCTTTCGATGAAAAATCGCAACTTTACTATGGTTCGATCGGATTCTGAGATGGGTTTTTGCTGGGACTCTCTGCCCTTCATGGGGAAGCTGCCAAAGACAGTTCTGGTCGCATTAGCAAACCGAATCGAGAGACCAGACAGCAGCACTTCGCATTAAGGAAATGGGGATCGAAGATCTGTCGAGATGAACTGAGGATCGAGGTAAAAAATTCCGGTCCGGGATGTCGCGAGGATTGGGGGGTCGTCTCTCTTCGGAGGAATCGTGGGCAATCGAGGGCATCTGTCGGAGAATCCCTAGAGGGGGGTTGCCCCGTCTGGCCGGTTAGGGTTTTGTGAGGTTTCTCCGAAAGGAACGTCACCGAGCTGTGAGATTAGACGAAAACGAAGCCTGATGGGCCTACAGATGGATGCAGTTTTCACTCGGACCTCGGCCCAGGAAGATCAGCAAAGTTTTCGTACATGGACCCGTCGAACGGGTGGGTCGGATCATATCAAAATCGAAGTGAGAGTGCAGAGTAAGCGAGCGTGAGATAAGTAAAAGGCAAGAGAGAGAGTAAAATAAGAAAGATGTAAACTCATTTAATACATATATTGTTTTGGGTTTTACCATTCTCAACTTATTTATAATTTATTTACTTAATATAATTAACTCATATAGCAACTCAATCTATTACATATAGGTCAAAAAATGGGTTATATATTCAAATTTCACAAATTATACATAAATCATTTCAAATCAACATCACACATGTATAGAAAAAAAAGCCTGAACTTAACTAATTCATATAATGTACTGATTTATTGCTATTTTCATAATTATCGAATTCAGTTTCGGAATTTCATATTTTTCCATTCCTTATAAACAAAAATTCATCTTAAGTGAAAGTAATCTTTTACGTTTTCTTTAAGATAGAAAACATCATCTAAGTTTCAAGATGCAAGTTTACAGGTCAACACTCATACACGATGCGAATGTGAAAGGTCTAGATATTCCATATCAATACGAGATGAAAGTGCATGGAGTATAATTCGGTTGGGGCAATTTCACCTTGAATTTTTCTAATTTTTTCCAATATCACAACAAATGGACTCTAAGTTTTTTTATATCTTAAATTCCTTAAACTTTCAACAAATCTAAATATAAACGATGCACACTTATATATAAAATCTTTTTAATTGGTTCCGAACATTTTGAGTAATTATTTAGACTTTGACAATAAAAAAGGAAGGAGTTTACTTCGTGATAAGCTGTCATTGATTAAATCTAAATAAGTCCTTAAAAGACTTAAAAGGGAATAAGGGAGACCCCACAATGTTACCTCCCATATTCTCTCTCGATCGGAAAGAAAAATATTAATTGGGAATTAAAAAATCTTTCGATGGTGAAGATAGACATCACATCAGTACTTTGATTCTAGTTATCGTCGAATAAAAAGATATAATAACATCCCACGATTGATATAAAAATAGATTGGTGAAATACCCACTACTTGACGGTTGCCGTTCAGACAAATCTTGTAACCGACTGGCGGTCCAAAGTACTAAACTTACACGACGTAAAATGGGGAATTCACTAACGTCCGAGGATTAAGCGGAAAATTGAGAGCGGTGAAATTACAGTATCACCCCAAAGCGCAATGCTCCCCGGGGCACGACGACGCTCCAACTCTCGGCGAATCTCCACGAGCACGCACGCATCGTATGGTTTTTCCAGATTCTACGACCAGCATAGTCGGCCCGACGACGAAATGCTCGACGACGTCCACAGCCGACGCGTCCCATGTCGCCCGGCTTCGTCGCCGGAAGAAGAACGCGCGGTGAGTGTCGCCAGTTTCTCGTGATGGGTCCTCTCCATGATCGCGCTGGTGAAGAATCACCGGTTCTTTACGTATTAGCTACTTCGTTGCGACCTCCGTGTGGGTTTTGTAAAGGAGCTCGCTTGCTTCTTGTTTCTGCTTTGCCTGTTGAATGCTGCCTCCATTAGCCTGAGCTTGTCGCTAATTAGAGACGGGCTGGGAGCGACTCCTTGCTACATGTCCCAAGTGAAGTGATTTCTCTTTCCATGTTGATTTTTGTGTAGAACAAGCAGTGACCCTGAAATCGATATGATGGTGGTGTGTTCGGTTCATGACTATATTTGGTTTAAGTTTGAAATGCCGTGGAAGTCGTTCGTGGGTCGATCTGTATTTGACCCACCTACTTGAATCGTGCATTGCCTCGTAGTTTCCGTGTTCCACTCCAGCACCACTCATTTCTGAGTCTTTTCTGTCACCTTCGTTGTTGTAAAATCCATTGGGAGGAAAGAAACCATGCACTACTTTCCTTCGCGGAGTACATTTATGCAGGCAGAGTATAGAAAGTTCGTTAAAGAACAGATAGGCATTTCATTCGAAATGGAATGAGAGAAGGAAATATTTACAATTCTTGATGAGGAAAGCGAGGTCCAAACTCTGTTCAATTAATTTCATTATTAAAAGATGTGTGCTTCAGCCTTTCAAGGGGTCTCGTTCATTTTATTTTTAGGAACAGCAGTCTTCTCCTTCATCAATAGTTTCCCCCTATCTTTAGATCCTTAGGTGCTATCTAATATGCATATATGAATGAATTAGTGACACATTGGAACATTAGCATTTTCCTATTCTGTTCACTATGAAAATTTTGTGTTACCAATTTCAACAGAAGCTACTTCCTCTCGGACTGTTTCCTCTTTTCTTCTCTTAGTTTAGAGAATGGCAATTGTTAATTTCGTCTTTCCTTTATTTGGCCAGAAGTTGTTAATTCTTTGAATCATGTGCTGGTAATGCCGGATGATAGGGGGAAATATCTTTTCAAATTGATCAACTTGTTATTATACCTGATAGGTTCCTTGTACCTCTGGATTTAATTAAGTTTCTTTTTCTTTTTTTTTAATTCTGGAATAAATACTTTGCCGTTTCCTACAAAAGCGAGATTCTGAATGCCAACAAAAGATGAATCCTGCCATGTCCTTATCATATCTAGTATGTTTCTTATGTAGTTAACTGTTGCTTTCATTACCAAGAACCACTCAGGTGTTGCATCAGCCGAAGAAAGCGTTTTATTGTTAACGGCCAAGCTCATATAACTCGATACCGACAAAAGTGAACTTTTGTTATCTCTTGTTCCCATTTTGAATGCTGTTGACAATCCGTTTCCTTTTCTATCTGATTTTTTTTTTTTTTTGGTTCTTTCAGTAATTGCAGGATGGCGGCATGGGCAAGTGGTATTCCAACTCTAGTTATTAATGATTAGCTACAAAGGCGTGATACTCAGCCAATGATTGAGAAAGAAGATGCCCGTGCTCCTGGTTTATCAAGCAAATGGACATAGTCATGCCAAAACCCTTTGGATAACAGCCATTTAGCATGCTTCAGATGCTCCACTTTCTTACCACTTTTTAATCTCACACCATGTTTCGACTCAACAGTGAACTTACTCGCTGCAGGGGACCATTTTCGGTAGCTCCCTGCCCTCGCAACTTTTGATAAACAGGATACATTGACTAACATATTAGCATTGCTCAACTATCAAGTGGAACTTTATTTTGATATCTCCACAGGTTCTCCTTCTGCAGTAGGGCTGTATGAGTTTTTTGGCTCGCATGTCCTCTGTGGAAGATCAGGTTCTGCTATACATTCCTTCTGCATTTTGAATATTGACATTCTAGAAATTATTGGTGCTTCAACTTGGAAATTGTTAAAGTCATGTGTCGAGCAATTTCCATATGAACGCTTGTGTAAAGCAAAAGTCACTCAAAATGATGCTACATACATGTGAATTGAAAAGCTACATACCGTGGAAATTCAAAGTGGAATGAAATGAATTTATGGATGTTGATGCTGGAGAGGACATCAAATTAACTGTTCTATGATAAGTTTACATGCATGATAAGAGGACATGTAAGAGTTCTTTTAAGTTGGTTTATGCTAGCATGTGTAAGAATGAATGATGATTTAGTGTGAAAGCTTGACAAGCAGAACATGAAGAATTGCAGATGTTGAGCTTCAAAGAAAACCATGTGAAAGTTGTATCACAGTCAATAAGATTACATTTCAAGTACTTGTAGGCTGTAAAGTAGTTCCCCATCTATTATTTCCTTTTTTTGATATATTTCCTATATTTTTGCAGTAACTCATAAAGTCATTTTTATGACCTATAGAAATGATCGAGCCAAGCCAAGGAGACACTCTGTCTAGCTCCTTTATTAGAGGCCTAGAACAGCCAGAAATATCTGGTTTTGGCTACGTGAGAGATCCAAAGGTAATCCTGATAGTGATAAAAGGTATTTGTGTCTATTCAAAGGATGGCAAAGGCTGTCAGGTTTGCTCTGAAAATTTTCTTACATATTGCAGGCCAGAGAGAGATTTTGATGGTGAAAACTGCAGTGCTTAAATTTTTGGGATTGATATGGCAGTAGAGGCTGTACTGACATCATTGGATATTTTGCAGGGCCAGCGAGGAACATAAATATGAAGGTTACTAGCAAGGTTTTGGAGAGTGTGAATATCAGTCCAGTTTGATATCTTGGCTCCCTTCTTTGTTCACCTTTCAGTCACGAGAATGATGCATCGAACTATTGAAATTGGCATTACTGCCAAAACTTCTAATGTTCTGGTGGAATTTTTTTGAGCACTGGCAAGGACCAGAAATGTAACAGAGGTTAAAGCTGGCTTTGCATGCTTACCGTGAATCAGAAGGTTGGAACTATGTCTCGGAGTTAGGTTCTGCAAGAGATACTTGTATCGCTTTAGTTTACGGCTGTGATGATATGATGGACCAAACTATGTACATAAAAGTCATATCGACTTTGCAGTGGGTCTCACAGAAAATTGACTAGACTGTGATGGTTTCTGCATCATGCTTAGTTTGTAGTAGATGTCATGCAGGTTTTTTTGGCACCAACGATTTTGTTATTGTAATGTCTGAGGATATGATTCTTTCGAATTCACCTATGTAAAGTTTATGGATTTCCTCAAACCGTTTTGGACTTCATTGCTTTCTTGCAATATATGATATAGGCATGCACGATTGCACGCTAGGAAGTATCTTTGTGGTCCTACCCAAGCACAGATTATCATCATTGGTCCAGTTACATAAGGCGCCAAGGAGCAAGGGCAGCTCTAGCAGCTTCATACTGAACAGTTAATCATGCCATGTTCCTCCTTTTCACAGCTACAGAGCTTGATGACCAATTTTATAGTTTGGTGATTGGAGCTGAGCCCCGAGAGCTAAGGGCACACTTCAGTGCAACAAGCGGTCTTGAACTGATCGGGTGCTGGGATGGTGTCTGTTGTATGCGGATTCTCAATTTGAGGTTGTGGCCGCCTTTTGGAAGATTATGTTAGGATTTGATTCACGTTGAGAGGATGAGCAGGATGACATGAGCCTCCATACCTGAAGAGGCGATTCCTCCAATAAATATGTAGCATTTTTTTTCAGTAGATTACAAGTACTAGGATGTTACATCACTGACTTGTTCACATTTGCCGGATTACAATGTAATTGTTTGCGTGATCGACTTTTTTGTGTTCTTTTATGTTCATCTATGTTCATCTTATGTGAATAAACCCAAGTATATGTAAAGTTAGATTTGTCGTCGGTTTCACACGTCAAGTTTGCAGAAATGGCCTGCTCACTACTCAGTCTGTAGTGACTATCCTCTAGGACCTCTTCAATGGCGGGACGAACTCATAAATAAACTGGATGGTGAATTTGCCCAAGAAACCAAGGGGTTTGACGAAACCACGAAACGCGAAGTAGACTCGGACAGCTTAAACCACATCCAGTTTATACAAGAGATCGCGCATGTTCACCAAATGAAAACGCTATGAAGCGGATTAGGCCGAGCGATATATCCGTTTGAACTGGACGTGACAAACCAAGCCGAGCAGGAACAGAATAAGCTTTCGGGTTCCCGGCCTCGGATACCATCGCTCTGAACAAATCGTGCATTAATGACCTCCCTGGCTTGTTTGACACTCGCGAGATTTACTCGCTACCACCTTTGGCACGGTCTGAAAAGGAAAAGTTTTGAAGTAACTCCAACTATGGAGTGCCTGTGTGAGAAAACGAGGGTGGCCTCGCCGATCCTAAGCGTTACCCATATCGGGTTCCCCATCGCTCTCTTTTTTGGTTTTTTCCTCAGTTGAAAAGGTGTCCGTTCAAGGCTCAAATTCAAATGACATTAATCACGTCACTCCATATGGGAAGCATGCCGGTTCCCCTATAAAGACCCGAAGGACTTCGGTCTCTCTTTAAACTGGCCATAACCTCCTTAAAAGGACAACAGTTCATGGTCTTCCTTCTGAAGAAAACTCTGGTTTGGTTTTCATTGTTTTTCGTTTTGGGCTTTTGTTTCTGTTTCTGTTCACTGTTTGATCAGCGGTCAGCAGCACTAGCTAAGAAGCATGGAGATGTCTAATATTCGAGCGTGGTATGTGAAGAGTCTTCTCTCTCTCTCTCTCTCTCTCTCTGCTCTTACTTTTCTCGTTTTTCTCGGACTGATCTGTGGCACCAACCGATGCGAGAACCAAGAAAATCAAGAACCATGGCGTTCGTCCCTCTTCATTTAAACCGAAATGGGGACATCGTTTTTCGCGAGAGGTAACCCGGATAAACACGCCCGACTAGTTTCGCTCTCGAGTTCACTGCATTCCAGTAGACTCTTGTCCTGATCTCGTCTCTCTTTCGTGGGAAGAAAGAAAAGAAAACAATCTTTCCATTACGACGATGGACGATTTTCTTGCAGGATTTCAGTGCCTTAACCGCACAGTATTTATACGAACGCGCCCACTAGAAGGAAATGGACTGGCCGGGAGGGGAAAACGCCGCGCCTCATCACATCCCGCAGCAGCACTACGCGCTCTTCCACACCATCGACCGCGCCCTCTACACGATCCTCGCCATCCAACTCTGCCGCGACCCAGCTGAGTCCCTCTACGTCGTCGCCCTCCTCCTCTGGCTCGAGCGCACCGGCTTCCCCCACGCTGTCAAGACCGTTCTCTCGCTCCCCAAGATGCTCGTTAGCGACCTCGCCGAGGAGGCCGTGGCCTGCCTCGGCTTCATCTTCAACCACAGCAGCTTCTCGAATGGCGCCGACGTCCCCCTCATGCGGGGCGTGATAGGCCGGCGCATCTCCCCGCAGTTCCTCCACGAGAACCAGGACGATGCCCGCCGAGTGATCTCCAAGATTATGGACACCGTGTGCGTCAGGGCCCTGACCGACATAATGCAGAAGGCCGTCGCTATGAGGAACGCTCGTCACGACCCGTCCCCGTCCCCAGTCTGCCTCCCGGATCGCCCTGCGTTTCCAGGGATGCGGCTGCGCAGGAACGAGAACACAAACGACAGCGTCATGATCAACCGACACGTCCCCACTGGCCATCAGAACCGAAAATACTGGTTCGACGAGAGAGAGGTGGCCGAGGCCGTGCCGCCCGACGACAGGACACTATTCGTGACCTTCTCGAAGGGTTACCCTGTGCAAGAGTGGGAGGTGAGGGAGTTCTTGACGGGGGCGTACGGGGACTGCGTCGAGGCGCTGCATATGCAGGAAGTCCAGGCAGGCGAACAGCCGCTGTTCGCGCGGGTGGTGTTCCGGTCGGCCTCGACAATCGATCACGTGCTCGATGCCTCGGGGAAGGCCAAGTTCATCATCAACGGCAAGCATGTCTGGGCCCGGAAGTTCGTGCCGAAACGCACGAACGGTCACCGGGCGGTTCATCAACCTCAACCTCCTCCTCCACCTCCTCCTCCTCCTCCTCAGCCTCACAACTTTTCACCTTATTTCACAGTCTCGTGAGGCTGAGATGGGTTTGTGTATGAGTCGCAAGTTCATGGAACGATAATAAGAATCTTGCGCCGTTCGTATCAATGAATAATCATTTAATGCATGGCTTTAGTTTGGAAATCTGATTAACCCTTAGCTGTGGTGTAATCTGAGTTTTAAAAGTAATTTAGCATGGCAATATCAGTGAAAGTTCACTAACAAGTTGTACGCATGAATATGAATGGAGTAATGTTAGGATACACAAAAATTGATATATTAAATGATGCGATAGATTATATATAGACATATTAATAAGTCATACTCGACATTCACTTATCCTGGGACATCACTTAATATGTCAATTTTGTAAACCAGACATTATGTTCCGAGCATTGATTAAAAGAGTTCTTTTATTTTCCCCTTAAGAAGTACTTTGTCATATTAATTATCTTACTTAAACTTAGTAGGCAACATAATAAGTTTCGATGGAGTTGTTGAAACAAATGGAACCTTGTTTAAGCACCCAAGTAGGAAATCTTGGAGTCATTTAGAGAAAAAATTTTAATTAAGGATTAGTATATCTAGCATCTCTTTCCCGCTAATTTGGTTCGTTTGATTTTATTAAGTGACAGTGACAAAAACTACGATATTATATTTCCATACAATTTAAGCAATGCATCAAAGTTTTAGTTGTTGAAAAAATGCTGTTTGCTTTCCAACTAGACAACAAGAAAATGATAGGGCATCAGGTTATTTATTGAATAATCGGATTTGGATTAATGCCATTATGGAGTAATCGGATTGTGTAAGCTACTTTTACTATTTTCTTCAAAACTTGTTCATAATTCATCATTTATTTATTTTATAAACAAAAAGTGGGTCTGAGTTGCTTTGCATGAATTCATGCATTTTTGCCAAGTGGCAACGGTCCTTCCATGCCGGTGAGTATAGCCGCGTTGTCACCTTTTGCTTTAGGGCTCTTTTGTTCTCATCGGCTTCAATAACATATGGCCATCTTCTCATTTAATTAAGCAAGAAACTTATCGCAATATTAAATGAACTTAGTCAACTCTCCTCTGCTCCCTTGCTCATTATCAATTAGCTCCTGAAAAAGTTTGACTAGTATTCTGCTTACTCGTGTCGCTATGGTGAAGGAAACAAAACGCAAATCTCAATCACCCGGGCATGGCAAAAGGCATGCAGTATCGCCTTTGTCGTTGGTAATTTCTGTGAAGGTACTGCGACGACGTGATGAATCAAACATATGTTGGATATTTAAATAATAAATTACGCATATATTTAATAATTTAAACTTTTAGAATAATTGATCGTGGATTTGTAGTTCCATAAAAATCTCACACTATTTACAAAAATAAAAGAAAATCATACTCCGTGATGATTTTTCATCATTTTTAGATTATAGTTGATGTCCATGCAGGCATTTTTCGAGACCTATGATTTTGTTATTATAATGTTTGAGCTTATGATTCTTTTGAAGGATAAAACTATCGAAGGTCTTCGGTTTCCTCGAACCGTTTGAGACTTCGTTTGTTTGCATGCGATGTATGATATAGGCATGCACAACTACATATATAGGCTTTGTTTATTTCGCAAAAATAACCTATCTTTGTTTTTTAGCATTTGGACCGCTTAGAAAAATAAGTTAATAGAAATTTTATTTACAGTCAACTAAAAATCTATGCTAAATTCAAGATAATTATCTCATTTTTTGAAAATTGGAAATTATTTTTTAAAGTATGACTAGATGTCGGCATTTGAATCAAAGACCTTAGCGCTTAGACATGAGGACCCTGATGTCCATGCCCAAGTCACTGACAGCAATGCCCAAGTACTCAGCTCTAGGGCCCCAGTTTGTCGAGATAGGGATGGGTTCTCAACAGCCAAGCCTAGACCCATAGAGGTTGAAATGAGGTTCATTGAGACCAGGCCCAAGAACCCATACCTAAGTCCTCAACAATCATACCCGAATATTCAACTCTTGCCCCTAAGTCACCAATGCCCAAGCTCAAGTCCATGAAGGCTAGGCCCGAGTCCGCAACCCTCTTGCTCATACCTAAGTCACAACCATGTCCAAATCACTAGCACCCAACCCCGCTCTACAGAGGCTAAACTTGGGTCCTTGACGACCATGTCTAGATATTCAACTCCCATGCTCGAGTCACTATCGACCAGGGCTCAAATCCATCAAGGCTAGGCTCAGTTCCTCAATGGCCAAGCCCAAGTCCCTCGAGACCGATTCCAAGACCCCAATGCCCATGCCCATGTCTCTAGCAACCGAGCACAAGTATCAAACTCCTATGCTTAAGTCATGGGCGCCCAAGCTCGAGTCTCTCAAGGCCAGGCCTAAGACTTCGGTGCCCATTCCCAAAATTCTAGTGCTTGTGGCGGAATTCCCAACAATCATGCTTAGGTACCCAACTCTTGCGTCCAAGTTAGGGCTTGGGTCCACAAAGGCCAAGCTCAAGACGTCAGTGCTCATGTGGGGTCCTCAGTAGTCCTAGTCAAATTGAAAATTTTGGGATCGAATTGGCCACCGTACAATAAGTTATCACTTTTTGGGTAATCTTCTAGCAAAAAGCACATATATTGCCGCTGGTGTTTGTAATTCCTGTCTTTCTTCGCTTTTGAAGTGTTGAATGGCGGACATACACTACTCCATCGTATTGGTAAAGTCGGGCTTATGTGCTTAATCGATTCATTTAGGCATGAAAGGTTAATTGCTAATTACTTGATTTAGACAAAATTGAGTAACATTTCGAATTTCAAACCAAAGCATTTCTCTTATTATATAAAACGAGCCACGAGCGGAGTTCTTGATTTTTTCTTTCTAGTGACGATGAGCCCACGAACGTGGCCTGTGGAGAAGCCGCAAGATGAGGAGGAGAGCCAGTTCATAAACCGAAAAGGCTCAGCTCCGTCCGGAAGGGCAACGTAATGGAATACCCGGAGAGGACCGGGAAGTCGGATCCGGACCTTGGGGGTCCGAAGCCAAGTACGGAGCCAACGCCTACCTTCACATTTCCCCCACAACTATACATTTATAGTTTTTCATCAAAACTATGGTCTCTCTCTCACTCTCACACACACACATTGCTACTAGGGGTGTGCAACCGGACCGGGTTTACCTGGGAATCAGACCGGACCACCAGAAAAATAGGGTCGAAAACTGGTTTCCAATGAAACCGGTTCCAATTTATGGGAACCGGTTGTAACCGGGCCGGGAACCGGTTCCAAGCAGAAACCCACCCGGACCGGTTTTGGAACCGATTTTCTTTTAAGAAAAAATTGAAAAGCCCCTAGCTTAAAAAATGAAACACCTTACCCTCTCAAGTCTCAATCATGGAACAAATTGTCGTTGGGGGCGCAAAAGCCGAGCTCCCTCGTTTCGATGGGAGGAGGAAGCAGGGGGAGGAGACGGGGCGGGAGGAGGAGGCAGAGGGATTGGCCAGATCTGGAGCAGAGGCAGGGGGAAAAAGTAGGGATGAGGCTCGGTAGTGGAGGCAGATTGAGCCAAGGCGAGCAGGCTATATCTGCAAGAAAGTGTCTTCTCGGCCTTGATGATTGCAACTGCTTGTTGCAGCCGATGGTTGCTTGCCGCTTGTTGCCTCAATTCGCTATTCAGTCACCATAACCAAGCTCGAACCACCGTTAGGCCCGCTACCACTCATTGCTGCAGGATCGCTACCCAAAATAGGTCTAATGGAAAATAGGGTAGACCCTATTCCCGGACCGGCCCAGACCAAAAAAACAGGGTCGGGTCCAAAACAGGATCCAGTGCAAACAAGGTCGGGTACAGGGTTCAAAAAAGCGGAACCCATTATAATAGGATCAGGTACAGGTTCTAAGTCTAGACCCTACCTACCCTGGACCCGATCACCCCTAATTGTTACAATGGATAAAATCAATTATATAGTCATCAAAATCATGTGAAGAGGACTTGCCCTTTGCACTCTCCTGTTGGGTTTGTGGGCAACTGAGGAACAAAATCATCACCAGAAGAAACTGTGGGTCCCTCGGAAGCATCTCCAGAGCTGAGACTGATATGGCAAGGAAATACCTGTGGCTCACGCATCTCCTGCTCTGGAATTGACCACCCAACCAAACTCGTGGCAGATCCAGACCATCACCCCTTTTTTTCCTCTCTTTTTTTCAATCAATCATTTTGTCCTGGCCAGTGCCTTACCAAGTTCAATCAATCATTTTGTCTTGTTCATGCACTGTTCTATTTTTTCATTTGCCTGCCCCCACCACCAAATGACAGGTAGGAGGTTTTATTGCGGCTTGCAGTTTATATCCACAACCACATCTCTCAAGAACTTGAAAATTTTCCCCCTTTGCTTCCAATGTCCAGCTGCAATTCAGTGAAAAAAACTGCCAGCACAAACCAGTGTGTGTCTCCAAATCTTTTGACATATGCTTCTACAATCTGGATATAGAAAAGGAGACACTGTCTTCCATTGCCAACAGCAATAGCATCTCGTCCTGCCAGTCTAGAGGTCGCATGTCAACCATGTCCGTTCACAGAACAAGATTCTTGAGAGCCCCTGAATCGGGTTTGAGACATCGAACGCCCAGGCATGTCCGAAGATTAGCTGTTTCAAGGGCTATGTGAGTAAACTCGTCAGTTTTCATGTACTTGGCTAATCCTATCAGTTCTAACAATTCCATATGTTCTCTTTTTTCACAAAATGACCAGGAAAATGGATTCTCAGTCTTCCCATATCGGAAAAGTGGAAGAACCCTCAGTGCAGAACATTGCAGCATTACCAACCCCTCAAATTGATATGACCAAGTCTCCGTCGAACCTCCGGTTTGATAGGCTGCAGCAATTGGATCGGGTGTTGTCGCGAGAGAACGTACATGAGTTCGGACAATTTGTGGCACGAGAGGCCTTGCTCGACGAAGAATACTGGGTATTTTTGTCTAATCAACCAAGTGCAGATGCAGTTACTTTCAATTCTCAAAGTTATATGTTGTTTATGAGTTGCTCATTGATCCTGGCAACAACTCTGTGCTAGACAGCAGCATGGCTACGGGCAGAGAGTCATTGGGAAGACCGAGCAAACGACCGGTGTGTACTGTATATCGTCAATATCACTAAGGAAATTTAAATCGACATACATCTAATTGTGCTTGTTCTCGCAGATATGCCAACAATTACAAAAGGAAATTTGCCGAGCAGGTAAATCTAAATGCCAAGTTCTTGAAGTTCCTTCCTTGATACTACAGCAGAGAGGTCACCATCAGAAGTTTTCGCATTATATAGGAATTCAATGCCATAAAGAGGCGATGTAGAGGACAAAACGGGCAGAAATGCATGTGCATTGTTGCGGTATGGCACACCTCACAGATCCAATTCTATTCTCCTTTTGTCGAGGCATAGACTTAGCTAATTTTTTGATTGGAGTCGAGCTGTGCATCTATGAATGCAACTTCCTGATACACGACATTTAACAGGTCAAGAAGGAAGACAGTAATGTCAAGCAGATGATCCTGAAAAGCATAGTCGGAACTCTGGACTTGAGCATCCGGTACTTCCTACATGGAGAGACTTTTCCCGGGGTACACGTTACTCCTGAAATAATCAAACATAACAGCTTCTATTTTCTCTAGATCCCATCAAATAGAATATCAAAATCCACACGGTCTTGCAGGAAAGGGTGAGGGCTCCTCTGTTCTGTCGCATCAATGAAGCAGGACTGACCAGATATGGGTACATTGGAAACCTGTGCGTGGCAAAATCAGCTCGTCGCCGGGGCATTGGGAGCAGCATGATGAGTTTCGCACTCGAATCAGCAAAAAGAACTGGTAGAATAAGCTGTAACATTCTTTGACTTCTCGAACATTACGGTGTGCTCAGAATCGTCTGCCTTCCACCATCTATAAGATACTACTTCTGTGGCAGCAGGAGTGGAGCAAGTTTACGTGCACGTGCATAGAGATAACGGGCCGGCACAAGAACTGTACACGAAGATGGGATTCAAGGTACCATTGCGATTCCTTCTTAGAAGGCTTTGCTGGCATGTGATTTGAATTCATACACGAAAGAACGAATCTGACTGTGCATTTACCAACAGATGGTTGAACAGGCAGCTGCACAATTGGTAGAAGAGCGGACTTACTTGCTCTGTCTGGAGATTTGAACGGTGCTGTGGCATAAATACTTGATTTTTTTTCTGTTCTGGACCCGGAAATCGAAGTGGTAAACAATTGCCATGAAGCGAAAATTATACTTGCCTAGCTTATACTTTAGTCATAAATCTACTCTAGAAAAAGGGAGTACAAAGGACAGAAGCGGGCGTTTCATCCAATTCATATGCGGCAACAAGCCAAATCATCCTCAAGAATCAAGTGCGTCATCCATGGCATGGGCACAACCTAATTTCAGTCGAAAATCCTGAACTAAAATCAAGCTCAAGGTCATTTGAGACCAATTGCTCTTGATAGGATTCGAACTCATTGAATTTGAGAAGAGAACTTGCCTCAATCGAGCTCAAGGTCATTTGAGACCAATTGCTCTTGATAGGATTCGAACTCATTGAATTTGAGAAGAGAACTTGCCTCAATCGAGCTCAAGGTCATTTGAGACCAATTGCTCTTGATAGGATTCGAACTCATTGAATTTGAGGAGAGAACTTGCTCTGAGGCACATCGCATTGTGCTTACGTGTTCTTTTTTATTAAAGACTTGGGGAATTCCAACAAGGATTTGTTTGATTCGATTCAACATGACAAATTTCAAACGGGTGCAACAGTTCATGTCACTGGAGTGAATCGTGTTTGGATGGGAAGTATTTTCCTGATGAAGCGCAATGAACTCGAGAAGACATTTTGTGATGAAGCATTTTCCTTGCGACGTGTTCCTTGTGCATGTCACCATTTCCCAGGTAAGTCTAGGGTCGTCTGAATGCTCATCGGCTACTCACCAGTTCCAGGGGATGGAAGCACATGTGAACTGGAGTAAAAATAACATCACCTCACCTGGAATAGGGCGATAGTGCAGAGATCATGTTACACCGTTTAGCAGATTCATTAGGACTGAAGTAGATTATTTCCAACATCTGCGAGTGATGCGCCCCGAGTTCCTAAGTATATTCATTAACTACCACAACCACCTATATTAGTTTGAATTAAATCCTCCATATCATGAACCAGTTGCATTCACACAGACATCATGTCATGACTTCTGACAAGATAGCATGACATTATTTGATGTCAACGCCTAAGCATAATCTTCCTGTCTAAACATTTCATATGCCTCCAGGAAATCGCACTTCTTGCTATGCCAGATTCCGAAGTCTAGGAGGCAAATCCTGAATAAGTGAGCTCACACTCATAAAATCAGCATTGCAAAACAGGGTTTCTTCTCATTGCATGAAAAATTGCAGACATAGTAAAAGGGAGAATGCCCAACCGGGGTACTATTATATCATGAGAATCTTCACCGTCATACAGTCAGCACACAGTACTTAACCAAGGCTTCTATTTTAAAGGTCAAGAAGCATAGATTCCAAAACTCCTAATGCTTCCAAAAAGTAACGCCATTGATCAGCATTTCGGTTAGGGGAAGGATGCTGAGGGGTCATGTCAGTGAATACAAATGAAACAAAAAGAGCTTGTATCCTCGTTCAAATCCTAGTTCTAGATTTTGGCAAATCTATGAAAAAATTACTGAGGGAAGCCACTCAGGAATATCGCAATTGACCTACAATCTCAGGAACATTGATGTGCTCTAAAATTGGGGACAGTTTCAATCCGATGATATGTACATCAGGATTTGCATGGCCGTCTATAAATGCATCAGTGATCTGCAAGGCAACCCGTGACACCATAAGTTAAACGTAGAAATCCGACTCAAGCATTTGCTTTTTCACACCTAAAAAATGTGTATAGGACAGAGATCTGGAATTTCCAATTTATTAAATGAAGTCCAGCCTCTATCACTCAAGGTCGACAGAAATTCTCACCTGACTGCATCCGAAAACTTTAAGTTCCTTCAACGATGAGCAGCTATCCACTATCAAGCCCATGGCCGTGTCTGTCAAATTTCGGCACCAGGACAGATCCAAAATCCGCAAACCCTTAGCTCGCTTGGCAAGTGATATGGCTGTGTTGTGTC
The DNA here is from genome assembly GCA_014182845.1 of Corymbia calophylla. Taxonomy (NCBI): domain Eukaryota; kingdom Viridiplantae; phylum Streptophyta; class Magnoliopsida; order Myrtales; family Myrtaceae; genus Corymbia; species Corymbia calophylla. Next base: position 5,654,039 of record CM024695.1, read on the forward strand.
CAACCTGACACAAGTGATAGACATCCAATAGAAAAATGAGACACCGAAGCGTTAAATAAGTTCAGCAAAACTTTCAACCAAGATAAAAACAAATGGTATTCCATATTAACAAGGCCTCGACTCAAGAGTGTGCAATATTTTTTGAGAAACTTCTAAAGCAAAAGAGAACAAAGCTACCTTCTTCACATTATTGAGCGAAAGTTCTTCCAACCGTTCTCCAGAAGTTTCCAGAAAAGCAGCAATAGCTTCATCGCTTCGATGCATCAGAATATAAAATAAAACAAAAAAAGCAATATGTCGATTAGTACCTTCAAAATCCAGAGACCATAAAAATCCTGACTAGAACAAAAGCTAACAACAGGCCTCTTATGCCTGAAGAGCTTGACAGCAGCATTAATGATCATTATTAGATCCAATATATAAATAGACTATTTTGTCTGTTCAGATCCCAGTGTAAACTTGAAATATATGAAGAACCCAAGAACTCTTGTATATAGCAAATCCATTGGACTAGAAGGACATCAGTCTCCAATATCATAGTGTAACTTGTCATTAAATGCATCATCCACCACAAAATGCCTAAACTTATATAAAATAAAATAAAAATTAAGCACACAGGCTTGCAAACAGAGAACTTTTCCTCTGCACAAGGTTAGTCATGATACCTGAAAGTGTTACGCTGGAGAATAAGTTTCCGAATTCCACGACAACCATTTGCAAGATGTCCAATTGCAGCATCTGACAATTTGATCAGGTTCACAATGTTGAGGGAAAGCAACCCGGGACATGCTTCAGCAATGACCTTGAAAGAGGCATCAGTCAAATTCCTACACAATTGGCAAGTATTAACATATATGGGATAAAATGCTACGGAAAAGGAGAAACAACTACCAAAAGTACAAACACTTACGGGCAATCACCCAAAACAAGTTCCTTCATATGATGTCCTTGTACAAAGATGAACTCCCTGATAAAATCATCAGAGACAGACTGAATGCCAGCTACAGATAAAACTTCCAAACATCCAAACTTCTTCAAAGCCGGTAGAGTGAGCATAGCATTAATGCTTTGGCAATCATCTATATACAATTCCTTTAAAACTGATCCCAGCGTGTTGGCTAATGTTTCAACACTGGTAGAAGTCAGAAGGGAGCACTGATTGAGATTTATGGACCTAATTGAAGGTGCAGCAGAAACAAGAGTCCTTAATCCATCATCAGAAAGACGGCAAGCACCGCTGATGGATATAGTAGATAAGGCAGTCAAGCTATTTGCTGATTTTGCTAATGAAGAAGATATGATGCGTTCCGTCAGACAGCGCCCACACTGGTTAAGTTGTAGAACCTGAGCCAAAAATGAGAGTCAAATGGAGAAAGCAGATTCAAGCAATGCTCTATCAAAGGAATACAAAGGTCTGACCCCAAAGTCGGTAATATCCCCACCCCCAACCAGAAAAAAAGGCAAGAGAGAAACATATCAATTTTTGCTGGCAAGGATTTAGACATCTTCTCAACATAAAAGAAGGTGACGGAGAAAAGGAACAATAAAATGATACTGCATCCTTTCCTAGGGAAAATCCAATATGCAATCTACTAAACAAGCACAGCATCGAAATCATATGTATCCATTGTCAAGTTACATATTCAAATGGCCATGTTTATCCTTCATCTCTGACATGCACAATTTACAGATATAAGTACCTATGTAAGAAGATATGTTTTCCAGATGGCTTGGAGGAGAGTATCTTAAAAGAATTCACTTACTAAAAGAACTTCTAAAATGTAAAAGATGGAAATCACATAGACCAAAGAAGGAAATACGCCAATGACAGGAGTCCAGTGTGGTATGGTACAGCGAGGAACCCCATCTCATATAGGAATATATCCAAATTTTGAATAAACTAAACAGCTTAATACTCATGTTTGTCTGCAATGCATCATCATTACAAACAAAATTCCCCAAAAAGCAAGTTCACATACTTCTTTGGGCATAAGGCCACAAGTTAACAGACAAAGGATAAGAAAATCCTTGTCTTTAGGGACTAAGTCCTTCATTCAAAGAACACCCTCAAATCACACATTCTAGCCAACCATTCAGCAAAGATGGATACAGGTCAAAGACAATCAGAGTATGATTCGCATTTGATTGCGACATTATCTAATTTCAAAGACTAACAATCTTGAAAAGCTAAGCTTCCTATGCAATCTAATTACTTCAAAAACCTCATTAGGCAAGACTCACAGAAAACTCCTCTGATCCAGCACATATGAGTACCAGCAAATCATCATTCTTGAGCTAAAACTAAGACAGGGAAAAGAGTAGACAGCACCAGCACACAATGAGGAGGAAGCTATTCAGATTAATAATATGTCAAACACAATAAAGCAGTTATTATGGGAAAACCAGTAAATTGATGAGTGAGTTTGAAAAACAACAAATAATAATTCATCATAGGGTCACATCAACCAACAAACTAACAAGCATAATGATAAAACAGCATACCGTCAGGCCACTAGTATCACATTTCTTGAAAGATTCAACAAACTGTTCCTCAGTCAGCCATGAGCAATCCTTTATGCATAACTCTGTCGGACATCCTTGGATAAGTAGGTCAAAAAAATGAGCATTAATTCTCCTGGAATCACATAACAACTGACACAGCTTGTGCCTCAGTGCATCTGGGACACCTTCAAGTGAACAAATTGCATCAACATTGTCAGCAAGGACTTTCATGCTCAGTTCTTGCAGCGAAGGCGGCACTAGCTTTATGAAGTCACAGCCTCGATCTTTTCTTGGAACCCATTTTATGACAGGAGACTTGGATTTCTCCAAAGAGGAACGAGTCTGTTGTGTACTCGGCTTAGATGAGCGATCCCTAATAATCTTCATGGCAGTAGAGAATGGACCCGGCCAATCTTCAGGGTCCTGATATTCTTCTGCAGATGCCACCTCTGCATTTCTTTCAACCTCTAGTGTCGAATTGCCCTCTTCCGCCTCTTCAGGGTTGAAATGAGCAAACCGCAACGCATTCACTTTCGCTATCTCCTTAAACCTTTCCCTCATATCGAGTGCCGAGGCTTCATTTAGCTTTGCCCTGGTCCTCCTCGACGGTGCCTCAACCTGAATCCTCATATCATCTGTTTTGGATGCGCTATCATCCAAGACTACATAATCTTGATTTAAACCTACATCACTGCCTTTGGACAGTAAGAGGCCATCGTCCTCCACCAACTTAGCTTTCCCTTTTTCTGCAGCACTATATTTTCCTCTCCTCCTCACTTCACCAATTCCATGATAATCACTTTTCAAAACCAGACTTGGACCAACGTTGTCAATCACTATACCCTTTCCTTTATCCTCAACCCTATTTCTCTCTTTGTCCCTAACAGAACCATTTACAAACCTCCTCAGGTCTACACCAAAAAGCTTCACCTCAACACCGTCTCTAACTCTGCCAGCTAGTTCCGTCTCATCATCTTCCTCCCCATCGCTTATGTTCACCAACCCATCGCCACTGGCCCCGACCAGCGCGTCTCTCGCTTCCAATCCTCTCTTGTCAGAACTCTTCCCCGACCTCATACTCATAAACCCTCCACATCCATCGCCGTCGGGAAAATCCATTAAATTCAATTCCTTATTCAACTCTATTACCTCGTCGCCGTCCACATTACCTTCTCGGCGTGGTTCGGCGCGCGGCGCGTCCCCGGCCGGCTCCTCCACGGAACCCATCTCCCCGCGCTCGTCCCCTCCGTCCAAATCCAAAACCCTAACCTTATCGTCCCTAATCGGGCGGCCCTTCCTCTTGCGAGCCCCCGACGAGGCCGTCCTGCCGCCGCCGGAGGGGGCCTCCCTGGCCGACGCCACGCCCGAGGCCAGGCGGAGGCTCCGCCGGCGGGCGGGGCCGGCGCGGGCCCCAGCGGCGTCCGGGCTCGGCTCCGGGGCCGGGGCGGAGGACTGGGGGGAGGGCTCCTGGACGGCCGGCTCGCAGGGGCGGGCGGGGGTGATCGGCTCGATCCCGGCCTCTCCCTTGCGCTTCTTGGGCGGGGACTCGATCCCCGGAGCTACGGCGCCGGACCTGAGGACGACCATTCTCGGAGAGAGGACGGGAACTCTCGGGTCGGGTCCGGGTGCGGAGTCGGGTCGGGCGCGAGAGAGAGGAGGGGAGAGATTGAAACCGTGACTGACAGCGAGCGAGGGAGCGAGCGAGTGCGAGTGCAAGGCGACGACGAAGGGAGACGAAGAAGATGGAGAAACGACGCAAATATTTATATTTATTTTATTTTTTATTTTTTATTTCCCTTTTTTTTTCCTCGTGCGCCGATTCTATTTATTTATTTTTATTTTTTTGGATTGAAAGCTTCGTTCTTAAGCGAAGGCGAGAACTCCCGGACTTTCCCGCCAATTCCCCTGATTAGGGCCGTAAAATATCTAAAAAATCCTGCAGTTGGCATTTTCGTAATTTCCAACCCCGGGAGAAAATCAATTATCGATCTTTTTTCTTTTTTGGGGGAAAAAAAGATGATTGAAAAATTGGTGTGATTTATAAAGGCGTACGCTTCTCCTGCCCTTTTTTTATTTTTTATATTTTCTGAACGATTTTTTATTTTTGGCGATAAGTGTTTTTTGCTTTTATAAGCTGATTCCTAAAGCTACGTATGGATGGTAACTTTATGAGGAGGGAATGGATTAAATTTTGGGGTTGGGTCTTTTGTGGGGTTGCCGGATATGACCAATTTCTTCTATACAAAGGTCAATATTTTTAATTTTTGCTTTTTAGAAAGATTAATGAATGTACCAACTTTGGTACGGCTTCACATTTGGGGGTCATCGAAGGCTGCCCATCGCGCAATTAAAGTATCCACTTGCTTTCGAATTTAAAAAAACCGATTTACAAAGTTTCCAGCATGGCATCGCAAATAGAATAAGGATCATCGCTCAAGATCCCTCCAGCTTACTTTGAAGATTTAGGACATATTTGGTAACCGGTCAATTCATGACTTTTTCTATTTTTTATTTTGAAAGAATAAAAATTTATTTGGTAACGTCAATTAATTTTTCTATTCCCAATGATAAATCTGTTAACAATAATACATTTGGAACTCAAGAAATAGAAAAAAAGTTACTTCTTTGTTTTCACGAATAATTCTAAAATCAAGTCACTTTCTTCTTCTTTTTTATCTTCTTCTTCCTCCTCTAACTGATCACTGGGCCTTGACCACACACCTCGCACTCATTGTTCTAAGTTATATATTTTTGTTCTCTAATAAGGTGGGAATGCCTCGATATTTTACGTTTCAAAATTTAGACGAAATAATTTAAGTCTGAGTAAAAATAAACAAGCGAGTCGATTTTTAGGTAGGACTCAACGGTTATGTAAATGGAAAAGTTAGCGGCAACCATAAAGTCAGAGTTAAGGTACGGACCCCAGGAGTGCCAAAAGTTGGCACGGAGGGACACTTAAGTGCCAAAATCGGAGCAAAAGGGATCACTTAAGTGCCAACGGCGAGAAAATCCGGCCAAATTGCCACGTGTCCATTTTCCGGCAACTTCATTTGTTGACGGAGCATTTTTTTCAAAAAAAAAAATCCACGTGGCAATTTTAATAAAAAAAATTGTCCACGTCAGATTTTAAAAAAATTAAAATCGATTTTATTATAAAAAAAAAACAGAAGGGGATCGACGAGGGCTGCACAGCTCTCGCCAATTTCCCCTCCCCCTTTTTTTTAATTAATCAATTTTATAATAATTTATTTTTTAAATTATTTAATATTATTTAATTAATAATTTTTAAAATCCACGTCAGCGCAAAAACAACGTCATTTTGCGCTGATTTTTCGTCGTTTCAATTTCCGGCGAGCCACGTAGGCAAAAAAATTAATAAAAAATTGCCACGTAGGATTTCCGATAGGGTTCCGGCGACTTGGCACTTAAGTGATCTATTTTTTTTGAAAAGTGGTACTTAAGTGTATTGTTTGTAAGTTTTGGCACTTAAGTGTCCCTCCGTGCCAAATTTTGGCACTCCCGCTGTACTTTCCCCTGTCAAAGTTCTAGGGGATAATATGTAGAATTTCGAAATTCGAGGAGCCACCACGCAACGGTGCTAGGGGGAGTATGAGCAATTATCCCAACATAAAAATTACATCACACTCTAAAATAAGAATAAAAACTCTCGTATGCATGGGTAATGCATCGTTACTTAGGAAACGATAAGTTATGCATTTATGTATCAGATTTCTTACATAAAGGAAACATACGCGACGGCCCAAATCATATTTTAGGCAAGTACTTACCGAATTATACCAATTTTTATTAGGGATGATCGATTCAAGAATGAGTCGGTTCCCATTTTGAAACTAAACTAGGTTAGGTCAGTTTTTAATTTGCAGAGCGGCAAATGACAATGTTTTTCCTCTCTTTTTTTGTTAGAGTGTTGTTTCTCACTCTAAAACCGGACTAAGCGAGATTGGTTTCCAATTTGTGGAACTAATGGGTTTTTTTTTTTTTTCCTTTGTTTCTTTTGTTCCCGGTAAATAAATAATTGTTTTCACAAAGAAAGTCTAGAGGTGATTCCATGGGAGAATCAAATAACTATTTATTTAAGAGAATGTGTCAACCGGGGTTTACCAAATAAAAATGAGATAAAATACTTAGGGCTAGTTCTGCAATCTCGTCCCACCCTTGAAATTGAGAATTAGACCAATTATTCCTAGTTCTAAACTCTTGAAAATGGGAACCAGAACTATTGCCACATGAATCACCCTAAATAGGTCCGTTTGCTCTGGTTGCCAATTCAATCCAGAGCAGTGCTCACCCCTAGTTATTGTGAGTTATCAAAAAAAGAGAATTGTTCAATGCTCTATTGACTTGGAGAAATAAGCACTAGTTGAACATAAAAATGTTATTTTCTTTGATCACATAAAAATAAGAATAAGTACAATATAAGTTCTACAACATGTCTTGAAAAGTGCAATTGAGTCGTAATACTTTCAAAAAAATATAATTAAATTCTAAAACTTATCAAATTGATATAATCGAATTTTTCCGTCAATTTCATCCAATTTTGCTATTGCAAAATATTGGCACATTTTTTTATTATCATTATTTGAACTATCCTACGTGAGGTGACCATTTGGGGAGGGTAAAACCTCCAAGCATGAAAAAGTGATAAAAAGAAGAAGAAGAAGGTAATTAGCAATTGTATATATATGAATTATCTTGAATAATAGCTGTGTTTGTTTCAGGAGAAATTTTTAAAATAAAGAAAAATAATTTCCATGAAATCATTATTTTCATAAAAAAATTTCTCCCATTCTTTCAAGTTAGGGAATTCATTTTGCTAATTATAAGCATGAATAATTTCTTTGACCGCAAAATAATTTTCTGTTGATTGATAATTTTTCGACAAACCAAAAATACGAAAGTCCACTAATCCGTGGAAATTTTTTTCACTCAAACGAACAGGCCCCGAATTGAAAAAATCGATTCCACGTCATCGTGTTGCTATAAAAAAGGATATGGAAATGAGATAAATGCATGGACTACGGCTATTTGAGGATGAAATTATCGAAAATTATGAGACGCCGGGCTTGGAAAGGTTAGATGACCCAAGAATCCAACACGCGCGCCGCTTTTCTTTTTACTAGTAAACGACCACACGCATCGCATGCCCAAATAATATATATATATATATATATATATATATGCGCGTGCGTACGTACGTATAGATTTGGCCAATTTAGGAGGTGTATGTTTTAGAATGGATAAATGGCATAAAGAATACATCAACTTTGGTTTAATGTGCAATTGGGTCTTTAAAATTTTAATTTGTTCAATAAGGCCCTTAAATTTTAGCCTAATGTGTAATATGATCCATGAACTTTTAATTTATTTAATATAGTCTCTAAACTTTTGGTACGTGTTTAATACAGTTTATGAATTGTATGAAAATGTTTAATACAAAGCTCAAGGACCAAATTGCACGGTGGACCAAAGTTCAAAACTATTTGAGTCATTTTTCCTTAGGCTTCATTCGTCTTGCGAAAAATGTGGCATTTTGAAAAATATTTTCCAAGTAGTCATTTAGGGTGTGTTTGGTAAAATTTCTACTTCTAAGAACAATTTCTTTTGAGAAATACTTGTTTTCTATTTCTACTCATTATAACAATTTCTGAATAAAACAAGGCGTTTGGTAACTATAAAAATTTCTTATTTTCAGATTAGAAAAAGAATAGAAATGCATTTGGTACGAGCAAATTTTTTTTTTCTTTTTTCTCTGATGGCGGCGGCAACTAGCGGGCGGCGGTGGTGACTGGGAACCGATGGGTTGCAGGTGATGACCAGCGGTAGCGATCAGTCGCTAACCGCTGATCACCGCTACCGGTCATCGTTCACCGTCCCCTGATCACCACCACCGGTCATTGTTCGCCGTCCCTCGATCACCTGCACCGGTCATCGTTCACCATCCCCCATTGTGTCGGGTCATCGGTTGCTGCCAATCACGTTGAGTCTCTTGTCATGCCGGGTTGCCGGCCACAAGGTGAAGGGCGCGGCGAGAGGTTGACGACCGGTGGTCGACCAGCAACAATCGGGCGGTGACGATCAATGACCGGTGACTGACGGCGGTGGCCGGTAGTGTGCTATGGGTGACGAGTAATCCTCAAGAAAAAAGTTTCTAGAAATTGTTCCAGAGAACAAGATGTTACTTTTTTCTATTTCTCATTTATACTCCAAATCTATTCCTGAAAATAACTTTTTATTCCAGAGAATTGAAAAATTAGTTGGTGTTACTTAACGGATTCCTGTTCTTTTTTATTTCAGGGAACAAAAGAATAGAAAAATATGAACATTACCAAATAGACCCTTATTTTTCGATGTTCGAATAAAACCTAAAAATGAAGTGGAAAATATTTTCCCCTATTCAGTAGGGAGAGTAAGGAAAATATTTTCCTTTGTGCCCCATTTTTTCGATAATTTTATTTTTTAAATATATTTTATTTTTAAACAAATTGATTATTAAATTATTTTTTCTTTTTCTTTTTTTTCTTTGTTTCATCTTCTTCCTAGGCTAGTCGCTAGCCGTGGCAATGGCCAGTGACTGGCTAGTAGTTGGCCATAGGCAAGCCTCAACTCGCCAAAGGTAGGCAAGCTCAGGTTCGCCCTTGCTAGATCGGCGAGCGCGAGCCTTGAGCTCAAGGCTCACGATTGCCAGCTATCATCGTGGTCGGCGACTGGCCAAGCAAGATGATGAAACAAAGAAAAAAAAAATTCAAATTTTTTAGAAAAAAAATATTTAAAAAAAAAAGGGAAGAAGTGGGGAGCAGTATGGTGTGAGACAAGAGAGAATAAGTGTGGAAAATGTTTTCCCTAACTTTAAAGTGGAAAATATTTTCTCCCATTTCATAAGACTTTTTTTTCTTTCATGGAAAATATTTTCCCTCATAAATTTATTTTCCGTAAAATAAACTCTGAAAAAATCTAGAAAATATTTTCCTTGAAGTTATTTTAAGTGAAATGAATGAAGAAAAATCGGTGAATTTAGGGAAATGAATTGAGGTTATTTTTTTCCATCGATATTTCGTGAAGTAACAAGAATTCAATTCACCATAGAATATCTAAAAAGTTGAGAAAAATAAAACAGTTTGGATGTTTTGCCGACATAGGAAAAGAAGCTTGGATTATGAAAAATATAATTTACATGATGGAGTTTCCAAAGTTAAGGAAAATAAGCGTTTGAAAAGCCGCGACACTAAACCGAGCGCACGACAAAAGATATGGTGCTTTTTGCGTATTTTTCCTTAACCAAATTCGTAAATCACTTTTTTTCCTTAATCTATCCATTATGCTCCATTTCCAAAGAATTTCCATCTTAAATGCTTTTCTCGAGGGGGTTCACTTCACAATATGCTCATCAATTTAACCTCGCGTGGATTGAACTTATGTTCATGTACTTTGGATCTATGTTAGCTATTCGTATCGTTACTTAGACGTGTGCAGATATGTATGAATAAAATTCTAGTGGAATGCACAAGTTAACGAGCCAGGCAACTACATTTGATTATAAGTTTTTAATTACCTAAATATGCCGAGTCCTTTCAGAGTCTTGAATTCTGATTAAATATATAATGTCAGAATTCGAAAATGTGGTCCATGAACTACATTTGTTAATGGATAATCACATTATATATCTAGTCAGAATTCGAAAATTAATTACGTCATTTAATTGACAAGTTTATGGGCGTAATTTGGGGGACGGGGGGGTGTTTCACGACGGACAACTCATGTTCGACCAAGCATGGTCCGATTACAGGTGGAACACAAATCCTCATTTATTGCACCTACAAAAGGCTTCTAGCTGCCTCTTGTCTTGTCATTACCTAATTTCCACACGACTCTGTCCCCCATCTTCTTCAGATTCGAAAAAAAAAAAATCATTATTTCCAGAAATTAAATGAATAAAACATGTTAAGGAATTTTTCATTTTATGAAATATTAATTACATGCGATCCGGAAAACATATGAAATTCCTTTTTGTTTTTCGCTTATATTTCGACATGCTGTCGGAGACATTTTTTTTCTCAACAAAATTCAATCATCAATTTATAAGATATTATTATTCCAGAAAAAAGGTATACCTAAAAATATAAGCAGATCTTAAGTTATAGTCAATTTCCGAAAATAGCCCCCGCCGGTCTCCGAAATTAAAAAAAAAAAACCACTTGCCGATTGTGTGTACGCGCCGCGGAGAATAGTCGAGAGAGCGAGGACGGATGGGAAAGAATCGAAATGGACGGACTAAAATGCCCTCCAGCACAGCCGTCGAATGAAGCCGCGGCGAAGGGCAATCTCGGGTTTTCCAACGCAGTCAATGTTGGCGGCAACGATTCAAAAAAGGGAACCATGACCCAAACGCCCGGTTTCCGGTTATTTTCCGCTTTTGCCATTTCTTTTTCTCCTCAAATCTTCACGACTTAACAAATTATTTTTATAAGTTTCGCAAAATAATAATTGAATTTGCTTAATTCTTGCTTAAAATTTTTTTAATACTTTTTTTGATCGATCATACGTAACTCACCATCATTTAGTTTATTTTTCTGAAAAAATAATATATATACTTATGATAAATATCTTAAATCGACTAGAGCATGTGATAACATGCACCTTTGAGACTAGATAAAAAAAAGTGATCTAGTTATTTAGCAATGAGAGAATAACACTTTGCTATTTGATTTATTGTGGGGTTATCTAGAGTTAAATTAAGAAAAAAATAAAATTTTAATATGAAATTTCAATCGCACTATGGACTTGACCCATTTTTCCTTTTTTGCGACCCTTTTCGACACAAGGCAACTTTTGTCCTTTTTTTAACTACTAGATTTGCCTCAACAGTCATCTTGCTCACATAAAAAAGGGAAGATGGAGGTTCGACTCCTACATTCTATAAGGAAGTAAAGTAAAAGTCTGATAGTGAAAATATGAATAGAGTAAGAATCGATAAAAAAAATTAAAAATAAAGGAAAGGAACGACAAAAGGCAAGTCCATGCTGCGGTACAATGAGCAACCGTGGATGTGAGATGCGATGTTCTAGTGGTGCCCATGTGGTTGACTAACTTGCATTGTCGGTCCCTTGCACAAGACAACATGAGCAAGGCTCCAACGACAGCTTTGTCCAGTAGGCCTTTGAATTTTCAATCTTTGCTTACTTCTTGTGGTCTCTGGCCTCCATTTGTCCAAATCCTCTTGCAAGCTCATCAGAGATTTTTTACTTTTTCAAAAATGGGTTTCTTAGTTGTCCCGCTTGACTTCATAATTAGTAGCCGAATGTACCAAACGAAACCCAAATTATCGGGGATTTGCATATCACAGAAAATAAAAGGTACAATTAATTTAGAAGATTCCGGATACTAATCTTATTACGCGTAGGATTGGAAAATGTCAATCACGTGATGTGAACATCAACTCATTGATGAAATTTCTTTTCTTGCTTATAAGTTATCGATTTGACATTTCATCTATATTAAATGTACTATATAAAAGAATCACTCTCACCTCTAAAAAGTTATCGAGGAAATCGCCATTTTTTATTCAGAGTAATGTTTTGTTTTCTAGAAATAAAAAAAAAATTACATATTGTTAATACGATACTCGCTTCTTCATTCATAATGCACGCGCATGTGTGATTTTCAATAGAACTCCCCATCTTCCGCATTTTTGCTAGACTAAAGGAAGAGAGCTTGCTTTTTTGAAGTGAACCAAAACACACTTATAAACATGTGCCACCTTACATTGAGGAAAAGTAACTCCAATTTAAAACTTATCTGATGTCTTTTCCTTCGTCACTTCGTGATTTAACATGTCGAGAATAAATCATATATCTAAAAGAATCCATATTTACATAAATAAATACAATAATATTATTATTTTGAGATAATACCACCAAAAATCTCTAACTTTATTTGTTATAACACATTTACCATGAACTTTTTTTTGTAACACAAAAAATCCAAACTTTGCTCCATATGACATATTTATCTTAAACTTTTTTTGGGACACAAAAATCCCAAAACTTTACCAATTATGACACATTTACCCAAAATTCGAAAGACATTTTCGTCTTTTTTTCTTTTTTCATTTGTTTGTCTTTTCCCTTTTGTTTTTTTTCCTCCTCCTCCAGCGAAGTTGGCCCTCCGGCAAGGGTGGCCCTCGCTGTCGCCTTGGCCTAGGTAGGCGAGGGCCGCCCTCCCCTAGGTAGGACGAGGGTAACCCTCGCCAGATCTGGCAAGAGCGACCCTTGCCTAGGTGAGCAAGGGTGGCCCTCGCCATTGCCCTGGCCATAGCAAGCGAGGGCCGCCAACGCCAATGGCTCCTCTAGCGATGGCGGAGGAGGAAAAAAAAGGCAAAAAAGAAAAAGGAAAAAGGAAAGAAAAAGTAAAAAATAAAAGACGAAAATGTTATTCAGAATAAAAGTCTGGGGTAAATGTATCACACGGAATAAAATTTGAGATTTTTTATGTCACAAAAAAAGTTTAGGGTAAATGTGGTTCACGATATAAAGTTTGGGATTTTTTGCAGTATTCTCCCTATTATTTTTCACAAGAAAGCATAGAATTGTAATAAAAATTAATCGTTAAGCACGATATCCTTCTATATATATTATATTATTATAGTACTGCCAAACTTTTTTTAACATACTTTTATAAGAAACGAAATCGTAAAACCTCCTGTATCGCACACCGTATGATTTTTTGTTCGCATAATACTGACAAAGGGGTTTCAACACTTCCTCCATAGGAAGTAGCTGCCACCTCAGCAAAAATCAATCATTTACTAAATTTACTAAGACGTAGGGTGTGTTTGTTTCGCGAAAATCGTAATATTTTTGGAAAATGCTTTCAAAGAATGAAAATGATTAGTTTTGTTGTGTTTGATGATATGTGATTGAAAATGTTTTTAGACGTTTGAATCGCATTTGGAAAATGATTGAACAACATTTAAACTAACAAAGAGAGAATGGCGCTAAAGACTCGTAAATAGGAAAGTGTTTTCCCCTTTCTATGCACAGGAATTCATTTTCCTAAAATAATACATAATATTTATGTTGATTGGAAAATATTTTCAATTGACCAAATCGTTTTTGGAAAAACAAACGGCGAAAAATCCGAAAAATACTTTTCAGGAAACTACTTTCATTGAAACAAACGCATCATTATATTGACTTTATTTTTCTTTCTCCCGTTAAATCAACAATTTACATTATACATTAAAAGTTAATTTCCTACCCTTTCACGACACATCCACGCTTTACATTTTGTAAAATTTGTAAATTCATAAATCTACAAAAGTAAATGCGTCCGGCCCCACCTCTCTGTTATCGGAGAACGAACGGAAGAAATTTTACTAGGATGCCATCGTAGGATTCTCTCATCTAGCATGTCCAACTGGTGTGGAGCTGTAACAATCGATTGAGTTACCTAATCAAATTTAATGAGCATCATTATTAGAAGGTTGCGGATGTAAATGGAATAGTTCATTTAAATTTCGAAATTACTACGGTAATCCCTCGATTTAAATTACAAAAAATATTCTCCATATCAAAGTAATTATATAAAAATCTTCAATATCCCCCCGCCCCCAAAATTTACGTTGACCAGTTTCCCGTGTAATTTTCCTGGAATTACCTTAATTTTGTTTTTTTGGTCGGTTGTCTTCAACCATCTAGGCAGACAATAATTCTGTGTTGACGCGCTGACTCGGGACTCGCGACGCGCCATCCGACTCACCACCGTTCTTCTTCTCCGACCTCGCGGCTCTCGAAAATCCACTGCGAACCAGTCTCGCGTTTCGGGATTCTCTCTCTCTCTCTCTCTCTCTAGCTTCTCGTTCGCCAATGATGGTGCTCACCTCCTAGCCATTCCCGTCCAACCACCTCTGACCGCCGCACGCACTCTCAGAAAGCATAGAAGTCGAGTTCGAGAACAAGGGAATGGGCCACCACCACCATGGCTCCGCCGACGGCGGCGTCTCCCAGCGCGTCAACAGCCCCCGCTTCTCCGGGCCCATGACCCGCCGCGGCCACTCCTTCAAGCGCACCAACGCCGCCGGTCAAGCCAAGGACTCGACCGGCGCCAACGGTTGCAACGGCGCGAGCGCTCACCACGAAGTCATCGATCTCGCCATCGGCTCGCCCAGATCTGAGAATGGGACCGTCCATCAAGGGGCTGCTTTCGATTTGGCCGTCGACAGGAAGCAGACCCACCTTCGCTACAACCTCAGGGAAAGAGTGAGCCTGCTGAGGAAGCCGGTGGAGTACGTCGTCGGGGACTTGGGATCGAAGGAAAGGAAGAAGCTTGGGCACTTGATGTTCCTGCTCTTCTGCGGGGTCTGCTTGTTTCTGGGCGTTTTCAAGATTTGCGCAAATGGGTGGTTCGGATCTGCCATTGAAAGAGCTGCATCGGATCGGGTTAGTCGGTACATCTGCTTACTCGAGAGTGAAAAAAGGAAATTTGGTTCTAGATTTTAGCTTATTTTAGGATGATTCAGGTAGAGAAGAAGTAGTGTTCCCTATGTTAAAATAGGTTGACTAAATCAATGAACAAGAAAATGAGTTGGCTTTGCTAACGATTTTGGATAGTTTAGTGGGTTAGCTAAATTTGTGGTTATTCCCTTTCTTTGTCCTTTTGGGTTAACCAAACTGAGCGGAAACTTGACCCTTACGGATTTGGCTTTGTAGGGAAATTAATTTGAGGATTGTTTATTATCAGGATGAAGGGGAGATAGGGGTGGCACAAGCTTAAATACTAGGATCAATTGTTAATTTCATAAACTAATAATAACTTCTAGTACTTTTTTTGGGCCAAGAATGACATACGTAGAATTTTTCAAGGGCTTAAGAATTTTCTTCTTTCTGCTCAAAGTTGTTGAGGTTGGTAGACTTGGGCGTTACAGGTACTAATACCTTTAAAGGGTATCATCAAGTTATATTTGTCTTTGAAGTACTTTGCATGAAAAATCAGGCGTCTGCAAATCTTGAGAAAGTGCATTGACCTCAACTTGTTGTGGTTAGGCCTGTTTGCAATGTAGGTAGTGGGTCGCTGTTAATTTGTGACTTGTTATTTTTCTGGTCCTTAATGGTCTCTGACAACAAGATTGAGTTTTCACGTTCTTATGGATGCGCTTGTGCTCATGCATTGTGTTTCTTCTCACTCGATCAATTCTCTTATCAGGTTCTCTATGATCAGTCAGCTGATCTTCAAACTCTGGTCAATCAAAGGACCTCTCCTGATTATGATCGTAGGGAAGAAGGAAGTGATATTGATAGAACTTTAATAATGGTAGCATCTGGTGTTGTTGGTGACAAAAGCATGGCAGATGTAAGTATTGATGCTGGTGTGATGCTCACTCTTCACTCATTTGAGGATTTGGTTGTGAAAATGAGACGTGGCAGAAAGCCTTGGTGCTATAAAATTCCCATTTACAACCATTGGTTTTTTGGTCTTTCATGAGACATAGATTTTCAACGTGAAACTTTGGTTTGTTCAGTATTCAGAGATCTGGTGCAAGCCCAACAGTGAAAACTTCAACCAATGCATTGATCAGCCACGAAGTCATAAAAGTAAGGAAGCTGTCATGCTTGGATGAAGTTCCACATCTGTTATTGCTTTTCTATTTTCTCCATGCTTTTCACAACTAACAACTCTCACTTTCTTTTGCAGAGCTTGATGCAAAGACTTATGGTTACATTCTCATTAATGCTAATGGTGGCTTGAATCAAATGAGATTTGGGGTCTGGTCTCTGTCTGTATGATTATTTTGAATAATCTTCTAATATTAATGTGCATTATAATGACATCAATAGTTCTAGAGTGCAGATCTGCGATATGGTTGCCATTGCCAAGGTCATGAAGGCAACACTGGTACTTCCTTCACTTGATCACTCGTCGTACTGGGCTGATGACAGGTTGGTTTGTTTACTTTTCCCAATTTGGAAGCTATCAGTGGAAACACTTATCTGATTCTTATTATCTCATCAAGAGGGACAAAATCTGATGTTTATTGTTTTGTCAAGAGGAACACTGCGTTTGTGGTAAAAGCAGAATCCTAGTTCATTTTTCAAGTTCTGTTAGGGTACCTAGAAAAATTCCTCTCTTTAGATTGGTTCTCACTCTTCAAACAAGAGGGCATTATTACTGAATAGTTTTCTTTTCCATCTTTATGACTCTCCACATAAATCAGAAGATCAGAAGTCTTATCAGCACTATTATTGGTTCAGTTAGCATAATAATTCTGTTTTTCAAGTCTTTTGTAGTCAGGCATGTATTTCAAAGTATAAATGGCTTGATGATCTTGTGCCTGCTTGCCTTTTTATAACAAGCTGTTCTGACATTTACAAGACGGGACATCTCTAAGAAGCAATAGTACTTCCATGGCATGCATTTCCATTGCTGTGATCTCAATTCTCTGCTCTTTATTTGCAGTGGCTTCAAAGATTTATTTGATTGGCGTCACTTCATCGACACACTAAAGGATGATGTCCACATAGTTGAGAGTCTACCTCCAGCTTATGCAGACATTGAACCTTTCAACAAAACACCAATTTCTTGGTCAAAGGTGAAAGACTAATTCGTGCCTGTTCTATCAATTGACATTAAGATATGCACCTGTCTGAAACTAGGGCGGTGTACTGAATGCAGAGAGTGAAGGGATGCATGCAAAGTTTGCTACTAGAATTTCTCTTTAACAAATAGAAGATCCTAGACCTCAATCTCTCTCTCTCTCTCTCTCTCATCCTCTTTTTTCCTTCTTTGTTATTTTCTTTGTTTCAAAAATGCATGTTTCCAAAAAATGCTGCATTCTATCCTATCTTTGGCTTTCCATGGGTCTCTACCAGTTCAAGGACTAATGTTTTACTTTTCAGGTCAGTTACTATAAGCAAGAAGTACTCCCACTACTGAAGGAGCACAAAGTGATGTATTTTACTCATACTGATTCTCGGCTTGCCAACAACGGCATACCCGATTATATACAGAAGTTGAGATGCCGTGTCAATTACCAAGCATTGAGATATTCAGCACCGGTTGAAGAACTTGGGCAAACCCTGGTTTCAAGAATGCAACAAAATGGAGGTCCTTATCTAGCTCTCCACTTAAGGCAAGTTCAGATCAACCCACTCTTTATAAATATGAACTTTCAGTTTAGATGTAATGTAAGTTAATAGTTGCAATTTCCCTTTTAGGATTCTGTCAATTAGGTAAATGAATGGTAATTCCAATAAAAAAATAGCTTTTTGAGTATTAGGTGACTTATTGACTTCTTCAGTACACTCAAAAGGGGACTAAGAAGTAGTCGGTTGTCCTTAGTATGGGTTAACAGTCAATTCAGGAGGACGATGTAATATATTCTTAAATAAGGAGTTCACTATGGGATTTAGTTTGCTATGTGGGACTTTGAGATCCATATATCACACAAGTCGATGCTTTGTCTGTCTAAGTACATTCCTCTTGACAAGTTTTAGACCAGGTTCAGTGCTCCTGAAGAAGTGGTGTCAAATTAGTCTTTGTTGGCATCACAACTTTTGTTTTATTGATTTGTCACAGGTATGAGAAAGATATGCTGGCATTTACTGGCTGCAGTCACAATTTGACAGCTGAGGAGGACGAGGAACTACGGTTGATGAGATATGAAGTAAGTCATTGGAAGGAGAAAGAGATTAATGGAACAGAGAGGAGGTTACTTGGCGGCTGTCCAATGACTCCTAGGGAGACTTCGCTTCTGCTAAAGGCTCTCGGATTCCCGTCTAATACCCGCATTTATTTGGTGGCTGGTGATGCTTACGGAAAAGGAAGTATGCAATATCTGAACGATGAATACCCCAACATATTTTCACATTCAACTCTGGCAACAGAAGAAGAGCTTGCTCCTTTCAAGAATCATCAAAACATGCTTGCTGGTATAGATTACATTGTCGCCCTTCAGAGCAATGTGTTTCTTTATACGTATGACGGGAATATGGCGAAAGCAGTTCAAGGCCATAGGCGGTTTGAGAATTTCAAGAAGACAATTAATCCAGACAAGTAACTATTAACCTGTCCCTACTCTTTTCATTTAGTCTGATTTGTTTTATATTTCTTCCCATTTTGATAAATGGTTTTGTTTCTGTCCTGATATGGATCATCAACCAGCATCTCATCTTCATCTCCCCTTTGTGCATGCAGGATGAATTTTGTCAAACTGGTCGATAAACTGGATGAGGGGAAGCTTTCTTGGAAGAAATTCAGTTCCAAAGTGAAGAAACTTCACAGAGATCGAACTGGAGCTCCATATTGGAGGGAGCCCGGGGAATTCCCAAAACTAGAGGAAAGTTATTATGCAAATCCACTTCCTGGGTGCATTTGCGAATCAACAAAGAGAAGGAAGTAAGGCTAAAAAGAGAAACGTCTCCTTCTTCTGGGATGCAATTGTGGGTGCATGAGAAAGAGATGAACGCATGCTTTCAAGGTTCAAGAAATCTTCTCAGCCGAAGATGCCACAGTTAAATCAGAAAGTTCCTTGGCCTAGAGTTCAGGCCTGTATTACATTGGCGTCGCTGAGCTGCTGAACTTAAAGGCCACTCAAGGGATTCTGGTAAATAATTTATTCAGAAAAAAATTTACAGAATACCATTGAAAGAAAGATTATGAGCCCTTGGTGCCAAAAGAGGAAACAAAAATACGTGAGACTTTCTCTTTAGGGGATTGGAGATATCCCATGGGATTAAATAATAGTGAATTCGATTGTGTGGCACAGAGGACCTTGTAATACTGAAAATTACACATAGTGAAAGATCTCCCTTCTTTATCTTTATCTGGAATTCTTAACTTTGGGTGGTCAAAATCTGGTTTAGGCTTGTCCCATATTCACATGCAAGGCTGTTATTTCACTATCAGTTGCTGTTCTATGCTTATAAACAATATCTGGCTTCAGTTTATATGAATTCAGCACGGAGCATGCGAATGCCATGCGTACTTTCTAGTATAATTCTACAGGGTCTAACCAGCGGGCCATTTACTCAGTGCTTTTATCGTCCCCGGGTTGCGGGAGAAATGACTTGAACAGCTGGGGTAGTTTCTTATTAGACTATCGGTTTTGTGTTACAGCTACAGTCTCAATAAGCACTAGCATCAGATCCTGGGATGGTCTTACAGATTGGGAGAGGGAGATGCTTTTCGTAATTCAATGCCAACTCGTTATTATGTTTCAGAATGTTACAAATTCAGAGTTTGAGAGACTATTCAGATGGAAGATTTTCAAAGTTTCGGAGTGCCGAGAAAAGGAGGAACTTGAACCTTAGTAGGAATCAATTCTAATTATGCTGCAGAGAATTGCGAACAGATATGCTGTTTCAAGCATATTTTCTATCGACAGACAATCAAGGGCTTCTCTTGCAATTCCCTCAAACGTCTCGTATGGGCAAAACCTTTTTTGTATGGAAGGATGGCAAAATCCTCTGCATGCACAAAAACAGCACTAAATGACATTGGGGAGACCAAGAGTTTTCTTGTTTGATGTGCAGAATTTACACCAAATCAACATATATAAACACACTGAAGACAAAGCCATGAACTGAATCAAGATATCTCATTCAGAAACTGATGATACGCCAAAAAAAATCTCAATCTAGAATATCCAAAACAAGGGAAGAAGGGAAAGAACAAAACGAAGGACAAACAAATCCCCCCACGACTACAACTGCAGAATAGATTCGACGAGTTCATTAAGCGGCGCAAGCTCCTCTTTGTTGATCAACCGAAATTCCTGCATCAGATTAAAGCCAATCAAGAGTTGCCATCAGAAGTCTTTTTCGTACCATACTCTCATTGTAAAGCTGAGAGCCAACTAAACTGCTGCTTGTGGCTCATTGATATAGTATTTCCTTGACCCAAACTTAAGACTTAGAACATATCATAGCTAATCTGAAAAGTATGACAGAATCATATGGGTAAGTCATATCTGCAAAGCTTAGCGACTATGCTTACTTACCCATGTGAAGAGAACGAAATGCTTGAAGCAAGTATTTAGATGAGCTTCTTCCTTTAAGTTCACGATTTTCTGAAAATGTGAGTGATAGATGTGGGCGTAGACACGGAACAAGCGCTTGAAAATGGTTTTGACAACTTCTTTGAAATTGCTCGGAAATGGAGACCCTGTAAACACGTCAGCAGGGATAACTTAGTGCTTATGTAGTACAAAGCAACTACCAAATTAATTAAGTTCCTCTGTCTTGAGTATGACGTTAGCAATAGCATGTATCTCCTGCTTCGTCAAGCTATTTATCTTACCCAATTTTTGTGGGAAAACTGATTCATCATCAAGCTGAGTCTCGATCCAGTCCATCAAATATTCGACATACTTAGGAGCTGACACCTCGATGGGTTTCTTAATGGTCACTCCATCGGCCCACCTGTACTCGTATCTGCAAGATTTCATGTAACCCCAATCAGGCCTTCTGATATCATTATTCGAACACTAAAAGGAACGGAAAAAAAGAAAAATGGATACTACTGTTGCGAAGAATGAGCTTCATTACAGAGATCATGACATTACAAATAACAATAAACATCTTCTTTGTGAATATTAATGGAACAAAGATTATGAGGATCGAGCATCCATGTGCAGACAGAATATCTGTAAGCGACTTCAAGGTTAAACAACCGCAACATAAGAATGGATCTTCACATGAACAAACCTGCAAATAGGCATCAAATGGATAAAGTAAACAGAAATTTTGTCGAGCAGCTTCTTACTTTGGGCCTGCGGACATTGTCGGGCAGTTAACTGGCGTGCAGAATTCAGTGAGTGTACCGTATAGAATGTTCACTTGATTGAAGAAGTCCACGGCTGTATAAAGCAAAGAACCCAAACAGAAAGTTAATCAAAGGAAAAAAAATTGATTGTGCTATGTGTGCGAAAGCTCATCTGCATGAATTTAATTGTTTGACTATTCACGTATTCTCGTTAGCAAATTCATAACGAAGAAGAACTCACTGTTCACAGCCAGCCACTCGTTGATGTCTTCTCCAGGGGGAAGCCGCACTGCTTCTCTCAAATTTCCACTCCCCAGTGTAGCATCGATATGTCTTTGTAGTTGAGCACCCTAGAATTCGAATTCAGGGAAAGAGGAAAACACGCATAAATAAATTGCTCATCCAAATTTTTTTTTTTATTTTTTTTTTTTATGATCGAGGGAACCCCGCACGGCCGGCAGCCGGGGAGTAAACCCTGGGGGCGACACGTGCCACCACCAAGCACGTGCCACCAGGGTAAATCCACAAATGACGCCGCGGGGATTTGAACTCCCCCCTTCGGTAGGGGGAGAAAGCCCAAAGCCAGCAGCGCCACCACATGGGGTGGTTTGCTCATCCAAAGTTGATCGCTGAAGAGCGAATAATCTTAACACGAAACACCAACCTTACTTCCCGAAGGAGCGCTCTTTTTAGGCCGAAAAGTCTTCTGATTTCTGCACATATTGTGATCAGGTACAGCAACATGAGATCATTATTAGCGAAAGAAGGTGGCATGCCATAAATATGTACTTCAAAGAGCAATGAGAATCAAATTTAATTAACTCCCATGTCCTGTTTCTCTTCTTCTTTTAATGACAATGAACATCATCTGCAAGGACATTCCGCGACTGCCAGGTGATGCGAGCGGCTTAAACCGGCTCATTGTAACAGCTTCGTTAAGGCTATGAAACTTAAAACTAGGGAGGAAAATCGACCGTCGCAGCAAACAATGAACAGTTCAAAGTTCAACCGAAGGGGTCCATTTTTCAATGTTCAGCCGCAAACCAGGGGAAAGAGAATCCACCATCGCGGCAAACAATACACAATTCAAAGATCACCAAACCGGGTTCATTTCCTAACTAATTGCCTACTCTGTTGTGGTTCAAGATCAGATCAAGGTTGGGTCATAGAATTTCCGGTTTCTGAAGCGGACCGGTCTCGGCATTAATTGCCGTCGAATGTTCATAAATCGGTAAAGAGAATTTTGAAAACGATCGCTACAGTCCGAATTATCTACACGAACCACGCGCCAGCATCATCATCTGCAGCTTCAGGACGAATCTCTAGGAACGAAACGACGTGAAAAACGAGAAAAAGCCAACGTCTTTCCGCGATCATTTCGAGCCTCTAATAATCACCGCCGTTCCATCCCATCACCATCCAGGACGCAAGACGGGTCGACGACGAATCCTACCGCCCACCAATTCAGGCTCTACGAGACACGTTATCCAAAACCCACGATCACAAACGCGAAGAAAGACCATGCAACGCCGACGACGGGCAGAGACCAGACCCGACCGGCCAAAGAAAAGGGAGAGAAATCACGTCGACGAGAGGCGTATGGTGGAGAATTCCCAAAGGGAAAAACAGGGAGCCAAGAAAGGAACCTGCTTCCGAGGCCGAAGAGACTCATGTTGACGAAGCGGTTCCTCCTCCCTCCTCAAGAAGCGAAGGAACAGAGCGCCAAAAGATGTCCGAGAAAAGACCCGACGGAGAAGACACGCACACGCAAAAGAAAATGGAAAAAATAAATTTTGAGAGCTGGAATTGAACATGTCCTGTTTATATACGTAGAGAGGAGAGAGAAATAAGAGAGGTGACAGGCTGTCATGAGAGAGAGAGTCTGTCTTCTTGGCCAGCAGGAGTCTTCTCTGTTTTCCATTTTGTCTTCCAATCTGCCCTTCTGGCTCCTCTTCCTCTCTTCATTCTCCATTCAATTTTCCCTTTCTTCTTCTCATCCCCTTTAATTATTCTTTGGACCGACTCCATTCCTTTCTTCTTCTTCTATTTTTTTTTTTTTGTATCACTTAGCATAACCTCCATTTTAGGTAAGTTGAAAAGTCAGAACTTTAGGATATCCATTATTCTCCAGGTTCGATTAGGACGCGTTTGAGTTTGAGCCCGGATAACTGATTCGACCGTGCAGATTTCATCCTCTGCTTAGGGGCACGCGAGGTCGACCTGCTCGAGGTTTAAAAGAGAGGTCAGTTTTGCTTGTCCTGGGATCCATTACAGTTGTCCATTATGTGAATCTCACATATGAGGTTATATGCATATCACAAAATAGGAATAAAGATATCATGAGTGCCGTGACTTTTATATAATATTCATTTGAGTGTCATAAAGTGAATGTATTGTATATAAATTGTGACACCCAATTAATAAAAATGAAATCATGACTCATAAGTGAGCGCGGCATAAATATGATGCCATTTTTTCACAAAATGTATAAGCAGAATTACACATCCAGAGAAAAAAAGCATGCCGACACGGTTCATTGAACCATGGTCTATATAAGGAATTCTCTCTCTCGACAGAGAGGGGGGATTAAGACAGGTGGCAGCATATGAATGGTTGGGATGAGAGCAAAGGAGTGAGAAGAGGGGGAGAAGCGGGTGGCTCGCACACCAAAATCATGGTGGGCATGATTTCAATGATTGGGGGATTTGGGACCAGAGCCAGATCTATCTTCATTTTAGGAAAGTGGAACTAGGATAATGTCTGCTTCCTAATCTTTACAATATTCATCTAATTCCAACTAGCTTTTCCATCTTTCCTCTTTCAGGCTTGCTCTCTCTCTCTCTTTTATTTTTTTCCCTTTTTTGTGAAATAGGAACTTCTTTTTTTTGGTAGGTGAAATGATAGGAAGTTAAAGTTGATCCTAAATATAACCTTAAACTGCTTCGTCAGAGACCTTAGCATCCCTATGACGTTAAACAACTAAAGGATACCCCTATTTCTAGGGAAAAAAAATTGGGGCAAAATTGGAGGACTTAAGGCGAATGGATATCAACACGTTAAAATAAGGAATGCAATCTTGTCAATCCCAATTGTATATTCGTCGGATAGGCAGGGTAGCCCTTAGTGGTTCCGCAAGGAGCCTATTTCTTGGTCAGGACACCTATAAACCACCAAAGATCCAAGGAGTATCCTTGATTTATCAAGAGAGTTTTCGTATTGCACCGATTTTTTGTGGAATTTAAGCTATGCCTGCTTTAAAAAATTTGGTCAAATCCTGACTCATTCATCATCAACTGTTTTTAAGTATTTCTTCCTGACATTAATATTTTTGTGATAAATATGGTTGGTAATGGTATGACAGAAAATGGTCAATTTTAGGGGGGAGCTGGGTTCGAGTCGTGCCAACGCATCAAAAAAAA
Source organism: Corymbia calophylla (assembly GCA_014182845.1). Classification (NCBI taxonomy): domain Eukaryota; kingdom Viridiplantae; phylum Streptophyta; class Magnoliopsida; order Myrtales; family Myrtaceae; genus Corymbia; species Corymbia calophylla. The sequence continues at coordinate 5,678,734 of CM024695.1, forward strand.
CTAGCTGGATACGCACATACTCAGCATGATGTGGATGTGGGGACCGAGCAGTTGTGTATTGTACTAAGTTGCAGAACAAGAAATCTCATCGAAGTCGATCCAAATCAGAACTGAGCTGGCCATTCACCTGGCCCCACCGAGACAGTTCTCTCCCTTGTGGTTGTGGTGAGCTAATACAGATCATGGGCCAAGTAAAGAATGCAATTTGCTGTGCAGTGAGCACCAGTGCAGCACCAGAGAGGACATACGGGGCTGTGGAAAGCATGGTTGGCCCTTTTGAAATTGACCATTTTGGAAATTTCCCAAGTTGAAAGATGAGTAGAGTTTATTTCTTACCTACTTTGTTTCCTTCCCCAGTGGATGGGATATGGGGATTTTCCATTTTAAAGGCATCATTGAATGAGATTTGCTCTGAGAATTATGATTCCATATGTAGAACAGTGGGAAAGTGAGAAAGGACTGAAGAAGGAGACGGTTACATTTACCAACTCATGAATCGTCAATACTCCTTGTGAACATGAGTCCTTGTTTAATGATTTGCCGTTATTTAAACGAAGTCCTGCTTTATTTTTCTTCACAGAAGTTTGTTTGGTCGCTGCAGTAGGTGCCTTGTAACTTTCTGCATGTTCGTCTTGCAATTTATCTCAGTCAAAAAGTGATGGAATAGCTCGTCATCTGAGTAGTGTGAATGTTTTACTTGTCCTTCTAAGCGGTCACATTACACATGAATTTTCATGGTAGAAGCTCGAAAGGTTTTAAATCTGGAAAATTCTCTCTCTCCCCACTGAGAGTCAAACTTGCAGCATAGCTGTTGTATTGGTAACTTGTATCAGCAAGTTATTGCGATGAAATTTCTTGCTTACAAGTCCTGACATTTTTCTCCTTATTTTTGTGGGATGAAGTATTTAATTTAGTGAGAGATGATCATAGATTGATCCTGTTAGCTTCATAAATTCGTAACCAGCTGCACATTGATCATAGTTCTTGCCTCACAGGGATCAGTCTTTCTGGTGCATGTATGAATAATTCAGCATGTCTAAGGGGAAGAAATGTTGAGACATGTACTGACAAGTAGCTTCAGCACTGATTTCTTCCAAACCATGGGTTCATTTTCCCTGAACCTTCTCCTGCTGTAGATAATTGTTCAAATCTAAATGTCTTCCTGATGTTTCACTCTACATGAATGTCAAAACAGGATCGAGAGTCCAAGAAATGGCATCACTTTGTGCAATCTTTGCAACGTTGATTTTGGCATCCGTCCTCAGCCAAATTCTCGCTGCAAATGCACAGCCTGCCTTTGGTGTTTGCTATGGAATGCAAGGAGACGACCTTCCTTCTCCGGCTGAGGTGATACAGCTCTACAAGAACCACAACATTGGGACAATGCATCTCTACGATCCCAACCCGGAAGCACTCCAAACTCTAGTGAACTCCGGCATCAGCATGATCCTAGGCACAAAAAATGAAGACCTACATAACCTTGGCGTCGAGTGTGGAAGCTGCCAAGTCGTGGATTGACGCTCATGTTGAGCCCTACCAAGGTGTCAACATCAAGTATATAGTCGTAGGCAACGAGGTCATCCCTGGAGAATTGGCTCAGTGCGTGTTGCCTGCAATGCAGAATCTACAAAGTGCCCTCAGAGGCTCTAGTTTCTCATCTGCGGCGATGACCACCGTGGTCTCGGGGACTGTCCTAGGAGTTTCTTACCCGCCCTCAAGTGGCACATTCACTGAGGATGCGAAGTGCGCTTTGTCCGGCATCCTGCAGTTTCTGTCCGACACCCGTGCCCCTTTGTTGATCAATGCGTACCCTTACTTTGCCTATGCTGCAGACCCCACCCACATAAGATTGGACTATGCGCAGTTCACCGCGCCGGGACCAGTGGTTCGTGATGGGGACTTAAGCTATTGGAACTTGCTCGACGCGATGGTGGATGCTTATCACGCAGCCATGGAAAGAGAGAATTTCCCTAACGTGGGCGTGGTGATCTCCGAGTCCGGGTGGCCTTCTGCTGGAAATGGGAATTTCACAACTCCACAGCTCGCGCTGACTTACAACCAAAATTTCATGAAGAAAATCAAAGCGGGGTCGGGGACGCCAAAGAGACCAGATAGCCACTTGGATGGTAACATATTCGCAATGTTCAACGAAAATCTGAAATCCGCCGGCGTGGAACAAAATTTCGGTCTCTTCTATCCGAATGGAACTCCAGTTTACCCCATTTTTGCATAGCTTTAATAGGCAGAACTCATCTCCGGCGCTCTCTTCTGCCATATGCTGCAGACCGTTTCGGAAATAAGGTCTTGTCATGTCTAACTTGGAAGCTACAATGAGTATCAATGAACAATTCAATAACTGGAAAACTGGATCACCTGTCATCTACATATGCATCTCCAGAATCTCATATTTGCAGCGATGATGCGATGAATATAGGGATTCTGATTCTGGATAAGCCAAGGTCAAGCCATTAACACATAGCAAAAAATCCTTTTCCTTCCCTTGTACATCTCCGTTATTCGTGTTATATTTGTTAAACCGAAGCACTAGGTGAAAATTTTGCGAAAGAACTGCCAGGCTCTATCTTCCGGTTAGCTAATTCAATCCCACCAAGAAAAAGCAAAGCACAGCATCTTATTATATATCAGTTATAATCTGAACGAAGAACCTAGTCATGGACTCAGAGGTTAGACAGTAGTTTCTGCTTCCTGCCGTCGAGGAAAGGGTAGTCTGTGTACCCAACAACAGGATCCTGGGTATAGAAAGTCTTCCTAGCATACTTGTTCAGAGGCGCGTTAATCTTAAATCTCAAGACCAGATCCGGGTTGGCAATGAAAAGACGACCATACGATACCAGGTCTGCATCACCATCGGCTATGGCTTTCATACCGAGCTCTCGTGTGAACCCTCCGCTGCAAATAAAAGGTGCCCTGATAAGCCCTTCTCCAAGTCCTCATCAACTGGGCCTCCTCATCCTCACTCCCGAGTCGGCCAGCTTCCGTTTGGCCATAAGCCACGTACCGTGGCTGAGTCACGTGGAGATAACCCAGCTTCGAGCCAAGTTCTAGCTGAAGCTGGTTGAGCCTCTCGATGACGGCTAGGCCCAGCTTAGGGGGATCGGAGTCCATGGCATCGAGGTGATCGATCGCTGGTGATATCCTGACTCCAACTCGATCTGGCCCGATGGCCATTGCCACAGCTTTGACAACCTGCACTATGAACTTGCATCTGTTTCCAATCGATCCCCCATATTCATCTGTCCGGTCGTTTATCCCGTCCTTCAAGAATTGATCGATGAGGTAGCCATGCGCTCCATGTATCTCAATTCCATCGAATCCTGATTCATATCAAGAACATCCCTACTTTCAGACCTCACAAGAACCGAGTATATTGATTACATGAACTTCAAGTATTCATCGCGCTTTAGATTCTCAGCAAAAAGGCATATAATTGTGGACACTCTAGCATTGAGAAACTTTCAAGAAGTAATGGCAGAAAGGATAAAGCATGCACTGTTTGCAAAAGTGAGTTCAGTCATGGCACTACTTTTCAACTGAAAAATAATGTCATGCCTGCTGATGGGAGGACACACTCCTCGTCACTCAATGTGTCCCCCCTGTGAATGATGCTTTTCCGCGAAAAAAGAAGACAAACAAAAGCAAAAGCATTTGACAACGAAGCGATTGCAAAATATCCATCATGTCTGCCGAAAGCTTTCTCTGTAAGGTCCCACGCCTGCCTGTACATTGAACATTTTCTTTTCCAATTATGCTGGTTTAAGTTCAATTCAAGCTGCAATTTCTTTGTCGGAAAGCAATGCGAATACTAAGCCTTTGAAGCAAGAAAAACTCATTAAGGGAAACTCTTCTGATGGTGACTAATGTGAATAAGGCGATCCATGAACTAACCGGCTCGAATGGCGTTTATGGCAGAATGGCGATAATGCTCAACCATATCCTGTATCCCGGAGTGGTTCAAAGCTATGGGTTTAGGATAAATGGCATGAGACCCATCCGGCATCAGGATCCTCCACCTCTGACTAATTGGCTCATTGGTCGACGACAATGGTGCAGCTCCCCCGGGCTGATAAACTGATCAAATCGACAGGTTCAAAACAGGAACTGGTCAGCACATCACAAAATCAACATACAATTCGCAGAAAGGAAATGTTATGCAGAATTTCGTGACCCAAAAAACAAAAAACAGAGAGAGAAAACGTGGTCATAAATCACAGCGCTATGATCATATCAAAATTCGTGTTTTCTATGAGACCTGGCCCGCCATCTGCAGTTTCCTGATGCGTGATTGGTTTAGTACAGTTCGCGAAAAGCCGGAAAAGAAAAGGCTGCAGAAGCACAAACTAAAAGATCGACACAGAGAATCCATGATCACCGGCTGTGAGCTTATCATGGGGGCAGGGACCAGAGGCTCGGGTGCCCTGGTGGTGAATGCTGAAGAGGGCTCCTGTAAGGAGAACGGTGTACCTTGATGGGAGGCACGGCCGACGTGCCAAAGTTGACAGAAGATGATGCTGCCTTTGGCATGAACTGAGTCCACCACCTTCTTCCATGCTCTCACCTGCTCTTCATTGTAGATCCCAGGGACATGCGGGAACCTGCGCTCAAAGTCGATGATCTCTATCATCTTCCATCACTCAGTTCTAAATGCGACGCGACAAAGATCTCAAGATCGAGTGAAGAGAACTCCCCTCGACAATTCGAAAGAGCAGTCGAAGTCCCTTCAAATCTTATATAATCCACACACATCCATTTCCCTAACTTGGCACCAAAACATTACTCATTCAGTCGTGGCGAACATGTTTAACCACTTGTTCATGCTAATTTCTACTACTAAACACTCTGCAAAGAATCGTTCCAGCAAACCATTCATGCATCTCGCGCCCAAGTTAATTCTGGTAGAAAGCAGCAGCTCAAAACAGTTTGTCAAATTCTCAGCAACAATATAAACAGTAGCTTGATGAGTGATCCGGACTACTAAGTACTGTTATATAGCGGATAACATGATTCATAGCGCTTATACATATTCCACACTCAATCGAGTCGCATCGTCTTCGGTATCGAAACATCAAAAGCTGCCCGGTTGCCATGGCCCGTGCCATCATACCATTGTTGTTTCAAATTAGACAACGCAAACGTTATAGAGAGAGAGAGAGAGAGAGAGAGTAAACGACGACTCGAGATATTTTCTTTGCGGGATACACTACTCGGCGTGATGATGTGGTGTCACCGACTAATTATCATTTTTCATGTGGGTGAGATGTTTCATGCAAAACTCCAAGAAAGATGAGATCTTTAGCATGATGACAATTGTGGTCGGTCCATTACAGCACGCTGCCATTGCCACGTGGTATAATCGCGCATAAAATACTTTATAAGGCCAACGGTTATAATTTCATTTACCGCAACATGCTCATACATTAAACCCGATAATGTGGCAAAATCGTCCTTATGGTACAGAGATCACACTTATTTAAGGTGTGTTTGGGCCTGTGTGCTCTAACATTTACTTTTTACTTAGCCATAAGAAAGGAAAGTGTGATGGTGGTTTTGGGAAAAGTGATTTTCTTATGGTCAGAAGGGAAAATCGTTTTCTTTAATCTAATCTCATTGTTTTTGATTCATGGAAATTGCTTTCCGCACGTTGATTAGTTTTCTGACTTTCCAAGTTTTCTTCAAACAAACGAACCATAAATCTAAATTTTGCAACAAGAGATGATCATGTGACAGTTTTTAATCTACTGTGAGGATAATATGTTCTAGGTCACAAAAAAATCAAATAACACATAATTATAAATTGTTACGGATACACTCATTTAAGAGTTTGTGACTCATAACAAACCATTATTTTCGTAGTAGCTTAAATACTGTTATATTAACAAAGCTTTTTTTACAACACATGCATTTAGACATTTATTTTTGAAATTCAAAAATTTTTCGAAACTTTCACAATATTAAAATGACGATAAATAAATTCTCACTTAATCGTTCCATAATCTTTTGAAGCATGAACAAAAAAATTTTTTTTTTTTTGCTTATTCTTTATTGTTCCCCATGCTCTAAAAGTGAGAAGTACCCTTTTGCTTGCCCATCATGTAGAATACAATGCAAATTCCAAAAAAAATATGAAAAAGTCTTGTGCAAAACTTGTGTGTCCACACATTTATATTCCGTGAAATTTTCAAGTCTCTCGAGTTAGATAAAATCAAAGTGGACCCGTCGCGAGATTTTGAGAAGCGAAAAAGGAAATTGCAAAAATCAATCCAGACACACTCTAAAACATATCTACATGTATATTGCCACACGACTCCAGTAGCCTTAGCAAATCTCCGAATCGAGAATTATCACGTCTTGGCAGCACGAGTAGATTATATCCTGAAAAGCTATTGACCCGATAACTAAAGTCACTAACCTAAATTACTAATTCGTTCGAAAAATCACCGAGCACCTTAAGAGTGTACCGTAACGGGCACTCTGGCATGATTTATCCACCCGGGACGTACATGACGGGCTCGAAATTCCTACCTGGATCTGGAGCCGTACAAACACGATTTCATTATGACCGTTGATCTGTGAGCTGCGAATGTGGGCTCCAAATGATCAGCGGACACGATTATTCCGGGTCCGGGTCAGGGTCAGGGTCCGGGTCGGAAATTTCTCCCATAAAGCGGCATGGGGAATATAATGTGATGTCGGGGGTTGGTGGGGCCCTCGACCAATCACCGTCGACACCGACCCTCCCACCCATGCAACAATTCCACCCGAACTGCTCGTTTTTCTTTTCTTTCTCTTTCCAAATATAAAAATAAAAAATAAAAAAATGCGAAAGCGCGAGGACCACAGTGGGGTTGGAAATTACGAAACTGACCCAGCCGCCGTGTCGGAGATCATGGTCCCCTCGGAGATGAGGAACCCGCCGGGCGTCGACCTCTGCGCGTAGTACTCCGCCATCGCCGGCCGCGGGATCCCGCCCAGAGCCCTGCACCTCGTCATCGGCGCCAGCACGATCCTGCGAATCAACCCCCCAAAACAAGGCGCCTCCGTCAGCCGGAACGTAAGCTCTGCCGAGCTCGGGATTCTCTCAGGCGAGAAAGTACAGCCCGAGGAGAGAAAAGAAAGATCGGAGACGGTGGTGACTGACCGGTGAGAGAGGTCGAACTTGCTCATCCTGTACGGTGTGAAGAGGTCCGAGTCCGCCATGTCTCTGCTCGCTGAGGCGGCGGCGGCGGCGGTTGTGACGGTTTTGGTGGTGGTCGGAGTTGATCGGCGAGCCTGCTGCGACTCCGAGAGGGCGGGGGTTTTATAGATGATCGGAGCTAAAGAGAAGAGAAAAGAGAGAGACGATGGATTTTCTTTTTTATTTTTATTTTTCTCTCGGGGACTTCAATTATTGAGATGCTTTTGGACGGTCGAGATCTGATCCGAAGCTTAAAAATAGTGGACCGGGTTGAAAAAATAGTCACCAGGATGTACATGTGCTGATTTTCCGTCGTGTTGTGAATGGAAGATACCGACACATCGAAATTAATATTATTACTATTGACTATAATCTAATTGATAAAGATGATCAATCCTTTTTACGTACACATTTGGTTTTTACATTTCAGATCGAATCAACAAAGTAATGATTATTACTCTATATTCTTTCGCCTTATATATCTTGATCATTTCTTTCACTTAGATTTCACGTCCATCGTTTATCAAATTTTCATCAATGCGATTTTAAAATACACATAAATTACCTCGTTATTTTTTAAACCCATTTTTTCAATCAAGATAGTTTGGAGTGATTTATATTTTTTTCATGTTCTTTACTCTTAGTTATTATTGCAATGCTCACGCGTAGATAAAACATCAAGAAAATAGAACTTATGAATATATTCAAGTATTAACAGTTGAAATCAATTTCGATTTTTCTTTGTTTTCCAATTCCGGAAGAGCGTATAGTGAGTAAGATCAAGAAGTAAAGAAAAGAAATTATATATAAAAAAGAAAAGTAGGAAAATTAGTAAACGGGATTACTTTTTTCTGCGAGAGTATTAAATTAGTAATTTAATGGACACTAATTTATAAAAAAAAAAAAAGTTCACAAATTTAAAAAGATTGGAGGACGTGAAACGTGTAAGGGGCGCTGTACGAGGTCGAGTGCCGGGGGGGGGCGGGGGGGGGCACGTGGGGATAGATTGGTTCGAATCCGACACGGGTGGGCCCCGCCCAACGTGGGCAGCCTCCCTCGGTATTTTTTTTTTTTTCGATTGGGTTTTCGCACGTGCATTGCATGGGTCGAATGTAAGTTCGTGCTTGAGCGTTGTAATGGGGTGCTGACCCCATCGGCGGCCGTGTTGTTTTTCTCGTGCTTCGTTCTTCGCACCCAAAAAGGCCTCGTGGTTGATGATAGGGTCGGTCGGGTCGGATCCGACCCGTGTGGACACATTGACCGAAATGGCTCGATTCGAAATCCCACCGATCAAACCGATCTAGATTAACTGGTCGTTTGATGGTTTAACTCATTTAAATTTGCTCAATTAGCCTTTTTTGGGGCTTAATACAAAGTTATCACGCTTTGATTTCGATGGATCCGATGTTTGATTACATCCTCTAATGTCTTTTTTGTGCAATGGAGCATGTTAGCCACCCTTTGTTTTGAAAACTTGAGTGTAAATGACATTCAAAGTTGAATAAGGGAAAACACGTCGATTTTCTACGGGAGTTGATTTGATCCGCGATCAGAGTGGATGATTGATGATGAGGACTTCGGCATGGGCATCGGAGTCACGAGCCCAGCCTTGATAGATTAGGGCTCGAATGTCGAGGACTTAAGCTCGAGTGTCGGAGACTTGGGCACAACACTAGGTTGGGAGGGAAAGACGTTGGGGTCTTGTCTTTGGCTTGGCTGTGAACTTAGACACTGATGGACTCAAGTTGAGGTGTCAGGAATCCAAGCATAGGCATTAAGTTATAGGGCTCTACATCGAAGGATAGAAAAATTAGTGCCTGTTCTCTTGCTTGAGACCCAAATGCCCATACCCAAGTCCTTAATGATTGGATTAGGGTCCATTGAGATTAGACTTGGGACCTCAGCACTCGTACCCAATATTCTAGTTGCCCACACGAAAGTCATTAGTGCTCGAACTGAGTGTATGTCTATTTAGGAAAATTTGATCTCTCTTACCTAACAATGGAAGATTTTTTTTAGCTCATTTTTTAGGTTTTAGCCAAACACTGAAAAACATTATCATTTTCTTGAAAAGTAACTTACCAAAAACATTAGAAATGTTAATATCTTTCGCGAAATAAGCGGAATCCTTGTATCTTTTCATGTTGGTCTTGTGGAAGTCAAGCAAACGTATGTTAGTACCAAAAATGTTTACGTGAGAACGATTTATTCACTTTGTGGTTCAAAATAATACTGTTGGTCAAAGTTTAGAGTCTATTTAGTAATGTACCAAACAATGTCTGATTATATTATTTTGTTTATTGGAATAAAAAAAGAACATAAATCTATTTGACAATTTTTTTGTTCCCAAAAATATATTTGGAATAAAATTAAGAAGTAAAAAAAAATTATTTTTTTGTTTTTGGGAACAATTCTAGATTGAAGCCCAATTTTTTTTTTTTTTTTTTTTTTCTTTTTCTTCTTCTTCTTCTTCCTTTAACTAGTCATCAGAGCGTCGCTGGCCCATGGCAAAGCTCAGCCTCACCAAATCTAGGTGAGATTCAACCTCACTAGATCTAGGTGAGGCTTAGGCCAACGACCCTTCGACAACTGGCTAAAGGAAGAAGAAGAAATAAACAAAAGAAAAATGGAGAACATCATAATAAAATTATTTAAAAATTAAAATAAATTCTAAGTCATAAAAAAACTTTAGAGTTATTTCGGAAATATAAATTTTGGATTATTACCAAACTTTTCAAATGCTCATAAATTCATCCAAGGAATATAATCAGAAAAAACCATTTTTGAGCGGAAATTATTTTCAGAAATAAAATAATTACTAAACAACCTTTTTATAATAGAACCTAAACTCTCACATTTTATTTTGTTGAAGTATAAATTTTAATCTGTCTTACTAAATTTCATTGGCTCTTAGGGCAAGAACTCAATAGATGGCTTGTTATGGTAATGAAAGTCGCGCTTGACATGCAAAACGTCAAAGGTCTAGAAACCGATTTAGTTGAACATTTATATATAATTTATGTTGATGGTGCTTATTGCTACTGAGTCGATATATTCTGTTGATTGTTATACAATAAAGTCATATACTTGACGTACCTCCCCTCTTCGTTCAACTTATAAATTTCAGCTCACGGGAGCACCTCAAACTTCCGATTCCATTGTTGTAACTCTTTACTATCAAATGGTCTATTGAGTACAAAACCATGCGCTAGACCTTAACTGTCAGAATGGAAATGAAGATGCCTTGTTCATCTCTATGCAAAATGACGGAGCCTCTTGTATCCATGTTCCAAGGCAAATTCCCAAAAGCAAGTTGACCAAGCTCCTTCCCGAGACTTGAATCACCAATTATGAAAAGCTTCACTAAAACAACAAGCCCCTCCAATCGCGTGAACTATCACAATCCTTTGTTGAGCACTTGATTTTGAGGTACTGTCTGGAGCAGGCACCATCAAGTCTTTGGTTGTCCTTAAGATAGCTCTTCATAATTTGGCATTTGATGCACAATTTTTCTAGACAAAGATGAATTTCCCATTGGATTTCTCCAAACGGAATGTACACAATCTTTCTTTGTTTATTGAGAAAGGATCTTTCAACCTGCTGGGAAAAGTTCCTTTGGAAGGGAGGCAGACAACATCCGGGTTATCATCATCTAGAGAATTCAAAGGCTAAAATAGAGAAGCCCAAAAGACTGATTAGTTTTCTTCAAGAAGGAGGATTTAACCCTTCTGGCCCATTCTCTACCCTACCAAAACATGAGTATTCTCTACCACATTTTCAAAACCCTCCGGTCTTTGCCACTCTAACAGAAACCTCCACTAGCAGAGACAGGAGTGATATGGTTAAAATGTGAAATCATATCTGAGAAATGGAAAGACCGAGAAAAGAGAAAGTAAAGGAAAAGATCATTTTAGAATCTCCTAAGCATCTAAAGGAGGATCTTGACCAACAAATGATGGTGTCAAACCCATTAGAATACTTCCTCCGGGGTCTGAGTAACTAGGAAGGTATTCCTCATCGCTCTGAAAATTCTCCAGGTCCTATATATACTACCGGACTTTCGTGGTCCTTCGAGAGATCCAGCCATGGTCGTAGATTTGTCTTACCGAAGTGTATTTTGTCATACTTTCTATAAAAAAATGCCGTACTTCACATGCACTTCAAAGATTTTCGGTGAACGATTGAAACTTGCTATTTTATGATCCCACGGTGACATCGTCGGATCCTCGGGATATAGTCAGTCAATGCCCATACACAACTGCACTCACCTCCAATTTGTCTACTCAACCTGACTTGGTTTTTAGCGCGAGTCATTGAGTCCTCCGATTTTTTCGGTAGATTGTCGGTAGATGTGAAGAATTACCGTGTGCTTCTCATCAATAATTGCTAGAGACACCAAATATATGTACGTGATGGAGTTAGTCATGGCTAGGACCATTAATTAAACATGTTCGTGGCAAGCTTAAATGAATGTGTGTCCTAAGCAGGTCAATCCATCACATGATCGATAAACATGTTTCGTGCGGTTGTTCTTTTTAACTTGTTTGTGACATGCTTAGATAAGTTTATCATATGAATTAACGAGTCATTGATGTCAACTGTCAACAAGACACATTTGCTACTAGCACACCACCACCCAACAAAAGCTCAATGCCAAAGAAAGCATAAGCACTCTGTTGGAAGCTCTATAATTAGTATATACAACTGGGAAACACTTGAATAATTGAGCATGATCGTGTGTGTATTAATTGTAAGATGTCATAATGCAATTCTTGCAATTGAGTCTCGTTCTTTGGGTTGATTGCATGGTTTCGATCCAACCATAACAATTACAAATAGAAGTTCATATCTTAAACATGCTAGAGCATGTCATGTCATGTCATGCGCGAGCTTAAAAATGGCGGTATGCTTAATAGACGAATGTGTTTGCATCAGACTCAAACCCAACATGACAAAGTCACGATAAGAATATACGAATTGCCAATCCTAACCGTGAATTGGACATGGCATTTTTTCTTCCTCTATTTTAATAAGACGTTGACGAGCCTCAGCGGCTCTTTAAATTCTAAAACCCCATAAAACGTTCAGACGAAAAGAAAAGCTTGGTGTTGACTCCTTCGTCGGTCGACCACACGTGTCCACTTCGCAACAATCCCTCTCATCTTCCCTTCCACTCGAGGCAACCACATCAGATTAGGTCGAAATCCACTACGTCAAGCTTTTCAGCACGCCCCCCACGATCCTTTTCGGCTTCTCTTTCCCACTACTGCATACGCGGTCTAGACCCCGAAGCGACTCAAGCCATGCTTTCAAATGTCACTTCTCCCCACCGCTAATCTTTCGCAACTTCACCTTTTCCAAAACGCTAAAGACTTTCTGGGCATTTACATATAATATGATTAGACATGAGGCCTAGATGAGTAGGTCCGGCTATCGGACCTAAAGATCCTCTCTCAACGACTCGCCCCCCCCGGGATTGAAAATCGGGTCCAGGCGGGTCAGGCTTAAGAAGTAACGACTTACTCGGACCCACCCCACATTGGCTTGCCCGTTGAGTGGTCGTGTCTAAGGGATATCGATGCGAGGATTCTAGTGGAAGTGGTAAAAGTCGAAAGAGAACGTGTTGACTAAAATTGCGACAGATGGAAGGTCGAATCGGATAGTCAAAACTACTATTGTGGTGGCTTGAATTTTCACTGGCATTTCTGATGAAGACAATGACTTGGCAAATGGAAGGACGACAATTTTCAAACAATCTCTAAGTTGGGAGATAATTGTTCCAAAAGTCCTAAATGAATTGTACATTGATTTTTCGTGGCATAATCTAATTTAACAAAAATTAACGGATGGTAAATTTGTCACAAATATATCAACGTAAGTCTTTTGATGTTTAAAAAATTAGTGTATGATAAATTTGTTACTAATATACCAATTTGAGATTTTTGATGGTCAAAAATTAATATATGATAAATTTGTTATAAATTTATTAATTTGAAATTTTTCGTGATATTAATTTTTTTAAAAAATTAAATATATATTGAGCGTGAAAAATGAACATGAATTGCATTTACATACCTACCCACAAACTCAACATAGGCATGTTTATTGGCACCTAAAATCAAGAAAGAAGTGATGGAAGAGTGTCAGGTTAGCCCCTAATATCTAGGCAAAAGGTAGGAGCATCGAGAAAGATGTGATGGAAGAGAATGGCGGGGAGATGAGGAAGATAGTTTATTTATTTTTATATAATAATACCCTAAGTACACCAACTTTTATCCGTTTCATAATCTAATATCTGATTTTTTTTTTCAATTGAATATCTCAACTTTCAAAATGCAACTGAATATAGCGCGTCCGTTAAAAAGTTGCCAAATTATATCTTTAACGCCGATGTGACTTGTTTACTCAATAAAAATGCTGACGTGGCTTGCTTATTTAGCAAACCAACTTGGCATCCATTGAAGTAGAGGGGAACCTTCCTCTGTCGGGACATTGAGACCGTTCTTCACGGAAACCTTTTTACATTTTCACCGAAATTCCTTACCTAATCATTTCCCTCTCTTGGACCGACCTTAGATTTGGAAGTCGCGACCTCCATATCTGAGATCGGAATTGCGCGAAGACCGTGGAACTCGTGGCCGTGACCTCCATTGGAGGTCGATCAAGAGAAAGAATAGCGGTGGTTGGTGGCTAGTCATGGCGGCCGTCGATGGCGATGACGGGCGGCGGTGCTCACAATTTGCCGATAAAGACAACAGACAAGAGCCTAATGCAAAACACAGACACACAACACTATAGTGCACGGCTCTTTATCATCTTTTGTCCCATAGCTCAAAGAATCTTAATCAATTTTTTAGCCTTCAATTATGATGATTATTTACCTTTAGAGAGGCCCCATCTAAAAATGGTCCCTACCCTTTTCTTCTTCTTTTTCCCAAATTTCTTTTTATTTTATTTTTGGGTTATCCTAATGATGAATGGTCCCTATCCAATCCATGAGTAGAAAGTGAACATGTATATGTGCCTCATCATCATAGTTCATTGACACCAAGAGACGACTATGCCCGTTGAATAGAAAAAGGCTTCACAAGCGTGCCCAAAAAAAATAAAAATTTGTCTACTTTCTCTTTTCTCTAGGAGAGAAATGCGTCCGATAAAATATCATGGAGGGTCAGCCCGCATGGAACGAAATTCATAATCGGATCACTGGATTTTGACTTTTATTATTTTGGATACTAAGCTTTCCGCGTCTTCTGCAATCTTTTGACCAAAATTCTATATTTCTTTAGAAAAGTGCTAATGCGACACTACGATATCTCGTTGGTGCCACGTGTTTGCCACACTAGTATGGTTGAATTTCAATGAAATACGTCAATTACAAAAAAGAAAAAAAATAACTCGTTGGTGATTCGAAGTGAAAGTTTAATGCGTCATGTCTAATTGGGTATACTTTATCAATCACAAATTACCTGAAATATATTGTGGTTGTTGTGCACGTGATGACCAAAATGGACTTTGGTGAATAAACTATACAAGTTAATCGCTTCTTGAGCAAGGTAGCGATGGATTGATCGAGAATTTCTTAAATGGGGTTGTTTTAATTTATTGGAATTAAATTAACTTATCCCAAAGGGTATGATCGATTTTTGGGGCCCTTCGAATCCTGGCCGAACACGTGGCACCATGGCCATTGAGTAGCAACCATGTTGAGCCATGTTAGCTTGATCATGAATCCTTCGTTTCTCGTTTTTTTATTTTACCTTAACTCTTGCTTTTTATCCTTAATCTTCGGTTATTGTCTGTTCTTTGCCGGTTAAAAAGGAGGCCTTTTCTTTCTCCTTTACACTCAAAAGAGAAAAAGGGCTTTTCTATTTTCTTTTTCTTGAAGATAAAAAATAAAGGAAAAGGATATTAATCAAGACATGTCCGGGGGCTAAGATTAAAATGAAGCTTATAGTATGCATTGAAAAAGTGTAAAAGATAAAAGGGGCAAATATCATAAAAAATTTCAAATTATACTTATTATGACATAAATACTCTTTTTTTTTTTACATTATCAAAAATCATATATCCGCCCATTATGATACATATACTCTAAATTTTTTTGTGTATAACTTCTATTTTAATTTCATTTAAGGTATATTTGTCACACTGGTATAAGTTTGAAATATTTTATAACATAAAAAATTTGGAGTATTTGTAGTGTAGTTGACAAGTTTAGGATTTTTAGTGACATATAAAGTTTGGAGCATTTGCGTTACATTAAGTATACTTTGGGGTTTTTATGATATTAACCAAAGATAAAAAAAATATAAAGATCATTTAGTATTTTTTAAAATTTCTCTTTTATTTTGAGGGCTAATTGCTTCATCGAAAAAAATGGGGACTAAATTTGGTTATGACGAAATGGACAAGAAAGAAAGTCTAATGTGGTCCAATCCCTATGAGTCGAGATAAGAGATTAGCCGGATGAGTTGATACTCTAATTTAATATGTTAAAAGTATGATTCTCGTTCTAACAATAGAAAATTGACAGATGTGTTATCATGGCTTTAAATTAGGCTGCGGACTGAAAATGATAAATTGCCGGTTTTTCTTCGATGAGCGGCTATTATTCGCTAAGGAAATAGTAAAGGTTAAAGCACGTTTAATGAAGTGACGATTTAAACCTCTAAGTTGGCTTTTTTGTACCACAGCTTTTGCGTTTTGTGCAATTGAGTCCTATTTTTTTTTCCATTTCTATAAAAATCCCTTAATTTATCCAATCTATATAATCAGGTCCTATAATTCTATTTAACTTATGTGATTCAACCCCTCCGTCGGGTGCTATTAGCAACTTTGGTAGTCTTGCTTCACGAAATTATTAATGTAGCGTCAAGTGATCAAGTAGGTGTTCCGTGCCTCATTAGCAATTGGAGAAAGGAGGTAGTTAGAGGGAGGAATGGCTATTGCCTTCCTATCATTATCGAGGGCTAGTTTGCCTTTCGGCAAATCCTTACCACCTTCGAGCTTCTGGCCTTGTCTAGACGATGACTTTCGTTAACGGTCGGCAAGGGGTAGGTGTAGCTCATTCGATATGGGTTCCTAGTAGTGATTCCTGAAGGCGGAGGGACGGGTCGCCTCTTCCTTCATTCCATATTATTTTAATCCTTTTATGATTCAAAAAATGGTCTTTCTCTTTTAATTTAGTTTGTTGTAAGCATATCAAATTATACATAATCTCTATATCAATAAACTTGTGAAGTCCTAACGACACCATCAGCGAGCCAAGAACTTCATCAGCAAAGAGAAATCGAGGATCTAACTCAACGAAATTGCAAGAGTTAGGAGATGGAAAAGTAGTTTTAGCCCTCCAAACTCCAACCCTTTCACCTTTGAATTTTCATCCAAAAGACACTGCATGGGAACCCAAAAAATGAGCATTCAGCTGGAAAAAAATATTACAATTTTTCCTAACAAACCAAAAACAGAGCTAAGGAAAAGAAGAAAAGAAAATTCTTGCCGGTCTCACCAAACGCAAAAAACACCCCCCAAAAAAATCAAACCTTGTATCTATCTAGAACGTCCTGCATTAATCAATCAATCAATCAACTATGACCCAAAAAAAATAAAATCAATCAACTAATTTAGTTGATTAAAGTACTAATTCTGCTAATAGACAAGAATAAAGATGAGGGGGACAATCCAATCTCCTCCTTTCGCCACGATTCGGCTCGCAAGCAGACGGATCAGACCGGCCTCTCTCCCAAAGCTTCAACCTTTGACCCGCATCCGCACACGTCTGTCGTTCGACGCACACGAAGTCCCTCCCCCTCGCTCCTTGTTCGTCAATGATGCTGAAAGACCTCCATTAAAGTACTCCTACATTAGCATTTATCGAAAAAGGTCGCATTTTTATATCGTTTAATATAATCTTTCTTCTCTCGCCGAAGCTGCAGTGCCCTCTTCGTCTTTGTCATGGCCGCCTGAGCGGTCTCTCTCTCTCTTTTTCACTACCCATTTCGGTCTCTCAATCATCGCCGCTTTCGCTGAAGGTAAAATTCCCTGTGCCCGCGATTGATTTCGGTTTCAGCTCCCGAAGATCAGCGAAATTCGTGTCCAATTCGTTTTCGTCTTTGTTCTTACATGCCTTGGCTGCTTTTTTTTTTTTTTTTTTTTTTTGCTTTTTTCGGATTTTGCTCTTTCTGGGGTAGCTTATCGCGCTCTTGAATTGATGTTCTTGCGCGTCGTTTGTGAATTCCTATGCTCTGCGGAGGATCGAAGCTCGCGAGGGAGATGGAGCTTCTGGGCTTTTCTCTTTTTTTCTTGGAAGCTCGATTGCTTCCTTCACGAGCTGATTTCAAGAGCTCGTGTCGATCGTGTGGAGGGTTTTCTTTCTCTTGTGTGCTTGTCTTTGGATTGATTCTTTCATTCCGTGAATTAGAATCTTGACTGTGCTGCTTAGAGGGTGGCTGATCCTTTAAAACACCCATTTGTTGTGTGCTTTTGTTTCTTTCTCTGCTATTTGTTGGGCAGCCTTCAATTCTTTTAATGGAATACGGCATGTAATTGGTCGGCTGTGAACAGAATAATATAATAGGTCCTGAAGCTTGAACAAGATTGCAAGCTGAAAGACAGTGTGAGCATTAAGTGTTCTTGTGCTGTTATTCCTCGATGTCTGTTTACTATAGGGTACTACCTTTCATGAAATGAATGCAATATTCAGAAAATTTGGAGGGGAGAGGCAACTTCTTGCTCAGTGTACTGATCCAGGTGTTGAAAATTGTTTCTGTTGTTCTTTTTCTTTTTCGATTAGATTTGACTTTCCTTTACCATTTTGAGGAGTAAACTTGTCTAATAGACATGCTTTTCAAATTGATGCGCATTGAAAATCAGCTGGTGGTAAAAGGATTCCAAGAAGTTCTGATGTCACTTTCTATGTATGATAGAGACGTTTGTACACCATACTTGCCCTTAATTCCACCATTCTTTGGCAGCATTTCTCAACAACCACAACCTGTTGATCTGCCCAATAATCATTCAGTGACTTATATACACTCGTTATCTTTCAAGTATTATTCCCCTTGGTAACTTTGGAAAGTTGGAGTCTGCAGTGGTCTTAGTCATTTTGACCTCTTTATTTCTTAAAATTGAATGCTCTCTTAGGAGAAATTCTGACGATGGCAAGAGATGAAGATTCAGGTAGTCCAGGGTGGAGTGCTTCATTTTTCATGCAAACTACAGAAGACATAGCTAGAGCTGTTGCAGCAGCAGCTGCTGCTGCCACTGCAGCTCATTCCCCACGGCCATCTGTTGTCTATTCATCCAAAGACGATAGCAACAGCCATCTTCAGAAACTACAACGCCATGTTACACGGGTACTAAAAGGATTTTCAACTCCACCCGAGGTGAAATATGCAACTTACAACCCAGAAATTCTAACAAGCCAAAAGCGTCAATGGGCAAGCTGTCAGTTGCAATATTTGGTATGCTCTTCTGGGCAACAGATTCCTCTCTGTCTCTCTCTGTCTCTCTGTGATGTGATAAGTGTCGTTCCTTCGCCTTCAGCCATGCATTCTATATCATTGTGCTTGCTGAATGGCATTAGAATATTAGATGCAGCTAAGGCTGAGATTTGGCTTTGAATTATAATTTTGATCCATATGTGCTCTGGTAACACATAAACTAAAAGTAGCCCTTTCTTTGCATGCTGTGTTGTTAATGCTGTTAGCTGTGCAGGATCATAGGTCCATAAAAGAGCCATCGAGGCTCTTTGAGAGCCTGGTGGTCGTTGGTCTTCATCCTAACTGTGACACTCAGGCTCTCCAAAAGAGATATGTTGGAAGAAAATTTGAAGGTTCTGGGAAACTACGAAATAGTTTAAGTGGTCATCAGTCTCGTGTAGGACCAAATGTTGAACCACAGGTACATTTTTCGCCCTCAATTTGATTCTCTAATGCTTTTCCGAAACATATGCTACAATGCTTTCACCATTTGACATGAATTGTCTTTACTTTTAGGTTTTGTTTGTCTATCCTCCAGAAAAGCCACTACCACTCAAATACAAGGATCTTCTTTCCTTTTGCTTCCCTGGAGGTGTAGAGGTAGGATCTATGCTTGATGTTTCTTTTGCTGATATGGGAAAGTCCCTTTTGCTCTTCCCTTTTTTTTTTGGGGCCTCTGTGGGACATGGACTTTCTGTTCTCATTTTTATTGTTGATCATCAAGTGTTCGTTTTGAACTTGTCTTATTTGGGTTTTTATTTATTGACCATTTTAACGAGGATAGTCCTCAACCGACCAATAATAGGACCGAACCAGTGTGAACTGATCATGGTACAGGTTTACGAAATGGAAAGAAGTTGACAAAGTCTGCCACTTTCAGGGGTAATCCTAATTAGTATTCAAAAAATTTACTAACCTTTGAACTAGTTTGTGGAAATCTGAAGCTGCAAAATTCATAGACAATTCCCCTCTCAGTTCGTACTGCTTGAAAGTTGAAGGAGGATATTGCAACCCTTTATTTCGATATTTTAGCATGGAATATGCATATGTTGTTTGGGCCTTGGTATACTAAGGACAGACGCAGAGTGGACTGGCTTGTGATACTTCTTCAATATGATGTAGGTTAATGCTGTTGAGAGAACTCCTAGCATGAGTGAATTGAATGAATTACTTCTTGGACAGGTATTACTGCTGCATCCCTCATTTTCATGTTATTATTTAAGAGTTCTTTGCATGGACAAAGTCATCTCATGTTCTGCCATAATGTTTAGATTAATCATGTTAGGATCACTTTGCTCAGCTGAAGAGACTGATGATGTA
Source organism: Corymbia calophylla (assembly GCA_014182845.1). NCBI lineage: Eukaryota > Viridiplantae > Streptophyta > Magnoliopsida > Myrtales > Myrtaceae > Corymbia > Corymbia calophylla. The sequence goes on from CM024695.1 coordinate 5,698,729, forward strand.
TTCCCTGGTCGTATTGCATATTTTATGGGCAACTTTTATCTCTATATAATAGCCTCTGGCTACAGTTGTTAATTTGTCTTTTCGGTTTCTCACCTGACTAGCAGTGATTTTTCATGCAGGAACATTTGAAACAAAGTGATCTGTCGTTTGTGTTCCGCTTACAGGTAACCTTTTTTTCCCGATGGCGCATTGCATATATCTTCTCGGTCATCACTAAGGATAAAATAACTTATGAATTCTCTGTTTACTTTTCCCATTTGGAGGTTATAATTACTCAATTTGTACATTAATGTTCTACTTAACATACAGAATATTCATAGTGCATTCAGTGAGACTCATATGGCCCCTACAATTAGTTCATCAATGAAATCTTTAGTTGCAGTTGTTTATCTTTCCCAGCAGGTTGGTGTTGGTGCTTAAATCCTTTCCATGATTTCTACTTGTGTAGCCATTCTGGTAGTGCATCCGTGAGGCAGGGTATTGAGTTGATAATTTGCTTTGAAGTTTGTTGCATCCTGGAATTTATAATTACCTTCACTTGTTTCGGAAGTGCTCCCTTATATAATGTAAAAAGAACAGGCGAGCTCTCTTGGTAGCAGAATAGGATGGGCAATCCTCTATAATTCCAATTTAGGTGCCTTCTATTTGCTGGGTTGTTGTGCAATTTTCTGCTGGGGGAGGCTTAGGTTAATTGTTTGAAATTAAATGTTTTTTGGCTGAGATCCTGAGTCTTTGATTGGTTTAATGCTGGGATTGAGGAACACTCAAGCTTTGCTTTGTGATTCTAGCTTCTAGTTTGTGCTTTATTTGTTTATTTAGTCACTATTTGTTGGAGTTTGATATGTGAGGACTTCAACGTTCATAAGCCTTTAAGATTTTTCAACATTGCAACTGCTCTGAAGTTAGGTCCGACTGTCCCATGGACAATTGTCTTAAATAGCATCAATCTCTTGCCATTCCTTATATCACTGCTCATGTGAGAGAAAATCATTGTGAGGAGTTGGAGTGGAGCTAAATAACACGACCGTGGGAGAGGAAAGTGGTTTTAGGGTAGCCCTTGTTCAATACCAAATTATTGAAAGCGAGGCAAATGGAGAGGTTTAACCAGATGGTTTCTGTTATTAAGAAGGATGTAGATATTTCACACAATAAAGCTTATGGTTGAGGTTGTCCATTTGATTGATTTTGCCTTCCGAGTACCAATGTTACTTGGTCATTGGTTGCTGTGTTTGCACTATGTAGTTCCACTTTGATTTATGTCTAGTATATGCTGCACTTACACATGATTTTGTCCTTTAGGTAGCTGATGATTCAACTTTGTATGGGTGCTGTGTGCTGGTGGACGAGTTGTTGCAGCGACCATCTGGATTGATTTCAATGATATCGGATAAACAATTACGCCCTTCCTTGAGCCGTCATATATTAACCACGCGCAGATGTTATTGCATTCTCTCAAGACTTCCATTTTTTGAGTTGCATTTTCGTGTTTTAAATAGGTATTTTAATATGTGACACATCATTACCCTTTCCATGGATGGATATCATGTGGATAATGTACAGCATAGGATTGTTATGTCGAACTTGCTCTTATTGGAGATTATATGCCAGATAGGCTTAATTGTAAAAATGTGTGCACAAATTACTGGAAAAATCAACAAAAAATGTGAAAGAGCTTCAAATCGAAGTCAAATGATTGTTGTATTGAAGATTTTGTGCCTTAGTATTGCTGAAGCAATAGCATGATGGTGATAATTGGGTTGGTTCAAAACTGCAACTGCTTAAATTTATTCAAGCACGAGTGTTCAATCTATTCTGAGCATATTATCAAACTGAATAATGGATGCTTTGTTGTGTAATAAACCACTAATGAACTCAAACTTCATAGAAAATCTTTAACTTGATTGCTGTTCTGATCAATCTGTGAAACTTGTTTATCTATGCTATGTGGCTTATGAGTGCTTATCATGCCATTTTTAATATTTCTGTAGCATCTTCACTGAAGAGAGGTTGGAGCTGTTGACAAAAGGTATTGTTGACTTAACTATGGAATATTCAGAAGGTAATGTAGAAGAAGAATATCCAGAGGAAAAGTTAGATGGCATTTCGCTTAAGCGTGGAGTTGCAGAGGTTGTGATCAGTGAAACTTCTGGAATTTCTGAATTGGGTTTTGGAAATTCTAAACCTCAAATACTGAGTGGTAATATAAACCACATCGAGTGTCAAATTCATGAGGCAGAATCTAGCTTGCCAAGTAAAGGAAGCGATGATAAGGTCATTACAACAGACAATGAAGCTGAGGAATCTATGACCAGAAAGGAAGCTACTGCAATTACTGCTGAGAGTTGTGATGCATATGCTGACGATTATGTGACTAACAAGCAAACAACTGAGAAGCGTTTACCAAATTCTGTGCTGCCACTTCTGCGATATTATCATTATGAAAGCTCGGAGTCTTCTTCCAGGTAGCTGATTACTGAATATCACCATCTCTTTTAGACTTTAATGCTGTAATTTATTTCGGTGAAGATTGGATAATTCATTCTGCATGATCTTGACATAGTCAAATATCCAAAGTTATTTCTGAGTATGTTGTGCACATGCACAGGGGTGTCATCTCCTGTTGCCTTGGTGTTAAATCCCTTGATCTGATCTTTCTGGGCTTTTACAACTTCTTTTCCCATGGCCTAAAGCTTCTTGTACTTCAATTATATTCATTCTTCTTTTTTTGTGCCAGATACTTATTTATTCTTGTGGAACGTTTATAATTAGAATAACATCATGTGCTACTTCTGCGATGTGATCTAAATGATTCACTACAGCTTCCAGGGCTCTCCGATTGATGATAGGAACTTTAGGAGTGATATTGATGATACAGAGACAGAAGAGGCATCCATATCTGGCCAGGAAGATACAAGTGATCACACTGATATTCTTGAATGGGCTAAGGTCTGAATCAGTCCATGAGCTTGTCATGCATCCAATGCCAATGTTCCACTTCAACAATATGCATTGCTATTTGACTCTACTTCCCAATTTTTTGCAGGCAAACAGTTACGGATTATTACAGATTGTTTGTGAGTACTACAAGTTACGTTGCCCTGCAAGGGGTTCAACAGTTAGGTTTCACCCATTGGAACACCTGCATCCTGTAGAGTACCAACGGCCAAATGAAACAGTACTAAGGATAGCTGGTTCAACTATTGATTTGAGTTCATGTAATACAAGTCTGGAACTAGCAGAGGTATACTTTTTTTGTAGAAATCTTCTGATTTTATGTGAATTCATGACATTACTGCAGTAACTTGTGGGACATGGTTCCTAGCTTGTTTAGCCGAATTTTTTGCTATTTCCTGCATAGTAGGCCATTTACATCTAAACTGTTGGCCTAGATCAGGCACACAATGCCCTCATGGTGGAGGAGGAAGCAACTGCATTGTCAATATGGACTGTTGCTTGCATATGTGGCTCACTGCGACTTGAGAATGTAAATATCTCTCCCTTTTATTATTGCCTAGCTTTTTTCAGCGCACACATACAGATGTTCATTGCACATGCAATTACACGTTTACATGCATACTGTCATACGCACAAGAGAGTTAATACCTACTTTTATGTATGCACGTAAAGTGTATCCATCTAACTAAAGATTTACGTGCGTGCATGTACATGCACATTTATGAATGTGCTTATGTACACTTGTCACCGCATCCAACTCACCATGACTCCATGTGAATTTGAGAATTCATGCAGACAAACTCTTCTTGAAGAAAAAGCTCTGGCTGAATATTTTTGTAGTATTATCCAGCGAGTTGCTGATCGTCAAAGAGAGACTAAACACACTCTAATTATACTTGCTCTTCATGTTATCCCATAGTCATGTGTCTATGCTGAATGAGTGAGTCTCAGAGACCATAATTGACGCAATGCTATAGTGGCTAAATAGCAAATTTTAAGCCTTTCCTTGCCTGTTTTGCTCCTTGTTTGCAGTGTTATCCTAGCTGATATAGTCATAGTACAAGTAAGAAGTTACTAGTGTACGAATTGTTTTTTATTGTGACAAGGAGAATGAAAGGTCCAATGCACATTAGAGGGAATAATATTCTTGTTTGCAACATCTACTCTTGGTCCTGTAGTATATGGTCAATATTTTTGGTGTTGAAGTCATATTCTGCATCAGCAGGTGTTAATATAGTTGAACCACTTGTCCAGTATGATCTCAAAGTAGGAAGTCTGAGAACTGATTATGCGCTGGTTCTGCAGGTGCTAACTTTGTTTGCTGGAGCACTTCTGGAGAAGCAGATTGTGGTCGTTTGCTCCAATTTGGTATGTTCAAGCCATGTGTGAATGGTTCTTAGTCTCATAGTTCTCGTTTTGAAGATTTCTTTGTCAGGCTAGCTTTTCCACCTGCATGATTATGGTTCCTTCCAGTATTTTTTTCCTTCATTTCTGGATAATGTTCATACTTGCAAGGCCCTAATCTTATAGTAGATAGATTGCAAATTGGTATCTATATAACCTGTAAAACTAGCTTACCTATGACTGTGAGAGGATAATTAATTGACAAACTGTCGGAGTAAAACTATTTTGGTAAGGCAATACTTTTATTTGCTTTATATGAGGTGCTAATTGTAAGTTCTATTTATAGCTTTGTTTGTGCAATATGCAGGGGATTTTATCTGCATTGGTATTGTCAGTGATTCCTCTCATTCGTCCCTACCAATGGCAGAGCCTGTTAATGCCGGTATGGGGCCCTCTTAAAGTGCCATTAGTTTTTTTATCTTGTCTTTTTTTTTTTGGGTTAAATCATCGGCATCTTTTTCTTCAATTTCTCTTCTAATTGGATGAAAAAACTCCAGGTTTTACCGAATGACATGTTGGAATTTTTGGATGCTCCTGTCCCTTACATAGTAAGTATTATTCTCTGTTATGTGGAGTGGAGTAACCATTACCTTCAAAGGAGTAATCTTTGAGCATGGTCTTGGTGATGCTTTCTTTATTGTTGTTTGCAATAGATACATCGTTTGTGACTCTCTGTGTCTAATTCTTATACCGATGAACTGAATTGCACAGAAGGGAAACGAGATAGAAAGAGTACAGAGGAAAAAAGTTTTAAACAGTTCTTTTTAAAGTTCGATCTGGTGGATGGGTGGCTAGAACTCCTTTTGCTTTTAGAATTCACTCTATTGCAGATATCACTTGAGCAAAATTTATAGTCCTGATTTGTACATACATTAACTCTATTAAAATATTTAAATGATTAACCACACCTTTATCTAACAGTTTAAGTTTTTAAAACAGTTGGCAATAGTCTTACAAAATCTCACATGGTATCAGAATTGGAGGTCCTAAGTTCGAATCTTTTCTGGCCTCATTTGCCTCCCCAATTAAATTTTCACGCTTAGTATGAGGCAAAAAGACCAGACTAAGTATGAGGGTGAATGTTAGAATATTTAAATAATAAACCACGCCTTCATCTAATAGCTTAAAGCTTTTAGAACAATTAGCAGTGGGCTTACAAAATCTCACAAACTCCATACAAGAAGATGTCAGTATTTGATCATTGTGGAGTTTGAATTGACCTGCTTAACCTTTTTCTGCCTTTTATATTCTTCTTTATGTTATGTTCTTTCTGATTTCTGATTTGATACTGGGACTGCCATGTGTAGGTTGGCATAAAGAACAAAACATCTGAAGTACAGTCGAAAATTGCCAATGTCATTCTGGTTGATGCTAACAAGAATCAGGTAGAGATCTTCACGTGCAATTGGATTTGCGCTAACTGAATAATTGCATGTGATCCTGTTGAAATGGATACTTTATGGAGAAATAGCTTATGGTTGTAAAATTACCTTTAGTTTTTTTTTTTTTTTTTGATCAAAAAATTACCTTTAGTTGAGTTCACAAGTTCAATAGAAAAACTGACTAGATGTGAATAATTGCCAATGTGTACATTAGGACTTACTACTTGTACTTTAATTGACTCCAAAAGAGCTAGTAGTTTTGTGTTTTGTTTTAATAAGGTAGAGCCTTCTTTTGGGTGAGGTCATATTTCTGCAGTTTTTTCTATCTACAGTAGGTTAAGTGGGGCTTTAACAGGTTCATTCACTCCTTGATGTGAGAATTCATGCGATTTGAAAGGGCTGAGAGAATTGCTGCAGGGTTTTTTCATTTATACATCTTTCTATCACATAACTGCCCTTGTAGCGTCTCTGCGTGCAACTTGTTGCTGTTCTTTTGATCCAATATTTTGGGAAATTTTTGTGGTTTCATTTCGTGAGGCTGCATCATTTCCCAGTTTTTAATTGTTCAATTTATGTATCAGGTGAAGTCACCTTCAATTCCACAACTACCCAAGCACAAGGAGTTATTTTCATCCTTAAGTTCATATCATGCGAAGCTAGTCGGAGAGAGTTATTTGGGGAGGAAGAGACCAATGTATGAATGTACAGATGTGCAGGTGCTCTCCTTGAATTTTTCACCTCCATTAGTGGGCATGCATGAGTGAGGAAATTTGCATCAGTTCTATACATACAGCTTGTAAATCTTGGCAAGATGACATTTATCATCTTTGCTATTCTTGCACGATCATCAATAGCTTTTTGCATTTGATTATCTTTTGAAATACATCAGAATATCGTCTCCTATGAATTACAAGCTAGTTTTAGTTTTCAGGGTAAGTGGAGAATATGGTGAAATATGAAGCAATGTCATTGGGCTATTTCTAATGTGGTGGAGCAAATTTAGCTATCTTAAGTCAGGAATTTTTTGCTATTCATTCATAATCAAAAATATTTTCTGGTCTAGTGGGTCCTTATATTGTTTTAACACCCAATCCACCACTTCAAATCCATGGCTACATGTGATGGTCTTCTCTCTTTTACATGGCTATTGCTGTTAAGCTATCATTTTGCTTTCCAGTTAAATGCGTCCTCATAGGTTTTTGAAGATTCACCAAGTCTTGTGGACCTTGATGTTCCCATGAAGTCTTCAGCATATGATTTTGTGTCATGGCTTGAAAGTCTCGGCAATTGCGTATCTTTGTAACTGCCTTATTTGGCTATGGAATACTTTTACATGTTATATTAATTGTTTGTTTCCATTTTGTACATTTGTCACTTGTAGATTGAAGCAGCAAAAGGTTTCTTGGCAGTGTTACGATCTTATCTGGATTCACTTTGCTCTAATTTGCGTTCTCACACAATTACAAATGTGCAGTCCAATGATGACAAGGTTTGTGTCTTGTTTCCAGCTTTGAATGTTCAGAAACTCTCACTAGTGCTTATTCTTCACCAGTCATTCGTATGCTATTTCATTGTGTGAATGCTGTGAGAAGTGGGGGTTCGACCACTCAAGTTTGTACTCTTAACATGATAGTGGTTGATCTTCCTAGAAAAGGGGTTGACCTTCATGTCTGACAGGAGGAGGTTCAAAGAAAACCTTGAAAAGTAAGGGGTGGGGGCCAATGTTGACCTCATATTTCTCCTTAATGTTGTAGGTATCCTTGCTTCTAAAGGAAAGCTTTATCGACTCATTCCCTCATCGCGATCGACCCTTTATGAAGGTGTGTTCCTGGTTTCTCAACTTGTTTACATACTTGGGATAATTATGCAGTTTTTCAGTCGTGTGATATTTATAACAATGACAATGTAAATGGCCGACTCTGTCCTTGCCCTCTTACATGTTTCATGCACAAACCGTCTGATGTTTGGCTTTCATCCTTTTTGGTGCCATTTACAGCTTTTCGTGGACACACAGCTCTTCTCTGTACATACAGATCTCGTTCTTTCTTTCTTCCAGAAGGAGTAGTCCTTCCATGCACGTCACTGGGCTGTTAAATGTAAAATGCCTAGCGCAACCTCGAGAGCAAGTTGAGAAGTCTGTTGTTGTGCTAGCTTATTATTTCATCATTGAGTTTTAGCTTTCTCTATGCCCTCATTATTTTCTTCTTGCTTTTGAGATGTTCAGCCTCACGGGCTGTAAAGGAATATATAAATATGTACGAGCGTGTACTAGCGTTAGATCACATTATTCCATGTCCAGTGATAAGTTTGTAGCTATCCGGCATGAATGAGTCGTCGACGTTGGTTAATAGCTGCGTTAATCTTCAATAATCTGGAGGTATCAAGTAAATACTTTCTCTAGATTTTTCCTAGCGTGTGAATTTGGACTTCCAAACTAGAAAAACTTTTGTGCATGGATGCTTAAAATGTTTGAGCAGCCGAAGCCGAGAACAGCGATATATGTTTTCTGGGGAAAAATTATATATGGACAAATTGGTCATGTATACTTTAGGATGTGTGGCAAAGAATCTGCCATCTTCAGGAACTCTTTTTTGTTTTAATTGAACTTTATGTGGGTTGCTTCTCTGAGAATTCTGCAGAGTTAATCATAAGGGCCTCTGAATTTAATGTGTATCCTGACGTTAGACGTTGACTGAGTTGATCAGTGAGGCTTTCTAATTTTGGGTACTTCCATTTTAGTATCTTCACTGGGATTTTTTAATCTTTTTTTTCCCCGATTCATTGGGAGCTAAATGTCATTAAATATTATGAATGAGATTGATCCCTTTGTGGGATTGGAGAGCACTGGCCTCTTTTTTTCTTTGGTGTACCACATCAACAAATATTATGAATGAGATTGATCTACTACTGTTGTTAGGGTTGTTGATTTCTTTCTTTTATTAATATTTGAAAGCTAAAGAACAGTGGATCGTGAAGCAAAAGAGAGTTTTCGTTTCTCATAAACAAACGAAATGTCAAGACTTATGACATGGTAAGTAATCAAGTGAGACGAGTCGATCCTAATTATGTGAGACGACTATCGTGAATTTGATCTGGTAGACTTGGTCTAGAATAACTTGAAGTCTCTTAAAAATGTCATCTTTCTTAAAGCCACTAACATTTGGTTCAGATCTAGCGAGTCCGTTTGGGTTATGCATTATTCTTTTTAGCCTTTTTGTGAAGTAGCACCGCTAGCCTTTTTTGACATTTGCATGAAGTAGTACCATTAAACGAACGATTATGGAGTACAACTCTTTCAAGTGACATATCCTGCCAGAGAAATTTATGAAGTGATGCTCAAGTGAAGTGCACTGTAAATGCAGGGTTTGGCTCACCTGGATCAGGGTCATGTAGCTCCACATTTTTTGGGCTTAGTCCATTGTGAATCGAACGAGCAATCTTCGGGAACGAACCGATATCGTATCTAATGTCTTATCACACATGCTATACATGAATTACAGAAGCACAGAGACAGCACAAGGCAATAGGGACACAAATTGCCCACCCTATCATTAGATTGCACTTGAATAATATCTCTGTCCTGTGATGATTTTGCTGCATTGGAGGATTTTCTTTGGGGGATTGCTTTTCTGGGTGTTTAAAGGGAAAGGCCTGCTCTTTTACTCAAGAATGGAGCTGTGGGGGAGATGGTGAGTCAAAGTGGGGACTTTGTACCATGAAAAGGTGAAATTGCATGTGTTTGAGCCTGCCATGAGAGGAGACCCAGTGCCTTATTTGTTCTATCCTCTCTCTTTGTACTTGTCCCAACCTTACATTCTAAGCATTGCCTCCAAAGGGCCATTGAATGTATTCAAACCCTCTCCCAGAGAAATAAGCAAAAGAAAATTCAATTTAGTGCCCCTTCTCTCACTTCACCTTTTTCTTTTCTTTTTCTCTCAAAGCAGTTGAATGTCTCAAAACTCAAAACTCAAGAACATAATACATGGCCATCATTTAGCCAAGAATCTTAGATTAGAGGCTTTGGGGGGGATGGGCTAACCATAAAGCCATGAAATGACTTTACTTTCCTTCCCCCATCAATGAATTCCATGCAAACAGAATATTTAAAGCTTTTGAACTTGCACATGAATCATCTTTTGAAAATGTTGGGCGTCACTAGTTCTTTCGTGGAACACTGTAGCATTTTAGAAAAATAGCTAATCCATTTAAGTTTTCATGAAAACTCAGTTTGGAAATAGAAAGTCATATAGAAAATGCGTGACCTATTGCAAAAAGATGGTGATTATGCAACAGCCAAGAGTGAATAGCATGTGATGGCGCATCAAACCCGTGATGGATTGTTACACGGCACTTTTATACACTTTTTCTTCTTCTTTTGAGCCGAATTAAGACAATAAGTTCCACTTTTAATCATCAATCATGATATTAGATCTGTCGACCATTCTATACTATATCATTGGCCTGGATCAAGACACTTTTACCAAACGTTCCTTAAGCATGCACATCAATAAATGGCACTTTGTAATAAAGAGGAAATTTTTGTGCCTTGTCTAATCTTGATAAAGTCGGAAAGCGCCTGGTAGTCCACAAAAACCCAACCTTCACAAGGGTTTGGGTCACACAACCCTGAGAAATCCTCAAAACCCTATTCCTCGATTGATCTTCCTTTCCCAAAACCTGCTAAACAATGATGATTCCACTAGCCTGTCCAAAATGGTGATGTAGCAGGAACATCATCAAAACACAAAACCCATTTCCCTTCGCCCTTCCTAAGTTTCATGATTCTCATCAGAAGCAAAAGAAAGGCCAGACACTGCATATATCCTTTTCCGAGTTTCCCAAATTGAAAAAGGTCAAAATGGAAGTGGGGTTTTTGCTGCCCACTTGTGTCTGTGTATGAAGTGAAAAAGGGCAGGCCCAAAAAGAAAATAAAATTAAAGAAAATAAAGAGGAAAGAAGGAAGAAAAGTAAAAGAGTTAGTAGCAGTAAAAGCTGTCACAAGCCCGTACAATCTTTTCTCAGTCTGGGCATTTGCTTCAGGCACCAACTCATATAATATTCACTCCCCCACACAGCCTTTCTTTTGTTTTTTGCTGGGACTTTCTTTCTTTTCCTTCTTTTCTGTACAATATTCGGTGTCTCCAGATTAACATACCCAAATCACTACATAAAACGATTCAACAGACTCGTAATTAAGCATTGAATATGTTTCATCCCTCGAAATATGTCATTGAGTATATATAATTACATATATGAATTCTGTCAAAGAATGCCTTGCGACTACTCATTTAGTAGCCAAATGGAAAGAAGTATAATTTCCGAATATTAAGCAAATTTAGCAAGTACTTTAAGAATACTTGTAAATACTGTACAATTTCTTAGAAAAATTCATAGACGGTTACATACTTATATTAACATGCATACTTCCAGCCCAAAAAAATCTTGATAGAGCTATCTTGTTTTTTGTTTTGTTTTTTTTGGCTTAAGTTCTCTCTCTTTCTCTCTCTCGCAAAGTGTTTAGTTTATGGATTTCCGTAGAGAGATGTCAGAGACAAGAGCTGCGCAGAGGCAGCTTAGCTGCAGGACCAGAAGCTGCAGAGATGTTGCAGTCATAATATGTGCACAGACTTTCTCTCTCCCTCTCTCTCTCTCTCTCACACACACACACACATACACACTAATAAGTCACTTGCACAGGGAAGAGAGAGATGTTGCAGCACTGTAATCAGAACCATGAGTTTTATCCATGTACAGAAGATTCTGCAGCCCAATGGTCCCTGAAATAAATATACCTACTCTACTCCCTCCCTCCAAAGCGCAAACACTGATCTCTCTCTCTCTCTCTCTCTCTCATATATTTTTTTGTTCTGGCTTTGTATTTCTTCAACTTTTGCTTGCTTCCTTCAGTCGGGGGCTTGCGCGTATCGTGTATATGCATATGATGAGTGGTGGAATGAGCAGCAGATTCCCCTTCACAGCCTCGCAGTGGCAGGAGCTGGAGCACCAAGCTCTCATCTACAAGTACCTCATCTCTGGCACCCCAATCCCTTCTGACCTCCTCTTCTCCCTCAAGAGAAGCCCCTCCTGCTTTGACTCTTCCCCTTTCTCTCCCAAGTTCCTGTCTCACCAACCCCAACATGGTATTCTCTCGCTCTCCAACGCCAACAATCCTTTTCTTTTGTTTGTCTTGTCCTGGGTTTTATCTTTTCTTTTGAACTTTTGGCCTTCTTCTTTTTTCCTGGGTTTTTTTGTTGGGCTTTTGCTGTTTGTGGTCCCTTTTTGGCTAAGAATTGATGGTTCTCTTGCTTTTGTTGGTATGGTCGTGTTCTGTTAGTGGGTGCAGTGGGATGGAACTGTTTCCAAATGGGTCTGGGGAAGAAGATAGACCCAGAGCCAGGGAGGTGCAGAAGAACAGATGGGAAGAAGTGGAGGTGCTCAAAAGAGGCCTACCCAGATTCCAAGTACTGCGAGAGGCACATGCATAGAGGCAAGAACCGTTCAAGAAAGCCTGTGGAAGTTTTGTCATCAATCTCATCCGCTTCACCAACCCCAACACCAAATGCATCAATCACCCCCTCCAATAAAAGCCCCTATTACTCTCACAGTCCAGCCACAAACCCTCAGTCCCTCTCCTCTCTCTCCAGCTCTGACCACTCCCACCACAACCACCCGAACCATCCTCACCATTCTTATTACTTCTCTTCAAGGCCTCCTGGGAACATCCCTTTGTCTGCGCAAGATGGCACCACCACCAACTTCCTTCTCGACTCCAGCTCATATTCCCAAAGCAGCCAAGATTACAGGTTACTTTTCTTGTGAAACTAAATCTGATTTTTTTATGTTCAAAGTTGGTTGCTCAAAGATCCGTTGCTGATGTGGGCGAGGTATGTCTCTTTGCTTTTGTGGGAAGGAAAAACAGGTACCTTTACGGGCTGAAGGAGAACCATGTGGATGAGCACGCCTTCTTTGCAGAGCCAAGTGGGAGCATGAGGAGCTTCTCTGGTTCATCCATGGACGACTCTTGGCAGCTCACACCGCTCACCATGAGCTCTTCCTCGAAGCAGAGGAGTTGCTCGGCCTTAGAGAGCGACTACTCCTACTTGCAGCTTCAGAGCCTGAGCGACGTCTCGAAGCACTACAAGCAGCAAGACGTGAAGTGCGAGCTGATGATGCCCATGAAGATGGAGAGAGACGAGGAGGAGCCCCAGAAGACGATCCACAGGTTCTTCGATGAAGGGCCGATGAAGAGCAGAGACAACAGCTCTTGGGTCGATGTGGAAGACAACAAGTCATCGAACAGCTCATCCATGTCGACGACCAAGCTGTCCATTTCCATGCCCTCCTCCTCAAACGACTTCCCGGCATTCAATTCCAGAAGAAATTACGGTCAGCCACGTTCCACCACCTTCGTCTTTCACGCTTAAAAACGGGTTCTTGCTTTTGATGCTTAATTCAAAACAAGAAGCTTAAAGGCCACAACTTTGTTTGATAGTTCCTCATGCATTCAAGAAGACAAAACAAAAGAACTCTCTCTCTCTCTCTCTCTCTCTCTCTTTTTCTCTCTCTGCTAAGTGAACTCAATCTTTGATTGCAGATGGTTGAGCCCTGAAAGGAGGACTATTTCAGGGGGGATCTGAAAGCTGTGACTACTGTGTGTCTGTGTGTCTGTGTGTCTCCTTAGAGCGGTTTGGACTTCCATTTTCTTGATGTGAGTTGGGGGAGGGGAGGGAGATTTTTTTGTTCTTTTTATTTTTATTTTATTGGCTCTGTCCTTTGGGGGGAGGTGGTGGTGGTGGTGGTGGTGGTGGGTGTGGTTTTACTTACTAGAGAGATGAGTTGGGAGTTTGATTCTAAAGTCTTATGTCATTTGTTTTGCTTTGATAGATCAAGGAGAGTTTGCTTCGGTTGTCGAATCTTATTCACCGTCCTTTCTTCTTACATTCACTTTCGTGACAGGATCAGATCTTTTCTAGGTGGGTTTTTGAATGCAAGATTTTTGTTTCTCGGCGAGGTGACATGGAGAATATGTGTTTCCTTTTCTCCTGGGTTTCCTCGCATTTTTCATGGGTTTCGGTTGCTTTCGGAGGGGGAACAAAAGACCACCTTGTCATTATGGTTGGTGGGCCCCGTACGGGGCCCGTTGTTCGGTCGTGTCGTTTCTGAGTTCTTATGATTCAAGCCCAGTCTGTTCGGTGCAGAGTGGGCCCATCTCTGTTGTCATCAACCCAAGGCAAATTGCATTTACGACCACCGGCCATCCAAGTCCCCCCTCTCCTCTCTCTTTTGTACGTGGGGGATGCACACGTTCGATTGTACTCCTGAATTCGAAGCAAACCCATGTTGAGTTACCTTCACTGCACCGCCTCTCACTATTTTCCGCTTCTGAGTTTTCGGTTTTAATTGGTATATTGAATTTCCGTTCAGGGTTATTTTCTGCATTTTTCGTACAAGTTAGGTAAAATTTTTACATGGAAAAAGAGAAAACAGTCTTTACCTGTTGGGTCTTTTTATAGTTGAAAATCAAAGCCCCGGTTCCAAAGATTTGCCCTTAATCTTCTTCTTTAGATCCGTTCTCTCGTATCAAACGCACCCGATAAGGACTTTTCTCTCGTAATGACAGATTGTGACTACGCTTCCAATTAGAAGAAAATGCAAAGCGAATTCAGGGAATGGATGACCCTCCTGTCTAATCACAATTTAAGATTTGGAAAGGATGAAAGATAAAACGGCTCCCCCAATTCGATATCGTGCCGACGCGAACGACAGGAGGAAGGGGTTAAACTTTTTTTTTTTTTTTGTCTCGTAAAAAAATAATAACTTCAAATTGAGTAATAATTTTGGCCTCAATTTTTTTATTTTGTAAAAAATCACCAACTTTCATGTTTATTCCAAATTTGACCCCTATCATTTATTCTCTATTTGAAGTCAACCTTATTTCAGGAAAAAATTATTCTAGTCGCGAAAAAATTGTTCTAGTTGTGAGCTTGGGGGATCTCGTCCATGATGTCTCTCGATAGGTAGTAGTCTACGTCTTCATATTACAACAAAACAATGAAATCTGATTAGAGAAATTAAATCTAGAAATCTTTTCGACTTGCTAGTGACGTGTAGGAGACGATAAATAAGTTTCGACGTTATTCTCTAAGCTGTGACTCAAACAAGAAGACAATAAATGCTGTTTTAAATCCAGCCAGCAAGCAAGCTTACATGGATTTATTACTGAGGACAATTAATAGATCTAAGTTAAGGGGAGGTCAGATTTGAGAGTTAAGTAAAAATTGGTGCTTTTAAAATAAAAATTAGGCTAGATTTAACCCTTGACTTAAAGTTCATTTTTTTATAAGACAAAAAAATTGAGTAAAATTTAATATTGAATCTAAAGTTGATGCTTTTTTTTGAATTAACCAGAGGGAGAACTCAGAAAGCCTCACCTGCATAGGCATGTACTTTTTTTAATCATTGGTGAAAGAGGGGAGGAGGACCAGCCATCCTCTCCTCTCTATTTGTTACCATATAAAATCTTCGCACTCAGTCGCAAGATGTCGAAACAGAGCCGTAGCTGCTTAGCACCACCTTACTGAAGAAGAGGAGTTCGAGATTCGCGAGGATTTTACTCGATGTTAATTTGTGACCTTGTGAAGACGGGCTTGGGTTTATAATAACCTTCACCCTGATAATCAGAGAAGGCGACGGTCGTGACGCAACCGGGGTCTCTCAAGAGTGGAAAACGGGACTCTACTTTATTTACTGGTCCCCGTTATGAAAGATGGCTGTTTTTACCGGCGAAAAAGGAACAGGGGAGCCTTCGGCATTTAAAAAGGGCACCTGTCTGATGAAAACTCTGACTCTGACACTGTGGCTCCTCTCTGTCCGTTTCTGAACCTTCTGGTGGGAGTGGGTCTGGTCCGGTCGCATCACTTCAAAACACCCCCCCCCCAAAAAAATAAAAAATAAAAATTCCAGAGAGAGAGATTTTTCTTTTTTGGGGGGGAGGGGAAGGAGAAGGGGGGGCCAAGTTCTGGTTCTGGAGTGATAATGCAGATTACAGAAAAGAGAGGAGTATGCTCAGCCAAAAGAGAGAACAAAAGTAAGGGCACGAACAGAGATACTTTGGAGGGACTGGGACATTATTCAGTGGGCAAATAGAAGGGGACTCATCAGCCCGACCATCCACTCTCTCTCCCATTCATTCAGAGTCAGAGTCTGACCACACCCCCTCACACCCACTCTAAAGCCAGAAACCCACCTGAGCCTCTCCTGTCGTTTGCCCACCTAAACCACCCCCCCCACCCCCTTTTTTCCCCTCCTCTTCTGACACCTTCATGCCTTCTGCTATTATTTCTGCACCAACTTCACTCGGTCAAAGCACTGTCGTTTCAAGCCCGAAAAGAACAGAGAGAGAGAGAGAGAGAGAGAGATTCCACTTTTTTCTGAACACCTCTATTTGTTTGCCTCCCCAGCAGCTACATACAGTTACAGTTTCATACTTGAGCTACCAAGCTATGACAGATTCGTTGTGTTCATGAATGGGGGATCATCAATTAATCTATAAAAAAGTGTTGCTAGGTAAAAATAGACAAAGGGTCGCCCCAAAAAAAGATGGATGATGTTTCTATAGACAACACAGCGATTCCCCAGTTGCAGAGGTTATCCTACTGAAAGGACCGAAAGAGAGGACCTCTTTCCGGACAAAAGAGACCAATTGTGTCCCGTCCCGGCGTTCCCGTTGATATGTGTTCTAATCTTCATCCTCAACTGCTTCATCTCGAGTCGGCTTCTCTTTATCCGCCCTAAATTCCCCATCGCTTTCTTGAAGCTCTGCAGAATTCTCTCTGATCGGGCTGTTTACTGGCTGTTGCTCCTCCTCCTCGTCTGATTCTGTCCATGCCTTCCTCCGCCTACTTGTATTCACTGGAGGCGCAGCCTTTACAGGAAATAGCAGAACATATTAGAACAAGAGAGAATTGAACAACTGCATCATAGTAGATGCTGTCCATGAGTATTTGATAAGCATGCTTCATCGTTTACCATCAGATTTTGGCACATAAAACTCACTGAAGCAGTTCTCGCCAGTCTCAACTTGTTAATAACGATGGAACTTTGAAAGAAGATAACTGTCCGTCATCACAGACCAATGCCATTAATCAAAAGAAAAGAGTTACAAGCAGTCCTCATCACCTCATCCTCAGCATCAGAATCTTCGAGCCCGGCTGCTGCAAGTACATCCTGGGCATTTTCTTCAGCCTCGTCATCTTGATCGTGCATTTGATCAGCAGGCTCCCCGTAATTTAAGTGGGCATCTTCATATTCCTGATCGTCAATTTCTGCTTCAGCTTCCTCCGTCTCATATTGGGACTTTGAACTTCTCTCCTTCCTTCTTTTCTTACCACCCTTTCTCCTCCTCTTCTCGCTATGCCCACCCTCTTCATCATCAGCATCAGACCTTTCCCTCCTCTTAGAAGCAGGTGTGCCACTCTTCCATTGTTCCTAGAGATTAAGTACATCCAAATAAGTGTAAATTCAAATTTTAGATCAAGTGCATACTCTTGGGACTTCACATCACCTAATCAATGTGCAGAATCTTTGTATGGTAAACAGATCCATTTTCCTAATAAGCTGCATCACAAGTAAAAATAGTTTTGACTTATCAAAGCAAATGCCAGACCAAGTAGATTGTCAAGACCTAAATTCCACATGACATGCTACTAATAGAGGAGACCATTTGCAGCCAACAAAAACCTCAACCACAAGAAACAATTTCTTTGGAAATCAAAACTTCAAAGAAATTCCTTTTGTTTCCCTCAAATTCTCTTTTCATTACAAGATGTGTAGGTGGAGATCAAATATCATATAAACTAAAAGAAATATTTCAACAATGCACAATTTCCCAGCCCTCACCTTCACACGCCGGAAGTGCTCCTCTTGTTGCTGAACCCGCTTCTGCTCATCCTCCAGTTTTCTCTTTTCCACCTGTTTTGAGTGAATAATGAGAAAAGGTGAGGAACGAGGTCATATCTTTACAACAAAAGCAAATAGAGAAGAGCTCAATTAATCTGTTGATGTCAGAGCAAATTCACAGTAGCACACCTGCTTCTTCCTCTGTTCTTCAGCCTTCCGGCGGGCTTCCTCAGCAAGTGCAAGCTGACGTGCAAGTTCTAGTCTTTGCCGTGCCTGCTCTTCCTCACGCTGAGCTGCCTCACAGTGAACTTTTGCAGCCTCAAGTAAGTGCTTACAATATCCAACATGTGTATCGATTTTCTTCTCATCAAACCCATGATAATGAAGATTGGCACCAGCAGCCATTTGACTAAACACGCGGACAGCATTCTGAAGCTCAGCAACCGCTGAACGCACCTATAACATCCGAATTATAAAGACTCAATATCGCTACTTTGAAGGACAAGAAATCCTATTAGTCAGAATAGTCATTCAGTCAGCACAGAGCCAAACACATAATTAAATAGGCTTCATTTTCTCAAGGCATTTGAAGATTATCATCCAATTACAGGAGTTCAATTGCCACAAGTGCAAAACTAGAGTTGAAAAGGATCAAACAATGATGCAAGGCAAAATTCAGAACTCAACTTTTGCAACAAAATTTATCACTTGTGAAGTTTACTGTCATGCTTGTTTATCAATTATTTATTTTTTCTCCTCCACTGTGCAAGTGCATAACTGATCACCAGTGTCGACTTAATCCTTAATCAAGCAGAAAAAGAACATAGAAACAATCAAGAAAACAAGGAGGAATGATAAAACCAAGCATTAGATCTTCAAACAACCTCATCCGCCGTTCTCTTTGATTTTTGCAGTGTCGATGCTGAGAATTTCTGCATCGCAACACCAGCATCAAACCTTAACACATAATTTGCAGGTGACAAGTGGATGGCCCTTAACAAAGTTTTCTTGCAGTCTTGCCACTGTTCAGCTTCATAATGAGTGCGCGCCAAATAAAGAAGAATATGAGAGTCTGTGTTGTGATAAAACTTCCGCAAGCAATTTTGATACTGCATAACAATCAAGTGAAGTAAGCACATGATGTCCCTGGACAAGTCTCTGTGTGCGCGTGCGCGCGTGTGTAATAGAGAGAGAGAGAGTGCCCAAGCTTACCATTTTCACGGCCAATGCGAAGTTTCCTTGAGCAAAATAAACATGTGCTATATTGATCCACACATCAGGCAACTGAATAAATATACTTCCACTTGCAGCTTCTTGAACCTATTTTATTCAGAAATGAGTATGGCATTAAAAAAAAATGTTCTCATGACACAATCACAGTTTGAGTATAAGCTTGCCTGTGTGAAGATATCTTTTGAAACATCGAACTGTCCCTTCTCAGCTAAGACCACTCCAGCACCATTGGCAGCATATAAGTTAGAATTATGCTGAACTAGAACCTACAAGATGTGCAATAATTTGCAAAATTAGGGCTTTTTATGTTAAGTCTGTCAATACCACTACAATAAAATCAATAAAGATTATAAACAGACATCGAGAGTAACTGAAAAAGATGTGCATAATGTTCTTTTACTGATATTAAATGATATTAAGAAGAGAATAAAAACTCAATGCAATGCTCCTAAATCTGGCAAAAAATCAGCCAAAATCTGAAGATGCCAGAATGACCTTTAGAAACTAACACATATGGTCAACTATCCAGTAGTTCCCTTAATTGGATTTCTGCATTGGTCACTCTGATCATTCAGCTTGTCCACTAGTAAGTAGTACTTTAATTAATCTCGTTGCTTTCTATTTTTTCATTTGAGCTAATAATTGTCCCATCTATTGTTGAAGATTGCACTTGCAGAATAACACCATCCTTTGGAGTTGAAATAAAAAGCATTATCAAGGTTGGAGTGAGTACAATTGCTTTAATGAATAAAAGGACTGTTCAGAAAACTGTCGCATAACTAATTCTAGTATTCGAGTGTATCAAACATTATAGGTAATTTTATACTAATGATGAATACGACTTTAGAAAAAAGAAATTGAAACTATGAGGACTGTATGAAAAATCAGACAACATATCGAAAAGTTTAAGTATTAGTTTCTTTCATTAATAGGTCATAATACATGACAATGATACTGCATGTATTTAATTTCATCATGCATGTCATAAATTTAGGACTTTAAATTTTCATTGATTTATGTATATATTTTTTTCATTTATGTACAATTTTGTTTTACTAAACTAACCAGCAATTAGCAATGAGTATATATTTCATCTAATCCTCCATCCACAAATTCAATATGTATACTTGTCCTGCTTAATGTCCTCTATTCTGCTTCCTGACACTATGACTAAAAGGCCTAAAGTACACTACAAGTGTTAAAACTTGGTACAAGTGGACACTTAAGTGCCAAAACTTCCAAAATATATACTTAAGTACCAAAATCGGAGGAAAAATTGACACTTAAGGGCTGACTGCAAGAAATTCCCACTAAAATGCTGACAGGGTGTTGATGTAGCTAGCTTGTACTAAAGCAACGTCGTTTTGCCTCCAAAAATTGATTTTTCATATAAATATTAATTAAATTAAATTAAAATAATAAATTATTTAAAAAAAAAATTGGTAAGCATTCAGCAAGAGCCTCTATGGCCCCTCGCCGCTGCCTCCACCCCACCATCGTCGAAAAGGACCAACAATGGTGAGCCAAGGATTGGCTAGGTTCACTGAGCCCTGCTAGTGGCCGGCAACACTGGCCGACCACTAGCGAGGGCTTGCTGCCCTCCCCCAGATCCAGTAAGGGTTGTCGGCCCTCGCCCAAAGGGGCCAAGGGCCACCGTTGGCTGTGGCAGGGTTGGGCAACCCTGCCCTAGCCAGCGGTGACCCTTGGCCCGACTAGGCGAGGACTAGCGACCCTTGCCGACAATCGGCAAGGGTCACCAGCCACTCCTCACTCTAGTGTCGTCATCCCTTTCCAACGACGATGGGGGCCACAGCAGCAGCAAGGGCCTCTATGGCCCTCGTTGGAATGCTTACCCCTTTTTAATTTAATTTAATTAATATTTATATTAAAAATCAATTTTTTGGGCAAAACAATGCCACTTTGCACATTGATTGCTGAGTAGACAACTCCGGCAAGCCACATAGACCACATGTATTCTTAAAATAAGCCACATCGCATTTTCGGTTACCCTTGCTAGAATTGGCACTTAAGTGCCCAATTTTAAAAAACAAAGGGCACTTAAGTGTACCTTTTGGAATTTTTAGCACTAAATGTCCACTCGTGCCAAGTTTTGGCACTTGCGTTATACTTTAGCCTGACTGAAAGGCTACCAGCCATCAACATTTCTCCCAAACTCTAACTCACAAATACGCTCATGCTAAAAGCATGTAGACCATAGCTAGAGCACAAGACACTACAAAACTAGAATAGACAAAGAAATTGACAACGAGAATATATCAAGAAAGCAAATGAGACAATGGTGACTTGAACTGAAAAGGCAAAAAAAGGATAGGAGGCATGTACTTTGGTATAGAGCTCCTTTGCTTTCTCCAAATGAGTGGCTTCTAGCTTGGGTGCCCTCTTCTCATTGCGCATTGCAGCAAAATAGTTCCAGTTCCCCTTAACAATGCCACCACACACGTAAATCACAAAGTGACGGGGAAAAGGAATGGATATTTGTTCTAATATTTTCTAATATTTAAAGAAAGCCTCACCATTTAATTTTAGATTAATTTCCAGAAATAGCCTAACCATTTAATTTTGTCCCAGAAAGACTGCACCTTATAGATCGGTTTCATAATAAGCATTCATTAAGCTTCCATTTCTTTTCTCCGTCAAACACTGTTCTTTTATCCTACTTGTCATCTAGATTGCCACCTCAGCAGATGAAATGAACCCATTTTGAAATTTAAGCTCAAATGGCACCCTTTCTTATGAAAAGATGGCATTTCAAGCAACGTGCAAGATGATATATCAACCTTTAGTGACGAAAATAATCGACAATATCATGACTTAATTTATAGAATCAAATCCAAAAGGTCAGACCTTCTTGCAATATAATTCAAAGACAAGGCTCCTTATGAAAATAGACTAAAAGGGCAAGCTTTTCCTGAATATTAAATATAACATTCAGTGTCCAACACTGCAAAGGGATAAACTAACATTCAATACTGCCTAACAGTAGAAGATTCCAACAATGTGAATATTTTGATATCTCAAATACACTCACCAAAGAGAGTGTGGAATAAGAATCCTTCCCGTCAGCTGCATCACTAGCAGCTCGAAATGTTTCTTTCGCCTTAACCCAGTCATCATTTTTAAGCTCTAGTTCTCCGAGCATGGACAATGCATTTGGACACTTCTCATTCACTTTCAATGCATCATTAACCTAAACAACACAGGAGAAAGAGCCAATAATTCAGAGAAAACAAGAGGACAGAAAAAGTACAACCAAGGATGATATGATATAGGGTAAATAACCACCAGTTCAATGCTTAATTGAATGTTATTCCGAGCTTTTGAGATGGCAGCAAGCCTCAGATATGCATCTATATAGTCAGGATACTGCAAAAGAAAAGGACAAGTTAAGGAAAATCTCAAGTGGTATGACCCGGAATATTTTAAGATAAGGGACCGTCCTATGTCAAGAGATTAGAAACATAAGCCAGAAGAACTAGATTAAATTATGGGCACATCAAAAGGTAGAATTATGAGACAGCACATTCATAAATTGGGATTTCCAGAGTACATAATTCTGAGTGTACCATAAGCTATTCAAAATCCGCTGTGACTTGGGTTCGTGTCTCCTCACTCTGAAGGACAGAGATACTAGCCTATGTAACAGATCCAAATCATCTTTTTTAAAGAAACTACAATTTAATTAAAACAAGGAAAAGCAACAAAGTTTTTCTTTTATAGTCAATACATAAGATTAGCAAGATCATTTAATGCCAATTATTGACCGTTATTTGATTGTTGATAAATAATCTAACACCTAAATATGCGGACATACCTTGTATATTATCAATCTATATAATATACTTGCAATTTCCATTCTGTGCAGCTGCTCCAGTAATCTTGCCAAATTGAAAAGTGCTGTCACTTTATTCCAAGGTAATTCCAGGTTTACATTATCTGCTTCAAGTTGTGTAAATATTTGTATATCCTTATAAAGACGAGCACATGCAGTAGCATCAGCAGTGCCAACATTCACTTTTCCGTCAATGAAAGAACACCATATGCCATCACCAACAGCCTCCTTGAGACTTTGCTCAGCAAGCTGGACAACAGAAAAACATCACATGTACTTCAACGGCAGAATGATATCAAATTTATTATGGTCATATCTGCTATAGAAAACCAGTACCAGGAGCAAAAGGCTCTTCTTTATCCCACAGGAAAAGTGGTTTGAAGTCCAAGTAAATCACAGATGTATACACCCATAGTGGGAAGTTGAACTGACTTAGAATATAGAAAACTAACCTCAAGCTCTCCCCTTTCGAAGTGGATAACTCCAATATTATTGAGCAACTCTACCGGCACTTCTTGGCCACCCTTTTTCAGCAGACCACGAGCCTGTTAGGATGTAAGAATGATGACAAAATTAACAAGCCATGCCAGAAGGTAAATTCCAACGAAACTCTACCGTAGTGGCAATAAAAATTGCCTTCACATACAGGGTAAAGGACTGCGCTAAGGTGTATTGGCATTTTGTTGGCCAAAATGTCAATTATTGAAAGGGGGTCAATAACCATGTAGCAAAAACTTTCTTTGGCCGATGCATAGCAGAAAGTTTAATTCGAAGAGAACTGCCTATGTAGGCTATGTGAGATTTAGTGAAGTGTAAGGTCTTCAGTGCTAAAGACAAGTTGAAGGCTAATTTGGATCAACTGACTATATTTCAAAAGAAGAGAGGAGAAACAAGTCAGATCCAGACTATTAGATCAACTGCTATCTAAAGAGATCAAACTTAACTTCCCCCATTAGCTATGAGAAGAATGACATGTCTTCTTGATGGCCTTGATAATTCATTTGAAGAAAAACAATCAAACATGTGCATGTATTATCCTCTATGGCTCTACATCCTTAAAGATTCGTAACATTATCCAGGAGAGAAACCGATTTTGACCTTTAAAATTATTAAGTTAGCCAATCATCTGTTCTCTTGATATTGATGTGAATGAAGCCAGTGAGATTACACCATCTAAGGACAATACATATGCATCCAGCTGTCCATAATACTATAACCTGATTACTACCACATCCAGCATTGAAAACTTTCTACTTAATATGAACAGAATAACTTAATTTAAACAACCTTTTACTTTCCTCTCCAAATTAACGTCACCCAATTACATAAGTCCAAAAGATTATCAAGAAAGTACTTACCGTCTTGAAGGCATCTAAAGCAGCGCCAGTGTCAGATAATATCAACAATTCCCCCAGATCAAGAAATGCCTGAATCAAGTTTCCACCAACCAATAATTAGTATTTGAACAGTAATTGTACCATGCATGATGGAGCTAACAAAAAAATTAAGTTAAATTTTAATTTATTATTCAAGCAAAAGGTCATTCTTCAATTTTCATATTGAGGTGGCCAGCTGTTCACTAGCATAGGAAGGCATATATACTTCTACAATAAGTAAAAAGAAAAAAGAAAAATTCACCATGAGACAACAAAGGGGCACAGCCCACTTTATAAAGATCTTGAACACAAAAGAGAGATCATTAACAAGACATGGGAATCCACAGTATCAATCAAAGCATTTCCATACAAGGCGTTGTCCCACTATACCAACAGCGTAAAACTTTGAACAAATTGTCAACAAGTGTAGCAATACTGCGATCAAAGCATTTAAATCCAAGAGCTAACAGAATATTCAGTCAAATAAGCTCATTTTCTTCCTGTGAAATTCAGTCAATTAAATTGTCACATTGAGGTGGGTAGTGATTCACAAGCTTGGAAGGCCCATCTTGCAAATAGAGAGAAATTCACTATGAGGCATCCCATGCATTTACAGATGGAGCTCAAAGCCAAAAGAGAAGTCATTCCCAAGACAAGAAATCTATGGTATCCATCCAAGCATTTGCATCCAAAAGCAATCTCCACCATACCACCAGTGAAACATTAAACCAATGTTCATATGTAGCTACATTATCACACAAAGCATTTACATTCAAGTGTTGCCATACTATGATATCCCTGGACTTTTGCAGGGATGGCATGCTATGTCGCATTCCTGAGGAATGCACAAAGTCTGCCTACCCTAGAAAGTACACGATCCCATCTTCAACTTGCATGCAATGATGCTTCACAAATTTTAATTCCTATAAACAGAACACATGCTTTTGACAAGAAGAGGCCTCAAGAATGTAAACGTATGAAAAACTTCATATTCTGCATGTTTCATTGATACAAAGAACAAGGTATGCATCAAGGCCACAGCCATCATGATTAAAGAGAATATTTCAGGGGAAAATAAAAAGTCAAAGTTGGTCACCTGGGCATCACGTGGATCAACCTTTGTAGCCTTCCTCATAAACTCCTGTCCCTTTTCTATCTGCCCGAGTTGCACATATATGTGCCCAAGAACCTAATCAAGTTGTGAGAGAGAGAGAGAGAGAGAGAGCATAATTCTCAGAAAAGTCCTTCCTAAATAAGTCCAACAAGTAAATCACAAAACGACATGGGCAATTGTTACTGACTTACTCTTAATGTCTCACAATTATCAGGATATACCTCCAAAACCTTTTCAAAATTAGACAAAGAACTTCTGAAATCTCCCAACTTGAGTTGTACTTGACCAAGACCTAATGCACAGTGACCAACGCACACCAGAATCAGAATGCAATGTAAATGACACCAAATAATATATCTCACTAAAATCTTCACGATGATACACTTGTAAAATCCCCTTTCCACGTCATGCAATTAAATATAAAATCCACTTTCAATTCCATTTCTAAATTTGATTTTCTCCATCCCAAGTATCATCTGTCTGTGTTTCCTCTTTCCAATGAGCAGATATTGAAGAAGGGGAAGGATACTAACCATAATAAGGAAAAATAAATGCACGTGGCTTGTTGATTTCTTTGACAGAAGCCATATAGTAGAGACCTGCTTTTTCGTAGTCCCCCTAAAGTTGACAAGAAGCAAGCCCCCATTAGGAAGAGGCATAGGAGCAACTCGGGGGGGAAGGGGGGGAGTTCCATTTTACACGGCAACACTCATAACAATCAATTCATCTGTATCACTACATTATTGTTTTTGTTAAAGAAATATCTTTAAGATGTGAAAAGCAAGACAGTGAGCAAACCTTGCTGTGGTAAGATCTTGCTAAGTTATAATAAGAATGTGACTTTGTTGGCCCATGAGTGGTCACTGCAAGGGCAGTTTCTGTCAATTGTTCAACCAAAAAGTGTTGCCCAGTGAAGAAGAAATGATTTGCTAGATAATTCAATGCCATTGCACAGTAAGGGTATATCTCAAACGCCCTGTGCATCATTTCCACTCCTCTCCTAATTCCACCCGCTGAACATGTATGTAAGAAAACAGAGCAATCTATCAGCAGGAATATATCTTAAATCCAACAAACATCCCCATTATCCAATATAAGAAAGTAAACAATGAGACTAAATAACCTTTGTTTGTACGCATATCCATAATTGCAAGTGCAACAAGGGCCTCTACATTTTCTGGGTCTAACTGTTAAATGAAATTAAAAAACCTATAAATGATGGAGTTAACACAAACTGCAAAGCAAGGCCAAATATCTCTTCATAATCAAGGCAACATAACCATATAACTTGCCTGAAGAACCCGTTGAAATGCCTGCCTAGCCTTTTCAAATTGACCCAACTTATAGCGACAGAGACCTATGCCAAGTCTTACAGCTCCAGGACAATCAGGGTGGACTTGCAAGGCCCTCTAAACAAAGAAAATGAGTAAAGGGCAACATCAATAGTCTATTCAGATCGACGGCATTCCTGAACACTTAAACTGAAACTCCCCAGCATGACACTAATTACTGAACCTAAGTATCATGCTGCAGTAAGGAATTTGAAATCATCATGAATCTCCCAGTGTAGGGGAAAATGATGATATCACAAACCTTATACAACTCCAAGGAATCGGAATACCGTCCACGATTGAACTCAACACATGCCTACAGACATGAAAGTTCAAGTTTTAGTACAAAAAAGAAGTATAGGAAATTTTGGCAATAAAAGAACAAAGAGAAATTCAGTTTCTACAACGGCTGAATGCATGCAAGTATCTTAGACACTGCATAACTAAAGCAGAAGATGATTCGGTGGTTTCCAGCCAGTATGATCACATCATAGAATGTCGGCAAACATAACCTGACCGAGAAGAGCAGGTACGTTATCCCGATCTCCATCTAGCACAATCTTAAATGCAGCAAATGCCTGTTCCACTTCACCTTTGGCAAGTAAGAGTTGACCTGTAAGCAGGAGAAATGTGATGATAATAGGATTCCATCAATGAATACTAAAGATATGGAACAATGAGCCAGCTGCAATACCAATCACATTAGAATTAGCCAGTCTAAATCCGTCCTAGATGGTGATTGAGGATCGAAATCAAATACCAATCACATTAGAATTAGCATGCAATAATTATTCAGCAACTACAGAATTTCAACATTTTCAACTCAACAAATAGATTTTCCCCAGTATATATTACAAGACCAGAGTGGAAAAAAGTTTACCTTTTCCAACCCAAGTTGAAGGCTCATGCATATCGATTCTCGATGCCTTATTATAGTACTGGGTCGCTAAAATAAAGTGTTCCTCCTTTTCTCTCTGTTTGGTCTCAATTTTCCCAAGGTAACTGTAATAAGCCCCCAAAGCATTGAGAATCGCTATCCTCTCATACCTCACGTCAGCATAATATTCATCAATTTCTGTAAACAATATCGAAAATAGCAAGAAGATTGTCATAAAGTTAAATAGCAATTGCCATGACAAGGAGAAGTCCCTTTCACACGAACGAAACGGATGGATATTCAATGAGGGAGAAAAACACACAGAAAAAGCTAGGGGCCACTAGGATGAAATTCAGGGAATGCAAAATATACCGGGACTTGAGCCTTCTTCCAGAATTTGTCGAAACTGGTCGATCTTCCCTTGCTTAAAGTACTCTCGCTGCACCAAAACAAAGTCAACAACCAAACTAATGAAACTGAAAGGGCGAACCGAACCCAACCGAACCTCACAAAACGCAGCACGCCGCGAAAATTCCAAAGAAGAAAACATGCCCCGGAATCGAACTGCTCGAACTGGCGAGCAACAACCCATGCAATGACAAGGTGGAATCCCAAAACTGGAGAGCTAGAGCAAGCAAGTTACCGCGATGATGAGCCAGAGATCGAGCGGCGCCTGCTCGGCCTTGAGGATGTCGAGGATGTCGGAAGCGTCCCGAGGGAGCTGATCGAGGACCACCCGGACCTCCTCCTCCGAGTTCTGCACGGGTATGTACACGCTCGCCATTGCCTCTGCCCGAGCTCTTTACGATACGATCTGCTCCTCCCCTCCCCCTTCAATTTCCAGCTCCCGAACGAGCCTCGGCAGCTCGCGAAGCCGCAATTCAAGGCGAGCGAAGGGCGCGAAGGAGGAAGCGAAGCGGGGAGCGTATGGCGCAGAAACCCTAGCTCCTCAGTACGCTCCAACGAAGCCTCCGTCCGTCCGACGATCTCTGTCTCTCCGGAGCAGAGCAGAGATGATCGGAGAAGAAAATAGTGAATAGCCAAGGACTGACTGAAACTAGCTTTTTTACTGTGGTTTAAGAGATGGTGGTGGAGGGTCCAAGATAGACTGAGGCCCGGAAGCCCGAATCGGCCCAGCGCGGCCCGCTCCTCCCTCTAAATAGTGTGAACGGCCTGATTATCCGACCCGACCCGGTAACGACTGGTGCGGGTTCTATCGTGATCCGACCGAATAAAATCGTGACCTGAAACCCCAATTTGGACCTGGTCGGGTTTTCAGTGCTTCCGTTCTAGTTACTCTTTGCATAGGCAGGGTCTTTTCCAGCCCGGGACTGAGATGCCCGAATGATGCTCTCTTGGCCCGAGTTTAGAACTTCATGATGCAGATGATCTATTATCTAGAAATTCTTGTGTAGAATGTTAAGGAACCAAAATGAGTAAATATCAAACGGGACAAGAATAATGCAGTAAGAATCGAACTAAAAAAATTGATTAAAAAAAGTATGAAAGTGATAAACTCAGTTATTTTACTAAGATTAAGTTTGCCAAAAATGTTAATCTTCTCCAGCTTTGGGTTTTGGAATTTCAATATGCGATGCACTTGATTTTACTTGAAATTAGTGGTGAAGTCAATCGATTTTAATAGATAATAAAAAGATCTAAAATTAATTTACTCAACGAATAATATTATTGAGATAGTAACTCAATAAATATTTATAGTAGGGGTGTAAATGGTTTGGGTCAGTTTGGTTTTTTTTGAAAAATTCAATCGAACCAAACCGATAAGGCATGATACCGAATTGAGCTAAATCCGTCGAAAATCTGATTCGGTTGGTCTTCAATTTTCCTATTTTTATTTTGCTTATTGAAATTAAAGTGAATAAGAGATGATAAAAAAAAATATTGTTTAATTTTTGTCGATAATTTTGATTCAATTCAGTCAATCGAGCCAAACTAAATTAGAAAAGTTAATAGTTATTTTTAGTTAACCGAACCGAATAAAAATCATACAAAATTTCGGTTCAATTCTTGACACCCCTAGTTCATAGTACTTTTAATCTAATACGAATTACCAATACAAATGTCATAAATACATTAGCCAAGTTTTGACATGAAATAAAGCTATTCTTTTAATGAAATCTTTAAATTGACGGTCATTTTTAAATAAAGCTGTCAATTTCGAAAACTTACTTTAAAGAGACAATTGCATATTTATGACAAAATTGTATATTTATGACGAAATTAATGTTACATTGATTTGTCCAATTAAAAAAAAATGCATCTATGGTATCATATACAAAAATAATTCATTAAAATCTTCATTTGACCCTTCTAGAAGAGTGTTGTTATCGAGATTGATTCCGAAAGTGCATTCGAGCTTTTTTACTATTCACATTTAAAACTTGGAATTGGATACAGGTTCGTTGGTGGTGGGTCCAAAATAGCTTAAGGACCGAAAGCTCAAATCGGCCCAACATAGCTTGTCCCTCCCTCCGAAAAGTGGGAAGGCCCAATTACTCGACTTGATCCGAAAATGATTGGTGCGGGTTTTATTGTGACCTGACCGAATAAAATCGTGACATAAAACCCCGGTTTGGACCGGCATGGGTTTTCGGTCCTTTCATTTTAATATAGTTTGCCTCTCCATAGGCGGGCCCGTTTCTTTGGCTCGGTCTCAAATGCTTGTGTCACGGATCGATCGTTTGGAATCGTGACCGTGTGGCGATTATTTTGGATCGCTTGGATTGTTGGGGCTAAGCCAAGCGTTCTTAAGATCAACCGATCGTTTGGGATCGTGACCGTGTGGTGACTATTTTGGATCGATTGGATTGTTGGGGCTTAGCCACTTTTCAAATTGATCGATGATGACTGTGCGGCGACTTAGTTATTTAGGCTATTTTGGATTGCTTTGATCATTGGGGCCTAAGTTAAACCTTTTTTGTAGAGAAAGAAAATATAAAGAGAAGCTCTAAAAGTGAGAATGGAACTTAGATTGTTAAATGGTTGGATGGTTACAAATGGGAGGACACCCCTTCTTATATTTGAGGCTCTCGAATTACAACTATTGATTGAATTTCGATTCGGTGGATAAGATCGTACCACCCCAACTACCATCTATTGGCATTTATGCCGAGAAAATTTTAGACCATGGCACGATTACGATATCGCCCGTCCCTGAGAACATTTTGAAAGAATTTGGATCTTCCCAATGGGCGTTTTGGTCATTTTCCCTCGATTATAACACTCCATTCATCACGAAAATCTCGGATCCGTGACACTTGAATAATGCCCCACTTCACCTTGATGTAGATAATAGTCTTCTACAGGTTCTAAAGGAACTGAAATTAGAAAATGTCGAACGAGACGAGAATAATGCAGTAAGGATCGAATTAAAAAAATCAACCAAAAAATTTATGAAAGTAATCAATTTAGTTGTGTTACTAAAATTAGGTGTGCTAAAAATGTTAATCTTTTCCAGCTTTGGGTTTTGGAATTTCAATAGACGGTGCACTTGGTTTTTACTTGAAATTAATGGTGAAGTCAATCGATTTTAATAGATAGTTAAAAATCTAAAATTCATGCACTTAATAGATAATTTTATTGAAGTAGTAACTAGATAAGTTGTTAAGATTACTTTTAATTTAATATGACTTAGAAATACAAATATCATATATACAGTCATCCAAATTTTGAAATGAAAAAAAGTTCTTAATGAAATCTTCAAATCGACAATCATATTTAAATAAAGTTCTCAACTTCGAAAACTAACTTTAAGCAGATGATTGCATATTTATGACAAAATTAATGTTATGTTTATTTGTCCAAGGAAAAAATAAGTGTCTACGATATTATAAACAAAAATAATTCATTAAAATCTTATTTTGATCCTTCGAGCATAGTCTTATTCTCAAGTAATCAACTCCGAAAGTGAATCATGTTGATGAACTAAGGACAAGAAATATGAAAGAAATTACGGCGATCAAAATCTAATAATGTACAAGGAAAAGAAAAGACAACCATTTATGTTGAAAATAGATTTTTTTGCCCTACCGACTTATAATGAAAATGAGATCACTAGCTCTGAAATTTTCTCAACCAAGAAAAAAAAAGAAAATCCAAATTTCTCACAAAAATATATCAGGCAGATTACTTTTTCCAAACCGGGCTATTTGAGCCCGGCCCGCCCGGTTAGATCTTCGGGAACAGCAATTTTCTTACGGGACCGGTCAGTTGTCCGTCCGTCCGTCCGTCCGCCCGTCGGCGAATATTCAGTTCTCTCAGTTCCCTCGCCGCAAGCCATGCCTCTCAAGTGGTAAGTCGGCCGGTTCCGACCGCCGCCGCGATCTCGCGGCGGAAGCCGGAACCATCAATTTCTCTGCCGCAACTTTCCCCGCGGAATCCCGCTGATCTGCGTTTTTTCGATGTCGTCGCCGTTGCTAGGGTTCTGCAGTGGCAACCGAATCCGGGGACGACGGTGAACAGCCAGATCCTCGCGGAAGTCTCGCAGTGCGTCGAGGGCATCAATGGCGTCAAGGAAGGCAGATGGAAGGCTACTCTCACCTACTACAAGCCTATACTTCGAGGTGAATCGCTATGATTCATTACCGTTTGCGTGCGAGCTGAGATTGCTTTAGGTTTTTTTTTTTTGGTCTTTTGTGAGTGTTTTTCGGTATAGCTTTATTGATCCGAAACATCAATCGATGAATAGACCAGGGGACGTCGTCGGAAATGCCCCGGGATTTCATCGGCATGTCGCTGCCGGAGCAGCCGAGTAAGTACTACTTCACGCTCCGGACTCACCGGATAGTTGTCGAATCTGATGTCTCGGTTCAAAACATAATGGAGAAGTTGCAGTCTTACAGATCGAGGGTCGCGCTTATATTTGAGGTAGGACGTTGGATTGCACATTCTTGTTCTGCTTTGTTTCTTCGTGGTATGCTTTCGTGCATGATGTGCGTGCTTCGAGCTGTGATTGCTTGAGTTGCTGTGAATCTGAGTTCAATTTGTTTTATCTGGTTTGCGATTATGAGATGACTAATTGGCTTTTTGCCTCGTGTTGTGTTCTAGGGGTTTCAGTATCAACTCGGTGACTTTCAGTTGAGAGTGGGGAAAGTTGTTCCGAGTCATTCTGAGAATTTGAGAGGGATTGTTATGGAGGTAATGAGCTTATACTGCATTTCCTGTTCTGTGCTTTTGTGTGTCATGAAATTCTTTGGCAACAATTTAAAGTTACTAAAATGCTATTTAACATGTAATTGGGGTGTGAATTTGTTTCTCTTACATCACTCCGAACTTAGCAGTACATCAGTCAATTTGATGCATTTTTTGCAATATGCCCTTAATGGATTGTGAATGGCGACACTGCCTTGTGCCAGCATATGCAGTATCTGGATTGCTAAAGCTATTGATATGTCTGTAGTTAAGCTTTCCAGCTAGTATACTGATGCGTCAAGGGGTGGAAGAACTTATGCCGAAAGGCTAGCTTGCTAGGAGAGAGAACCCAATCCATTATAAGTCTCAGAATATCTCCTTAGTCGCCCAATATGGGACTTTTGGCTGCATCCTCCTCCTTCTCAGATTCTGCAATCTCGTAGAATGGCCCCAAGGATGCAGTCTTAAGCCACCGCCAAGGGACTGCAGCGGATAAGTACCCGGAGGTGGGCATCAAAGGAGTGGCTCTAATACCAATGGGGGGTGGAAGAACTCATCCTGAAAAGCTAGCATGCTAGGAGAGGGAACCCAACCCATTATAAGCCCTAGAGTATCTCCTTAGTTGCTTGATGTGGGACTTTTGCCCGCATCATATGCAATTTTTCCGAACATCTTTTAAGACTGGGTAGGAAGATATATGGTAGGTAATGAAGATAATTAACTGGGAATCTGCTGAATATTTGTGTTTGCTATCTCGAGGCCTGTTCGGCTTTACAAAAGTAACTTTTAGTTTTTGTTTTCATTTACGATTCATCATCATTCTTCTATTTTTATGACTATGTGTTGCATTGGTAAAATGAGAATCCACTTACAAAATGAAATGCTGAGAGCATGCTTGATATCTTTTTACTTCTATAGTCCATTATGTCCGTTATTTGATCACATTGTGTTTAATCTTACGTCTCATCTTATTCAACTGTCTTACTAAATATTTTAGTTCTAGATTAATCATCCTTTGTGATGTGATCATTTACTAGTATTTGTATTCTAATTACTCCATATCTGATAAATCGATATCTTTTGAACTTTCCTGTGTATGATTCCTTTTAGGAAGTCCCTGCTACATGTTTACATGAAATTATTGTCAATTCCATGCGAAATGTTGTTTTCTTTGCTTCTTCATTTTCATTTTTAAGTGAAGATGCTTAAGGAAACTTCTCTAAGCTTTGGTCAGCCTCTTGCCAAAAGGGAAAGATGAGAAATATAACAGTTGTGAGGTTGAGAGATAGTTTGAACAAGCAATATTCTCGAGGAGTTTTTGTTGACGAGGAAGCTGCCCAAGCTTTCATTTAGACCAGAAAAGCTTCTTCAAAGCTTAGGAAACCCAAAAAAGGATCCTGCTCAAAAATCGAAGACCATAACCATGTTGAGGCTTTTGCATGTGGAAGTTTCTTCGTTTGAAAACAACTTCAAATGTTTCTAGAAGTTAGGCTAAGAAAAATGAGAAAACTTTTTCCTGTGTTTTTGTTGAAAACAATATCTGGAAAAATCTTGCCAAACGCTTTTCGGTAGATTTTGAAAATGGAAAAATAAAATGTTGAATAGTTTTCTCATACCAAACAACACTTTACTTTCTCCTGCCTTTTTAAGGTGAGGTTCTAGGGCCTTGATAAGGAAGAGTGGCAGCAGGAATGCCAGGAAGGCTGTTTCCTCTCTTGTTTTCTTCAAAGTTATATGATGCTTGCATGAAGATATTCTGCTAAGTTGATATTATACGGTGAGGGGGTGATATTGTCCATAGACGAAACAAGGCTGTTGTGTTGTCTGGGCTCTTGCATACCAGTGGTTGGATATGAGATGTATTTTCTTAGCATCTTTGGAACCTTTCCTTCTTGCACTTGACAGATTCCAGTCGTATTGGATCAATTGGAAAAATGTATAATCCCCACCCCCCTTTATTTTGGTGTTAGCTGCGTGCTGACCGGTTATTTACGTCCAGTGGTAACTAACTCAAGAGGAACTTGACTTATATCTTGCAGGTGGAGTATTTGCCAATTTCTTCATTGGAAAAGTCCAGACAAATCATGGAAGAGTTTTTTGATATATGGCAAGAAGCATTGTCAAAAAGATCATTGCCAGGTCATTTTATTCATGTAGAACCAAACTTTTCAGAATTTGGCCTCCCAGACCACTATACTTCACAACACACAGCTGTTCAGTATGCTACTGTAATGGCTCAATTGATTGCCTCTGCACAAGCTGTGTCAACTGCGAGAAACTAAGACCCACAGTGTCTTTAATTGTTTATGTTAGCGTATTACTCTTATGAGTGGGTTGATTCATTATTAGTGGATTTTTGCTGTATTTTCTAGCTTTCACTTCATAATTATTGTTTTTGGTTTACTAATGTCCTTTCCGTGTGTCCAAAGAAGTTCAACATCACAGGCAAACTTAAGCAAGTCAATTGGTTTCTGAGAAGATAGGACTCTTTCCCTATGTAAACACAAAGTTGAAAAGATAGCTGTTAATGTAAGACATCTAATGCAGGGATTTACTTTATTTAAGTTAATGGCTGATTCTTGAGAGTAAGCCAAGGATCATATAATCCCATATTTCTCAACACCTAATATCTGTTCAGTGTTCAGTCGGCCTGATTTTGGGCAATATAGATTTCCTCATACTCAAAGCAAGTGAGTGCTTCCACCTTTTAGCTTAGTTTGCCGATACTAAACTAATATGCTTCATGCGGTAGAATTCTCTGCTAGATTCTTGAAATTGGTCTGTGGTGGCACTGTTCTGGTGCTGTTTCCTTGAATATCATTTTTTGTTGGAACATTGCAGTCAAAAGTTTGTTTTACCAAACTATCTTTTATGACTTGATTAATCACAGATATATCTTAATATTTAGGAGAGTCCAGATGATTATGGATGTACGATTTGTAAAAAACTTTGAGATTATTTCCTGTTATGCATGCTTCTGAGGACAAAAGTTTACCGTCAGTCATTTATCGTTGGGAAAGGTTGTATACTCTTATTAGGAGCATCCTTTGGGTTTTGTAAACTTATGATTGGTTATTGAAGATGATTGATGCGTACTTTTTTTTTTTGGGTCGAAATGCTTACTTTTTAGCTTGCAAGGCTTCTTACTTCCCAAAATTAGAGTTTAATATTTTTCATGGACATATTTAATCTTTCTTGACATATCATGTTTGAGTTTAGCATAAATTCTGGCATATCTGATCGTTGTGTAAGGGAAAACCACTGTTCAACTAAGCCCTCAAACAGGTCCGCTTACTTGTTAATTTCCGAATCTAGACTTAAAAAACATCATATCCTATTCAGATGCAACCTGAAAAGTGATACAATGCCTTTTGGCGAGTCATTGATATGATTTTAAAAGAAGTCCTGCGTTATTGTCATCTGCTGTCATAAAAAGCTCCTTTGCTGGATTTTGGTAGGTTTGCCTTTCCCAATGCTCAGCCACTTGGTTGCATGACTGTTAGATTAATTTAACTGTTTGCCATTGATGATTCTGCTGACCATTATTATCAAAGGAGACAGGAGCTAAGTTCAAGACTCTCTTGATAGCTCTATGCTATTTCAACCTCAATAAATTTCTCGACCAGACAGAATATTGGCTTTAGAGTATGTACCTTGCTGAATGACTGCCATTTTTACTGAACTTTAAATTTTTGTGTTTCTTCTTTTATCTTTTTCCTGTTGACATTAGTTCAGTCAAGTTGGATACACATTGTGAATGATCATGAATTAGAAGCCTGCTGCCCATCCAAGAGGAATTAAGCATGGTTTTTAATTGTATTAGTGGACTTATTATATGTCCTTCTGGAAGCTGTAGGAACTTGGGCTCAATTTATCTACTTGCTCATGGACATGAATGTTATAGAAACAGTGATGCTAATGCATATACTTCTCCAAGATACATAAGTAGAATCAGTAGACTGCATTTTACTAAATGTCATAGTTCAAATTTCCATATAATGCAATACTTATAGTCACGATGGGTTATTTGGACAACTTTATAGGACAACAAATGTTAGTTTAGGCATGACTTATTATTGTTTATTCAAAGCGTAAATGCAGGTCAAATTTGTAATGGCCTGTGTATGCGGTTTGCTTTGGCATATGGATCAATGGAATTGTAACTTCCGTAAATTTGATTCTCAGCAGTGACAGCATCAAGTATACATATGATCCATAGCAAGATAAATAGGACAAATTGATCATTGTGTGTGTGATCTAATTTGGGTCTAGTACTGGTGGTAAATATGATTCACGTATATATGGAACTAATATTTAAGAAAGAAACAAAGATATAATTGTGGCAGAATCGAAGAAGGACACTGTTGAAGTAAAGTGAGGCCTCTGCTTGTGAGTACTTCCTGTTGAAGTGATGTATGTAGCAATAGTTAATGTTGGGAAACAAATCTCATGTCAATACGCAGATTATTTGTCTCGTTGTTGTCTTGTGATTGTATCATTCTAGTATAACTTGTAGTTGTCCTGCATAAAGCAATGTGCAACTGCTTCTGGGAGCTGAAGCATAATGATCAGTAGTTATGCCGTTCTTCTGTTTCTTGGGGATGAAATGGCTCACTAACTATGTCTTGCTGAGAAATTGAGTAAAACCTGATTCTTCAGATTGTGTATTTATATTTGAAAAAAAAATAGAGTTCGATCCAAATGGCTTCACTTCATGTCATTCAAAATTCTAGTTGGTTCTTCATGAACCTCATAAAAGCTTGTAATTTGTTGTGATGGGGACATTTAACTGCACTGAGATGTCTTCTTCAAGTCACTGTCGGAGGGAATCTATCTTGTATCAATGCATGCTTCTATTAGGCAGAAGATGACTAAGTCAGTCGTAATTCAACCTCACTCGGGGTTTGCCACTTTTTAGTGTTTACCCAATTTCAGTCTGCCTAAGAAGACACTGACGTAGCTCTTTGGATCCCTTTTTCTCTGTCATTCAGTTTCTCAACTAATCTAGAAGATGTAACAGAGACACTAGAAAAGAGAAACAAATTACAGAATCACAGTTTCTCGAAAACGGAAAGAACGAATTATTTTGCATCTCTGTCATAGTGTGATAACAGTCGCATCCAAGAGGTTCTTGTAAATTCGATGGCAGAGTTGGTGACCACTCTTCACCTAACTTTCGGCCAAAGCCTCACTTATTCAACCTTTTCTTCTGCTTCCTTTCTTTACCAGGGATGTGGACTGAGGTTCTGGCGTTTAGTCGTTAATGGTACTTAAATGCACGAAGACTACTGAAATATTACTGTTTTGGATTGAGCAGCTTTTCTAGCCATGTGAAGTGAGAAAGTCGATCTCTTGCTGAGAGCAGTTAATCAAACCTTGCACTTTTTACCCTTCTGGGGTCTCTCTTTCTGTACCTTCTTTGACAAGTTATGCACTATGGATGCGAATAAACTTGGCTGATACAAACAGGTTCAGACACTTGAAAGACCAGGTTTTCTTCATAGCTATTGCTGACCGTACGAGACTTTTAAGCGTATCGCTGCTGATGGGGGGCGGGACAGATTTTCCAATAGATCTCCAACTACTCCGGCAAAACTAATGCCTTTTGCTCTTGTTAGTGGCTGCCTTTCAAGCATCTTTTTGGGTTGTATGCGACAAGCAACTAAGTCCAAATGAAGAAGATGAAAGAAGCAAGAGTTGAACTTGGAATGACCTATGTAAGCTCCTATTAGATCTTTTCAACTACCTGATTTGAAATGGGTTTTTAGCATTATCTTCTATCATGACTTATTCAATCTGTTTTTGAGAATACTTTAAAGTGAAATGTCACAATCAGCGAATTCATAATGAAGATTCAGACAGCACCAACCACATAACGCCCGATTCAAGTTTGAATTAGTGGTGATATTACATTCCAATGGCCCGTCTCAATGAGGAAAATAACCACCGCGCATTGCCATCTGGATACCTCTCACTTTTTTTTGGACGGTGAGAGGTGCTCAGGGAATCGAACGATCGGATAGACAACACGTGATGTTCAAATCATCTTTATTAAATACGGAGATGTCGATAACGTGTATAATGTCGTCTTACTTCGCGAGATATCAGTACCGCTATCACGTGCGATGAAATTTTTTACTTTTTGGTGGTCCAATTAGATGGGAGGGAGTGGGGTCATGTCATGCCCTTTAATTTGGAGTTTACCCCTTCGTATTGGAATAAGAGCCTAAATCGGAGACATAGCATTGATTCCCACCTGATTGCAATATGTATGGACTGCATGCACAGCGAGGGAGCAGATCTTATGGTACCGGGCCCAATTTTAACTTTTGATTTATGGCACATCACTCTTTCCCTCTTCTTTTGTTTTTTCCACTCTCTTCTCTTCTTTTCTTTTTCCTATTTTTCTCCCCCTTATAAAATTCTCCTTTTCCACGAATCATAAAAGAAAAAAAAGAAGAAAAGAACGTCCGTGATCATATCGCTCAAGTTAAAATGTCGAGAAAAAGAATGGGATCCCAACTTTTACTTTTCCATATTGACCTTAAAAGACGCGTTTTGGTGTTCATTTATGCATGTCGAATATCACAAGTTAGTACTTTTGGACCCTCCAAACTATAATTAAGAAATAGCACATGGTATGAAAATGGAAATGACAAAAAATGTCAATTAATGCGAAAATATCTCGTGAGCAGTCAATCAACGACAGTGATGATGAAATTATTTTTTTTTTTTCGGCCCCTATCGTAAATTGTCGTGGGAGAATTTCAGCCACATAGCAGGTGGAAAAGCAGCTGCCTCTTCTGAGTTTGCTTGGGAAAAAAAAAATTAAGTAATGAAGATTGATCAATCTTTGTTAACGTCATTTTCCAGAGATTGGTAAAACGCGAACGCGACGGGACGTCATGTAGGGTACCGAAATCTTTCTTTGAATAATATTTCTTCTTTAGGTCTATGGTCGCAAATTGTTTCTATTGCAAAGTAGGGACAATGCCTAAATCATGTGATCTCAGCTAACTCCAACAAGACGTCAAGACCACCATGCCATTGACTCTACTCATTTATGAAAATCAAAGAATAACGCAAGCCCTCACAAAAAAAAAAACAATATCACTAGGAAAAAAAATCAAAGATTGAAAAAAGAAGAAGATATTTATGGATTAAACAATTTTATCGGATCGGTCGATGCTTACTGATCTGAAAAAGTTCAAACTGTTAAAGCATAGATACGGCGCAACCCACTTGAATACTCCGATAGGCAACTCAACTTCAATCATGAATTAACATTTTGGCTTGAAACTAAGCATGAGATGTTGAGGTGAGTGAGTGCCTCGGAAGAGGGTCGAGCCCAAAACCTTTATTGCTCAATTAGCAGTTAGAGATATTTACCAAACCATTACCGACTTGTTCACGAATTCAAGCTGTCGGATAAATGTGATTCTTCGATATCTATGACCTCTGTGACATAATTTAACGTTTGAGTTATGCTGAAAATGATGCCTTGGAAGATTTGCCGAGAGGACTTCGTGTGGTAATTATCGTCGAGAAGCCAAGCTGTCTCCATATTTTTTTTTTCAGTTAGAGCTTTTCCTTCTGTTGCAGTTTCTCTGCTGATGCAGGTTGCGGGGAGAAGTCCTTCCTTGCTCAGTCTATTGGTCGAAAGAAGTTGAAGGTTAGAACAGATCATCGTCCGGCACGAGGGAGGACCAGGAACGATGCTTACGGAGGACTTCCACTAGTTCAGTCATGGCGCATGCAATACTATAATGACGACAAAACCCTAAACGATTACCGGGTCCTTCTGTCATCGCCGTCAATCTGTCGCGATGAGGCCATGCATTGAAGGTTTTTGTATACTTTAAGCCTCGTTCACAAACTTTGCTGTCCGAGCATGGAAGAGCAAAGACAAAATGTCGATTCGTATACCCAAGAAAAGGGCAACCAGTAAGGTCGTTTCTTGATTTATCAGGCTCCACAAATGTCTCAATTACCTCAGATTTAAAAGGTTAGGTGAACTAATTCCACTTTATGCCATCATGGATTCATTTGATGATGCCGTCATGCACCGATCAACTGTAATCAAACTGGATTTCTTGGTAGAAATCTGCGTGTCTTGGATATTGTTTCTCTGCAAATTGAGATGTGGTGTTATATTTAGATTAAGAAGTTTGAACTGCACGTTTGTAGTAAAATTTTACGGGAGAACAAAAGGTGTTAAATTACTTTAGGGTGGAAGAGTCGTGAAAATATCGAAAAGAGTTCATTCGCTACGGTAGATGATCTATCTCTCATTGTCTGATGACAACTGCAAATGTTCAAATGGATTGTTTGGCATGATCGCCACGTTGATAACTCGATACCAATCGAGATGCAGAAGATGAAAACACAGAGTAACTAAGCAATATATGAGAGGGAAACATAATTGCTGAACTCCTCATTCATCGTAAAATTAACGAGAATTATACACGGTTCTTATATTTAATCACCAAATTACAGATCGTGGTTTTGCGTCTTGTGCATCACATGCCCTTTGCAGGTCAAGTCGGATAGCAACCGACAGGAACTAGTCGAAAGTGAACCATCAGCGAATTACAAGTTGACAGAAACGATATATTGCTGTCATCTATGTGTGGACGGCTATTATCCTCGTTAAAATAATCACGCATGCCTCCACGAATCAAGTTGATTGCATGGCCATTCGTTGCCATTTTTCACGTCAACGTACTGCGATTGTCATTTTTTTTTCTTTACACTCTCCTCTCTGCTTAAAGCCGCCGGCAATATAGGGAACAAAATGGGGACTTAGCATTAGAAGAAGTTAATGATTTTGCTAATTAAGCAAAAGTCTATGCGCCCCCCGGGGGTGGCACTAAACCCTAAGATCCTGAGCTTGCATCACATTAATTGTTCGGGCTGACTATTTATCACGAGTAGGAGAAGTTCCCTGCTTCTCATAAATAAAGAACTCTCTCTAACTGATCTTACTATGAATTGACAGATATTTCCCCCCTACCATGATATTGCACTGGAAATTTTAGTTAGACCAAGTAATCAATGAGGCCGGGACCACAAAACCAAAACCATATATATATATATGATGTCCATACGTCGATGCTCGTCCTTGCGGAACTGATACTTTTGATTGTCTCTCTTATAAAGGAAATCGATTAAAGTAAATTTCCATTTTGGAGAAGTGCTGTTGCCATCATCGCTATTGGGTTCCATTTTTCTTGTTACTTCGCAAGAACTCGAACGAGAAACTATCATGGCAGAGGAAAAAAGGGGCGAAAAGAGAGAGCTTGAACAGCAGAAGATGATGCATGCTGTTGCTGAGTTTAAGCCATCTCGTTAGTTGTTCTTTCACAGGATGGTGTTTGCAGAGAAAAAGCCACGCACTGCTCTGAGGTCAACGTTGATGTGCCCCGTGTAAATAGAAGTTGATTGAGACTAGACTTTCTATGTATAAAGCCAAGAAGCTTTACATGGTTGTGCTTTCTTTTACGTGATGACTTTGCATATGGACATCCGGCATTTCTCCTGACTTATTATTCGATAATAATAATCCAGATGTCATTCGTTGCTGCAGTGACCAGAGCACGAAAAGGGCTGTGCGGGGTTAGTTAGACAACATCGTCGCGGATCACCGGAAGATGAAAAAACTAATTTATATATGCTGCCAAGAAGAAACCAAATCTTTAGACGACGAAACTTGCAGGACAAATTCACTTTGGCTTGCAATGCAACAATCTCCGAAATCTCAGGGATGATCAGTCGTACGATCTAAATAGGACCGAGCTGAAAAAAGCATGTGACTTGCATAGAACACCAAGTAAGTTGAAGCAAGAACTTGAAAAAAATCTCCTTTACACCGGCCCCTCTCTCTCTCTCTCTCTCTCTCTTTGTGGGAGCTAAGTACAGCTAATCAAGCTATTATTTATGTTACAAGTTGGGCCAACATCGTTTCATGCAATGATGGTTTTTAGTTAGAGATCCGTACAGTTAATCCACTAGTGAATAAACAGAGCGATTGGCAAACACCCAGAGGAAAGAAAGGGATCATGAACAGCAGAGACAGCCTAGTGTGTCCCTATATGCCATTTCTTCCATGGACAATGTCTCCTTGACTGCGACGGGTAATGTTCATATCATACTCACAGCCACTGGTCTCCTCCATTATAGTCAAGAAAGGAGGCAAAAGCCTGGTGGAAGTTGGAGCCAGCATTTGCTTGATAATTGTCCTGAACAAAGTCACTGCTCAGTGCTGCCCAATCCAGACCTTGCACCTGGCCCTGATCAGCGAACAGATTGTCGCTGCTCGTGTTGCTATTGTTGCTGTTGAATTGGTCTTGATTATTGACGCCTGATGAGTTGGAATTCAGGAGCTCTGACAAGCAGATCTCCCCAATCTCAAAATCATCCGTCAACAGATCCGCCGGAATATTCCCCGTGAATGGCGGCAAGACCCCGGCGGGAGTCGGGTCCACCACCACCGCTGCCGCCGTCAAGTCTGTGTTGATGGGATCTTCATTTCGGTGAAGTTCTTGTTCTGGTGGTGGGTCGATGAGGCTCTTGGAGCACTTGAACGAATCGGTCTCGACCAAACGAGGATCAGGCTCACTCAACGGCGACTCGGATGCGCTGTTATCATCAGTAGACACTTTTGATGTCTCGGAATATTTCGGGCTCTTTACTTTGTGGGGTCGATCGTCATCGTGATGATGATTTGGGGATAATTGATCGACATGATCATCGTGAGAGTGGGAGTTGGTTTGATGATAGCTCTGGACCCTCCTGCCTAAGTTGGTGTTCCAGTAGTTCTTTATTTCATTGTCTGTTCGCCCTGGAAGTCTCCCAGCTATCAGAGACCATCTAAACAAAAGTTCCAGTGAGTTCGTATCTACTCAGTTAATAATGACTTACCAAACCAGCACTTGCCCAGAGCCAGATGATATGAAAAAGTAAAGAATAAGAAGAAAAAGTTCACCTGTTCCCCAAAAGCTTGTGAAGCCTGATGATGAGCTCTTCCTCATCAGGAGATATGTTGCCTCTTTTGATGTCGGGCCTCAGGTAGTTCAACCATCTCAGCCTGCAACTCTTGCCACATCTCTTCAACCCTGCAAAACGAAACCTCAAGAATCAAGACGGTCTGGACGAATCTTGGTCTCTCCCCACTATCTTCACAAGCTCATTTAAAGCAGACAACAAAAGAAGACACTGGCAAACGATGAGGAGGGACCTGCTTTCTTGGGGAGGTTCCTCCACCTGCCCTCGCCGTGAGCCTTGATGTAGTCGGTCAGGATCTTGTCTTCCTGTGCCGTCCACGCCCCTCTGTTCAAGCCCTCCTTGGAGCAGCAAGGGCTTCTTCCCATCTCTGCAACCTCTCTCTCTCTCTCTCTCTCTCTCTTTCTGTGGCTGTGGCTCTT
This sequence comes from Corymbia calophylla, assembly GCA_014182845.1. NCBI lineage: Eukaryota > Viridiplantae > Streptophyta > Magnoliopsida > Myrtales > Myrtaceae > Corymbia > Corymbia calophylla. The sequence continues at coordinate 5,742,723 of CM024695.1, forward strand.
CTCAGTTAACTTTCCCAGTGTTCTGCAATACCTTCTTCTCCCCTCTCTGGTCTAGGATACTTAGCGCTTTATATAGCAGCCATCGTTTTGTCACGCTGCCACATGCATATACGCACATCCGCTCCCTCCTTCGTTTTCTGTCCGTTTGTCTACACTTCATTTTCCGTGAGGAAAGGAAACAACGCAGGCGGTCCCTTTTTGAAAATTGTAATAATACAACGTGACTGAATTAGCAAAAAAAGATTATTCCCCGCAGTATTTTTATTTCTTCCTCCATAAATATATTTTCGAAGCTTTTGGTTGCATGTGCCGCTCTCCCGGGACCAGCGTTTTCCTCATTTTTCTTTCCTTTTAATTTCACAAATTTCCAAACGTTTTTCATATACATGCGGCGTGATTCTTTTCGCTTGTCCGGGGATAAATACAGTTTCCCCATCAAAACTGTCGACGAAAATCAAGAACCGTACGTTTGAGATTGGAGTCTCACGATGCCCTGAAAGAGACAAGAAGCGTCGAGCTCTCCCTAGGTCTCGACCTCATACATGCATTAAATGCCGGCATGGTTATATAAAAAGAAAGGATTCAATTCAGATCATATATCGGTCCTCATGGTACCTTAAACAAACATGCGAGATCCAAACGATGAAAAACGAGCGTAGCCTGTCTAAATAAACAAATGCATTACTCTTAAGAAAAGAAGATGTGGGTTAATCTAATCGGGAACGTGAGTCCATGTGATTGCAAAAAAAAAGTATCGTTCCTCGGTGATTTCAAAGGGGAAATATTCTATGTCACATTGCAAACTAAAAACCAAATGTGACGGATGATTTTTAAGTGTCAGTTGAGCAGTTGAACACTCGATGTTAAACGCGTGTATATGGAGATTCGGTAATTCAAAAAATTCAGACGACTTTTTGTGATACTTAGAGTACGTTGAAAATACTTTTTAAAAAGGGCAGATGGGAATCACCAGCTTCGCAACATCCGCAAATTGGCACGCAGGTTCCATGAGGAAGAAATTAAAAAGAAGATGGTCGGGACTGGCTGACAGGCATCTCGTACGTAAGTGCATTATTTACTATCGTCTTCAGTGCTGGTGTAGACCAACATGATCATTGTCCCGCAGCGTATGGTCTGTACAAAAAAAAAAAAAACTTGGATCTTTTTCATAACTCTCTCTCTCTCCCAGTTTCACGTCCTTCTTCTCGAGCTAACTTTCTCCTGCTGCGTCTTGAAAGTTTGTTGGACTCAGCCGCCTCTCTCTCTCCTTCTCTTTTTCTCTTTCTCTCTCTCTAAGAATACAAAAGAGTCAAGAGAGGGTTGAGAGGTACATTGCACCAGCAAGGACATAAAAGTAATGTCACTGACAATACATGGCATCCCTCTTCCGTGGCCCAATCTCATGTTAGACCGTCCATGTCTCCATCACCTGTTTGTTGGTAGGGAAGAGGCAAATTGTTTTGTGGGGGGGAACCCTAGTTTTTTTTTCTTGAGCCGGTTGAAGATGCATGAGATTAGTTGGAATGAAGTTTAGTCACGGGTCGTTTGGCCAATTCGAAAGGGGGATGCTGGAATCTGTTTCGCAGTTATATTTGGGTATATGAACGGTAGTGTCATCAGGATATGAGTCGGGTCATATGTTCTTGTGCTCCTCTTTTGGTACTTCACTTTCCTTATAAATTATGATTCAAGAAAACCGGATATTGCACGTATTTATGCACTCTGAAAAAGTTTTCAATGTTTTACTAGTTTCAAAGATTGAAAGTGTCAAGATAAGGATTATATGACACATAAGTCACCCTAATGATAAAAGCTTTTGAAATAATGAATCGGCAATATCTATATATTTATTTTGACAGATTTTTTCATCGAAGTTTTCTCATTCCCTAAATTTCATCTCACAGCAAGATTGGGATTTTGGGGTCCGTGCTTTAATGCATTTATCTTTGGTTTGCATGGAATTATAATATCCCCTAGTCTAATCAAAGAAAGATTATCATGAAGCCTAAAATCCAATAATTTTCAGAAAGATTTCCTCCATCAGTTACTTCTTTAAGAGTCAAAAGACAGACCCTAGGATGGGAAATACGTGGGACTTGTGTGGCCTTCTAAGTTTGACTATCTGGTTATCACATAGTAATACGCAACAACCCCCCTTTCCACGCCATTCTTCTAGAATTTCGTACTATGACGCAAACTCACCTTTTGGCAATATTATAATATTACCAGTATGAAAAAATCTAAACATTCAAGCTTATGGAATCAAAAAGAAGAAAGGGTTCTAGCCATGGGATTGAGATCTCTACTTCTTCTATGTTTAACTCATCATTTATATTGGTAATACTAATGATCTTGTGATTTGGGGGTATGTTTCATACACTATTGAAGTTGTTGGAGCATATCTAAAGTATTTATTACTCTCTGATCATCTGGATCTCACACAAGGCAATCTACTAAATTACGTTGGTGAGGATCCATCATCGATGGTTGACTTGAAGAAAGTTCATAATCCTATTTCAATTTTCTCATGTGCAATAAATTTTCGATACATATCTTTATCTAAAGAGAAGCATCCTGACTTTTGTGAATGGAGTAACATGATGTTACCCAAGACCGTCTCTTCTTCATCACACACCTAACAAGCAACCAAATTTGAAATTTCAAACTCTAGGATGAAATCAAGCCTCAAATTTGCATATCTGAAAATTGAGCTGTATTGTTGCCTTCATGCGCAAGATGAAACACCCTATATTTCCAAAATTTCAAGTGAGACAAGAAAGCCAGGATGTGTCTTTTCTATCGACTCGTCTACTGGCATTGGACAATTGAAGCAACTAACGTATAATTGTGGGAAAGCTAACCAATCCAAAGCCCTAGTCTTATAAAAATAGAAACAATTAGCCAGAATTACTACATTCATTTAGTTCATCGAAAAGCTATAATCTTCTATTGCTTTCCAATAACCTATCTTTTACAATCTACAACCCCCCTGCCCCCCTAAAATGCTCATAATTTACGCCATTGTCACCTCCAAAATCACCACAATCCTTGTCACTTTTGACAATATTGGTATTTTCATAACCACTCTCAAGAAAATTTGCGATATGGGTGTGGAAAAACTACGGTCCATCCCCTCCAAACCCCTCTATATCTTTTTCACTCGAGAACCCTTTGATGTCACATCAGAATGTGTTGTGAAAAACTTCAGAAGCGTTTAAGGGAAAACTCAATTCATAGAAGTTATTACCCTTAATGATAAAATCCATCTCCTCACGACTCTCTCTCTCGTATAAATATTACGATTTAGGAAGAAATGTCCACACAATAGGGGGCCAAAAAAGGGATCTCAAGGAAGAAAGGTCGATCAAATGTTTGAACCACAAGGGCACCTCTTAATTAAAGTTTTAATTAGCATATTGAAGTGACCGAGTAACTAAAATGGCATTTCAAGGGATCGATCGCTCAAAAACCATGATGGTCAAATACCTAATAGATAAAAAGCATGATTAAAGTCAAGAACAACGAGGCGATATGTCATAAGTGAACACATGATCCGATGTGATGATTCTCGAGATTAAAATAGTAAAAATCAAAATTTTACTGAATGAATCGTAAGATGAAGATTCAAATGTATATTATAGAAAAAGCCAAAAAGAAAAAATTCCTCGTAAAACTAAATGGTACGAAGGATATCCCTCCGCTTAGCATTTGATAATTAAGAGGGCGTACCGTCACTCAGGCATGATGGTGACGATGTTTGAGGAAAAGTTTCGAAATCATTAAAAGGGGAGGGAGGCAAGGAGCAACTTGCCGAACGTATACTTTGTGCTCATTTGACGCTGGCCCAACTTGGCCTTAGACATCGAGTGCGCCAATCGTGCTCTCAAGCTGTGCGACATTATTGTTTTGGCGTGCGACGCCTCGGCCGATTGTAGTTTTGCGGACAGAATTATGGTGGTCGCATTCACATCTTCTTTTGCCCCGAGAAAATCTCCGGAAATTATGCTTCGGCCCTTCCATCGGACAGGGGAAAATCCGCACACGGTGGAGCTTCTGTTAAGACCGTTGTCGCCGGTGGAAAAGAAAAGTTTTTTTCTTGTGCTTTTATAGGATGGGCATCTTGATTTATTCTGGTTCGATGAAAGCGAGATGAGTGGTTATACTGAATGGCGATTGTCATAAGAGAATGACATGGTTGAATTCATTTGTCTTATCTTAAGAGGCTTCCAAAAACTTGCAAGATGTAATACAACACGCAGATTATTACAAAAGAAAGACGGAAATGTATGGATTCCTTGTAAACCGGCTTAAACCCTGTTGTTTCTCCCCGGAAGCCTCGAGCTGCTGCAACAACAGTTCGAGTAGCAGTATGTCGAATGATTTGACAAGTCGAATGGCTTCATCTTGCATTCATGAATATCTTTCTTGGAATGTTAGGGGATTTGATAAGACCCTAAAAGGATAAACAAGTTTTGGAGAGAGCAGAAAATGTGACGCTCAATGCTTTTGCTTGCTTGAAACTAGAGTCCAAGAAACCAAGGTGGCTAGGGTTGTTTCCACTTCGTACCTACGTCTTTCCTACAACTATGCCAACCGTCCCTCTGCGAGTGGGAATGGCCACCTGCCAGGCCAGGAGACTCCATGGATATCCAAGTCGCAGTCTGCGACTCCTTGTATCCTAATGCTTCTGCTGACAAGGTTGTATGTACACTGACTCTAGAGGTGCAACATCTTCTCACGAGGAGGCATGGTAGCTAGTCAGAGATCCCGGTGTTACAGTCTCATGGTTCAATCTAGTAGAATGAGAAAATGGTGCGATATCAAGGAATCCAGTGGTCAATGAGCTTCCGGCCATGCTCCTATTCTAAGAAAGTTCGGGTCCGTCGAACTTTTTAACGGGGTTCACCGGCGAACGGAATGGAGAACTGAGCCACGCTTTGCAGGCTACGGAGACCCGAGAGTTATAAGGCCATCGGGTGATAGCAATGCATCAGAATACGTCTCCTGAAGTGGACACAGTTATCGCAGCTGCTGTTGTTTTCTCGTCGTGCGATCTTGGCTTCCTTCAGCTGTGCAGACGACAGGATTCACATGAGTCGAGGGGAGACATGAAGGAGGACATGGAGGATCAATGGAGCTCTTTCCAACGTGAAACATCTTACCATTCTTGAACAAAGGGATGATTCTTTTCCATTCATTGTACAGATTCGCCGTACGATACTAGGGTTGTCCTCCTAGACTCGAGCTTGGAAAGGGAGATCTTCTCCCTTTCCGTTTGTCATTCCATGAAATGGGTTTACTCATAAAAAACAAATAACCATGCATAAATAGTTCCTAATGAACATATATATGGCATGATATAATCTTTTATAGACCGACCCCTAATTTAGAAAATATCGATGGTCACATCGAACGGAGTACTATTACGGGACGTGCAACACTTGAACCATGATTCTTCGCCGTGCTATAATGGATCAATTGGCATTTAGTTGTGCAAAATATCGTAATCTCTCGATGAATTAAATGCAAATGAATTCCGCATAGCAACTTCTGTTCTGAACTTGTCTTTACGTGACATTTGAATGGTACAAAAGAGAAACGCGTTGTTTTCTTATAGCCATATCATTAGTCGAATCCAAATAAACACACGACCCGACTCTTATGTTGTTGAATTTATAATTGGTTGGTAATACGTCGGGGTCGTGACCCTCCCTCCTAGTGGGGGCGATTCTGCATTAAAGTATGATTTTTCACTTGGTGCAACTTGAGTACAAATATATTATTGGACCGACCTCCAAAGGTTACGACCTTTTAAGGTACTGATGGCATTTCACAGATGCCGTCGCGGATTTCCTGTAACCTATGTTGACGTGCACGGCAGGGAAACTCATGGAATTTTCTCCAACATTGCTCCCTCAAATACATTTACCTTCACATCCGAAAAAAATGTTCACTACAAGAGCCTTCAATATAGACGCTGATCAAACTAAATAAGTTCATGAAAAATCGTAAAGAAATGACACCAAACACTTGCATGACAATGATCTTTAGTTGGTCACATCATCGATAGTATCACCTTACTTCGATATCTGTGTCGTCTCGCATAGTAACTCCGCATGAACTCAGTTTTACTAAGTTGATTTGTGAGATTTGGAAATGAGTTCCCTTAGAATAAACTAATTAAGTCATGATGTGTGCGGTACGAACGAATTCAAATGGAATTTTTCTTCAGATTAATTAAATCGCCAATATAATCTTGTTTTTTAATCAGTCCATAATCAAATTATGCACAAGATTCTGCAGACCAGATAATTAACAACGCTACCTTAAACGGAAGTTGGGGACCAGTTTGATGTTTGGACGCTTTATTAGGCGGCCGCATGACCTTCTCATCGCTTTCCACCTAGAACAAAAATCAAGACCACCTTCAAAAAAGACATACCTAAAACCAATAGATTATCCTAAACGTGCTTAGACTTCAACCCGGCCCTGAAAATTAGCTAGGCCAGGACAATATTTTATGCCATACTAAACTCATAATTGGTGCTTGGTTGTAATAATTTAACAAGAAATGAAGATGCGAATAATTATCACTATACATTTTATTTTTTTATTTATCTACGTCAGATGGAAAGAGCCTGGCAGCGGCGGTGGATATCTGGACCACAAAGAACGATTACCCTTGATCAATCAATTAATTAATTAATTTCTACTTTAGTTTAATGTTTATATTTGGCTACCATCATGCATTTTTAGTGAAATAAGTCTGACATTGCCATGATAATATTGTCTAATGGTCACGAGATTATATAATCAGATGGATCTTGGAGCCTTCTCCCTCGGATTCTTTCTTTTATAATGAAAAGATTAAATGATCAAGCATGAGGGTACGTCTCGTACTAGTCATGTTCAGGCGACATGCGTCGGATTCTCGATAGCCAAATCGCTCTTTATGTAGAGATGATGAATTGGTAACGACCATGTTGTTTATATTTTTATATCTCTTGATTATAGGAAATATCTGAAGTTTTAAATGACTATCGAGCTCAAAGAATCGAAGGAAGACTGATGGTTGTGACGAGATGGGCTCTGAGTGCTAATGGTGAATCGAAGGAAGAGGGTCCGGGGAAAGCTGCCTCTCTCTCGAAAGAGACTTATTAAAGATTTTTTTTTTACATTGAGCTCCTCGATTTCAGCGGTTTGGTCATCAAGATAGTGCCTAGGAGGCGAAGCTCCTGATTCCATCTTTTGTAGCTTATCTTGAAGGGTTTGAAGGAGCTTATTTGTCACGATTGCCCGTCTCTACTACTTGAAACCCTCGCTAGGTTTTGCCTTTTTACAGTTAAGACACGTAGATAGGGATAATTATCAAAAAAGTCCTGAATCTATTATGCCTGTAACAATTCTGTTATGAATATTTCAATTATACCAATTTAAGCCTAACTTTTTCATATTTTGTCAATTAGGTCCATTCGGAGAATTTTGAATGGAAATTTCTAACATGGATGATAGTCGTTCTATGTGGTACTGCAGGTGTTGACATGGACTTTTTTATTTATAATTTTTTGATTTTTTCTTTTCTTTATTTTTTTGGGAGTGAGGGCCAATGAAGGTTGCCGGCACTGAGCAAGGGTGTCACGGCCCTCACCAGCCACTAGGCGAGGGTTGCGAAGCCCTCGCTAGGGCTCAGGAGGGCCACAATGCCCTTGCCATCTAAAGCGAGGGCTTGCAACCCCTCACTAAGATCCCACAAGGGCCAGGATGCCCTCACCTATGGCCGATGAGGGTTGACTAGTGACCCTTGCTAGCCCTCATTCCAAAAAAAAAGTAAAGGAAAGAATAGGAAAAAAATCCAAAAAAAAATAGTAAAAAATTTCAACAACTTATTAAAAATATCCAAGTTAGTGTTGGTTGTGTCACATACGATAGCGAGCGTTTACATTCGGCGATTTCCAGTGAAAATTAATTGGATATACTCAATTAACAAAATATAAAAGATTTTATGATTATAACATAATCAAAAAATTTGTAACTAAATTGATACGATCGAATAGTTTAGGTGAATTGGCATAAACAAAATAGGTTTAAGACTTTTTTGATAATTTTTCCTACTTAGCGCATGAGAGTGTTGTTGATTTAATCTTTGATCAAACATGGAAACACATAAGTACAAGATCAGCTCAATTTCCGCATCGACAGAGACGTGTGGCCTTAATGAAACTTTCTTCTGTCTTTGAGAGAATGGTTCCACATGTTTGGCGCTTTGCGACCGTGGGAATTTTGTATCTTGCTTGTGGATTCTTGTGTTGTGGTGTCATTCTAGTGGTGAGGAACCTCGTATTCTCTTTAATCCCATTCGTCGTAGAACTCGAATTTTGATGGTTCTTGATATTTAAACCTATTTTACGGCGGCGGACTCTTTAAATTGCTCACAATCATTTTCAATAAGTTTATGCATATTTAAGCCGTCGAGAAATCTGGCCAACAAGCCCGATATGTTATAATCGCATTGTTATTCTTCAAGATCGACGTTGTTGGTTGACGTGTTAGTGGATTTTCAACTCATAATCATGTACAGACTGTTCTAAATTAAAACCACCTAGACAGGTCACTGACCATAGACTCATCGGGTCCAGGAGACTTGCAGGGCGTTTCATGGCCTACAGATAGCGAGGTTTTCACGTCCGTCCATTAAATTATCCCTTTCCATAAGTTTCGAACTCATTTGATGAGACGAGGATGCTCTCGAATTTCAAGAGCCAACCTCTTCCTAGCATAAACATGTGACTCGCCTTCTTGGTCTTTTCGCTCGGCCACGAGGTGCGCATACGATGAAAAAAGCGGTCCACACATCATATTCAATGAACCTTGTACAACATGGCGAAACGGTCCCAATTCCTGTTTCCTACACGTGCTAGTTCAATTCGCCTAATAATTTCTCCTCTCATCGACGCACAACTTGCGTCCTTATCGTGGGCTCAGCGACCAGGGACCGTACACGTATTTATAAGACGAAGACGTGAAACTCTGTAACATCACTGTCAACTATTTTAAAAGTTTAAATTTTTAGATGAAGACTTAATTTAGTTTTTTACCTAGTATTGAGTATGAAAATTCAATTGGAGAGGAAAATGGAGCTTTAAAAGATTCGAATTCAGTATCTTCAATTTTGATATCATATGAAATTCCGTAGAATCAATATTAATTATTCTAAAAGCTTTTTAGAACTTTTAAATGAAGATATGATTTATTATTTAAATATTTTAATAGAGAAAACGATATTTCATCGTGCATACATTCAGCAATTACAGCCATGGCCGGGGAGGCGGAGGCCACGAGCGAATCCAAAGACCTACATGGCTATATCGACATGACCGGGCAATCGTACCACGTAACGCGACGAAGGATCCAGGGACGAAACGATGATCGGACGAAGAGCCCGGGTCCACCGTGCGGACGTCGAAACCCTAGGACCACAACGCACGGACGATTTCCAACTCCGGAGACATGGGGAAACCTTTCAACGAACAGTGCCAACTCCCATGTGATTCTTTTGTCCCTTTTTTTCTCTTTTGTTCGCGAGCCTGTTGGAGCGCTTCGTGCACAGATTCCGAGTAGGTAGTGACCAGGAAATATGTCGGAACTAGGGTTTCATCTCATCGAGTATTGTTAGATCCAAATGGGAAGTTCCGCAAGGCCTTAGGAATATTAAGGGTGAGTTTGGCAACTTACCAAACAATAATAATTTATGTTATTTTGTTCCTAGAAATAGATTCGGAACATAAATTCGTTTTGTAATTTTTTTTTTCAAGAATAGATTTAGAACAAAATCAAGAATAAAAATCCTTTCTTTTTCCTTTGTTTCCTTTTGATTCTTCTTCCTTTTGGCCGATCGTCGGCTTTAGCCACGGCCGGCGACCAGCCAGATGAGGATTGGCACTCTTGCTGGCCCCCGACGAAACTTGGCCTCACCTTGACTAGGCAAGGCCAAGCCTCACTGGTGGTTGGGCAAGCTCGGCCTCGCCAAATTTATGCGAGGCCGAGCTCACCTAGCCATGACAAGGCTCGACCTTGCCCAGCCACCAACCTTGAAGGCTCGACCTCATCAATCCACTGCTAGGCCGGCATTGCCCAGCCAAGTTGATGCCGACTTGGCGGTGGGTCGGCGAGCCTCACCTAGCTCATGATGAGGCTCGCCGCCCAAGTCTCGCCATGGCTTGGCCTTGCCGAGAGCTGGCGAGGGCGCCGACCCTCGTCTGGCGAGTCGCCGGCGACTTAAGGAAGAAGAAGATGAAAAAGGAAAAAGAAAAGAGAAAAATGTATTTAATTCATTAAAAAATAAAAGAAAATATTTTAGACTAGAAATTTTAAGGTCTTACCAAATGTATTTCTATCACAGGAATAAAAATTTTAAACAGTTATCAAACTCCTTCAAATGCTCAAAAATTATTCCTAGGAGCAGAATAAAAAAGAATTATTTTTTAGCAGAAATTATTCTCTGGGTACAAAAGCGTTACCATGCGCACCATAAGTTAACACAAGACAACTTTGAATATTGGATATGATTCCATTTCTTCGAAGAGTGTTGACAGAGCACCTTTTGAAATGTGGATCGAAGTGGGAATCGACAAAGGATGTGAAGGGTTCTTTGTTGATTTTTGGATGAGAAACGTGGATTGACGAGAAAATTAAATGTGCGAAGATTACACGCAATCGCAGTTGACGACGTAAAAGGATGCCGAAATGTAAAGATAACAGAGAGATGAAATTGAAGAATTGGTGTTTATTGACTGATTGGCAATCGTTTGCTTGGTCACAATCCTCATACTTATAGCTATCAGCGACAGGTAACAACAATTACTAAGAAAGCAGATAACACCTTATGCGACTTCAAGAATTTAACATCGTGTATGGACAAAATGTTACTTAAAGACCCCCTACTAGACAATCATGGCCTCATCACTCGTCCCGTGTCGACGGTTTCTTCCGCAATTCGCAATCCCTCCACCTAACGATTATAACAGCCTATGTTGTTGGGCCATTATCATCCGTTGCTTTCAAGATTTATGTGCTCGTGCTGGCTTCACGACCGATTGTGTTGTTACGATCGCTATCGAAATTGTTGGCTTCGTGACTTGAACGCACCACACATCCTGTTCTTCCTCCATAGATCTTCACTTCAGCTTCAAATTTCTTATCGGCCAAGCTAAGTCTCATCTATCCACACTTGGTGCTCAACCCTTTGTAATTTTCTCTCGCATTGCTTGTCGGCAACTCCCTCATCGCCTTCATTGATTTTACCTATAGTTACCGACCGAAACGACTTAGCAAATTTTACTTTCACCATGCCATGCTCGGTCTTATCCAATCCGAGTCAACGGTCCGGGCCTCAGACAATTTTGGGTCAGATTCGTTTTCTTGCGACGTTCATTAACGATGCGTACATTGAATATGACTCCCTTTAAATTTTGTATTTTGCTCGTGGGTAGATACTTAGATCTGCATGCACGAGTTAGAAAAATTATTAGAAAGAAGCCAGCCGAAGGAAGTAAAGCGTTTCGTTATGTACCTCCCCCGACAATGCTTTTGCCAAGACATGTGGAGCACTCGTGGATGTCCCCCTTCACTTTGCTTGCGCACGCGAGGGTCGCACGTGACGTAGCACGTGAGAACCCAATTCCTTTCGAGACACCCGTATTAGTTCTCGGTTCATGTGAGCCCAGTACATGTGAGCCACCAGATTTGGTGGTGCCCATGCCGGGCTCATATGATTGTGCGGTTCCCATGTGTTGAGCTCACGTGTACGATATGCATCTTTGCAATCCTTTCTTGCCCCCGATTTTTTAAGGGAAAATGATATAGACAGTCTCCTGCATTTTGAATTTGTTGAATTTGATTCATGAATTTTTATTACACGTTCAATTTAGTCCCTAAACTATACGAAGATAATCCATGTTATCCTTCCATTAATTCTAGTCCAATGACAACAATGAACATTCTTATATAGTTTAGAGACTAAATTTAACATAAATTATAAGTTTCTGGATCACATGGATCAACATTGCATATTAATGCAAAATTTATGAATTAATTGTGTTATTATTCCATTCTTAAAACTCTGCATGGATCATGAATCCTATTGGGAATGAAAAGGTAAGTCTAATATACCGTTGCAAAAGCTGGACGCGATACCACCTAAGCCACGGTCGATACAAGAGAGACGGGTCGACGATAATGGCATTACATATACTCACACCATCGTGCAAAACTATATCCGTAACCATAGGATATTTGTCATCTTCAAGTTATTTGGGATATATAGTTAAAAAGAAAAGGACAAGTAATAATTAAAAATATATACTAGAACATTTGTTTTCGTAGTTAATCCTAAATATAAAAAAGGCCTCCGTTACAATATATATATATATATATATATATATATATATATTTGTTTATCAGAAATAATTAGTGTCGGCAAACTATTAGAGTGGAGAGGACATAAATAGAACGAGGTTCACGGGGTAATCTGCAACCGAGCTCGCCATGCTAAAAATAGAGGAACAAGACAAAAAAAAAAAACAAGAGATCCCGATGAAAATTTGAAATTGACTATTCTAAGCAAGCCAAACCAAGTCTCGATCGAGGCATGGTCCAGCTTGGGTCCTCCACGTCAAACAATAATAATCTCGAACGCCTAAGAAAAAATCATCGAAGCAATTGCCAGTCATTGCTAATTCATCACAAAGCAAATAATTGTTGTCCCTAGGCTTTTTAATTTATTCGATACTGTCCTTAAACTATTAGTACATATTCGATATAGTGTCTTTTTACTCAAATGACAAATAAGACGTTATTTTGATGACATGGATTATCATATGCCAAGTTGGATTTCTAAAAAGTGAGGAGTCGATGTGTCTATCCTTTTATCCATTTACTTTAGACACAAAAACAAATTATGTGTCAACATGTCCATCGTTATTTGATGACATAGATTATTATATCTTCCTCTGTGTAACTTTTTTTTTTTGGCCCACTACTTAGACTTAGTGGGTTGAAAGTAACATGTCGGTAGCTTTCATTGACTCAAATTAGCGAAAGGACATCATTATGCATTTGCATATAATTTGGGGACTAAATTGACCATTCGCTAGTTGTTCATGGACCACGTCAAACAAATTTAGAGTTTAACAATTACAATACACTTACGGTCAAAATTTAGGTACTATTCATAGCATTTTTTCTATCACGATGAAGCCCCAAGGCGTCCATTACCACAAGCTGCATTTGCACGCGTTTGACCAGAACAAATATAGTCTTGAAACCACCACGCATGTATTGCAACCAAATTTCCATGTGGTAGGTAGGTAAATCGATTGGGAACTTTCCAAGAAACCTGTCTAAGTGCGAAAGGACTCTAGTTACAATTTGACCGTTCTGATCAAATAATGTCTGTGAGGACTTACTTGGGCCTTTGACCATACACACGAGGAAGCAATAATGGACACAACTTCAAATTTTGGTGAATGATTGACTTGCCTTTCACGGAGCACACCACAAGATGTGCCCCGAGTTTCAAAGGTAGCTTACTTGGCTTGGGGCTCAATCTCAGTTGAAATAGCTAGCGTGAAGTGATCGATTTGGATTGTGTATTTCAAGAGGTGAAAAATTTCTTCGAGGTTGAATGTTTCTCCTCCAGAGATTTGACAGCATCGATGTGCCAGTCGGATGAAGGCCGACCATCAATTGTCTGATGTGATGGTTGATGGAAATGTGAATTTGTTTTCAATTATGCCATTCGTAAGGATTACACGTAGCGTTGAATAATCGTTAAAATATTAAATTTTTATGATAAAGAAACTCTCTTTCAACCACATGGAGGATTGAACATAGGCGTTATGCGTTTAATCTCTACATGTATGTCACTCCTTAACGACTAAGTTAACATTTGGCGAGTACTTAAGCAGCTTCATAACTTAATATTCTGAATTTTGGAGCAATTAGTCATGCACTCAATTTGTAAGATCTTAAAGTCAAGAATGTTAGTGGGTCATATCGGGTCAAGTTTCCATACTATCCGACCAACTTGAATTATAGATGATATATGCTTTCCAAAACACATTTGACCCAAAATAAAATCATGGGTTGGGTCAATCCAAGTTGGGTTTTTATTTATTTTTTGCTATTACAAGCATAATCCAGAATTTGAGGATGTCGATTCATGAATGAAAACCACACTGCCCATAAAAATGAGACACTTGGGCTTTTCACAAACCGTAATGGATATACTGATTGGCAAATGAAACTTGAATAACTCAGTCTAATCATATACATCAAGAACAAAGAACATCTTTGTTAGGGCTTGACAAAAAGGAGAAGTGAATGCTGTTCAGATCAGCATTGTCGCTTGCTCGCATCAAACCTATGAGATGTTTCGAGTTCGAGAGACGAGGTGAGTTATAAACAGCGTCAACTATGTCATCATCAAAAGAGTGGATTTCCATGAAAACATCAATTAGTGGTAGATGATCTTTCACACATCTAAGGGTAAATAAGTACAGTGCAATTTTAACTCCAAATTCTGGAAATTCAAGCGAGACAGAGGTATAAATAATTCAACTTGACCTTATTTTAAGAAGAATTTAAAAAGTCCTTTAGCTACCAAAAACTCCTAATCTGAGTATGATTAAAGCAAAAGGTCAGTGCAACCTTCACAGGCTTTAGTTTAAAGCTTTGGCTTTTCTGCAGCATAATTCTCAATGTCTACTTTAAGAGTAACCCAACCTAAAAGCCTTTGCAGTAGGTGCACCCGGGTGCGCTTACGCATGTAGCCAACCTAGACCTCGTGACTAAACAATACGTACTGTCTTTTTCTATTGCAACTTTTTTTGTAATTTATACAACGGGGAAGGTCCATGTGACTCTTGCTCCATTATTGTCTTCCTAACTCGGGCGCGAATGATAAGCAGGAGCAATAGATGAGTAACTCAGAAGGTATTGACTAGAATGAAATTGCGTACAAAAAAAAAAAACTGTGCAGACAAAGATAGCGAAATCCCACTAACGTGTGATATCCATAGTTGTTACTCATGCTAATACCACTAATTAGCTGCACAGAGATAATGAGGAATGCATGAGACAGACAAGATCAAGTCGCATAGAAGAGAAGGCTAGGTTGAGGACCTCAACTCGAGGCCTATTAAAGAATCATGGGCTCACAATGAAGCGAAGTTAAGGTTGACTTCATCATCCTATCCTCCTCTAAAGGTGTTTCCACCTACGAGGGCTGCTAGTGGTAGTCCCTCTAATGAGAGCGCCCAACCTGACTACTATTCACATCTTTTTCAATCTATCTAAGCTACTATGTCCGTTCCACACCTCACATCCTTACTCCAAATTGTATATCTTTCTTCCCAATACCCTATGTTTTACGTCTTAGAATTAAGACGAAATAGTTTATGGATTTACTTAGGTCTATAACAAAAACAGCAGCAGGGATCAATCAAACAAATAGCAACCGCAAGGCAACTTCCTCATGATGCAAAAACACTTCAACACAAAAAAGTATAAATCAGTTTAACAAGTACCAATCTCCAACATCATCAATCATCTAGAGAAATCAAAGCTATACTTCGGTGACTAAGATTGGTGATTGGCCCCATGGAATGGGCTTCTTACAAACTCAAAATCTTGTTCAAACTTAGCCTCTCAGGGCCCAAAAGGAAGTTGAGAAAGAAGAGGATAATCTTCAGCCGTATCCTCTTGCTCTCCACAACTCTCTGCGTCGGTAAGCTTGTCTCATCGGAAATCTCGAAAGGTCAGTTCTCTCTCTACTGCTCGATCAGCATTAAGATTTCGAATTTAATGTTTTCTACTACAGTAACCCAGTGAGAATGGTGTGCATTTAAGCAACTTCTCTTGCTGTTTAGCTCTTTTGCCTCACATGATTCTGCAAAGTAGCTCGTCTCTGAGGATGTTACCAATATGCAGAGCTTGTGCTGCTCTGTACTTGCTTTAAAAGATCCAATTTATATCTCAATTTTTGAGAATTTCGCTTCACTGTCGTGATTAATTCATACATCTGTGGCTGGTGATGCAGACTGCAGACTCCTGGTGGAGTGAATTGAGAGAGAGAGAGAGAGAGAGAGAGAGAGATGGAAAACATAACAGCAAGTGAGATTGCAGGTTTTGGGGTGGGCACTCTGCTTCTGTGCGCCACAATTGCTGCGCCAAGAGTTGACTCTTTCATTTCTGCTTCACAGAGGAGGTCTCTGCTTTTCCTTGCCCTTTCTGAGTTTACTTCAGATGCCTTCATACGCTGTCGGGTTATGCCTCTGTCATGAAATTGGTTTTCGCAGGTTTCAGGCTAGTTTTTTGGAGAGAAACTGGGAAAGGATTCTTGTTCAGAGAGGAAGTTATCAAACATCTAGAGTGTCTTTTTGCATAGTATTTTAATTTGGATTTTCCCATGAACTGTTCTTTATTGTCTTTTGTCATGTTCTTTATATGTTTGGATGAGCTGACTATGATCTGCAAAGGTTCATTCCCTAAATTATTGTTAGTCTCCGCAATTAGAGATGTTCTCAACGCTGGGCTTTCATTCTAATTATGACAACTCTCTGTTATATGGTTTAACTTTAGTCAGTTCAGCTGCTATCCGCCGACTAGGTGTAGTGAAATCGCTTGCAAACACTCACCTATGAAGTCTGAAGTTTGGACCAGAAATGATGGAATTGCAATGGCGCGTCGATTCTGTTTCTAGGGGCGCAATGCTTTTTTTTCTTTCACAAAGGATGCTTCATCTAAGCATTTTGATAAAAACCTGCCTATGTCTTGTGGTGTGCAGCTCACTTGGTATGTGCACGAAATGCGGCGATCTGAAGATGATAGCATGCTCAACATGTCGTGGAGTCGGATCAGTCAAGGAAGGCGGGCTTATCAGATTAACTCTCGTGGATGATCTATATCAATTGCTCGGTGGCGACGAACCAGGTGTGAAAACCACACCATGTACGAAATGTCGAGCTAAAGGTCATTTTCGTTGCCCGAATTGCTCTAAATTGCAGTAATCGAAGTCCAGCTTTTCCTTCAGCTTAAGTAAGATTACTCAAAATTATTTTGGGGGCCGCGTGAATTGATCATTAGGCTTGCACACCTGCCCTTATCTGTAACATAGACCGGTATATTTTTAAATTTGTCATAGCATAAAGACCCAAAAGACGGATCCTTTTGTAGGGACTGGACAGTTTCTCTGCCTTGTACCGGTAGAGATGGACACTTGCAGAAACAACTGTTATTGAAGACAGAATCAAATTCACAGACTCATCGTCGTGTGTTGTAAATAGAACAGCTTGGCTAAGTTCCGAAGCCACGAAAGTCGAAATCCTAAAGGATTGGAGAATTCAGTTCATGTGGAGGGCACTTCCTGCAGCTGCTTCACCTTGGCGATATAGTCAGCCATCGCTTCTTCCTTGCTCTTCCCTGAAAAAACAACCCACAAAAGGCGGAACCCAAACGATTCCTTTTCAGGTTAGAAGAAATTCCACAGACTTGTAAGTTTCAGATGAATGGCTTTGTTTCGATCGTAGATCAGACCTTCGACTGCTTTCCAAGCATCCCATTTCACCCTCTCCGTGAGGCTGAAGAAGCCGGGTCGACCTGGCATTGCAAAGAGGTTAAATCAGCGCGCGGTCGCGAATGGTTTCGAAGAAAACTTGCCGGTCTCAAAAATTCTCTTTTCTTAACTGGTGTTGACAGCTCCAGCGGTGGCTTGCTTGTACAGCCCATAGAGCACCAGCTTGTCCGCGTCTTTCGTGCCCGCGGGCAACGTCTTGGCCTTCTCTGCGTGTTCCTTGAACTCATCCTGCCGCGAAAACATGAAATCAGGTAAAAATAAAAAAGAGTCGAGTGCGAAAACAAGAAGGCCATGCAAGAACGCGAGCATGGCGAGAACCTCCGAAGCCATCTTCTTCTCAGCAGGCTGCGGCCACGAAGGAGGGCTTGTGACTGGTGAAGATGCAATGGATGTCTCCTCTCGTTTTTAAAAGCGAGCTTGCATCGGCCTCGCATGGCGATGCGAACGAGAGAGATCTTTCTTGAGTGGTACGTCTGATCGTTGAGCGAACTTCGGCCTACTTGTGGCTTTTCCCTTCTTCTCCCTTTCTTGTTTTCTTTCTTCCTGTTTGGTCCAACCCTTTCTTGTTCCGAACGTGCGAGAAATGGACGCTTGGCGAGCAGAATGTTTCGTGGTATGTTTGTTACTTTAATTTGATCGAACGCCATTTTGGACAAAACCATATGTTTTCTTTTTCTTTTTCATTGACGAAACCATATGTTCAACCGTCAAGAAATGGGCCACAATGCATGCAATGATTCGATTCGAACTGGGGCTCGAGTCTTAAAAGGAGTGCTAGCACAAGTTAGGAATGAGCATAATTCCCTATGAAAATTTGAAATCGAATAATTGGGACTTATGGGAATCTATTCAATTCTAGATTCAAGGGTATGTATGATAAGTTTTAAGTTTCAAAAATTAGAAAACTTGGAATAAGTTTTGTATATTTTTTTTCGTTATTATCTTCGAACGATCCTGCAGTATTTTATGGCGTTTAATGATAAGTGTATAATCCGAAATCGCTAGTCTAAGCTTCCATTTTATGCCCGAGATTTTTACATTGTTAATGTTTCATATTTTTCATGTGTCTAAATATAAGTTGTAATCAATGGATTATAGAAATAAGCAATAGTTATTAAAGGTAATAATTCACTGCAATCATTCATTTAATAATACAAATAAAATCTAAATAGTCTCGGAACTCGTGACAAAGTAGGTTTTAGATTTGATGATATGCAACGTAGATTTCAGGTTCCAAAAAATGAAGAACATATTCAAATATGTAAATTCATAGCTAACCTTTAGATGCAACAACCCAAATGACTCGAGTTATCCAACTGGCCATCCGCCCGCCCCGACAAGCTGCCATGGGCCACAAACCAGTGCCCCGACGGGTGTCGAAACATCGGGCATCGGGTTTGCATTCAAAAGGATAGAAAACCGGGATCGCGTCCTCACGTGCCTAATGCCCCCCCTACATCCGCGCTCGCGCAGATCTCAAGCATCGAGCCGGTCGGTCCGAGACAACAACGGAATCCGTTTCCCCGACGGCGGAACACCCATAGGACGCGCATCACGAGCCGATCCTAAGATCCGGGGGCGGGCGGGGGGCAGATGCGGATGCAATCATAGCGACGCTAAGCCAATCCCCTAAATCCCCTCCTCCCTCTCCCCAAAAAAGAAAAAAAGAAAAAGCCCATTTTCGCCAATTGGGGAATATGAATATGCCTGCTGGACAACACCTATCCTTTTCTCCTCCCTCCCCCACCACCACGCCACAACTGACTTAAAATCTCGGTTAAGGCAAAAGGCGAGAGAGAGAGAGAGATCTCTGGGCTTGTCTCATTGGCCCCAACCATCGTCCGGGCGTCAATAACGACGACTTTTCATAAATTTCGTACCCTTAATTATTGCGGGCGAAGCTAAAGAAACCTAAACAAAACAATCATGACTTGTCCCCATCGCAGTCCCGTGGATTCCAACGTTAGATTTAAGCGAGAAAAGGAGAGGCCCGAATTGGCCACCCATCCCCATCCCCCATCCCCATCCCTCCACCTTACTTTTCACGAGCCCTGAGATCTTTTTCCTTTTTCTCTTTTCTTTTTCTTTTCCTCATCTTCCATCCGGACGTGTTCGATGGTCCGCGATAAATACGCTCGACTCGGCACGCTCCAATGTCCCCCCGTCGACCTAAAAACAGCATAACAAAGCAGGTCCGTTCTATTTTATAGAAAATGAATGATTTTGAAAATTTTAATTTTATAAAATAGAGCCGTAAATACTAACGACTTTTGCATGATTCTTGAAAATATAAAAATAAATAATCTATCGCGGCATATGAAAAGTCTTTGACTTGACCATGATCATCACAATGCGAAGGAACACTTATGCAATACAAAAAGAATCTTGTTTCTTGTTATTTTTAATATCATCTGTAAGTATATAATAAATTTTTTGAATCGATTGCTTGATTCCAATCGAATTCAAAGATCTACCATCATTCCGCGACTTACTATGGAAGAACTGAGAAATTTGATTGAGTGTGAGAATTCCGAAAAATTATCAAATGTGGATGGTAAACGTAATGGCCTGGTGATAATTTTCAACGGAATTTTCTTTTCTAGAAAAATAAAAAAAGAACCCGTGTGTTGAAAATTTTCATATCTCTTAACTATGAGTTTATCTTTATTTTTATCATGGTATCATGGGCATGTTTTTCCTTAGTTTATTTCGCATACTTGCGCCCACTCCATTTGTTAAATATTACGTGTCATTATTAATTTAATGACATGGATTATTATATCATCATTTGAAATAAATATTTCACTTGGGTAAATGATGCATAATTTTTTTTATATGTTCACCATTCAAGTTCAATGAATCAGAGGCCACGTCAGCAGATTCCATGAACTTTGATTAACGAAAAAATGACATTAGACATTTTATATATAGAATAGGGACTCAACTAAACAGTCACTAGTTGTTCGTGGACAATATTAAACAAATTAAAGATACGAGAACAACACCATACGTTGAACCAAAGTTTATAAACTATTCGTGCCATTTTCCTCATATTCTTTTATATACGCAGTACTTTCTATCACCATGTGTTTGTACCGTGGAAATCGCAACTCCTGGGCGAATCTAGAATTCGATGAGAATGATTGGAAAAGATGCCATCCCTCTCTCTCTCTCTCTGACTTTTCAAAGTTTGTACGAGCTGATAAATATCTAAACTAACTTTGCCGTCCGTTGTATCTCCTAAAATCTCAGAACACTGTCGAAATTCATTAACAAAGGAGAAAATGAAAGGGAACATGGACACGGGGTAATGCCAGTAACTCATTAACGATGAAAGGACAAGTTCAGACTCGGGTGATTGCCCACTTGTGAGGACCGCCTGCAGTAGTCATCCAATAGGGCGCCTTGTCGAGCCGCGTGTAATACACACGTGCACGTACATTGTCCGCACGCACTGCCTCTGCTTGGATCTGGAGTTATCTGAAGCAGTTCAGGAAAAGCAAAATGGCTGCGCTTAATTGATTCTTTTTCGTTATAAATTGATGATTTGGAATTCTTTTCGATCGATCTATTAATTTCTACTTTCGATTTTTTTTTCTAATTAATTTCTTAGTAATTGCGTGATAAAGTCGCATAAACGTATAGCTTTGCATTATCTCTTGCGTACTTTGATTTTAAAATTTTTAGTCTATTGTAGGAAAGTTCAAATCTTGGGATAAATTTATCTTAGATACATAAATAATTTTTATTTTTTTACAGTGAATGTTCAACAAATTTGTTGTAAAACTGCAATTCCATCATTTTCTTTTAGGGTTTTTTTTGGTAAGGGTTTTCTTTTAGGGTTAATACTATGAAAAACTCCAAATTTGTATATATGTGACAAATCTACTCCAAACTAATTTTTTGACCACAAAAAACTCAAAACTAATACACATGTGACAAATTTACTATCCGTCAGTTTCCGTTGAATTTCACTATCAAATTGCTAAATTGAATGACACATGAGTATATCGATTTAGGGTTTTACGTTTCATTTGTCATAAGTGTTTCAATTTGTGATTTTTCGTAATATTAATCTAATTTAACGAAAACTACCGAATAATAAATTTATTATAAATATGCTAGTTTGGGGAGTAAATTTATCATAAATGTAATGATTTGAGGTTTTTGGTTGCATTACCATTCCTTATGGTTTTGTTTGCGTGTGCACAATTGCTAGTTTTGACTCTGGGATTCATATGCTTTTTATGTACACATATCAGCTTAAGCTCTTGAGTTGTACTTTCTGACATGATATCGAAAGCGAGTTTTTGCATGCGCATTGACATGGTTCGTTAAATTCTACATGTCATTCTTGATCCGACTTGCACTCACATTTCTATGGATTTATATACTCTATATACACGTGCGATCGTACTTAAATAGACATTTTTTTCGCCACTCTTCTCCTATTAACAAAGGGCTAGCATAAGTGTAGATTCAAACCCTCCATTTCCGTCTTTTCCCTCGGCAAAATCCAAGTCAGTTTTCAAGTCGTTCAAGTCTTGCGATAAGGTCGTCTTGCTATGAAAGGAACATTGCCATCCCAACGCGACAGGTCGTTTCACAAACCGACGAAGAAACTCCCGAAACTGTCCCGAAAGTTTTTATTAACCCTTTTCGGACTTTTCCGCCCGACCCATTGTCGGTTTTTGGTACTATAAAGTCATGTTCGAAATAGTAAATTCACACTATGACCCAAAAAAAAAGAAAAAAATAGTAAATTCACACTTCTCACCATTCTGTATTTTGGACACTCGAGAGGGCATTGCAAAGTTGATAGGGCGGTAAACATGTCTTTTCCAAATGTTTTTATTTATTATTTTACTTAATCTGAATTTTATGGTTCTCTTGTTTTGATTTTTTTTTTTTCGAAATTCGTCGCGATGGAAATATGTCGGATTTTGAACACGAGGGACTCAATGCGAGCACGTGTCACGTTTTAAATGGTGCGATAGTGTATTGAAAGGACACTCTTTTTCTTTTTTTTTGAAGTGGTGTTTATTTATAATTTATCTATAAAAAAATTCCAGCTTCCCATTCTCGGCCAAAACGAAGATCCGCTAGCTGGAGGACATTGAGCTGTCCACCCCGGAATCCATGCCCATTGCGTCACAATTTTTTTTTCCTCTCGTTTTTCTTTCTCCCCTATTAGTGGGTCCTCTTTGAAAAATAATAATGATAATAATAACAACATTAATGATAATAATTCACAACTAATCGAACTTATACCTGTCGTACTCAAATGCATCGAATCGCCGCGCCTCGAGTCCTCATTGTTGATCCGGCCTCCGAGCGAGAGAGGGTGTAAATCGCGCATCCTCCCGCCGCTTCACAATTTTCAATATTCCAGAAGAGGAGATAAAAAAACGATTTCCATGCTCAATCGTATAGGATTGGTATGAAATAAATAGATTTTAAATCTGCTTATAATGTTCTCACCATCGATCGACTGAACTCTCAACGTTTTACTTTGACCAGAACCCTTTAACTCTCTAAAAGATGGAGCAGTTACGCCTCGAGTCCCACGTCAATTAGATCCCCGAGGCGTCGAGATTTTCTCGTGACTCGAAAGGTTCAGGGCAGGAGATATCCGAGGCTTAAGATTTGACTGCACTTCTTTTATTTATTTTTTTCTCTCTATAAGTTGAAAGAGCTGAATTAACCAAATCAAAATTCAATGGAACCGGAGGGATAAAAATGTCGAAATGAATTATTATTTCTGGGGGGTAAATCATCGGACGGGAAGCCACGTGGCATTTGCGGTCTAAAGGCGAGAGGAAAAAAATGGAAAAGAAAAGAAAAACAAATTACCATAGCTGGATATTACTACTAAGTGTAGACAGATAGAGAGAGAGGGAGCTACGAGATTGAGACACCAAGAGGGGGACCAAGCGTGACTCTCAAAATCTACTCTCATTCTCTCTCTCTTTCTCTCTCTAAAACATCAGCTCTGAATTCGTAGAGAAAAAGAAAGGGGCCTCCTCTTGCTCCGCCGTTCT
Source organism: Corymbia calophylla (assembly GCA_014182845.1). NCBI lineage: Eukaryota > Viridiplantae > Streptophyta > Magnoliopsida > Myrtales > Myrtaceae > Corymbia > Corymbia calophylla. The sequence goes on from CM024695.1 coordinate 5,766,396, forward strand.
CCTCAGTCGTCCTCGAAAGGATTGTCCGGCTGCTGCTGGCTGCTGCTTCGCCGGAATCTCTCCTCCTCCCCTTTTCGCGGATTCTCACGATGTCCAGGATTTTCGAGGTACGCGGTCCGATTGCTCCCGTCGTTCTTTTCGTTCTGTACTTCTCTGCTGAGAGTGAAGAAGATTCCGTGTCATGGAAAAAGAAGACACCGCTCGTCTTTTCTCTGGGTCATTCTCTGCTCTCGCGAGCGATGTGTGGAGAGAAAAAAAATAGAGTCTTTGTGCTGATTAGATCGTCGAATTCTCTCGGCTTCTTCTTCTTCTTCTTTTGTGGGGGGGACTTTTTCGCAGTTTCGAAATCGCGGGTTTTGATGAGGCGTGAATCTTTTTGCATGCGAGCATGTAAATCTCCTCCCTTTTACGGACCTGCGGGATTCTCCAAATCAGATTTTGGTCGATACCCAGATTTCTTTCTGAGGTGTTGCTCTGGTTGTCTCAGCATTTCTGGAGCTTACATGCTCCGGCAGATCAAAAGCTTCGATCTTTTTAGCCTTTTTCCCACTGACACTACTGTTCCCCTCCCGCCCCCTCCTCTCGTTGATTCTTCTCAGAATTTCCGTTGAATTGGCCGGTTCCACAGTGATTTGAATCTGCGACTGTTGCTGTCTGCTCTTATCAAAGATCGAAACAATGTTGTAAATGCTGTTTCCAACAGTAGTGCCCCCCCTTCTCTCTTATGTTATGGCCCCTGATCTTTTCTCTGCATCATTTCGACCTTTTCTTTTCCATGAGATTCTTCTTTTGGGACACCGAGCTTTAGGTGGGCTTTTTTCTCAGTACAATGAAAAGGGGTTCCTTTTTATAGAAACGGGATCTGCTTTTCTCCACATCTTGTGAACAACAATAATAGCAGCAATAATAGACTCATAATATTAATTTCGATAATTATCATCATCATCATCGAAATTATTAAATTTTTTTTGTAATCCGATCCCTCCCTCTCTCCTCTCTCTCTCTCTCTCTCTCTCTCTCTTTCTCTCTGCGAAAAAACAAAGTACCCTTTGAGGGCATGATTTCGCCCATCAGACCCTGTCTTTTATGCCGAATGCCTTCAAACAAATCCCAACATTGCGTTTCCTTCCCTTTTTTAACTGTCTTTCGGGTGGTTCTACTTGGGGTAGGCATCCACTGTTTAAAGAATGAATATTTGGATTATGGGTGCTTGTTATATTAAAGTAATATCCCATCTCCATTAGCTTCAAATTTTTTTAGCCCGAAAATAATAATAAATTATGTCATCTGATCTACTTGTTCCGTAGTGGGGCTGACGTGAAATGTCAAAGCACGCAAAACACAGAGAGAGAGAGAGAGAGAGAGAGAGAGAGAGAGAGTGTGAAGTATTATCAGAACGAGAATATAGTACTGCTGCTGCTGGAAATTCATGCCTCATCTTTTCTTGTTATGGGCCTGTTAATAAGAACATTATCTCACTTGCTGTCCTTTATTCTCCTTCTTCCTCTTGAACAGGGCAGTTTCAGATTCTGAACAAAGATAGGATTTTTTTCCCATCTCTCTCGGGGCGGTCAAAAGGGGGCTCGAGGAAGTGTAAATGGAGGGCGACGCGTTCCCAGGGTTCGGCGGTGGGGCTCACCACCACCAGATAGACACCAAGATATTGCAGACCTTCCAGAAGAGCTTCGTGCAGGTGCAGGACATACTGGACCAGAACAGGCACCTGATCAACGAGATAAACCAGAACCAAGAGTCCAGAGTCCCCGATAGCCTGAACCGGAACGTGGGACTGATCCGCGAGCTCAACAACAACATCCGGACGGTGGTCAATCTCTACGCCGATCTGTCGAGCAACTTCACCAAGTCCATGGAACCTTCTTCCGAGGGCGACTCGAGCGGCGGTGCTCTGAGATCAGATGCCAAAGCTGGGCTCAAGAGAAATAGACCCGCATAGAAACGACCCCGGGATCAAGAAAGCCGAAAAAGAAGAAGAATTGTACCCTTTTGCTTATTCTCTCTGTAGCTTGATGGGATGAAGTTAGATGAAGAAAGAAAGGAGGAGAAAGTGGGGTTCTTGGTGGGTGGTGGTAGGATCTGATTTTCCTTCAAGTGCTTTGATCCATCAATGAATCAGTGAAGTCACTGAAGTGGCTCTGAACTGTGTCTCTTGTGGTTCCTTTTCTTCACTTCCTGATTCATCCGTACTTCTTCACTAGGAGGAGAATAATTGTTCCAAAGAGTGAAAATTCCCGTCTGTGTCTGTAGCTCCATTGTATCTGTGGATCTAATGGGGAATCAATCATGCTTTGTTCCATCTGGTGCATCTGGGTGTCCGTACTTTGTCATTTAGCATGTGTTTCACATAGTCCATCCAACTATATAAGAGGTTCTCTCATTCATTGCCAAGCTTTAAATATCTATATTAACAAATAAATAAATATATATACACACACACGCATAGGTTCTCTTGAAAATGAAAGTTCTCAGTTTTCTCCGTTGTGCTGAGTTTACGAGAAATGGAGCAAAGTGAACGACACTTAAGACATTGTGAAAGGGTAATAAATAATCATTAAAAGTGATTAAATCGTTTGTTTCGTAAAAAAATTGAATATTTTAAAATAATCATTTATATTACTTAAAATAATATCAATGTCCATTTATACTTAAAATATTTTTCAGTTATTTATTTTTGTAAGTGTAATAAGTAGTTATTTAAAAAAAGTATTTTTAAAATTATTCATTTATGTGAAATAAACGGAATCTTAGGGTGAGTTTATTTTGAGAAAAAATTTATGATAATAAAAAATACTTTTGAAGAAATCATTTTTCAATAAAATATTTTCCTCTTTTAAGGTTAAGAAATTTATTTCCCTTACTTTAAATATATGTATTTTTTTAACCGTAAATATTATTTTTATCGATCGATCATTTTTAACATATCAAATACACAAAAATCCAGAAAACTAATTCGCCAGTTCTTTCACTTAAAAAAAACACCTTATGAGTAATGGGGATTTAGAAAATTTCATCGTCACGAACCTAATTTCTTATAACGAAGAGTCTTATTATTTCTTTTTCCTCTACCTTATAATCTCGCTGGTCCATGAGATGATGATGAGTTGATGATCTTTTCCATGATGATCGGTCTCTTTCTCAGCTCTTCTGAACTTCCCCATGAGATCCTAGATGGTCTGTCTTTCCCCCCTTTTCGGTTGCTTAAAAAGAAAACTATTCCCCCTGTTCTCATGATCTTTTCTACTTTTTCGTGCTTCTATGTGGAGAACTGAGCAAAAATCATGGAATTCAAACATAAATTCTGAGCGCAGCGTTTCTGAGATGCTCTGGAACAGGTTGAGTAAGAAAGCAGCTTTTTGATGATCTTTTTGGCTCCCATCACACTCCACCACCACAAGATCAGAATCTCAGATAAGAGATGATGAGCTCTTTTGACCCCTTTTTTTAATCTATATATATTTCTTTTGTTCCTCTCGGCTCACCCAAGGCAATCTATTGGATGGTGATGACAGGAGAGAGAGGGAGAGTGAGAGAAATTCATAAAGTATTCAGTAGGAAGTATTGAGAGAGAGAGAGAGAGAGAGAGAAGGGGGGAAAATGAATAAATAATTGATGATGAGAAAAAAACTGAAAGGCACTACAGTCCCAGGAAGTGGACAGATAGATGGGGTTATGAACTGTGACCTGACCCCCATTGACATGACAAGGGACCCAACAGTCCACATTCTTTTTTGGGATGGAACTAGGGTTCCAGCACAGGCTGATCTCCTCCCTTCTCTACCAAGTTTTTGTTCTCTCTTGAGCATGCTTTCTTCCATCTCTTTCCCTTCTTGTTTTCTTTGATTGTATTTTATGCAGTTGCATTGGACCTTCTTTCATATGCTCCGACGTTGATATCGGGTTCGTCGAGTAACAAATTTTGTTAATTTTTTACCCCATTCCTCATCGGTGCAAAGGTAGATAGTCCCAGGACCCGTGCAATTCCGTCTTTTCTCCGCCATCTCATGCTCATGTCTTCTTCTTGAGGCATTTGAGCAGGTGTTTCTGATGGTGGACCCATAACGCAGAGCAACCCAGTTTTTTTCTGATCTTAGGAGGGAAAGAGAAAGAGACCCACCACATGAGTATTTCCTGGAAATGTCTTTTGTCCTGCCCTAGATTTTCTTTTTTTTATTCTCTATAAGAGAAAAGAACATTGGTGGGGCGAGATTGCTGTCACTCCATGTACAGAAATGTCCACATGCACTCATTCAAAGATCCATTTTATTTATTTATTTATTTATCCTTGTGATGCACTCATTTGAACTGGATCTACTACATGGGCTTCATTTTCACTGTGAAGGAAGTGTGATGTCATAGTCTCTGACCTCAGGGGCAATGTCTTGGCGTGTCTTGTTGTGAGATCTTGATTGGTGCAGGTCTTCTGGGGGTGTGCATCCATCAATTTCAAAATTTAGCAGTTGCAAATTTAAGTGAACAGAGGGAGTAGAGTGGTGGTACCATAGCCATTAAAGGCAGCATTGAGCTTAGCTGCTTTTTCACTTAAATAGGGAGATGTGGATGTTTTTCCTTCTTTCTTTCTGAGTAATTAATGACACCAGCAACCAAAAATGAGAAGTGTCCAATTAATGTTGTGTTTCTGGTGCATGTGACTTGAGGGTCATTTGATCTGGAGCTACTACACATTGGCCTTAAGTTGGATTCCATATATATGACGCAATAAATTTCGAATTCATTTACATTATGGACAAATTTCACTGTTGGTCACTGAACTTTAAATTAAACTACTAAACTTAATTCTTAATCATTCAATGCACCAAAATATATATATATTTTTTGTAACAGATACATTTTTTCCTAAACCTAACAATTTTTCTATTGATAGTGATGACTAGTACCCATTTGAATATGCTTGTGGCGTCTAAGCAATTGATCACGTCTATCATGTTGTTATTTAACCGATAGATTAAAGGTCAACCTACAAAATAAATCACGGCCTTGTCGGGGCAAAAGGGTGATTAAAATATAGTTTTGGGAGGGAGTATAGTGTCGAGGTGACGATTTATTTCAATAACATAAAAAGATGGGGATAAAATTTGAAAGAGTAGAAAATGATTTTTGTTGCTATTTATCCTAAATTAGAAGGAGTTTGACTGCATAATCTATTTTTATATAAATCACTAGGATTTGCCCCAATAGCCACCTTTCTACATGGAAAGGGGGGAGGTGGGGGGTTTGAATCCCCACCTTGTTGGAGCGGGTTGAGGTGGAGATGATTTAATTTCGGATATAGGTTTAAACTCACACACCTTATAATAAGATAAAACAAAAGTCTGAAAGTAAGAGTTAAAATAAAAATAAAATTGATTCGACAAAAAAATTTATTTGTATACATAAAACAAGGTAGCTAGAGAGGCCAATTGTGGATTTATGCCAACTAAGCAAAGGAAAGAGTGCCACGTCACAACTTTTTGAGCTGTATTTAGCATGTTTTCCTCAAAATTCATTAATTATCCATGCTAATAAATCTACATTAGTGGACCTCTTTAATGCCATCGAAAGCACAGCTTCTTTATTTTCATTGGAAGTTCATTGCTTTTAGGAATATGACTCCTAAGGTTAAGAAGACTAATTTTGTTTCAATTTATTAAAGGAAATAATAATATCGTTTTTCTTTCCAAAGTGCCAAATATACAAGTATTGTCATTTCCCAAGTGATTTTTTTTACTCTTTTTTTTTTTTTTTTTTTTTGCTGAAACTTGAGTAATTTGTTTCGCAATAAACTTCTCATCTCTGATATATATCCCTCTTAGTCATCATGTTGTCTTTGGATCTTTGGTAAAGTTAATAAGAAAAATTAAAATTTATTGCAAGTAAGAAAATTTCGAGTGAAATATTTCATTACTGTGTGGAATATATGTGTGTGTTTTTATGGATGTTGTTTTTTTTTTTTATAATAAACGATTAAGAGTCCATATTCTTAAATAAGAGAGATTGGAATACATTTTCAATAAGTTCTCTACATCATACGTAATTCACCTTATTCATTGTGATATTGTACCAACAAGCGGTGCAAATTCACAACTCGTTACAAATAACTGGAAGTTCTGCAAAAGGCACAGTTGTCTCTCTTATCCAATTGTCAATCAAATCCACATATCGGATTTGAAAATAGAGACAAAAACCAATTAGTACTTGCTGGCTGTAAGGCATTTAAAAAATCAAAACAAAAATAAAATCCACAATTGATGCATTTCTACAAATTATATAGTCGTACAGTAAAAGGAAGATAATTTAGAGTTCGTTTGTTTAACAGAAAATACCCTAAAAATGATTGTTTATATTGATTAAAAAATTAAATAATCGAAAAATATTTTCATCTCTCACGAAAATATTTAAATACAAATTGCCATTGACAATCAAAATATTTTTATCAATTAATTCTTTCAAGAAACACAAGCGATATTTTTAGAAAAATGTCTTGCAAATTAATTATTGTCTACGAAATAAATGGATTGTCTTTGACAATATATATATATATATATATATATATATATATATATATATTTTTTTTTTTTTGTGTGTGTGTGTGTGTGTGGTGGGGGGATGAAGAGGAATACAAGAAGGATGAGATAGATGATGGGCTGGCCCCATGCCAAGCCAAGACAAATCAAACACGTTGCGAACACAACATGTGAAGTGGGAATCTAACTTTATTCATTCATCTGTCATTTATTTATTTAATCTTAAAAACTTTAGTCTTCCTTCACTTTTGTTTCTTGAATTTGGAGCAAAAATTAGGTTGGAATGGAACCGACCCCCGTGTCTTGGCCTTTTGCAACTTTAGACCCAACAAATTTTAAAAAATAAATAATTTTTTTTTTTAAAATTTGGGTCTCGTGGGCATCTCTCCTCCATCATTAGTTGGCCCAGCTAATTAGCAGGCGTTTTCCATTATTTTATATTCCTTTGCCCATGATTTAATCCTTTTAAATTCTTCTTCTCCTTTTTAAAGACCTAATTTAACAGCAATTTGCTTTAGGATTATTAAATTATGTTAATTGCCGAGTTCAGCAAAAATCCACTAGCTGTAGGCTTTGCCCCGATTGACTGTTGACTTTTTCTCGTGTTAGGTGAGCCACAGGGTGCTTGATGCATGAGCATGACCAAACTCATTATCCAACTTTTTTTTTGTTGTTGAATATTGTAATGCATTTTGGATAAAAATTTAGTAGTGAAAAAGAGAGAGAGGAGTATTTGGAAGCAAATAATTAGGTTAGTCGTTGTCATTAGTTTACAAGTCGGGTTATATCTTATGACAAAAATTATCCGAAAAATCCTACATTTATTGTACATTTGGGACCCCATCGGCTTGAAAGGAAAAAAAGGAAAAAGAAAAGTAAGAAGAAATTCAGAAAATTTTAAAAGAAAATTGCATAAACTATCCATATTAGCGCTAACCATGCCACATAAGACAAGCAAACGCCGACTAGATTGCCACGTTAGTGATTTTCAATTAAAATTGGCCAGAAGAACAAAATTGATAAATCGTAAAAAGATGCTTAGAACTAAATTGGTAAAATTAAAAGTTTAAAACTAAAATTAGCCATCGTAGAATAGGTGTAGGATTTTTTGGACAATTATCCCATCTTCTATGTCATGTTCGTAATATTACTGGAATGATAATCACAAATGCGAAGAGTGACAAGTACCGTAAAGCATTCCATATGGAGAAGTAATGCCTGTGAGGTTGAATTATTGTGTAGACTTGTTTTGAAAAATGAAGTCGAGCCATCCAACCCTACAAATTGTACATAATCCAACCGATTTTTGAAGCATTGATATTGATTCTGTTTCGCCGCCTTACTCATAAGATAGGTACATATCGAAATTCAAACAAGCTGTGAATGTCATAGCTGTTCTAGATGAATTTACTTGACGTAAGGAGATCAGCTGGGCAAAGTCTAAACCAATGTCAACGCGAAATTTTTCGGTGCACATTTGCTTAATTTATTTAACCTATGAAGGTCGAATTTTTTTATGAGTACCTAAAGATGTTCGATCCGGAACAGTTATGGATGGAGCGAGCATACTGCGGATCAGATTAGGTATACACGCATAGGTTTAACGAGTTCTCACTTTACCAAGTGCAAACATTCTCATTTTCGGACCAGCCATCCATGCCAGGCTTACGCAATTGGCCCGTCTTATTAGTAATTTCACGTTATTAATGAGGGGTTTTCTGGGCCTAAGGTTCATTAATCCAAAGTTAATTTCTGAGATCTACCAGGTTTGGACTTTTGCTTGTTTGATTCACGACAAAAGGTTAAAGTGGGCCTCGGACATCAGCCTAAGCCCAATTTCTGTGTAATGACTGATCCAATACTTCACATCCGCAATAAGAGCCCAAGTCTCGTTGTCTTAAACGGGCTTGGTGGGCCAGACTCTCTTTGGGCCCAACTACATCTCCAATCAAAACCCTAGCTCTCACACGCACCGTCCGATTCATCTCCACCCGCCATCTCCACCTCACGAATATAAGCCGCCCCTTCGACCTCCCGAAACCCGCAGTGAGAGCTAGGGTTTGCAGAGCCGCTTTCGCTGTCTCGTTCACAGCTCCCCATCGCGCCCAAAGCGGCTTCCGCTCAGCTCCACCGTAGCCCCGAAACATGACGACTCAGATCAGCAAGAAGAGAAAGGTCAGTGTCTTGGCCTTCTTCCGGTAGATAAGCATTTTTGCCGGCGGCGGCGAGATGTCGGTGTCGTTGATCCCGGTTTCGGCTCTTTACTTTGGTGGTTGTGCAGTTTGTGGCCGACGGAGTCTTCTTCGCCGAGCTGAACGAGGTCCTGACCAGGGAGCTCGCCGAGGATGGATACTCCGGCGTCGAGGTTAGGGTTACGCCCATGCGCACCGAGATCATCATCCGCGCCACTCGCACTCAGAACGTTCTCGGTCTGGTGGCAGATTTTTTGTTTTCCTTTGATTTTCCTTCCTTTCGTGCGGTATCGAGGTTTGTAGGCGTCGTGATGGATTGGTTTTGTATTGATTGTTTCTCTATTTTTTGGGGTGGATTCTGTGTGTTGTAGGAGAGAAAGGGAGGAGGATCAGAGAGCTGACCTCCGTCGTGCAGAAGAGGTTCAAGTTCCCTGAGAACGGCGTGGAGTTGTACGCGGAGAAGGTGAACAACAGAGGGCTCTGCGCCATCGCGCAGGCGGAGTCGCTCCGCTACAAGCTTCTCGGCGGCCTCGCTGTCCGCAGGTGGAGACTTCGTGCTGTTTTCGATTCGTTGATGTGTTGTGTCTTTGTGAGCCTTGCCTTCAATTTGAGGTTCATTGTTCAGTTGTCCTGTCGAAGCCGGCTGTTCATTAGTGACACTTGATAACTGGGAGCTGGCCATTCCCAGATCTTGTCTGTGCAGTAGTGCATACTGGAGCAAGTTAAAGAATGTGGACATGGCATATATGATAATTCGTCATTTCAATTTTAAGTTGACTGGGTGTGCCGTCAAATTAGAATTTCAAGTTATGGAAAGCCGTAAGTGAAATGGATCCGACCTCTTGATGGGTATCTATGATGTAGCTCACATCATGGTTATCTGTTCTTAGGTCGATGTACTCTGACCCTTTGTCATCTACAAAGCAGAGTGGTTGTTCCCTTTACCATCTTTGTGTCGGAAGATGACTAAATCGAGTACATGGTGTCCTCCATGCCATAATCCTCATGAAATTCCTAGATTTTCATGCAGTAACTTTTAGGAGGATACATAGCTTTAGAATTAGCTAGTTCTTGTGTGACCTCTTTTGTTGTTTGTGTGCATGCTGCAATGCTGGAAGTTGCTCTTTATCCTTTTCTATATGTTGATAATAGTTACTTATTGCATGTCTTCTCTCTCATTGTAATAATCTGTTCTTTGGTTGATGTACTCTGACCCTTTGTCATCTACATAGCTGAGTGGTTGTTCCCTGTACCATTTTTGTGTCGGAAGATGACTAAATCGGATATACTGTCCTCCATGCTGGTAACCTCATGAAGTTCCTATATTTTCATGCAGTAACCTGGATGAGGATACATTGCTACAGAATTAGCTAGTTCTAGTATGACCTCTTTTGCAGTTTGTGTGCATACGTTAGTGCCAAGAGTTATTCTTTACCTTTTTCTATATGATGTTTATATTCATGTAATTGCCAATTTCATATCTAGGTCTAACATCGTGCTAATGATGCCACCCTATATTACTGTTTTCCTGCCATCATTTCCGACTTTTCTTCCACATGTCTCTGGATCCCATATCTATTTCGCATTGTCCTTTTCTTTGTTGTTTCTTGAATCTTGATTTTATTGGACTCCATGGATGTTAGATGCTGAATTTCTGCTGACCTTGGTCTTTTCAGGGCTTGTTATGGTGTCTTGAGGTTTGTCATGGAAAGTGGAGCAAAGGGTTGTGAGGTTTGTCTTGTCAAAACTCTTATTTATTTTCTTAATGGGTTTGCTATCTTGACATATGCAGCAAATTTTTATTTTGAATGTCATCAACATTTTGCAGGTGATTGTTAGCGGGAAACTCAGGGCTCAGCGTGCCAAGTCCATGAAGTTCAAAGATGGTTACATGATTTCTTCTGGTCAGCCAGTTAATGAGTACATTGACTCAGCTGTGAGACATGTTCTTTTGAGACAGGTTGCTTCCCCCTTCTCTAATAACTCGTCTTTTTTCACTAGATACAAAAATGCCCTACCCAAACTGCTGCCTCCTCAAATACCTTCACTTGCTTGTTAAGATGCAACTAACAATTTAAGCTATTACTGCTCCTTCATTTTATCTTGTCATGCTGCTCTTTCTGCTTTGAAATTTCTCACCTAAACCATATTTAATCACTGTCTAGGGTGTGCTTGGAATCAAGGTCAAGATTATGCTCGACTGGGATCCCAAGGGCAAACAAGGGCCTACAACCCCACTGCCTGATCTTGTTACCATCCATCCTCCCAAGGAGGAAGAGGAGTACAGGCCACCAGTGGTCGCTACTGATATTGACCTAGCTGTCCCAGTTGCTTAATGCTCTGCCTATTTTCAGGGATTGGTCATATCTATGAAATTCACCATGGATCTCTTTAAGAGCGTGAAGAGCAGGTTTTAGAATATGAAGGACTTGCTATGATCTTTTGATAGTTTTGGGTTTTTTTTTATTTGTCAGAATCTTGTCACAGATATCTTGATTCCGCATGATTTTAATTCAAAAATTTTGAGTACATTGTGCATTTTGCTCTCCTGTTATCTAAATGCTGTTCTTTTCTAAAGGGTTTATACCATAAGAAGGATTCATGCACTCAGTTTTTGCACTAATAATTGCTTGCCATCAAATAAGTTGTGAATCAAGAACCTGCAATTATTTAGACATTAGGACTAGACCATTTTCTCCCTTTCATCTGTGTGTTCTTACAGAAAGGGCAGAAAGACTAGAAATAGATATTGACCTGTAACGCATAGCGAGATCAAAAGCCTGAATTTGAGAGATATAGGTTCAATTCTACGAATTTGTATTCTAGTTTCCACACTTCATGCGGAGATACTCAGACAGGAAGGTTTCGGTCATTGAGAACACGAGCGCACGGCTCTTCATGTGTGTTCATGTAATTCTTTTTCCATGTCAAGCTGTATTTTCAGCACCATGGGTGTAGAATTAGCATTATGCTGTATCAATAATCATTTCTCCAGTGTGCTTGTGTACGCATGCTACTAAATGGGTCTCTATGCTTTTGTCTCAATTCTTCATGATGCTAGTGAAAAACTGGTCGCGAGATTCTCATTACCCGCCAATCGAATAAATGTAGAGGAGACTTTGCTCATGAGATTCGTCCCGAAAGGGCTGAACTAAATGAGGATTCGAACTAAACGCGGGAAGATGATCGCACTTATCGCTGGATCAGACCCCTGGATTTTGCTATGAACATTAAGTCTGTCAAGAAACTTGGAGCGTTAAAAAGATACTTCACGCATGAAATCCCTTCTTCCACGGACTACTTTTAATCCCCTCCTTCGGTCAGGCTTTGTCTATTTAATGATCGTCCGTCCACCTTGAACTCACCCCTACTTCTGAAGATTCTTTTCCATATACATGTCCTGATCGTAATGACCTCGGAAAAGCGAGTCGCGGTCCTCGCGTTCCCAAATGTCCACTGCCCGTGCTTTCCCGTGCCACGGCTGCCTCACCGCGCAATTCCCTTTGTGTGGTTAGATGCCAGAGACGCTTGGACCGTTGCATGCACATATGCCTTGGCACGATAGCAATGCCATTGTCCGGGGAGGTGTTCGCCCGGCCAAGGCCATGGACATATGCTTCGGGACGATAGCAATGCCATTGCCCGGGGAGGTGTTTGCCTAGCCAAGGCCATGGAATCCAAGGGACCCTGTTCCTGTGGTCACTAAACAAGCACATGATCATCCACTCTCCTACGATACCTGCACCTGGGGAGATCGTTAAAAAGAAGTCCAAATCCGAGCTCGTCAATATATTCAGTTGGATTCATATTTATTCAAAAGCTTAAACCAATAAGTTATTGACTAATTAGGATATATTAACTGTTATACACCACATTAATTATCTGATGTGGTATTTCTAACATAACTCACACGTGTATCCTAAAGTGGATGGAGGCCTGTTGGAAAGATCGTGTTTGGACTCCCTCTAGCTCTAGCCCGCCTTCGCCACTCTCCTCTGCCTCCTCGATTCCCACCTTTCTGAACCCATAGAGAGCCCCTCTCCTCGATTCGTGCTGACCGCTGCCGCCCCTGCCATCGGTGGCTCAGTGTCGTCATCATCACCAACCTCCTGCAACTAGACTTGTTAAACGGGTGGGTCGGGTCGGGCCATAAATGGTCTAACTCAAATTGACGCATTAACCCGTTTATGACCCATTTAAACATAGTATAAAATTTTTGACCCATACCCAACCCAACCCATACCCGACTCACACCCGACCCACACCCGACCCAACCCATATTATTAAAACACTTCCCTTTAATATTGTTTATTTTTTAAAAAATCGAATTATTAATATTTTTATTTTAAATATTTTAAATATTTTTTATTTTTTTTAAATCACACACATATATGGGGGAACGAGACTCACCTGGGTTTTAATGGAAAAATCGATACAAGACGAGAGACAGAAAGAGGCGGGGATGAGCCAATGATGGAGAGAGGGGCAAAGGAAATTTTTTTCTTTTGCAATCAGAGGGGCAAAGGATTGAAGAAAAGAGAAAGCGGAATTTTTTGTGATATAGTTGATAAAATTGGGTATTCTACGACATAAATATGTTGAACTTTTCACTAAAAATTCAAAAATACTCCAAATTTTTTTTGTCATAAAAAACTCCGAACTTATACCGACATGACAAATATGTTTCGGATGAAATTGAAATATATAGGGTATGGATGTCATACATATATAAGTTTGGGTTTTTTCATGAATTTGTGTTACAATGAATAAGTTTAGGGTTAGTTCAGCATATTGATGTTATATTGAATATTTAATGTATTTGCCCCCCCCCCTCCCCCCTTTATTTTTTATGTTGTGCGTAACTATTGAGGAGTGGGTCTCTCTAAGAAAGAAAAACCAAATAAAAAGAGGGGATTCGAACTGAGCATCGATTCAAGGTTAACCTTGGATTGACCCAGCCCGGCCAGTCCCAATTCGCTTCCTAATGGGACTAGGTTGGTCCTTGGTGTTGGGACCTCTAGACCCCGCACTATGTGGATTGGTCTTACCCAAACCAACCTTGTAAATATTATAATAATATAACATCTAATTTATTATATATTATATGCTTTTGTCTACTCTAAATCATACCTCCACCTCCTCTCTTCTCTTCACAGTTTAGTTTGCCATGTAAATTTGAAAGTAGAAAGAAAACCAGCCTAATTCAACCAAAAAATAGAAACCCTCTTCACTTGCCTTAGCCTCGCTCACTTGCTCGCCTTTGTCTGCTCACCTTATGTGTTTTTTTCTTTTAGCAAGTGTGAAATTTATGCTATTACATTATCTCATATTTATCATTGATATGGACTGATGTTCATAACTTGATTGTTCAATATCACATTATTAATAGATATGTAATTTGCAATAGTACGTTTGTCCTTTCAAAGAAAATAAAAAATGAAACAAAAAGTTAATCGTTTAGGATCGGTCTTGAGGACCAACATTTTGTGGATCGGTCTCTAGATTAGATGTTGGATTGGTCCAATCCGGATCATGCTCACCCTTAGAAAGGATCACATTTGACCAAAGGGACATAATCTTGTCACGGCAAACGTAAGATCCACGAAGGATAAAATGATAAAAATATTGTCAAAGGGAGTGGATTAGTGACAGAGGTTTACTATTATTTTTTGAGTAATTTAGTTCCAATTCGTACATGTATTGCTTACTATTCAAACCACCACTCGTACGTCGCAATCCACGACTACCGACTATTAATTTGGAAGTCCGTAAAGTTCAAGATAATTCTAGTAAAATCGATCCGCAATCTCAAACACCTGTCTTGATCTTCCGAGAAAACATTCAAATGTCATCGGCATAAGTGGCATACAACCATAAGTGGGATTATGCACTCCACATTATGCTGACGACATGCATAATCCTACTCGGATCCATTGAAAAGGCGACAAGTGTCCTCCTGACGCGGAGATTAAGAATGATTAAAAATCAAAGACGTTTGAATCGGGAGAGCATGCTGCGGACTCGACAGCTTCAACTACTTGCATTGCATTCCCCTGTTTTCCGCTTCCATCAAATCAATCTCCTCTTTGCTTATTTCTAGTAAGGGCGATCGGTTCCGATCCGCTACGGTTCCAAGGTGAAACTGGGACCCGGATCGGGAGGACCGGTTTCCAAATTCTCGGATTGTACACTCCTAATCTCTACGCTTTTCTGGGGTTTCTGTTTCAGACAGTAGTTTCAAAACCTCTGTTTTCGTGAAAGGAGAGGAAAACAGAGGGAAGGCGGTGGTTCTGAACCACTGAATGTTTTCTCTCCTTCACCAGCCTCGCTTCTCCATCTTGGTGAAGGATTACCGTCGGCGTCGAGCTCAACCTGTCGTCTTTTCATTGGTGTCGGGATCACGATGACGTCGGAAAAGCACGTCGCCGTCCTCGCGTTCCCGTTCACCAGCCACGCCCCGCCTCTCGCCAACCTCCTCCGTAAGCTGGCCGAAGCCGCCCCGGACGTCCGCTTCTCTTTCTTGAGCACCCCAAGTCCAACGGCGATGTCTTCCCGCCTTCGTCGAGAGCCGAGTTGCCGCCCAACGTCCGGATCTACGACGTCGACGATGGCTTGCCGGCCAGTCACCACGGAGCGACGAAGCTGCACCCGCGAGAGCTAGTGAACGTGTTCCTCAAGCAAGCTCCGGAGAGCTTTCCAGCCGCCATCGAAGCGGCGGAGCGAGACGCGAGGAGGACCGTGAGTTGTCTGCTGAGTCATGCTTTCTTAGTTTTCGCATGTGAGATCGCGGAGCGGATGCGCGTCCCATGGGTGACGTTCTGGGTCGCTTCTCCGTGCTTTTTGTCCGCTTGCGTCCATGTCGAGGTCCTCGGTCAGCTCCGCCGTGGAACCTCTTGCGGCGGCACGGCAGCGGCAGAGGCCGATGACGAGGCCCTGGAAATGGTTCCAGGGTTATCGTCGTTTCGCATGTCGGATATCCCAGACGAGATGCTACAAGACCAGAACACGAGGTTGATGCCGAAGCTGCTCCGCCAGATGGGGCACGTGCTGCCGCGCGCCACGGCCGTCGTCGTGAACTCGTTCGAGGAAGCGAACCCCGCGCCCCTTGTGGCGGACTTGAAGTCCAAGTTCAAGACTCTCCTCCACATGGGTTGCCTCACAGTCCAATTCCCTCCGCCGTCCCTCCCGCCGAGCTCCTCCTCAGATCATACCGGTTGCTTGGCGTGGCTAGATGCCAGAGACCCTCGGACCGTCGCGTACATATGCTTCGGGACGATGGCAACGCCCTCGCCCGGCGAGGTGTCGGCTCTCGCCGAGGCCCTGGAATCCACCGGGACCCCGTTCCTGTGGTCGCTAAAGGAGCACGAGATGGTCCACTTACCCGAAGGGTTCCCGGAGCGGGCGGGGGCACAGGGGAAGGTCGTGCCATGGGCGCCGCAGAGCCGGGTGCTGAGCCACCCAGCGTGCGGGGCGTACGTGACGCACTGCGGGTACAACTCAGTGTTCGAGAGCGTGGCGGGGGGCGTGCCGATGATATGCAAGCCGTTCTGGGCGGACAACACGATGAACGCGAGGATGGTGAAGGACTGGTGGGGGATCGGAGTGGCAGTGGAGGAGGGAGGAGGGGCCATCACGAAGAGCGGGATGGCGAAGGCATTGAAGGTGGTGCTGAGGAACGAGGAAGGGGAGGAGATGAGGAACAAGGTTCTCGAGCTTAGGGCAAAATTGGCGGAGGCTGCTGGGCCTGGCGGGAGCGTTGAGGCCGATTTCAAGGCCCTTGTGGAGCTGATTTCTGCTTCTTGATGCGTGTGTTTCTTTCCATTCTAGCTTGGCTTTGTATAATGCTTTGTGGAGGTGAGATCCTTTGCTGGAGACACCGAAGATTTACGTTGATCTTTGGTCATAATAGATAGGCAAGTTCATGTTTTTTGAAGTTTCTTTTTAACTGCTGGAATACTAACAGAGATGGGTTCTGGGTTCTGGGTTCTGGTTCCATTAGCAAATACTTCTATCGGGCAACTGGTACGAGGATACATAGTTCATGTCAGGACGAAATGATCTTCACCCTTATTGACAGAAATATCATATTGGCTCAATGTCACTGCTGGATGGACGTTGAGTAATTGAACACAGATGATGGAAGAGGGAATTAATAGAAAAGGCAATTTCAGTGATTTAAACTCGGTTTGGCTTACCATCTGATGCCCTCATCTCCTCTGAGGTTGGGTCCTTGATTGGAAGATCGTCAAGATCCTCTTCTTCCATGGACCCTATCTGGTTTTTTATGGACTCGGTTCATGTAAACCGATATAATCGAAGTCATTGATCTCGCGAGTCCTCTTATTCAATTTTAACATAAGACTCAAGTGTCACGGCTCGAAGATATGAACGATCTAAGAGGGTTTCTGATCGATGCCGTGACCGATCCTCGGTACGAGCGACCCTCAACCGTGATTCCCGTATTCTAGGGTTTTCTTGAGTCTTCTAGAATATTCCTAGGGGTGGGCGATACGGTGAATGTACACATGTGTAATAAATGCGGGTAGGTGGTAGTTGGGGAGATGTAATCTCTACCGTTAGATCAAGAAGAGATCTACGGATGCGGTTTGCCTATACTTGTATAAATAGAGGTCTCCTCCCCTCATTGTATCATCTCATTCTACACAAGTAATAGAAAACCAGAGCTTCTCTCTAGAGTTTCTCTCTAGAATTCTTGTGAGTTTGAGGGGAAAGGCTGCTTGGGAGAAATCCTAAGGCCGCACGGGCAAAGGAAACGCTAGATCGATTGGCCCGTGACAAGACTCAAGAAAACCCTAGAATACGGGGATCACGGTTGAGGGTTGCTTGTACCGAGGATCAGTCACGGCATTGATCAGAAACCCTCTTGGATCGTTCATATCTTTGAGCCATAACATTCTCCCCCACCTAGTCGGGGTGACGTCCTCGTCGCGTCTTCGGCATGGTATGCTTCAATTTGTTTCTTGAATTGCCAAAGAGTGTCCACGGGTTCCCAACTTGCTTCACTCTCCGGAAAGACTCCTCCATCGAACCATGTACTCCCGCTTCGGCGCACAATACCACTTCCGCATGACTCGGTTGGCCATGATGTGGTCGACTTCTCGATCATACGAGGTCTTTGCTCCCAACGGTGCCCGTTGCGGCTCCCCTCGGTTTGGATCTTCCTCATCTACATGGAAATGTTTAAGCATACTTACATGGAAGACCGGATGTACCTTTAGCTTAGGTGGTAACTCCAGCTTGTATGCGACCTTCCCGACCCGTTGAAGCACACGGAATGGCCCCTCGTAGCGTCGGATCAACCCCTTGTGCACGTATTTGTATCGAAGGATCACGTGTAGTTTGGCTAACACTTGATCCCCGACTTAGAACTCCACATGCCGACGCTTTTGGTTCGCCCACTTCTTCATGCGCTTCGATGCCTTGTGTAGGTAAGCCCTTGCCAAGTCCGCTTATTCTTGCCAATCCTTCGCGAACTTGAAGGCCGGAGGGCTACTCCCCTTGCAGCCTGATGCAACTCCCCTTGTAGCCCGATGCAACCGCACTTGGGGTTTGCGGTTGTTGTCCTGTCATGATCTCGAACGGACTCTAGCCGGTCGACTCGCTCCATTGCAAGTTGTAGGAGAACTGGGCCACGTCGATAAGCTTTGCCCAATTCACTTGTGTTGTGCTCACGTAGTGTCGAAGATAAATCTCCAAGAGTGCATTGGTCCGCTCCGTCTGACCGTCGGTTTGGGGATACAAACTTGTGGAGAAGTTCAACTCCGACCCCAACAACTTGAAGAGCTCCGTCCAGAACCGCCCCGTGAATCGAGGATCACGATCGTTTGTGGTACTCCCTAGTATTTGACCACATGCTTCAAGAAGAGCTTGGCCACCTCCTCGGCCGGGCAATCCTTCGTTGTTGGCATGAAAGTCACGTACTTGGAGAACCGGTCAACCACCACCATAAGCGTCCGACACGTGGAGTTCCAAGTCGGGGACCAAGTGTTAGCCAAACTACATGGTCCTTCGATACAAAGACGTGCACAAGGGGTTGATCCGACGTTACGAGGGGCCGTTCCGTGTGCTTCAACGGGTCGAGAAGGTCGCATACAAGCTAGAGTTGCCACTTAAGCTAAAGGTACATCCGGTTTTCCATGTAAGTATGCTTAAACCTTTCCATGTAGATGAGGAAGATCCGAACCGAGGGGAGTCGCAACGGGCACCGTTGGGAGCAAAGATCTCGTATGATCGAGAAGTCGACCACATCATAGCCGACCGAGTCATATGGAAGCGGTATTGTGCGCCGAAGCGGGAGTACATGGTTCGATGGAGGGGTCTTCCGGAGAGTGAAGCAAGTTGGGAACCCGCGGACGCTCTTTGGCAATTCAAGAAACAAATTGAAGCATACCATGCCAAAGACGCGATGAGGACATTGCCCGATTAGGTGGGGGAGAATATCACGACTCGAAGATATGAACGATCCAAGAGGGTTTCTGATCGATGCCGTGACCGATCCTTGGTACGAGCGACCCTCAACCGTGATCCCCGTATTCTAGGGTTTTCTTGAGTCTTCTAGAATATTCCTAGGGGCGGGTGATATGGTAAATGTATACATGTGTAATAAATGTGGGTAGGTGGTAGTTGGAGAGATGTCATCTCCACCATTAGATCGAGGAGAGATCTACGGATACGGTTTGCTTATACTTGTATAAATAGGGGTCTCCTCCCTCTCATTGTATCATTTCATTCTACATAAGTAATAGAAAATCAGAGCTTCTCTCTTTTAGAGTTTCTCTCTAGAATTCTTGTGAGTTTGAGGGGAAAGGCTGATTGGGAGAAATCCTAAGGCCGCATGGGCAAAGGGAACGCTAGATCGATCGACTCGTGACACAAGCCTGTACCGCTGCTGTTTCGGGTGAAGAAAAGCATACGTTCGAACTCCCCTCCGTAGGCCGGATGGCTTTGGTGGGGTACACTTGTAGCGTTTTGTTGTACATTTGTTTTCCCATTTGGACTTCCTCTTTAGCTCCCTTGTTGCTGAAAAGAAAAACGAAGGAGAATTTCTTTCAAAGAAGGTGGGAATGAGTTTCGCTGATGGGCGTATCAAGGGTGGGCATGGCTTGTGTTTGGCCGATCTAACACCTAATTTGTACAGTGTTGGTCTCCAATTTTTAGGATTGAGAACTGACCCTGTTAAGCCTTGGGACCGAAGATTGGACCAATCTTATGGGTTTGGTTCAGTTCCAAGGTCAACTCGAGATCACCCGATTATTTTTTTATTTCATTTTTTGTATCTATTGAAAGGATAAATATACTATTTCCAATTACATATCCATCAATAATGTGATATTGAACAATTAAACTATGAACATTAAGTAGTTATAAAAATTTCACACTTATTAAAAGCAACAAACCATAGAAAATAAAAACAAAAACTTGAGGCAAGCAAGGAGAGGCCAAAAGCGAGTGGCAAGGCGAGTAAACAGAGGCAAGCAACAAGGTGAGTGAGGCGAGTGAATAGAGGCGAGTGGCAAGGAAAGTGAGGCGAGTAGCTAGGCAAGCAAAGAAAGCTTCTACTTTTGTTGGTCGAATTAGGATTAGATTTCTTTATACTTTCTAATTTACACAGCAAATTGAATTACATAAGAAAAAAGAGAACAAAGGAGGAGGTGCTAGTGTTTAGGCTAGACAAAAATATATAATATATAGTATACATGATTGGTCCAACCCTAAACTCCCAGGACAGATAATTATCCTGCACAATGCATGATCCAGGGGTTTTAAGACCAAGGATCAATCTAGCCTCCCGAGAACCGGACTAAAGTTAGCCCAACTCAGTTGGTCCAGAGTGAATGCTATGAGTTCCCAGGACAACGGACCACCCGGGACCGATCGCAGTGGGTATCTTCTCAAAAGGGGGTTTTCGTTTTGCGGTCATTTTGGTGCTGATCTAATCATTTTAGCATCAGAGAGAATGCTATGAGTTCATGGGCGCGATAAGCAAGTCGGAATATTAATGGCATCGGTCGCCAGACCGACAGTTGGAACTAGACGTCGAGAAATGGACCAGTGAATGGAAGACGACTGCGATGGAACGCCTATGCTATCAGGATTGCAGCTTCCATTGCATCAGCTACTGTACTCAACAAGACTGTCGACAATTCGAAAAAGTTTGCATCTTTGGCTGGTTCCTGAATGAGACCCATATCGACGCAGAAGAAGATGCGCGGTTTGCCTGCGGACATGGAATCACCGATGGCTCGTGTTTCCGAGAACATGGAGGAGACGCCATGAAACCGGTCGCCTAGAAAAACATCTCCGATGTAGTTCATGTCGTTTAACCATTGAAGCTCCTTGAAGTTCTTTCGCAAATCCGAGCTCCATAGTTTGAATCTGACTGATCAAATGCAGATTCAAACAATTGCTCTGTTTCTTTTTCATCGGTATAATGCTTTTACTCGTTTATCATTTGGCTTTATGATGCCTTTCGAATCGGCGTCTCTGAGATGCAAACCGGTCTGTGCTTCGATCCCATCAATGACATAAATGTGTGTGAATCGAGCCTTTTTAATAGCCTAAAATTTGACGGTTCCTTCGATGCATCGACGAGTCAAGTCGAGCTCAAATGATTCGCGATATCTACTTCGACAATCAAAGCACTTTTCATAACGAACGCAGATCATACAAAGATCGTGAATCTGTTTCAGACATGGCAGTAGCATATATACTTATGAAAAGAGAGACTACATATACTCGGAAGTCTCCGACAACTTTGGATCAGGTTCTCTTGACGGGATCGAAATTGGCGACGCCGATCACCGCGCCAACGATAGCCCCGAGCACGACTCCCCCGGCGACGATGCTGAGCAGGAAGTTCTTGAGCGACGGCGAGACCGCCGCCTCCGCCACCTCCGGCACCATCATGGACGCCGTCAGTGCGGCCGCCGTGGCACCGGCGATGGCCTTCTCCTTCAGCGACGCGCTCACCTGAAACTTGGCGGAGGTCCTGACCGCTCGCGACGGCCTGACCACCACAGGCAATGGCTTGATGAAGGCCTCGGACCCCGGCAGCTTCGGGGGGTTGCCGTGAGCGAGCGGCGTGGCCATCGAGACGGCGGAGGTAGAAGCCATTGACGGTGGTGTCGAGCTTCGGGAATGCGGGTGTTGAAGGCGAGAGAGAGTCAGTGAGTCTGGATTCTGTGTTGATTGAGAGGTGGGAGATGGAGATATGGAAACGGAGGCGTTGTCGGTCCAGTCGTCGACGACGACGACGCTGGCTGACGTGGCGGGTTCTCATGCGCCATTGGTGGATAAGGTTATCTCATCACCTTTTTTACGTGCGAATTCTTTAAAATGAACAGAAAGACAAAAACAATTTCTTGGTGAAGACAAAGTAACGCCATCACATTCTAGCAAAGAAGACATCAAATCAGAGATAAGATAAGAAATTGCGCTCAAACGGGTCATCTGATCTCATTCCATAACGAACTTCCGGCCGTAAGCGAGCATGAAGTACAGCCATGCAAGAAGAAGAAAATGGAGTTCTGATCTGACTGATCTTGTCGAAGAAGCCTCCGGTTGGCGAAACAGTTCGTGACCTGCTGGTATCAAGAATGTCTTCAGTTAGTGAAGGCAGTTCGTTAATGCGGCGGCAGGCTGCAGCTACAAGAACTTGTTCCTTAGCCAACCAAGATGATGAACAGACATTAGGCATGCAAGATCTTGAATATCGACGTTGAAACAACAGCACTTGAGTCCTAATGGCTGGATGCGAGATCCTAAATGCTAGCAGTTAAGAGCAGTCAGGCTTCGGTTTGAATGCTTCATAGATTTTGATTAGCGGGCCTAGACCAACCATGTTCGATAGGGTTAATTACTCGAAGGACAAATGAGATTTCTCACCACAGACATGATTGCCCTGTGCCGTCTCTGATTGCGCATAGAGGGTAAGTCACGTCCGACCCACTGCAGCTGAGGCTGGTGGCGAGCCGACGTTGCCGAGGTGGACTTCCTGAGGCAGCAGACGGAATTTAATCCCGAGCTCCTCAAAGATCTTCTTGAGCTCCAGAACCAGCTCACATCTCCGGCTATTCCGATCCCCGGATTTCTGAAAGTTTATGGTGTGAGTGACATAGAGACCCATCTTCATCTTGTTCACATCTTCAATCTCCTTCACCAAGACGCTGTGGTCGGGATGCCAGTACTGAGGCTTGCTCTCCAGATATCTGAAATTTTTCACAATCCGAGGCGGGTCACATCCACTGCAAATGAATCCATATAGACCGACCATACATGGTACATGTAAACTACTTTCCAATGCAGAGTACATTAAGGTATAATAGATGGCGTACGCTTTTATCTTAGCTTTCATAGCTCCGATGTTCTCGATTGAAGTGGAGAAGTCGATGGCGAATTCCACAGAATCGCTCATCTCCGGACTCCTGTAGAAGTTGCTGATTGGTTTCATCGCCAAAACTGAATTCGGATAGTAAATCTTTTCATTGTCATATCTCAGGAAGACTGTTGTTAGGATGTTCATTTCTTCAACCACCATCTGCAATAAATTTCGATCAGTAAAGCCAAATTAAGTAGTACCATTAACATTAGAGAGGCGATTCGATTATAGGATTAAAGAAAGTGACCTGAACTCCATCGATTACACAACGGTCACCCACATCAAACGGATGCATCACGAATACAAATATGATTGCTTCGAAAACAGTCTTTGCAGTGTTACCGAATACAAACACTACCAGGAAAAGCTGTGATGTGATGAACAGGAGCACTTGGGTTGTCAAAAGTCCCATCACCAGTAACCAGACTATGATGATCACTATGAACACAACACCAGAAGCGAGCCTGTTCAGCTCTTCAATGGCGGTCTTTGTATCGTTTAAGGAATGCGCCAGTGACTTGCGTTCTTGGTAAACCTTCACCTGTGGAAAGATGAACGAATCTCTATTTGCCGTACTTCATGAAAACTAGGAAACTTTTGTGTGGTTACAATGACAGTGCAGCCATCTACCACGAGGAAAGAATTTTTACTGAAGACTGAAAACAAATAATTGCTCCTCTATTGAATCATCCAGGAGACAAGAGTATTGATCGCGGACTCACCAACCACTTTTTCAACGATGACCTGGTAATCTTTCCGGTTTCTGCAGCTCCTTCAAACAACGGAAGTGCATTGTCGACGTCTGCCTTTTTCATGAAGTGCAAGAGGTCCTCTTCCTCAATGTACCTGAAATCAACAAAAGAAACAGAAGTGGTGAAGATTTTAACCATCACTAATTTGCAGTTAAATCTTCAATTAGTCAGTATCCTCACTTGTATCCGGGCTTAGCTACGTTTCTGAATATTTGATAAGCAGCAGCTTTAGCACCCCACTCGCTACTTATCTCATTCTCCTGTTTCTCTCCCTCCTCCTCCTCATCCCCATGGTCGAACCCGCCCATGGATAGCCCAGACCCGCTAATCACGTCGATCAACCCTTTCATTGTCCATGCCGAGACCTTATCTTGGTTAATCCTGTGTAGCTTCTCCACATCAATCACTTCCTCTTTCTCCTGTTCTGATCCGTCCTTTGAAGTCTTGAAACTTAACCAGCTATTGCTTTTCGAATTCCCAACATTTTCCTGCATTTCCATGAAGGGAGGCCTGGAGAGCGAGCGAACAATGTACTGATGAAAGAACGACTCTTGAATCCTATCAAAGAACCGCGTGCATTGGAATGAAGAAGCCAGCAACTTTATCAGCAGAGTCTTGATCAACCATATGGCAGATGCAATAAGACAAGAAGCCAGAGCCCTGGTGACGTAATTCAAGATTTTAGCAGTGTGCCTCGATCGCTTCACACCGTGATTTATCAGCAGCGCCCAGGCCAGTAGGACCAGACCTAACCAGATGAATACTTGGACACTCTTCTTCAATCCATAGACAAAATAAAGAACTTTCTTCTTGAGAAGGAAGTTCCTCTCAATCATGAACACCAATACGTTTAACAACCATTCAATGACCAATCTGCCACAGAAAATCACAAGCACTAGCACACACCATTTCCATAACTTCAAACCCCAGATCATTTTGGGTTTCAACTCATGCACGGTCAAGCTAGCGATCAGAAAACCTGTGATGCACACGAACACAATCCACTCTACAAAAACCATCTTCTTGTAATTCTTACCGGACATTTTCTCAACTTCCAGATTTGCAGTCTTGTAGATCTCGTCATCGTCGTCATCATCATTTCCTCCCCCTGACAAAACAGGAATTGGTGTTCTTGGAGTGGCTGGAGACACTTTCACATTTTCTTTCGGAGTAGCAGAACCGACATGGATGCCTGATGAAGCAGTAGGTGAATTCCTACAGGGCGAACTCGCACTCTCCAACTGGGACTTGATTTCAGCTAACTCTGCCTTGTTAGGATACGGCTGTTCTACCAATCTTGATTTCGGCTTCGAATATGCAGACCTCGTGAGTGATGATTTTCTTCTAGTCAAAGTGCCTGTCGGAATGATCGGAGGCTTACCTGAAGGCGTTTGGCTTGGTTCTGCGGACCCCGCTTGGAAAGATGAGCTACTCGAATTCGGTACTTGGACTTTCAATGCAATATCATTCACTCCTGTCAACTCGGGATTGGGATTTGCTGAAAGACCCAGCTGCTCTTTGCCTTTGTCTTCGGAGCTCGAGATCACAACCACCACTTCATCTTCTCCTTTCTCCGCCACCGTGCCATTATTCGCCTCCATTTCCTCTCCGATATTCTACTGCACACTGCTCAAAACCTCCACAATTACAAAGCTTCAGTCTCCCCTATCTTGAGCAAATCTCATCGCAATTCTGTGCGGCAAAGTTTAGCTGATTGAGATATTATTAGCGAGGGAAGACGAACTTTCGCAGCAAAAACCGAAACCTTTTAGCTGAAATCTGTAAGTGAACTACCGAAAGTGCGCACATGCGAGAGAAGTAGAGAGGGCTCAATGATTCAATCGAATAGTAAGAAAGAAAAAAATAATTTCGAAACGAGGAAAGGTGGTTTTGAACGTGCAATCGACTTGAGCTCGGGAGAGAGAAGAGCGGGTGGCTTCTTGGTTCCCCGGGAAAGGATATTTAAATGGTAGTTATGCTTCTGGCTAACGGTCAAAACCTTGTAAATCTTAATTTTTGCGAAAAAAAATTAAATGGTTAAGAACAGGAAATCCAGCCTCATGCCCGAATCAAATGTTTTGTCACCTCCATGATGGATAATATTAAATCTTCGAAAGGCCAGTTGTCTTTGAGGGGGCCAGTAAGAAACTCTCTACCCAGCAAAAAAAAATAATTAGGTGGTTCTCATAAATTATTGCAAGTAGTTTGCAGATTGTTCAGTGAAATTTATAATAGTCACAACAGAAAAATGAAAAAAAAAATAATTTGCGGATTTGCAGATGGAATTGAAATGGGGTAATAGTTTATGTTGCACCTTGGGGGTTTCCATGGACAAGATATCGTCGCTGTACCTGTAAGTCGTATGACATGGGTATGAAGCCTTGCTCTAGTTGAAGGGAGACTACTTCATTCAATCTACACGCTCATAGTCTTGAGATCTTCACTAGACCAGGCTTGCTCTTGACAAGACTCCGTCGACTTTACCTTGTCAACCAAGCAGTCGCCAGCAAGCTATCAGCTGAACATCATATCTAAATCTGGCAATCGCTCGTTTAAGTGTTTTCAATAGCTCAACACTAGGGTGAGCAGTTCTAGTTCCAAGTTTCACCTAGAAGTCTGAAACCTACCCATTAAAACAAATTCCTGATTTTTGGAATCCAAAGCCTAACCTAAATACCTAGGAATCTGGCATGTCACGGGTTCTAAATTTGAATTCAAGTTCTACCTATACTTTAATTGAATGATTAAAATGAATCATCATCACTAATTACCACCATTTACTACAGTTAATTGATCACAACTCACGTTAATATACATGAAAAATATGATATATTAATAAAATAAAAGTCAATCATTGATATCACGAGAAATGAAGGCTCAAACTAGTAATTTCATATTATAAACTCATCATTGAACGCTATGAAATGTCACAGAATTACGTGAAAATATAGAACAAAAAGAACACAAAAACTTGTCACAAGTTCCTCGTTTTACTTGAAACCTAGAGCATATCTATCGGAATGGTTACAATTTTTTGAATATGAATCTACCCTATATATCCTAGAACTTGATAACCGGTTCGGTTCTCAGGTTCTTGATTTTACACTGAAACCATGCTCATCCCCACTCAACACAACCAATTTGAGCGTAGCATAGTTCATATCTTACAGTAATTTTGGTAGTAGAGCAAGGCCCTGGCTTAGTACAAGGCAAACCACGGCTTTTGGTGGGCTGGAACGAAACGGTACCAATCGAGGAGAGAACAAGGCCAAGAATGGTTGTTTGCTCGTGGCAGAACTGGTTATTGTATTGCATCCTCTTCCAGCATTGCTTCAACATGACAGGGATGCAACTAGATACAAGTCGATTGCATCACCCTTGCGATACTCATCAATGATGATACTTTCCAGATGAGAACAGCCGTTTGCTTATATTGGATTTCGCATTGGCAATGCCGAGTTCCAGGCATAGCATAACAGAGAGAAAAGAACAAGTATGAGATTTTTTTTTCTGTTTCTTTCTTGTTCCCGGCCAATGCCAGACTGCAGTATAGATAGCTGAACATAACCTAATGGAATTCTTTTGCCTTTTCTTTCGCTTTCAAAATATGAATCGCTTTGCTGAATTCATTAGCCAACTCTTCCCGCCTTACATAATATTTGCAAGTGTGTACTAACTACTCAATACTAAGCCTCCCTCAATTGATATTATGCCTATATCAAATTGGCACACATTGGACTGGCATTTTCACAACTGAGGGCAACAAGCAAAACACTCACCAGAAGTAAACAAAACCAAATCGAATAACATCACATGATCATGAAGATTAAATGCAAAAGGCTGAAGATGTAACATAAGGTTAAATTAATTACAAGATAAGAATTCAACTACTGATTCAACCATCAATACTATTTCCACGATACCTCTCAATCTCCAGGTTACACGAATGAATTTAGTGTAAGCAAATAGAAGCATCTCCATATGATTCTCAACGATTCAGGTCCAAGTAAAAGGAGGCACTATTTTGACAAATGATAACATCACCATATAAACTCCCCAAACTCTTTACATCAAGCTGATGTACACATCGTAGGACATATGAAACTACATCTTTCTTAAGTTATCTAACCTTGCCTGTAAGTCACTGTCAATTCCGCTGTCTTCATTTGCTGTAGCTTCTACTTGTGCAACTTTAGCTTTTGCAGCTGGAGCTGCAACCGCAGTTGATGGTGCATTTACAAGCTGTACAAAATGATTGAAAACAGAGAGGTTAAGATCATCATAATGGTTCAATCATTTCATAGATATATCGAACAAGACAATACCTCTTGGTTGACATCAATACCGATCTCATCTAGAACCTGGTTAACTAAATCTTCCGTTTCCTCCTCTTCTTCATCGCCTTCCAGAGCATCGTCAATGGCATCACCCATCACTTCACTAGTCATCTCCATCCTCTCATTCTGCCTCTCGAATTCTTGCATAATTTTCTGCAATGATGGCAAGTTCATCTGCCTGTTCATCTGACCCATTGCCTTCGTCACGCCTTTCATTGCCTCCCCCATTGCTAGTGTTGATTTCATTGTCTGTGATAACTTCTCTCAGAACCACAAAAAGGGAAAAGCTAACAGGACTAGAGTCTCTACAGGGCATGCATTGACAGGGACAGAGTTTAAGCCAGAAAGTCAGCGCACCTGAATTCTAAGAGAAACACCCTGAAGCTGCGACTTGAGTTTATAAAATTTGTCAATCTGATGACGTGTCCTAATAAGGTCCTTTGCCATCAACCTTACAGCTCCCTGAAAGGAAATTAAACAAGAAACCAATGCCAATGACACAGTTGAGAAAGCTGACAATCAATCTCAACCAATCTGCATCCACAAAATGCATTCAAACATTCATTTCAAGTCCTGCAAGCTAAGATATGGTTAAATGAGCAGTTACGCAGGCTAAGAGAAAGAAGAGGCTTTAAAGACATGCCCGGCCAATGATATTTTGAAAGAACTCATGCATAAAATCAGAATCACTGTCCAAAAGCAAACTTGAACAAAAGTAAGCCAAAGCAGCGCAAACTTATATGAACATGCTTTAATAGATGAAGCGAAACAAAGATGCGAGAACATAGTCATATGACATACCATCTGCCCTTGCTTCGCATTCTTCTTGATCTCTACAATCAGCTTCTTCTCCTGCGTTTGAAGTCCTTGTCTCTCCCTGTCAATCTCTCGTATGGACTTGTCCAGCATCCTCTTATTCTCCCGGAGAAGCTCTAGAACACACAAATTTTATCAGATTCTGTTCCTCTTTTAAGGTGCTTCTATAAGCAAACAGATTTGATCCCACAAAAATCCAAGTAAATCTACCATTTTCCACCCACCGGAACAAAAAGAAGTATTATTCCATGTTCCATATGAAGGATCATGAAAATTTGCATCATTCATGACATGTACAACACAAACATGGCCATTCCCCTTCCATATCAGTCGCCAAAATCACCATGTAAATACTATATCACATCAATCCCCCATGATTTTCAGCAA
Organism: Corymbia calophylla; assembly: GCA_014182845.1. NCBI lineage: Eukaryota > Viridiplantae > Streptophyta > Magnoliopsida > Myrtales > Myrtaceae > Corymbia > Corymbia calophylla. Next base: position 5,795,817 of record CM024695.1, read on the forward strand.
TAGCTGATCGGGGCGAAGAACTTCACACGATAATCACACTCCCGACAGCACAATCCCAAAACGAGCAGTCCGAACTGAAATTCAAGCTTATCGCCACGATTAAACTAAATTAAACAAAACACATCCACGAGCCACCCGAAACCGCCGCTCGATCTCTCCTTCTCCCATTCCTCGCGATCGTTCCTCGTCGGCCAAACATCATCGCTCGCAAATTCAACGGCGGGAAAGGAGGACGACGCGGTCGGCGATCAGCCGATAACGAAATAACGAAATCCAGAAGCGGCGCGAGCAGAGATTTCGGCAATTGAAAGTTCGGATGAGGTTTTAAACCTGCGGGAGTCTTGCGCTTGCCGAAGAGGAAACTCATGGCGATCGCTCCGACGAAGACTCTGCGAGTTGACCTCTGAGAGAGAGAGAGAGAGACAGAGAGAAGGGGGAGGAGATCCGCGAAACCGAGCCGCCTTGCCTGCGCGTGTCCGCGTGGATTCGTCGATCTTCGCCGGATATGATCGAACGGCTTTTGCAGCAGCGGACGAAGATGAAGATGAAGATGAAGATTGAAGATTGAAGATGGAAGATTGAAGATTGAAGTTGCTTCGACGCTTGGACGATCGATGTCGCTACTTGTACACCTCTCCTCACGCGGTGTCGACGCCTCCGACAGGGAACCAAAAAAAAAAAAAAAAAGGTGGTAGTCGTTAAGGGATTGGGTTGGAAAATCGCCCAATTCCCTTAAAATAAATCTCAAATTTAACTAAACTCTCAATTATATCTCGAACGTTTTTTTTTTTTTTTTGCCATAGAACTCCAAATTTTAGACATAATTTCATATCTACTTTGAACTTTTTTTTTTTCAAACTTTAGATCAAATCTCAAATCTACCTCAATTTTTTTTTTATCTAAATAAATCCCTAACTTTCACATTATTATCAAATCTAATGTTGTGTTCCAATCCTAATTCGCCATGATATTTTTATGTTGATGATAAATCCGCATTAGTAAAGGGACATGAAAAAGTATCTTCAAAATAAAACTGTTAAAAGAATGGTGATGTTTTGATAAAGGGACAAGGGGGCAGATTTAGGATTCAAATAAAAATTAATGATTTTTTATTAAATAAAAATAATTAAGAATATATTTAGGAGTAAACTTAAAGTTATGATTTTTTTTTTTTCGGTGGACAAAGAAACGTTTGAGGTGAATTTGGACGTACCTAACATTTAAAGGTCTTATTTAGATAAAGAAAAATGAAATTCGGGGCAGAATTGCGATTTTACCTGAAGTTGGAGGATTTTAAGAGAATTAGGTGGACGAAAACTCTTGGATGATTGGGTGTGTACTCGATCGATGCATCTGAGCCCTTGACTCTTGTTGGTCCCCTGGTGGGACCCGCGTCATCTAAGGGCTAAGATGCAACGGATTCACGCGTAGGGGATGCACGCAAAGAATGACTCGGAGCAAGAGTGGACCGTCTAATTGTGCAAGTCGGCTCTGCTTACGAATTACGTGTTTCGAAAGTGGAGCCACACGGATGCAAAACACATTGGATTTTCAACTGAACAGAACGCAGTTTTATCAAAAGATTTTCACAAAAATGCACGATAAGATGATATGATGAAGTGTAAAGAATTATGACGTAAGAGTTCAAAATAATTATCAACAAAGCTCGCCAAAAATATTTTAGTTTTCCAAAATTAAGCGTGACAATCTCCTATAACAATCATTTAAACTTTCTTCCTAACCTGATTTTCATTTAGAGTATTTATATATCTACTCACACATGTTTAGAACTTTCTGTTTCCTTGCATAAACATGCACGCTTCCATTAAGATGTTTTGTGATGATTTGATATAGTGATATCGATAACATCATGATCTTTTTTGTCATGGATAAACATAAAATTTGGATGGTAAATATGGTAGTCAAATAATTTTATACGTATTTGAATTTGAGCCTCTCATAAACCATTTTAGATAAGGGATTTAGAAAGGAAAATGAAGGGACTCAAATGATTATTGAAGAGAAGAAGGTAGAAGAGAATTGAGGGGATTGAGTTATTGTTCTCCGCCCTGATTAAGATGGCATGTGAGGCCCGCTCAGTAGAAAAGGGCCTTGGGCCCAAGCCCAATTTAGCCCAAATCCAACGAAGGGGGCTTCTTGGTTTTCCATTGTCTGCCTCTCCTTCCTCACTACTAGGCCCGGTCAGATAGTGCATATACAGAGTTATTTATTTATAATAATTGAAAAAAAATGTTCACAAAATTGGCTTGTTAAAAGATGTATCAAGTTATTGCTGGTTCTTGATATGGTTTACTTGTTTAAAGGGTCACTCGCTATCCGACAAATTACTTAATAAATAAGTTTTATTAATCCATCCTACGAAGTCTAGTATTACTCTTTAATAAGATTTTAGGTTTACTAGAAGATAGGAAACGAGAATAGAGAAATTTCATCGCTTCGGGGACAATGCACTTTGTGCTTGAAAATTCAAAAGGTTGTAACTCGCTTCTCGCTATTATAACGGTAAGTCCAGCGGTAGCAAACTTACTACTGAATGTTTTGAAGAAGTCTTAGGTCCAAATAGAGATCACTTATGCTAGCACAAGCCTCACATTACTACGGTATAATTGTAGTGATGAGATCACCCTTCTCAGCTCAAAAGATATATTTTGTAATGATCTCTCTTTGTGCATGCGCTCAAAAGAGAAAACCACACATTTTTATGTGCAAATAAAAATAGCCAACGAGTGGGGAAAAGAGAAAATTTATTTTGCAAATTTATTCTACTCATAAAATGGAGAATTCATATTAAGATAAAATTAGAGAGTTTTAGATTCGATCTCAAAATGAATGACGAATTTTAGGGATTAATTAATCAACTCGAAACACTTATCCACCGACATTTAAGGTTGAACTCCTTTCAATGAAAGTGCTTTATATAAAAGAAAATGATTGAATATCGATCAATCACATTTAATAACAAAACGATTTCTTTTCAATAAATTGATCGTACATAACACGAGAGGCAAAAAAACGCATGATTGGCAGTCTTCGGGATCTGCCAAATTCTTTTTTTTTTTTTTTTTTTCACGTTCCACGGTCTCTTCTTTCCGAATTATATCGCCAATCATTCCCTCACGACGAAGCTCCGCCTTCTCGAAACGCCTCGGGCTCAAACCAACCATCCCCTTTCAAAAAAATATCTTTATTTTTTCGTTTGACTCTCTCTCTCTCTCTCTTAGGCATGCAAGCGAAAAATGCGGGTGTGTACACGCACGTGACCGGAATCGAAAAGCGCGTGATAGTACGGTCAAAGGGAGGCTCCTTTTCATGGGAAGAAATTATTACAACATGTGCGCTTTCCACATAGAAAGAAAACCGCGTCTGTCTCCTCTCCTCTTCCTCTCCTTTCCCTTCGAGAGAGAGAGAGAGAGAAGACGACATCGTATCCCGCCACCACGCGCCGGGCGGGGAGGATGGGCGCGCACGCGCCCCAGCGGACGGCCAGGATTGCGCCTCCCGTCGCGATCGACCCCGATCCCCGTGCAGCTCGCGGGAAAAAGCTGACGGGACTTGTCCGGAGCGGTGCGCACGAGTGCGTGTGGGCCCCCCTTCCCGGGTGGGGGTCGCTGCCAGGTTGTCACGTGCGGTTTTGTCGTCCCGCGGTCGCCAACGAAACGAGGGCGAATCTACTGTAAGACCAACCCAACAAGGTATTTCATGGCACGGTCGTCAGACACGTGACGCAACGATTGCAAAGTCAATATTAAAAATAAAAAAAAACAAAAACGAGTGGCTCCAAAATTCGAGCCTAATTATAATTTAGAAGATGCCCCTTTTTTCTCTCTATATCAAGACATTTTTACAATAATTATTTTTTGGGAAAAAAAAAAAGATCTCGATCTCTTATCAAAAATGTTAGGAGTAGTTGTGTTAGAATTATGATATAATAAATCTTGAAATGATGAAACATATTCCAGATGTGGTAATTCAGCAAATCTTAAACAGATATTTTTCTATGTATGCATTGCTCTCATAAATCGATTTTCCTTTACCAACGGCCTGATATTATAATTTTTTTAAATTATGTTGTAATGGATGCATTTTGAGATTTTAATAACAATTCGGTTAATTTCCAAGCAAAGTACAATCAGCTCCGATGAAATTAAACTTTTATATGCGGTGATTGAAATAAAAGCTTAGTTGCATAATCACAAATTAAAAGCTAATGATCTTTCCAAAAATAAAAAGTTCTGTCGGCACGGTAATATGTGGGCCCCGGAAAAGTTACTTAGCTTTGCAGACTTGACCAACTCCAACTTGATCAGGTCACGTTGGCAAAATAGTGCACAATAACGTTAAATTATCTTTTTACTTTGGCCAGATTAGGACGATGGCTTTGATATCAAGGATGTCTCAATCATAACAGATCATAATTCCTTACGATTCTTCACTTAATTTCTATAAAACTCTAAGATTTCATTATCGACGGATATGAGGGAAAATTACTAAAAAAACCAACAAATTATTACAATTGTACAAATTCAGTTATCTATTTGTGTCAATTCAATCCATCCAGCTAATGTAGCATAACCGATATTGACATAGCATCTTGCCCGGCGACCCTCACCGGCCCTAAGTGGAGGGATTAAAAAAAGAAGAAGAAAAAAACTCAATAAAACATCAAAATATTTTTAAGAAATTCCACATCATTATTGGCAATGCTACATTAGCGCCACCTTGCCAAAAATGACCAGATAGACTGAACTAATATTAATGCAAAATATTTAAAATTGAATTGACATAACTGTAATATTATTATGACTTTTTTGGTAATTCTCCCATTGACGAGATTTACATTTTTCATGATCCACCCGTGATCATGGGATTAAAGATCCGTTTTTTGAGAATCCTTAGCAATAACCAATTTAGGAGAGAGAGAGAGGCGCACTCGGATGATTGTCTAATAGCAAATTCATTGAGTTATTAAAAATTAAAAAAAGGAACACCAACTTTATGAGATAGCAATAATTCTTCTTTTGTCAACTCGAGCGGGCAAAGAAAATTTCAGATGTGAATTTTGTTTTTTTTTGAGGGAGGGGGAGGGGAGGGGGAGGGGGGCTAATCGTTCTTTTGTTTTGGGTTTTTTATTTTTACTTAACATGATATGACACGTTATCTTCTTAATCATGCCCATTATATCCCAATTCCAAACCTTTTGAATGTGGTGGCACTTTATTCTCTTTTTATTTTTGCTTATGTCATATAATGATTGAGCATAACCGCTTCGTCAATCACATCTTCCGGTAGCTCCGCCCTTTTTAAAAATTTTCACCTCTCGGGTCGGGCAAATTGAGAGACTTTGCATGCAACACGCGTCTCTCTCATTTTGTAAGGGCCAGTGGTCGAGATTATATGCATTGTGAAGTGAACGGGAATTAAGGATCATGGTTGTATGCTAATGATGCATCAGTTGCCTAGAGATAAATATTGACGTGATCGAACTTTTTGGAATGAGTATAATTGCCCCTATTTCCCTAGGTTCTCTTTGTTTGGTAGCAGATGGTAAGTCAATTGAGGTTAGCAATCATCTTTAGATTCTTCGCGTCTCGAATCATTCACCTTATTATATAGAATTTGACCCTCTTTTGAAGCAAAGGAAGATAGGGGATTTCTTTATCCTGGGGACAAAAACTTAGGATTTAAATAGAAAAGTAGGCGTTTTGCTGAACATCGGTCCAAACCATTCTTCATATTCATGTTTCGATCTCCACTTGGGTTGATAGACCAATTTGATAGCCAGCTGTTGATGGCATATTCACCATTAAATCTACTCACAAGCTCATTAATCTGTGTGTGGAGGATGGCAACAAGTCTAGGATTTGGAACAAAATCCTGAAAGCTAAATTTCGTGAGCAAAACAAGATGATGTCATGGAGGACGGCACCTAATGTTTTGCCTTGTCAAGCTAACCTTGATAGATTGCTTCAAATCCTAGGCCCTTGTTGCCTGTTGTGTAGGGAACTAGAGAAAAATTCAATCCATCTATTCACAACATCCCCTTTGGTCCAAATTTATGTCCCGTTGGGTATCATCTTGTCTGTTTGGAACTTCATCTTGCCAAAGGAGATGGTGCACCACTCTCTTGATCCAAGATAGATAGCACAAAGAATGGGCATGGATTACAATCTCTTCACCCCTTTAGCATCAGTGCTAGAATGTGGCATAATAGGGATGCAACATTACATAGTCAATCTATTCCAAATCCTTTCTGGGCAGTCAAGCTAGTATCGCAAGATTTCATGGAATTTTCAAACATATTCAGGGAAGGAAACAGAGTCGTGAAAAGCGAAGAAGCCGATTCGCTTGGGGAAAAGTTAGACCCTTGGCTCTCCCCCATTGGATCAAGGATTGAAGTTTAATGTAGATGGCGTGTCGAAGGATAACAGAGGGGCCACAAGTATTATTGCACGATGGGCTAGGGCTCAGTCTATTAAACATGGACAAGATACGGATGATGGAACCTGCCAATGGAAGTGGAAGCTGCATCCTTTCTTTTCGGCTGCAAATTTCCTCAGTCCCTCCGTATCCATCGAGTGATGTTTGAAAGTGAGTGCAATGTCTTAATTGATATTATTCAACAAAAGGGTTCTTGCTCTTGAAATATTCAGCCTTTTGTATAGGACTTTCACTTTCTACTTCGCAACAACCTAGGCTGGAGCTCGACATGCACTCGTGACTCGACAATGGCGCTGTTCACAAACTTGTAAAATGGCTTTTCATCAAACAGAAAGTACATCATCTTCTTCTTCTTCTTCTTGTTAATGATCTCCCATCTACAGTTAAAAATATAGTCTCGGAAGAGTTTTCTTTACTTTATTGCTATTGGTTTTCTTTGTAGTGTCTGACTGTTTTGTTGGGATGGAAAGTTGTTCCAGCCAAAAAATATAATAATAATAACTAATGCTTTTAAAATAAGTTTTATCTATGAAATTTCTTATCTCCACGAGGAAGCGAAAATTTCAAATACCTTTCTTCCTCTCCCTCACCCATAAAGTCCATAAAATAGCTCATTCCACACATTCCCCAAAGAAGTTTAGGAATATGCTCAGTTGACTAGGTTCGATCAGCATCCAATCATGCAAATCAATGTAATTAAATTATCTTTTTTATGCAGTTCAAAGAGATTCATGGAAAATATCGAGGGTGAGCAGTTACAAGTTCCCTTTTTCAAGTTCCAAAAAATAAGCGACCCGTGTACCTTGGAACCATGCTTACCGTTAGAAAAAATGAAGAAATTTAGTGGATCCCGTGTTAAGAAAATAATACTATTCCAAAGTCTTCATGGCCCACAAATTAACAAGAGCAAATACCATGGATTATTCCCAAGCACATCATACCACAAAAGATGCCATCTGCCAAACATCAGATGAGCACAAGCAGAATCAATCAGGACCAACGGAGTTTTCTTTAGGCCCGTGGGACTCTTGGAGTATCTTCCATGTTAGGTCTGATTCTTGATCTCGACTCAAACCGGAAATTATCGATAATACAAGGGAATCTTCTAGAGTCGATAAGTCATAGGCTTTGTCATGATATCGACTCTATACCGAATCTCTCTAGCATTTGTCAATATGAAGATTCTGTAATATTTCTTGTCCGTCTGTCGTATGCTTTGTCGGCTTATATTGGACACGAAAAATATCCGTATTACCCTTAACCTTTGTTATATAAGGCGAAGTGATGTTTGTATAAAATAAAAAAAATGCAAAGTGGGGAGAAGAGAAAGTTTCCCAGAATTCTGTAATGCCTAAACGTTTCAACCCTCGCCCTGCGGTATTAAAAGGACGGAATTACAATTATGATAAACTGGAATTGCTTTTTATCTTTCTAAAAGCTTTTTATTTTTATTTTTATTTTTGCACATTATAAGAAAAAACTAATTACTCGAATTAATCGTGTGAAATTAATAATAATGACAGGTAAAATGGAGGAAATTATTGGTCGGGGCAATATTATCTGAGTGTTTTTTTAGCTTGGAACTATGGTGATGGGATTATTTAAATAAATCGAATTTTCTGCCATTGTATTGTAATTTATACGCCTCGTACGGATGTTTGGTAGGTAAGGAACATGTGCCCTGTTTCAATTTATTTTTCCATTGGCCCCCAGAAGAAAAAAAATTTTGGTACAGTGGGACGGTTGGTGCAATCGGTTGGTCCTGTTCACTGACTTTTCTCTTTTTGTGCTACTTGATCATCAGTTTTCGAGCATAAAAAAATACAATTTCATTAAAAATTGCCTTTTCGATTCTTGAAAATTCGATCTCTATTCAAATTTTTACGACCTAAAATACAAGCAATCTCAATATGATTAGAGATCGTATATAATCTGCGTATGTTATAATGTGACTCATTATGGAAAAATGTAATCTTGAAAGTCTGATGATTGGAAAGAGAGGAAAACCAAAGTCTTACTCGGACCACAAAACATGTAGTCCACTACCACTACATGAGAATCCAACAGTGTTGGAGATGGCCTCAACATAAATGGGGTCTTTTTTTTCTCTCTATATTTTTAATTTTTTTTCATGGGGAATGAGGACGAAGAGAAGAATAGGAAGGAACAAATGGCCCTGAGACTCCTCTTTCGAGCTTAGCTCAAGACGCAACAAACTTGATGAAGTCTCGTGATTGAAATTCAGCACAGTATTGAGCCGTTAATTTATATGTTAATTGACTAATAATTTGATATGTGGATTCGGGCTCATAATTAAGTTTGTTAAGGTGTCGATGTTCTGCTGCGCATTTGGATTCCTCGATATGACTGTATTTATTTTGATTTTGATTTTTTTGGGGGATGCATTAAAGAGGGAAGTGGAATTGAGGGTGGGCAATGAAAGTCAACCAAGGGGGTGGCCCCCTTCCTTCAATGGAATCTCTCTGCAAATCATCCAAATCTTTTTTTTTTTTCTCTATTTTTTTTTTTTTTTCTCCTTCCTATTATTTTATATTTTATTCCCTTCTGGTACAAAAAGTCAGTTCGGATTTTCTCCCACATCCTGTCAGATTCTGCTCCAATTCTTCCTTCTTGCTCTTGACTTGACCATGCTCCAATTGCTTTAGTGTGGTCCTACTGCTAGTTTTCATGGATTTGTACCCGAGCTGATTCATTTTGATTCAGCATTTTCAGCATAGCGATATTGGCTAAAAGAAATTTCAAACATAAAAATCATATTGTCGGATTGACTAAGAGGGTTAAAAAAGAGACGAAGGAAATTTTACATCTTGCGAAATATGAAATTTCACATTTATATGCCGCCCAAATATGTGATTCTTTATGAATCTTTCCAATTTCGATCACGATATGGCTCTGAAATGTGACGAATGACCACGACAAGTATAGAAACTTGGAAAGATGGTGACTCGATAGCTTCATAAGGATATTGTTTGTGATTTTCACATGTTGCTTTTGATGAGAGAAGGTGCATTCTAACAAATCACAACCCATGATAAGTGCTCCATCCTCGTGAACCAAACATTGTGTTCTATTAAGACCACCAAAGGAGCAACGTACGAGTTAGAGGATCCACCTATATGGCCAACCCAGTCAAAGCCTGACCCCTTATGTAGCTCACATGCACTGAATAAATCCTCGCGTGTGCACAATAATTAATCAGTCATTTCATTCAAACATGCTCGCATACTAAAGCACACACTTTTTCTCTCGTGAATCCAAAAGAGCGGAAATAGACAATTGACATGAGCAATGGAAGATCTCACATAATTAAGCTATCAACGTAGTGTCACGCTATCAAAGCATCCTCCTCTAGGGGTAAGCAAGACGGACCAATCAAACCGAGAATCGCCTAGATCAAACTGGCCAATTTTTGGCGATTTCAAGGGGCGCCGATCTAATTCTTGACTTCCATGCAATTGGAATGAGTGATTTTCAGTCTTGCTCTTGATTTCGAGATAGGAACCGGACCAACTAATTTTTTTTTTTTAAATTTCTTAAGACAACAACCAAAAACCCTAATCTCCTTCTCCTCTCACCTCATGCAGCTTTTTCCTCTTGCCTTCGGTCTTTGACTCTTTTCCTCTCGCCTCAAAGCCTCCCACCTTGCTCACTCTTCACTCTTCAATTTTTCCCTCTCGCCTCAGTGCTTCACGCCTCACTCTTCGCCCTCCACTCTTTCGATCTTTTCCGTGTCTTGTCTCTTGACTCCCTTGCTTTGTTCAAGTCTGTTTTGAAGCTTTCCCTTTTCAATTTGCTCTAGATTTTTGGTTGCGTTCGTGTCTTGCATTAGTGCTTGTTATTATGCAAATTTGCTCGGTTGGGTGCAATGAACAAACTCGCAGTTCAATTTCAGTTTATTGCAACATCTTCAATGCTTATTGTGTGGTTCTTGAGGTACTCACCACATCGCAAATTGGCCATTGGCGGAGGCATCGCTTGTGTCAAAGTCATGATTTTGGGAATTCAATTAGAGGTGGACTAAAAGTGGGGATTAATAGTCAAAGTAGAGGATCAATTATGAGTTTTGATTGATCTAGGGTTTGAGGTGAGATGACATGACTCTAATCGAAAAAAATTATGAAGTGACCGGTTCCACCATACTGGACTGATCAATTCAACTAGTCTCAAGTCCCAAGCCAATCGATCTAGTCTCCAGTCCTAAAATGTGGGAACCAATCCTTGAGTCTTGGATAGGATCGGATTGGACTGGAAATCAATAGTCTCCATCCTCCTCTAATTAATCGGGTTAGAGTGGGAAACAACTAAAGCTCAATCGAATACCCACCATTGGGGGGTGCAATTCTCTAAAACCGAATCCAATCACAATCCTTCCAAGAACATGACACAATTATACGAAGTGCGGGGGAAGTCAAAAGACATTCATGATTGGGGGCATCGAAGATGCAACACGACCGAAGGGAAGTCCTCCTTTGTCCTTATCGCTTGCCCACAAGAAAAAGAAGAACATTAACCATTTCGAAATGGGCAACAACGACAGATGTTCCTAACTTGTTTTTTTAATATTTGATAATGATAAAAAGGCGACCCCTTTTTCCCCTTTCCTTTTAAACAAAAAAAGTATTGCACCTCCCGATGTCGAGGCCATGTGCTACGCAGGTTAAAAAGCATGATTTGCCCGCTTAGAAATTTCGCCCATTCGGAATAGACACATGAATATCTACATATATTTAATAAAGGATGCGTGAAATTTAAATAGTCGATATTGAGTTGATTGAGTATTTCTAGGTCGAGAATGGTTGGATCGAATGATCGAGGCAACAATGTGGAATTGAGAATGGCGGCGGGAGTCGGATTTAGATTGGCGAGCGAGGTGAGGAAAAGTTCCAATATCTTACTGTTCGGAAGGAGTGCAAGAGAGAGAGATATTTCATAAATGGTCATATGTATGGTTAAAAGTACCACTAATTAAGGAGGGGGCGACACCCGCCAGCCTCTCGAGTTGGATGGACCCGATGTAAGTTCAAAAAATTCGGCGATAATGGCATATAACATTTCGAGTAATTCCGACATCAAAAAGAGAAAAAAAGAAAAGAAAACTGTACAGGGAATGGAAAAATCTTGAATTTTTATGCCCTCAAAAACAAATATTACACTGAAAATGCAGCTAAAAAGGATTAAAAAAAAGAAGAAAAAGAGGAGAAGAAGAGGAAAAATTACAAGATCAAGCCATGAGCAATGGCTTGGTTCTTCTTCAAGCAGGTGGTCTCGTACACCGGCAGCTCCTCCCTGTACCGCCCGACTCCGATCAAGTGATCGAGCTCGAATAGATCCGAGCTCGCGTCGCTCTCCATGTCGTCGTCGTCGTCGTCATCTCCGTCGTCGCTGTAATCGCTCACCACCACCCTGCTCTTGCTCATACCCCTCGCCTCCATCTTCTTCTTCTGGAAATACCGCTCCCTCTCCGCCTCGGCCCTGGCCTCTCTCTCCCTCTGGAAGGAGGCCGCCGCGCTCGCGCCGCCGCCGCCGTTCTTGGCCTTCCGGTCGCTCTCGGAGATGCACTTTTGGCCGCAGGGCTGAGAGTCCTCCCCGACGATCACGCTCACGGGGTAGAACCGGACCGACCTCTTCAACTTGCTCCTCGTGCTCGGGGTCTTGCTCATGCAGGACCTCGAGAAGGACGACGCCGAGGAACACGCCGACTTGGACTTGCGCTCGAAGCTCACGTCCTCGACGGCGCCGACGTAGCACATCTTGGCCTTCTTGACGTTGCCGGAGTTGAAGATGGAGTTGAGGAAGCTCGTGATCCGGCCCCCCGGCGAGATGGGTTGCTTCACCTTCTTCAGCTCGCCGTAGATCTTGAGGGCCCGGAGCTTGGTCTTCGAGAACCCGCCGGCATTGTCGCCGCCGCCCTTGCGGTCCTCGAGGGTCCGCGGCTTCACCCGGTGGGTAAACTCCGCCTCGGAGGACGAGAACGTGGAGAACGTCGCCGCGGAGCTCGAGTCGGAGGAGTTGCGGGAGCTCTGCTTCTCCATCCACTCCTCGATCATAATGGCCCGCCGGAGGTTCGAGAGCTCCCTGTGCGAGTAAGGGGAGGAGGAAGAAGAAGAGAGCGAAGCGCCATGCCTGGTCTTGTGGGCGCCCTGTTTCTTGATCAGCGCCGGCTCCGGGAACAGGGGAGAGCCCTGGTCCTGGCCGCTGGACTCGTCGATGGAGCGGTAGATGGACTCGAGGAGGGAGGAGGAGAAAGACGGGGTCTTTCTCCTCTGCGGGACGGTGGGTTGTTGGCCGGCGGCGGTGGCGGCTTCTCTGAGCGGTCTCTCTCGCTTGTTCATGGCGTCACATGCAGCGAAAATGCAGGAACAGAGGAGTAGGAGGAGGAGGAGGAGGCTAAATGGGTTTAAATAAGAGAGAGAGAGAGAGAGAGATGGAGGAGGAAAAACAGAGGAGGTGAGGTGGACAGCGGGGGTTTGTCTGCCGAGAGAAGGTCAAAAGCTGCAAGAGGCACACTGAAGTGAAGTGAAATCGCGGGCAGATCACGTGGAACAGAGCAAGCTGAGGAAGAAGAAGAGACAGAGGGTGAGAATTCGGATTAAAAATCCAAACTTTAATCTCGACTATATCCTCCTCTCCTCTGCTCCCTGCTCTCTCTCTCTCTCTCTCTCTCTCTTCCTCTCTGTTTTCTTTATATTTTGATTGAAAGGTGAGGAAGATGGAACTGGAGGTGGAATGGTTGCACGAGGCAAAAGGGGGAAGAAAAAAGCAGATCTCGCCTCCTTTAGGATTCGGGAGAAAAGGAAGGGAGGGAGTGAGGATTAAGCTTTTGCGCACTGTTGGAGAATTCGTAACCCCGTGGGGGCCGCCCTCGGATTAATTAATCCGGATCGTCGGAAAAGTAATTCCTCGCGATCCCTAGCCGTGACACGATCCCTAGCCTTGACGTGGATGGCTAATTTTCCCATCGATAATTTCGTCCGATTCGAAGGAAATTTTCGCCCGGGACGACGTATGGCGTGACGCCTCGAGGAGGGAATGGGGAGGTCGGAGGGAGTAGATAAGGGTGTGTACATGTCGCTCGGTTCGGTCGGTCGGCGTGACTCATGTTTTTCCTGAGGGATTCGGTGGATGAGATTGGGTTTAAAGGTGCTTTTTTACTTAAGGAGGCAGAAAAAGGCAGAATGCTTTGGCTAATCTGGTTTCTGACTTGGTTCAGTACTCAAATTGTACACTGTGTGTCAATAGTGAAATGACTGGCCCTCAAAGCCAAAAAAGCTAAGAGCCAAAAATCAAGACTTTCCCAAAACAGATGAATCCAAGTGTGTGAGTCTAGCCATTTTCGCTGAAATTCCATATCTCCACGCCGAGCGAATCAAGGACACTCGCCTATAACAACGATCCATAAAAAAATATCGTGATTTTCAAAGTGTCGAGTTCACAACTCCACAAAGTCACAAGAAAAATTATGACTTTTTAGAAGCTGAGATATACCCTTTTTCTCTTACAACGTGAAATCATTATCCATGACTAAATGTTCAATGTGTCGGGAGTATCGTCACTCATGTCCACCCAATCAATGTTGGAGTACCAAAGATGATGCGTTCAATTCCCTTCCATTTTGAAAATATTATGAATTGATAGAGTAAATTGTTGTAATTGGGAGAAGTATGTAAAAATTATCTAAGAGATGTGAATTTCAAATTAATTCTATAATGGTTAGTCAACGTATTGGATATACACATATATGGGGAATTTTGTATAGATTTATTATATGGATGATTGTGATATAACTAAATGGGAAAATTATCCAAAAAAATTTATATCTATAATATTTTTGTCAATTTAATTTTAAACCTTTTCACATTTTTTCAATTAAGTTCATCTAACCAATTTTGCCCAGAATTCACTGACATTGAGGCTAACTATCCTATATGGCATAACTGATATTAACATTGGCAATTTTAAATAGTATAATCTTTTATTTGTTGGTAATCCGCCGCCAGCCATAGGCAGGTGAGCTGGCCTTATTGGTCACAAGTGAGGCAAGGGCGAGGAGAGCCCTTGCCCAAGCAAAATTTGGTGGGGCAAGCCCACCCTATCTCAAGTGAGAGCCAACCTAGGCAAGATCAACCCTCGCCCAAGTGAGGTTAGCTAACTTGACCATCTCTTATTGGCCATCGGCAAAAGGAAGAAGAAATTAAAAAAAAATTAAAAGTATTATTAAAAATTGTCCACATAAGCGATTTCTAGTCAAGATTGACCGGATAAATTCAAGTGATAAAATGTGGAAAATGTTTAAAAAATAATTGACAAAATTAAAAAGATTATTACTTTTTAAACAATTTTCTCTACCGCGATGCAAAAACTGTAGGGAAACATTGTATTTTCTTTTTCATCAAAACTCTGCGAATCTTCCAAGTTCTCGGAATATGACTGGCTGGATCTAGCGGAACGAGACGAAGCAATGCTTTGCTTTTATATACTGGAGGGTTTTATTAGGGCTCGAGTTCATAGATGCGGCGCGATCACCACCGATGGAATCATGCGGGATTCATACGAGCAACGGCCGCGAGGAAGTTCCGGGGATCACTGACGGAGATTTCCGTCGGAGAGGACAGAGAAAAAAGCTTTGAATCGGCACGTGTGCACGAGAGGTTGGCAGTTCGTTTCCCCCCCGCAGGGGGACCGTTATAATTGGGACAGGGAGGGAGGGAGCGACCAGCGACCATTACTGAAAACGTTCGAAGGTTTCCTTTCGAAGCCTGACAGAATCCCAGTGAAGAACAGTGGGATTAGCGTTAGGGCAAGCAAACATCGGCCAGCACATCCAATGAAATCCCAGCTCGGGGTTGCTGACGAGAGGCCCAACACCTCGCGAGCAGGATCAGAACCTGTCCCCGTTCCGTACGTGCTTTCCTCGTGCCGAAACAGCAGGCTTTTTGAGTAATTTATCGATGTTCTCCTGGACAATCCTTTCTAATTGTGGGAAATTTTAAAAAAAAAAAAATTTCATGTGGGCTGTGCGGTTTAGATCATGTCTCGAAGGGCGTTAGATCTCGGGTCCGCATTTTGTGAACTGCAGTTATGTTGGCGGTTCTCGAGTACGATTCGGTGAAAAAGACTGAATGTTCGAACCTTCGAAGCTCGCGATGCTTGATTGACTCGCAGCTCGAGCTCTACTCGAACTCGGAAAGGTCGGGTTTCAAATGATCGGGCAAAGTTGGGCTCGACTAGTTCAGATGTGGCTTCGTTCCGTTGCACTCATTTACCAGTTTTCATCGTTACCCCGAGCATTGAAATGGAAATGATTTTTCTTGTTCCTAGTGGAGCGACGAAAACAAATGCAGTTGCAAACCCACGAATCAAATGCGCGCTTGCACGTTCATGGCTTGGCTCAACACGATCAGTTTAGGCTAACATTCGCTTGTTGGTCAAGGTTGTACATGGCACTGCGATCCTGTTCTGTATATGTAGACTGTAGTTCGCGTTCAAAACCATGTTACCTTGTTCCGGCTATCCCACGATGATTAAGGACGTGATTACCTCAACAATTTGAAGGTGATTGAACCTGAACTGGCCATCCAGCAACGGCTAAGGTGTGCCGAGTGTCATGCAAGGTCTCCCATGCATCTCGACCCATATAATACTCAGAGAACAGTGCGTTAGGGGATCCAAATTTTTCCAAACAGTTGGATGAGGAATGTCGAAGCCGTCAGAAACAAATTCCCGGAGGAATGATTGCTTGAAAGTTCTGGGCCGGAATACAAATGTTCATTCTATAGAGCTCTTACTGATGCAGCAGCAGCAGCAGCAGCAGCATCGGATGAGGCAGGTTCAAAGGATGGGAAAGGAGCGGGAAATTTCAGAACGGATGAAATGGAAAGAAACTTTCGAGGAGTTAGCATGACGAGAACGAGAGATGATTCGGGCATAGTGCTTCACCATCTCGTGTTCCATTACATGTGCTTGTCAATGTGTTTTACAGGGATTTATCCGCTCTTACTGGTCTGAAGAATTAGGACCAATCGGTCTCCAACCTAAGAAACAAATCCCACTAGTTCCTCCCGGAGAAGAATCTTGCCGACGATCAAACCTCTCTCAGGTGTTTGGGTAATTTTATGTATCAAGAGTTCAGCAGTGCTTGAAAAGAACTCGGCAGAGCAATATAAGTGCAGAAATGAATGCTCAGAATGCCTCTTGTATGTCCTTTCCTATGTTACCAATATCCAGAATCAACTCATTTTAGAACAAACGCAGCATGTACAAGCTACCTTGCAAGTTTATGGTTTCCTCCTATAATCTTTTTGACAGGATTAAGACGGAGATAGGAGACAGAAAACTTTCGTGCAAGTAAAAAATGAAAGCAGATGGAAAACTCTTCGTACTTTCTGTAGTATGTTTATGTGCCGACTTGAAACTTTGGATACTGATGAATGATGATATCACCAAAATAAAAATAAATAAAAAAAGGACCTACCCAAAACTGAAGGATATTATAAACAAAATTTTTGTTCATGACCCGCATCCCGTGCTAATATCTCTGGAGCATCACAAGGAGTGAGCTCCGAAAGAAGTGGTAGCTTACAAAAGATTTTGGTAGCTCCATATGCCTAGAGGTGCCTGTATAACACCCTTTAAGATATACATTTGAATAGGTTTCAGATGCAACATTGTAGAATAAGTGAAGAAGAAAAAACTGGCAAAAAGTAACAATTGGTGGTAACCTCAGGAACTGCGACCGTTGCCTTTGTGCTTTCAATTACAAGTACTGTTCGTGGATCCTTGCTCTATTTTCTTCCCACCATACTCGAGCATGCATCTCCCCGAATCTTTCTCGACTGCAGCATAAACCACAATGTGAGAAAATCAACGTTAACTTTATATCATCACCTTGACAGTAGTAATTTCTAGCCCAATTAGGGTCTGTGCAGTGGCAACAATCTAGAGATTTTATGGGCGTAGCCAAGGGTTGATCCCTGCCCCACACGGTGGGGGGGGGGGTTTGGTGAGGGGGTGAGTGACCACCTCACCCTCAAGAGGCAACACTTTTAAGCTATGCAAGAACAGAAAGCAGCAAGTTGACGACATTGAATATTATATCAATTAGTCGGTGTCAATCATGCCCGTCAAGCAGGAATGTATTGTGGGGAGCACAAGGCTCACACACTGCAAAACCTAGAAGGGTAGCCAAATAGGTGCTGCGCATCCCTGCATTATTTGTCAAACAACCATTTTGATAACTCAAACATGGCATTCTGGTCACAACGCAGCTGCTTATCCTCATCATGCAGTAAGTGTTACTCCAGGAAAAAGCTCCAGTTAGCTTTGCATCGGTAATTATCTGGTGCTAGTTGCCAGTACGTACAATCCATACTTTGGACCAAATTATTCCAAGGAAAATAAAGTACAGCAAAAACATGCATGTTTCAATAACAGCATCTAAACGTGAATAGCTCATCTTCATCTGTGTTACCATGTTTAGTCCGAGGATGTTGAAGGGACAACTTTGTTATTTACAAATGAATGTGAGATATTAATAGATGTCCTCTATAGACATCGGTAACATTGCTCCAAGATGTGTAACTCAAAGCTCAACAATTATGCAATGTCGATTTATTTTACTTTAGTAGGAAAGGGAGTAAAAAAGGACAATCAATAGATCAATCAAGCTATAAAATGAACTCCTCATTCCTAGAGAACCCTTTTAAGATGCGTGTATCAAAGGCAAAGTAAGATTGCAAATGCTGTGTGGGTTTCGGATTAATACACTGTCAGTCAAGTAGATAATTAGAGAGTTCAAGAGAAGCTCACCTGAATCTGACTCGTCTGAGCTCTCTTTTGCCACTTGGCAATGCTCTAATGGTTATATAAACTCCCGGTTCATCTTGTTCAACCCAATCATTTTCAAGATCGCTAGCATTGCTGATGGACAGCTCTCCTGAGCGGTCTGCATCCCTTGAAGAACTACTCCTCATTGAGGCATCAATTGATGAAGTTTCTGTCTTGGCTCCACTGATGCTGGAGAGCTTTGGGGTAGATGTGACGCCAGTAGAGTCACGATAAGGGCGTGGCAGTCCAGGGTGGTGATCAAGTGAATCTGAGGAGGAGTAACCCATTGCCACCCCTGGTGGACGATACAAGTTTCGCGGTAGACGTTCCTTTGTAAGTGGTGGAGTTACAGGGCTGTCTTGCATAGATTCTATTTTTGAGCTCTGTCATTAAGTAGATAAATAAGCATGGACCGTTCATTGAACAGTATATGGCCACAAGCATGTGAGGTGTAAAAAGCTGTACAGATGGAGTGTAGTTGAGAAAAGAATGATTAAGTGGTATAGACATGAAGTCTCGTGTGCAAATTGAGGGTTTAAAAGTTGACTACCAATGCACAGTGTTGTGTTGCAAAACCAATCTTTTGTGAAAAATAAACATGAGATGGCCAACAGGTCTGTCGATGGTGTCCACAAAAACAATCCTCGGATATCATTTCCAGCTGCGGTTTTCTCAGAAAAGTCCAAAACCAAATTTAAAATTTGGCGCCGCTAGAATTTGAAAACTTTATATATGCAAGTATAGTTTAGCTCTATTAAAAATAATGGGCAAGGAAACATCATCACCCCTCATTTATAACACAAACTCGATACATTTGATTACAAGAAATGCCCCATCATATGCCATGATCTGAGCATGAGTTGCACTCCCTACAGCCCATGGAGTACATAAAGCAGCATGGTCCCTGATATCATTTTAGGGAGGATAAAATTCATGATTTACCTCATCTTCAGACCTTGGAGGGGTTGGAAGTGGAAAGGCTTGGCGATTAAGCCTCTGGACATTGTATAGTTCCATGACCCTGTCATAATTCTCTGTCCACCATCTTTGAGCTTGATATTTGTTGAACATGTCTCGGCTAACCGAGTAAATTAAAAATACAGTCAATAATTCAGTCTGAACGTGAGAGCTGACGTTCATATCAATGATAAAAACGAAAACTGAATACAAAGAGACATAAAATGCCAGTTTCCTTTTAAAAACAGCGTCAATGTGTCCCGGATGGAATGAAGCTTATGCAGAGAATAATTGGCATTTCAGCCTCAAACTAATTATTGCTTGAACCGTGAAACCTGAAGGCCCTGCTCAAGAGGGAAAACATGCCCTCATGAGCCACTCAGTTTGCTCTGCTAGTTTTCTGACATCTACAATGGCAGTATGTTCTACAGCTCACAAGGTTGCATCTTTAACACCCCCCAACCCCACTCAATTTTCATATCGTGTACAATTGCTTCCTTCACAAATAAAGAGTTCTTTCGCGGTACATTATGTCTTGCGGAAAAGACCTGCTCCTTTGCTGGTGCCTTTTACAAGTCAACAACATGACATTCATCTTGATACGCCTTACCAGTCGCCATAGTCATACAATTTTTTCATAGTAATTATGAATTATAATCCTAGTTCATCTCCCCAATTCGCTGTCGACTGAAGTCAGCCTTCGACCATTCAAAAGAGAGTCCGAGTGACTATAGAAAATGCCCAACATGCTCTAGAGAAAGCATCCTTCCCGTTAAAAAAACCCAATGAGGCCATTGTATCGCAAAAGGAACTGGGTCCCGAAAAATTCGCCCTTTTTTGGTAGTTTGCGCTCGTACATATTGTAATGTTCGATGATGGGAATGACTTACTGCGCCGTACACAAACTCGACGATGAAGTAAGGACCAGTCACCAAGAAACTAGATCGCTACAGGGGGGTTCAGACAAAGCCGGGCACGCCTGCTGCATGTAGCTTCAACGCGAATCATTAAAGTCAAAGCGGCCATCAAGTAACTTCCCCTCGGTTAAAAAACTTTAAAGGTCGGCCCGTTGGCTCCACTATCCAGACTGCTTTTTTGACAAAGAAGAAGCAGGCAATGAGAATCCAAGTGCCTTTGGGGCAAAGGTATGGGAGACAGGTGGGGACCCAGTCCTTGCCCACTACGAACTACATAATTTACGAGAGATCAACACTATTGTAATCACCAATCAAAATGCGCAATAAGTCGAATTTGTGGGACCCATATAGAGAGAGAGCGCTCAATGGTCCCCCGGGGCGAACCGGAGAAAACGACCGGTCTAAAGAACAAAGGGTGGAGCCGGGATAGGACTAGACATTAGACAGCTGATGTTGCCTTTGTTGGTCGCCAACATCGGCACATTATAGAAGTGGCAATCTGGCATCATGTGAAACGGGTTAAACTCCTATTCCATTACGAACGAGACGACTGACCAACCCAGGAACAAAAAAGCGGGTCGGAACAAGACAAGGGCCGCGGGGAATCAGGCGTGGAGTGGAATTTCCTCACCCTCTTTTGAAGCCTTCTCCGACACGAGGACAGGCGATCAGTGAGGGAAAAAAACACAAAAGAGCATCCGGGGGGAGAAACATAATCGAGGATCCCCTGTCCCTACCGCCACTAACAAGCCACCACCATCATCATCATAGATCTCTCTCTCTCTCTCTCCTTCTCTCTTTTTGGACTTTCGTTCTTCTCGACCACTTTTCTTTTGTGGTCGAGGCGTGAAAGTTACTGTTCCTGTAGGGCCCCTCCTTGTCTGGATTGTTCTCGCTCGCCTGACAAAGACGATTCTTTTCAGGCTCCATCCTACGCCTGCCCCCCCTCCCTCTCCCCATGGATATTTCTTTCCATGGATCAATCAAGGACAATCTCTCTATGACAAATGTGTCGAGATTCGACTGGCCAAAGCTAACTCGACATCACAGTGCCGATGCGAAACGAACGAGTTCACGCTCGAATTGAAGCCAAGGGCTAGAAAACAAATTGACTTCTTTTCTTTTCTAGATCTTTTTCCTCTGCATTTTCACTCTTTTAGAAGTTTTTTCGATGGGGTTCTTCCGTATAGTGGGACACATGCAATAGATTTCTGGTCTTTGCTAGGTTTATGGGGGGCAAGATGAACACTCGGGTACTCAATTCTCCCGTGTAATTAGGCCCTAATTCAGGGATAAACTCGCCATGTTGCTTAAAACTATCTTGAGGATTAGTCGGGTTGGAAAGAAATTTCACATCTTTACTACAGTACTTAATGTCCACGAGGAATTCGCCTGAACATGTTGTAAATTCATAACTTTGGGATCTTAAATTCTATTTTCCTCGTGCTGGACCACATCTGCCACCATGGCGACGGCATGAACCGACTTATGGCCAGGGCGGGGGAGAATTTTTTCAAATGGGCTTTGCCTAACAAATTGGGTAAGTTGGAACGAGAGCAAGCAGAGGAGCAAAAGAACAGCTTCCGACATTGCAAATTTACATTAACCTTCACGACCCATTTTAACGGAGAAAATCACCCGCCAAACTAAAATAGATTCTTCTTCCCTTGTCCCATCGTCATAAAGACAACACGGTCAGCAAACTCATCGATTTTTTTCTTTAATTCTTTTAATTTTTTTTAAAAATAAATTCGCCATCAAAGCCATCTCATCATATTTATCGCGAACGAGTCGACGTAATTATTAATTTATTTTCCCTCTGTTGCTATGACTGGTAGAGATAATCAATTATAGTAGTTGGGAAATAATTAGAGATAATTAGGGGCGGCGCACCTGAACCGTATCCGCTTGAGGTCGTTCCCGCCGCGGGGAAGCGACACGAAGGTGATCAGGACGCCGGGCTCGACCTGAGCCACCCACTCCTTGGGCTCGCTCTCCTCCACAAACACCACCGGGTCGCGGCGGCCGCTCGCCGACTTGGGCGTGGCCTCGCCGCTCGAAATCCCCTTCAGCCTCGCCTCCAGCTCCGCCTTCCCCCACGGCTTGGGCGTGTTGGAGCTCGAGCTCCCCTGCCGCCGGTAGGACCAACGGAACCGGTCCGAGTCGGCGTCCGACTCGCTCGAGTTCCTGAGCCGGCTCTGGGCCCCCGCCGCCGCCGACCCCGTCGTGCAGGGACTGCAGTGCCTGTACGCCCCGGAGGCCTTGAGCGCCATGTCCTTAAGCTGCCGAGAAGAAAAAGAAAAAAGAGAAAACCGAAACAGAGCATGATTGAACGACGTTAATGGGCGTGATCAACTGCTGCGGCTCAAAGTCGGACGAAACGAACGATCATTCGACCGGAAACTTCACCTGAGAAGTGAGAGACTTCATGGATTGGTTCTTAGCGGCGGCGGTGGCGGAATCAGCAGCGTTCTCGGGCTGACTCATCGAGTCATCACCGGGCTGCTTCGAGCGAGCTATGCACGTCAGCATCTTCCCCTTGCTTCACCTCAAGCCACGAGATATCTCTGCAACCAACGAAACATGCGTTCAAACACGTACCACATTGCGCTACGAAATCTCTAAAAATCACTGTGCACGCCAGACCCGGAGCAGAGCGGAGAAAAAGAAGAAGAAGAAGAAGAAAAGAACCTCCAAACAGTAGTAAGCTCGCCGACGACTGGCAGCAGTCCCGTGGCAGCAGGATCGTAATTGCGAGGGAGCGACTCGAGGCGATTGAATCGGTTCCTCAGAAAAACCTAATTCAGCATAATCTCGCATCAGATGAGCAGACGCAGCAATCAATCAATCCTCGAGAAGATCTACAGAGAGAGAGAGAGAGAAAGAGAGAGGTAGTACGGTGAGAATCTAAGGATGCCGAATTCCTGCGGATGTGCTGGCGGCTTCAGCTTTGATGGCGCGGGGAACGAGGAACGCTTTCCTTAAAATGCGACCGGAGATTCTCTCGCGCTCACGCAGCGAACCGCCGCCGTCGTCATCACCGCCGTCGCGGAGGAGGAGGAGGGGGCGGCGGGAGTCGTCGGAAAAGGAGCCGCGAACGTAGCTGAAGAGCTAGCTAAGCTTAGCGAGGGATGGACTCACGCGGTCATGGCGTCCGTCTTCTTCTTTCTTTCTTTCCTCCTTTCGTCGTCGTGGTGGTCGACTACTACGGAGGAGGGGGGAAAGGGGGGGTGGTGATGAGGAGGCGAGGGGGGAGGAGTGGGAAACACACTCGGGTCGGGTCTGTTGATGGCTAATCGGTCATCATTATGTGCGGTGCTGATTTTGCTTTTCTGTCCGTTTACTTTTTCGTCCCTTTGAAAATTTAAAAAAAAAAAAAAACAAAAACAAACAAAATTAGGCACTGATCCCTAACCATTAAAATTCGGTGAATTCCGGATTTATTATTAAATGCTCTGAATTAGGGTCAAATTAGTAAACTTCATTAGGTTAATTGGGATCGATTTTAATAAGCGCCGGTGGATTTTTTTTTTTTTTTTTCGGTGGGACTTTTTGTCTGCGGTGGGGGGCTGTTCCTGTACGGTCAAAAGGGTCCTTTCGCGGTTCTCGGCTTTGATGGAGATAGGGGTTAGGGAGGGGGAGACGCGAGGAGGCAATTTGGAGCCATGAGCGAATTTTGCTTTTTCCCAATTCTTTCTCTTCTTTTTTTTTTTTTTTGGGTGCCCTTTTTGATGATTACTGAAAGGGATCATGAGTTTTGAAAAGGCCGGGTTGGCTTGGTACGACGTCGTTTTAGCTTTCGGCTTTTAAGGCTTTTGAGGCCCAAAAAGGATGGCGGAAGGCTTTGATGGGTGGGGGGTTTGCACAAATGGCCCAGAGGCTGAGACGTGGGGATTACGCTTCCTTTCGGGTTTCATTTGCGCTTGCCGATACGTGCCGGTCGGACCTCCGGGGATAAATGCCGGACCGGTGTGAGGAGAGGAGAGGATCTGTGAATCTAACGCCGGGAAATCACGACAGCAAGCGCCCACTTTTATACTTGTCTTGGGTGCCGGCTGGTGTTCACTTATTGAATATTGAGTCGGAAGGCGAAGTAAGCAAGGCAGAGGAATGGGGTTAACATGCATATGGCTCGTCGCCCGGACATTACAGGGGTCGGATGACCTTATTCATATCCCTAGTCGCAACAACCATTGTCGTAGGGACTTTATAATTTTAGCCCAGCTGAGCTATGATCAAATCAATTTTGGGCGAGGCCTCTGTGGCAGGCTTTAGATGATACCGTTCCCACAACTGCCGATAAAGAGGTCTTCTCTAATTACTAAAGGAGAGATGGGGCTAATAGCTGATAGCTTGCTTTATGTTCCTACATAATCCTATTCAGATGAAGCTAGCTTTGTTAAGGCAATGTATCGGCCGCCTGCTCTGGAACATTCAACTCCAATCAAAATTTGTACTTTCATAAATGAATTTGTACGTATAGCGACAAGCATCCATCCAGTGCACATTCTTTTCAATCATTAACCCTACCTAAGCTTGCTTCACAAGCTTCGACGCAATATTTTTTTTCTGATGATCGATTAATACACATAATTGGGCGAAGAAACAGGAGTTTCGAATTCAATTTCGAATACATCTAGACTAAATTACCAAAATGGGTCGAGGATGTTGTTATCGTTTCGAAACATGATACCAAGTTTAAAGCACGGCCTCATGCGATAGCATAAAGTCAACGAAACCGATGAGGATTCCTAGTAAAAGGCTTCTTCTCTTTTGCTTTCCAAGTTAAAAAACCAACCTTGAAACTATCGAGTAAAGAGCACGGTAAAGGTGTTGATTGTGGGGATTTAACTGACATTCTTGTCTCCACCCACCGACGACATCAATCGATTATCAACCTTACCTAAGTCAATGACAAAGCTGTAGCAGAACCGAAAGTTGCGGCAGATGTTACAAAGTTGGAACGAACAGATCCTCCTAACAACATCGGAATCGAAATTAAAGAAGAGGGAATCGAACGGAGACTAGGGATGATGCCATGCTAGTTGATTCCTAAAGGATGTGGAATCTTAGGTTTTGAGTTCTTGTTCCAGGGGTTGCTTCAGGGATTGTAAGTTCGGATTCTGGGATGACGTTCGAGCTTTAATGGTGCTTTGACCGACCATAAAAAGTAAAGATGATCTTCAAGAGGGATAAGTACTCATAAAAAACCCTAAATTCATTATATGGATGCAAATTCATTTATAAATATTTTAATTTGATTAATTTAATCTTAAATATTTTAACGATTTGTCATATAATCCTTATGGCCTCCTGCCACCATTGGTGTTAACGGGACAATCTTTTTCATTTTTATGAAATTTGTGATTTTTTTAAAAAAAATTTCCATATTCCTCCATCGGTCATCGGAAGGAGTGTTATTCGATTTGTACATGAAAGATATCTCACATTATCTATTTAGGGGATTGGACTTTCCGACATTAATTAAACTAAAAAGCCTTTCTTGTGACAACGACCCTCAGCATATTTCCTTTCCCATATTCATGCAAATCTAGAATTAATGAGTGATGTAATTGGGCTAACTTCGAATCAATGTATGTCATCTCGAAAGAGGCCGTGCTTTCCTTTTCATGGATGATGTGTATTTTCGGAATATTCGCAAGTAATCATTTATTATTTGAATCAAATTTGGCTCGATTTTTCCATTTAAATAGGAAAATGAAAGCACTTGGTCTAAGCGAGCCACCAAAATGAGAAGGAAAATGGGCAAGAGAAAGTTGGCAGGAAGGGCATCATGTCATAACATTCTCGTATCTTCGTGGAATACGATGCCACCACGCGAAAAAGAAAATTGGAGAAAGCGGGAGGAAAGAAAGAGACGAGTTTGCCCTCTTGCGACTTCTTGGCTGGGGGCTAACCATGATGTAGACCACCACAAGGGCCTCTTTGACTTTGGAAATACCACACACACAAAAAAAACCATTTGAATTGACATATTTTACTCAAATTAAAAATTTAAATTAATGCATCTATGCCACATTTACTTTATAAGAAATTCCGGATTGATCACAATTTGGGTAAATGTAGCATTGTTGTATCAGTTTAGGGAAAATGCAACATAGGCACAAGCAATTCAGAATTATTTTATATTATAAAAATTAATTTGAGATAAATGTGTTCCGATTATATCGATTTGAGAGTTTTTGCGACACGAAAAATTATTTGATAGTTAATACGGTACATATGTATTTATTTGGAGTTTTTGGTGATATTAACTGTAAAAATTTCGGATCACAAGTACTTATTAGGGTATAGATTTCAGGGTTTAGGGGTTATAAGCACAAGCTTCATCAGGTGCAAATTACACTTTGTTTGTCCACCACAACAGACCCAAATATGGAAATGGTCTCTACATTTACATTGGTTTGGGCCCTCGACCCAAGAAGCGAAAAAGAGAGACGACAATGCCATCATGACTGCACTAAACTTACAACAGAGACACTGGCGTCTCTGATCCTATTCATTTGTCCTGGTCTTGGGCCCTCAGCAATGAATCCGAGGTTGTCTCGGGCAAGTGCCCTTCCATTTTGTCCCAAGCTTCCGTCAGCTCTCTCCTGCATCCACGTTATCCTCCTCGGATTCCAGAACTCGAAACGAGGGAGCTGACAACTGGACTTCCCACGCCTAATGAAAGAAAACAGAGATCTCGATCTTGAAAAGATGAACCGAGGCCCCAGGGAGAGAACACAGAGATGAAGATCATGCATGACCCAAGACCAAAGAAATTTCCGCTCGTGGAAGTGCTTTTGCGAAAGTCATCGATGAGGAAAATGATGGGTCGTGATTTAAATTGAGAGACGAAACTGATGTGATCTATTCATTTGGGGGAGAGTGCAATTCGATTTTGCGAGCTCGAAAGTTCGATATCAGTGTGATGACACTAGGGATCGTCTAGTATGTTCTACCAAACGATGATTTGGATAGCCTACTGATGAGGAATGGGCAAGTAGGCCTTTTCGTTTGAATGAGTATTGAACTTTTCACCTATTGAAAAGAACTGCCCCCTATTGTAGGGGTGATCGATTCCCGGTCCAGTCCGGCTCTGAGGTGGAACTAAAAATCAGACTGGGAGGACCGGTTCTGAAATTCTGGGACCGTGGACCGAACCGGCCGGTCCTGAAACTGGGAGCCGAATCGACCGATCGGTCCAGTCCGGTCCGATGGAACTGGTAATTTTCTTTTCTGGAAAAAAAAAATATTAATATTACAGTGCACTCTCAAAAACAATCCACTTCGTTTATACACTACTTTATTGATATGTCCTTTTAATCTATATGTAATTGTATTTTCCTAATATTCTAAAGAATTTTCTTTTTTTTTTTTTCAAATTCTTAAGAAAATTTAAAATATTTATATTAAAAACTATCGGTCCAAGTTGGTCCGGTTCCCACCTTGGAATCGGAACTGGACCGACCGGCCACCAATTCCAAGAATGGAAATGGGAACCGGACCACCGGCTATGGAAACCGCCCAAAACCGGCCAGTTCGGTCCGGTTTGGATGGTTCCCGAGTTGGGCAATTCTCGTTATACACCCCTACCCTATTGGACCCTAAGGAGAAAAAGAACAAAACATCCATATAAATTCAAAAGTACATTAGTTTCATGTTGTGCTAACCTCAATATACTTTCTCCATCTGTCTTTTTGTTTGCTAGCTTTGTTTTCTTTAGACTTTATGTCCATTTGATCAATCACGAAAGAAAGAAAGAAGAAAGTAGATCATCTATTTATTGTATTTCATAAAATATATAGTGTTTTAATCTAACACCAGTCAATGTTGACTTAAACATCATGTCCAACATTTTAGCTTGAGAAATGGAGGTCTCCTGAAAAGGGATGAGATCAAATTAAGTTGTGATAATGCTTTTGGTGGAAGTATACTATAATTATTATCACAAGCGGGAATGGTGGTCCATCTGCTAAGTACTATATATTGTGTAGGCACTATATGACAATTAGGTTGATAGAAAAATTGACGTCGAATCAAATCAGGTCGGCATCCTCATGTGCATACGGTTATGGAGTTTAAATCATGGAAAACTTACACGATGAATATGTTTAAAAATTGAACTTTCTAATGTCGAGATTTATTTTTAATTGCTACATTGTGTGAAGTATGATTCAAACTTTAAGCCCATGCACTTTTGGAGTTATAAAATGGGAAAATGGCACAAATGGTCATCTAAACTTTGATCTGATATGTAATTTCATTCATGATCTTATAATTTGTGTAATGTGCTTCTTGAATATCGGTCTAATGTGCAATTTCATAATTGAACTTTTAAAAATTTTAACATAATCTAGGGATTACATTGAATAGAGGTGTGCAATGGAAATTGCCAGAATCGAGAATCGCCTGAATTGAACCGAACCGAACCGGCCTATTTTGGGAGGTTCTCACAGGTGGCGGTCCAGTTCCCAATTCCTATTCTTAGAATTAATGACCAATCGATTTGGTTTCCAATTCTAGGGTGAGAACTAGACTAACTATATATATTTTTATATTTCTTAATTTCTTAATAAACCCTAACTTTGATAATTTCCCTCAATCATTCAATCCTTCCCTATCGCATCTGTCTTGCGCTCAACAATGACAACTCTGCCTCTCATCTCTGGGCAAGGTGTAACTCTTTTAATTGATTTCGTATTTGGTTCAATTTTTATAATGTGCGACTCTTTTTTGTTGATTTACATGGTGCTTGATGGTTTGATTTGTGTTCAGAGGAGCAAAAGAGGGGCAAGGAAGGGGTTTTGTTAGACTCTTTTGTTTTTGGCATATTTGTGATTTGCTACAAAAGTCAAATAGAGATCGGTTCCATTGAATCAAACCGGACTAGACCAATCGGTCAGTCTGGTTCCTAGTTCCAAGATTGGTCGATTCGGTCCTCAATCCTAGAAATGGGGAATTGGTCCTTTTGGTTTGGTTCTCAATTCCACCTTAGAATCAGATCAGACCGAAAATCACCCTTAATATTGAACATTTACTAATAATTTAGAGACTATTTTGAATAAATTAAAAATCTATGACGACATTACCCATTGAGCCAGAATTCATTCAAGGACCAAATTATACGAATTAAAAGTTGATGGACGACGTTACGCATCAAATCAATGTTTAGTGGCCATTTATGTTGGTATCCCTTATAAAATCTTGACTGGCTGGCCAATCCTAACTTGAAAGTGCATCAGCTTCATATTTTGCTAACCTCGTTGTACTTTCTCCACCATTGTCCTTTTGTCGCTAGCTTTATTTTCTTTAGACTTTATGTCTCCTTGAGAGAAAGAAAGCAAGTACATTATTTGTTTATTATATTTGATAAAAATGTATCGAATGTTGACTATAACATTACGTCCACTTTTTAGTTTGAGAAATGGAAGTCTCCTGAAAAGGGACGAGATCAAAATAAGGTGTGATGATGCTTTTCTGGTGGGAGTATTCTATAATTATTATCACAAGCGGGAATGGTGGCACGAATTTGCTAGAGACTATCATTGTGTAGGTACTATATAACAACTAGGTTGATATGGAAATTGATGTCAAATCAAATCAAGTCATGGCATCCGCATATACATGTGAACAAGGAGTTCATATTGCGTAAAACTTACACAATCAATATATTAAAAATTGGATTATCCAATGTTGAGATTCATTTTAATTGTTGCATTGTGTCAAATATAATCCAAACATTGAGACCATACACTTTTGGAGTTATAAAATGGGAAAAAATGGCAAAAATGATTCATGAATTTTGATCAAATATAGGGAAAATGTCATAAAAAATCCTAAATTATACCCTCTGTGACAATTTTATCTTAAACTTTTTTTATGTCACCAAAAATCTCAAAGTATGCCATTTGTGACAATTTTATCCTGAACTTTTTTTTTTGCCATCAAAAACACCAAACTATACCACTTGTGATAAATTCACCTCAAACTTTTTGACTGAAGAACATTTTCATCCTTTCCTATTTCTTTTCCTTTTCCTTTTTTTTTTTTTCTCTCGATCGAGGCCGCCCTCGTTGGCGGCGGAGTCGAGGGCACTCTCGCCCGACTCGGGCGAGGCCGCCCTTGTTGGCGGCGGAGCCCGGGCGAGGCCCTTGCCCGACGAGGGGCCGGAGCCCCTCGCTCCACCGCCGGCGAGGGCGGCCTCGCCCGACTCCGCCGCCGGCGAGGGCGGCCTTGCCGACTTGCCTCAATCAAGAAAAAAAAAAAAAAGAAAAAGGAAAAAAAGGAAAGGACGAAAATGCCCATTAGTCAAAAAGTTTTGAGTAAATTTGTCACAAGTGGCATAGATAGCACAAAAAAAAGTTGGCAAAATTTTTGATAAGATGAAAAAAAAGTTCGGGGAAAATTGTCAGAGGGTATAGTTTAAGGTCTTTGGTGACATTTTCCCTCAAATATATAATGTCATCTATGATATTTTCATTTATACAATGTGGTGCTTAAATTTTGATTCAATATATAATGTCATCTTTTAACTTATAAATATTTTCATATAGTTTATGAATTATATTAAATATTTACGAGTACTTTAGGAGCACATTAAAGAAATTAAAAACCTAAAGACTATATTGCATATTGGCCAAAATTCATGGATTATGTTACACAAATTAAATGTTCAAAAGCGATTTTGTATATTGAACTAAAGTTTAGTGATTTATTGTCTCTTATAAAATCTCAATTGGCTGGCCAATCTAACTTGAGAGTAGTATGATGAATTCCAGCTCCCAAGAAGACACAGGGTCAACGCTTAGGTCTATTAAATGGTCCCGCAATTAGAATGAGGCTAATCGAACCTCTTTCGTTGGAGAAATGGCCACGGACAGAGCCATTTCGGGGGTCGGCCTTGTTCAAAGTCCGAGTCCATCGCAAACTCGGGTCGGGTTTTAAAAAAATTGGAGGGCCATAATAAATATATCAAGACATTAATATCATGTGCTCAATAACTTTGGCCAAAATGAGCAACTTCATTTATTTATACATGTTCTCAATAAATATATCAAGACACTAATCCAAAAAAGAAGAGACATAAGTAATTTTAGTTATTTGCGAAATCGAGTAGTCGGGTTCGGATTTTTAAGTACTTGCAAACGAAATTATAATTTGACCCAAAAAAAAACTAAATTCCCAACCCCTGCCTACATCCTTTAATATTCTATGGCGCTGCGAACTCATTTCAAAACTAGAACATACCGTACAAAAGCTCGATGAACACCATGCTATTGCTCCAACTCCATTCGATGACTGAACATTTAGCCATAAATTTGCACTTTGGGGCTTAAAAAATACAATAAAAGGGCAAAATTATCGTGTTGGTACAAGGGAGTGCACCTTTAAAATAGTCAAGGGAGGAAAGGACTAGTTTGAGACAGGCGAAAACTACGGACATAAAGTTAAAATAAAGAGAGAGAGCGCGAGAAAAAGAAGTCATTCGTGCATCACATGCTTCCACCGTATTCCAGGCCCTCCTCCGATCCACGGCACCATCGTAAATCAATCCGCCTCTCTTTTCTACCCACGACATTTTCCTGTGAATTCGAAGAACTTTCCTGCGCTCTCTAATCTCTACTCTCTCTTCTTCTTCTTTTTCTTTTTTAATAAAAAAATGCATCAGATCAAGACCAAGATCCGATGCGTAAAGTAGTCTCCCAACGCTACACCGCACAACAACAACAACAACAACTTTTACGTGCGTCTAAGGAAGCTGTCCTGGGGCTCGTCGGCCAAGCCGGGGTGCAATCCCGAATCTCGGAAAAATTGCAATTTTTTAATTTTTCTAGGGAATCCTGGCGACGACCGCCCAATGAAATCCTCCCCCGGTGGCTACATTTTCCACGAAAATATGCAGATTTTCTCGGCAACCAAACGGAGTCGCTAGGAAACGGAGTCGTTATAGAGCGCGGCCAATCTCGCACTCCCCCACGGGAAAAAATTTTATCCTCTTCTCCCCCCCAATGGCTTTACTCCGGCGGCTCCTCGGCGCCGTCTCCCATTGAATCGCCTCGGGGTGATCGCCCATGAGGTGAAGCTCCGCGAGCTCTCTGGAGGGCGATGTCGTTCCTTCGCCGCAGGAGGGCCTCCGAGCCGGCGAAGGCCGGTTCCAATTCGGGGGACGACGGCAGCGGCGGCGGCGGCGGCGGCGGGGATAGGAAGGAGAGAGAGGCGAAATCGAGGAGGAAGCAAAGTCCGGGAGGGGGCGAGCGGCAGAGGCGGTGGTCGTGCGTCGACAGCTGCTGCTGGTTCGTGGGGTGCGTGTGCTCGATTTGGTGGTTCCTGCTGTTCCTGTTCAACGCGATGCCGGCCTCGTTCCCGCAGTACGTGACGGAGGCGATCACCGGACCGCTGCCGGACCCGCCCGGGGTCAAGCTGAGGAAGGAGGGCTTGATGGCGAGGCACCCCGTGGTGTTCGTGCCCGGCATCGTGACGGGCGGGCTCGAGCTGTGGGAAGGGCACCAGTGTGCCGAGGGGCTGTTCAGGAAGAGGCTCTGGGGGGGCACGTTCGGTGAACTGTACAAAAGGTAAGGGCTGTTCTTCGCCATTCTTTTTCAGCTGGTGTTTCATTAGATTGTGTTCGAGTCTTCGAGTTTGGGTTGGGAATGGTTAATGCGGCTACGAATGAGGGAGGTTTGGTGTCCATGGTATGGTCCTTTCATGTTTTATAGTGGGGTTGAGTGTACGAATTACTTTCAGTCGTTGAGGTTGATATATATATGGTAGGCAACAAAACCTGGTTGCGCTTTTACAGTTTATGCTGGAATATACTTTTTCCGTTTTTGGGATGACTGCGACGTGAGGGGAAGTGATTCTGAAGCTCAAATTGGAGGGGTTGGAGCCTTGGTGGAAGCCAGAGCTTTTCGAAAGTTTCTTGTTTTAACTCTTTCAGAGAGTTTTTCACCATTTGCTTGCTTTTTTTCAGTCCCCCTTCCCGAGTTCTTAAGTCGAGTCGGCGAAACTGTACTAGCTTTGTTGGCCATGTAGCTTTAGAATGTCAGCAGTGGAGTGGTCCAATGTTATATCCTTTTTTGTTATGTCGATAGCTTTTTCACAGGCTATTGTTGTATGTCTCTCAACTTACCTCCAGGTCACCACAAGAATCTGGAATATCCAGTAGTTCTCCCAGAAATGAGCCCTTTAAGTTATTGTCAAAGTTTTCGCCTCTATGTTTTCTTTGCTTCACAGAGCTCCTTCTTTCTTTGTTTTGGTTTCAAAATCTCCTGGCCATGTCGGAATTCAGCATTATCAATTCGAGTGTGATAGCAATTGACATCTAATCTTATTACCAGAGGAACGGAAAGGGACAAAAGAAGAGTGTCCAGGAAATCCTTAAAACCTGACAGCCTACTTGACTTGATTTTGCGTTGGTTTTGTACTTGAAACACATTGTTGAGTGGCCATAGATTGTGGAGCAAATGAAAACTGAAACCATTCTTTTTTCACTGGAATCATTTGCAGGTGTTGCTAAAAATTCAGTTATTGCCTTGTTCTTGCTCTGAGAGAAAATTACATTTGAGAAATCATTTGACAGTTATTGATAACTGATTCTGTATTTCTTATATTGGAAATCTATAATGTACAATTACTGTGCCCATTATCCTGTCATTTCCCTTCTTTGTTTGAAACTGAAGCTTCTCTAGTTTACTTACACGAACCAGTGGGATCTTGAAAACTTATCCTTTTATATCCAAAATCTCATACCACACTTTCCTCGTGAAACAACAGGTCAATTTCTAGACATCTTTGCTTTCTTCAGTGGCAATGTTGACCAGCATTTGCGATGCTTCAGGGTGTTGCATGCACATGCTTTTCTGTAAAGAATATTTGCGCATTATTTTACACTACACTTTTATGTATCTGTTGATGTTTTCTGCTAAATCCATTAATCAGAAATGTTTAGCTGGTCTAGTGATGTTAAGTTGATGTTCTAGTGGAGCTGTATCAGTGTTTTTCTTTATTTCCTGCAGGCCTTTATGCTGGGTTGAGCATATGTCTCTAGACAATGAAACTGGACTGGATCCTCCAGGCATAAGGATTAGGCCTGTGTCTGGACTTGTTGCGGCTGATTATTTTGCTCCTGGATATTTTGTTTGGGCAGTCTTGATTGCCAATTTGGCTCGAATTGGTTATGAGGAAAAAAACATGTATATGGCCGCATATGATTGGAGATTATCATTTCAAAACACTGAGGTATATTCCTGTTGCTCAATCCGTTTATCTGCTTCTTATTTTACTGGTTTCAGTCGCTTATATTGAATGTCTGAAAATCAAATTCATTAGGTCAGAGATCAAACTTTGAGCCGGATAAAAAGTAACATTGAACTCATGGTGGCCACTAGCGGTGGGAACAAAGTAGTTGTTATTCCACATTCTATGGGTGTCTTGTATTTTCTGCACTTTATGAAGTGGGTTGAGGCACCAGCTCCTATGGGTGGTGGAGGAGGATCAGATTGGTGCGCAAAGCATATCAAGGCAGTCATGAATATTGGAGGACCATTTTTAGGTGTTCCAAAAGCAGTTTCGGGAGTTTTTTCTGTTGAAGCAAGAGATATAGCAGTTGCCAGGTACTTCTATGAACTCAGTGTTATAATATTTCTATCATCTTAATTTGAAGTGATATCTTTGCTGAAAGTAGCTTTTTACCAAATATAGAGGACAGTCTCTTTGTTGTCCTGTTTTGATGTGAAAAAGACATTTGAGTTGGCTATTCTGTGTTTTTTTTCTTCTTTTGGTCGGAGGCTATTCTGAGTTCATTTCTGATTTGTTAGTGTGAATTTTGAATAAGACACTTTTCTGAGGTTCTGCTAATCAAAGAGATGGTACTGTCTAAAGCTTTGAGATTTCTCTCACTTTCCATTTTCCAGCAAAATGCATCAGCACGTGATGTGACAGCAGTATCAAAGGTCAAATTGTTTTCCCTCTTTAAATGACATGAGGATAGCTGCAATGTCAATTGGTTAGCTGGACAATTGATACATTGTATAAAAGGGAAATAAGATTTCACCTCTGGAATGGGTTAATTGCACTTCACACTCTACTTCAAAATGATTGCTTGACTATTTTATGCAGTGCAACACGCTCACAAATCAGGAAAGTACAATGTAATCCCCCCTCCCCCTTCTGATATTAATGTTTTATCAAATTCCTAGTTATCATGCAAGAGGCTGCTTAACTTTAAACCTTTTTTCTTATCACCGGCCTTATCTACATCAGAATTAAAGATTCTGAAGTTTTAGCTTCAATTTTTTTTTTTAATTCAACCTCCTAGGTTTATATTAGTCTTGTGGATACTCGCAAATGCTTGAGGAATATACTGAGAAATACTAAAATGCCATATTGTTTGTTGCCTGCTCTGGATCAATGTTTTAGAAATTTAAATTGGAGGAATAACTTCATTTCACCAGACAAACTGTATATGGTGATTATCTCAGTGTAACTCTGTTCTTGGGAATCAATAAATGCTATTATTTCTCTTACCTTATTTGATGTTCAGACATTGGTCTTATACTTTTCTTTCTTACAGGGAAGTTCTTTTTCAAATGATTCAAACCATTGCTCTGGATGAAATTGATTTTGCTAGTATGTCTTACCAAATTAAATTGAGAATTTCATGTTGGTTTGAAGTGTTGTCTATACTGCACTATACAATGCTTTAACACTGGGTATTCATGTAGAGTAGTTTATTAAGCCTGAACTGCTGAATCAATCTATACTTGGAACTGTCGAGTTATTATGTGTCATCCCTTTGTGGGCTTCTTATCATCAAGTGCTTATGTTGTACAGGGCGTTTGCACCAGGTGTTTTGGACAAAGATGTATTTAAATTTCAAACACTGCAACATATGATGCGAATGACTCGTACTTGGGATTCAACAATGTCAATGATACCGAAAGGTGGGGACACCATTTGGGGTGGTGTTGATTGGTCACCTGAAGGATTCTTTAACTGCAGCACAAAGAGGTCAAAGAACGTTGACATGACTACTTCAGAACTCACTGCAATCAGGGATCTGGAAAATAGAGCGGGTGTAAATTACGGGAGGCTAATATCATTCGGTAAAGATGTAGCTAAAATACATTCTTCCAAGATTGAGAGAACAGATTTTAGGGTATTGTCCCTTGCATTTTTTTTAGCCACTCTGTTTATTGCGAAGCCTCTCACGTGCTCCCACCCCATCCCACCATGCTGTCTCCCCTCACAATTGAGATGTGATATAAAATTGACTGAAGTTTGTCATCTGAAATTTCTGTATTAGAAATTTTAGGAACTTCTTAACATCGATACAGTGCACTACTTCTTTTTCATCGTTGCCTTTTGAAATGTTAAATTGGTTTCCATGTATGTTAACTAATTTGGCATGTGCAGGGTGCTGTTAAAGGTAGAAATCCATCAAATACAAGTAACTGTGATGTGTGGACAGAGTATCACGACATGGGAGTTGGAGGTGTGAAGGCTGTTGCAGATTACAAAGTCTATACAGCTAGCTCAATTTTGGATTTGCTTTATTTTGTGGCCCCCAAGCTGATGAAACGTGGCAGTGCTCACTTTTCATATGGAATTGCTGATAATTTAGATGACCCCAAGTATCAACATTACCGATATTGGTCGAATCCCTTGGAAACAAAGTAAGATGATCCCTCCCTCCCTCCCAGTGTGTGTGTGTGTTTGTGTTTGTGTGTGAGAGAGTGAAAATGTGCGTGAATCAATGAATTGGGCAACAAATTTACTTTTATGGGCCATTTACTTGCATGTATGGAGTGGGTCAGTCTTCGGTGAAACTTTCACCTTTTAGTTCGGCCTTTTTTCTTTTCTTGCGACTCTTGTCGAAACACTCATTTAGCACACACCACTTGAAAATTTTTGAAAAACTCATATTCATTGACAAGAGCCATTTATAAACTTATTTTATAAATATTTTTAAACTTTAAATACTACTTTTCCATTTTCAAGCATGTAAGTTCTTATAAAGAGCAATGACCTATAGGCCAATGAAACACTAATCTCAAGGACTCCAATAAACTGCCCATGCATAAACATCTGAGTGAACACTATGTCAACTGTGTTTCTGAGGTTTTGAGCCGATTATATTACTATGCTTAATCTGTTGAAAGAGGATGGACTTGTTCACCCCAAAAAAAAAGAAAACCTTAAAGTCTCCCTTTTAAACAGAAAATTATCAGAATTATGTAGCAAGCTGTTTTTTGAGCAATTGTTCTAGAAAACTATTTGGGATGCCACTACTTCGATTACCTTCCTCATAACTTTTTTCTGGATTTTCTTTTTTTATCAAATTCTGGGAGATTTAGAGAGATTGCTGGTGCTGAATTCTGATGGATGGCTGTCTCTTTGTTTAGATATTGCTGGCAAAATTACCATTAAGAATCAGTTACTCATAGCATGTGCTTGCTGAGGAAGAAGTAAAAGTCTCATTGCTTAGGCTGCTTTCATTCCCTCAACTTTTTGCAGATTACCTAATGCTCCGGACATGGAGATATATTCCCTGTATGGGGTCGGAATTCCCACAGAAAGAGCATATGTCTACAAGTTGACTCCTACTTCAGAGTGCTACATTCCTTTTCAGATAGATACCTCAGCGGATGGTGAAGGTGAGGACTCATGTCTGAAAGATGGTGTTTTTTCTGCTGATGGAGATGAAACGGTTCCAGTCTTGAGTGCTGGTTACATGTGTGCAAAAGGTTGGCGAGGCAAAACTCGTTTCAATCCATCTGGCATTAACACATACATAAGAGAATATGATCATGCACCGCCAGCCAATCTCCTCGAGGGTCGAGGTACCCAAAGTGGAGCTCATGTCGATATAATGGGGAACTTTGCACTGATTGAAGATATACTTAGAGTTGCTGCGGGGGCTACTGGAGAGGATTTGGGTGGAGATCGAGTTTACTCGGGTATCTTCAGATGGTCTGAGAAGATCCAGCTGCAGCTCTAGATTCACACAGTGAGTTAAGCTTTCTCAGAAGTATGATGATGCTTCACTTACTTACAGGGATTCAATTTGTAATTGATTGGTTTTTGGATTTTTTCCTGCTTCCTTTGGTAAATCGTTCTTTCATTTCTGAAACTCCCATATATATTGCTAGACTATCTTTTGGCATGCAAAGTTATGAACTTGCAAGGAACATTCGTTGTAGTTCATTAGTTCCTTCTAAAAGGGGCATCGCATTCTGCTTGGTCACATATTTTGTTGGTCCTGCAAGAGCAAAGTTTTCTAATGAAGGAGAAAAACCACGGCGTGCTTGATCAGTTGGAATATTCTACATCCATCATTTTTTGGGAGTGTGGAAGGTCCGGAAAGGAAAAGGAAATTGTTAAACTCCATAAGTAGATCTAAAAGTTCCTTGTTTCAGTTTTCTTGTGTTCTCTCGGTTTTTCTGACACTCACAGTTCCTCACGACTATTCCTGCAGACAAACCCTTGGGCATCGCTTCTGCACTTCAGGAGGAACCGGGCAGACGGTTTGCACCAAGCAGCAACCGAGACATGGTCGTGTCACACCAGATTATCTGCTTGCCAAGGCCGGCTGAACTAGACTGAGGAATGCACTGATGAAGAGGAGAACGTGGTATTGAACTGTTATTACTTGTTGTTTGGGCTCCTATAGGCAATGTCGTCAATTATGTGCAATAACTTCATCTAGCCATTCCAGCTCCACCACTGAATTGGCCGTGGTTCCGCGAAATTTTGCATATTCAATTAATTTAATTATTGTTTTTCAACCGATATAGTCAGGCATTAATATAAATCTCTTTCTCTCTCTCTCTCTCTCTCTCTCTCTCTCTCTCTCATGCTTTTGTCTATAGAATAGGTTGTGAAGATAAACTGGACCTTTCTGGCGGAGGCTGGAACTGGTTCTTTTCTAGTATCTGTGTTGGCAAGATGTGACCGGAGTCTTCTGCTCTCTTATCGTTCCTGTATTGCATCAGATACAATACCTCATCCGTGCCACGCTCAAACATAAACAATCAAGTCTGATCAAGCACGCGAGTCGCGCATTGATCCCTCGTTTCCGCATCGAGCCGGACATTCCTTACCCTGTCCGAAGAGTCGCCATCACGCCGAGGATGAACTAAAACTCCTTCGATCCTACGCCTCCCTCTAAGCTTTTGTTCAGTAAGCGCTCCATACTCTCCACCTTTCGTTTGTACCAGTATCGTTTCATGACTGTTGCTAAGAAAGTCATCGAAGAAAGTCATCGACAGCATCAGTTATCGGCATCGGGTGAAAGATGCGCGACGTTTTTTTGCAGCTAATCTTTCCTAACATCCTCAGATTCCAAGTGCTAACATCCTCAGATTCGAAGTGCTAAACATTAGCCCACGTCGACAAAACGACAAACTACCTCTTGGTCCACAACGTCGACCATGAATTACCCGAAATAGCCCCTACCTCGTGCGACGACGCGACTTTCACAATTCGATAACCACGACTTGCGCACGACCACGAAATTTTGTCCCATTTTAAAAAAGGATTTAGCTAATTCATAATATAATATTTGATGATGAATGCTAGGACGACTTCTTCTTGCCCTTTTATTTAATTAATGTCGTGGGTCTTAGAAAAAAACTTGTATGCTCGTTTGTCGCTTTCGGTAGACAAATCATCTCGGCTCATATTCGATTTGGATTGGATAGGCTTCTCTTTCTGATAAATACATTTCCTTGGAAAAACAAAAAATAATATTTTAATTTTTTCGATGCTTATGAACAATTTTGCGATAATGATGGATACTATCCGTACGAAAAAGATTGCTTGTCACGCATTAGAAGTATTAAAAAGCAAAGAGAAAGAAAAAGAAAGAAAGAAAAAAGGCAAACCAATATTCAATTACTTTTTCAAGATAACTATAGTAGATGTTTTAAAACTTTTCACGAAAGTATAATTGAGTCTTAAAATTTTCAAAAATATTATTAAATCATCAAAACTTATCACTAAAATGCAATTAAATCTTAAACTTTTTAAAAATACAATTAAAATTTAAAATTTATCAAATTGATTCAATCAAGTCATTCCATAAATCGGATTTTTTGAGAGTGTTAGGACTTGATTATACTTTTGTAACAAGTTTTAGGACTCGATTACATTTTTCATACGAAAAAAATGCTTGTCACGAGTTAGAAGTATAAAGAAGCAAAGAGAAAGAAAAGGCAAACCAAAATCAATTACTTTTTCAAGATATGTAAAATAGATATCCTAAAATTTGTAATGAAAGTATAGTTGAGTCTCAAAATTTTCAAAAAATGTAATTAAATCTTAAAACTTATTACCAAAATGCAACTGAGTCTTAAAACTTAAAAAAATAAGAATTAAGTTCTAAAATTTATCAATTTGGTTCAATCAAGTCTTTCCATAAATTGCATTTTTTGAAAGTATTATGACTCAATTATACTTTTGTAACAAGTTTTATGATTTAATTACATTTTTCGTATAAAAAAGACCACTTGTCACGTGTTAGAAGTATAAAAAAGCAAAGAGAAAGAAAAAGAAAGAAAAAAAGGCAAACCAAAATTCAATTACTTTTTCAAGATAAGTACAATAGATATCTTAAAACTTCTCACCAAAGTATAATTGAGTCTTAAAGTTTTCAAAAAATGCAATTAAGCCCTAAAACTTGTCACCAAAATGCAACTGAGTTTTCTTAAAAAATGTAATTAAGTTCTAAAATTTATCAAATTGGTTCAATCAAGTCCTTCTATAAATTGCATTTTTTTAGAGTGTTAAGATTCAATTACATTTTTGTAATAAGTTTTAGAACTTGATTACACTTTTTGTACAAAAAAGATCACTTATCACGCATTAGAAGTATAAAAAAGCAAAGAGAAAGGAAAAAAAAAGGTAAACCAAAATTCAATTACTTTTTCGAGATAAGTACAATAGATGTCCTAAAACTTGTTACGAAAATATAATTGAATCTTAAAATTTTCAAAAAATGCAATTAAATCATAAATCTTGTCATCAAAATACAACTGAATCTTAAAACTTTTAAAGAAATGCAATTAAGTTTTAGAATTTGTCAAATTGGTTCAATCAAGTCCTTCCATAAATTTCATTTTTTGAGAATGTTAGGACTTGATTATACTTTTGTAATAAAATTTAGAACTTAATTGTATTTTTTGAAAGTTTTAACTTTCACGACAAGTT
Source organism: Corymbia calophylla (assembly GCA_014182845.1). Taxonomy (NCBI): domain Eukaryota; kingdom Viridiplantae; phylum Streptophyta; class Magnoliopsida; order Myrtales; family Myrtaceae; genus Corymbia; species Corymbia calophylla. The sequence goes on from CM024695.1 coordinate 5,837,207, forward strand.
CTAGGTATTGATTGAATTTTTAAAAGTTTTAGGACTTATAGTCCACTTATTCCTAATTTTTTCTCATTATTTTAATCCTAAGTCGAGATATTATTTCACTATAGGGTAAGGTACTGTTTCGTAATCTATAAAGTTTTTGACATTTCCTCTTGAATCCTTGAGTTGATTGCAATCAAGATGAGATTTCAAAATTGTCGGATGTTTTCTAAGTGTGAAGTCGTTTATTAATTTTATTTTTTCTTGCAAAAGCTCGTATCAATTACTCTCAGTGGTGTCATCATCTGGAGATATTTTATTAGAATAATAATTTTTGACTTCTTTGCTCGCCGGTTCTCATTTTCAGCCCCACTTTGATCTAATCGTCCTTGAGGAGCGATTCTACTAGGAGCGGAGGCGTCGTAATCGAGCAATCTTACCTCACTCCGATGAGCGACACGTGTTGCTCGTCATTTTCCAGCCATTAGATTTTCTTTTTTAATTTGGGAATTATTTGCAAATCGAAATCCACGAGCAACAAAACTACTATTTTCACCGCTGTCACCATCTCATATGTGAAATGAGTTAACGTAAGTCGGAGCTATCAAATAATTTTCCCTTGACAAGCCCCTTGCCCATCACCACCACCACCACTATTAGCACGCCCCCACTTCGTTGACACGGCCTTGCCTCACTGATGACCAAGGAGGTCCTGTTGTGCATTTGATTGCCTCAACCCCTATATCTCTCTTCCACCACCTTCCTATCGCGAGAACTCCTTCGCCGAGGGTCAATGGTAGCCGTCGACCTCCAAAAATTTACTGATTACCACCGTCAACCCGCCTGACCTCGAGTCGACCCAAATCCAAGGTCGAGTCGAGCCCTAAATCTTGAGTCTACAGCTCTCTTGAGCTCATATATGAGATGTTAGGCTAGAGCACATCGCTTAAGGGTGAACAAAAGGAACTACCCAGATCGGATTGCATTAGTCGGCTCTGGGCGGTTTCTAGAGGCATCGATCCGGTTCCTAATTCAAAAAAATTGGAATTCCGAATTCAATTTGTGGAATTGCCCGTCCAAATACGAACGATTTCTTTTCTTTAATTTCTTACAAATCTAAAAAACTAAAAAGCCCTAATCCTTCATTAACAAGGCAAAGTCACAAAACCCTCGGTCACTCTCTTGCTAACCTAATCTCTCACATGGAGTTCTATAACCAATCACTTGACGAGACATGAATCATAAGCGGAGGTTAGAGTGTATTGTCATGGTATAGCATAGCCATTCTAATTCACATGGGCTTGCCACTTTGGTAAGTGAAGACAAAACAAAGCAATCATAGACGTAGATCCATCTCCAATATTATAAGCACCGCAAATGATGAAAAAATGTACACACCTTATCCATCCATGCTCGAATCATTAAAGCTTGATCAAGTACGCGAAGCCCCTAATTTTCGCGTCGAATCAGACAAATTTTGGACCCCGGCCAAGGGGTCGCAATCATGCCGAGCATAGACTAAAGTACTTCTTCGATCCGACGCATCCCTATTAACTTTCGTTCCCCGACCCTTATCTCTTCGGCCTTCGTTGATGTCGACATCGTTTCGCGACCGTCTTTTGTAAGCACAACACATCCCCACGAAAAGAAAAAGAGGGAGGATTGAAAATTATCTTGACATAGAAAAAGCTTTAGCAGGCCGAGAAAAAGAAAAGAAAAATGGATGAATTGTTAATATATATATTGGATTTGATGAATGCTAGGAAGATTTCTTACCTTTCATTTAATTTGATTCCGTGGGTTTCAAAGGCAAATTTTTTTATTCTGGTCCATCGCTTTCGGTGGACAGAGCATGCTAGGTTTAAATTTATATGTATTTCCAGTGAATATATTTCCACCAAAATGAGAAATAATATTTTAATTTGTAGAAACTTATGAACGAATTCACGATACCAACATAGAGCATTCATACCAGTTTTTTGATTTTTCATTCATACAATTTTAATCATTGGTTTTTGATGTAAAAATTACTCATCAGACGTTAAAAGTTAAACCAAGTAATAATGAAAAAACGAAAAAAAGAAGAAAAAGAGCCCATGTAAATTAAATGCCATGCTAATCATTCACATAAAATTTTTTTCATCATTACAATCGTAATTTAAGGTATAATTTGACCATGTGGAAAATGTATTATATGGTAATTTGTAAAATTTCATGACATTTCTTTCAATAAAGCTTAAGTTTATTATAAATTGCTGAAATTTATTTTTAATTTTTGAGTTTATAAATTAGATGCCGTGCTGTGGGAAGTCATTTATCGATTTTTATTTTTCTCTAGCAATTAGCTGGGTTAAATTACTCTAAGCGGCGTCATTATCCGAGAGATTTTTTTTACATAATTATGATTTTTTTGACTTCGTTGCTTGTTCGTCCTCGCATTCAGCTTCAACTTTGATTTAGTCATCATTGAGCAGAGATTCTACCGGGGGCGGAGGCGTCGGATCCGGGTACTCTCACCTTGCCCCCACGAACGACACGTGTTAGCTCATTATTTTCGGAATTTCCCACCCGTTGAAAAGGCGTAAGAGCGATTCCGTAATTTCGTCATTTTTTTCTTATGTGAAGTGGGCTAACGGAGAGATCAGAAGTATTTGATAATTTCTCCTCTACGATCCCCTCACCCATCACAACCACCACCGGACCCATCGCTCGCCTCGCTCCTATGGACGACACATGTTGCATATTATTTTGGAAATTTCCCGCACGTTGAAAACCACATTTTCACTGATTTTTTCTTGTGTGAAATGAAATGACATATATCGAAAGTATCTAATAATCTCTCCTCTATAAGCCCCTCACCCATCACAACCACCGCCAGACCCGTTGCTCACCTTGCTCCCACATAAGACACATGTTGCTTATTATTCGTGGAATATTCTGCATGCTGGTAACCACAAATTCACCGCTTTTCTCTTTTGTGAAGTGGACCGACGGATATTGAAATTGTCTAACAATTTCTCCTCTACAAGTCCCTCACCCGTCACAACCACCATCGGACCCATCACTTGCCTTACGCACCACTCCACTGGTACAACCGAGCGTCGCAACGTCATTGGCAACCATTGCCTCGCCCCCCCTACCCCCACCCCCAAACGAGAATGACACCCAACCAGTCTCGTCGTATCCTATGACTACCTCAGACCCACATCTCTCTCCCATTGCATTCCTGTCATTACAACTCTTTCGCCAACATTGATGTCAGCTGCTACCTTTCATATATCCAGTTAGGCCAACCGTCAATCTTGCTTGACCTCGAACTGACCTAAATCCTAATTCATGTCAAACCCACCCCAGATCTAGGATCTGGGGTGCACTTGAGCCTAGGCGAGGGGTCTTAGTGGTGGAAATCTATAGCGAATGGGTGGTGAAAAACGAAGATAATGATAATAGGTGAGTGTGGAGACGACAATGGACCAATAGTGGTGGCGGTGGGGGTGCTTGTCGGGCATAATGTTTGTAAGGGGGTGACCATGGTGGTAGGGCATCGAGAATAATCCATGGGGAAGGAGAAACAAGTCGTAAGCCGTTGAATCGAGCCAGCAACAGGCACCTATCCAACCTTGGATGAGGTGATAACTGGCGGTTATGTACGTGGAATTAGTACCGTCATGCCCAATTTCACTTCTTGTTCTCCCTTATTTCTCTTACATTAACAAACAAAGATAAAGACTAAGCACTTATCTTGATCGATATTTTATCTATATTTTTTACTTAAAATCCGACATTTCTAAAAATTTTACAGCACTCAAATGTTAACATGTAGATTCACGTGTATTATTTTTTTCACAATTTTCTGAAAGAAAAAAACTGCTTTTTTGCTTTTATTTAAATCCTAACAAACAGGCCTTAAAAGACAAAATGAAAAGAAAGGCAAAGAATGATAATTACAAACAAAACACATCACGAGTGACTCTTAATTATATAAAATCGTCCGGATTATAAAGTTAAAAGTCCAATAAAAAAAAGAAGTTGTACAACTGTATATCTGAATGGTTGCATTGTCCGAATAGTGCAAGAGCCAGGACCCAAATAGAAATCCCAAATTAGTGCCGAGCATTTCCCAGGTTGTCTCCAATCAAAAAACATAAAATAAAAAATAAAAAAAGAGAAAAAAATAGTATTTAATTCAATTGTCTTTTCCATCGGCCAGTCTCAGTCCACGCTCGGCAGCTGCACGCGCGCTGAGAATATATATATTCCTAATGCAGATAAATAGATTACTCATTTTTTACCGAGAGGAGTGCCATTGTTAAATGAAAAAAGGTTTACTCAAATGATTCACTTTTTGTGTATAAATCTGAGCAAATGTATTTAATCTCTAGTCTCCATTTGTTTCGAGAACTTGATAAATATGTTCTTAAAAAATTATCATTTATATCACTTATAAAATAAATGGATGAAATATATTTTCAACATCCTTAAACATTATCATTTATAATATTAATGCCTTTACATGTGCATGAACATAATTTATTAATCACGGTCATGTGGCAAGATTTTCCTATTGCATGTTCACACAATATTTAAGCTAGCGTATTCAGTAAAACTACACCAAAATAAAAGTTTTCGGTTCATTCAAACGGCTCATACGGAGGAAGATTACTATTGTGATATTTAAAAAGAAAAAAATGCTAAACTAAATTGAATGTAAAACTAGTGAGGAGATCCATCGAGACGCTAAAAAAAAATTATTAGAAAAAAGTAAAAGGAACAAAGTATTTTCATAACTTCAATCTCGATTCAATCAGTCTTTCCTAGGTATGAAGAGGAACCGCATAAATTGAGACCAAACTAGATAGGACCAATCAATTATGGGCAATCTTAGGGAGTGCCGGTTTGATCTCTAGTTCCTATTTTTGAAATCGCTAGTCGGTCGGTCCGATTTATGGTTCCAAGGTAGGAACCAGACCAATCAAATCAACCATTCATGTATATTTTTAAATATCTTGTTAAATTTCCAAGTAATCATTTTGCCATTTGGCCCATTATTTTCCAATATCTTTCCCATCCTATCATTACTTTCCCCATTTCTTTCCCTTCCACTTTTCTCTCACTAACCCGAATTGTGCAAAATCAACCATTTCCTAGTTTCCCTCTTGCAGGCGCAACCTTGCCTCACGCCTTTCTCCAAGCGAGTCACTCGACTCTTGTGTCCTCACCTCAAGCCTCCTTTCCCTCTCCTCGCCTCGCTCGACATCGACGCCTTTCCCTCTCACGGCCTTGCCTCCCACCTCGCTCGTCAACCTTGCCCTCTCACCTCCAACTCACTTAGCCTCGACACTGCCAACAACACATTGGAACTAGACCAAATTGGCTGGTCCGGTTCACAATCTAAAAAAATGGGCATCGATTCTCTCAATTTGATTCTTGATTCTTGAGTAGAATCAGATTGGATTAGGAATTGATTAACTTTAGTCTTCCCAACCCCACAATGGCGGATTTTCTTCTACTGTTTTTATTGTATATGAGAATTTTTAGATTTTTTTTTTTTTGAAAGTGATTTGACTTGAGTGGGTAGAGATGGGGACCCTGGTGAGAGAGTGCATTGAAGACGAAAATCACCGGTGGAGACTAATTATTAGATTTTTTTGTCCTTACATAAATAGAAAATTAGATAATATTACTAAAAATCATAAATTTATTGTATTTATATCAAATCAATTATAAATCTTTTCATGTTATATCAATCAAATCATTCCAATTAATTTTAATCGGAAATCGTTGATATAGACACCGCTCGTTCTAATGGTATGATCGACGTTGATGTGGGACAATTTTTATAATATTTTTTACAAATTATTTTTTATAATTTATAATTTTTTTCTTTTTATTTTCATATCGAGTTTGGTTGTGGCCCTCACTTAATGCTGGTGAGGGTTGGTCGGCCCCCGCTTGTGATAATCGAGGGTTTAGCCAACTACCCTCCTCGGCCTTAAAAGAAAAGAAAAAAGTAAGTAGGAAAGAAAAGTATAAAAATTTCAATTTTTAAAAAATTATAAAAATGAGTTAATATCGCAAAAAATTATAAATTAATACACATGTGACAATTTTATTCGAAACTAATTTTTTGACCATCAAAAAACTAAAATTGGTACACATATGATAAATTTATCATTCGTTAGCTTCCGTCAAATTTTGTAGTTAACTTTGCCGACATGGATAACCCATGGTGATGTGATATGGTGACATGACAAATCCATGTGAAAATCTATAGGGTAAATATCACGAGAAATTCCAAATCAATATACCTACAAAGAATTTAACAATACATCTATAATAAATTTGGGATTTTTATGGTATTAACCTTATGGATTTTTACATCAACACTATAACACATTACCATGTGTCATCCACATTAGCTAAGTTAATGGTAAAATTTTATGAAAGTCAATGGACGGTAAATTTGTCACGGATGTATCGGTTTGTGATTTTTCATTATATTAACTAAGAAAAAGGAAATGACACAAACAATCTTGAAATTTGGTCGAATGTGCAATTTGATTTTTGAACATTTAATTTATTCATTATGATTATTGAATTTTAGTCAAATATACAATGTGGTCCTTAAATTTTTAATTTATTCATTTAGTCAATAAAATTTTATACATGTTTAATACAGTTCCTAAAATGTACGAAAATATTCAATGTTGTCCATATTTTCGTACATTTTAGAGACTGTATTGAATATGTATAAAAAATTCACAAATTAAATTAAACAAATTAAAATTTCAGGAATCAGATTGTATGTTTGATTAAAGTTCATGAATCATAATAAATAAATTAAAAGCTCGAAGATTAAAGTATATATCGAATTAAAATTTATGGAATGATTGTATCGTCATCCAGAAAAAAACAGCCGACGCGCGTGGAGCTTACAGCTCAGCGGAGGCGCGCGGAGAAAGGATTCACGACAGTGAAGGGCGGCTGGAGGAGGGAAGAGAGAGAGAGAGAGAGAGAGCGACGGCAACGAAGGGCGAAGGAGGGGTGTGGAGGCGTGTTTGGGTGCGTGGGCCATTTGGAAAGAGACGTCAGAGTTTTAATTTACAAATACAAGCAAAGCAGAGGTGGAAGAGAGAGAAGGAGGGAGATGAGTGGTGGTGGGTGGTGTGCGTCTTTATTGTATTCTCCCCCTCGCCTCTCTCCATAAGTCTTGTTATGTGAATTTAATGGGTTTCTCTCCCCCTCATTCATCCCTTCTCTATTTTTTCCTTTTTTTCTTTGGGTTTTAATTTGTGGGTGTTTCTTCTAGTCACAGCTGGAGAAGAAAGAAGGAAACAATGAGGTAGAGAGAGACAGGAGAGAGAGAGAGAGACAGGAGAGAGACTTTGTGGTGGAGTGAGGAGTGGGGGAGAGAGAGAGGAGGAGGAGGAGGTCTCAATGGAGGAGACATGTTCAGCTTGATCCCAACAGTTCTATTCCTTGCTTCTTCCCTCCTAACCAGATCCTACACAGGTCTCTCTCTCTACCTCCCTCCCTTCCCCCCTCTCTCTTTCTCTCGTGCTTCTTGCTTATTCTTGCTTATCTCTCCAGCTTTTCCATTGCTTGTGCTGTTTTCTTTTTTCAAATTCTCTCCTTTTCCTTTTTGTTTTCCTCTCTGAGATATTCTCTCTCTCCCCTTGTGCTTTCCTTCCTCTTCCGTGGAGCTTGTTTTTACTTGTTTATTTGCGTTGGGTGGCATAGAATAGGATAGAATCTAGCTGGGTCGGTCTTATCTTGATGATGCATGTTGGGTTTCAAAATTGTTTGCTTTACTTATCATTGCTCCTTCCTTTTATTGGAGTAGGCATGAGTAGGGCCCCATGGGAAAAAAATCTTTCCCAGTTGCTTGTTTTGTGGCATGGGGCCGTCTGTGCTTTCTTGCTTTCGCCTCTTTTGGGCCGTGAGTTCCTTTGCTCTTGCGTGTATGTTCATCTTCTTCACCGCGCTTTTATCATGCTTGTTCTCTCAGTTTGGATGATGGTCCGTCCTTCCATGTTGCTGGAATTTCCCCTTTTTTCCTGGAACGCTTAGGAAGGATTTCTGCCGAATTTGTCGAGGCCCCCATATGACCCTTTTTGATTCTTATTTGAACGAGTCATGGCCAGGACGAGGACGGGGTAGTTGAGAAATTTTTATTAAAGGGTCCTTTTGGCCCTAGTGTTTTGGCTGATTCATTGGCCAGTTGGAGTTGAAACTTGCGACCCCCACCACGCTCTCTGGCCATCTGTTCCCTTTTGTTTCTTGTTTCGATCTGTTGCATGTTGTCCACTTGTACAAACACAATCCACCTGTCTCATGTATTGACTGGAGGACATAACGTTTGCGCTCTTTTGAGCTTTCCTGGAGTTAGGGTTCTTTTCTTTTCTTTTATTTTTTAATAATTTGTTTTCTTTTTTTGCCTTCCTTCGTCACATGAATCTGGTGAATTGCATTTCTGGAGCAGTACATTGGAGCTGCTCCTTCCTGTGAATCCCATTTGTTGGGTCAATCGTGGGTCTGGATTTGACTTTAGAAATGAATTTAGCCATATCAAATTCCAGGTTGTGGTGCATTCTGGCGACGCTCGTGCATGCTTTACATTTGACTGCTGATACAAGCAATCTCTGTGGTGGTTGGATATGCTAGCTCTGTGTCCATGTCTCCTTTTTCTTATCTTTTCGTTGTACGTGCAAGGGGTTTTTGACTAAGAGTTGGCTTATCTTCTTCTTTTCAAGGCTCAATGGCATTGGGTTTTGTGTTTAGGGAACCTAAGATACATCTCTGTAAGCTGCTGGGTGCAGTTAAAGTTGCTGGCTAAATTATTTGCTCTCAGTATTCTAAAATTAGGTTTTCAAATTCTGTGGCTTTCTAGGTGAAACTTTTGATGTCACCAGATAGAAAATGTATGGTTTTACTATTAGCTTTCAACCATTCTCAAACGCGTTATATGAAAAGCTCGTAGTGGTTGGTAATTCGTGACGTGCTCTTTGGTATATATGTATATGGAAGTTACTGTGGTTTGGAATGATTAATTGTTAGCATTCATCAAATTTTTGGATTTGTCTCAGAATGGGAATGGGACTCTGGCTGCCCTTCAAGGGCGAGTATCTTACTGGATTTTTCCATATTACTTCTTTTTTTTTTTTTGGGGTGGGGGGAAGGTTGATGGCGAACAAATTTTGCTTACTTTGTAATATAGAAGATATATGTGCTGCATTTCCTTATAAGCTTAGTCATAAAGGTTATGGAGGTTTGTATGGCTATCACATTCCATGGAAAGAGATCTATCATGCATTGTGTAACAGTTTAGAAGAGGCCACTTATAGGAGACATTGGTGTTTTCTTGCTGTCAAAGACATTGGTGTATTCTCTCCATAATGGAGTTTATCTTACAAGTTTTTCTTGCATATGCGGACTTTTGATTAATGGTAGACCTTAAGTATTGATAAAAGTGCATCTTTAGGGATTTAATTATAAACCAATACCTTCATCTAACAGTTTAAACATATGAGCTGACAATTGTCTCACAAGCTTTTACATGGTATTGGACAAGAGGTCTGGTGATCAACTCTCTCTAGGCCCTTATTTGCCTCTCCATTTATAGTTATTTCTATGCTTCATTTTAAGGTAAAATCAAGCTTATGATCAGAGTAGTGTTAAGACACACAAACCATGTCTCGGTGTGAAAAACAACATAGACTTTTAGATTTGTTTGTGGTGGTTTAGCAAAAATCTGTAGTGTATGTAGGAAATGAAGGTCAATTAATTATCTATGGGAGATCTCTCTCTCTCTCTCTCTCTCACACGCACACACACAAAACGCAGAAATTTACATGCATACGTGTAGCTTCCATCTGTATGAAATAGTCTCAAAGGAAAGATAAAAAGTTAATTTTATGAGTGCCTTTGACAAGATATAGGTGATATGATCAAAAAAAAAAAAAAAAAAACAAGAAGAAGTGGAAGAAAGAAACGAGAGATAGGTGGGCATCCCCATCTAATCGTGAATTTTGCAATCTGCTTAGAAAGCATGACAGTGCAAGTCAGTTGTGCATGAAGAACTTTAACATTTTGATTAAGTATCCTAAAACTTTAGACTTTTTGTGATTGCATGTTGTTGTTCATTTGGTGCATCTAGATGGGAATAAGCCCAGCTGCTTTAGACGAAAATGTTTGATTTCTCTAGATTCTTCTAATCCAGTCTTCTTATTTGAGTCTTCTGTGTGTCACAATATTCACAGACACATGCTCAAACACATTAACATTTTCATTTTGACAAGTATTAGATGTGTTTATTTTTTCTTGAGGTGCAGATGTTACAAGTATCAGGCATTGAACTTTTTATCTGACTTTCTTTATTCTTTTCCAGATCCCAAAAAAAATCAAGAAGTTATTTATTACAGCACGCATCTAAACATAGAGCAGGATTTATTCCCCAGATTTGACATTTGTCAATATCTTGTGGCCTCATCAAATTTGTTTAGTTTTAGCTTATTAGACGTAGTTCTTTGTGGCCTTTATAATAGGAAGAGAATATATGCTTTAGATACTATGCGTTTTAGTTTGCATGCTACTCCAAGATTGAAATTCACTTCTATTGATAAGTTTTCAAGTGAGTCAGATAATGACCATGTAAACAGCCCCTCAGGCTACAACTTACAATTGAAGCCATCCTTTATATGTTCAACTCATTGGATTTCATTTTTCTTCTGTGAGCAGCTGATATCTGAATGAGTTGAGAGGAGTTCATTTCTTGTTCGCTGTCTACTTAATTTGGATCACTTTGTAAGTTGCTGGAACCAGATGCCTATAAGAATCCAGAACTTGCCAAAGAAAAATTTC